>OZ020121.1:0-2400000 GCA_963971155.1 Anthrax anthrax
TTATAAGTAAAAAGAGTGAAACGCAATATTTTTCCTGGATTCATCATTTCGCCTGATTTTTGATATATATTAAGAATTTTCGATATTGGCCGTTTGTACATGGGAAATGTAAGTAAAGCCACAGGAACACCATATTTTTCCAACATTCTTCATTTCGCCTTATTTTGCAGAGGAAATAGAGAAAAATGATGGAAAATGATATATTTTATGAATTCTCGATATTGGGCGTTTATTCAAAGGAAATATAAGTAAAAAGTGTGAAACGCAATATTTTTCCTGGATTCTTCATTTCGCCTGATTTTTGATATAATTTAAGAATTTCCGGTATTGGCCGTTTGTACATGGGAAATGTAAGTAAAGCCACAGGAACACCATATTTTTCCAACATTCTTCAATTCACTTTATTTTGCAGAGGAAATAGAGAAAAATAATTGAAAATTATATATTTTATGAATTTTCGATATTGGGCGTTTATTCAAAGGAAATATAAGTAAAAAGTGTGAAACGCAATATTTTTCCTGGATTCTTCATTTCGCCTGATTTTTGATATATTTTAAGACTTTTCGGTATTGGCCGTTTGTACAGGGGAAATGAAAGTAAAGCCACAGAAACACCATATTATTCCAACATTCTTCATTTCGCCTTATTTTCCAGAGGAAATCGAGAAAAATGATGGAAAATAATATATTCTATGAATTCTCGATATTGGGCGTTTATTCAAAGAAATATAAGTAAAAAGAGTGGCACGCAATATTTTTCCAGTACTCTTCATTTCGCCTGATTTTCGATATAATTTAAGAATTTCCGGTATTGGCCGTTTGTACATGGGAAATGTAAGTAAAGCCACAGAAACACCACATTATTCCAACATTCTTCATTTCGCCTTATTTTGTAGAGGAAATCGAGAAAACAAATTGAAAATAATATATTTTATGAATTCTCGATATTGGGCGTTTATTCAAAGGAAATATAAGTGTGTGAAACGCAATATTTTTCCTGGATTCTTCATTTCGCCTGATTTTTGATATATTTTAAGACTTTTCGGTATTGGCCGTTTGTACAGGGGAAATGAAAGTAAAGCCACAGAAACACCATATTATTCCAACATTCTTCATTTCGCTTTATTTTGCAGAGGAAATCGAGAAAAATAATTGAAAATGATATATTTTATGAATTCTCGATATTGGGCGTTTATTCAAAGAAATATAAGTAAAAAGAGTGGAACGCAATATTTTTCCAGTACTCTTCATTTCGCCTGATTTTCGATATATTTTAAGAATTTGCGGTATTGGCCGTTTGTACATGGGAAATGTAAGTAAAGCCACAGAAACACCATATTATTCCAACATCCTTCATTTCGCTTTATTTTGCAGAGGAAATCAAGAAAAATGATGGAAAATGATATTATTTTATGAATTCTCGATATTTAGCGCTTGTACATGGGAAATGTAAGTAAAGCCACAGGAACACCATATTTTTCCAACATTCTTCATTTCACCTTATTTTGCAGAGGAAATCGAGAAAACAAATTGAAAATAATATATTTTATGAATTCTCGATATTGGCATTTTTGCAAAGGAATTATAAGTAAAAAGAGTGAAACGCAATATTTTTCCTGGATTCATCATTTCGCCTGATTTTTGATATATATTAAGAATTTTCGATATTGGCCGTTTGTACATGGGAAATGTAAGTAAAGCCACAGGAACACCATATTTTTCCAACATTCTTCATTTCGCCTTATTTTGCAGAGGAAATAGAGAAAAATGATGGAAAATGATATATTTTATGAATTCTCGATATTGGGCGTTTATTCAAAGGAAATATAAGTAAAAAGTGTGAAACGCAATATTTTTCCTGGATTCTTCATTTCGCCTGATTTTTGATATAATTTAAGAATTTCCGGTATTGGCCGTTTGTACATGGGAAATGTAAGTAAAGCCACAGGAACACCATATTTTTCCAACATTCTTCAATTCACTTTATTTTGCAGAGGAAATAGAGAAAAATAATTGAAAATTATATATTTTATGAATTTTCGATATTGGGCGTTTATTCAAAGGAAATATAAGTAAAAAGTGTGAAACGCAATATTTTTCCTGGATTCTTCATTTCGCCTGATTTTTGATATATTTTAAGACTTTTCGGTATTGGCCGTTTGTACAGGGGAAATGAAAGTAAAGCCACAGAAACACCATATTATTCCAACATTCTTCATTTCGCCTTATTTTCCAGAGGAAATCGAGAAAAATGATGGAAAATAATATATTCTATGAATTCTCGATATTGGGCGTTTATTCAAAGAAATATAAGTAAAAAGAGTGGCACGCAATATTTTTCCAGTACTCTTCATTTCGCCTGATTTTCGATATAATTTAAGAATTTCCGGTATTGGCCGTTTGTACATGGGAAATGTAAGTAAAGCCACAGAAACACCACATTATTCCAACATCCTTCATTTCGCTTTATTTTGCAGAGGAAATCAAGAAAAATGATGGAAAATGATATTATTTTATGAATTCTCGATATTTAGCGCTTGTACATGGGAAATGTAAGTAAAGCCACAGGAACACCATATTTTTCCAACATTCTTCATTTCACCTTATTTTGCAGAGGAAATCGAGAAAACAAATTGAAAATAATATATTTTATGAATTCTCGATATTGGCATTTTTGCAAAGGAATTATAAGTAAAAAGAGTGAAACGCAATATTTTTCCTGGATTCATCATTTCGCCTGATTTTTGATATATATTAAGAATTCTCGATATTGGGCGCTTGTACATGGGAAATGTAAGTAAAGCCACAGAAACACCATATTATTCCAACATCCTTCATTTCGCTTTATTTTGCAGAGGAAATCGAGAAAAATAATTGAAAATGATATATTTTATGAATTCTCGATATTGGGCGTTTATTCAAAGAAATATAAGTAAAAAGAGTGGCACGCAATATTTTTCCAGTACTCTTCATTTCGCCTGATTTTCGATATAATTTAAGAATTTGCGGTATTGGCCGTTTGTACATGGGATATGTAAGTAAAGCCACAGAAACACCATATTATTCCAACATCCTTCATTTCGCTTTATTTTGCAGAGGAAATCAAGAAAAATGATGGAAAATGATATTATTTTATGAATTCTCGATATTTAGCGCTTGTACATGGGAAATGTAAGTAAAGCCACAGGAACACCATATTTTTCCAACATTCTTCATTTCACCTTATTTTGCAGAGGAAATCGAGAAAACAAATTGAAAATAATATATTTTATGAATTCTCGATATTGGCATTTTTGCAAAGGAATTATAAGTAAAAAGAGTGAAACGCAATATTTTTCCTGGATTCATCATTTCGCCTGATTTTTGATATATATTAAGAATTCTCGATATTGGGCGCTTGTACATGGGAAATGTAAGTAAAGCCACAGAAACACCATATTATTCCAACATCCTTCATTTCGCTTTATTTTGCAGAGGAAATCGAGAAAAATAATTGAAAATGATATATTTTATGAATTCTCGATATTGGGCGTTTATTCAAAGAAATATAAGTAAAAAGAGTGGCACGCAATATTTTTCCAGTACTCTTCATTTCGCCTGATTTTCGATATAATTTAAGAATTTGCGGTATTGGCCGTTTGTACATGGGATATGTAAGTAAAGCCACAGAAACACCATATTATTCCAACATCCTTCATTTCGCTTTATTTTGCAGAGGAAATCAAGAAAAATGATGGAAAATGATATTATTTTATGAATTCTCGATATTGGGCGCTTGTACATGGGAAATGTAAGTAAAGCCACAGGAACACCATATTATTCCAACATTCTTCATTTCGCCTTATTTTCCAGAGGAAATCGAGAAAAATGATGGAAAATAATATATTTTATGAATTCTCGATATTGGCATTTTTGCAAAGGAAATATAAGTGAAAAGAGTGAAACGCAATATTTTTCCAGGACACTTCATTTCGCCTGATTTTCGATATAATTTAAGAATTTCCGGTATTGGCCGTTTGTACATGGGAAATGTAAGTAAAGCCACAGAAACACCATATTATTCCAACATCCTTCATTTCGCCTTATTTTGCAGAGGAAATAGAGAAAAATGATGGAAAATGATATATTTTATGTATTCTCGATATTGGGCGTTTATTCAAAGGAAATATAAGTAAAAAGTGTGAAACGCAATATTTTTCCTGGATTCTTCATTTCGCTTTATTTTGCAGAGGAAATCAAGAAAAATGATGGAAAATGATATTATTTTATGAATTCTCGATATTGGGCGCTTGTACATGGGAAATGTAAGTAAAGCCACAGGAACACCATATTTTTCCAACATTCTTCATTTCACCTTATTTTGCAGAGGAAATAGAGAAAAATAATTGAAAATTATATATATTATGAATTTTCGATATTGGGCGTTTATTCAAAGGAAATATAAGTAAAAAGTGTGAAACGCAATATTTTTCCTGGATTCTTCATTTCGCCTGATTTTTGATATATTTTAAGACTTTTCGGTATTGGCCGTTTGTACAGGGGAAATGAAAGTAAAGCCACAGAAACACCATATTATTCCAACATTCTTCATTTCGCTTTATTTTGCAGAGGAAATCGAGAAAAATAATTGAAAATGATATATTTTATGAATTCTCGATATTGGGCGTTTATTCAAAGAAATATAAGTAAAAAGAGTGGCACGCAATATTTTTCCAGTACTCTTCATTTCGCCTGATTTTCGATATAATTTAAGAATTTCCGGTATTGGCCGTTTGTACATGGGAAATGTAAGTAAAGCCACAGAAACACCATATTATTCCAACATTCTTCATTTCGCTTTATTTTGCAGAGGAAATCAAGAAAAATGATGGAAAATGATATTATTTTATGAATTCTCGATATTGGGCGCTTGTACATGGGAAATGAAAGTAAAGCCACAGAAACACCATATTATTCCAACATTCTTCATTACGCTTTATTTTGCAGAGGAAATCAAGAAAAATGATGGAAAATGATATTATTTTATGAATTCTCGATATTGGGCGCTTGTACATGGGAAATGTAAGTAAAGCCACAGGAACACCATATTTTTCCAACATTCTTCATTTCACCTTATTTTGCAGAGGAAATAGAGAAAAATAATTGAAAATTATATATTTTATGAATTTTCGATATTGGGCGTTTATTCAAAGGAAATATAAGTAAAAAGTGTGAAACGCAATATTTTTCCTGGATTCTTCATTTCGCCTGATTTTTGATATATTTTAAGACTTTTCGGTATTGGCCGTTTGTACAGGGGAAATGAAAGTAAAGCCACAGAAACACCATATTATTCCAACATTCTTCATTTCGCTTTATTTTGCAGAGGAAATCGAGAAAAATAATTGAAAATGATATATTTTATGAATTCTCGATATTGGGCGTTTATTCAAAGAAATATAAGTAAAAAGAGTGGCACGCAATATTTTTCCAGTACTCTTCATTTCGCCTGATTTTCGATATAATTTAAGAATTTCCGGTATTGGCCGTTTGTACATGGGAAATGTAAGTAAAGCCACAGAAACACCATATTATTCCAACATCCTTCATTTCGCCTTATTTTGCAGAGGAAATAGAGAAAAATGATGGAAAATGATATATTTTATGAATTCTCGATATTGGGCGTTTATTCAAAGGAAATATAAGTAAAAAGTGTGAAACGCAATATTTTTCCTGGATTCTTCATTTCGCCTGATTTTTGATATATTTTAAGACTTTTCGGTATTGGCCGTTTGTACAGGGGAAATGAAAGTAAAGCCACAGAAACACCATATTATTCCAACATTCTTCATTTCGCTTTATTTTGCAGAGGAAATCAAGAAAAATGATGGAAAATGATATTATTTTATGAATTCTCGATATTGGGCGCTTGTACATGGGAAATGTAAGTAAAGCCACAGGAACACCATATTTTTCCAACATTCTTCATTTCACCTTATTTTGCAGAGGAAATAGAGAAAAATAATTGAAAATTATATATTTTATGAATTTTCGATATTGGGCGTTTATTCAAAGGAAATATAAGTAAAAAGTGTGAAACGCAATATTTTTCCTGGATTCTTCATTTCGCCTGATTTTTGATATATTTTAAGACTTTTCGGTATTGGCCGTTTGTACAGGGGAAATGAAAGTAAAGCCACAGAAACACCATATTATTCCAACATTCTTCATTTCGCCTTATTTTCCAGAGGAAATCGAGAAAAATGATGGAAAATAATATATTTTATGAATTCTCGATATTGGCATTTTTGCAAAGGAAATATAAGTGAAAAGAGTGAAACGCAATATTTTTCCAGGACACTTCATTTCGCCTGATTTTTGATATATATTAAGAATTTTCGATATTGGCTGTTTGTACATGGGAAATGTTAGTAAAGCCACAGGAACACCATATTTTTCCAACATTCTTCATTTCGCCTTATTTTGTAGAGGAAATCGAGAAAACAAATTGAAAATAATATATTTTATGAATTCTCGATATTGGCATTTTTGCAAAGGAATTATAAGTAAAAAGAGTGAAACGCAATATTTTTGCAGGACTCTTCATTTCGCCTGATTTTCGATATATATTAAGAATTTTCGGTATTGGCCGTGTGTACAGGGGAAATGTAAGTAAAGCCACAGAAACACCATATTATTCCAACATTCTTCATTTCGCTTTATTTTCCAGAGGAAATAGAGAAAAATGATGGAAAATGATATATTTTATGAATTCTCGATATTGGGCGTTTATTCAAAGGAAATATAAGTAAAAAGTGTGAAACGCAATATTTTTCCTGGATTCTTCATTTCGCCTGATTTTTGATATATTTTAAGACTTTTCGGTATTGGCCGTTTGTACAGGGGAAATGAAAGTAAAGCCACAGAAACACCATATTATTCCAACATTCTTCATTTCGCTTTATTTTGCAGAGGAAATCGAGAAAAATAATTGAAAATGATATATTTTATGAATTCTCGATATTGGGCGTTTATTCAAAGAAATATAAGTAAAAAGAGTGGCACGCAATATTTTTCCAGTACTCTTCATTTCGCCTGATTTTCGATATAATTTAAGAATTTCCGGTATTGGCCGTTTGTACATGGGAAATGTAAGTAAAGCCACAGAAACACCATATTATTCCAACATCCTTCATTTCGCTTTATTTTGCAGAGGAAATCAAGAAAAATGATGGAAAATGATATTATTTTATGAATTCTCGATATTTAGCGCTTGTACATGGGAAATGTAAGTAAAGCCACAGGAACACCATATTTTTCCAACATTCTTCATTTCACCTTATTTTGCAGAGGAAATCGAGAAAACAAATTGAAAATAATATATTTTATGAATTCTCGATATTGGCATTTTTGCAAAGGAATTATAAGTAAAAACAGTGAAACGCAATATTTTTCCTGGATTCATCATTTCGCCTGATTTTTGATATATATTAAAAATTCTCGATATTGGGCGCTTGTACATGGGAAATGTAAGTAAAGCCACAGAAACACCATATTATTCCAACATCCTTCATTTCGCTTTATTTTGCAGAGGAAATAGAGAAAAATGATGGAAAATGATATATTTTATGAATTCTCGATATTGGGCGTTTATTCAAAGGAAATATAAGTAAAAAGTGTGAAACGCAATATTTTTCCTGGATTCTTCATTTCGCCTGATTTTTGATATATTTTATGAATTCTCGATATTGGGCGCTTGTACATGGGAAATGTAAGTAAAGCCACAGGAACACCATATTATTCCAACATTCTTCATTTCGCCTTATTTTCCAGAGGAAATCGAGAAAAATGATGGAAAATAATATATTTTATGAATTCTCGATATTGGCATTTTTGCAAAGGAAATATAAGTGAAAAGAGTGAAACGCAATATTTTTCCAGGACACTTCATTTCGCCTGATTTTTGATATATATTAAGAATTTTCGATATTGGCTGTTTGTACATGGGAAATGTTAGTAAAGCCACAGGAACACCATATTTTTCCAACATTCTTCATTTCGCCTTATTTTGTAGAGGAAATCGAGAAAACAAATTGAAAATAATATATTTTATGAATTCTCGATATTGGGCGTTTATTCAAAGAAATATAAGTAAAAAGAGTGGCACGCAATATTTTTCCAGTACTCTTCATTTCGCCTGATTTTCGATATAATTTAAGAATTTCCGGTATTGGCCGTTTGTACATGGGAAATGTAAGTAAAGCCACAGAAACACCATATTATTCCAACATCCTTCATTTCGCCTTATTTTGCAGAGGAAATAGAGAAAAATGATGGAAAATGATATATTTTATGAATTCTCGATATTGGGCGTTTATTCAAAGGAAATATAAGTAAAAAGTGTGAAACGCAATATTTTTCCTGGATTCTTCATTTCGCTTTATTTTGCAGAGGAAATCAAGAAAAATGATGGAAAATGATATTATTTTATGAATTCTCGATATTGGGCGCTTGTACATGGGAAATGTAAGTAAAGCCACAGGAACACCATATTTTTCCAACATTCTTCATTTCACCTTATTTTGCAGAGGAAATAGAGAAAAATAATTGAAAATTATATATTTTATGAATTTTCGATATTGGGCGTTTATTCAAAGGAAATATAAGTAAAAAGTGTGAAACGCAATATTTTTCCTGGATTCTTCATTTCGCCTGATTTTTGATATATTTTAAGACTTTTCGGTATTGGCCGTTTGTACAGGGGAAATGAAAGTAAAGCCACAGAAACACCATATCATTCCAACATTCTTCATTTCGCTTTATTTTGCAGAGGAAATCGAGAAAAATGATGGAAAATAATATATATTATGAATTCTCGATATTGGCGTGTATGCAAATGAAATATAAGTAAAAAGAGTGGAACGCAATATTTTTCCAGGACTCTTCATTTCGCAAGATTTTTGATATAATTTAAGAATTTTCGGTATTGGCCGTTTGTACATGGGAAATGTAGGTAAAGCCACAGGAACACCATATTTTTCCAACATTCTTCATTTCGCCTTATTTTGTAGAGGAAATCGAGAAAACAAATTGAAAATAATATATTTTATGAATTCTCGATATTGGCATTTTTGCAAAGGAATTATAAGTAAAAAGAGTGAAACGCAATATTTTTCCTGGATTCTTCATTTCGCCTGATTTTTGATATATTTTAAGACTTTTCGGTATTGGCCGTTTGTACAGGGGAAATGAAAGTAAAGCCACAGAAACACCATATTATTCCAACATTCTTCATTTCGCTTTATTTTGCAGAGGAAATCAAGAAAAATGATGGAAAATGATATTATTTTATGAATTCTCGATATTGGGCGCTTGTACATGGGAAATGTAAGTAAAGCCACAGGAACACCATATTTTTCCAACATTCTTCATTTCACCTTATTTTGCAGAGGAAATAGAGAAAAATAATTGAAAATTATATATTTTATGAATTTTCGATATTGGGCGTTTATTCAAAGGAAATATAAGTAAAAAGTGTGAAACGCAATATTTTTCCTGGATTCTTCATTTCGCCTGATTTTTGATATATTTTAAGACTTTTCGGTATTGGCCGTTTGTACAGGGGAAATGAAAGTAAAGCCACAGAAACACCATATTATTCCAACATTCTTCATTTCGCCTTATTTTCCAGAGGAAATCGAGAAAAATGATGGAAAATAATATATTTTATGAATTCTCGATATTGGCATTTTTGCAAAGGAAATATAAGTGAAAAGAGTGAAACGCAATATTTTTCCAGGACACTTCATTTCGCCTGATTTTTGATATATATTAAGAATTTTCGATATTGGCTGTTTGTACATGGGAAATGTTAGTAAAGCCACAGGAACACCATATTTTTCCAACATTCTTCATTTCGCCTTATTTTGTAGAGGAAATCGAGAAAACAAATTGAAAATAATATATTTTATGAATTCTCGATATTGGCATTTTTGCAAAGGAATTATAAGTAAAAAGAGTGAAACGCAATATTTTTGCAGGACTCTTCATTTCGCCTGATTTTCGATATATATTAAGAATTTTCGGTATTGGCCGTGTGTACAGGGGAAATGTAAGTAAAGCCACAGAAACACCATATTATTCCAACATTCTTCATTTCGCTTTATTTTCCAGAGGAAATAGAGAAAAATGATGGAAAATGATATATTTTATGAATTCTCGATATTGGGCGTTTATTCAAAGGAAATATAAGTAAAAAGTGTGAAACGCAATATTTTTCCTGGATTCTTCATTTCGCCTGATTTTTGATATATTTTAAGACTTTTCGGTATTGGCCGTTTGTACAGGGGAAATGAAAGTAAAGCCACAGAAACACCATATTATTCCAACATTCTTCATTTCGCTTTATTTTGCAGAGGAAATCGAGAAAAATAATTGAAAATGATATATTTTATGAATTCTCGATATTGGGCGTTTATTCAAAGAAATATAAGTAAAAAGAGTGGCACGCAATATTTTTCCAGTACTCTTCATTTCGCCTGATTTTCGATATAATTTAAGAATTTCCGGTATTGGCCGTTTGTACATGGGAAATGTAAGTAAAGCCACAGAAACACCATATTATTCCAACATCCTTCATTTCGCTTTATTTTGCAGAGGAAATCAAGAAAAATGATGGAAAATGATATTATTTTATGAATTCTCGATATTTAGCGCTTGTACATGGGAAATGTAAGTAAAGCCACAGGAACACCATATTTTTCCAACATTCTTCATTTCACCTTATTTTGCAGAGGAAATCGAGAAAACAAATTGAAAATAATATATTTTATGAATTCTCGATATTGGCATTTTTGCAAAGGAATTATAAGTAAAAACAGTGAAACGCAATATTTTTCCTGGATTCATCATTTCGCCTGATTTTTGATATATATTAAAAATTCTCGATATTGGGCGCTTGTACATGGGAAATGTAAGTAAAGCCACAGAAACACCATATTATTCCAACATCCTTCATTTCGCTTTATTTTGCAGAGGAAATAGAGAAAAATGATGGAAAATGATATATTTTATGAATTCTCGATATTGGGCGTTTATTCAAAGGAAATATAAGTAAAAAGTGTGAAACGCAATATTTTTCCTGGATTCTTCATTTCGCCTGATTTTTGATATATTTTATGAATTCTCGATATTGGGCGCTTGTACATGGGAAATGTAAGTAAAGCCACAGGAACACCATATTATTCCAACATTCTTCATTTCGCCTTATTTTCCAGAGGAAATCGAGAAAAATGATGGAAAATAATATATTTTATGAATTCTCGATATTGGCATTTTTGCAAAGGAAATATAAGTGAAAAGAGTGAAACGCAATATTTTTCCAGGACACTTCATTTCGCCTGATTTTTGATATATATTAAGAATTTCCGGTATTGGCCGTTTGTACATGGGAAATGTAAGTAAAGCCACAGAAACACCATATTATTCCAACATTCTTCATTTCGCTTTATTTTGCAGAGGAAATCAAGAAAAATGATGGAAAATGATATTATTTTATGAATTCTCGATATTGGGCGCTTGTACATGGGAAATGAAAGTAAAGCCACAGAAACACCATATTATTCCAACATTCTTCATTTCGCTTTATTTTGCAGAGGAAATCAAGAAAAATGATGGAAAATGATATTATTTTATGAATTCTCGATATTGGGCGCTTGTACATGGGAAATGTAAGTAAAGCCACAGGAACACCATATTTTTCCAACATTCTTCATTTCACCTTATTTTGCAGAGGAAATAGAGAAAAATAATTGAAAATTATATATTTTATGAATTTTCGATATTGGGCGTTTATTCAAAGGAAATATAAGTAAAAAGTGTGAAACGCAATATTTTTCCTGGATTCTTCATTTCGCCTGATTTTTGATATATTTTAAGACTTTTCGGTATTGGCCGTTTGTACAGGGGAAATGAAAGTAAAGCCACAGAAACACCATATTATTCCAACATTCTTCATTTCGCTTTATTTTGCAGAGGAAATCGAGAAAAATAATTGAAAATGATATATTTTATGAATTCTCGATATTGGGCGTTTATTCAAAGAAATATAAGTAAAAAGAGTGGCACGCAATATTTTTCCAGTACTCTTCATTTCGCCTGATTTTCGATATAATTTAAGAATTTCCGGCATTGGCCGTTTGTACATGGGAAATGTAAGTAAAGCCACAGAAACACCATATTATTCCAACATCCTTCATTTCGCCTTATTTTGCAGAGGAAATAGAGAAAAATGATGGAAAATGATATATTTTATGAATTCTCGATATTGGGCGTTTATTCAAAGGAAATATAAGTAAAAAGTGTGAAACGCAATATTTTTCCTGGATTCTTCATTTCGCCTGATTTTTGATATATTTTAAGACTTTTCGGTATTGGCCGTTTGTACAGGGGAAATGAAAGTAAAGCCACAGAAACACCATATTATTCCAACATTCTTCATTTCGCTTTATTTTGCAGAGGAAATCAAGAAAAATGATGGAAAATGATATTATTTTATGAATTCTCGATATTGGGCGCTTGTACATGGGAAATGTAAGTAAAGCCACAGGAACACCATATTTTTCCAACATTCTTCATTTCACCTTATTTTGCAGAGGAAATAGAGAAAAATAATTGAAAATTATATATTTTATGAATTTTCGATATTGGGCGTTTATTCAAAGGAAATATAAGTAAAAAGTGTGAAACGCAATATTTTTCCTGGATTCTTCATTTCGCCTGATTTTTGATATATTTTAAGACTTTTCGGTATTGGCCGTTTGTACAGGGGAAATGAAAGTAAAGCCACAGAAACACCATAATATTCCAACATTCTTCATTTCGCCTTATTTTCCAGAGGAAATCGAGAAAAATGATGGAAAATAATATATTTTATGAATTCTCGATATTGGCATTTTTGCAAAGGAAATATAAGTGAAAAGAGTGAAACGCAATATTTTTCCAGGACACTTCATTTCGCCTGATTTTTGATATATATTAAGAATTTTCGATATTGGCTGTTTGTACATGGGAAATGTTAGTAAAGCCACAGGAACACCATATTTTTCCAACATTCTTCATTTCGCCTTATTTTGTAGAGGAAATCGAGAAAACAAATTGAAAATAATATATTTTATGAATTCTCGATATTGGCATTTTTGCAAAGGAATTATAAGTAAAAAGAGTGAAACGCAATATTTTTGCAGGACTCTTCATTTCGCCTGATTTTCGATATATATTAAGAATTTTCGGTATTGGCCGTGTGTACAGGGGAAATGTAAGTAAAGCCACAGAAACACCATATTATTCCAACATTCTTCATTTCGCTTTATTTTCCAGAGGAAATAGAGAAAAATGATGGAAAATGATATATTTTATGAATTCTCGATATTGGGCGTTTATTCAAAGGAAATATAAGTAAAAAGTGTGAAACGCAATATTTTTCCTGGATTCTTCATTTCGCCTGATTTTTGATATATTTTAAGACTTTTCGGTATTGGCCGTTTGTACAGGGGAAATGAAAGTAAAGCCACAGAAACACCATATTATTCCAACATTCTTCATTTCGCTTTATTTTGCAGAGGAAATCGAGAAAAATAATTGAAAATGATATATTTTATGAATTCTCGATATTGGGCGTTTATTCAAAGAAATATAAGTAAAAAGAGTGGCACGCAATTTAATTCCAGTACTCTTCATTTCGCCTGATTTTCGATATAATTTAAGAATTTCCGGTATTGGCCGTTTGTACATGGGAAATGTAAGTAAAGCCACAGAAACACCATATTATTCCAACATCCTTCATTTCGCTTTATTTTGCAGAGGAAATCAAGAAAAATGATGGAAAATGATATTATTTTATGAATTCTCGATATTTAGCGCTTGTACATGGGAAATGTAAGTAAAGCCACAGGAACACCATATTTTTCCAACATTCTTCATTTCACCTTATTTTGCAGAGGAAATCGAGAAAACAAATTGAAAATAATATATTTTATGAATTCTCGATATTGGCATTTTTGCAAAGGAATTATAAGTAAAAAGAGTGAAACGCAATATTTTTCCTGGATTCATCATTTCGCCTGATTTTTGATATATATTAAGAATTCTCGATATTGGGCGCTTGTACATGGGAAATGTAGGTAAAGCCACAGAAACACCATATTATTCCAACATCCTTCATTTCGCTTTATTTTGCAGAGGAAATAGAGAAAAATGATGGAAAATGATATATTTTATGAATTCTCGATATTGGGCGTTTATTCAAAGGAAATATAAGTAAAAAGTGTGAAACGCAATATTTTTCCTGGATTCTTCATTTCGCCTGATTTTTGATATATTTTAAGACTTTTCGGTATTGGCCGTTTGTACAGGGGAAATGAAAGTAAAGCCACAGAAACACCATATTATTCCAGCATTCTTCATTTCGCTTTATTTTGCAGAGGAAATCGAGAAAAATAATTGAAAATGATATATTTTATGAATTCTCGATATTGGGCGTTTATTCAAAGAAATATAAGTAAAAAGAGTGGCACGCAATATTATTCCAGTACTCTTCATTTCGCCTGATTTTCGATATAATTTAAGAATTTCCGGTATTGGCCGTTTGTACATGGGAAATGTAAGTAAAGCCACAGAAACACCATATTATTCCAACATCCTTCATTTCGCTTTATTTTGCAGAGGAAATCAAGAAAAATGATGGAAAATGATATTATTTTATGAATTCTCGATATTTAGCGCTTGTACATGGGAAATGTAAGTAAAGCCACAGGAACACCATATTTTTCCAACATTCTTCATTTCGCCTTATTTTGTAGAGGAAATCGAGAAAACAAATTGAAAATAATATATTTTATGAATTCTCGATATTGGCATTTTTGCAAAGGAATTATAAGTAAAAAGAGTGAAACGCAATATTTTTGCAGGACTCTTCATTTCGCCTGATTTTCGATATATATTAAGAATTTTCGGTATTGGCCGTGTGTACAGGGGAAATGTAAGTAAAGCCACAGAAACACCATATTATTCCAACATTCTTCATTTCGCTTTATTTTCCAGAGGAAATAGAGAAAAATGATGGAAAATGATATATTTTATGAATTCTCGATATTGGGCGTTTATTCAAAGGAAATATAAGTAAAAAGTGTGAAACGCAATATTTTTCCTGGATTCTTCATTTCGCCTGATTTTTGATATATATTAAGAATTTTCGATATTGGCTGTTTGTACATGGGAAATGTTAGTAAAGCCACAGGAACACCATATTTTTCCAACATTCTTCATTTCGCCTTATTTTGTAGAGGAAATCGAGAAAACAAATTGAAAATAATATATTTTATGAATTCTCGATATTGGCATTTTTGCAAAGGAATTATAAGTAAAAAGAGTGAAACGCAATATTTTTGCAGGACTCTTCATTTCGCCTGATTTTCGATATATATTAAGAATTTTCGGTATTGGCCGTGTGTACAGGGGAAATGTAAGTAAAGCCACAGAAACACCATATTATTCCAACATTCTTCATTTCGCTTTATTTTCCAGAGGAAATAGAGAAAAATGATGGAAAATGATATATTTTATGAATTCTCGATATTGGGCGTTTATTCAAAGGAAATATAAGTAAAAAGTGTGAAACGCAATATTTTTCCTGGATTCTTCATTTCGCCTGATTTTTGATATATTTTAAGACTTTTCGGTATTGGCCGTTTGTACAGGGGAAATGAAAGTAAAGCCACAGAAACACCATATTATTCCAACATTCTTCATTTCGCTTTATTTTGCAGAGGAAATCGAGAAAAATAATTGAAAATGATATATTTTATGAATTCTCGATATTGGGCGTTTATTCAAAGAAATATAAGTAAAAAGAGTGGCACGCAATATTATTCCAGTACTCTTCATTTCGCCTGATTTTCGATATAATTTAAGAATTTCCGGTATTGGCCGTTTGTACATGGGAAATGTAAGTAAAGCCACAGAAACACCATATTATTCCAACATTCTTCATTTCACCTTATTTTGCAGAGGAAATAGAGAAAAATAATTGAAAATTATATATTTTATGAATTTTCGATATTGGGCGTTTATTCAAAGGAAATATAAGTAAAAAGTGTGAAACGCAATATTTTTCCTGGATTCTTCATTTCGCCTGATTTTTGATATATTTTAAGACTTTTCGGTATTGGCCGTTTGTACAGGGGAAATGAAAGTAAAGCCACAGAAACACCATAATATTCCAACATTCTTCATTTCGCCTTATTTTCCAGAGGAAATCGAGAAAAATGATGGAAAATAATATATTTTATGAATTCTCGATATTGGCATTTTTGCAAAGGAAATATAAGTGAAAAGAGTGAAACGCAATATTTTTCCAGGACACTTCATTTCGCCTGATTTTTGATATATATTAAGAATTTTCGATATTGGCTGTTTGTACATGGGAAATGTTAGTAAAGCCACAGGAACACCATATTTTTCCAACATTCTTCATTTCGCCTTATTTTGTAGAGGAAATCGAGAAAACAAATTGAAAATAATATATTTTATGAATTCTCGATATTGGCATTTTTGCAAAGGAATTATAAGTAAAAAGAGTGAAACGCAATATTTTTGCAGGACTCTTCATTTCGCCTGATTTTCGATATATATTAAGAATTTTCGGTATTGGCCGTGTGTACAGGGGAAATGTAAGTAAAGCCACAGAAACACCATATTATTCCAACATTCTTCATTTCGCTTTATTTTCCAGAGGAAATAGAGAAAAATGATGGAAAATGATATATTTTATGAATTCTCGATATTGGGCGTTTATTCAAAGGAAATATAAGTAAAAAGTGTGAAACGCAATATTTTTCCTGGATTCTTCATTTCGCCTGATTTTTGATATATTTTAAGACTTTTCGGTATTGGCCGTTTGTACAGGGGAAATGAAAGTAAAGCCACAGAAACACCATATTATTCCAACATTCTTCATTTCGCTTTATTTTGCAGAGGAAATCGAGAAAAATAATTGAAAATGATATATTTTATGAATTCTCGATATTGGGCGTTTATTCAAAGAAATATAAGTAAAAAGAGTGGCACGCAATATTATTCCAGTACTCTTCATTTCGCCTGATTTTCGATATAATTTAAGAATTTCCGGTATTGGCCGTTTGTACATGGGAAATGTAAGTAAAGCCACAGAAACACCATATTATTCCAACATCCTTCATTTCGCTTTATTTTGCAGAGGAAATCAAGAAAAATGATGGAAAATGATATTATTTTATGAATTCTCGATATTTAGCGCTTGTACATGGGAAATGTAAGTAAAGCCACAGGAACACCATATTTTTCCAACATTCTTCATTTCACCTTATTTTGCAGAGGAAATCGAGAAAACAAATTGAAAATAATATATTTTATGAATTCTCGATATTGGCATTTTTGCAAAGGAATTATAAGTGAAAAGAGTGAAACGCAATATTTTTCCAGGACACTTCATTTCGCCTGATTTTTGATATATATTAAGAATTTTCGATATTGGCTGTTTGTACATGGGAAATGTAAGTAAAGCCACAGGAACACCATATTTTTCCAACATTCTTCATTTCGCCTTATTTTGTAGAGGAAATCGAGAAAACAAATTGAAAATAATATATTTTATGAATTCTCGATATTGGCATTTTTGCAAAGGAATTATAAGTAAAAAGAGTGAAACGCAATATTTTTGCAGGACTCTTCATTTCGCCTGATTTTCGATATATATTAAGAATTTTCGGTATTGGCCGTGTGTACAGGGGAAATGTAAGTAAAGCCACAGAAACACCATATTATTCCAACATTCTTCATTTCGCTTTATTTTCCAGAGGAAATAGAGAAAAATGATGGAAAATGATATATTTTATGAATTCTCGATATTGGGCGCTTGTACATGGGAAATGTAGGTAAAGCCACAGAAACACCATATTATTCCAACATCCTTCATTTCGCTTTATTTTGCAGAGGAAATAGAGAAAAATGATGGAAAATGATATATTTTATGAATTCTCGATATTGGGCGTTTATTCAAAGGAAATATAAGTAAAAAGTGTGAAACGCAATATTTTTCCTGGATTCTTCATTTCGCCTGATTTTTGATATATTCTAAGACTTTTCGGTATTGGCCGTTTGTACAGGGGAAATGAAAGTAAAGCCACAGAAACACCATATTATTCCAACATTCTTCATTTCGCCTTATTTTCCAGAGGAAATCGAGAAAAATGATGGAAAATAATATATTTTATGAATTCTCGATATTGGCATTTTTGCAAAGGAAATATAAGTGAAAAGAGTGAAACGCAATATTTTTCCAGGACACTTCATTTCGCCTGATTTTTGATATATATTAAGAATTTTCGATATTGGCTGTTTGTACATGGGAAATGTAAGTAAAGCCACAGGAACACCATATTTTTCCAACATTCTTCATTTCGCCTTATTTTGTAGAGGAAATCGAGAAAACAAATTGAAAATAATATATTTTATGAATTCTCGATATTGGCATTTTTGCAAAGGAATTATAAGTAAAAAGAGTGAAACGCAATATTTTTGCAGGACTCTTCATTTCGCCTGATTTTCGATATATATTAAGAATTTTCGGTATTGGCCGTGTGTACAGGGGAAATGTAAGTAAAGCCACAGAAACACCATATAATTCCAACATTCTTCATTTCGCTTTATTTTCCAGAGGAAATAGAGAAAAATGATGGAAAATGATATATTTTATGAATTCTCGATATTGGGCGTTTATTCAAAGGAAATATAAGTGTGTGAAACGCAATATTTTTCCTGGATTCTTCATTTCGCCTGATTTTTGATATATTTTAAGACTTTTCGGTATTGGCCGTTTGTACAGGGGAAATGAAAGTAAAGCCACAGAAACACCATATTATTCCAACATTCTTCATTTCGCTTTATTTTGCAGAGGAAATCGAGAAAAATAATTGAAAATGATATATTTTATGAATTCTCGATATTGGGCGTTTATTCAAAGAAATATAAGTAAAAAGAGTGGAACGCAATATTTTTCCAGTACTCTTCATTTCGCCTGATTTTCGATATAATTTAAGAATTTGCGGTATTGGCCGTTTGTACATGGGAAATGTAAGTAAAGCCACAGAAACACCATATTATTCCAACATCCTTCATTTCGCCTTATTTTGCAGAGGAAATCAAGAAAAATGATGGAAAATGATATTATTTTATGAATTCTCGATATTTAGCGCTTGTACATGGGAAATGTAAGTAAAGCCACAGGAACACCATATTTTTCCAACATTCTTCATTTCACCTTATTTTGCAGAGGAAATCGAGAAAACAAATTGAAAATAATATATTTTATGAATTCTCGATATTGGCATTTTTGCAAAGGAATTATAAGTAAAAAGAGTGAAACGCAATATTTTTCCTGGATTCATCATTTCGCCTGATTTTTGATATATATTAAGAATTTTCGATATTGGCCGTTTGTACATGGGAAATGTAAGTAAAGCCACAGGAACACCATATTTTTCCAACATTCTTCATTTCGCCTTATTTTGCAGAGGAAATAGAGAAAAATGATGGAAAATGATATATTTTATGAATTCTCGATATTGGGCGTTTATTCAAAGGAAATATAAGTAAAAAGTGTGAAACGCAATATTTTTCCTGGATTCTTCATTTCGCCTGATTTTTGATATAATTTAAGAATTTCCGGTATTGGCCGTTTGTACATGGGAAATGTAAGTAAAGCCACAGGAACACCATATTTTTCCAACATTCTTCATTTCACTTTATTTTGCAGAGGAAATAGAGAAAAATAATTGAAAATTATATATTTTATGAATTTTCGATATTGGGCGTTTATTCAAAGGAAATATAAGTAAAAAGTGTGAAACGCAATATTTTTCCTGGATTCTTCATTTCGCCTGATTTTTGATATATTTTAAGACTTTTCGGTATTGGCCGTTTGTACAGGGGAAATGAAAGTAAAGCCACAGAAACACCATATTATTCCAACATTCTTCATTTCGCCTTATTTTCCAGAGGAAATCGAGAAAAATGATGGAAAATAATATATTCTATGAATTCTCGATATTGGGCGTTTATTCAAAGAAATATAAGTAAAAAGAGTGGCACGCAATATTTTTCCAGTACTCTTCATTTCGCCTGATTTTCGATATAATTTAAGAATTTCCGGTATTGGCCGTTTGTACATGGGAAATGTAAGTAAAGCCACAGAAACACCACATTATTCCAACATCCTTCATTTCGCTTTATTTTGCAGAGGAAATCAAGAAAAATGATGGAAAATGATATTATTTTATGAATTCTCGATATTTAGCGCTTGTACATGGGAAATGTAAGTAAAGCCACAGGAACACCATATTTTTCCAACATTCTTCATTTCACCTTATTTTGCAGAGGAAATCGAGAAAACAAATTGAAAATAATATATTTTATGAATTCTCGATATTGGCATTTTTGCAAAGGAATTATAAGTAAAAAGAGTGAAACGCAATATTTTTCCTGGATTCATCATTTCGCCTGATTTTTGATATATATTAAGAATTCTCGATATTGGGCGCTTGTACATGGGAAATGTAAGTAAAGCCACAGAAACACCATATTATTCCAACATCCTTCATTTCGCTTTATTTTGCAGAGGAAATCGAGAAAAATAATTGAAAATGATATATTTTATGAATTCTCGATATTGGGCGTTTATTCAAAGAAATATAAGTAAAAAGAGTGGCACGCAATATTTTTCCAGTACTCTTCATTTCGCCTGATTTTCGATATAATTTAAGAATTTGCGGTATTGGCCGTTTGTACATGGGATATGTAAGTAAAGCCACAGAAACACCATATTATTCCAACATCCTTCATTTCGCTTTATTTTGCAGAGGAAATCAAGAAAAATGATGGAAAATGATATTATTTTATGAATTCTCGATATTGGGCGCTTGTACATGGGAAATGTAAGTAAAGCCACAGGAACACCATATTATTCCAACATTCTTCATTTCGCCTTATTTTCCAGAGGAAATCGAGAAAAATGATGGAAAATAATATATTTTATGAATTCTCGATATTGGCATTTTTGCAAAGGAAATATAAGTGAAAAGAGTGAAACGCAATATTTTTCCAGGACACTTCATTTCGCCTGATTTTTGATATATATTAAGAATTTTCGATATTGGCTGTTTGTACATGGGAAATGTTAGTAAAGCCACAGGAACACCATATTTTTCCAACATTCTTCATTTCGCCTTATTTTGTAGAGGAAATCGAGAAAACAAATTGAAAATAATATATTTTATGAATTCTCGATATTGGGCGTTTATTCAAAGAAATATAAGTAAAAAGAGTGGCACGCAATATTTTTCCAGTACTCTTCATTTCGCCTGATTTTCGATATAATTTAAGAATTTCCGGTATTGGCCGTTTGTACATGGGAAATGTAAGTAAAGCCACAGAAACACCATATTATTCCAACATCCTTCATTTCGCCTTATTTTGCAGAGGAAATAGAGAAAAATGATGGAAAATGATATATTTTATGAATTCTCGATATTGGGCGTTTATTCAAAGGAAATATAAGTAAAAAGTGTGAAACGCAATATTTTTCCTGGATTCTTCATTTCGCTTTATTTTGCAGAGGAAATCAAGAAAAATGATGGAAAATGATATTATTTTATGAATTCTCGATATTGGGCGCTTGTACATGGGAAATGTAAGTAAAGCCACAGGAACACCATATTTTTCCAACATTCTTCATTTCACCTTATTTTGCAGAGGAAATAGAGAAAAATAATTGAAAATTATATATTTTATGAATTTTCGATATTGGGCGTTTATTCAAAGGAAATATAAGTAAAAAGTGTGAAACGCAATATTTTTCCTGGATTCTTCATTTCGCCTGATTTTTGATATATTTTAAGACTTTTCGGTATTGGCCGTTTGTACAGGGGAAATGAAAGTAAAGCCACAGAAACACCATATTATTCCAACATTCTTCATTTCGCTTTATTTTGCAGAGGAAATCGAGAAAAATAATTGAAAATGATATATTTTATGAATTCTCGATATTGGGCGTTTATTCAAAGAAATATAAGTAAAAAGAGTGGCACGCAATATTTTTCCAGTACTCTTCATTTCGCCTGATTTTCGATATAATTTAAGAATTTCCGGTATTGGCCGTTTGTACATGGGAAATGTAAGTAAAGCCACAGAAACACCATATTATTCCAACATCCTTCATTTCGCCTTATTTTGCAGAGGAAATAGAGAAAAATGATGGAAAATGATATATTTTATGAATTCTCGATATTGGGCGTTTATTCAAAGGAAATATAAGTAAAAAGTGTGAAACGCAATATTTTTCCTGGATTCTTCATTTCGCCTGATTTTTGATATATTTTAAGACTTTTCGGTATTGGCCGTTTGTACAGGGGAAATGAAAGTAAAGCCACAGAAACACCATATTATTCCAACATTCTTCATTTCGCTTTATTTTGCAGAGGAAATCAAGAAAAATGATGGAAAATGATATTATTTTATGAATTCTCGATATTGGGCGCTTGTACATGGGAAATGTAAGTAAAGCCACAGGAACACCATATTTTTCCAACATTCTTCATTTCACCTTATTTTGCAGAGGAAATAGAGAAAAATAATTGAAAATTATATATTTTATGAATTTTCGATATTGGGCGTTTATTCAAAGGAAATATAAGTAAAAAGTGTGAAACGCAATATTTTTCCTGGATTCTTCATTTCGCCTGATTTTTGATATATTTTAAGACTTTTCGGTATTGGCCGTTTGTACATGGGAAATGAAAGTAAAGCCACAGAAACACCATATTATTCCAACATTCTTCATTTCGCCTTATTTTCCAGAGGAAATCGAGAAAAATGATGGAAAATAATATATTTTATGAATTCTCGATATTGGCATTTTTGCAAAGGAAATATAAGTGAAAAGAGTGAAACGCAATATTTTTCCAGGACACTTCATTTCGCCTGATTTTTGATATATATTAAGAATTTTCGATATTGGCTGTTTGTACATGGGAAATGTTAGTAAAGCCACAGGAACACCATATTTTTCCAACATTCTTCATTTCGCCTTATTTTGTAGAGGAAATCGAGAAAACAAATTGAAAATAATATATTTTATGAATTCTCGATATTGGCATTTTTGCAAAGGAATTATAAGTAAAAAGAGTGAAACGCAATATTTTTGCAGGACTCTTCATTTCGCCTGATTTTCGATATATATTAAGAATTTTCGGTATTGGCCGTGTGTACAGGGGAAATGTAAGTAAAGCCACAGAAACACCATATTATTCCAACATTCTTCATTTCGCTTTATTTTCCAGAGGAAATAGAGAAAAATGATGGAAAATGATATATTTTATGAATTCTCGATATTGGGCGTTTATTCAAAGGAAATATAAGTAAAAAGTGTGAAACGCAATATTTTTCCTGGATTCTTCATTTCGCCTGATTTTTGATATATTTTAAGACTTTTCGGTATTGGCCGTTTGTACAGGGGAAATGAAAGTAAAGCCACAGAAACACCATATTATTCCAACATTCTTCATTCCGCTTTATTTTGCAGAGGAAATCGAGAAAAATAATTGAAAATGATATATTTTATGAATTCTCGATATTGGGCGTTTATTCAAAGAAATATAAGTAAAAAGAGTGGCACGCAATATTTTTCCAGTACTCTTCATTTCGCCTGATTTTCGATATAATTTAAGAATTTCCGGTATTGGCCGTTTGTACATGGGAAATGTAAGTAAAGCCACAGAAACACCATATTATTCCAACATCCTTCATTTCGCTTTATTTTGCAGAGGAAATCAAGAAAAATGATGGAAAATGATATTATTTTATGAATTCTCGATATTTACCGCTTGTACATGGGAAATGTAAGTAAAGCCACAGGAACACCATATTTTTCCAACATTCTTCATTTCACCTTATTTTGCAGAGGAAATCGAGAAAACAAATTGAAAATAATATATTTTATGAATTCTCGATATTGGCATTTTTGCAAAGGAATTATAAGTAAAAACAGTGAAACGCAATATTTTTCCTGGATTCATCATTTCGCCTGATTTTTGATATATATTAAAAATTCTCGATATTGGGCGCTTGTACATGGGAAATGTAAGTAAAGCCACAGAAACACCATATTATTCCAACATCCTTCATTTCGCTTTATTTTGCAGAGGAAATAGAGAAAAATGATGGAAAATGATATATTTTATGAATTCTCGATATTGGGCGTTTATTCAAAGGAAATATAAGTAAAAAGTGTGAAACGCAATATTTTTCCTGGATTCTTCATTTCGCCTGATTTTTGATATATTTTAAGACTTTTCGGTATTGGCCGTTTGTACAGGGGAAATGAAAGTAAAGCCACAGAAACACCATATTATTCCAACATTCTTCATTTCGCCTTATTTTCCAGAGGAAATCGAGAAAAATGATGGAAAATAATATATTTTATGAATTCTCGATATTGGCATTTTTGCAAAGGAAATATAAGTGAAAAGAGTGAAACGCAATATTTTTCCAGGACACTTCATTTCGCCTGATTTTTGATATATATTAAGAATTTTCGATATTGGCTGTTTGTACATGGGAAATGTAAGTAAAGCCACAGGAACACCATATTTTTCCAACATTCTTCATTTCGCCTTATTTTGTAGAGGAAATCGAGAAAACAAATTGAAAATAATATATTTTATGAATTCTCGATATTGGCATTTTTGCAAAGGAATTATAAGTAAAAAGAGTGAAACGCAATATTTTTGCAGGACTCTTCATTTCGCCTGATTTTCGATATATATTAAGAATTTTCGGTATTGGCCGTGTGTACAGGGGAAATGTAAGTAAAGCCACAGAAACACCATATTATTCCAACATTCTTCATTTCGCTTTATTTTCCAGAGGAAATAGAGAACAATGATGGAAAATGATATATTTTATGAATTCTCGATATTGGGCGTTTATTCAAAGGAAATATAAGTGAAAAGAGTGAAACGCAATATTTTTCCTGGATTCTTCATTTCGCCTGATTTTTGATATATTTTAAGACTTTTCGGTATTGGCCGTTTGTACAGGGGAAATGAAAGTAAAGCCACAGAAACACCATATTATTCCAACATTCTTCATTTCGCTTTATTTTGCAGAGGAAATCGAGAAAAATAATTGAAAATGATATATTTTATGAATTCTCGATATTGGGCGTTTATTCAAAGAAATATAAGTAAAAAGAGTGGCACGCAATATTTTTCCAGTACTCTTCATTTCGCCTGATTTTCGATATAATTTAAGAATTTGCGGTATTGGCCGTTTGTACATGGGAAATGTAAGTAAAGCCACAGAAACACCATATTATTCCAACATCCTTCATTTCGCTTTATTTTGCAGAGGAAATCAAGAAAAATGATGGAAAATGATATTATTTTATGAATTCTCGATATTTAGCGCTTGTACATGGGAAATGTAAGTAAAGCCACAGGAACACCATATTTTTCCAACATTCTTCATTTCACCTTATTTTGCAGAGGAAATCGAGAAAACAAATTGAAAATAATATATTTTATGAATTCTCGATATTGGCATTTTTGCAAAGGAATTATAAGTAAAAAGAGTGAAACGCAATATTTTTCCTGGATTCATCATTTCGCCTGATTTTTGATATATATTAAGAATTTTCGATATTGGCCGTTTGTACATGGGAAATGTAAGTAAAGCCACAGGAACACCATATTTTTCCAACATTCTTCATTTCGCCTTATTTTGCAGAGGAAATAGAGAAAAATGATGGAAAATGATATATTTTATGAATTCTCGATATTGGGCGTTTATTCAAAGGAAATATAAGTAAAAAGTGTGAAACGCAATATTTTTCCTGGATTCTTCATTTCGCCTGATTTTTGATATAATTTAAGAATTTCCGGTATTGGCCGTTTGTACATGGGAAATGTAAGTAAAGCCACAGAAACACCATATTATTCCAACATCCTTCATTTCGCTTTATTTTGCAGAGGAAATCAAGAAAAATGATGGAAAATGATATTATTTTATGAATTCTCGATATTGGGCGCTTGTACATGGGAAATGTAAGTAAAGCCACAGGAACACCATATTTTTCCAACATTCTTCATTTCACCTTATTTTGCAGAGGAAATCGAGAAAACAAATTGAAAATAATATATTTTATGAATTCTCGATATTGGCATTTTTGCAAAGGAATTATAAGTAAAAAGAGTGAAACGCAATATTTTTCCAGGACTCTTCATTTCGCCTGATTTTCGATATATTTTAAGAATTTTCGGTATTGGCCGTGTGTACAGGGGAAATGTAAGTAAAGCCACAGGAACACCATATTTTTCCAACATTCTTCATTTCGCCTTATTTTGTAGAGGAAATCGAGAAAACAAATTGAAAATAATATATTTTATGAATTCTCGATATTGGCATTTTTGCAAAGGAATTATAAGTAAAAAGAGTGAAACGCAATATTTTTCCAGGACTCTTCATTTCGCCTGATTTTCGATATATTTTAAGAATTTTCGGTATTGGCCGTGTGTACAGGGGAAATGTAAGTAAAGCCACAGGAACACCATATTTTTCCAACATTCTTCATTTCGCTTTATTTTGCAGAGGAAATAGAGAAAAATGATGGAAAATGATATATTTTATGAATTCTCGATATTGGGCGTTTATTCAAAGGAAATATAAGTAAAAAGAGTGAAACGCAATATTTTTCCAGGACACTTCATTTCGCCTGATTTTTGATATATATTAAGAATTTTCGATATTGGCTGTTTGTACATGGGAAATGTAAGTAAAGCCACAGGAACACCATATTTTTCCAACATTCTTCATTTCGCCTTATTTTGTAGAGGAAATCGAGAAAAATGATGGAAAATGATATATTTTATGAATTCTCGATATTGGCATTTTTGCAAAGGAATTATAAGTAAAAAGAGTGAAACGCAATATTTTTCCAGGACTCTTCATTTCGCCTGATTTTCGATATATTTTAAGAATTTTCGGTATTGTTCGTGTGTACAGGGGAAATGTAAGTAAAGCCACAGGAACACCATATTTTTCCAACATTCTTCATTTCGCCTTATTTTGCAGAGGAAATAGAGAAAAATGATGGAAAATGATATATTTTATGAATTCTCGATATTGGGCGTTTATTCAAAGGAAATATAAGTAAAAAGTGTGAAACGCAATATTTTTCCTGGATTCTTCATTTCGCCTGATTTTTGATATAATTTAAGAATTTCCGGTATTGGCCGTTTGTACATGGGAAATGTAAGTAAAGCCACAGAAACACCATATTATTCCAACATCCTTCATTTCGCTTTATTTTGCAGAGGAAATCAAGAAAAATGATGGAAAATGATATTATTTTATGAATTCTCGATATTGGGCGCTTGTACATGGGAAATGTAAGTAAAGCCACAGGAACACCATATTTTTCCAACATTCTTCATTTCACCTTATTTTGCAGAGGAAATCGAGAAAACAAATTGAAAATAATATATTTTATGAATTCTCGATATTGGCATTTTTGCAAAGGAATTATAAGTAAAAAGAGTGAAACGCAATATTTTTGCAGGACTCTTCATTTCGCCTGATTTTCGATATATTTTAAGAATTTTCGGTATTGGCCGTGTGTACAGGGGAAATGTAAGTAAAGCCACAGAAACACCATATTATTCCAACATTCTTCATTTCGCCTTATTTTGTAGAGGAAATCGAGAAAACAAATTGAAAATAATATATTTTATGAATTCTCGATATTGGCATTTTTGCAAAGGAATTTTAAGTAAAAAGAGTGAAACGCAATATTTTTGCAGGACTCTTCATTTCGCCTGATTTTCGATATATATTAAGAATTTTCGGTATTGGCCGTGTGTACAGGGGAAATGTAAGTAAAGCCACAGAAACACCATATTATTCCAACATTCTTCATTTCGCCTTATTTTCCACAGGAAATCGAGAAAAATGATGGAAAATAATATATTTTATGAATTTTCGATATTGGCATTTTTGCAAAAGAAATATAAGTGAAAAGAGTGAAACGCAATATTTTTCCTGGATTCTTCATTTCGCCTGATTTTTGATATATTTTAAGACTTTTCGGTATTGGCCGTTTGTACAGGGGAAATGAAAGTAAAGCCACAGAAACACCATATTATTCCAACATTCTTCATTTCGCCTTATTTTCCAGAGGAAATCGAGAAAAATGATGGAAAATAATATATTTTATGAATTCTCGATATTGGCATTTTTGCAAAGGAAATATAAGTGAAAAGAGTAAAACGCAATATTTTTCCAGGACACTTCATTTCGCCTGATTTTTGATATATATTAAGAATTTTCGATATTGGCTGTTTGTACATGGGAAATGTAAGTAAAGCCACAGGAACACCATATTTTTCCAACATTCTTCATTTCGCCTTATTTTGTAGAGGAAATCGAGAAAACAAATTGAAAATAATATATTTTATGAATTCTCGATATTGGCATTTTTGCAAAGGAATTATAAGTAAAAAGAGTGAAACGCAATATTTTTCCAGGACTCTTCATTTCGCCTGATTTTCGATATATTTTAAGAATTTTCGGTATTGGCCGTGTGTACAGGGGAAATGTAAGTAAAGCCACAGAAACACCATATTATTCCAACATTCTTCATTTCGCTTTATTTTCCAGAGGAAATCGAGAAAAATGATGGAAAATAATATATTTTATGAATTCTCGATATTGGCATTTTTGCACAGGAAATATAAGTGAAAAGAGTGAAACGCAATATTTTTCCAGGACACTTCATTTCGCCTGATTTTCGATATATTTTAAGAATTTTCGGTATTGGCCATGTGTACAGGGAAATGAAAGTAATGCCACAGAAACACCATATTATTCCAACATTCTTCATTTCGCCTTATTTTGCAGAGGAAATCGAGAAAAATAATTGAAAATTATATATTTTATGAATTGTCGATATTGGGCGTTTATTCAAAGGAAATGTAAGTAAAAAGTGTGAAACGCAATATTTTTCCTGGATTCTTCATTTCGCTAATTTTTAATATATTTTAAAAATTTTCGGTATTGGCCGTTTGTACAGGGGAAATGTAAGTAAAGCCACAGGAACACCATATTTTTCCAACATTCTTCATTTTGCCTTATTTTGCAGAGGAAATCGAGAAAAATAATTGAAAAAGATATATTTTATGAATTCTCGATATTGGGCGTTTATTCAAAGGAAATATAAGTAAAAAGTGTGGAACGCAATATTTTTCCAGGACTTTTCTTTTCGCCTGATTTTTGATATATTTTAGGAATTTTCGGTATTGGCCGTTTGTACAGGGGAAATGTAAGTAAAGCGACAGGAACACCATATTATTCCAACATTCTACATTTCGCCTTATTTTGCAGAGGAAATCGAGAAAAATGATGGAAAATGATATATTTTATGAATTCTCGATATTGGCCGTTTGTACATGGGAAATGTAAGTAAAGCCACAGGAACACCATATTTTTCCAACATTCTTCATTTTGCCTTATTTTGCAGAGGAAATCGAGAAAAATAATTGAAAAAGATATATTTTATGAATTCTCGATATTGGGCGTTTATTCAAAGGAAATATAAGTAAAAAGTGTGGAACGCAATATTTTTCCAGGACTTTTCTTTTCGCCTGATTTTTGATATATTTTAGGAATTTTCGGTATTGGCCGTTTGTACAGGGGAAATGTAAGTAAAGCGACAGGAACACCATATTATTCCAACATTCTACATTTCGCCTTATTTTGCAGAGGAAATCGAGAAAAATGATGGAAAATGATATATTTTATGAATTCTCGATATTGGCGTGTATGCAAATGAAATATAAGTAAAAAGAGTGGAACGCAATATTTTTCCAGGACACTTCATTTCGCCTGATTTTTGATATATTTTAAGAATTTTCGGTATTAGCCGTGTGTACAGGGAAATGTAACTAAAGCCACAGGAACACCATATTATTCCAACATTCTTCATTTCGCCTTATTTTGCAGAGGAAATCGAGAAAAATAATTGAAAATGATATCTTTTATGAATTCTCGATATTGGGCGTTTATTCAAAGGAAATGTAAGTAAAAAGTGTGAAACGCAATATTTTTCCTGGATTCTTCATTTCGCTAATTTTTAATATATTTTAAAAATTTTCGGTATTGGCCGTTTGTACAGGGGAAATGTAAGTAAACCCACAGGAACACCATATTTTTCCAACATTCTACATTTCGCCTTATTTTGCAGAGGAAATCGAGAAAAATGATGGAAAATGATATATTTTATGAATTCTCGATATTGGCGTGTATGCAAATGAAATATAAGTAAAAAGAGTGGAACGCAATATTTTTCCAGGACACTTCATTTCGCCTGATTTTTGATATATTTTAAGAATTTTCGGTATTAGCCGTGTGTACAGGGAAATGTAACTAAAGCCACAGGAACACCATATTATTCCAACATTCTTCATTTCGCCTTATTTTGCAGAGGAAATCGAGAAAAATAATTGAAAATGATATCTTTTATGAATTCTCGATATTGGGCGTTTATTCAAAGGAAATGTAAGTAAAAAGTGTGAAACGCAATATTTTTCCTGGATTCTTCATTTCGCTAATTTTTAATATATTTTAAAAATTTTCGGTATTGGCCGTTTGTACATGGGAAATGTAAGTAAAGCCACAGAAACACCATATTATTCCAACATCCTTCATTTCGCTTTATTTTGCAGAGGAAATCAAGAAAAATGATGGAAAATGATATTATTTTATGAATTCTCGATATTTAGCGCTTGTACATGGGAAATGTAAGTAAAGCCACAGGAACACCATATTTTTCCAACATTCTTCATTTCACCTTATTTTGCAGAGGAAATCGAGAAAACAAATTGAAAATAATATATTTTATGAATTCTCGATATTGGCATTTTTGCAAAGGAATTATAAGTAAAAAGAGTGAAACGCAATATTTTTCCTGGATTCATCATTTCGCCTGATTTTTGATATATATTAAGAATTTTCGATATTGGCCGTTTGTACATGGGAAATGTAAGTAAAGCCACAGGAACACCATATTTTTCCAACATTCTTCATTTCGCCTTATTTTGCAGAGGAAATAGAGAAAAATGATGGAAAATGATATATTTTATGAATTCTCGATATTGGGCGTTTATTCAAAGGAAATATAAGTAAAAAGTGTGAAACGCAATATTTTTCCTGGATTCTTCATTTCGCCTGATTTTTGATATAATTTAAGAATTTCCGGTATTGGCCGTTTGTACATGGGAAATGTAAGTAAAGCCACAGAAACACCATATTATTCCAACATCCTTCATTTCGCTTTATTTTGCAGAGGAAATCAAGAAAAATGATGGAAAATGATATTATTTTATGAATTCTCGATATTGGGCGCTTGTACATGGGAAATGTAAGTAAAGCCACAGGAACACCATATTTTTCCAACATTCTTCATTTCACCTTATTTTGCAGAGGAGATCGAGAAAACAAATTGAAAATAATATATTTTATGAATTCTCGATATTGGCATTTTTGCAAAGGAATTATAAGTAAAAAGAGTGAAACGCAATATTTTTCCAGGACTCTTCATTTCGCCTGATTTTCGATATATTTTAAGAATTTTCGGTATTGGCCGTGTGTACAGGGGAAATGTAAGTAAAGCCACAGGAACACCATATTTTTCCAACATTCTTCATTTCGCCTTATTTTGTAGAGGAAATCGAGAAAACAAATTGAAAATAATATATTTTATGAATTCTCGATATTGGCATTTTTGCAAAGGAATTATAAGTAAAAAGAGTGAAACGCAATATTTTTCCAGGACTCTTCATTTCGCCTGATTTTCGATATATTTTAAGAATTTTCGGTATTGGCCGTGTGTACAGGGGAAATGTAAGTAAAGCCACAGGAACACCATATTTTTCCAACATTCTTCATTTCGCTTTATTTTGCAGAGGAAATAGAGAAAAATGATGGAAAATGATATATTTTATGAATTCTCGATATTGGGCGTTTATTCAAAGGAAATATAAGTAAAAAGAGTGAAACGCAATATTTTTCCAGGACACTTCATTTCGCCTGATTTTTGATATATATTAAGAATTTTCGATATTGGCTGTTTGTACATGGGAAATGTAAGTAAAGCCACAGGAACACCATATTTTTCCAACATTCTTCATTTCGCCTTATTTTGTAGAGGAAATCGAGAAAAATGATGGAAAATGATATATTTTATGAATTCTCGATATTGGCATTTTTGCAAAGGAATTATAAGTAAAAAGAGTGAAACGCAATATTTTTCCAGGACTCTTCATTTCGCCTGATTTTCGATATATTTTAAGAATTTTCGGTATTGTTCGTGTGTACAGGGGAAATGTAAGTAAAGCCACAGGAACACCATATTTTTCCAACATTCTTCATTTCGCCTTATTTTGCAGAGGAAATAGAGAAAAATGATGGAAAATGATATATTTTATGAATTCTCGATATTGGGCGTTTATTCAAAGGAAATATAAGTAAAAAGTGTGAAACGCAATATTTTTCCTGGATTCTTCATTTCGCCTGATTTTTGATATAATTTAAGAATTTCCGGTATTGGCCGTTTGTACATGGGAAATGTAAGTAAAGCCACAGAAACACCATATTATTCCAACATCCTTCATTTCGCTTTATTTTGCAGAGGAAATCAAGAAAAATGATGGAAAATGATATTATTTTATGAATTCTCGATATTGGGCGCTTGTACATGGGAAATGTAAGTAAAGCCACAGGAACACCATATTTTTCCAACATTCTTCATTTCACCTTATTTTGCAGAGGAAATCGAGAAAACAAATTGAAAATAATATATTTTATGAATTCTCGATATTGGCATTTTTGCAAAGGAATTATAAGTAAAAAGAGTGAAACGCAATATTTTTGCAGGACTCTTCATTTCGCCTGATTTTCGATATATTTTAAGAATTTTCGGTATTGGCCGTGTGTACAGGGGAAATGTAAGTAAAGCCACAGAAACACCATATTATTCCAACATTCTTCATTTCGCCTTATTTTGTAGAGGAAATCGAGAAAACAAATTGAAAATAATATATTTTATGAATTCTCGATATTGGCATTTTTGCAAAGGAATTTTAAGTAAAAAGAGTGAAACGCAATATTTTTGCAGGACTCTTCATTTCGCCTGATTTTCGATATATATTAAGAATTTTCGGTATTGGCCGTGTGTACAGGGGAAATGTAAGTAAAGCCACAGAAACACCATATTATTCCAACATTCTTCATTTCGCCTTATTTTCCACAGGAAATCGAGAAAAATGATGGAAAATAATATATTTTATGAATTTTCGATATTGGCATTTTTGCAAAAGAAATATAAGTGAAAAGAGTGAAACGCAATATTTTTCCTGGATTCTTCATTTCGCCTGATTTTTGATATATTTTAAGACTTTTCGGTATTGGCCGTTTGTACAGGGGAAATGAAAGTAAAGCCACAGAAACACCATATTATTCCAACATTCTTCATTTCGCCTTATTTTCCAGAGGAAATCGAGAAAAATGATGGAAAATAATATATTTTATGAATTCTCGATATTGGCATTTTTGCAAAGGAAATATAAGTGAAAAGAGTAAAACGCAATATTTTTCCAGGACACTTCATTTCGCCTGATTTTTGATATATATTAAGAATTTTCGATATTGGCTGTTTGTACATGGGAAATGTAAGTAAAGCCACAGGAACACCATATTTTTCCAACATTCTTCATTTCGCCTTATTTTGTAGAGGAAATCGAGAAAACAAATTGAAAATAATATATTTTATGAATTCTCGATATTGGCATTTTTGCAAAGGAATTATAAGTAAAAAGAGTGAAACGCAATATTTTTCCAGGACTCTTCATTTCGCCTGATTTTCGATATATTTTAAGAATTTTCGGTATTGGCCGTGTGTACAGGGGAAATGTAAGTAAAGCCACAGAAACACCATATTATTCCAACATTCTTCATTTCGCTTTATTTTCCAGAGGAAATCGAGAAAAATGATGGAAAATAATATATTTTATGAATTCTCGATATTGGCATTTTTGCACAGGAAATATAAGTGAAAAGAGTGAAACGCAATATTTTTCCAGGACACTTCATTTCGCCTGATTTTCGATATATTTTAAGAATTTTCGGTATTGGCCATGTGTACAGGGAAATGAAAGTAATGCCACAGAAACACCATATTATTCCAACATTCTTCATTTCGCCTTATTTTGCAGAGGAAATCGAGAAAAATAATTGAAAATTATATATTTTATGAATTGTCGATATTGGGCGTTTATTCAAAGGAAATGTAAGTAAAAAGTGTGAAACGCAATATTTTTCCTGGATTCTTCATTTCGCTAATTTTTAATATATTTTAAAAATTTTCGGTATTGGCCGTTTGTACAGGGGAAATGTAAGTAAACCCACAGGAACACCATATTTTTCCAACATTCTTCATTTCGCCTAATTTTGCAGGGGAAATCGAGAAAAATAATTGAAAATGATATATTTTATGAATTCTCGATATTGGGCCTTTATTCAAAGGAAATATAAGTAAAAAGAGTGGAACGCAATATTTTTCCAGGACTCTTCATTTCGCCTGATTTTTGATATACTATATATTAAGAATTTTCGATATTGGCCGTTTGTACATGGGAAATGTAAGTAAAGCCACAGGAACACCATATTTTTCCAACATTCTTCATTTTGCCTTATTTTGCAGAGGAAATCGAGAAAAATAATTGAAAAAGATATATTTTATGAATTCTCGATATTGGGCGTTTATTCAAAGGAAATATAAGTAAAAAGTGTGGAACGCAATATTTTTCCAGGACTTTTCTTTTCGCCTGATTTTTGATATATTTTAGGAATTTTCGGTATTGGCCGTTTGTACAGGGGAAATGTAAGTAAAGCGACAGGAACACCATATTATTCCAACATTCTACATTTCGCCTTATTTTGCAGAGGAAATCGAGAAAAATGATGGAAAATGATATATTTTATGAATTCTCGATATTGGCGTGTATGCAAATGAAATATAAGTAAAAAGAGTGGAACGCAATATTTTTCCAGGACACTTCATTTCGCCTGATTTTTGATATATTTTAAGAATTTTCGGTATTAGCCGTGTGTACAGGGAAATGTAACTAAAGCCACAGGAACACCATATTATTCCAACATTCTTCATTTCGCCTTATTTTGCAGAGGAAATCGAGAAAAATAATTGAAAATGATATCTTTTATGAATTCTCGATATTGGGCGTTTATTCAAAGGAAATGTAAGTAAAAAGTGTGAAACGCAATATTTTTCCTGGATTCTTCATTTCGCTAATTTTTAATATATTTTAAAAATTTTCGGTATTGGCCGTTTGTACAGGGGAAATGTAAGTAAACCCACAGGAACACCATATTTTTCCAACATTCTTCATTTCGCCTAATTTTGCAGGGGAAATCGAGAAAAATAATTGAAAATGATATATTTTATGAATTCTCGATATTGGCGTGTATGCAAATGAAATATAAGTAAAAAGAGTGAAACGCAATATTTTTCCAGGACACTTCATTTCGCCTGATTTTCGATATATTTTAAGACTTTTCGGTATTGGCCGTTTGTACAGGGGAAATGAAAGTAAAGCCACAGAAACACCATATTATTCCAACATTCTTCATTTCGCTTTATTTTGCAGAGGAAATCGAGAAAAATAATTGAAAATGATATATTTTATGAATTCTCGATATTGGGCGTTTATTCAAAGAAATATAAGTAAAAAGAGTGGCACGCAATATTTTTCCAGTACTCTTCATTTCGCCTGATTTTCGATATAATTTAAGAATTTCCGGTATTGGCCGTTTGTACATGGGAAATGTAAGTAAAGCCACAGAAACACCATATTATTCCAACATCCTTCATTTCGCTTTATTTTGCAGAGGAAATCAAGAAAAATGATGGAAAATGATATTATTTTATGAATTCTCGATATTGGGCGCTTGTACATGGGAAATGTAAGTAAAGCCACAGGAACACCATATTTTTCCAACATTCTTCATTTCACCTTATTTTGCAGAGGAAATCGAGAAAACAAATTGAAAATAATATATTTTATGAATTCTCGATATTGGCATTTTTGCAAAGGAATTATAAGTAAAAAGAGTGAAACGCAATATTTTTCCTGGATTCATCATTTCGCCTGATTTTTGATATATATTAAGAATTTTCGATATTGGCCGTTTGTACATGGGAAATGTAAGTAAAGCCACAGAAACACCATATTATTCCAACATCCTTCATTTCGCTTTATTTTGCAGAGGAAATCAAGAAAAATGATGGAAAATGATATTATTTTATGAATTCTCGATATTGGCATTTTTGCAAAGGAATTATAAGTAAAAAGAGTGAAACGCAATATTTTTCCAGGACTCTTCATTTCGCCTGATTTTCGATATATTTTAAGAATTTTCGGTATTGGCCGTGTGTACAGGGGAAATGTAAGTAAAGCCACAGGAACACCATATTTTTCCAACATTCTTCATTTCGCTTTATTTTGCAGAGGAAATAGAGAAAAATGATGGAAAATGATATATTTTATGAATTCTCGATATTGGGCGTTTATTCAAAGGAAATATAAGTAAAAAGAGTGAAACGCAATATTTTTCCAGGACACTTCATTTCGCCTGATTTTTGATATATATTAAGAATTTTCGATATTGGCTGTTTGTACATGGGAAATGTAAGTAAAGCCACAGGAACACCATATTTTTCCAACATTCTTTATTTCGCCTTATTTTGTAGAGGAAATCGAGAAAACAAATTGAAAATAATATATTTTATGAATTCTCGATATTGGCATTTTTGCAAAGGAATTATAAGTAAAAAGAGTGAAACGCAATATTTTTCCAGGACTCTTCATTTCGCCTGATTTTCGATATATTTTAAGAATTTTCGGTATTGGCCGTGTGTACAGGGGAAATGTAAGTAAAGCCACAGGAACACCATATTTTTCCAACATTCTTCATTTCGCCTTATTTTGCAGAGGAAATAGAGAAAAATGATGGAAAATGATATATTTTATGAATTCTCGATATTGGGCGTTTATTCAAAGGAAATATAAGTAAAAAGTGTGAAACGCAATATTTTTCCTGGATTCTTCATTTCGCCTGATTTTTGATATAATTTAAGAATTTCCGGTATTGGCCGTTTGTACATGGGAAATGTAAGTAAAGCCACAGAAACACCATATTATTCCAACATCCTTCATTTCGCTTTATTTTGCAGAGGAAATCAAGAAAAATGATGGAAAATGATATTATTTTATGAATTCTCGATATTGGGCGCTTGTACATGGGAAATGTAAGTAAAGCCACAGGAACACCATATTTTTCCAACATTCTTCATTTCACCTTATTTTGCAGAGGAAATCGAGAAAACAAATTGAAAATAATATATTTTATGAATTCTCGATATTGGCATTTTTGCAAAGGAATTATAAGTAAAAAGAGTGAAACGCAATATTTTTGCAGGACTCTTCATTTCGCCTGATTTTCGATATATTTTAAGAATTTTCGGTATTGGCCGTGTGTACAGGGGAAATGTAAGTAAAGCCACAGAAACACCATATTATTCCAACATTCTTCATTTCGCCTTATTTTGTAGAGGAAATCGAGAAAACAAATTGAAAATAATATATTTTATGAATTCTCGATATTGGCATTTTTGCAAAGGAATTATAAGTAAAAAGAGTGAAACGCAATATTTTTGCAGGACTCTTCATTTCGCCTGATTTTCGATATATATTAAGAATTTTCGGTATTGGCCGTGTGTACAGGGGAAATGTAAGTAAAGCCACAGAAACACCATATTATTCCAACATTCTTCATTTCGCCTTATTTTCCACAGGAAATCGAGAAAAATGATGGAAAATAATATATTTTATGAATTTTCGATATTGGCATTTTTGCAAAAGAAATATAAGTGAAAAGAGTGAAACGCAATATTTTTCCAGGACACTTCATTTCGCCTGATTTTTGATATATATTAAGAATTTTCGATATTGGCTGTTTGTACATGGGAAATGAAAGTGAAGCCACAGAAACACCATATTATTCCAACATTCTTCATTTCGCCTTATTTTCCAGAGGAAATCGAGAAAAATGATGGAAAATAATATATTTTGTGAATTCTCGATATTGGAATTTTTGCAAAGGAATTATAAGTAAAAAGAGTGAAACGCAATATTTTTCCAGGACTCTTCATTTCGCCTGATTTTCGATATATTTTAAGAATTTTCGGTATTGGCCGTGTGTACAGGGGAAATGTAAGTAAAGCCACAGAAACACCATATTATTCCAACATTCTTCATTTCGCCTTATTTTCCACAGGAAATCGAGAAAAATGATGGAAAATAATATATTTTATAATTTCTCGATATTGGCATTTTTGCAAAGGAAATATAAGTGAAAAGAGTGAAACGCAATATTTTTCCTGGATTCTTCATTTCGCCTGATTTTTGATATATTTTAAGACTTTTCGGTATTGGCCGTTTGTACAGGGGAAATGAAAGTAAAGCCACAGAAACACCATATTATTCCAACATTCTTCATTTCGCCTTATTTTCCAGAGGAAATCGAGAAAAATGATGGAAAATAATATATTTTATGAATTCTCGATATTGGCATTTTTGCAAAGGAAATATAAGTGAAAAGAGTAAAACGCAATATTTTTCCAGGACACTTCATTTCGCCTGATTTTTGATATATATTAAGAATTTTCGATATTGGCTGTTTGTACATGGGAAATGTAAGTAAAGCCACAGGAACACCATATTTTTCCAACATTCTTCATTTCGCCTTATTTTGTAGAGGAAATCGAGAAAACAAATTGAAAATAATATATTTTATGAATTCTCGATATTGGCATTTTTGCAAAGGAATTATAAGTAAAAAGAGTGAAACGCAATATTTTTCCAGGACTCTTCATTTCGCCTGATTTTCGATATATTTTAAGAATTTTCGGTATTGGCCGTGTGTACAGGGGAAATGTAAGTAAAGCCACAGAAACACCATATTATTCCAACATTCTTCATTTCGCTTTATTTTCCAGAGGAAATCGAGAAAAATGATGGAAAATAATATATTTTATGAATTCTCGATATTGGCATTTTTGCACAGGAAATATAAGTGAAAAGAGTGAAACGCAATATTTTTCCAGGACACTTCATTTCGCCTGATTTTCGATATATTTTAAGAATTTTCGGTATTGGCCATGTGTACAGGGAAATGAAAGTAATGCCACAGAAACACCATATTATTCCAACATTCTTCATTTCGCCTTATTTTGCAGAGGAAATCGAGAAAAATAATTGAAAATGATATATTTTATGAATTGTCGATATTGGGCGTTTATTCAAAGGAAATGTAAGTAAAAAGTGTGAAACGCAATATTTTTCCTGGATTCTTCATTTCGCTAATTTTTAATATATTTTAAAAATTTTCGGTATTGGCCGTTTGTACAGGGGAAATGTAAGTAAACCCACAGGAACACCATATTTTTCCAACATTCTTCATTTCGCCTAATTTTGCAGGGGAAATCGAGAAAAATAATTGAAAATGATATATTTTATGAATTCTCGATATTGGGCCTTTATTCAAAGGAAATATAAGTAAAAAGAGTGGAACGCAATATTTTTCCGGGACTCTTCATTTCGCCTGATTTTTGATATACTATATATTAAGAATTTTCGATATTGGCCGTTTGTACATGGGAAATGTAAGTAAAGCCACAGGAACACCATATTTTTCCAACATTCTTCATTTTGCCTTATTTTGCAGAGGAAATCGAGAAAAATAATTGAAAAAGATATATTTTATGAATTCTCGATATTGGGCGTTTATTCAAAGGAAATATAAGTAAAAAGTGTGGAACGCAATATTTTTCCAGGACTTTTCTTTTCGCCTGATTTTTGATATATTTTAGGAATTTGCGTTATTGGCCGTTTGTACAGGGGAAATGTAAGTAAAGCGACAGGAACACCATATTATTCCAACATTCTACATTTCGCCTTATTTTGCAGAGGAAATCGAGAAAAATGATGGAAAATGATATATTTTATGAATTCTCGATATTGGCGTGTATGCAAATGAAATATAAGTAAAAAGAGTGGAACGCAATATTTTTCCAGGACACTTCATTTCGCCTGATTTTTGATATATTTTAAGAATTTTCGGTATTGGCCGTGTGTACAGGGAAATGTAACTAAAGCCACAGGAACACCATATTATTCCAACATTCTTCATTTCGCCTTATTTTGCAGAGGAAATCGAGAAAAATAATTGAAAATGATATCTTTTATGAATTCTCGATATTGGGCGTTTATTCAAAGGAAATGTAAGTAAAAAGTGTGAAACGCAATATTTTTCCTGGATTCTTCATTTCGCTAATTTTTAATATATTTTAAAAATTTTTGGTATTGGCCGTTTGTACAGGGGAAATGTAAGTAAACCCACAGGAACACCATATTTTTCCAACATTCTTCATTTCGCCTAATTTTGCAGGGGAAATCGAGAAAAATAATTGAAAATGATATATTTTATGAATTCTCGATATTGGCGTGTATGCAAATGAAATATAAGTAAAAAGAGTGAAACGCAATATTTTTCCAGGACACTTCATTTCGCCTGATTTTCGATATATTTTAAGACTTTTCGGTATTGGCCGTTTGTACAGGGGAAATGAAAGTAAAGCCACAGAAACACCATATTATTCCAACATTCTTCATTTCGCTTTATTTTGCAGAGGAAATCGAGAAAAATAATTGAAAATGATATATTTTATGAATTCTCGATATTGGGCGTTTATTCAAAGAAATATAAGTAAAAAGAGTGGCACGCAATATTTTTCCAGTACTCTTCATTTCGCCTGATTTTCGATATAATTTAAGAATTTCCGGTATTGGCCGTTTGTACATGGGAAATGTAAGTAAAGCCACAGAAACACCATATTATTCCAACATCCTTCATTTCGCTTTATTTTGCAGAGGAAATCAAGAAAAATGATGGAAAATGATATTATTTTATGAATTCTCGATATTGGGCGCTTGTACATGGGAAATGTAAGTAAAGCCACAGGAACACCATATTTTTCCAACATTCTTCATTTCACCTTATTTTGCAGAGGAAATCGAGAAAACAAATTGAAAATAATATATTTTATGAATTCTCGATATTGGCATTTTTGCAAAGGAATTATAAGTAAAAAGAGTGAAACGCAATATTTTTCCTGGATTCATCATTTCGCCTGATTTTTGATATATATTAAGAATTTTCGATATTGGCCGTTTGTACATGGGAAATGTAAGTAAAGCCACAGGAACACCATATTTTTCCAACATTCTTCATTTCGCCTTATTTTGCAGAGGAAATCGAGAAAAATGATGGAAAATGATATATTTTATGAATTCTCGATATTGGGCGTTTATTCAAAGGAAATATAAGTAAAAAGTGTGAAACGCAATATTTTTCCTGGATTCTTCATTTCGCCTGATTTTTGATATATTTTAAGACTTTTCGGTATTGGCCGTTTGTACAGGGGAAATGAAAGTAAAGCCACAGAAACACCATATTATTCCAAGATTCTTCATTTCGCTTTATTTTGCAGAGGAAGTCGAGAAAAATAATTGAAAATGATATATTTTATGAATTCTCGATATTGGGCGTTTATTCAAAGAAATATAAGTAAAAAGAGTGGCACGCAATATTTTTCCAGTACTCTTCATTTCGCCTGATTTTCGATATAATTTAAGAATTTCCGGTATTGGCCGTTTGTACATGGGAAATGTAAGTAAAGCCACAGAAACACCATATTATTCCAACATCCTTCATTTCGCTTTATTTTGCAGAGGAAATCAAGAAAAATGATGGAAAATGATATTATTTTATGAATTCTCGATATTGGGCGCTTGTACATGGGAAATGTAAGTAAAGCCACAGGAACACCATATTTTTACAACATTCTTCATTTCACCTTATTTTGCAGAGGAAATCGAGAAAACAAATTGAAAATAATATATTTTATGAATTCTCGATATTGGCATTTTTGCAAAGGAAATATAAGTAAAAAGAGTGAAACGCAATATTTTTGCAGGACTCTTCATTTCGCCTGATTTTCGATATATATTAAGAATTTTCGGTATTGGCCGTGTGTACAGGGGAAATGTAAGTAAAGCCACAGAAACACCATATTATTCCAACATTCTTCATTTCGATTTATTTTCCAGAGAAAATCGAGAAAAATGATGGAAAATAATATATTTTATGAATTCTCGATATTGGCATTTTTGCAAAGGAAATATAAGTAAAAAGAGTGAAACGCAATATTTTTGCAGGACTCTTCATTTCGCCTGATTTTCGATATATATTAAGAATTTTCGGTATTGGCCGTGTGTACAGGGGAAATGTAAGTAAAGCCACAGAAACACCATATTATTCCAACATTCTTCATTTCGCCTTATTTTCCACAGGAAATCGAGAAAAATGATGGAAAATAATATATTTTATGAATTTTCGATATTGGCATTTTTGCAAAAGAAATATAAGTGAAAAGAGTGAAACGCAATATTTTTCCTGGATTCTTCATTTCGCCTGATTTTTGATATATTTTAAGACTTTTCGGTATTGGCCGTTTGTACAGGGGAAATGAAAGTAAAGCCACAGAAACACCATATTATTCCAACATTCTTCATTTCGCCTTATTTTCCAGAGGAAATCGAGAAAAATGATGGAAAATAATATATTTTATGAATTCTCGATATTGGCATTTTTGCAAAGGAAATATAAGTGAAAAGAGTAAAACGCAATATTTTTCCAGGACACTTCATTTCGCCTGATTTTTGATATATATTAAGAATTTTCGATATTGGCTGTTTGTACATGGGAAATGTAAGTAAAGCCACAGGAACACCATATTTTTCCAACATTCTTCATTTCGCCTTATTTTGTAGAGGAAATCGAGAAAACAAATTGAAAATAATATATTTTATGAATTCTCGATATTGGCATTTTTGCAAAGGAATTATAAGTAAAAAGAGTGAAACGCAATATTTTTCCAGGACTCTTCATTTCGCCTGATTTTCGATATATTTTAAGAATTTTCGGTATTGGCCGTGTGTACATGGGAAATGTAAGTAAAGCCACAGGAACACCATATTTTTCCAACATTCTTCATTTCGCCTTATTTTGCAGAGGAAATCGAGAAAAATGATGGAAAATGATATATTTTATGAATTCTCGATATTGGGCGTTTATTCAAAGGAAATATAAGTAAAAAGTGTGAAACGCAATATTTTTCCTGGATTCTTCATTTCGCCTGATTTTTGATATATTTTAAGACTTTTCGGTATTGGCCGTTTGTACAGGGGAAATGAAAGTAAAGCCACAGAAACACCATATTATTCCAAGATTCTTCATTTCGCTTTATTTTGCAGAGGAAGTCGAGAAAAATAATTGAAAATGATATATTTTATGAATTCTCGATATTGGGCGTTTATTCAAAGAAATATAAGTAAAAAGAGTGGCACGCAATATTTTTCCAGTACTCTTCATTTCGCCTGATTTTCGATATAATTTAAGAATTTCCGGTATTGGCCGTTTGTACATGGGAAATGTAAGTAAAGCCACAGAAACACCATATTATTCCAACATCCTTCATTTCGCTTTATTTTGCAGAGGAAATCAAGAAAAATGATGGAAAATGATATTATTTTATGAATTCTCGATATTGGGCGCTTGTACATGGGAAATGTAAGTAAAGCCACAGGAACACCATATTTTTACAACATTCTTCATTTCACCTTATTTTGCAGAGGAAATCGAGAAAACAAATTGAAAATAATATATTTTATGAATTCTCGATATTGGCATTTTTGCAAAGGAAATATAAGTAAAAAGAGTGAAACGCAATATTTTTGCAGGACTCTTCATTTCGCCTGATTTTCGATATATTTTAAGAATTTTCGGTATTGGCCGTGTGTACAGGGGAAATGTAAGTAAAGCCACAGAAACACCATATTATTCCAACATTCTTCATTTCGCCTTATTTTGTAGAGGAAATCGAGAAAACAAATTGAAAATAATATATTTTATGAATTCTCGATATTGGCATTTTTGCAAAGGAATTTTAAGTAAAAAGAGTGAAACGCAATATTTTTGCAGGACTCTTCATTTCGCCTGATTTTCGATATATATTAAGAATTTTCGGTATTGGCCGTGTGTACAGGGGAAATGTAAGTAAAGCCACAGAAACACCATATTATTCCAACATTCTTCATTTCGCCTTATTTTCCACAGGAAATCGAGAAAAATGATGGAAAATAATATATTTTATGAATTTTCGATATTGGCATTTTTGCAAAAGAAATATAAGTGAAAAGAGTGAAACGCAATATTTTTCCTGGATTCTTCATTTCGCCTGATTTTTGATATATTTTAAGACTTTTCGGTATTGGCCGTTTGTACAGGGGAAATGAAAGTAAAGCCACAGAAACACCATATTATTCCAACATTCTTCATTTCGCCTTATTTTCCAGAGGAAATCGAGAAAAATGATGGAAAATAATATATTTTATGAATTCTCGATATTGGCATTTTTGCAAAGGAAATATAAGTGAAAAGAGTAAAACGCAATATTTTTCCAGGACACTTCATTTCGCCTGATTTTTGATATATATTAAGAATTTTCGATATTGGCTGTTTGTACATGGGAAATGTAAGTAAAGCCACAGGAACACCATATTTTTCCAACATTCTTCATTTCGCCTTATTTTGTAGAGGAAATCGAGAAAACAAATTGAAAATAATATATTTTATGAATTCTCGATATTGGCATTTTTGCAAAGGAATTATAAGTAAAAAGAGTGAAACGCAATATTTTTCCAGGACTCTTCATTTCGCCTGATTTTCGATATATTTTAAGAATTTTCGGTATTGGCCGTGTGTACAGGGGAAATGTAAGTAAAGCCACAGAAACACCATATTATTCCAACATTCTTCATTTCGCTTTATTTTCCAGAGGAAATCGAGAAAAATGATGGAAAATAATATATTTTATGAATTCTCGATATTGGCATTTTTGCACAGGAAATATAAGTGAAAAGAGTGAAACGCAATATTTTTCCAGGACACTTCATTTCGCCTGATTTTCGATATATTTTAAGAATTTTCGGTATTGGCCATGTGTACAGGGAAATGAAAGTAATGCCACAGAAACACCATATTATTCCAACATTCTTCATTTCGCCTTATTTTGCAGAGGAAATCGAGAAAAATAATTGAAAATTATATATTTTATGAATTGTCGATATTGGGCGTTTATTCAAAGGAAATGTAAGTAAAAAGTGTGAAACGCAATATTTTTCCTGGATTCTTCATTTCGCTAATTTTTAATATATTTTAAAAATTTTCGGTATTGGCCGTTTGTACAGGGGAAATGTAAGTAAACCCACAGGAACACCATATTTTTCCAACATTCTTCATTTCGCCTAATTTTGCAGGGGAAATCGAGAAAAATAATTGAAAATGATATATTTTATGAATTCTCGATATTGGGCCTTTATTCAAAGGAAATATAAGTAAAAAGAGTGGAACGCAATATTTTTCCAGGACTCTTCATTTCGCCTGATTTTTGATATACTATATATTAAGAATTTTCGATATTGGCCGTTTGTACATGGGAAATGTAAGTAAAGCCACAGGAACACCATATTTTTCCAACATTCTTCATTTTGCCTTATTTTGCAGAGGAAATCGAGAAAAATAATTGAAAAAGATATATTTTATGAATTCTCGATATTGGGCGTTTATTCAAAGGAAATATAAGTAAAAAGTGTGGAACGCAATATTTTTCCAGGACTTTTCTTTTCGCCTGATTTTTGATATATTTTAGGAATTTTCGGTATTGGCCGTTTGTACAGGGGAAATGTAAGTAAAGCGACAGGAACACCATATTATTCCAACATTCTACATTTCGCCTTATTTTGCAGAGGAAATCGAGAAAAATGATGGAAAATGATATATTTTATGAATTCTCGATATTGGCGTGTATGCAAATGAAATATAAGTAAAAAGAGTGGAACGCAATATTTTTCCAGGACACTTCATTTCGCCTGATTTTTGATATATTTTAAGAATTTTCGGTATTAGCCGTGTGTACAGGGAAATGTAACTAAAGCCACAGGAACACCATATTATTCCAACATTCTTCATTTCGCCTTATTTTGCAGAGGAAATCGAGAAAAATAATTGAAAATGATATCTTTTATGAATTCTCGATATTGGGCGTTTATTCAAAGGAAATGTAAGTAAAAAGTGTGAAACGCAATATTTTTCCTGGATTCTTCATTTCGCTAATTTTTAATATATTTTAAAAATTTTCGGTATTGGCCGTTTGTACAGGGGAAATGTAAGTAAACCCACAGGAACACCATATTTTTCCAACATTCTTCATTTCGCCTAATTTTGCAGGGGAAATCGAGAAAAATAATTGAAAATGATATATTTTATGAATTCTCGATATTGGCGTGTATGCAAATGAAATATAAGTAAAAAGAGTGAAACGCAATATTTTTCCAGGACACTTCATTTCGCCTGATTTTCGATATATTTTAAGACTTTTCGGTATTGGCCGTTTGTACAGGGGAAATGAAAGTAAAGCCACAGAAACACCATATTATTCCAACATTCTTCATTTCGCTTTATTTTGCAGAGGAAATCGAGAAAAATAATTGAAAATGATATATTTTATGAATTCTCGATATTGGGCGTTTATTCAAAGAAATATAAGTAAAAAGAGTGGCACGCAATATTTTTCCAGTACTCTTCATTTCGCCTGATTTTCGATATAATTTAAGAATTTCCGGTATTGGCCGTTTGTACATGGGAAATGTAAGTAAAGCCACAGAAACACCATATTATTCCAACATCCTTCATTTCGCTTTATTTTGCAGAGGAAATCAAGAAAAATGATGGAAAATGATATTATTTTATGAATTCTCGATATTGGGCGCTTGTACATGGGAAATGTAAGTAAAGCCACAGGAACACCATATTTTTCCAACATTCTTCATTTCACCTTATTTTGCAGAGGAAATCGAGAAAACAAATTGAAAATAATATATTTTATGAATTCTCGATATTGGCATTTTTGCAAAGGAATTATAAGTAAAAAGAGTGAAACGCAATATTTTTCCTGGATTCATCATTTCGCCTGATTTTTGATATATATTAAGAATTTTCGATATTGGCCGTTTGTACATGGGAAATGTAAGTAAAGCCACAGAAACACCATATTATTCCAACATCCTTCATTTCGCTTTATTTTGCAGAGGAAATCAAGAAAAATGATGGAAAATGATATTATTTTATGAATTCTCGATATTGGCATTTTTGCAAAGGAATTATAAGTAAAAAGAGTGAAACGCAATATTTTTCCAGGACTCTTCATTTCGCCTGATTTTCGATATATTTTAAGAATTTTCGGTATTGGCCGTGTGTACAGGGGAAATGTAAGTAAAGCCACAGGAACACCATATTTTTCCAACATTCTTCATTTCGCTTTATTTTGCAGAGGAAATAGAGAAAAATGATGGAAAATGATATATTTTATGAATTCTCGATATTGGGCGTTTATTCAAAGGAAATATAAGTAAAAAGAGTGAAACGCAATATTTTTCCAGGACACTTCATTTCGCCTGATTTTTGATATATATTAAGAATTTTCGATATTGGCTGTTTGTACATGGGAAATGTAAGTAAAGCCACAGGAACACCATATTTTTCCAACATTCTTTATTTCGCCTTATTTTGTAGAGGAAATCGAGAAAACAAATTGAAAATAATATATTTTATGAATTCTCGATATTGGCATTTTTGCAAAGGAATTATAAGTAAAAAGAGTGAAACGCAATATTTTTCCAGGACTCTTCATTTCGCCTGATTTTCGATATATTTTAAGAATTTTCGGTATTGGCCGTGTGTACAGGGGAAATGTAAGTAAAGCCACAGGAACACCATATTTTTCCAACATTCTTCATTTCGCCTTATTTTGCAGAGGAAATAGAGAAAAATGATGGAAAATGATATATTTTATGAATTCTCGATATTGGGCGTTTATTCAAAGGAAATATAAGTAAAAAGTGTGAAACGCAATATTTTTCCTGGATTCTTCATTTCGCCTGATTTTTGATATAATTTAAGAATTTCCGGTATTGGCCGTTTGTACATGGGAAATGTAAGTAAAGCCACAGAAACACCATATTATTCCAACATCCTTCATTTCGCTTTATTTTGCAGAGGAAATCAAGAAAAATGATGGAAAATGATATTATTTTATGAATTCTCGATATTGGGCGCTTGTACATGGGAAATGTAAGTAAAGCCACAGGAACACCATATTTTTCCAACATTCTTCATTTCACCTTATTTTGCAGAGGAAATCGAGAAAACAAATTGAAAATAATATATTTTATGAATTCTCGATATTGGCATTTTTGCAAAGGAATTATAAGTAAAAAGAGTGAAACGCAATATTTTTGCAGGACTCTTCATTTCGCCTGATTTTCGATATATTTTAAGAATTTTCGGTATTGGCCGTGTGTACAGGGGAAATGTAAGTAAAGCCACAGAAACACCATATTATTCCAACATTCTTCATTTCGCCTTATTTTGTAGAGGAAATCGAGAAAACAAATTGAAAATAATATATTTTATGAATTCTCGATATTGGCATTTTTGCAAAGGAATTATAAGTAAAAAGAGTGAAACGCAATATTTTTGCAGGACTCTTCATTTCGCCTGATTTTCGATATATATTAAGAATTTTCGGTATTGGCCGTGTGTACAGGGGAAATGTAAGTAAAGCCACAGAAACACCATATTATTCCAACATTCTTCATTTCGCCTTATTTTCCACAGGAAATCGAGAAAAATGATGGAAAATAATATATTTTATGAATTTTCGATATTGGCATTTTTGCAAAAGAAATATAAGTGAAAAGAGTGAAACGCAATATTTTTCCAGGACACTTCATTTCGCCTGATTTTTGATATATATTAAGAATTTTCGATATTGGCTGTTTGTACATGGGAAATGAAAGTGAAGCCACAGAAACACCATATTATTCCAACATTCTTCATTTCGCCTTATTTTCCAGAGGAAATCGAGAAAAATGATGGAAAATAATATATTTTGTGAATTCTCGATATTGGAATTTTTGCAAAGGAATTATAAGTAAAAAGAGTGAAACGCAATATTTTTCCAGGACTCTTCATTTCGCCTGATTTTCGATATATTTTAAGAATTTTCGGTATTGGCCGTGTGTACAGGGGAAATGTAAGTAAAGCCACAGAAACACCATATTATTCCAACATTCTTCATTTCGCCTTATTTTCCACAGGAAATCGAGAAAAATGATGGAAAATAATATATTTTATAATTTCTCGATATTGGCATTTTTGCAAAGGAAATATAAGTGAAAAGAGTGAAACGCAATATTTTTCCTGGATTCTTCATTTCGCCTGATTTTTGATATATTTTAAGACTTTTCGGTATTGGCCGTTTGTACAGGGGAAATGAAAGTAAAGCCACAGAAACACCATATTATTCCAACATTCTTCATTTCGCCTTATTTTCCAGAGGAAATCGAGAAAAATGATGGAAAATAATATATTTTATGAATTCTCGATATTGGCATTTTTGCAAAGGAAATATAAGTGAAAAGAGTAAAACGCAATATTTTTCCAGGACACTTCATTTCGCCTGATTTTTGATATATATTAAGAATTTTCGATATTGGCTGTTTGTACATGGGAAATGTAAGTAAAGCCACAGGAACACCATATTTTTCCAACATTCTTCATTTCGCCTTATTTTGTAGAGGAAATCGAGAAAACAAATTGAAAATAATATATTTTATGAATTCTCGATATTGGCATTTTTGCAAAGGAATTATAAGTAAAAAGAGTGAAACGCAATATTTTTCCAGGACTCTTCATTTCGCCTGATTTTCGATATATTTTAAGAATTTTCGGTATTGGCCGTGTGTACAGGGGAAATGTAAGTAAAGCCACAGAAACACCATATTATTCCAACATTCTTCATTTCGCTTTATTTTCCAGAGGAAATCGAGAAAAATGATGGAAAATAATATATTTTATGAATTCTCGATATTGGCATTTTTGCACAGGAAATATAAGTGAAAAGAGTGAAACGCAATATTTTTCCAGGACACTTCATTTCGCCTGATTTTCGATATATTTTAAGAATTTTCGGTATTGGCCATGTGTACAGGGAAATGAAAGTAATGCCACAGAAACACCATATTATTCCAACATTCTTCATTTCGCCTTATTTTGCAGAGGAAATCGAGAAAAATAATTGAAAATGATATATTTTATGAATTGTCGATATTGGGCGTTTATTCAAAGGAAATGTAAGTAAAAAGTGTGAAACGCAATATTTTTCCTGGATTCTTCATTTCGCTAATTTTTAATATATTTTAAAAATTTTCGGTATTGGCCGTTTGTACAGGGGAAATGTAAGTAAACCCACAGGAACACCATATTTTTCCAACATTCTTCATTTCGCCTAATTTTGCAGGGGAAATCGAGAAAAATAATTGAAAATGATATATTTTATGAATTCTCGATATTGGGCCTTTATTCAAAGGAAATATAAGTAAAAAGAGTGGAACGCAATATTTTTCCGGGACTCTTCATTTCGCCTGATTTTTGATATACTATATATTAAGAATTTTCGATATTGGCCGTTTGTACATGGGAAATGTAAGTAAAGCCACAGGAACACCATATTTTTCCAACATTCTTCATTTTGCCTTATTTTGCAGAGGAAATCGAGAAAAATAATTGAAAAAGATATATTTTATGAATTCTCGATATTGGGCGTTTATTCAAAGGAAATATAAGTAAAAAGTGTGGAACGCAATATTTTTCCAGGACTTTTCTTTTCGCCTGATTTTTGATATATTTTAGGAATTTGCGTTATTGGCCGTTTGTACAGGGGAAATGTAAGTAAAGCGACAGGAACACCATATTATTCCAACATTCTACATTTCGCCTTATTTTGCAGAGGAAATCGAGAAAAATGATGGAAAATGATATATTTTATGAATTCTCGATATTGGCGTGTATGCAAATGAAATATAAGTAAAAAGAGTGGAACGCAATATTTTTCCAGGACACTTCATTTCGCCTGATTTTTGATATATTTTAAGAATTTTCGGTATTGGCCGTGTGTACAGGGAAATGTAACTAAAGCCACAGGAACACCATATTATTCCAACATTCTTCATTTCGCCTTATTTTGCAGAGGAAATCGAGAAAAATAATTGAAAATGATATCTTTTATGAATTCTCGATATTGGGCGTTTATTCAAAGGAAATGTAAGTAAAAAGTGTGAAACGCAATATTTTTCCTGGATTCTTCATTTCGCTAATTTTTAATATATTTTAAAAATTTTTGGTATTGGCCGTTTGTACAGGGGAAATGTAAGTAAACCCACAGGAACACCATATTTTTCCAACATTCTTCATTTCGCCTAATTTTGCAGGGGAAATCGAGAAAAATAATTGAAAATGATATATTTTATGAATTCTCGATATTGGCGTGTATGCAAATGAAATATAAGTAAAAAGAGTGAAACGCAATATTTTTCCAGGACACTTCATTTCGCCTGATTTTCGATATATTTTAAGACTTTTCGGTATTGGCCGTTTGTACAGGGGAAATGAAAGTAAAGCCACAGAAACACCATATTATTCCAACATTCTTCATTTCGCTTTATTTTGCAGAGGAAATCGAGAAAAATAATTGAAAATGATATATTTTATGAATTCTCGATATTGGGCGTTTATTCAAAGAAATATAAGTAAAAAGAGTGGCACGCAATATTTTTCCAGTACTCTTCATTTCGCCTGATTTTCGATATAATTTAAGAATTTCCGGTATTGGCCGTTTGTACATGGGAAATGTAAGTAAAGCCACAGAAACACCATATTATTCCAACATCCTTCATTTCGCTTTATTTTGCAGAGGAAATCAAGAAAAATGATGGAAAATGATATTATTTTATGAATTCTCGATATTGGGCGCTTGTACATGGGAAATGTAAGTAAAGCCACAGGAACACCATATTTTTCCAACATTCTTCATTTCACCTTATTTTGCAGAGGAAATCGAGAAAACAAATTGAAAATAATATATTTTATGAATTCTCGATATTGGCATTTTTGCAAAGGAATTATAAGTAAAAAGAGTGAAACGCAATATTTTTCCTGGATTCATCATTTCGCCTGATTTTTGATATATATTAAGAATTTTCGATATTGGCCGTTTGTACATGGGAAATGTAAGTAAAGCCACAGGAACACCATATTTTTCCAACATTCTTCATTTCGCCTTATTTTGCAGAGGAAATCGAGAAAAATGATGGAAAATGATATATTTTATGAATTCTCGATATTGGGCGTTTATTCAAAGGAAATATAAGTAAAAAGTGTGAAACGCAATATTTTTCCTGGATTCTTCATTTCGCCTGATTTTTGATATATTTTAAGACTTTTCGGTATTGGCCGTTTGTACAGGGGAAATGAAAGTAAAGCCACAGAAACACCATATTATTCCAAGATTCTTCATTTCGCTTTATTTTGCAGAGGAAGTCGAGAAAAATAATTGAAAATGATATATTTTATGAATTCTCGATATTGGGCGTTTATTCAAAGAAATATAAGTAAAAAGAGTGGCACGCAATATTTTTCCAGTACTCTTCATTTCGCCTGATTTTCGATATAATTTAAGAATTTCCGGTATTGGCCGTTTGTACATGGGAAATGTAAGTAAAGCCACAGAAACACCATATTATTCCAACATCCTTCATTTCGCTTTATTTTGCAGAGGAAATCAAGAAAAATGATGGAAAATGATATTATTTTATGAATTCTCGATATTGGGCGCTTGTACATGGGAAATGTAAGTAAAGCCACAGGAACACCATATTTTTACAACATTCTTCATTTCACCTTATTTTGCAGAGGAAATCGAGAAAACAAATTGAAAATAATATATTTTATGAATTCTCGATATTGGCATTTTTGCAAAGGAAATATAAGTAAAAAGAGTGAAACGCAATATTTTTGCAGGACTCTTCATTTCGCCTGATTTTCGATATATATTAAGAATTTTCGGTATTGGCCGTGTGTACAGGGGAAATGTAAGTAAAGCCACAGAAACACCATATTATTCCAACATTCTTCATTTCGATTTATTTTCCAGAGAAAATCGAGAAAAATGATGGAAAATAATATATTTTATGAATTCTCGATATTGGCATTTTTGCAAAGGAAATATAAGTGAAAAGAGTGAAACGCAATATTTTTTCAGGACACTTCATTTCGCCTGATTTTTGATATATATTAAGAATTTTCGATATTGGCTGTTTGTACATGGGAAATGTAAGTAAAGCCACAGGAACACCATATTTTTCCAACATTCTTCATTTCGCCTTATTTTGTAGAGGAAATCGAGAAAACAAATTGAAAATAATATATTTTATGAATTCTCGATATTGGCATTTTTGCAAAGGAATTATAAGTAAAAAGAGTGAAACGCAATATTTTTCCAGGACTCTTCATTTCGCCTGATTTTCGATATATTTTAAGAATTTTCGGTATTGGCCGTGTGTACAGGGGAAATGTAAGTAAAGCCACAGGAACACCATAATATTCCAACATTCTTCATTTCGCTTTATTTTGCAGAGGAAATCGAGAAAAATAATTGAAAATGATATATTTTATGAATTCTCGATATTGGGCGTTTATTCAAAGAAATATAAGTAAAAAGAGTGGCACGCAATATTTTTCCAGTACTCTTCATTTCGCCTGATTTTCGATATAATTTAAGAATTTCCGGTATTGGCCGTTTGTACATGGGAAATGTAAGTAAAGCCACAGAAACACCATATTATTCCAACATCCTTCATTTCGCTTTATTTTGCAGAGGAAATCAAGAAAAATGATGGAAAATGATATTATTTTATGAATTCTCGATATTGGGCGCTTGTACATGGGAAATATAAGTAAAAAGAGTGGAACGCAATATTTTTCCAGGACTCTTCATTTCGCCTGATTTTTGATATATATTAAGAATTTTCGATATTGGCCGTTTGTACATGGGAAATGTAAGTATAGCCACAGGAACACCATATTTTTCCAACATTCTTCATTTTGCCTTATTTTGCAGAGGAAATCGAGAAAAATAATTGAAAAAGATATATTTTATGAATTCTCGATATTGGGCGTTTATTCAAAGGAAATATAAGTAAAAAGTGTGGAACGCAATATTTTTCCAGGACTTTTCTTTTCGCCTGATTTTTGATATATTTTAGGAATTTTCGGTATTGGCCGTTTGTACAGGGGAAATGTAAGTAAAGCGACAGGAACACCATATTATTCCAACATTCTACATTTCGCCTTATTTTGCAGAGGAAATCGAGAAAAATAATTGAAAATGATATATTTTATGAATTCTCGATATTGGCGTGTATGCAAATGAAATATAAGTAAAAAGAGTGGAACGCAATATTTTTCCAGGACACTTCATTTCGCCTGATTTTTGATATATTTTAAGAATTTTCGGTATTGGCCGTGTGTACAGGGAAATGTAACTAAAGCCACAGGAACACCATATTATTCCAACATTCTACATTTCGCCTTATTTTGCAGAGGAAATCGAGAAAAATAATTGAAAATGATATCTTTTATGAATTCTCGATATTGGGCGTTTATTCAAAGGAAATGTAAGTAAAAAGTGTGAAACGCAATATTTTTCCTGGATTCTTCATTTCGCTAATTTTTAATATATTTTAAAAATTTTCGGTATTGGCCGTTTGTACAGGGGAAATGTAAGTAAACCCACAGGAACACCATATTTTTCCAACATTCTTCATTTCGCCTAATTTTGCAGGGGAAATCGAGAAAAATAAGTGAAAATGATATATTTTATGAATTCTCGATATTGGCGTGTATGCAAATGAAATATAAGTAAAAAGAGTGGAACGCAATATTTTTCCAGGACACTTCATTTCGCCTGATTTTTGATATTTTTTAAGAATTTTCGGTATTGGCCGTTTGTACATGGGAAATGTAACTAAAGCCACAGGAACACCATATTATTCCAACATTCTTCATTTCGCCTTATTTTGCAGAGGAAATCGAGAAAAATAATTGAAAATGATATCTTTTATGAATTCTCGATATTGGGCGTTTATTCAAAGGAAATGTAAGTAAAAAGTGTGAAACGCAATATTTTTCCTGGATTCTTCATTTCGCTAATTTTTAATATATTTTAAAAATTTTCGGTATTGGCCATTTGTACAGGGGAAATGTAAGTAAACCCACAGGAACACCATATTTTTCCAACATTCTTCATTTCGCTTTATTTTGCAGAGGAAATCGAGAAAAATAAATGAAAATGATATATATTATGAATTCTCGATATTGGGCGTTTATTCAAAGGAAATATAAGTAAAAACATTGGAACGCAATATTTTTCCAGGACTCTTCATTTCGCCTGATTTGTGATATATATTATGAATTTTCGGTATTGGCCGTTTGTACAGGGGAAATGAAAGTAAAGCCACAGGAACACCATATTTTTCCAACATTCTTCATTTCACCTTATTTTGCAGAGGAAGTCGAGTAAAATAATTGAAAATGATATATTTTACGAATTCTCGATATTGGGCGTTTATTCAAAGGAAATATAAGTAAAAAGAGTGGAACGCAATATTTTTCCAGGACTCTTCATTTCGCCCGATTTTTGATATAATTTAAGAATTTTCGGTATTGGCCGTTTGTACATGGGAAATGTAAGTAAAGCCACAGGAACACCATATTATTCCAACATTCTACATTTCGCCTTATTTTGCAGAGGAAATCGAGAAAAATGATGGAAAATCATATATTTTATGAATTCTCGATATTGGCGTGTATGCAAATGAAATATAAGTAAAAAGAGTGGAACGCAATATTTTTCCAGGACACTACATTTCGCCTGATTTTTGATATATTTTAAGAATTTTCGGTATTGGCCGTGTGTACATGGGAAATGTAAGTAAAGCGACAGGAACACCATATTATTCCAACATTCTACATTTCGCCTTATTTTGCAGAGGAAATCGAGAAAAATGATGGAAAATGATATATTTTATGAATTCTCGATATTGGCGTGTATGCAAATGAAATATAAGTAAAAAGAGTGGAACGCAATATTTTTCCAGGACACTTCATTTCGCCTGATTTTTGATATATTTTAAGAATTTTCGGTATTGGCCGTGTGTACAGGGAAATGTAACTAAAGCCACAGGAACACCATATTATTCCAACATTCTTCATTTCGCCTTATTTTGCAGAGGAAATCGAGAAAAATGATGGAAAATGATATATTTTATGAATTCTCGATATTGGCGTGTATGCAAATGAAATATAAGTAAAAAGAGTGGAACGCAATATTTTTCCAGGACACTTCATTTCGCCTGATTTTTGATATATTTTAAGAATTTTCGGTATTGGCCGTGTGTACAGGGAAATGTAACTAAAGCCACAGGAACACCATATTATTCCAACATTCTTCATTTCGCCTTATTTTGCAGAGGAAATCGAGAAAAATAATTGAAAATGATATCTTTTATGAATTCTCGATATTGGGCGTTTATTCAAAGGAAATGTAAGTAAAAAGTGTGAAACGCAATATTTTTCCAGGACTCTTCATTTCGCCTGATTTTTGATATATATTAAGAATTTTCGATATTGGCCGTTTGTACATGGGAAATGTAAGTATAGCCACAGGAACACCATATTTTTCCAACATTCTTCATTTTGCCTTATTTTGCAGAGGAAATCGAGAAAAATAATTGAAAAAGATATATTTTATGAATTCTCGATATTGGGCGTTTATTCAAAGGAAATATAAGTAAAAAGTGTGGAACGCAATATTTTTCCAGGACTTTTCTTTTCGCCTGATTTTTGATATATTTTAGGAATTTTCGGTATTGGCCGTTTGTACAGGGGAAATGTAAGTAAAGCGACAGGAACACCATATTATTCCAACATTCTACATTTCGCCTTATTTTGCAGAGGAAATCGAGAAAAATAATTGAAAATGATATATTTTATGAATTCTCGATATTGGCGTGTATGCAAATGAAATATAAGTAAAAAGAGTGGAACGCAATATTTTTCCAGGACACTTCATTTCGCCTGATTTTTGATATATTTTAAGAATTTTCGGTATTGGCCGTGTGTACAGGGAAATGTAACTAAAGCCACAGGAACACCATATTATTCCAACATTCTACATTTCGCCTTATTTTGCAGAGGAAATCGAGAAAAATAATTGAAAATGATATCTTTTATGAATTCTCGATATTGGGCGTTTATTCAAAGGAAATGTAAGTAAAAAGTGTGAAACGCAATATTTTTCCTGGATTCTTCATTTCGCTAATTTTTAATATATTTTAAAAATTTTCGGTATTGGCCGTTTGTACAGGGGAAATGTAAGTAAACCCACAGGAACACCATATTTTTCCAACATTCTTCATTTCGCCTAATTTTGCAGGGGAAATCGAGAAAAATAAGTGAAAATGATATATTTTATGAATTCTCGATATTGGCGTGTATGCAAATGAAATATAAGTAAAAAGAGTGGAACCCAATATTTTTCCAGGACACTTCATTTCGCCTGATTTTTGATATTTTTTAAGAATTTTCGGTATTGGCCGTGTGTACAGGGAAATGTAACTAAAGCCACAGGAACACCATATTATTCCAACATTCTTCATTTCGCCTTATTTTGCAGAGGAAATCGAGAAAAATAATTGAAAATGATATCTTTTATGAATTCTCGATATTGGGCGTTTATTCAAAGGAAATGTAAGTAAAAAGTGTGAAACGCAATATTTTTCCTGGATTCTTCATTTCGCTAATTTTTAATATATTTTAAAAATTTTCGGTATTGGCCGTTTGTACAGGGGAAATGTAAGTAAAACCACAGAAACACCATATTATTCCAACATTCTTCATTTCGCTTTATTTTGCAGAGGAAATCGAGAAAAATAAATGAAAATGATATATATTATGAATTCTCGATATTGGGCGTTTATTCAAAGGAAATATAAGTAAAAACATTGGAACGCAATATTTTTCCAGGACTCTTCATTTCGCCTGATTTGTGATATATATTATGAATTTTCGGTATTGGCCGTTTGTACAGGGGAAATGAAAGTAAAGCCACAGGAACACCATATTTTTCCAACATTCTTCATTTCACCTTATTTTGCAGAGGAAGTCGAGTAAAATAATTGAAAATGATATATTTTACGAATTCTCGATATTGGGCGTTTATTCAAAGGAAATATAAGTAAAAAGAGTGGAACGCAATATTTTTCCAGGACTCTTCATTTCGCCCGATTTTTGATATATTTTAAGAATTTTCGGTATTGGCCGTGTGTACATGGGAAATGTAAGTAAAGCGACAGGAACACCATATTATTCCAACATTCTACATTTCGCCTTATTTTGCAGAGGAAATCGAGAAAAATGATGGAAAATGATATATTTTATGAATTCTCGATATTGGCGTGTATGCAAATGAAATATAAGTAAAAAGAGTGGAACGCAATATTTTTCCAGGACACTTCATTTCGCCTGATTTTTGATATATTTTAAGAATTTTCGGTATTGGCCGTGTGTACAGGGAAATGTAACTAAAGCCACAGGAACACCATATTATTCCAACATTCTTCATTTCGCCTTATTTTGCAGAGGAAATCGAGAAAAATAATTGAAAATGATATCTTTTATGAATTCTCGATATTGGGCGTTTATTCAAAGGAAATGTAAGTAAAAAGTGTGAAACGCAATATTTTTCCTGGATTCTTCATTTCGCTAATTTTTAATATATTTTAAAAATTTTCGGTATTGGCCGTTTGTACAGGGGAAATGTAAGTAAACCCACAGGAACACCATATTATTCCAACATTCTTCATTTCGCCTTATTTTGTAGAGGAAATCGAGAAAACAAATTGAAAATAATATATTTTATGAATTCTCGATATTGGCATTTTTGCAAAGGAATTATAAGTAAAAAGAGTGAAACGCAATATTTTTGCAGGACTCTTCATTTCTCCTGATTTTCGATATATATTAAGAATTTTCGGTATTGGCCGTGTGTACAGGGGAAATGTAAGTAAAGCCACAGAAACACCATATTATTCCAACATCCTTCATTTCGCCTAATTTTGCGGGGGAAATCGAGAAAAATAATTGAAAATGATATATTTTATGAATTCTCGATATTGGCGTGTATGCAAATGAAATATAACTAAAAAGAGTGGAACGCAATATTTTTCCAGGACACTTCATTTCGCCTGATTTTTGATATATTTTAAGAATTTTCGGTATTGGCCGTGTGTACAGGGAAATGTAACTAAAGCCACAGGAACACCATATTATTCCAACATTCTTCATTTCGCCTTATTTTGCAGAGGAAATCGAGAAAAATGATGGAAAATGATATATTTTATGAATTCTCGATATTGGCGTGTATGCAAATGAAATATAAGTAAAAAGAGTGGAACGCAATATTTTTCCAGGACACTTCATTTCGCCTGATTTTTGATATATTTTAAGAATTTTCGGTATTGGCCGTGTGTACAGGGAAATGTAACTAAAGCCACAGGAACACCATACTTTTCCAACATTCTTCGTTTCGCCTTATTTTGCAGAGGGAATCGAGAAAAATAATTGAAAATGATATACTATTTATGAATTCTCGATATTGGGCGTTTATTCAAAGGAAATATAAGTAAAAAGTGTGGAACGCAATATTTTTCCAGGACTCTTCATTTCGCCTGATTTGTGATATATATTATGAATTTTCGGTATTGGCCGTTTGTACAGGGGAAATGTAAGTAAAACCACAGAAACACCATATTATTCCAACATTCTTCATTTCGCTTTATTTTGCAGAGGAAATCGAGAAAAATAAATGAAAATGATATACTATTTATGAATTCTCGATATTGGGCGTTTATGCAAATGAAATATAAGTAAAAAGAGTGGAACGCAATATTTTTCCAGGACACTTCATTTCGCCTGATTTTTGATATATTTTAAGAATTTTCGGTATTGGCCGTGTGTACAGGGAAATGTAACTAAAGCCACAGGAACACCATACTTTTCCAACATTCTTCATTTCGCCTTATTTTGCAGAGGGAATCGAGAAAAATAATTGAAAATGATATACTATTTATGAATTCTCGATATTGGGCGTTTATTCAAAGGAAATATAAGTAAAAAGTGTGGAACGCAATATTTTTCCAGGACTCTTCATTTCGCCTGATTTGTGATATATATTATGAATTTTCGGTATTGGCCGTTTGTACAGGGTAAATGTAAGTAAAACCACAGAAACACCATATTATTCCAACATTCTTCATTTCGCTTTATTTTGCAGAGGAAATCGAGAAAAATAAATGAAAATGATATATTTTATGAATTCTCGATATTGGCGTGTATGCAAATGAAATATAACTAAAAAGAGTGGAACGCAATATTTTTCCAGGACACTTCATTTCGCCTGATTTTTGATATATTTTAAGAATTTTCGGTATTGGCCGTGTGTACAGAGAAATGTAACTAAAGCCACAGGAACACCATATTATTCCAACATTCTTCATTTCGCCTTATTTTGCAGAGGAAATCGAGAAAAATAATTGAAAATGATATCTTTTATGAATTCTCGATATTGGGCGTTTATTCAAAGGAAATGTAAGTAAAAAGTGTGAAACGCAATATTTTTCCTGGATTCTTCATTTCGCTAATTTTTAATATATTTTAAAAGTTTTCGGTATTGGCCGTTTGTACAGGGGAAATGTAAGTAAAGCCACAGGAACACCATATTTTTCCAACATTCTTCATTTCGCCTAATTTTGCGGGGGAAATCGAGAAAAATAATTGAAAATGATATATTTTTTGAATTCTCGATATTGGCGTGTATGCAAATGAAATATAACTAAAAAGAGTGGAACGCAATATTTTTCCAGGACACTTCATTTCGCCTGATTTTTGATATATTTTAAGAATTTTCGGTATTGGCCGTGTGTACAGGGAAATGTAACTAAAGCCACAGGAACACCATATTATTCCAACATTCTTCATTTCGCCTTATTTTGCAGAGGAAATCGAGAAAAATAATTGAAAATGATATCTTTTATGAATTCTCGATATTGGGCGTTTATTCAAAGGAAATATAAGTAAAAACATTGGAACGCAATATTTTTCCTGGATTCTTCATTTCGCTAATTTAAATATATTTTAAAAATTTTCGGTATTGGCCGTTTGTACAGGGGAAATGTAAGTAAAACCACAGAAACACCATATTATTCCAACATTCTTCATTTCGCTTTATTTTGCAGAGGAAATCGAGAAAAATAAATGAAAATGATATATATTATGAATTCTCGATATTGGGCGTTTATTCAAAGGAAATATAAGTAAAAACATTGGAACGCAATATTTTTCCAGGACTCTTCATTTCGCCTGATTTGTGATATATATTATGAATTATCGGTATTGGCTGTTTGTACAGGGGAAATGAAAGTAAAGCCACAGGAACACCATATTTTTCCAACATTCTTCATTTCACCTTATTTTGCAGAGGAAGTCGAGTAAAATAATTGAAAATGATATATTTTATGAATTCTCGATATTGGGCGTTTATTCAAAGGAAATATAAGTAAAAAGAGTGGAACGCAATATTTTTCCAGGACTCTTCATTTCGCCCGATTTTTGATATAATTTAAGAATTTTCGGTATTGGCCGTTTGTACATGGGAAATGTAAGTAAAGCCACAGGAACACCATATTATTCCAACATTCTACATTTCGCCTTATTTTGCAGAGGAAATCGAGAAAAATGATGGAAAATGATATATTTTATGAATTCTCGATATTGGCGTGTATGCAAATGAAATATAAGTAAAAAGAGTGGAACGCAATATTTTTCCAGGACACTACATTTCGCCTGATTTTTGATATATTTTAAGAATTTTCGGTATTCGCCGTGTGTACATGGGAAATGTAAGTAAAGCGACAGGAACACCATATTATTCCAACATTCTACATTTCGCCTTATTTTGCAGAGGAAATCGAGAAAAATGATGGAAAATGATATATTTTATGAATTTTCGATATTGGCGTGTATGCAAATGAAATATAAGTAAAAAGAGTGGAACGCAATATTTTTCCAGGACACTTCATTTCGCCTGATTTTTGATATATTTTAAGAATTTTCGGTATTGGCCGTGTGTACAGGGAAATGTAACTAAAGCCACAGGAACACCATATTATTCCAACATTCTTCATTTCGCCTTATTTTGCAGAGGAAATCGAGAAAAATAATTGAAAATGATGTCTTTTATGAATTCTCGATATTGGGCGTTTATTCAAAGGAAATGTAAGTAAAAAGTGTGAAACGCAATATTTTTCCTGGATTCTTCATTTTGCTAATTTTTAATATATTTTAAAAATTTTCGGTATTGGCCGTTTGTACAGGGGAAATGTAAGTAAAACCACAGAAACACCATATTATTCCAACATTCTTCATCTCGCTTTATTTTGCAGAGGAAATCGAGAAAAATAAATGAAAATGATATATTTTATGAATTCTCGATATTGGCGTGTATGCAAATGAAATATAAGTAAAAAGAGTGGAACGCAATATTTTTCCAGGACACTTCATTTCGCCTGATTTTTGATATATTTTAAGAATTTTCGGTATTGGCCGTGTGTACAGGGAAATGTAACTAAAGCCACAGGAACACCATATTTTTCCAACATTCTTCATTTCGCCTAATTTTGCAGGGGAAATCGAGAAAAATAATTGAAAATGATATATTTTATGAATTCTCGATATTGGCGTGTATGCAAATGAAATATAAGTAAAAAGAGTGGAACGCAATATTTTTCCAGGACACTTCATTTCGCCTGATTTTTGATATATTTTAAGAATTTTCGGTATTGGCCGTGTGTACAGGGAAATGTAACTAAAGCCACAGGAACACCATATTATTCCAACATTCTTCATTTCGCCTTATTTTGCAGAGGAAATCGAGAAAAATAATTGAAAATGATATCTTTTATGAATTCTCGATATTGGGCGTTTATTCAAAGGAAATGTAAGTAAAAAGTGTGAAACGCAATATTTTTCCTGGATTCTTCATTTCGCTAATTTTTAATATATTTTAAAAATTTTCGGTATTGGCCGTTTGTACAGGGGAAATGTAAGTAAACCCACAGGAACACCATATTTTTCCAACATTCTTCATTTCGCCTAATTTTGCAGGGGAAATCGAGAAAAATAATTGAAAATGATATATTTTATGAATTCTCGATATTGGCGTGTATGCAAATGAAATATAAGTGAAAAGAGTGGAACGCAATATTTTTCCAGCACACTTCATTTCGCCTGATTTTTGATATATTTTAAGAATTTTCGGTATTGGCCGTGTGTACAGGGAAATGTAACTAAAGCCACAGGAACACCATATTATTCCAACATTCTTCATTTCGCCTTATTTTGCAGAGGAAATCGAGAAAAATAATTGAAAATGATATCTTTTATGAATTCTCGATATTGGGCGTTCATTCAAAGGAAATGTAAGTAAAAAGTGTGAAACGCAATATTTTTCCTGGATTCTTCATTTCGCTAATTTTTAATATATTTTAAAAATTTTCGGTATTGGCCGTTTGTACAGGGGAAACGTAAGTAAAACCACAGAAACACCATATTATTCCAACATTCTTCATTTCGCTTTATTTTGCAGAGGAAATCGAGAAAAATAAATGAAAAAGATATATATTATGAATTCTCGATATTGGGCGTTTATTCAAAGGAAATATAAGTAAAAACATTGGAACGCAATATTTTTCCAAGACTCTTCATTTCGCCTGATTTGTGATATATATTATGAATTTTCGGTATTGGCCGTTTGTACAGGGGAAATGAAAGTAAAGCCACAGGAACACCATATTTTTCCAACATTCTTCATTTCACCTTATTTTGCAGAGGAAGTCGAGTAAAATAATTGAAAATGATATATTTTATGAATTCTCGATATTGGGCGTTTATTCAAAGGAAATATAAGTAAAAAGAGTGGAACGCAATATTTTTCCAGGACTCTTCATTTCGCCCGATTTTTGATATAATTTAAGAATTTTCGGTATTGGCCGTTTGTACATGGGAAATGTAAGTAAAGCCACAGGAACACCATATTATTCCAACATTCTACATTTCGCCTTATTTTGCAGAGGAAATCGAGAAAAATGATGGAAAATGATATATTTTATGAATTCTCGATATTGGCGTGTATGCAAATGAAATATAAGTAAAAAGAGTGGAACGCAATATTTTTCCAGGACACTACATTTCGCCTGATTTTTGATATATTTTAAGAATTTTCGGTATTGGCCGTGTGTACATGGGAAATGTAAGTAAAGCGACAGGAACACCATATTATTCCAACATTCTACATTTCGCCTTATTTTGCAGAGGAAATCGAGAAAAATGATGGAAAATGATATATTTTATGAATTCTCGATATTGGCGTGTATGCAAATGAAATATAAGTAAAAAGAGTGGAACGCAATATTTTTCCAGGACACTTCATTTCGCCTGATTTTTGATATATTTAAAGAATTTTCGGTATTGGCCGTGTGTACAGGGAAATGTAACTAAAGCCACAGGAACACCATATTATTCCAACATTCTTCATTTCGCCTTATTTTGCAGAGGAAATCGAGAAAAATAATTGAAAATGATGTCTTTTATGAATTCTCGATATTGGGCGTTTATTCAAAGGAAATGTAAGTAAAAAGTGTGAAACGCAATATTTTTCCTGGATTCTTCATTTTGCTAATTTTTAATATATTTTAAAAATTTTCGGTATTGGCCGTTTGTACAGGGGAAATGTAAGTAAAACCACAGAAACACCATATTATTCCAACATTCTTCATCTCGCTTTATTTTGCAGAGGAAATCGAGAAAAATAATTGAAAATGATATATTTTTTGAATTCTCGATATTGGCGTGTATGCAAATGAAATATAACTAAAAAGAGTGGAACGCAATATTTTTCCAGGACACTTCATTTCGCCTGATTTTTGATATATTTTAAGAATTTTCGGTATTGGCCGTGTGTACAGGGAAATGTAACTAAAGCCACAGGAACACCATATTATTCCAACATTCTTCATTTCGCCTTATTTTGCAGAGGAAATCGAGAAAAATAAATGAAAATGATATATTTTATGAATTCTCGATATTGGCGTGTATGCAAATGAAATATAACTAAAAAGAGTGGAACGCAATATTTTTCCAGGACACTTCATTTCGCCTGATTTTTGATATATTTTAAGAATTTTCGGTATTGGCCGTGTGTACAGAGAAATGTAACTAAAGCCACAGGAACACCATATTATTCCAACATTCTTCATTTCGCCTTATTTTGCAGAGGAAATCGAGAAAAATAATTGAAAATGATATCTTTTATGAATTCTCGATATTGGGCGTTTATTCAAAGGAAATGTAAGTAAAAAGTGTGAAACGCAATATTTTTCCTGGATTCTTCATTTCGCTAATTTTTAATATATTTTAAAAGTTTTCGGTATTGGCCGTTTGTACAGGGGAAATGTAAGTAAAGCCACAGGAACACCATATTTTTCCAACATTCTTCATTTCGCCTAATTTTGCGGGGGAAATCGAGAAAAATAATTGAAAATGATATATTTTTTGAATTCTCGATATTGGCGTGTATGCAAATGAAATATAACTAAAAAGAGTGGAACGCAATATTTTTCCAGGACACTTCATTTCGCCTGATTTTTGATATATTTTAAGAATTTTCGGTATTGGCCGTGTGTACAGGGAAATGTAACTAAAGCCACAGGAACACCATATTATTCCAACATTCTTCATTTCGCCTTATTTTGCAGAGGAAATCGAGAAAAATAATTGAAAATGATATCTTTTATGAATTCTCGATATTGGGCGTTTATTCAAAGGAAATATAAGTAAAAACATTGGAACGCAATATTTTTCCTGGATTCTTCATTTCGCTAATTTAAATATATTTTAAAAATTTTCGGTATTGGCCGTTTGTACAGGGGAAATGTAAGTAAAACCACAGAAACACCATATTATTCCAACATTCTTCATTTCGCTTTATTTTGCAGAGGAAATCGAGAAAAATAAATGAAAATGATATATATTATGAATTCTCGATATTGGGCGTTTATTCAAAGGAAATATAAGTAAAAACATTGGAACGCAATATTTTTCCAGGACTCTTCATTTCGCCTGATTTGTGATATATATTATGAATTATCGGTATTGGCTGTTTGTACAGGGGAAATGAAAGTAAAGCCACAGGAACACCATATTTTTCCAACATTCTTCATTTCACCTTATTTTGCAGAGGAAGTCGAGTAAAATAATTGAAAATGATATATTTTATGAATTCTCGATATTGGGCGTTTATTCAAAGGAAATATAAGTAAAAAGAGTGGAACGCAATATTTTTCCAGGACTCTTCATTTCGCCCGATTTTTGATATAATTTAAGAATTTTCGGTATTGGCCGTTTGTACATGGGAAATGTAAGTAAAGCCACAGGAACACCATATTATTCCAACATTCTACATTTCGCCTTATTTTGCAGAGGAAATCGAGAAAAATGATGGAAAATGATATATTTTATGAATTCTCGATATTGGCGTGTATGCAAATGAAATATAAGTAAAAAGAGTGGAACGCAATATTTTTCCAGGACACTACATTTCGCCTGATTTTTGATATATTTTAAGAATTTTCGGTATTCGCCGTGTGTACATGGGAAATGTAAGTAAAGCGACAGGAACACCATATTATTCCAACATTCTACATTTCGCCTTATTTTGCAGAGGAAATCGAGAAAAATGATGGAAAATGATATATTTTATGAATTTTCGATATTGGCGTGTATGCAAATGAAATATAAGTAAAAAGAGTGGAACGCAATATTTTTCCAGGACACTTCATTTCGCCTGATTTTTGATATATTTTAAGAATTTTCGGTATTGGCCGTGTGTACAGGGAAATGTAACTAAAGCCACAGGAACACCATATTATTCCAACATTCTTCATTTCGCCTTATTTTGCAGAGGAAATCGAGAAAAATAATTGAAAATGATGTCTTTTATGAATTCTCGATATTGGGCGTTTATTCAAAGGAAATGTAAGTAAAAAGTGTGAAACGCAATATTTTTCCTGGATTCTTCATTTTGCTAATTTTTAATATATTTTAAAAATTTTCGGTATTGGCCGTTTGTACAGGGGAAATGTAAGTAAAACCACAGAAACACCATATTATTCCAACATTCTTCATCTCGCTTTATTTTGCAGAGGAAATCGAGAAAAATAAATGAAAATGATATATTTTATGAATTCTCGATATTGGCGTGTATGCAAATGAAATATAAGTAAAAAGAGTGGAACGCAATATTTTTCCAGGACACTTCATTTCGCCTGATTTTTGATATATTTTAAGAATTTTCGGTATTGGCCGTGTGTACAGGGAAATGTAACTAAAGCCACAGGAACACCATATTTTTCCAACATTCTTCATTTCGCCTAATTTTGCAGGGGAAATCGAGAAAAATAATTGAAAATGATATATTTTATGAATTCTCGATATTGGCGTGTATGCAAATGAAATATAAGTAAAAAGAGTGGAACGCAATATTTTTCCAGGACACTTCATTTCGCCTGATTTTTGATATATTTTAAGAATTTTCGGTATTGGCCGTGTGTACAGGGAAATGTAACTAAAGCCACAGGAACACCATATTATTCCAACATTCTTCATTTCGCCTTATTTTGCAGAGGAAATCGAGAAAAATAATTGAAAATGATATCTTTTATGAATTCTCGATATTGGGCGTTTATTCAAAGGAAATGTAAGTAAAAAGTGTGAAACGCAATATTTTTCCTGGATTCTTCATTTCGCTAATTTTTAATATATTTTAAAAATTTTCGGTATTGGCCGTTTGTACAGGGGAAATGTAAGTAAACCCACAGGAACACCATATTTTTCCAACATTCTTCATTTCGCCTAATTTTGCAGGGGAAATCGAGAAAAATAATTGAAAATGATATATTTTATGAATTCTCGATATTGGCGTGTATGCAAATGAAATATAAGTGAAAAGAGTGGAACGCAATATTTTTCCAGCACACTTCATTTCGCCTGATTTTTGATATATTTTAAGAATTTTCGGTATTGGCCGTGTGTACAGGGAAATGTAACTAAAGCCACAGGAACACCATATTATTCCAACATTCTTCATTTCGCCTTATTTTGCAGAGGAAATCGAGAAAAATAATTGAAAATGATATCTTTTATGAATTCTCGATATTGGGCGTTCATTCAAAGGAAATGTAAGTAAAAAGTGTGAAACGCAATATTTTTCCTGGATTCTTCATTTCGCTAATTTTTAATATATTTTAAAAATTTTCGGTATTGGCCGTTTGTACAGGGGAAACGTAAGTAAAACCACAGAAACACCATATTATTCCAACATTCTTCATTTCGCTTTATTTTGCAGAGGAAATCGAGAAAAATAAATAAAAAAGATATATATTATGAATTCTCGATATTGGGCGTTTATTCAAAGGAAATATAAGTAAAAACATTGGAACGCAATATTTTTCCAAGACTCTTCATTTCGCCTGATTTGTGATATATATTATGAATTTTCGGTATTGGCCGTTTGTACAGGGGAAATGAAAGTAAAGCCACAGGAACACCATATTTTTCCAACATTCTTCATTTCACCTTATTTTGCAGAGGAAGTCGAGTAAAATAATTGAAAATGATATATTTTATGAATTCTCGATATTGGGCGTTTATTCAAAGGAAATATAAGTAAAAAGAGTGGAACGCAATATTTTTCCAGGACTCTTCATTTCGCCCGATTTTTGATATAATTTAAGAATTTTCGGTATTGGCCGTTTGTACATGGGAAATGTAAGTAAAGCCACAGGAACACCATATTATTCCAACATTCTACATTTCGCCTTATTTTGCAGAGGAAATCGAGAAAAATGATGGAAAATGATATATTTTATGAATTCTCGATATTGGCGTGTATGCAAATGAAATATAAGTAAAAAGAGTGGAACGCAATATTTTTCCAGGACACTACATTTCGCCTGATTTTTGATATATTTTAAGAATTTTCGGTATTGGCCGTGTGTACATGGGAAATGTAAGTAAAGCGACAGGAACACCATATTATTCCAACATTCTACATTTCGCCTTATTTTGCAGAGGAAATCGAGAAAAATGATGGAAAATGATATATTTTATGAATTCTCGATATTGGCGTGTATGCAAATGAAATATAAGTAAAAAGAGTGGAACGCAATATTTTTCCAGGACACTTCATTTCGCCTGATTTTTGATATATTTAAAGAATTTTCGGTATTGGCCGTGTGTACAGGGAAATGTAACTAAAGCCACAGGAACACCATATTATTCCAACATTCTTCATTTCGCCTTATTTTGCAGAGGAAATCGAGAAAAATAATTGAAAATGATGTCTTTTATGAATTCTCGATATTGGGCGTTTATTCAAAGGAAATGTAAGTAAAAAGTGTGAAACGCAATATTTTTCCTGGATTCTTCATTTTGCTAATTTTTAATATATTTTAAAAATTTTCGGTATTGGCCGTTTGTACAGGGGAAATGTAAGTAAAACCACAGAAACACCATATTATTCCAACATTCTTCATCTCGCTTTATTTTGCAGAGGAAATCGAGAAAAATAAATGAAAATGATATATTTTATGAATTCTCGATATTGGCGTGTATGCAAATGAAATATAAGTAAAAAGAGTGGAACGCAATATTTTTCCAGGACACTTCATTTCGCCTGATTTTTGATATATTTTAAGAATTTTCGGTATTGGCCGTGTGTACAGGGAAATGTAACTAAAGCCACAGGAACACCATATTTTTCCAACATTCTTCATTTCGCCTAATTTTGCAGGGGAAATCGAGAAAAATAATTGAAAATGATATATTTTATGAATTCTCGATATTGGCGTGTATGCAAATGAAATATAAGTAAAAAGAGTGGAACGCAATATTTTTCCAGCACACTTCATTTCGCCTGATTTTTGATATAGTTTAAGAATTTTCGGTATTGGCCGTGTGTACAGGGAAATGTAACTAAAGCCACAGGAACACCATATTATTCCAACATTCTTCATTTCGCCTTATTTTGCAGAGGAAATCGAGAAAAATAATTGAAAATGATATCTTTTATGAATTCTCGATATTGGGCGTTTATTCAAAGGAAATGTAAGTAAAAAGTGTGAAACGCAATATTTTTCCTGGATTCTTCATTTCGCTAATTTTTAATATATTTTAAAAATTTTCGGTATTGGCCGTTTGTACAGGGGAAACGTAAGTAAAACCACAGAAACACCATATTATTCCAACATTCTTCATTTCGCTTTATTTTGCAGAGGAAATCGAGAAAAATAAATGAAAATGATATATATTATGAATTCTCGATATTGGGCGTTTATTCAAAGGAAATATAAGTAAAAACATTGGAACGCAATATTTTTCCAAGACTCTTCATTTCGCCTGATTTGTGATATATATTATGAATTTTCGGTATTGGCCGTTTGTACAGGGGAAATGAAAGTAAAGCCACAGGAACACCATATTTTTCCAACATTCTTCATTTCACCTTATTTTGCAGAGGAAGTCGAGTAAAATAATTGAAAATGATATATTTTATGAATTCTCGATATTGGGCGTTTATTCAAAGGAAATATAAGTAAAAAGAGTGGAACGCAATATTTTTCCAGGACTCTTCATTTCGCCCGATTTTTGATATAATTTAAGAATTTTCGGTATTGGCCGTTTGTACATGGGAAATGTAAGTAAAGCCACAGGAACACCATATTATTCCAACATTCTACATTTCGCCTTATTTTGCAGAGGAAATCGAGAAAAATGATGGAAAATGATATATTTTATGAATTCTCGATATTGGCGTGTATGCAAATGAAATATAAGTAAAAAGAGTGGAACGCAATATTTTTCCAGGACACTACATTTCGCCTGATTTTTGATATATTTTAAGAATTTTCGGTATTGGCCGTGTGTACATGGGAAATGTAAGTAAAGCGACAGGAACACCATATTATTCCAACATTCTACATTTCGCCTTATTTTGCAGAGGAAATCGAGAAAAATGATGGAAAATGATATATTTTATGAATTCTCGATATTGGCGTGTATGCAAATGAAATATAAGTAAAAAGAGTGGAACGCAATATTTTTCCAGGACACTTCATTTCGCCTGATTTTTGATATATTTTAAGAATTTTCGGTATTGGCCGTGTGTACAGGGAAATGTAACTAAAGCCACAGGAACACCATATTATTCCAACATTCTTCATTTCGCCTTATTTTGCAGAGGAAATCGAGAAAAATAATTGAAAATGATATCTTTTATGAATTCTCGATATTGGGCGTTTATTCAATGGAAATGTAAGTAAAAAGTGTGAAACGCAATATTTTTCCTGGATTCTTCATTTCGCTAATTTTTAATATATTGTAAAAATTTTCGGTATTGGCCGTTTGTACAGGGGAAATGTAAGTAAAACCACAGAAACACCATATTATTCCAACATTCTTCATTTCGCTTTATTTTGCAGAGGAAATCGAGAAAAATAAATGAAAATGATATATAATATGAATTCTCGATATTGGGCGTTTATTCAAAGGAAATATAAGTAAAAAGAGTGGAACGCCATATTTTTCCAGGACTCTTCACTTCGCCTGATTTGTGATATATATTATGAATTTTCGGTATTGGCCGTTTGTACATGGGAAATGAAAGTAAAGCCACAGGAACACCATATTTTTCCAACATTCTTCATTTTACCTTATTTTGCAGAGGAAGTCGAGTAAAATAAATGAAAATGATATATTTTATGAATTCTCGATATTGGGCGTTTATTCAAAGGAAATATAAGTAAAAAGAGTGGAACGCAATATTTTTCCAGGACTCTTCATTTCGCCCGATTTTTGATATAATTTAAGAATTTTCAGTATTGGCCGTTTGTACATGGGAAATGTAAGTAAAGCCACAGGAACACCATATTTTTCCAACATTCTTCATTTCACCTTATTTTGCAGAGGAAGTCGAGTAAAATAAATGAAAATGATATATTTTATGAATTCTCGATATAGGGCGTTTATTCAAAGGAAATATAAGTAAAAAGTGTGGAACGCAATATTTTTCCTGGACTCTTCATTTCGCCTGATTTTTGATATATTTTAAGAATTTTCGGTATTGGCCGTTTGTACAGGGGAAATGTAAGTAAACCCACAGGAACACCATATTTTTCCAACATTCTTCATTTCGCCTTATTTTGCAGAGGAAATCGAGAAAAATAATTGAAAATGATATATTTTATGAATTCTCGATATTGGGCGTTTATTCAAAGGAAATGTAAGTAAAAAGTGTGAAACGCAATATTTTTCCTGGATTCTTCATTTCGCTAATTTTTAATATATTTTAAAAATTTTCGGTATTTGCCGTTTGTACAGGGGAAATGTAAGTAAACCCACAGGAACACCATATTTTTCCAACATTCTTCATTTCGCCTAATTTTGCAGAGGAAATCGAGAAAAATAATTGAAAATGATATATTTTATGAATTCTCGATATTGGGCGTTTATTAAAAGGAAATATAAGTAAAAAGAGTGGAACGCAATATTTTTCCAGGACTCTTCATTTCGCCTGATTTTTGATATACTATATATTAAGAATTTTCGATATTGGCCGTTTGTACATGGGAAATGTAAGTATAGCCACAGGAACACCATATTTTTCCAACATTCTTCATTTTGCCTTATTTTGCAGAGGAAATCGAGAAAAATAATTGAAAATGATATATTTTATGAATTCTCGATATTGGGCGTTTATTCAAAGGAAATATAAGTAAAAAGTGTGGAACGCAATATTTTTCCAGGACTTTTTTTTTCGCCTGATTTTTGATATATTTTAAGAATTTTCGGTATTGGCCGTTTGTACAGGGGAAATGTAAGTAAAGCGACAGGAACACCATATTATTCCAACATTCTACATTTCGCCTTATTTTGCAGAGGAAATCGAGAAAAATGATGGAAAATAATATATTTTATGAATTCTCGATATTGGCATTTTTGCAAAGGAAATATAGGTGAAAAGAGTGAAACGCAATATTTTTCCAGGACACTTCATTTCGCCTGATTTTTGATATATTTTAAGAATTTTCGGTATTGGCCGTGTGTGCAGGGAAATGAAAGTAATGCCACAGAAACACCATATTATTCCAACATTCTTCATTTCGCCTTATTTTGCAGAGGAAATCGAGAAAAATAATTGAAAATGATATATTTTATGAATTCTCGATATTGGGCGTTTATTCAAAAGAAATATAAGTAAAAAGTGTGGAACGCAATATTTTTCCAGGACTTTTCTTTTCGCCTGATTTTTGATATATTTTAAGAATATTCGGTATTGGCCGTTTGTACAGGGGAAATGTAAGTAAAGCGACAGGAACACCATATTATTCCAACATTCTACATTTTGCCTTATTTTGCAGAGGAAATCAAGAAAAATAATTGAAAAAGATATATTTTATGAATTCTCGATATTGGGCGTTTATTCAAAAGAAATATAAGTAAAAAGTGTGGAACGCAATATTTTTCCAGGACTTTTCTTTTCGCCTGATTTTTGATATATATTAAGAATTTTCGATATTGGCCGTTTGTACATGGGAAATGTAAGTATAGCCACAGGAACACCATATTTTTCCAACATTCTTCATTTTGCCTTATTTTGCAGAGGAAATCAAGAAAAATAATTGAAAAAGATATATTTTATGAATTCTCGATATTGGGCGTTTATTCAAAAGAAATATAAGTAAAAAGTGTGGAACGCAATATTTTTCCAGGACTTTTCTTTTCGCCTGATTTTTGATATATTTTAAGAATATTCGGTATTGGCCGTTTGTACAGGGGAAATGTAAGTAAAGCGACAGGAACACCATATTATTCCAACATTCTACATTTCGCCTTATTTTGCAGAGGAAATCGAGAAAAATAATTGAAAATGATATCTTTTATGAATTCTCGATATTGGGCGTTTATTCAAAGGAAATGTAAGTAAAAAGTGTGAAACGCAATATTTTTCCTGGATTCTTCATTTCGCTAATTTTTAATATATTTTAAAAATTTTCGGTATTGGCCGTTTGTACAGGGGAAATGTAAGTAAACCCACAGGAACACCATATTTTTCCAACATTCTTCATTTCGCCTAATTTTGCAGGGGAAATCGAGAAAAATAATTGAAAATGATATATTTTATGAATTCTCGATATTGGGCGTTTATTCAAAGGAAATATAAGTAAAAAGAGTGGAACGCAATATTTTTCCAGGACTCTTCATTTCGCCTGATTTTTGATATATATTAAGAATTTTCGATATTGGCCGTTTGTACATGGGAAATGTAAGGAAAGCGACAGGAACACCATATTATTCCAACATTCTACATTTCGCCTTATTTTGCAGAGGAAATCGAGAAAAATGATGGAAAATGATATGTTTTATGAATTCTCGATATTGGGCGTTTATTCAAAGGAAATATAAGTAAAAAGTGTGAAACGCAATATTTTTCCTGGATTCTTCATTTCGCCTGATTTGTGATATATATTAAGAATTTTCGGTATTGGCCGTTTGTACAGGGGAAATGTAAGTCAAGCCACGGAAACACCATATTATCCAACATTCTTCATTTCGCTTTATTTTCCAGAGGAAATAGAGAAAAATGATGGAAAATAATATATATTATGAATTCTCGATATTGGCGTGTATGCAAATGAAATATAAGTAAAAACAGTGGAACGCAATATTTTTCTGGATTCTTCATTTCGCCTGATTTTTGATATATTTTAAGAATTTTCGGTATTGGCCGTTTGTACAGGGGAAATGAAAGTAAAGCCACAGGAATACCATATTATTCCAACATTCTTCATTTCGATTTATTTTGCAAAGGAAATCGAGAAAAATGATGGAAAATAATATATATTATGAATTTCCGATATTAGCGTGTATGCAAAGGAAATATAAGTAAAAAGAGTGGAACACAATATTTTCCTGGATTCTTCATTTCGCCTGATTTTTGATATATTTTAAGAATTTTCGATATTGGCCGTTTGTACATGGGAAATGTAAGTAAAGCCACAGGAACACCATATTTTTCCAACATTCTTCATTTTGCCTTATTTTGCAGAGGAAGTCGAGTAAAATAATTGAAAATGATATATTTTATGAATTCTCGATTTCGGGCGCTTGTACATGGGAAATGTAAGTAAAGCCACAGGAACACCATATTTTTCCAACATTCTTCATTTCGCCTTATTTTGCAGAGGAAATCGAGAAAAATAATTGAAAATGATATCTTTTATGAATTCTCGATATTGGGCGTTTATTCAAAGGAAATGTAAGTAAAAAGTGTGAAACGCAATATTTTTCCTGGATTCTTCATTTCGCTAATTTTTAATATATTTTAAAAATTTTCGGTATTGGCCGTTTGTACAGGGGAAATGTAAGTAAACCCACAGGAACACCATATTTTTCCAACATTCTTCATTTCGCCTAATTTTGCAGGGGAAATCGAGAAAAATAATTGAAAATGATATATTTTATGAATTCTCGATATTGGGCGTTTATTCAAAGGAAATATAAGTAAAAAGAGTGGAACGCAATATTTTTCCAGGACTCTTCATTTCGCCTGATTTTTGATATATATTAAGAATTTTCGATATTGGCCGTTTGTACATGGGAAATGTAAGGAAAGCGACAGGAACACCATATTATTCCAACATTCTACATTTCGCCTTATTTTGCAGAGGAAATCGAGAAAAATGATGGAAAATGATATGTTTTATGAATTCTCGATATTGGGCGTTTATTCAAAGGAAATATAAGTAAAAAGTGTGAAACGCAATATTTTTCCTGGATTCTTCATTTCGCCTGATTTGTGATATATATTAAGAATTTTCGGTATTGGCCGTTTGTACAGGGGAAATGTAAGTAAAGCCACGGAAACACCATATTATCCAACATTCTTCATTTCGCTTTATTTTCCAGAGGAAATAGAGAAAAATGATGGAAAATAATATATATTATGAATTCTCGATATTGGCGTGTATGCAAATGAAATATAAGTAAAAACAGTGGAACGCAATATTTTTCTGGATTCTTCATTTCGCCTGATTTTTGATATATTTTAAGAATTTTCGGTATTGGCCGTTTGTACAGGGGAAATGAAAGTAAAGCCACAGGAATACCATATTATTCCAACATTCTTCATTTCGATTTATTTTGCAGAGGAAATCGAGAAAAATGATGGAAAATAATATATATTATGAATTTCCGATATTAGCGTGTATGCAAAGGAAATATAAGTAAAAAGAGTGGAACACAATATTTTTCTGGATTCTTCATTTCGCCTGATTTTTGATATATTTTAAGAATTTTCGATATTGGCCGTTTGTACATGGGAAATGTAAGTAAAGCCACAGGAACACCATATTTTTCCAACATTCTTCATTTTGCCTTATTTTGCAGAGGAAGTCGAGTAAAATAATTGAAAATGATATATTTTATGAATTCTCGATTTCGGCCGCTTGTACATGGGAAATGTAAGTAAAGCCACAGGAACACCATATTTTTCCAACATTCTTCATTTCGCCTTATTTTGCAGAGGAAATCGAGAAAAATAATTGAAAATGATATATTTTATGAATTTTCGATATTGGGCGTTAATTCAAAGAAAATAAAAGTAAAAAGTGTGGAACGCTATATTTTTCCTGGATTCTTCATTTCGCCTGATTTGTGATATATTTTAAGACTTTTCGGTATTGGCCGTTTGTACAGGGGAAATGTAAGTAAAGCCACGGAAACACCATATTATCCAACATTCTTCATTTCGCTTTATTTTCCAGAGGAAATCGAGAAAAATGATGGAAAATAATATATATTATGAATTCTCTATATTGGCGTGTATGCAAATGAAATATAAGTAAAAACAGTGGAACGCAATATTTTTCTGGATTCTTCATTTCGCCTAATTTTTGATATATTTTAAGAATTTTCGGTATTGGCCGTTTGTACAGGGGAAATGAAAGTAAAGCCACAGGAATACCATATTATTCCAACATTCTTCATTTCGATTTATTTTGCAGAGGAAATCGAGAAAAATGATGGAAAATAATATATATTATGAATTTCCGATATTAGCGTGTATGCAAAGGAAATATAAGTAAAAAGAGTGGAACACAATATTATTCCTGGATTCTGCATTCCGCCTGATTTTTGATATATTTTAAGAATTTTCGGTATTGGCCGTTTGTACAGGGGAAATGTAAGTAAAGCGACAGGAACATCATATTATTTCAACATTCTACATTTCGCCTTATTTTGCAGAGGAAATCGAGAAAAATGATGGAAAATGATATATTTTATGAATTCTCGATATTGGGCGTTTATTCAAAGGAAATATAAGTAAAAAGTGTGAAACGCAATATTTTTCCTGGATTGTTCATTTCGCCTGATTTGTGATATATTTTAAGACTTTTCGGTATTGGCCGTTTGTACAGGGGAAATGTAAGTAAAGCCACGGAAACACCATATTATCCAACATTCTTCATTTCGCTTTATTTTGCAGAGGATATCGAGAAAAATGATGGAAAATAATATATATTATGAATTCTCGATATTGGCGTGTATGCAAATGAAATATAAGTAAAAACAGTGGAACGCAATATTTTTCTGGATTCTTCATTTCGCCTGATTTTTGATATATTTTAAGAATTTTCGGTATTGGCCGTTTGTACAGGGGAAATGAAAGTAAAGCCACAGGAATTCCAACATTCTTCATTTTGCCTTATTTTGCAGAGGAAGTCGAGTAAAATAATTGAAAATGATATATTTTATGAATTCTCGATTTCGGGCGCTTGTACATGGGAAATGTAAGTAAAGCCACAGGAACACCATATTTTTCCAACATTCTACATTTCGCCTTATTTTGCAGAGGAAATCGAGAAAAATGATGGAAAATGATATATATATTATGAATTCTCGATATTGGGCGTTTATTCAAAGGATATATAAGTAAAAAGTGTGAAACGCAATATTTTTCCTGGATTCTTCATTTCGCCTGATTTGTGATATATATTAAGAATTTTCGGTATTGGCCGTTTGTACAGGGGAAATGTAAGTAAAGCCACGGAAACACCATATTATCCAACATTCTTCATTTCGCTTTATTTTCCAGAGTAAATCGAGAAAAATGATGGAAAATAATATATTTTATGAATTCTCGATATTGGCATTTTTGCAACGGAAATATAAGTGAAAAGAGTGAAACGCAATATTTTTCCAGGACTCTTCATTTCGCCTGATTTTTGATATAATTTAAGAATTTTCGGTATTGGCCGTTTGTACAGGGGAAATAAAAGTAAAGCCACAGGAATACCATATTATTCCAACATTCTTCATTTCGATTTATTTTGCAGAGGAAATCGAGAAAAATGATGGAAAATAATATATATTATGAATTTCCGATATTAGCGTGTATGCAAAGGAAATATAAGTAAAAAGAGTGGAACACAATATTTTTCCTGGATTCTGCATTTCGGCTGATTTTTGATATATATTAAGAATTTTCGATATTGGCCGTTTGTACATGGGAAATGTAAGTAAAGCCACAGGAACACCATATTTTTCCAACATTCTTCATTTTGCCTTATTTTGCAGAGGAAGTCGAGTAAAATAATTGAAAATGATATATTTTATGAATTCTCGATTTCGGGCGCTTGTACATGGGAAATGTAAGTAAAGCCACAGGAATACCATATTATTCCAACATTCTTCATTTCGATTTATTTTGCAGAGAAAATCGAGAAAAATGATGGAAAATAATATATATTATGAATTTCCGATATTAGCGTGTATGCAAAGGAAATATAGGTAAAAAGAGTGGAACACAATATTTTTCCTGGATTCTGCATTTCGGCTGATTTTTGATATATATTAAGAATTTTCGATATTGGCCGTTTGTACATGGGCAATGTAAGTAAAGCCACAGGAACACCATATTTTTCCAACATTCTTCATTTTGCCTTATTTTGCAGAGGAAGTCGAGTAAAATAATTGAAAATGATATATATTATGAATTCTCGATTTCGGGCGCTTGTACATGGGAAATGTAAGTAAAGCCACAGGAACACCATATTTTTCCAACATTCTTCATTTCGCCTTATTTTGCAGAGGAAATCGAGAAAAATAATTGAAAATGATATATTTTATGAATTTTCGATATTGGGCGTTTATTCAAAGAAAATAAAAGTAAAAAGTGTGGAACGCTATATTTTTCCTGGACTCTTTATTCCGCCTGATTTTTGATATATTTTAAGAATTTTCGGTATTGGCCGTTTGTACAGGGGAAATGTAAGTAAAGCGACAGGAACATCATATTATTCCAACATTCTACATTTCGCCTTATTTTGCAGAGGAAATCGAGAAAAATGATGGAAAATGATATATTTTATGAATTCTCGATATTGGGCGTTTATTCAAAAGAAATATAGTATAAGTAAAAAGTGTGAAACGCAATATTTTTCCTGGATTCTTCATTTCGCCTGATTTTTGATATATTTTAAGAATTTTCGGTATTGGCCGTTTGTACAGGGGAAATGAAAGTAAAACCACAGAAACACCATATTATTCCAACATTCTTCATTTCGCTTTATTTTGCAGAGGAAATCGAGAAAAATAAATGAAAATGATATATATTATGAATTCTCGATATTGGGCGTTTATTCAAAGGAAATATAAGTAAAAACATTGGAACGCAATATTTTTCCAGGACTCTTCATTTCGCCTGATTTGTGATATATATTATGAATTTTCGGTATTGGCCGTTTGTACAGGGGAAATGTAAGTAAAGCGACAGGAACATCATATTATTCCAACATTCTACATTTCGCCTTATTTTGCAGAGGAAATCGAGAAAAATGATGGAAAATGATATATTTTATGAATTCTCGATATTGGGCGTTTATTCAAAAGAAATATAATATAAGTAAAAAGTGTGAAACGCAATATTTTTCCTGGATTCTTCATTTCGCCTGATTTTTGATATATTTTAAGAATTTTCGGTATTGGCCGTTTGTACAGGGGAAATGAAGGTAAAACCACAGAAACACCATATTATTCCAACATTCTTCATTTCGCTTTATTTTGCAGAGGAAATCGAGAAAAATAAATGAAAATGATATATATTATGAATTCTCGATATTGGGCGTTTATTCAAAGGAAATATAAGTAAAAACATTGGAACGCAATATTTTTCCAGGACTCTTCATTTCGCCTGATTTGTGATATATATTATGAATTTTCGGTATTGGCCGTTTGTACATGGGAAATGTAAGTAAAGCGACAGGAACATCATATTATTCCAACATTCTACATTTCGCCTTATGTTGCAGAGGAAATCGAGAAAAATGATGGAAAATGATATATTTTATGAATTCTCGATATTGGGCGTTTATTCAAAAGAAATATAGTATAAGTAAAAAGTGTGAAACGCAATATTTTTCCTGGATTCTTCATTTCGCCTGATTTTTGATATATTTTAAGAATTTTCGGTATTGGCCGTTTGTACAGGGGAAATGAAAGTAAAACCACAGAAACACCATATTATTCCAACATTCTTCATTTCGCTTTATTTTGCAGAGGAAATGGAGAAAAATAATTGAAAATGATATATATTATGAATTCTCGATATTGGGCGTTTATTCAAAGGAAATATAAGTCAAAAGAGTGGAACGCAATATTTTTCCAGGACTCTTCATTTCGCCTGATTTTTGATATAATTTAAAAATTTTCGGTATTGGCCGTTTGTACATGGGAAATGTAAGTAAAGCCACAGGAACACCATATTTTTCCAACATTCTTCATTTCGCCTTATTTTGCAGAGGGAATCGAGAAAAATAATTGAAAATGATATATTTTATGAATTCTCGATATAGGGCGTTTATTCAAAGGAAATATAAGTAAAAAGTGTGGAACGCAATATTTTTCCAGGACTCTTCATTTCGCCTGATTTGTGATATATATTAAGAATTTTCGGTATTGGCCGTTTGTACAGGGGAAATGTAAGTAAAGCCACGGAAACACCATATTATCCAACATTCTTCATTTCGCTTTATTTTCCAGAGGAAATCGAGAAAAATGATGGAAAATAATATATTTTATGAATTCTCGATATTGGCATTTTTGCAAAGGAAATATAAGTGAAAAGAGTGAAACGCAATATTTTTCCAGGACTCTTCATTTCGCCTGATTTTTGATATAATTTAAGAATTTTCGATATTGGCCGTTTGTACATGGGAAATGTAAGTAAAGCCACAGGAACACCATATTTTTCCAACATTCTTCATTTCGCCTTATTTTGCAGAGGAAATCGTGAAAAACAATTGAAAATGATATATATTATGAATTCTCGATTTTGGGCGTTTATTCAAAGGAAATATAAGTAAAAAGTGTGGAACGCAATATTTTTCCAGGACTCTTCATTTCGCCTGATTGGTGATATATATTAAGAATTTTCGGTATTGGCCGTTTGTACAGGGGAAAATTAAGTAAAGCCACAGGAACACCATATTTTTCCAACATTCTTCATTTCGCCTTATTTTGCAGAGGAAATCGAGAAAAATAATTGAAAATGATATATTTTATGAATTTTCGATATTGGGCGTTTATTCAAAGAAAATATAAATAAAAAGTGTGGAACGCAATATTTTTCCTGGATTCATCATTTCGAATGATTTTTGATATATATTAAGAATTTTCGATATTGGCCGTTTGTACATGGGAAATGTAAGTAAAGCCACAGGAACACCATATTTTTCCAACTTTCTTCATTTCGCCTTATTTTGCAGAGGAAATAGAGAAAAATGATGGAAAATGATATATTTTATGAATTCTCGATATTGGGCGTTTATTCAAAGGAAATATAAGTAAAAAGTGTGAAACGCAATATTTTTCCTGGATTCTTCATTTCGCCTGATTTTTGATATATTTTAAGACTTTTCGGTATTGGCCGTTTGTACAGGGGAAATGAATGTAAAGCCACAGAAACACCATATTATTCCAACATTCTTCATTTCGCTTTATTTTGCAGAGGAAATCGAGAAAAATGATGGAAAATAATATATATTATGAATTCTCGATATTGGCGTGTATGCAAATGAAATATAAGTAAAAAGAGTGGAACGCAATATTTTTCTGGATTCTTCATTTCGCCTGATTTTTGATATATATTAAGAATTTTCGATATTGGTCGTTTGTACATGGGAAATGTAAGTAAAGCCACAGGAACACCATATTTTTCCAACATTCTTCATTTTGCCTTATTGTGCAGAGGAAATCGAGAAAAATAATTGAAAATGATATATTTTATGAATTCTCCATATTGGCGTGTATGCAAATGAAATATAAGTAAAAACAGTGGAACGCAATATTTTTCCAGGACTCTTCATTTCGCCTGATTTTTGATATAATTTAAGAATTTTCGGTATTGGCCGTTTGTACATGGGAAATGTAAGTAAAGCCACAGGAACACCATATTTTTCCAACATTCTTCATTTCGCCCTATTTTGCAGAGGGAATCGAGAAAAATAATTGAAAATGATATATTTTATGAATTTTCGATATTGGGCGTTTATTCAAAGAAAATATAAGTAAAAAGTGTGGAACGCAATATTTTTCCTGGATTCATCATTTCGCCTGATTTTTGATATATATTAAGAATTTTCGATATTGGCCGTTTGTACATGGGAAATGTAAGTAAAGCCACAGGAACACCATATTTTTCCAACATTCTTCATTTCGCCTTATTTTGCAGAGGGAATAGAGAAAAATGATGGAAAATGATATATTTTATGAATTCTCGATATTGGGCGTTTATTCAAAGGAAATACTATATAAGTAAAAAGTGTGAAACGCAATATTTTTCCTGGATTCTTCATTTCGCCTGATTTTTGATATATTTTAAGACTTTTCGGTATTGGCCGTTTGTACAGGGGAAATGAAAGTAAAGCCACAAAAACACCATATTATTCCAACATTCTTCATTTCGCTTTATTTTGCAGAGGAAATCGAGAAAAATGATGGAAAATAATATATATTATGAATTCTCGATATTGGCGTGTATGCAAATGAAATATAAGTAAAAAGAGTGGAACGCAATATTTTTCTGGATTCTTCATTTCGCCTGATTTTTGATATATATTAAGAATTTTCGAAATTGGCCGTTTGTACATGGGAAATGTAAGTAAAGCCACAGGAACACCATATTTTTCCAACATTCTTCATTTCACCTTATTTTGCAGAGAAAACCGAGAAAACAAATTGAAAATAATATATTTTATGAATTCTCGATATTGGGCGTTTATTCAAAGGAAATATAAGTAAAAAGAGTGGAACGCAATATTTTTCCAGTACTCTTCATTTCGCCTGATTTTTGATATATTTATGACTTTTCGGTATTGGCCGTTTGTACAGGGGAAATGAATGTAAAGCCACAGAAACACCATATTATTCCAACATTCTTCATTTCGCTTTATTTTGCAGAGGAAATCGAGAAAAATGATGGAAAATAATATATATTATGAATTCTCGATATTGGCGTGTATGCAAATGAAATATAAGTAAAAAGAGTGGAACGCAATATTTTTCTGGATTCTTCATTTCGCCTGATTTTTGATATATATTAAGAATTTTCGACATTGGTCGTTTGTACATGGGAAATGTAAGTAAAGCCACAGGAACACCATATTTTTCCAACATTCTTCATTTTGCCTTATTTTGCAGAGGAAATCGAGAAAAATAATTGAAAATGATATATTTTATGAATTCTCGATATTGGGCGTTTATGCAAAGGAAATATAAGTAAAAAGAGTAGAACGCAATATTTTTCCAGTACTCTTCATTTCGCCTGATTTTCGATATAATTTAAGAATTTTCGGTATTGGCCGTTTGTACATGGGAAATGTAAGTAAAGCCACAGAAACACCATATTATTCCAACATCCTTCATTCCGCTTTATTTTGCAGAGGAAATCAAGAAAAATGATGGAAAATGATATTATTTTATGAATTCTCGATATTGGGCGCTTGTACATGGGAAATGTAAGTAAAGCCACAGGAACACCATATTTTTCCAACATTCTTCATTTTGCCTTATTTTGCAGAGGAAATCGAGAAAAATAATTGAAAATGATATATTTTATGAATTCTCGATATTGGGCGTTTATGCAAAGGAAATATAAGTAAAAAGAGTGGAACGCAATATTTTTCCAGTACTCTTCATTTCGCCTGATTTTCGATATAATTTAAGAATTTTCGGTATTGGCCGTTTGTACATGGGAAATGTAAGTAAAGCCACAGGAACACCATATTTTTCCATCATTCTTCATTTCACCTTATTTTGCAGAGGAAACCGAGAAAACAAATTGAAAATAATATATTTTATGAATTCTCGATATTGGGCGTTTATTCAAAGAAAATATAAGTAAAAAGTGTAGAACGCAATATTTTTCCTGGATTCATCATTTCGCCTGATTTTGGATATATATTAAGAATTTTCGATATTGGCCGTTTGTACATGGGAAATGTAAGTAAAGCCACAGGAACACCATATTTTTCCAACATTCTTCATTTCGCCTTATTTTGCAGAGGAAATAGAGAAAAATGATGGAAAATAATATATATTATGAATTCTCGATATTGGCGTGTATGCAAATGATATATAAGTAAAAAGAGTGGAACGCAATATTTTTCTGGATTCTTCATTTCGCCTGATTTTTGATATATATTAAGAATTTTCGAAATTGGCCGTTTGTACATGGGAAATGTAAGTAAAGCCACAGGAACACCATATTTTTCCAACATTCTTCATTTTGCCTTATTTTGCAGAGGAAATCGAGAAAAATAATTGAAAATGATATATTTTATGAATTCTCGATATTGGGCGTTTATGCAAAGGAAATATAAGTAAAAAGAGTAGAACGCAATATTTTTCCAGTACTCTTCATTTCGCCTGATTTTCGATATAATTTAAGAATTTTCGGTATTGGCCGTTTGTACATGGGAAATGTAAGTAAAGCCACAGAAACACCATATTATTCCAACATCCTTCATTCCGCTTTATTTTGCAGAGGAAATCAAGAAAAATGATGGAAAATGATATTATTTTATGAATTCTCGATATTGGGCGCTTGTACATGGGAAATGTAAGTAAAGCCACAGGAACACCATATTTTTCCAACATTCTTCATTTTGCCTTATTTTGCAGAGGAAATCGAGAAAAATAATTGAAAATGATATATTTTATGAATTCTCGATATTGGGCGTTTATGCAAAGGAAATATAAGTAAAAAGAGTGGAACGCAATATTTTTCCAGTACTCTTCATTTCGCCTGATTTTCGATATAATTTAAGAATTTTCGGTATTGACCGTTTGTACATGGGAAATGTAAGTAAAGCCACAGGAACACCATATTTTTCCATCATTCTTCATTTCACCTTATTTTGCAGAGGAAACCGAGAAAACAAATTGAAAATAATATATTTTATGAATTCTCGATATTGGCATTTTTGCAAAGGAAATATAAGTAAAAAGAGTGAAACGCAATATTTTTCCAGGACAGTTCATTTCGCCTGATTTTTGATATATATTAAGAATTTTCGATATTGGCCGGGTGTACAGGGGAAATGTAAGTAAAGCCACAGAAACACCATATTATTCCAACATTCTTCATTTCGCTTTATTTTCCAGAGGAAATCGAGAAAAATGATGGAAAATAATATATTTTATGAATTCTCGATATTGGCATTTTTGCAAAGGAAATATAAGTGAAAAGAGTGAAACGCAATATTTTTCCAGGACACTTCATTTCGCCTGATTTTTGATATATATTAAGAATTTTCGATATTGGCTGTTTGTACATGGGAAATGTAAGTAAAGCCACAGGAACACCATATTTTTCCAACATTCTTCATTTCGCCTTATTTTGCAGAGGAAATCGAGAAAACAAATTGAAAATAATATATTTTATGAATTCTCGATATTGGCATTTTTGCAAAGGAAATATAAGTAAAAAGAGTGAAACGCAATATTTTTCCAGGACTCTTCATTTCGCCTGATTTTCGATATATTTTAAGAATTTTCGGTATTGGCCGTGTGTACAGGGGAAATGTAAGTAAAGCCACAGAAACACCATATTATTCCAACATTCTTCATTTCGCTTTATTTTCCAGAGGAAATCGAGAAAAATGATGGAAAATAATATATATTTTATGAATTCTCGATATTGGCATTTTTGCAAAGGAAATATAAGTGCAAAGAGTGAAACGCAATATTTTTCCAGGACTCTTCATTTCGCCTGATTTTTGATATATTTTAAGAATTTTCGGTATTGGCCGTGTGTACAGGGAAATGTAACTAAAACCACAGGAACACCATATTATTCCAACATTCTTCATTTCGCCTTATTTTGCAGAGGAAATCAAGAAAAATAATTGAAAATGATATATTTTATGAATTCTCGATATTGGGCGTTTATGCAAAGGAAATATAAGTAAAAAGAGTGGAACGCAATATTTTTCCAGTACTCTTCATTTCGCCTGATTTTCGATATAATTTAAGAATTTTCGGTATTGGCCGTTTGTACATGGGAAATGTAAGTAAAGCCACAGGAACACCATATTTTTCCAACATTCTTCATTTCGCCTTATTTTGCAGAGGGAATCGAGAAAAATAATTGAAAATGATATATTTTATGAATTTTCGATATTGGGCGTTTATTCAAAGAAAATATAAGTAAAAAGTGTGGAACGCAATATTTTTCCTGGATTCATCATTTCGCCTGATTTTTGATATATATTAAGAATTTTCGATATTGGCCGTTTGTACATGGGAAATGTATGTAAAGCCACAGGAACACCATATTTTTCCAACATTCTTCATTTCGCCTTATTTTGCAGAGGAAATAGAGAAAAATGATGGAAAAAGGATTATTTTATGAATTCTCGATATTGGGCGTTTATTCAAAGGAAATATAAGTAAAAAGTGTGAAACGCAATATTTTTCCTGGATTCTTCATTTCGCCTGATTTTTGATATATTTTAAGACTTTTCGGTATTGGCCGTTTGTACAGGGGAAATGAAAGTAAAGCCACAGAAACACCATATTATTCCAACATTCTTCATTTCGCTTTATTTTGCAGAGGAAATCGAGAAAAATGATGGAAAATAATATATATTATGAATTCTCGATATTGGCGTGTATGCAAATGAAATATAAGTAAAAAGAGTGGAACGCAATATTTTTCTGGATTCTTCATTTCGCCTGATTTTTGATATATATTAAGAATTTTCGAAATTGGCCGTTTGTACATGGGAAATGTAAGTAAAGCCACAGGAACACCATATTCTTCCAACATTCTTCATTTTGCCTTATTTTGCAGAGGAAATCGAGAAAAATAATTGAAAATGATATATTTTATGAATTCTCGATATTGGGCGTTTATTCAAAGGAAATATAAGTAAAAAGGGTGGAACGCAATATTTTTCCAGTACTCTTCATTTCGCCTGATTTTCGATATAATTTAAGAATTTTCGGTATTGGCCGTTTGTACATGGGAAATGTAAGTAAAGCCACAGGAACACCATATTCTTCCAACATTCTTCATTTTGCCTTATTTTGCAGAGGAAATCGAGAAAAATAATTGAAAATAATATATTTTATGAATTCTCGATATTGGCATTTTTGCAAAGGAAATATAAGTGAAAAGAGTGAAACGCAATATTTTTCCAGGACACTTCATTTCGCCTGATTTTTGATATATATTAAGAATTTTCGATATTGGCTGTTTGTACATGGGAAATGTAAGTAAAGCCACAGGAACACCATATTTTTCCAACATTCTTCATTTCGCCTTATTTTGCAGAGGAAATCGAGAAAACAAATTGAAAATAATATATTATATGAATTCTCGATATTGGCATTTTTGCAAAGGAAATATAAGTAAAAAGAGTGAAACGCAATATTTTTCCAGGACACTTCATTTCGCCTGATTTTTGATATATATTAAGAATTTTCGATATTGGCCGGGTGTACAGAGGAAATGTAAGTAAAGCCACAGAAACACCATATTATTCCAACTTTCTTCATTTCGCTTTATTTTCCAGAGGAAATCGAGAAAAATGATGGAAAATAATATATTTTATGAATTCTCGATATTGGCATTTTTGCAAAGGAAATATAAGTGAAAAGAGTGAAACGCAATATTTTTCCAGGACACTTCATTTCGCCTGATTTTTGATATATATTAAGAATTTTCGATATTGGCTGTTTGTACATGGGAAATGTAAGTAAAGCCACAGGAACACCATATTTTTCCAACATTCTTCATTTCGCCTTATTTTGCAGAGGAAATCGAGAAAACAAATTGAAAATAATATATTTTATGAATTCTCGATATTGGCATTTTTGCAAAGGAAATATAAGTAAAAAGAGTGAAACGCAATATTTTTCCAGGACTCTTCATTTCGCCTGATTTTCGATATATTTTAAGAATTTTCGGTATTGGCTGTGTGTACAGGGGAAATGTAAGTAAAGCCACAGAAACACCATATTATTCCAACATTCTTCATTTCGCTTTATTTTCCAAAGGAAACCGAGAAAAATGATGGAAAATAATATATTTTATGAATTCTCGATATTGGCATTTTTGCAAAGGAAATATAAGTGAAAAGAGTGGAACACAATATTTTTCCTGGATTCTGCATTTCGGCTGATTTTTGATATATATTAAGAATTTTCGATATTGGCCGTTTGTACATGGGAAATGTAAGTAAAGCCACAGGAACACCATATTTTTCCAACATTCTTCATTTTGCCTTATTTTGCAGAGGAAATCGAGAAAAATGATGGAAAATAATAAATATTATGAATTCTCGATATTGGCGTGTATGCAAAGGAAATATAAGTAAAAAGAGTTTAACGCAATATTTTTCCTGGATTCTTCATTTCGCCTGATTTTTGATATATAGTATATTAAGAATTTTCGATATTGGCCGTTTGTACAGGGGAAATGTAAGTAAACCCACAGGAACACCATATTTTTCCAACATTCTTCATTTCGCCTAATTTTGCAGGGGAAATCGAGAAAAATAATTGAAAATGATATATTTTATGAATTCACGATATTGGGCGTTTATTCAAAGGAAATATAAGTAAAAAGAGTGGAACGCAATATTTTTCCAGGACTCTTCATTTCGCCTGATTTTTGATATATATTAAGAATTTTCGATATTGGCCGTTTGTACATGGGAAATGTAAGTAAAGCCACAGGAACACCATATTTTTCCAACATTCTTCATTTCACCTTATTTTGCAGAGGAAACCGACAAAACAAATTGAAAATAATATATTATATGAATTCTCGATATTGGCATTTTTGCAAAGGAAATATAAGTAAAAAGAGTGAAACGCAATATTTTTCCAGGACTCTTCATTTCGCCTGATTTTCGATATATTTTAAGAATTTTCGGTATTGGCCGTTTGTACAGGGGAAATGAAAGTAAAGCCACAGGAATACCATATTATTCCAACATTCTTCATTTCGATTTATTTTGCAGAGGAAATCGAGAAAAATGATGGAAAATAATATATATTATGAATTTCCGATATTAGCGTGTATGCAAAGGAAATATAGTATAAGTAAAAAGAGTGGAACACAATATTTTTCCTGGATTCTGCATTTCGGCTGATTTTTGATATATATTAAGAATTTTCGATATTGGCCGTTTGTACATGGGAAATGTAAGTAAAGCCACAGGAACACCATATTTTTCCAACATTCTTCATTTTGCCTTATTTTGCAGAGGAAATCGAGAAAAATGATGGAAAATAATAAATATTATGAATTCTCGATATTGGCGTGTATGCAAAGGAAATATCAGTAAAAAGAGTGGAACGCAATATTTTTCCTGGATTCTTCATTTCGCCTGATTTTTGATATACTATATATTAAGAATTTTCGATATTGGCTGTTTGTACATGGGAAATGTAAGTAAAGCCACAGGAACACCATATTTTTCCAACATTCTTCATTTCGCCTTATTTTGCAGAGGAAATCGAGAAAACAAATTGAAAATGATATATTTTATGAATTCTCGATATTGGCGTGTATGCAAATGAAATATAAGTAAAAAGAGTGGAACGCAATATTTTTCTGGATTCTTCATTTCGCCTGATTTTTGATATATATTAAGAATTTTCGAAATTGGCCGTTTGTACATGGGAAATGTAAGTAAAGCCACAGGAACACCATATTTTTCCAACATTCTTCATTTTGCCTTATTTTGCAGAGGAAATCGAGAAAAATAATTGAAAATGATATATTTTATGAATTCTCGATATTGGCATTTTTGCAAAGGAAATATAAGTAAAAAGAGTGAAACGCAATATTTTTCCAGGACTCTTCATTTCGCCTGATTTTCGATATATTTTAAGAATTTTCGGTATTGGCCGTGTGTACAGGGGAAATGTAAGTAAAGCCACAGAAACACCATATTATTCCAACATTCTTCATTTCGCTTTATTTTCCAGAGGAAACCGAGAAAAATGATGGAAAATAATATATTTTATGAATTCTCGATATTGGCATTTTTGCAAAGGAAATATAAGTGAAAAGAGTGAAACGCAATATTTTTCCAGGACACTTCATTTCGCCTGATTTTTGATATATATTAAGAATTTTCGATATTGGCTGTTTGTACATGGGAAATGTAAGTATAGCCACAGGAACACCATATTTTTCCAACATTCTTCATTTTGCCTTATTTTGCAGAGGAAATCGAGAAAAATAATTGAAAAAGATATATTTTATGAATTCTCGATATTGGGCGTTTATTCAAAGGAAATATAAGTAAAAAGTGTGGAACGCAATATTTTTCCAGGACTTTTCTTTTCGCCTGATTTTTGATATATTTTAAGAATTTTGGGTATTGGCCGTTTGTACAGGGGAAATGTAAGTAAAGCGACAGGAACACCATATTATTCCAACATTCTACATTTCGCCTTATTTTGCAGAGGAAATCGAGAAAAATGATGGAAAATGATATATTTTATGAATTCTCGATATTGGCGTGTATGCAAATGAAATATAAGTAAAAAGTGTAGAACGCAATATTTTTCCTGGATTCTTCATTACGCCTGATTTTTGATATATATTAAGAATTTTCGATATTGGCTGTTTGTACATGCGAAATGTAAGTAAAACCACAGGAACACTATATTTTTCCAACATTCTTCATTTTGCCTTATTTTGCAGAGGAAATCGAGAAAAATAATTGAAAATGATATATATTATGAATTCTCGATATTGGCGTGTATGCAAAGGAAATATAAGTAAAAAGTGTGGAATGCAATATTTTTCCAGGACTCTTCATTTCGCCTGATTTTTGATATATTTTAAGAATTTTCGGTATTGGCCGTTAGTACAGGGGAAATGTAAGTAAAGCGACAGGAACACCATATTATTCCAACATTCTTCATTTCGATTTATTTTGCAGAGGAAATCGAGAAAAATGATGGAAAATAATATATATTATGAATTCTCGATATTGGCGTGTATGCAAATGAAATATAAGTAAAAACAGTGGAACGCAATATTTTTCTGGATTCTTCATTTCGCCTGATTTTTGATATATATTAAGAATTTTCGATATTGGCCGTTTGTACATGGGAAATGTAAGTAAAGCCACAGGAACACCATATTTTTCCAACATTCTTCATTTCGCCTTATTTTGCAGAGGAAATCGAGAAAAATAATTGAAAATGATATATATTATGAATTCTCGATATTGGGCGTTCATTCAAAGGAAATATAAGTAAAAAGTGTAGAACGCAATATTTTTCCTGAATTCTTCATTACGCCTGATTTTTGATATATATTAAGAATTTTCGATATTGGCTGTTTGTACATGCGAAATGTAAGTAAAACCACAGGAACACTATATTTTTCCAACATTCTTCATTTCGCCTTATTTTGCAGAGGAAATCGAGAAAAATAATTGAAAATGATATATATTATGAATTCTCGATATTGGCGTGTATGCAAAGGAAATATAAGTAAAAAGAGTGGAACGCAATATTTTTCCAGGACTTTTCTTTTCGCCTGATTTTTGATATAATTTAAGAATTTTCGATATTGGCCGTTTGTACATGGGAAATGTAAGTAAAGCCACAGGAACACCATATTTTTCCAAAATTCTTCATTTCGCCTTATTTTGCAGAGGAAATCGAGAAAACAAATTGAAAATGATATATATTATGAATTCTCGATATTGGGCGTTTATTCAAAGGAAATATAAGTAAAAAGTGTAGAACGCAATATTTTTCCTGAATTCTTCATTACGCCTGATTTTTGATATATATTAAGAATTTTCGATATTGGCTGTTTGTACATGCGAAATGTAAGTAAAACCACAGGAACACTATATTTTTCCAACATTCTTCATTTCGCCTTATTTTGCAGAGGAAATCGAGAAAAATAATTGAAAATGATATATATTATGAATTCTCGATATTGGCGTGTATGCAAAGGAAATATAAGTAAAAAGTGTGGAATGCAATATTTTTCCAGGACTCTTCATTTCGCCTGATTTTTGATATATTTTAAGAATTTTCGATATTGGCCGTTTGTACATGGGAAATGTAAGTAAAGCCACAGGAACACCATATTTTTCCAACATTCTTCATTTGGCCTTATTTTGCAGAGGAAATCGAGAAAAATAATTGAAAATGATATATATTATGAATTCTCGATATTGGGCGTTTATTCAAAGGAAATATAAGTAAAAAGTGTAGAACGCAATATTTTTCCTGAATTCTTCATTACGCCTGATTTTTGATATATATTAAGAATTTTCGATATTGGCTGTTTGTACATGCGAAATGTAAGTAAAACCACAGGAACACTATATTTTTCCAACATTCTTCATTTCGCCTTATTTTGCAGAGGAAATCGAGAAAAATAATTGAAAATGATATATATTATGAATTCTCGATATTGGCGTGTATGCAAAGGAAATATAAGTAAAAAGTGTGGAATGCAATATTTTTCCAGGACTCTTCATTTCGCCTGATTTTTGATATATTTTAAGAATTTTCGGTATTGGCCGTTAGTACAGGGGAAATGTAAGTAAAGCGACAGGAACACCATATTATTCCAACATTCTTCATTTCGATTTATTTTGCAGAGGAAATCGAGAAAAATGATGGAAAATAATATATATTATGAATTCTCGATATTGGCGTGTATGCAAATGAAATATAAGTAAAAACAGTGGAACGCAATATTTTTCTGGATTCTTCATTTCGCCTGATTTTTGATATATATTAAGAATTTTCGATATTGGCCGTTTGTACATGGGAAATGTAAGTAAAGCCACAGGAACACCATATTTTTCCAACATTCTTCATTTGGCCTTATTTTGCAGAGGAAATCGAGAAAAATAATTGAAAATGATATATTTTATGAATTCTCGATATTGGGCGTGTATGCAAAGGAAATATAAGTAAAAAGTGTGGAACGCAATATTTTTCCAGGACTTTTCTTTTCGCCTGATTTTTGATATAATTTAAGAATTTTCGATATTGGCCGTTTGTACAGGGGAAATGTAAGTAAAGCGACAGGAACACCATATTATTCGAACATTCTACATTTCGCCTTATTTTGCAGAGGAAATCGAGAAAAATGATGGAAAATGATATATTTTATGAATTCTCGATATTGGGCGTTTATTCAAAGGAAATATAAATAAAAAGTGTAAAACGCATTATTTTTCCTGGATTCTTCATTTCGCCTGATTTTTGATATATTTTAAGAATTTTCGGTATTGGCCGTTTGTACAGGGGAAATGAAAGTAAAGCCACAGGAATACCATATTATTCCAACATTCTTCATTTCGATTTATTTTGCAGAGAAAATCGAGAAAAATGATGGAAAATAATATATATAGTATTATGAATTTCCGATATTAGCGTGTATGCAAAGGAAATATAAGTAAAAAGAGTGGAACACAATATTTTTCCTGGATTCTGCATTTCGGCTGATTTTTGATAAATATTAAGAATTTTCGATATTGGCCGTTTGTACATGGGAAATGTAAGTAAAGCCACAGGAACACCATATTTTTCCAACATTCTTCATTTTGCCTTATTTTGCAGAGGAAATCGAGAAAAATGATGGAAAATAATAAATATTATGAATTCTTGATATTGGCGTGTATGCAAAGGAAATATAAGTAAAAAGAGTTTAACGCAATATTTTTCCTGGATTCTTCATTTCGCCTGATTTTTGATAAACTATATATTAAGAATTTTCGATATTGGCTGTTTGAACATGGGAAATGTAAGTAAAGCGACAGGAACACCATATTATTCGAACATTCTACATTTCGCCTTATTTTGCAGAGGAAATCGAGAAAAATGATGGAAAATGATATATTTTATGAATTCTCGATATTGGGCATTTATTCAAAGGAAATATAAGTAAAAAGTGTGGAACGCAATATTTTTCCAGGACTTTTCTTTTCGCCTGATTTTTGATATAATTTAAGAATTTTCGATATTGGCCGTTTGTACAGGGGAAATGAAAGTAAAGCCACAGGAACACCATATTATTCCAACATTCTTCACTTCGCTTTATTTTCCAGAGGAAATCGAGAAAAATGATGGAAAATAATATATATTATGAATTCTCGATATTGGCGTGTATGCAAAGGAAATATAAGTAAAAAGAGTGGAACGCAATATTTTTCCAGGATTCTTCATTTCGCCTGATTTTTGATATATTTTAAGAATTTTCGGTATTGGCCGTTTGTACAGGGGATATGTAAGTAAACCCACAGGAACACCATATTTTTCCAACATTCTTCATTTCGCCTTATTTTGCAGAGGAATTCGAGAAAACAAATTGAAAATAATATATTTTATGAATTCTCGATATTGGATGTTTATTCAAAGGAAATATAAGTAAAAAGTGTGGAATGCAATATTTTTTCTGGATTCTTCATTTCGCCTGATTTTTGATATATTTTAAGAATTTTCGGTATTGGCCGTTTGTACAAGGGAAATGTAAGTAAAGCGACAGGAACACCATATTATTCCAACATTCTACATTTCGCCTTATTTTGCAGAGGAAATCGAGAAAAATGATGGAAAATGATATATATTATGAATTCTCGATATTGGGCGTTCATTCAAAGGAAATATAAGTAAAAAGTGTGAAACGCAATATTTTTCCTGGATTCTTCATTTCGCCTGATTTTTGATATATTTTAAGAATTTTCGGTATTGGCCGTTTGTACAGGGGAAATGAAAGTAAAGCCACAGGAATACCATATTATTCCAACATTCTTCATTTCGATTTATTTTGCAGAGGAAATCGAGAAAAATGATGGAAAATAATATATATTATGAATTCTCGATATTGGCGTGTATGCAAATGAAATATAAGTAAAAACAGTGGAACGCAATATTTTTCTGTATTCTTCATTTCGCCTGATTTTTGATATATATTAAGAATTTTCGATATTGGCCGTTTGTACATGGGAAATGTAAGTAAAGCCACAGGAACACCATATTTTTCCAACAATCTTCATTTTGCCTTATTTTGCAGAGGAAATCGAGAAAAATAATTGAAAATGATATATTTTATGAATTCTCGATATTGGGCGTTTATTCAAAGGAAATATAAGTAAAAAGTGTGGAACGCAATATTTTTCCAGGACTTTTCTTTTCGCCTGATTTTTGATATAATTTAAGAATTTTCGATATTGGCCGTTTGTACAGGGGAAATGTAAGTAAAGCGACAGGAACACCATATTATTCGAACATTCTACATTTCGCCTTATTTTGCAGAGGAAATCGAGAAAAATGATGGAAAATGATATATTTTATGAATTCTCGATATTGGGCGTTTATTCAAAGGAAATATAAATAAAAAGTGTAAAACGCAATATTTTTCCTGGATTCTTCATTTCGCCTGATTTTTGATATATTTTAAGAATTTTCGGTATTGGCCGTTTGTACAGGGGAAATGAAAGTATAGCCACAGGAATACCATATTATTTCAACATTCTTCATTTCGATTTATTTTGCAGAGGAAATCGAGAAAAATGATGGAAAATAATATATATTATGAATTTCCGATATTAGCGTGTATGCAAAGGAAATATAAGTAAAAAGAGTGGAACACAATATTTTTCCTGGATTCTTCATTTCGCCTGATTTTTGATATATTTTAAGAATTTTCGGTATTGGCCGTTTGTACATGGGAAATGTAAGTAAAGCCACAGGAACACCATATTTTTCCAAAATTCTTAATTTCGCCTTATTTTGCAGAGGAAATCGAGAAAACGAATTGAAAATGATATATATTATGAATTCTCGATATTGGGCGTTTATTCAAAGGAAATATAAGTAAAAAGTGTAGAACGCAATATTTTTCCAGGACTTTTCTTTTCGCCTGATTTTTGATATAATTTAAGTATTTTCGGTATTGGCCGTTTGTACAGGGGAAATGAAAGTGAAGCCACAGGAACACCATATATTTCCAACATTCTTCATTTCGCCTTATTTTGCAGAGGAAATCGAGAAAATTAATTGAAAATGATATATTTTATGAATTCTCGATAATGGGCGTTTATTCAAAGGAAATATAAGTAAAAAGTGTGGAACGCAATATTTTTCCAGGACTTTTCTTTTCGCCTGATTTTTGATATAATTTAAGAATTTTCGATATTGGCCGTTTGTACAGGGGAAATGAAAGGAAAGCCACAGGAACACCATATTATTCCAACATTCTTCATTTCGCTTTATTTTCCAGAGGAAATCGAGAAAAATGATGGAAAATAATATATATAGTATATTATGAATTCTCGATATTGGCGTGTATGCAAAGGAAATATAAGTAAAGAGAGTGGAACGCAATATTTTTCCAGGATTCTTCATTTCGCCTGATTTTTAATATATTTTAAGAATTTTCGGTATTAGCCGTTTGTACAGGGGAAATGTAAGTAAACCCACAGGAACCCCATATTTTTCCAACATTCTTCATTTCGCCTTATTTTGCAGAGGAATTCGAGAAAACAAATTGAAAATAATATATTTTATGAATTCTCGATATTGGACGTTTATTCAAAGGAAATATAAGTAAAAAGTGTGGAATGCAATATTTTTCCAGGACTCTTCATTTCGCCTGATTTTTGATATATTTTAAGAATTTTCGGTACTGGCCGTTTGTACAGGGGAAATGTAAGTAAAGCGACAGGAACACCATATTATTCCAACATTCTACATTTCGCCTTATTTTGCAGAGGAAATCGAGAAAAATGATGGAAAATGATATATTTTATGAATTCTCGATATTGGGCGTTTATTCAAAGGAAATATAAGTAAAAAGTGTGAAACGCAATATTTTTCCTGGATTCTTCATTTCGCCTGATTTTTGATATATTTTAAGAATTTTCGGTATTGGCCGTTTGTACAGGGGAAATGAAAGTAAAGCCACAGGAATACCATATTATTCCAACATTCTTCATTTCGATTTATTTTGCAGAGGAAATCGAGAAAAATGATGGAAAATAATATATATTATGAATTTCCGATATTAGCGTGTATGCAAAGGAAATATAAGTAAAAAGAGTAGAACACAATATTTTTCCTGGATTCTGCATTTCGGCTGATTTTTGATATATATTAAGAATTTTCGATATTGGCCGTTTGTACATGGGAAATGTAAGTAAAGCCACAGGAACACCATATTTTTCCAACATTCTTCATTTTGCCTTATTTTGCAGAGGAAATCGAGAAAAATGATGGAAAATAATAAATATTATGAATTCTCGATATTGGCGTGTATGCAAAGGAAATATAAGTAAAAAGAGTTTAACGCAATATTTTTCCTGGATTCTTCATTTCGCCTGATTTTTGATATATATTAAGAATTTTCGATATTGGCCGTTTGTACAGGGGAAATGTAAGTAAACCCACAGGAACACCATATTTTTCCAACATTCTTCATTTCGCCTTATTTTGCAGAGGAATTCGAGAAAACAAATTGAAAATAATATATTTTATGAATTCTCGATATTGGACGTTTATTCAAAGGAAATATAAGTAAAAAGTGTGGAATGCAATATTTTTCCAGGACTCTTCATTTCGCCTGATTTTTGATATATTTTAAGAATTTTCGGTATTGGCCGTTTGTACAGGGGAAATGAAAGTAAAGCCACAGGAATACCATATTATTCCAACATTCTTCATTTCGATTTATTTTGCAGAGGAAATCGAGAAAAATGATGGAAAATAATATATATTATGAATTCTCGATATTGGCGTGTATGCAAATGAAATATAAGTAAAAACAGTGGAACGCAATATTTTTCTGGATTCTTCATTTCGCCTGATTTTTGATATATATTAAGAATTCTCGATATTGGGCGTTTATTCAAAGGAAATATAAGTAAAAAGTGTGGAACGCAATATTTTTCCAGGACTTTTCTTTTCGCCTGATTTTTGATATAATTTAAGAATTTTCGATATTGGCCGTTTGTACAGGGGAAATGTAAGTAAAGCGACAGGAACACCATATTATTCGAACATTCTACATTTCGCCTTATTTTGCAGAGGAAATCGAGAAAAATGATGGAAAATGATATATTTTATGAATTCTCGATATTGGGCGTTTATTCAAAGGAAATATAAATAAAAAGTGTAAAACGCAATATTTTTCCTGGATTCTTCATTTCGCCTGATTTTTGATATATTTTAAGAATTTTCGGTATTGGCCGTTTGTACAGGGGAAATGAAAGTATAGCCACAGGAATACCATATTATTTCAACATTCTTCATTTCGATTTATTTTGCAGAGGAAATCGAGAAAAATGATGGAAAATAATATATATTATGAATTTCCGATATTAGCGTGTATGCAAAGGAAATATAAGTAAAAAGAGTGGAACACAATATTTTTCCTGGATTCTGCATTTCGGCTGATTTTTGATATATATTAAGAATTTTCGATATTGGCCGTTTGTACATGGGAAATGTAAGTAAAGCCACAGGAACACCATATTTTTCCAACATTCTTCATTTTGCCTTATTTTGCAGAGGAAATCGAGAAAAATGATGGAAAATAATAAATATTATGAATTCTCGATATTGGCGTGTATGCAAAGGAAATATAAGTAAAAAGAGTTTAACGCAATATTTTTCCAGGACTTTTCTTTTCGCCTGATTTTTGATATATAGTATATTAAGAATTTTCGATATTGGCCGTTTGTACATGGGATATGTAAGTAAAGCCACAGGAACACCATATTTTTCCAAAATTCTTCATTTCGCCTTATTTTGCAGAGGAATCGAGAAAACGAATTGAAAATGATATATATTATGAATTCTCGATATTGGGCGTTTATTCAAACGAAATATAAGTAAAAAGTGTAGAACGCAATATTTTTCCAGGACTTTTCTTTTCGCCTGATTTTTGATATAATTTAAGTATTTTCGGTATTGGCCGTTTGTACAGGGGAAATGAAAGTAAAGCCACAGGAACACCATATATTTCCAACATTCTTCATTTCGCCTTATTTTGCAGAGGAAATCGAGAAAATTAATTGAAAATGATATATTTTATGAATTCTCGATAATGGGCGTTTATTCAAAGGAAATATAAGTAAAAAGTGTGGAACGCAATATTTTTCCAGGACTTTTCTTTTTGCCTGATTTTTGATATAATTTAAGAATTTTCGATATTGGCCGTTTGTACAGGGGAAATGAAAGTAAAGCCACAGGAACACCATATTATTCCAACATTCTTCATTTCGCTTTATTTTCCAGAGGAAATCGAGAAAAATGATGGAAAATAATATATATAGTATATTATGAATTCTCGATATTGGCGTGTATGCAAAGGAAATATAAGTAAAAAGAGTGGAACGCAATATTTTTCCAGGATTCTTCATTTCGCCTGATTTTTAATATATTTTAAGAATTTTCGGTATTAGCCGTTTGTACAGGGGAAATGTAAGTAAACCCACAGGAACCCCATATTTTTCCAACATTCTTCATTTCGCCTTATTTTGCAGAGGAATTCGAGAAAACAAATTGAAAATAATATATTTTATGAATTCTCGATATTGGACGTTTATTCAAAGGAAATATAAGTAAAAAGTGTGGAATGCAATATTTTTCCAGGACTCTTCATTTCGCCTGATTTTTGATATATTTTAAGAATTTTCGGTATTGGCCGTTTGTACAGGGGAAATGTAAGTAAAGCGACAGGAACACCATATTATTCCAACATTCTACATTTCGCCTTATTTTGCAGAGGAAATCGAGAAAAATGATGGAAAATGATATATTTTATGAATTCTCGATATTGGGCGTTTATTCAAAGGAAATATAAGTAAAAAGTGTGAAACGCAATATTTTTCCTGGATTCTTCATTTCGCCTGATTTTTGATATATTTTAAGAATTTTCGGTATTGGCCGTTTGTACAGGGGAAATGAAAGTAAAGCCACAGGAATACCATATTATTCCAACATTCTTCATTTCGATTTATTTTGCAGAGGATATCGAGAAAAATGATGGAAAATAATATATATTATGAATTTCCGATATTAGCGTGTATGCAAAGGAAATATAAGTAAAAAGAGTAGAACACAATATTTTTCCTGGATTCTGCATTTCGGCTGATTTTTGATATATATTAAGAATTTTCGATATTGGCCGTTTGTACATGGGAAATGTAAGTAAAGCCACAGGAACACCATATTTTTCCAACATTCTTCATTTTGCCTTATTTTGCAGAGGAAATCGAGAAAAATGATGGAAAATAATAAATATTATGAATTCTCGATATTGGCGTGTATGCACAGGATATATAAGTAAAAAGAGTTTAACGCAATATTTTTCCTGGATTCTTCATTTCGCCTGATTTTTGATATATATTAAGAATTTTCGATATTGGCCGTTTGTACAGGGGAAATGTAAGTAAACCCACAGGAACACCATATTTTTCCAACATTCTTCATTTCGCCTTATTTTGCAGAGGAATTCGAGAAAACAAATTGAAAATAATATATTTTATGAATTCTCGATATTGGACGTTTATTCAAAGGAAATATAAGTAAAAAGTGTGGAATGCAATATTTTTCCAGGACTCTTCATTTCGCCTGATTTTTGATATATTTTAAGAATTTTCGGTATTGGCCGTTTGTACAAGGGAAATGTAAGTAAAGCGACAGGAACCCCATATTATTCGAACATTCTACATTTCGCCTTATTTTGCAGAGGAAATCGAGAAAAATGATGGAAAATGATATATTTTATGAATTCTCGATATTGGGTGTTTATTCAAAGGAAATATAAGTAAAAAGTGTGAAACGCAATATTTTTCCTGGATTCTTCATTTCGCCTGATTTTTGATATATTTTAAGAATTTTCGGTATTGGCCGTTTGTACAGGGGAAATGAAAGTAAAGCCACAGGAATACCATATTATTCCAACATTCTTCATTTCGATTTATTTTGCAGAGGAAATCGAGAAAAATGATGGAAAATAATATATATTATGAATTCTCGATATTGGCGTGTATGCACAGGAAATATAAGTAAAAAGAGTTTAACGCAATATTTTTCCTGGATTCTTCATTTCGCCTGATTTTTGATATATATTAAGAATTTTCGATATTGGCCGTTTGTACAGGGGAAATGAAAGTAAAGCCACAGGAATACCATATTATTCCAACATTCTTCATTTCGATTTATTTTGCAGAGGATATCGAGAAAAATGATGGAAAATAATATATATTATGAATTTCCGATATTAGCGTGTATGCAAAGGAAATATAAGTAAAAAGAGTAGAACACAATATTTTTCCTGGATTCTGCATTTCGGCTGATTTTTGATATATATTAAGAATTTTCGATATTGGCCGTTTGTACATGGGAAATGTAAGTAAAGCCACAGGAACACCATATTTTTCCAACATTCTTCATTTTGCCTTATTTTGCAGAGGAAATCGAGAAAAATGATGGAAAATAATAAATATTATGAATTCTCGATATTGGCGTGTATGCACAGGAAATATAAGTAAAAAGAGTTTAACGCAATATTTTTCCTGGATTCTTCATTTCGCCTGATTTCTGAGATATATTAAGAATTTTCGATATTGGCCGTTTGTACAGGGGAAATGTAAGTAAACCCACAGGAACACCATATTTTTCCAACATTCTTCATTTCGCCTTATTTTGCAGAGGAATTCGAGAAAACAAATTGAAAATAATATATTTTATGAATTCTCGATATTGGACGTTTATTCAAAGGAAATATAAGTAAAAAGTGTGGAATGCAATATTTTTCCAGGACTCTTCATTTCGCCTGATTTTTGATATATTTTAAGAATTTTCGGTATTGGCCGTTTGTACAAGGGAAATGTAAGTAAAGCGACAGGAAAACCATATTATTCGAACATTCTACATTTCGCCTTATTTTGCAGAGGAAATCGAGAAAAATGATGGAAAATGATATATTTTATGAATTCTCGATATTGGGTGTTTATTCAAAGGAAATATAAGTAAAAAGTGTGAAACGCAATATTTTTCCTGGATTCTTCATTTCGCCTGATTTTTGATATATTTTAAGAATTTTCGGTATTGGCCGTTTGTACAGGGGAAATGAAAGTAAAGCCACAGGAATACCATATTATTCCAACATTCTTCATTTCGATTTATTTTGCAGAGGAAATCGAGAAAAATGATGGAAAATAATATATATTATGAATTCTCGATATTGGCGTGTATGCAAATGAAATATAAGTAAAAACAGTGGAACGCAATATTTTTCTGGATTCTTCATTTCGCCTGATTTTTGATATATATTAAGAATTTTCGATATTGGCCGTTTGCACATGGGAAATGTAAGTAAAGCCACAGGAACACCATATTTTTCCAACATTCTTCATTTTGCCTTATTTTGCAGAGGAAATCGAGAAAAATAATTGAAAATGATATATTGTATGAATTTCCGATATTGGGCGTTTATTCAAAGGAAATATAAGTAAAAAGTGTGGAACGCAATATTTTTCCAGGACTTTTCTTATCGCCTGATTTTTGATATAATTTAAGAATTTTCGATATTGGCCGTTTGTACAGGGGAAATGTAAGTAAAGCGACAGGAACACCATATTATTCGAACATTCTACATTTCGCCTTATTTTGCAGAGGAAATCGAGAAAAATGATGGAAAATGATATATTTTATGAATTCTCGATATTGGGCGTTTATTCAAAGGAAATATAAATAAAAAGTGTAAAACGCAATATTTTTCCTGGATTCTTCATTTCGCCTGATTTTTGATATATTTTAAGAATTTTCGGTATTGGCCGTTTGTACAGGGGAAATGAAAGTATAGCCACAGGAATACCATATTATTTCAACATTCTTCATTTCGATTTATTTTGCAGAGGAAATCGAGAAAAATGATGGAAAATAATATATACTATATTATGAATTTCCGATATTAGCGTGTATGCAAAGGAAATATAAGTAAAAAGAGTGGAACACAATATTTTTCCTGGATTCTGCATTTCGGCTGATTTTTGATATATATTAAGAATTTTCGATATTGGCCGTTTGTACATGGGAAATGTAAGTAAAGCCACAGGAACACCATATTTTTCCAACATTCTTCATTTTGCCTTATTTTGCAGAGGAAATCGAGAAAAATGATGGAAAATAATAAATATTATGAATTCTCGATATTGGCGTGTATGCAAAGGAAATATAAGTAAAAAGAGTTTAACGCAATATTTTTCCTGGATTCTTCATTTCGCCTGATTTTTGATATATAGTATATTAAGAATTTTCGATATTGGCCGTTTGTACATGGGAAATGTAAGTAAAGCCACAGGAACACCATATTTTTCCAAAATTCTTCATTTCGCCTTATTTTGCAGAGGAAATCGAGAAAACGAATTGAAAATGATATATATTATGAATTCTCGATATTGGACGTTTATTCAAAGGAAATATAAGTAAAAAGTGTGGAACGCAATATTTTTCCAGGACTTTTCTTTTCGCCTGATTTTTGATATAATTTAAGAATTTTCGATATTGGCCGTTTGTACAGGGGAAATGTAAGTAAAGCGACAGGAACACCATATTATTCGAACATTCTACATTTCGCCTTATTTTGCAGAGGAAATCGAGAAAAATGATGGAAAATGATATATTTTATGAATTCTCGATATTGGGCGTTTATTCAAAGGAAATATAAATAAAAAGTGTAAAACTCAATATTTTTCCTGGATTCTTCATTTCGCCTGATTTTTGATATATTTTAAGAATTTTCGGTATTGGCCGTTTGTACAGGGGAAATGAAAGTATAGCCACAGGAATACCATATTATTTCAACATTCTTCATTTCGATTTATTTTGCAGAGGAAATCGAGAAAAATGATGGAAAATAATATATATTATGAATTTCCGATATTAGCGTGTATGCAAAGGAAATATAAGTAAAAAGAGTGGAACACAATATTTTTCCTGGATTCTGCATTTCGGCTGATTTTTGATATATATTAAGAATTTTCGATATTGGCCGTTTGTACATGGGAAATGTAAGTAAAGCCACAGGAACACCATATTTTTCCAACATTCTTCATTTTGCCTTATTTTGCAGAGGAAATCGAGAAAAATGATGGAAAATAATAAATATTATGAATTCTCGATATTGGCGTGTATGCAAAGGAAATATAAGTAAAAAGAGTTTAACGCAATATTTTTCCTGGATTCTTCATTTCGCCTGATTTTTGATATATAGTATATTAAGAATTTTCGATATTGGCCGTTTGTACATGGGATATGTAAGTAAAGCCACAGGAACACCATATTTTTCCAAAATTCTTCATTTCGCCTTATTTTGCAGAGGAAATCGAGAAAACGAATTGAAAATGATATATATTATGAATTCTCGATATTGGGCGTTTATTCAAAGGAAATATAAGTAAAAAGTGTAGAACGCAATATTTTTCCAGGACTTTTCTTTTCGCCTGATTTTTGATATAATTTAAGTATTTTCGGTATTGGCCGTTTGTACAGGGGAAATGAAAGTAAAGCCACAGGAACACCATATATTTCCAACATTCTTCATTTCGCCTTATTTTGCAGAGGAAATCGAGAAAATTAATTGAAAATGATATATTTTATGAATTCTCGATAATGGGCGTTTATTCAAAGGAAATATAAGTAAAAAGTGTGGAACGCAATATTTTTCCAGGACTTTTCTTTTCGCCTGATTTTTGATATAATTTAAGAATTTTCGATATTGGCCGTTTGTACAGGGGAAATGAAAGTAAAGCCACAGGAACACCATATTATTCCAACATTCTTCATTTCGCTTTATTTTCCAGAGGAAATCGAGAAAAATGATGGAAAATAATATATATAGTATATTATGAATTCTCGATATTGGCGTGTATGCAAAGGAAATATAAGTAAAAAGAGTGGAACGCAATATTTTTCCAGGATTCTTCATTTCGCCTGATTTTTAATATATTTTAAGAATTTTCGGTATTAGCCGTTTGTACAGGGGAAATGTAAGTAAACCCACAGGAACCCCATATTTTTCCAACATTCTTCATTTCGCCTTATTTTGCAGAGGAATTCGAGAAAACAAATTGAAAATAATATATTTTATGAATTCTCGATATTGGCGTGTATGCACAGGAAATATAAGTAAAAAGAGTTTAACGCAATATTTTTCCTGGATTCTTCATTTCGCCTGATTTCTGATATATATTAAGAATTTTCGATATTGGCCGTTTGTACAGGGGAAATGTAAGTAAACCCACAGGAACACCATATTTTTCCAACATTCTTCATTTCGCCTTATTTTGCAGAGGAATTCGAGAAAACAAATTGAAAATAATATATTTTATGAATTCTCGATATTGGACGTTTATTCAAAGGAAATATAAGTAAAAAGTGTGGAATGCAATATTTTTCCAGGACTCTTCATTTCGCCTGATTTTTGATATATTTTAAGAATTTTCGGTATTGGCCGTTTGTACAAGGGAAATGTAAGTAAAGCGACAGGAAAACCATATTATTCGAACATTCTACATTTCGCCTTATTTTGCAGAGGAAATCGAGAAAAATGATGGAAAATGATATATTTTATGAATTCTCGATATTGGGTGTTTATTCAAAGGAAATATAAGTAAAAAGTGTGAAACGCAATATTTTTCCTGGATTCTTCATTTCGCCTGATTTTTGATATATTTTAAGAATTTTCGGTATTGGCCGTTTGTACAGGGGAAATGAAAGTAAAGCCACAGGAATACCATATTATTCCAACATTCTTCATTTCGATTTATTTTGCAGAGGAAATCGAGAAAAATGATGGAAAATAATATATATTATGAATTCTCGATATTGGCGTGTATGCAAATGAAATATAAGTAAAAACAGTGGAACGCAATATTTTTCTGGATTCTTCATTTCGCCTGATTTTTGATATATATTAAGAATTTTCGATATTGGCCGTTTGCACATGGGAAATGTAAGTAAAGCCACAGGAACACCATATTTTTCCAACATTCTTCATTTTGCCTTATTTTGCAGAGGAAATCGAGAAAAATAATTGAAAATGATATATTGTATGAATTTCCGATATTGGGCGTTTATTCAAAGGAAATATAAGTAAAAAGTGTGGAACGCAATATTTTTCCAGGACTTTTCTTATCGCCTGATTTTTGATATAATTTAAGAATTTTCGATATTGGCCGTTTGTACAGGGGAAATGTAAGTAAAGCGACAGGAACACCATATTATTCGAACATTCTACATTTCGCCTTATTTTGCAGAGGAAATCGAGAAAAATGATGGAAAATGATATATTTTATGAATTCTCGATATTGGGCGTTTATTCAAAGGAAATATAAATAAAAAGTGTAAAACGCAATATTTTTCCTGGATTCTTCATTTCGCCTGATTTTTGATATATTTTAAGAATTTTCGGTATTGGCCGTTTGTACAGGGGAAATGAAAGTATAGCCACAGGAATACCATATTATTTCAACATTCTTCATTTCGATTTATTTTGCAGAGGAAATCGAGAAAAATGATGGAAAATAATATATACTATATTATGAATTTCCGATATTAGCGTGTATGCAAAGGAAATATAAGTAAAAAGAGTGGAACACAATATTTTTCCTGGATTCTGCATTTCGGCTGATTTTTGATATATATTAAGAATTTTCGATATTGGCCGTTTGTACATGGGAAATGTAAGTAAAGCCACAGGAACACCATATTTTTCCAACATTCTTCATTTTGCCTTATTTTGCAGAGGAAATCGAGAAAAATGATGGAAAATAATAAATATTATGAATTCTCGATATTGGCGTGTATGCAAAGGAAATATAAGTAAAAAGAGTTTAACGCAATATTTTTCCTGGATTCTTCATTTCGCCTGATTTTTGATATATAGTATATTAAGAATTTTCGATATTGGCCGTTTGTACATGGGAAATGTAAGTAAAGCCACAGGAACACCATATTTTTCCAAAATTCTTCATTTCGCCTTATTTTGCAGAGGAAATCGAGAAAACGAATTGAAAATGATATATATTATGAATTCTCGATATTGGACGTTTATTCAAAGGAAATATAAGTAAAAAGTGTGGAACGCAATATTTTTCCAGGACTTTTCTTTTCGCCTGATTTTTGATATAATTTAAGAATTTTCGATATTGGCCGTTTGTACAGGGGAAATGTAAGTAAAGCGACAGGAACACCATATTATTCGAACATTCTACATTTCGCCTTATTTTGCAGAGGAAATCGAGAAAAATGATGGAAAATGATATATTTTATGAATTCTCGATATTGGGCGTTTATTCAAAGGAAATATAAATAAAAAGTGTAAAACTCAATATTTTTCCTGGATTCTTCATTTCGCCTGATTTTTGATATATTTTAAGAATTTTCGATATTGGCCGTTTGTACAGGGGAAATGAAAGTATAGCCACAGGAATACCATATTATTTCAACATTCTTCATTTCGATTTATTTTGCAGAGGAAATCGAGAAAAATGATGGAAAATAATATATATTATGAATTTCCGATATTAGCGTGTATGCAAAGGAAATATAAGTAAAAAGAGTGGAACACAATATTTTTCCTGGATTCTGCATTTCGGCTGATTTTTGATATATATTAAGAATTTTCGATATTGGCCGTTTGTACATGGGAAATGTAAGTAAAGCCACAGGAACACCATATTTTTCCAACATTCTTCATTTTGCCTTATTTTGCAGAGGAAATCGAGAAAAATGATGGAAAATAATAAATATTATGAATTCTCGATATTGGCGTGTATGCAAAGGAAATATAAGTAAAAAGAGTTTAACGCAATATTTTTCCTGGATTCTTCATTTCGCCTGATTTTTGATATATAGTATATTAAGAATTTTCGATATTGGCCGTTTGTACATGGGATATGTAAGTAAAGCCACAGGAACACCATATTTTTCCAAAATTCTTCATTTCGCCTTATTTTGCAGAGGAAATCGAGAAAACGAATTGAAAATGATATATATTATGAATTCTCGATATTGGGCGTTTATTCAAAGGAAATATAAGTAAAAAGTGTAGAACGCAATATTTTTCCAGGACTTTTCTTTTCGCCTGATTTTTGATATAATTTAAGTATTTTCGGTATTGGCCGTTTGTACAGGGGAAATGAAAGTAAAGCCACAGGAACACCATATATTTCCAACATTCTTCATTTCGCCTTATTTTGCAGAGGAAATCGAGAAAATTAATTGAAAATGATATATTTTATGAATTCTCGATAATGGGCGTTTATTCAAAGGAAATATAAGTAAAAAGTGTGGAACGCAATATTTTTCCAGGACTTTTCTTTTCGCCTGATTTTTGATATAATTTAAGAATTTTCGATATTGGCCGTTTGTACAGGGGAAATGAAAGTAAAGCCACAGGAACACCATATTATTCCAACATTCTTCATTTCGCTTTATTTTCCAGAGGAAATCGAGAAAAATGATGGAAAATAATATATATAGTATATTATGAATTCTCGATATTGGCGTGTATGCAAAGGAAATATAAGTAAAAAGAGTGGAACGCAATATTTTTCCAGGATTCTTCATTTCGCCTGATTTTTAATATATTTTAAGAATTTTCGGTATTAGCCGTTTGTACAGGGGAAATGTAAGTAAACCCACAGGAACCCCATATTTTTCCAACATTCTTCATTTCGCCTTATTTTGCAGAGGAATTCGAGAAAACAAATTGAAAATAATATATTTTATGAATTCTCGATATTGGACGTTTATTCAAAGGAAATATAAGTAAAAAGTGTGGAATGCAATATTTTTCCAGGACTCTTCATTTCGCCTGATTTTTGATATATTTTAAGAATTTTCGGTATTGGCCGTTTGTACAGGGGAAATGTAAGTAAAGCGACAGGAACACCATATTATTCCAACATTCTACATTTCGCCTTATTTTGCAGAGGAAATCGAGAAAAATGATGGAAAATGATATATTGTATGAATTCTCGATATTGGGCGTTTATTCAAAGGAAATATAAGTAAAAAGTGTGAAACCCAATATTTTTCCTGGATTCTTCATTTCGCCTGATTTTTGATATATTTTAAGAATTTTCGGTATTGGCCGTTTGTACAGGGGAAATGAAAGTAAAGCCACAGGAATACCATATTATTCCAACATTCTTCATTTCGATTTATTTTGCAGAGGAAATCGAGAAAAATGATGGAAAATAATATATATTATGAATTTCCGATATTAGCGTGTATGCAAAGGAAATATAAGTAAAAAGAGTAGAACACAATATTTTTCCTGGATTCTGCATTTCGGCTGATTTTTGATATATATTAAGAATTTTCGATATTGGCCGTTTGTACATGGGAAATGTAAGTAAAGCCACAGGAACACCATATTTTTCCAACATTCTTCATTTTGCCTTATTTTGCAGAGGAAATCGAGAAAAATGATGGAAAATAATAAATATTATGAATTCTCGATATTGGCGTGTATGCAAAGGAAATATAAGTAAAAAGAGTTTAACGCAATATTTTTCCTGGATTCTTCATTTCGCCTGATTTTTGATATATATTAAGAATTTTCGATATTGGCCGTTTGTACAGGGGAAATGTAAGTAAACCCACAGGAACACCATATTTTTCCAACATTCTTCATTTCGCCTTATTTTGCAGAGGAATTCGAGAAAACAAATTGAAAATAATATATTATATGAATTCTCGATATTGAACGTTTATTCAAAGGAAATATAAGTAAAAAGTGTGGAATGCAATATTTTTCCAGGACTCTTCATTTCGCCTGATTTTTGATATATTTTAAGAATTTTCGGTATTGGCCGTTTGTACAAGGGAAATGTAAGTAAAGCGACAGGAAAACCATATTATTCGAACATTCTAAATTCGCCTTATTTTGCAGAGGAAATCGAGAAAAATGATGGAAAATAATATATATTATGAATTTCCGATATTAGCGTGTATGCAAAGGAAATATAAGTAAAAAGTGTGAAACGCAATATTTTTCCTGGATTCTTCATTTCGCCTGATTTTTGATATATTTTAAGAATTTTCGGTATTGGCCGTTTGTACAGGGGAAATGAAAGTAAAGCCACAGGAATACCATATTATTCCAACATTCTTCATTTCGATTTATTTTGCAGAGGAAATCGAGAAAGTGATGGAAAATAATATATATTATGAATTCTCGATATTGGCGTGTATGCAAATGAAATATAAGTAAAAACAGTGGAACGCAATATTTTTCTGGATTCTTCATTTCGCCTGATTTTTGATATATATTAAGAATTTTCGATATTGGCCGTTTGCACATGGGAAATGTAAGTAAAGCCACAGGAACACCATATTTTTCCAACATTCTTCATTTTGCCTTATTTTGCAGAGGAAATCGAGAAAAATAATTGAAAATGATATATTGTATGAATTTCCGATATTGGGCGTTTATTCAAAGGAAATATAAGTAAAAAGTGTGGAACGCAATATTTTTCCAGGACTTTTCTTATCGCCTGATTTTTGATATAATTTAAGAATTTTCGATATTGGCCGTTTGTACAGGGGAAATGTAAGTAAAGCGACAGGAACACCATATTATTCGAACATTCTACATTTCGCCTTATTTTGCAGAGGAAATCGAGAAAAATGATGGAAAATGATATATTTTATGAATTCTCGATATTGGGCGTTTATTCAAAGGAAATATAAATAAAAAGTGTAAAACGCAATATTTTTCCTGGATTCTTCATTTCGCCTGATTTTTGATATAATTTAAGAATTTTCGATATTGGCCGTTTGTACAGGGGAAATGTAAGTAAACCCACAGGAACACCATATTTTTCCAACATTCTTCATTTCGCCTTATTTTGCAGAGGAAATCGAGAAAAATGATGGAAAATGATATATTTTATGAATTCTCGATATTGGGGGTTTATTCAAAGGAAATATAAGTAAAAAGTGTGAAATGCAATATTTTTCCTGGATTCTTCATTTCGCCTGATTTTTGATATATTTTAAGAATTTTCGGTATTGGCCGTTTGTACAGGGGAAATGAAAGTAAAGCCACAGGAATACCATATTATTCCAACATTCTTCATTTCGATTTATTTTGCAGAGGAAATCGAGAAAAATGATGGAAAATAATATATATTATGAATTCTCGATATTGGCGTGTATGCAAATGAAATATAAGTAAAAACAGTGGAACGCAATATTTTTCTGGATTCTTCATTTCGCCTGATTTTTGATATATATTAAGAATTTTCTATATTGGCCGTTTGTACAGGGGAAATGTAAGTAAAGCCACAGGAACACCATATTTTTCCAACATTCTTCATTTTGCCTTATTTTGCAGAGGAAATCGAGAAAAATAATTGAAAATGATATATTGTATGAATTTCCGATATTGGGCGTTTATTCAAAGGAAATATAAGTAAAAAGTGTGGAACGCAATATTTTTCCAGGACTTTTCTTATCGCCTGATTTTTGATATAATTTAAGAATTTTCGATATTGGCCGTTTGTACAGGGGAAATGTAAGTAAAGCGACAGGAACACCATATTATTCGAACATTCTACATTTCGCCTTATTTTGCAGAGGAAATCGAGAAAAATGATGGAAAATGATATATTTTATGAATTCTCGATATTGGGCGTTTATTCAAAGGAAATATAAATAAAAAGTGTAAAACGCAATATTTTTCCTGGATTCTTCATTTCGCCTGATTTTTGATATAATTTAAGAATTTTCGATATTGGCCGTTTGTACAGGGGAAATGTAAGTAAACCCACAGGAACCCCATATTTTTCCAACATTCTTCATTTCGCCTTATTTTGCAGAGGAATTCGAGAAAACAAATTGAAAATAATATATTTTATGAATTCTCGATATTGGACGTTTATTCAAAGGAAATATAAGTAAAAAGTGTGGAATGCAATATTTTTCCAGGACTCTTCATTTCGCCTGATTTTTGATATATTTTAAGAATTTTCGGTATTGGCCGTTTGTACAGGGGAAATGTAAGTAAAGCGACAGGAACACCATATTATTCCAACATTCTACATTTCGCCTTATTTTGCAGAGGAAATCGAGAAAAATGATGGAAAATGATATATTGTATGAATTCTCGATATTGGGCGTTTATTCAAAGGAAATATAAGTAAAAAGTGTGAAACCCAATATTTTTCCTGGATTCTTCATTTCGCCTGATTTTTGATATATTTTAAGAATTTTCGGTATTGGCCGTTTGTACAGGGGAAATGAAAGTATAGCCACAGGAATACCATATTATTTCAACATTCTTCATTTCGATTTATTTTGCAGAGGAAATCGAGAAAAATGATGGAAAATAATATATACTATATTATGAATTTCCGATATTAGCGTGTATGCAAAGGAAATATAAGTAAAAAGAGTGGAACACAATATTTTTCCTGGATTCTGCATTTCGGCTGATTTTTGATATATATTAAGAATTTTCGATATTGGCCGTTTGTACATGGGAAATGTAAGTAAAGCCACAGGAACACCATATTTTTCCAACATTCTTCATTTTGCCTTATTTTGCAGAGGAAATCGAGAAAAATGATGGAAAATAATAAATATTATGAATTCTCGATATTGGCGTGTATGCAAAGGAAATATAAGTAAAAAGAGTTTAACGCAATATTTTTCCTGGATTCTTCATTTCGCCTGATTTTTGATATATAGTATATTAAGAATTTTCGATATTGGCCGTTTGTACATGGGAAATGTAAGTAAAGCCACAGGAACACCATATTTTTCCAAAATTCTTCATTTCGCCTTATTTTGCAGAGGAAATCGAGAAAACGAATTGAAAATGATATATATTATGAATTCTCGATATTGGGCGTTTATTCAAAGGAAATATAAGTAAAAAGTGTAGAACGCAATATTTTTCCAGGACTTTTCTTTTCGCCTGATTTTTGATATAATTTAAGTATTTTCGGTATTGGCCGTTTGTACAGGGGAAATGAAAGTAAAGCCACAGGAACACCATATATTTCCAACATTCTTCATTTCGCCTTATTTTGCAGAGGAAATCGAGAAAATTAATTGAAAATGATATATTTTATGAATTCTCGATAATGGGCATTTATTCAAAGGAAATATAAGTAAAAAGTGTGGAACGCAATATTTTTCCAGGACTTTTCTTTTAGCCTGATTTTTGATATAATTTAAGAATTTTCGATATTGGCCGTTTGTACAGGGGAAATGAAAGTAAAGCCACAGGAACACCATATTATTCCAACATTCTTCATTTCGCTTTATTTTCCAGAGGAAATCGAGAAAAATGATGGAAAATAATATATATAGTATATTATGAATTCTCGATATTGGCGTGTATGCAAAGGAAATATAAGTAAAAAGAGTGGAACGCAATATTTTTCCAGGATTCTTCATTTCGCCTGATTTTTGATATATATTAAGAATTTTCGATATTAGCCGTTTGTACAGGGGAAATGTAAGTAAACCCACAGGAACCCCATATTTTGCCAACATTCTACATTTCGCCTTATTTTGCAGAGGAAATCGAGAAAAATGATGGAAAATGATATATTTTATGAATTCTCGATATTGGGCGTTTATTCAAAGGAAATATAAGTAAAAAGTGTGGAACGCAATATTTTTCCAGGACTTTTCTTTTCGCCTGATTTTTGATATAATTTAAGAATTTTCGATATTGGCCGTTTGTACAGGGGAAATGAAAGTAAAGCCACAGGAACACCATATTATTCCAACATTCTTCATTTCGCTTTATTTTCCAGAGGAAATCGAGAAAAATGATGGAAAATAATATATATAGTATATTATGAATTCTCGATATTGGCGTGTATGCAAAGGAAATATAAGTAAAAAGTGTGGAATGCAATATTTTTCCAGGACTCTTCATTTCGCCTGATTTTTGATATATTTTAAGAATTTTCGGTATTGGCCGTTTGTACAGGGGAAATGTAAGTAAAGCGACAGGAACACCATATTATTCCAACATTCTACATTTCGCCTTATTTTGCAGAGGAAATCGAGAAAAATGATGGAAAATGATATATTTTATGAATTCTCGATATTGGGCGTTTATTCAAAGGAAATATAAGTAAAAAGTGTGAAACGCAATATTTTTCCTGGATTCTTCATTTCGCCTGATTTTTGATATATTTTAATACTTTTCGGTATTGGCCGTTTGTACAGGGGAAATGAAAGTAAAGCCACAGGAATACCATATTATTCCAACATTCTTCATTTCGATTTATTTTGCAGAGGAAATCGAGAAAAATGATGGAAAATAATATATATTATGAATTCTCGATATTGTCGTGTATGCAAATGAAATATAAGTAAAAACAGTGGAACGCAATATTTTTCTGGATTCTTCATTTCGCCTGATTTTTGATATATATTAAGAATTTTCGATATTGGCCGTTTGTACATGGGAAATGTAAGTAAAGCCACAGGAACACCATATTTTTCCAACATTCTTCATTTTGCCTTATTTTGCAGAGGAAATCGAGAAAAATAATTGAAAATGATATATTTTATGAATTCTCGATATTGAGCGTTTATTCAAAGGAAATATAAGTAAAAAGTGTGGAACGCAATATTTTTCCAGGACTTTTCTTTTCGCCTGATTTTTGATATAATTTAATAATTTTCGATATTGGCCGTTTGTACAGGGGAAATGTAAGTAAAGCGACAGGAACACCATATTATTCGAACATTCTACATTTCGCCTTATTTTGCAGAGGAAATCGAGAAAAATGATGGAAAATAATATATTTTATGAATTCTCGATATTGGGCGTTTATTCAAAGGAAATATAAATAAAAAGTGTAAAACGCAATATTTTTCCTGGATTCTTCATTTCGCCTGATTTTTGATATATTTTAAGAATTTTCGGTATTGGCCGTTTGTACAGGGGAAATGAAAGTAAAGCCACAGGAATACCATATTATTCCAACATTCTTCATTTCGATTTATTTTGCAGAGGAAATCGAGAAAAATGATGGAAAATAATATATATTATGAATTTCCGATATTAGCGTGTATGCAAAGGAAATATAAGTAAAAAGAGTGGAACACAATATTTTTCCTGGATTCTGCATTTCGGCTGATTTTTGATATATATTAAGAATTTTCGATATTGGCCGTTTGTATATGGGAAATGTAAGTAAAGCCACAGGAACACCATATTTTTCCAACATTCTTCATTTTGCCTTATTTTGCAGAGGAAATCGAGAAAAATGATGGAAAATAATAAATATTATGAATTCTCGATATTGGCGTGTATGCAAAGGAAATATAAGTAAAAAGAGTTTAACGCAATATTTTTCCTGGATTCTTCATTTCGCCTGATTTTTGATATAATTTAAGAATTTTCGGTATTGGCCGTTTGTACATGGGAAATGTAAGTAAAGCCACAGGAACACCATAATTTTCCAACATTCTTCATTTCGCCTTATTTTGCAGAGGAAATCGAGAAAACAAATTGAACATGATATATATTATGAATTCTCGATATTGGACGTTTATTCAAAGGAAATATAAGTAAAAAGTGTAGAACGCAATATTTTTCCTGGATTCTTCATTACGCCTGATTTTTGATATATATTAAGAATTTTCGATATTGGCTGTTTGTACATGCGAAATGTAAGTAAAGCCACAGGAACACTATATTTTTCCAACATACTTCATTTTGCCTTATTTTGCAGAGGAAATCGAGAAAATTAATTGAAAATGATATATATTATGAATTCTAGATATTGGCGTGTATGCAAAGGAAATATAAGTAAAAAGAGTGGAACGCAATATTTTTCCAGGACTTTTCTTTTCGCCTGATTTTTGATATAATTTAAGAATTTTCGATATTGGCCGTTTGTACATGGGAAATGTAAGTAAAGCCACAGGAACACCATATTTTTCCAAAATTCTTCGTTTCGCCTTATTTTGCAGAAGAAATCGAGAAAACAAATTGAAAATGATATATATTATGAATTCTCGATATTGGGCGTTTATTCAAAGGAAATATAAGTAAAAAGTGTAGAACGCAATATTTTTCCAGGACTTTTCTTTTCGCCTGGTTTTTGATATAATTTAAGTATTTTCGGTATTGGCCGTTTGTACAGGGGAAATGAAAGTAAAGCCACAGGAACACCATATTTTTCCAAAATTCTTCATTTCGCCTTATTTTGCAGAGGAAATCGAGAAAAATGATGGAAAATGATATATTTTATGAATTCTCGATATTGGGCGTTTATTCAAAGGAAATATAAGTAAAAAGTGTGAAACGCAATATTTTTCCTGGATTCTTCATTTCGCCTGATTTTTGATATATTTTAAGACTTTTCGGTATTGGCCGTTTGTACAGGGGAAATGAAAGTAAAGCCACAGGAATACCATATTATTCCAACATTCTTCATTTCGATTTATTTTGCAGAGGAAATCGAGAAAAATGATGGAAAATAATATATACTATATTATGAATTTCCGATATTAGCGTGTATGCAAAGGAAATATAAGTAAAAAGAGTGGAACACAATATTTTTCCTGGATTCTGCATTTCGGCTGATTTTTGATATATATTAAGAATTTTCGATATTGGCCGTTTGTACATGGGAAATGTAAGTAAAGCCACAGGAACACCATATTATTCCAACATACTTCATTTCGCCTTATTTTGCAGAGGAAATCGAGAAAAATAATTGAAAATGATATATTTTATGAATTGTCGATATTGGGCGTTTATTCAAAGGAAATGTAAGTAAAAAGTGTGAAACGCAATATTTTTCCTGGATTCTTCATTTCGCTAATTTTTAATATATTTTAAAAATTTTCGGTATTGGCCGTTTGTACAGGGGAAATGTAAGTAAACCCACAGGAACACCATATTTTTCCAACATTCTTCATTTCGCCTAATTTTGCAGGGGAAATCGAGAAAAATAATTGAAAATGATATATTTTATGAATTCTCGATATTGGGCCTTTATTCAAAGGAAATATAAGTAAAAAGAGTGGAACGCAATATTTTTCCAGGACTCTTCATTTCGCCTGATTTTTGATATACTATATATTAAGAATTTTCGATATTGGCCGTTTGTACATGGGAAATGTAAGTAAAGCCACAGGAACACCATATTTTTCCAACATTCTTCATTTTGCCTTATTTTGCAGAGGAAATCGAGAAAAATAATTGAAAAAGATATATTTTATGAATTCTCGATATTGGGCGTTTATTCAAAGGAAATATAAGTAAAAAGTGTGGAACGCAATATTTTTCCAGGACTTTTCTTTTCGCCTGATTTTTGATATATTTTAGGAATTTTCGGTATTGGCCGTTTAAACAGGGGAAATGTAAGTAAAGCGACAGGAACACCATATTATTCCAACATTCTACATTTCGCCTTATTTTGCAGAGGAAATCGAGAAAAATGATGGAAAATGATATATTTTATGAATTCTCGATATTGGGCGTTTATTCAAAGGAAATATAAGTAAAAAGTGTGAAACGCAATATTTTTCCTGGATTCTTCATTTCGCCTGATTTTTGATATATTTTAATACTTTTCGGTATTGGCCGTTTGTACAGGGGAAATGAAAGTAAAGCCACAGGAATACCATATTATTCCAACATTCTTCATTTCGATTTATTTTGCAGAGGAAATCGAGAAAAATGATGGAAAATAATATATATTATGAATTCTCGATATTGTCGTGTATGCAAATGAAATATAAGTAAAAACAGTGGAACGCAATATTTTTCTGGATTCTTCATTTCGCCTGATTTTTGATACATATTAAGAATTTTCGATATTGGCCGTTTGTACATGGGAAATGTAAGTAAAGCCACAGGAACACCATATTTTTCCAACATTCTTCATTTTGCCTTATTTTGCAGAGGAAATCGAGAAAAATAATTGAAAATGATATATTTTATGAATTCTCGATATTGAGCGTTTATTCAAAGGAAATATAAGTAAAAAGTGTGGAACGCAATATTTTTCCAGGACTTTTCTTTTCGCCTGATTTTTGATATAATTTAATAATTTTCGATATTGGCCGTTTGTACAGGGGAAATGTAAGTAAAGCGACAGGAACACCATATTATTCGAACATTCTACATTTCGCCTTATTTTGCAGAGGAAATCGAGAAAAATGATGGAAAATAATATATTTTATGAATTCTCGATATTGGGCGTTTATTCAAAGGAAATATAAATAAAAAGTGTAAAACGCAATATTTTTCCTGGATTCTTCATTTCGCCTGATTTTTGATATATTTTAAGAATTTTCGGTATTGGCCGTTTGTACAGGGGAAATGAAAGTAAAGCCACAGGAATACCATATTATTCCAACATTCTTCATTTCGATTTATTTTGCAGAGGAAATCGAGAAAAATGATGGAAAATAATATATATTATGAATTTCCGATATTAGCGTGTATGCAAAGGAAATATAAGTAAAAAGAGTGGAACACAATATTTTTCCTGGATTCTGCATTTCGGCTGATTTTTGATATATATTAAGAATTTTCGATATTGGCCGTTTGTATATGGCAAATGTAAGTAAAGCCACAGGAACACCATAATTTTCCAACATTCTTCATTTCGCCTTATTTTGCAGAGGAAATCGAGAAAACAAATTGAAAATGATATATATTATGAATTCTCGATATTGGACGTTTATTCAAAGGAAATATAAGTAAAAAGTGTAGAACGCAATATTTTTCCTGGATTCTTCATTACGCCTGATTTTTGATATATATTAAGAATTTTCGATATTGGCTGTTTGTACATGCGAAATGTAAGTAAAGCCACAGGAACACTATATTTTTCCAACATACTTCATTTTGCCTTATTTTGCAGAGGAAATCGAGAAAATTAATTGAAAATGATATATATTATGAATTCTAGATATTGGCGTGTATGCAAAGGAAATATAAGTAAAAAGAGTGGAACGCAATATTTTTCCAGGACTTTTCTTTTCGCCTGATTTTTGATATAATTTAAGAATTTTCGATATTGGCCGTTTGTACATGGGAAATGTAAGTAAAGCCACAGGAACACCATATTTTTCCAAAATTCTTCATTTCGCCTTATTTTGCAGAAGAAATCGAGAAAACAAATTGAAAATGATATATATTATGAATTCTCGATATTGGGCGTTTATTCAAAGGAAATATAAGTAAAAAGTGTAGAACGCAATATTTTTCCAGGACTTTTCTTTTCGCCTGGTTTTTGATATAATTTAAGTATTTTCGGTATTGGCCGTTTGTACAGGGGAAATGAAAGTAAAGCCACAGGAACACCATATTTTTCCAAAATTCTTCATTTCGCCTTATTTTGCAGAGGAAATCGAGAAAAATGATGGAAAATGATATATTTTATGAATTCTCGATATTGGGCGTTTATTCAAAGGAAATATAAATAAAAAGTGTAAAACGCAATATTTTTCCTGGATTCTTCATTTCGCCTGATTTTTGATATATTTTAAGACTTTTCGGTATTGGCCGTTTGTACAGGGGAAATGAAAGTAAAGCCACAGGAATACCATATTATTCCAACATTCTTCATTTCGATTTATTTTGCAGAGGAAATCGAGAAAAATGATGGAAAATAATATATACTATATTATGAATTTCCGATATTAGCGTGTATGCAAAGGAAATATAAGTAAAAAGAGTGGAACACAATATTTTTCCTGGATTCTGCATTTCGGCTGATTTTTGATATATATTAAGAATTTTCGATATTGGCCGTTTGTACATGGGAAATGTAAGTAAAGCCACAGGAACACCATATTTTTCCAACATTCTTCATTTTGCCTTATTTTGCAGAGGAAATCGAGAAAAATGATGGAAAATAATAAATATTATGAATTCTCGATATTGGCGTGTATGCAAAGGAAATATAAGTAAAAAGAGTTTAACGCAATATTTTTCCTGGATTCTTCATTTCGCCTGATTTTTGATATATAGTATATTAAGAATTTTCGATATTGGCCGTTTGTACATGGGAAATGTAAGTAAAGCCACAGGAACACCATATTTTTCCAAAATTCTTCATTTCGCCTTATTTTGCAGAGGAAATCGAGAAAACGAATTGAAAATGATATATATTATGAATTCTCGATATTGGGCGTTTATTCAAAGGAAATATAAGTAAAAAGTGTAGAACGCAATATTTTTCCAGGACTTTTCTTTTCGCCTGATTTTTGATATAATTTAAGTATTTTCGGTATTGGCCGTTTGTACAGGGGAAATGAAAGTAAAGCCACAGGAACACCATATATTTCCAACATTCTTCATTTCGCCTTATTTTGCAGAGGAAATCGAGAAAATTAATTGAAAATGATATATTTTATGAATTCTCGATAATGGGCATTTATTCAAAGGAAATATAAGTAAAAAGTGTGGAACGCAATATTTTTCCAGGACTCTTCATTTCGCCTGATTTTTGATATATATTAAGAATTTTCGGTATTGGCCGTTTGTACAGGGGAAATGTAAGTAAAGCGACAGGAACACCATATTATTCGAACATTCTACATTTCGCCTTATTTTGCAGAGGAAATCGAGAAAAATGATGGAAAATGATATATTTTATGAATTCTCGATATTGGGCGTTTATTCAAAGGAAATATAAGTAAAAAGTGTGGAACGCAATATTTTTCCAGGACTTTTCTTTTCGCCTGATTTTTGATATAATTTAAGAATTTTCGATATTGGCCGTTTGTACAGGGGAAATGAAAGTAAAGCCACAGGAACACCATATTATTCCAACATTCTTCATTTCGCTTTATTTTCCAGAGGAAATCGAGAAAAATGATGGAAAATAATATATATAGTATATTATGAATTCTCGATATTGGCGTGTATGCAAAGGAAATATAAGTAAAAAGAGTGGAACGCAATATTTTTCCAGGATTCTTCATTTCGCCTGATTTTTAATATATTTTAAGAATTTTCGGTATTAGCCGTTTGTACAGGGGAAATGTAAGTAAACCCACAGGAACCCCATATTTTTCCAACATTCTACATTTCGCCTTATTTTGCAGAGGAAATCGAGAAAAATGATGGAAAATGATATATTTTATGAATTCTCGATATTGGCGTGTATGCAAAGGAAATATAAGTAAAAAGTGTGGAATGCAATATTTTTGCAGGACTCTTCATTTCGCCTGATTTTTGATATATTTTAAGAATTTTCGGTATTGGCCGTTTGTACAGGGGAAATGTAAGTAAAGCGACAGGAACACCATATTATTCAACATTCTACATTTCGCCTTATTTTGCAGAGGAAATCGAGAAAAATGATGGAAAATGATATATCTTATGAATTCTCGATATTGGGCGTTTATTCAAAGGAAATATAAGTAAAAAGTGTGAAACGCAATATTTTTCCTGGATTCTTCATTTCGCCTGATTTTTGATATATTTTAATACTTTTCGGTATTGGCCGTTTGTACAGGGGAAATGAAAGTAAAGCCACAGGAATACCATATTATTCCAACATTCTTCATTTCGATTTATTTTGCAGAGGAAATCGAGAAAAATGATGGAAAATAATATATATTATGAATTCTCGATATTGTCGTGTATGCAAATGAAATATAAGTAAAAACAGTGGAACGCAATATTTTTCTGGATTCTTCATTTCGCCTGATTTTTGATATATATTAAGAATTTTCGATATTGGCCGTTTGTACATGGGAAATGTAAGTAAAGCCACAGGAACACCATATTTTTCCAACATTCTTCATTTTGCCTTATTTTGCAGAGGAAATCGAGAAAAATAATTGAAAATGATATATTTTATGAATTCTCGATATTGGGCGTTTATTCAAAGGAAATATAAGTAAAAAGTGTGGAACGCAATATTTTTCCAGGACTTTTCTTTTCGCCTGATTTTTGATATAATTTAATAATTTTCGATATTGGCCGTTTGTACAGGGGAAATGTAAGTAAAGCGACAGGAACACCATATTATTCGAACATTCTACATTTCGCCTTATTTTGCAGAGGAAATCGAGAAAAATGATGGAAAATAATATATATTATGAATTTCCGATATTAGCGTGTATGCAAAGGAAATATAAGTAAAAAGAGTGGAACACAATATTTTTCCTGGATTCTGCATTTCGGCTGATTTTTGATATATATTAAGAATTTTCGATATTGGCCGTTTGTATATGGGAAATGTAAGTAAAGCCACAGGAACACCATATTTTTCCAACATTCTTCATTTTGTCGTATTTTGCAGAGGAAATCGAGAAAAATGATGGAAAATAATAAATATTATGAATTCTCGATATTGGCGTGTATGCAAAGGAAATATAAGTAAAAAGAGTTTAACGCAATATTTTTCCTGGATTCTTCATTTCGCCTGATTTTTGATATAATTTAAGAATTTTCGGTATTGGCCGTTTGTACATGGGAAATGTAAGTAAAGCCACAGGAACACCATAATTTTCCAACATTCTTCATTTCGCCTTATTTTGCAGAGGAAATCGAGAAAACAAATTGAAAATGATATATATTATGAATTCTCGATATTGGACGTTTATTCAAAGGAAATATAAGTAAAAAGTGTAGAACGCAATATTTTTCCTGGATTCTTCATTACGCCTGATTTTTGATATATATTAAGAATTTTCGATATTGGCTGTTTGTACATGCGAAATGTAAGTAAAGCCACAGGAACACTATATTTTTCCAACATACTTCATTTTGCCTTATTTTGCAGAGGAAATCGAGAAAATTAATTGAAAATGATATATATTATGAATTCTAGATATTGGCGTGTATGCAAAGGAAATATAAGTAAAAAGAGTGGAACGCAATATTTTTCCAGGACTTTTCTTTTCGCCTGATTTTTGATATAATTTAAGAATTTTCGATATTGGCCGTTTGTACATGGGAAATGTAAGTAAAGCCACAGGAACACCATATTTTTCCAAAATTCTTCATTTCGCCTTATTTTGCAGAAGAAATCGAGAAAACAAATTGAAAATGATATATATTATGAATTCTCGATATTGGGCGTTTATTCAAAGGAAATATAAGTAAAAAGTGTAGAACGCAATATTTTTCCAGGACTTTTCTTTTCGCCTGGTTTTTGATATAATTTAAGTATTTTCGGTATTGGCCGTTTGTACAGGGGAAATGAAAGTAAAGCCACAGGAACACCATATTTTTCCAAAATTCTTCATTTCGCCTTATTTTGCAGAGGAAATCGAGAAAAATGATGGAAAATGATATATTTTATGAATTCTCGATATTGGGCGTTTATTCAAAGCAAATATAAGTAAAAAGTGTGAAACGCAATATTTTTCCTGGATTCTTCATTTCGCCTGATTTTTGATATATTTTAAGACTTTTCGGTATTGGCCGTTTGTACAGGGGAAATGTAAGTAAAGCGACAGGAACACCATATTATTCGAACATTCTACATTTCGCCTTATTTTGCAGAGGAAATCGAGAAAAATGATGGAAAATGATATATTTTATGAATTTTCGATATTGGGCGTTTATTCAAAGGAAATATAAATAAAAAGTGTAAAACGCAATATTTTTCCTGGATTCTTCATTTCGCCTGATTTTTGATATATATTAAGAATTTTCGATATTGGCTGTTTGTACATGGGAAATGTAAGTAAAGCCACAGGAACACCATATTTTTCCAACATTCTTCATTTCGCCCTATTTTGCAGAGGAAATCGAGAAAACAAATTGAAAATGATATATATTATGAATTCTCGATATTGGGCGTTTATTCAAAGGAAATATAAGTAAAAAGTGTAGAACGCAATATTTTTCCTGGATTCTTCATTACGCCTGATTTTTGATATATATTAAGAATTTTCGATATTGGCTGTTTGTACATGCGAAATGTAAGTAAAGCCACAGGAACACCATATTTTTCCTGGATTCTGCATTTCGGCTGTTTTTTGATATATATTAAGAATTTTCGATATTGGCCGTTTGTACATGGGAAATGTAAGTAAAGCCACAGGAATACCATATTATTCCAACATTCTTCATTTCGATTTATTTTGCAGAGGAAATCGAGAAAAATGATGGAAAATAATATATATTATGAATTTCCGATATTAGCGTGTATGCAAAGGAAATATAAGTAAAAAGAGTGGAACACAATATTTTTCCTGGATTCTGCATTTCGGCTGATTTTTGATATATATTAAGAATTTTCGATATTGGCCGTTTGTATATGGGAAATGTAAGTAAAGCCACAGGAACACCATATTTTTCCAACATTCTTCATTTTGTCGTATTTTGCAGAGGAAATCGAGAAAAATGATGGAAAATAATAAATATTATGAATTCTCGATATTGGCGTGTATGCAAAGGAAATATAAGTAAAAAGAGTTTAACGCAATATTTTTCCTGGATTCTTCATTTCGCCTGATTTTTGATATAATTTAAGAATTTTCGGTATTGGCCGTTTGTACATGGGAAATGTAAGTAAAGCCACAGGAACACCATAATTTTCCAACATTCTTCATTTCGCCTTATTTTGCAGAGGAAATCGAGAAAACAAATTGAAAATGATATATATTATGAATTCTCGATATTGGACGTTTATTCAAAGGAAATATAAGTAAAAAGTGTAGAACGCAATATTTTTCCTGGATTCTTCATTACGCCTGATTTTTGATATATATTAAGAATTTTCGATATTGGCTGTTTGTACATGCGAAATGTAAGTAAAGCCACAGGAACACTATATTTTTCCAACATACTTCATTTTGCCTTATTTTGCAGAGGAAATCGAGAAAATTAATTGAAAATGATATATATTATGAATTCTAGATATTGGCGTGTATGCAAAGGAAATATAAGTAAAAAGAGTGGAACGCAATATTTTTCCAGGACTTTTCTTTTCGCCTGATTTTTGATATAATTTAAGAATTTTCGATATTGGCCGTTTGTACATGGGAAATGTAAGTAAAGCCACAGGAACACCATATTTTTCCAAAATTCTTCATTTCGCCTTATTTTGCAGAAGAAATCGAGAAAACAAATTGAAAATGATATATATTATGAATTCTCGATATTGGGCGTTTATTCAAAGGAAATATAAGTAAAAAGTGTAGAACGCAATATTTTTCCAGGACTTTTCTTTTCGCCTGGTTTTTGATATAATTTAAGTATTTTCGGTATTGGCCGTTTGTACAGGGGAAATGAAAGTAAAGCCACAGGAACACCATATTTTTCCAAAATTCTTCATTTCGCCTTATTTTGCAGAGGAAATCGAGAAAAATGATGGAAAATGATATATTTTATGAATTCTCGATATTGGGCGTTTATTCAAAGGAAATATAAGTAAAAAGTGTGAAACGCAATATTTTTCCTGGATTCTTCATTTCGCCTGATTTTTGATATATTTTAAGACTTTTCGGTATTGGCCGTTTGTACAGGGGAAATGAAAGTAAAGCCACAGGAATACCATATTATTCCAACATTCTTCATTTCGATTTATTTTGCAGAGGAAATCGAGAAAAATGATGGAAAATAATATATATTATGAATTCTCGATATTGGCGTGTATGCAAATGAAATATAAGTAAAAAGTGTGAAACGCAATATTTTTCCTGGATTCTTCATTTCGCCTGATTTTTGATATAATTTAAGAATTTTCGATATTGGCCGTTTGTACAGGGGAAATGTAAGTAAAGCGACAGGAACACCATATTATTCGAACATTCTACATTTCGCCTTATTTTGCAGAGGAAATCGAGAAAAATGATGGAAAATGATATATTTTATGAATTTTCGATATTGGGCGTTTATTCAAAGGAAATATAAATAAAAAGTGTAAAACGCAATATTTTTCCTGGATTCTTCATTTCGCCTGATTTTTGATATATATTAAGAATTTTCGATATTGGCTGTTTGTACATGGGAAATGTAAGTAAAGCCACAGGAACACCATATTTTTCCAACATTCTTCATTTCGCCCTATTTTGCAGAGGAAATCGAGAAAACAAATTGAAAATGATATATATTATGAATTCTCGATATTGGGCGTTTATTCAAAGGAAATATAAGTAAAAAGTGTAGAACGCAATATTTTTCCTGGATTCTTCATTACGCCTGATTTTTGATATATATTAAGAATTTTCGATATTGGCTGTTTGTACATGCGAAATGTAAGTAAAGCCACAGGAACACCATATTTTTCCTGGATTCTGCATTTCGGCTGTTTTTTGATATATATTAAGAATTTTCGATATTGGCCGTTTGTACATGGGAAATGTAAGTAAAGCCACAGGAACACCTTATTTTTCCAACATTCTTCATTTTGCCTTATTTTGCAGAGGAAATCGAGAAAAATGATGGAAAATTATAAATATTATGAATTCTCGATATTGGCGTGTATGCAAAGGAAATATAAGTAAAAAGAGTGGAACGCAATATTTTTCCTGGATTCGTCATTTCGCCTGATTTTTGATATATATTAAGAATTTTCGATATTGGCTGTTTGTACATGGGAAATGTAAGTAAAGCCACAGGAACACCATATTTTTCCAACATTCTTCATTTCGCCTTATTTTGCAGAGGAAATCGAGAAAACAAATTGAAAATGATATATATTATGAATTCTCGATATTGGCGTGTATGCAAAGGAAATATAAGTAAAAAGAGTGGAACGCAATATTTTTCCTGGATTCGTCATTTCGCCTGATTTTTGATATATATTAAGAATTTTCGATATTGGCTGTTTGTACATGGGAAATGTAAGTAAAGCCACAGGAACACCATATTTTTCCAACATTCTTCATTTCGCCTTATTTTGCAGAGGAAATCGAGAAAACAAATTGAAAATGATATATATTATGAATTCTCGTTAATGGGCATTTATTCAAAGGAAATATAAGTAAAAAGTGTGGAACGCAATATTTTTCCAGGACTCTTCATTTCGCCTGATTTTTGATATATTTTAAGAATTTTCGGTATTGGCCGTTTGTACAGGGGAAATGTAAGTAAAGCGACAGGAACACCATATTATTCGAACATTCTACATTTTGCCTTATTTTTCAGAGGAAATCGAGAAAAATGATGGAAAATGATATATTTTATGAATTCTCGATATTGGGCGTTTATTCAAAGGAAATATAAGTAAAAAGAGTGGAACGCAATATTTTTCCTGGATCTTTCATTTCGCCTGATTTTTGATATATTTTAAGAATTTTCGGTATTGGCCGTTTGTACAGGGGAAATGAAAGTAAAGCCACAGGAATACCATATTATTCGAACATTCTACATTTCGCCTTATTTTGCAGAGGAAATCGAGAAAAATGATGGAAAATGATATATTTTATGAATTCACGATATTGGGCGTTTATTCAAAGGAAATATAAGTAAAAAGTGTGAAACGCAATATTTTTCCTGGATTCTTCATTTCGCCTGATTTTTGATATATTTTAAGACTTTTCGGTATTGGCCGTTTGTACAGGGGAAATGAAAGTAAAGCCACAGGAACACCATATTTTTCCAACATTCTTCATTTTGCCTTATTTTGCAGAGGAAATCGAGAAAAATGATGGAAAATAATAAATATTATGAATTCTCGATATTGGCGTGTATGCAAAGGAAATATAAGTAAAAAGAGTTTAACGCAATATTTTTCCTGGATTCTTCATTTCGCCTGATTTTTGATATATAGTATATTAAGAATTTTCGATATTGGCCGTTTGTACATGGGAAATGTAAGTAAAGCCACAGGAACACCATATTTTTCCAAAATTCTTCATTTCGCCTTATTTTGCAGAGGAAATCGAGAAAACGAATTGAAAATGATATATATTATGAATTCTCGATATTGGGCGTTTATTCAAAGGAAATATAAGTAAAAAGTGTAGAACGCAATATTTTTCCAGGACTTTTCTTTTCGCCTGATTTTTGATATAATTTAAGTATTTTCGGTATTGGCCGTTTGTACAGGGGAAATGAAAGTAAAGCCACAGGAACACCATATATTTCCAACATTCTTCATTTCGCCTTATTTTGCAGAGGAAATCGAGAAAATTAATTGAAAATGATATATTTTATGAATTCTCGATAATGGGCATTTATTCAAAGGAAATATAAGTAAAAAGTGTGGAACGCAATATTTCTCCAGGACTCTTCATTTCGCCTGATTTTTGATATATATTAAGAATTTTCGGTATTGGCCGTTTGTACAGGGGAAATGTAAGTAAAGCGACAGGAACACCATATTATTCGAACATTCTACATTTCGCCTTATTTTGCAGAGGAAATCGAGAAAAATGATGGAAAATGATATATTTTATGAATTCTCGATATTGGGCGTTTATTCAAAGGAAATATAAGTAAAAAGTGTGGAACGCAATATTTTTCCAGGACTTTTCTTTTCGCCTGATTTTTGATATAATTTAAGAATTTTCGATATTGGCCGTTTGTACAGGGGAAATGAAAGTAAAGCCACAGGAACACCATATTATTCCAACATTCTTCATTTCGCTTTATTTTCCAGAGGAAATCGAGAAAAATGATGGAAAATAATATATATAGTATATTATGAATTCTCGATATTGGCGTGTATGCAAAGGAAATATAAGTAAAAAGAGTGGAACGCAATATTTTTCCAGGATTCTTCATTTCGCCTGATTTTTAATATATTTTAAGAATTTTCGGTATTAGCCGTTTGTACAGGGGAAATGTAAGTAAACCCACAGGAACCCCATATTTTTCCAACATTCTACATTTCGCCTTATTTTGCAGAGGAAATCGAGAAAAATGATGGAAAATGATATATTTTATGAATTCTCGATATTGGCGTGTATGCAAAGGAAATATAAGTAAAAAGTGTGGAATGCAATATTTTTCCAGGACTCTTCATTTCGCCTGATTTTTGATATATTTTAAGAATTTTCGGTATTGGCCGTTTGTACAGGGGAAATGTAAGTAAAGCGACAGGAACACCATATTATTCAACATTCTACATTTCGCCTTATTTTGCAGAGGAAATCGAGAAAAATGATGGAAAATGATATATTTTATGAATTCTCGATATTGGGCGTTTATTCAAAGGAAATATAAGTAAAAAGTGTGAAACGCAATATTTTTCCTGGATTCTTCATTTCGCCTGATTTTTGATATATTTTAATACTTTTCGGTATTGGCCGTTTGTACAGGGGAAATGAAAGTAAAGCCACAGGAATACCATATTATTCCAACATTCTTCATTTCGATTTATTTTGCAGAGGAAATCGAGAAAAATGATGGAAAATAATATATATTATGAATTCTCGATATTGTCGTGTATGCAAATGAAATATAAGTAAAAACAGTGGAACGCAATATTTTTCTGGATTCTTCATTTCGCCTGATTTTTGATATATATTAAGAATTTTCGATATTGGCCGTTTGTACATGGGAAATGTAAGTAAAGCCACAGGAACACCATATTTTTCCAACATTCTTCATTTTGCCTTATTTTGCAGAGGAAATCGAGAAAAATAATTGAAAATGATATATTTTATGAATTCTCGATATTGGGCGTTTATTCAAAGGAAATATAAGTAAAAAGTGTGGAACGCAATATTTTTCCAGGACTTTTCTTTTCGCCTGATTTTTGATATAATTTAATAATTTTCGATATTGGCCGTTTGTACAGGGGAAATGTAAGTAAAGCGACAGGAACACCATATTATTCGAACATTCTACATTTCGCCTTATTTTGCAGAGGAAATCGAGAAAAATGATGGAAAATAATATATTCTATGAATTCTCGATATTGGGCGTTTATTCAAAGGAAATATAAATAAAAAGTGTAAAACGCAATATTTTTCCTGGATTCTTCATTTCGCCTGATTTTTGATATATTTTAAGAATTTTCGGTATTGGCCGTTTGTACAGGGGAAATGAAAGTAAAGCCACAGGAATACCATATTATTCCAACATTCTTCATTTCGATTTATTTTGCAGAGGAAATCGAGAAAAATGATGGAAAATAATATATATTATGAATTTCCGATATTAGCGTGTATGCAAAGGAAATATAAGTAAAAAGAGTGGAACACAATATTTTTCCTGGATTCTGCATTTCGGCTGATTTTTGATATATATTAAGAATTTTCGATATTGGCCGTTTGTATATGGGAAATGTAAGTAAAGCCACAGGAACACCATATTTTTCCAACATTCTTCATTTTGTCTTATTTTGCAGAGGAAATCGAGAAAAATGATGGAAAATAATAAATATTATGAATTCTCGATATTGGCGTGTATGCAAAGGAAATATAAGTAAAAAGAGTTTAACGCAATATTTTTCCTGGATTCTTCATTTCGCCTGATTTTTGATATAATTTAAGAATTTTCGGTATTGGCCGTTTGTACATGGGAAATGTAAGTAAAGCCACAGGAACACCATAATTTTCCAACATTCTTCATTTCGCCTTATTTTGCAGAGGAAATCGAGAAAACAAATTGAAAATGATATATATTATGAATTCTCGATATTGGACGTTTATTCAAAGGAAATATAAGTAAAAAGTGTAGAACGCAATATTTTTCCTGGATTCTTCATTACGCCTGATTTTTGATATATATTAAGAATTTTCGATATTGGCTGTTTGTACATGCGAAATGTAAGTAAAGCCACAGGAACACTATATTTTTCCAACACACTTCATTTTGCCTTATTTTGCAGAGGAAATCGAGAAAATTAATTGAAAATGATATATATTATGAATTCTAGATATTGGCGTGTATGCAAAGGAAATATAAGTAAAAAGAGTGGAACGCAATATTTTTCCAGGACTTTTCTTTTCGCCTGATTTTTGATATAATTTAAGAATTTTCGATATTGGCCGTTTGTACATGGGAAATGTAAGTAAAGCCACAGGAACACCATATTTTTCCAAAATTCTTCATTTCGCCTTATTTTGCAGAAGAAATCGAGAAAACAAATTGAAAATGATATATATTATGAATTCTCGATATTGGGCGTTTATTCAAAGGAAATATAAGTAAAAAGTGTAGAACGCAATATTTTTCCAGGACTTTTCTTTTCGCCTGGTTTTTGATATTATTTAAGTATTTTCGGTATTGGCCGTTTGTACAGGGGAAATGAAAGTAAAGCCACAGGAACACCATATTTTTCCAAAATTCTTCATTTCGCCTTATTTTGCAGAGGAAATCGAGAAAAATGATGGAAAATGATATATTTTATGAATTCTCGATATTGGGCGTTTATTCAAAGGAAATATAAGTAAAAAGTGTGAAACGCAATATTTTTCCTGGATTCTTCATTTCGCCTGATTTTTGATATATTTTAAGACTTTTCGGTATTGGCCGTTTGTACAGGGGAAATGAAAGTAAAGCCACAGGAATACCATATTATTCCAACATTCTTCATTTCGATTTATTTTGCAGAGGAAATCGAGAAAAATGATGGAAAATAATATATATTATGAATTCTCGATATTGGCGTGTATGCAAATGAAATATAAGTAAAAAGTGTGAAACGCAATATTTTTCCTGGATTCTTCATTTCGCCTGATTTTTGATATAATTTAAGAATTTTCGATATTGGCCGTTTGTACAGGGGAAATGTAAGTAAAGCGACAGGAACACCATATTATTCGAACATTCTACATTTCGCCTTATTTTGCAGAGGAAATCGAGAAAAATGATGGAAAATGATATATTTTATGAATTTTCGATATTGGGCGTTTATTCAAAGGAAATATAAATAAAAAGTGTAAAACGCAATATTTTTCCTGGATTCTTCATTTCGCCTGATTTTTGATATATATTAAGAATTTTCGATATTGGCTGTTTGTACATGGGAAATGTAAGTAAAGCCACAGGAACACCATATTTTTCCAACATTCTTCATTTCGCCCTATTTTGCAGAGGAAATCGAGAAAACAAATTGAAAATGATATATATTATGAATTCTCGATATTGGGCGTTTATTCAAAGGAAATATAAGTAAAAAGTGTAGAACGCAATATTTTTCCTGGATTCTTCATTACGCCTGATTTTTGATATATATTAAGAATTTTCGATATTGGCTGTTTGTACATGCGAAATGTAAGTAAAGCCACAGGAACACCATATTTTTCCTGGATTCTGCATTTCGGCTGTTTTTTGATATATATTAAGAATTTTCGATATTGGCCGTTTGTACATGGGAAATGTAAGTAAAGCCACAGGAACACCTTATTTTTCCAACATTCTTCATTTTGCCTTATTTTGCAGAGGAAATCGAGAAAAATGATGGAAAATTATAAATATTATGAATTCTCGATATTGGCGTGTATGCAAAGGAAATATAAGTAAAAAGAGTGGAACGCAATATTTTTCCTGGATTCGTCATTTCGCCTGATTTTTGATATATATTAAGAATTTTCGATATTGGCTGTTTGTACATGGGAAATGTAAGTAAAGCCACAGGAACACCATATTTTTCCAACATTCTTCATTTCGCCTTATTTTGCAGAGGAAATCGAGAAAACAAATTGAAAATGATATATATTATGAATTCTCGATATTGGGCGTTTATTCAAAGGAAATATAAGTAAAAAGTGTAGAACGCAATATTTTTCCTGGATTCTTCATTACGCCTGATTTTTGATATATATTAAGAATTTTCGATATTGGCTGTTTGTACATGCGAAATGTAAGTAAAGCCACAGGAACACCATATTTTTCCAACATTCTTCATTTTGCCTTATTTTGCAGAGGAAATCGAGAAAAATAATTGAAAATGATATATATTATGAATTCTCGATATTGGCGTGTATGCAAAGGAAATATAAGTAAAAAGAGTGGAACGCAATATTTTTCCTGGATTCGTCATTTCGCCTGATTTTTGATATATATTAAGAATTTTCGATATTGGCTGTTTGTACATGGGAAATGTAAGTAAAGCCACAGGAACACCATATTTTTCCAACATTCTTCATTTCGCCTTATTTTGCAGAGGAAATCGAGAAAACAAATTGAAAATGATATATATTATGAATTCTCGTTAATGGGCATTTATTCAAAGGAAATATAAGTAAAAAGTGTGGAACGCAATATTTTTCCAGGACTCTTCATTTCGCCTGATTTTTGATATATTTTAAGAATTTTCGGTATTGGCCGTTTGTACAGGGGAAATGTAAGTAAAGCGACAGGAACACCATATTATTCGAACATTCTACATTTTGCCTTATTTTTCAGAGGAAATCGAGAAAAATGATGGAAAATGATATATTTTATGAATTCTCGATATTGGGCGTTTATTCAAAGGAAATATAAGTAAAAAGAGTGGAACGCAATATTTTTCCTGGATCTTTCATTTCGCCTGATTTTTGATATATTTTAAGAATTTTCGGTATTGGCCGTTTGTACAGGGGAAATGAAAGTAAAGCCACAGGAATACCATATTATTCGAACATTCTACATTTCGCCTTATTTTGCAGAGGAAATCGAGAAAAATGATGGAAAATGATATATTTTATGAATTCTCGATATTGGGCGTTTATTCAAAGGAAATATAAGTAAAAAGTGTGAAACGCAATATTTTTCCTGGATTCTTCATTTCGCCTGATTTTTGATATATTTTAAGACTTTTCGGTATTGGCCGTTTGTACAGGGGAAATGAAAGTAAAGCCACAGGAATACCATATTATTCCAACATTCTTCATTTCGATTTATTTTGCAGAGGAAATCGAGAAAAATGAGGAAAATAATATATATTATGAATTTCCGATATTGGCGTGTATGCAAAGGAAATATAAGTAAAAACAGTGGAACGCAATATTTTTCTGGATTCTTCATTTCGCCTGATTTTTGATATATAGTATATTAAGAATTTTCGATATTGGCCGTTTGTACATGGGAAATGTAAGTAAAGCCACAGGAACACCATATTTTTCCAACATTCTTCATTTTGCCTTATTTTGCAGAGGAAATCGAGAAAAATAATTGAAAATGATATATTTTATGAATTCTCGATATTGGGCGTTTATTCAAAGGAAATATAAGTAAAAAGTGTGGAACGCAATATTTTTCCAGGACTCTTCATTTCGCCTGATTTTTGATATAATTTAAGAATTTTCGATATTGGCCGTTTGTACAGGGGAAATGAAAGTAAAACCACAAAAACATCATATTATTCCAACATTCTTCATTTCGCTTTATTTTGCAGAGGGAATCGAGAAAAATAATTGAAAATGATATATTTTATGAATTCTCGATATTGGGCGTTTATTCAAAGGAAATATAAGTAAAAACATTGGAACGCAATATTTTTTCAGGACTCTTCATTTCGCCTGATTTGTGATATATATTAAGAATTTTCGGTATTGGCCGTTTGTACATGGGAAATGTAAGTAAAGCCACAGGAACACCAAATTTTTCCAACATTCTTCATTTCGCTTTATTTTGCAGAGGGAATCGAGAAAAATAATTGAAAATGATATATATTATGAATTCTAGATATTGGCGTGTATGCAAAGGAAATATAAGTAAAAAGAGTGGAACGCAATATTTTTCCAGGACTTTTCTTTTCGCCTGATTTTTGATATAATTTAAGAATTTTCGATATTGGCCGTTTGTACATGGGAAATGTAAGTAAAGCCACAGGAACACCATAATTTTCCAACATTCTTCATTTCGCCTTATTTTGCAGAGGAAATCGAGAAAACAAATTGAAAATGATATATATTATGAATTCTCGATATTGGACGTTTATTCAAAGGAAATATAAGTAAAAAGTGTAGAACGCAATATTTTTCCTGGATTCTTCATTACGCCTGATTTTTGATATATATTAAGAATTTTCGATATTGGCTGTTTGTACATGCGAAATGTAAGTAAAGCCACAGGAACACTATATTTTTCCAACATACTTCATTTTGCCTTATTTTGCAGAGGAAATCGACAAAATTAATTGAAAATGATATATATTATGAATTCTAGATATTGGCGTGTATGCAAAGGAAATATAAGTAAAAAGAGTGGAACGCAATATTTTTCCAGGACTTTTCTTTTCGCCTGATTTTTGATATAATTTAAGAATTTTCGATATTGGCCGTTTGTACATGGGAAATGTAAGTAAAGCCACAGGAACACCATATTTTTCCAAAATTCTTCATTTCGCCTTATTTTGCAGAAGAAATCGAGAAAACAAATTGAAAATGATATATATTATGAATTCTCGATATTGGGCGTTTATTCAAAGGAAATATAAGTAAAAAGTGTAGAACGCAATATATTTCCAGGACTTTTCTTTTCGCCTGGTTTTTGATATAATTTAAGTATTTTCGGTATTGGCCGTTTGTACAGGGGAAATGAAAGTAAAGCCACAGGAACACCATATTTTTCCAAAATTCTTCATTTCGCCTTATTTTGCAGAAGAAATCGAGAAAAATGATGGAAAATGATATATTTTATGAATTCTCGATATTGGGCGTTTATTCAAAGGAAATATAAGTAAAAAGTGTGAAACGCAATATTTTTCCTGGATTCTTCATTTCGCCTGATTTTTGATATATTTTAAGACTTTTCGGTATTGGCCGTTTGTACAGGGGAAATGAAAGTAAAGCCACAGGAATACCATATTATTCCAACATTCTTCATTTCGATTTATTTTGCAGAGGAAATCGAGAAAAATGATGGAAAATAATATATACTATATTATGAATTTCCGATATTAGCGTGTATGCAAAGGAAATATAAGTAAAAAGAGTGGAACACAATATTTTTCCTGGATTCTGCATTTCGGCTGATTTTTGATATATATTAAGAATTTTCGATATTGGCCGTTTGTACATGGGAAATGTAAGTAAAGCCACAGGAACACCATATTTTTCCAACATTCTTCATTTTGCCTTATTTTGCAGAGGAAATCGAGAAAAATGATGGAAAATAATAAATATTATGAATTCTCGATATTGGCGTGTATGCAAAGGAAATATAAGTAAAAAGAGTTTAACGCAATATTTTTCCTGGATTCTTCATTTCGCCTGATTTTTGATATATAGTATATTAAGAATTTTCGATATTGGCCGTTTGTACATGGGAAATGTAAGTAAAGCCACAGGAACACCATATTTTTCCAAAATTCTTCATTTCGCCTTATTTTGCAGAGGAAATCGAGAAAACGAATTGAAAATGATATATATTATGAATTCTCGATATTGGGCGTTTATTCAAAGGAAATATAAGTAAAAAGTGTAGAACGCAATATTTTTCCAGGACTTTTCTTTTCGCCTGATTTTTGATATAATTTAAGTATTTTCGGTATTGGCCGTTTGTACAGGGGAAATGAAAGTAAAGCCACAGGAACGCCATATATTTCCAACATTCTTCATTTCGCCTTATTTTGCAGAGGAAATCGAGAAAATTAATTGAAAATGATATATTTTATGAATTCTCGATAATGGGCATTTATTCAAAGGAAATATAAGTAAAAAGTGTGGAACGCAATATTTTTCCAGGACTCTTCATTTCGCCTGATTTTTGATATATATTAAGAATTTTCGGTATTGGCCGTTTGTACAGGGGAAATGTAAGTAAAGCGACAGGAACACCATATTATTCGAACATTCTACATTTCGCCTTATTTTGCAGAGGAAATCGAGAAAAATGATGGAAAATGATATATTTTATGAATTCTCGATATTGGGCGTTTATTCAAAGGAAATATAAGTAAAAAGTGTGGAACGCAATATTTTTCCAGGACTTTTCTTTTCGCCTGATTTTTGATATAATTTAAGAATTTTCGATATTGGCCGTTTGTACAGGGGAAATGAAAGTAAAGCCACAGGAACACCATATTATTCCAACATTCTTCATTTCGCTTTATTTTCCAGAGGAAATCGAGAAAAATGATGGAAAATAATATATATAGTATATTATGAATTCTCGATATTGGCGTGTATGCAAAGGAAATATAAGTAAAAAGAGTGGAACGCAATATTTTTCCAGGATTCTTCATTTCGCCTGATTTTTAATATATTTTAAGAATTTTCGGTATTAGCCGTTTGAACAGGGGAAATGTAAGTAAACCCACAGGAACCCCATATTTTTCCAACATTCTACATTTCGCCTTATTTTGCAGAGGAAATCGAGAAAAATGATGGAAAATGATATATTTTATGAATTCTCGATATTGGGCGTTTATTCAAAGGAAATATAAGTAAAAAGTGTGGAACGCAATATTTTTCCAGGACTTTTCTTTTCGCCTGATTTTTGATATAATTTAAGAATTTTCGATATTGGCCGTTTGTACAAGGGAAATGAAAGTAAAGCCACAGGAACACCATATTATTCCAACATTCTTTATTTCGCTTTATTTTCCAGAGGAAATCGAGAAAAATGATGGAAAATAATATATATAGTATATTATGAATTCTCGATATTGGCGTGTATGCAAAGGAAATATAAGTAAAAAGTGTGGAATGCAATATTTTTCCAGGACTCTTCATTTCGCCTGATTTTTGATATATTTTAAGAATTTTCGGTATTGGCCGTTTGTACAGGGGAAATGTAAGTAAAGCGACAGGAACACCATATTATTCCAACATTCTACATTTCGCCTTATTTTGCAGAGGAAATCGAGAAAAATGATGGAAAATGATATATTTTATGAATTCTCGATATTGGGCGTTTATTCAAAGGAAATATAAGTAAAAAGTGTGAAACGCAATATTTTTCCTGGATTCTTCATTTCGCCTGATTTTTGATATATTTTAATACTTTTCGGTATTGGCCGTTTGTACAGGGGAAATGAAAGTAAAGCCACAGGAATACCATATTATTCCAACATTCTTCATTTCGATTTATTTTGCAGAGGAAATCGAGAAAAATGATGGAAAATAATATATATTATGAATTCTCGATATTGTCGTGTATGCAAATGAAATATAAGTAAAAACAGTGGAACGCAATATTTTTCTGGATTCTTCATTTCGCCTGATTTTTGATATATATTAAGAATTTTCGATATTGGCCGTTTGTACATGGGAAATGTAAGTAAAGCCACAGGAACACCATATTTTTCCAACATTCTTCATTTTGCCTTATTTTGCAGAGGAAATCGAGAAAAATAATTGAAAATGATATATTTTATGAATTCTCGATATTGGGCGTTTATTCAAAGGAAATATAAGTAAAAAGTGTGGAACGCAATATTTTTCCAGGACTTTTCTTTTCGCCTGATTTTTGATATAATTTAATAATTTTCGATATTGGCCGTTTGTACAGGGGAAATGTAAGTAAAGCGACAGGAACACCATATTATTCGAACATTCTACATTTCGCCTTATTTTGCAGAGGAAATCGAGAAAAATGATGGAAAATAATATATTTTATGAATTCTCGATATTGGGCGTTTATTCAAAGGAAATATAAATAAAAAGTGTAAAACGCAATATTTTTCCTGGATTCTTCATTTCGCCTGATTTTTGATATATTTTAAGAATTTTCGGTATTGGCCGTTTGTACAGGGGAAATGAAAGTAAAGCCACAGGAATACCATATTATTCCAACATTCTTCATTTCGATTTATTTTGCAGAGGAAATCGAGAAAAATGATGGAAAATAATATATATTATGAATTTCCGATATTAGCGTGTATGCAAAGGAAATATAAGTAAAAAGAGTGGAACACAATATTTTTCCTGGATTCTGCATTTCGGCTGATTTTTGATATATATTAAGAATTTTCGATATTGGCCGTTTGTATATGGGAAATGTAAGTAAAGCCACAGGAACACCATATTTTTCCAACATTCTTCATTTTGCCTTATTTTGCAGAGGAAATCGAGAAAAATGATGGAAAATAATAAATATTATGAATTCTCGATATTGGCGTGTATGCAAAGGAAATATAAGTAAAAAGAGTTTAACGCAATATTTTTCCTGGATTCTTCATTTCGCCTGATTTTTGATATAATTTAAGAATTTTCGGTATTGGCCGTTTGTACAGGGGAAATGAAGGTAAAGCCACAGAAACACCATATTATTCCAACATTCTTCATTTCGCTTTATTTTGCAGAGGAAATCGAGAAAAATAATTGAAAATGATATATATTATGAATTCTTGATATTGGGCGTTTATTCAAAGGAAATATAAGTAAAAACTTTGGAACGCAATATTTTTCCAGGACTCTTCATTTCGCCTGATTTTTGATATATATTAAGAATTTTCGGTATTGGCCGTTTGTACAGGGGAAATGAAAATAAAGCCACAGAAACACCATATTATTCCAACATTCTTCATTTCGCCTTATTTTGCAGAGGAAATCGAGAAAACAAATTGAAAATGATATATATTATGAATTCTCGATATTGGACGTTTATTCAAAGGAAATATAAGTAAAAAGTGTAGAACGCAATATTTTTCCTGGATTCTTCATTACGCCTGATTTTTGATATATATTAAGAATTTTCGATATTGGCTGTTTGTACATGCGAAATGTAAGTAAAGCCACAGGAACACTATATTTTTCCAACATACTTCATTTTGCCTTATTTTGCAGAGGAAATCGAGAAAATTAATTGAAAATGATATATGTTATGAATTCTAGATATTGGCGTGTATGCAAAGGAAATATAAGTAAAAAGAGTGGAACGCAATATTTTTCCAGGACTTTTCTTTTCGCCTGATTTTTGATATAATTTAAGAATTTTCGATATTGGCCGTTTGTACATGGGAAATGTAAGTAAAGCCACAGGAACACCATATTTTTCCAAAATTCTTCATTTCGCCTTATTTTGCAGAAGAAATCGAGAAAACAAATTGAAAATGATATATATTATGAATTCTCGATATTGGGCGTTTATTCAAAGGAAATATAAGTAAAAAGTGTAGAACGCAATATTTTTCCAGGACTTTTCTTTTCGCCTGGTTTTTGATATAATTTAAGTATTTTCGGTATTGGCCGTTTGTACAGGGGAAATGAAAGTAAAGCCACAGGAACACCATATTTTTCCAAAATTCTTCATTTCGCCTTATTTTGCAGAGGAAATCGAGAAAAATAATTGAAAATGATATATTTTATGAATTCTCGATATTGGGCGTTTATTCAAAGGAAATGTAAGTAAAAAGTGTGAAACGCAATATTTTTCCTGGATTCTTCATTTCGCCTGATTTTTGATATATATTAAGAATTTTCGATATTGGCTGTTTGTACATGCGAAATGTAAGTAAAGCCACAGGAACACCATATTTTTCCTGGATTCTGCATTTCGGCTGTTTTTTGATATATATTAAGAATTTTCGGTATTGGCCGTTTGTACATGGGAAATGTAAGTAAAGCCACAGGAACACCTTATTTTTCCAACATTCTTCATTTTGCCTTATTTTGCAGAGGAAATCGAGAAAAATGATGGAAAATTATAAATATTATGAATTCTCGATATTGGCGTGTATGCACAGGAAATATAAGTAAAAAGAGTGGAACGCAATATTTTTCCTGGATTCGTCATTTCGCCTGATTTTTGATATATATTAAGAATTTTCGATATTGGCTGTTTGTACATGGGAAATGTAAGTAAAGCCACAGGAACACCATATTTTTCCAACATTCTTCATTTCGCCTTATTTTGCAGAGGAAATCGAGAAAAATAATTGAAAATGATATATTTTATGAATTCTCGATATTGGGCGTTTATTCAAAGGAAATGTAAGTAAAAAGTGTGAAACGCAATATTTTTCCTGGATTCTTCATTACGCCTGATTTTTGATATATATTAAGAATTTTCGATATTGGCTGTTTGTGCATGCGAAATGTAAGTAAAGCCACAGGAACACCATATTTTTCCAACATTCTTCATTTTGCCTTATTTTGCAGAGGAAATCGAGAAAAATAATTGAAAATGATATATATTATGAATTCTCGATATTGGCGTGTATGCAAAGGAAATATAAGTAAAAAGAGTGGAACGCAATATTTTTCCAGGACTTTTCTTTTCGCCTGATTTTTGATATAATTTAAGAATTTTCGATATTGGCCGTTTGTACATGGGAAATGTAAGTAAAGCCACAGGAACACCATATTTTTCCAACATTCTTCATTTCGCCTTATTTTGCAGAGGAAATCGAGAAAACAAATTGAAAATGATATATATTATGAATTCTCGTTAATGGGCATTTATTCAAAGGAAATATAAGTAAAAAGTGTGGAACGCAATATTTTTCCAGGACTCTTCATTTCGCCTGATTTTTGATATATTTTAAGAATTTTCGGTATTGGCCGTTTGTACGGGGGAAATGTAAGTAAAGCGACAGGAACACCATATTATTCGAACATTCTACATTTTGCCTTATTTTTCAGAGGAAATCGAGAAAAATGATGGAAAATGATATATTTTATGAATTCTCGATATTGGGCGTTTATTCAAAGGAAATATAAGTAAAAAGAGTGGAACGCAATATTTTTCCTGGATCTTTCATTTCGCCTGATTTTTGATATATTTTAAGAATTTTCGGTATTGGCCGTTTGTACAGGGGAAATGAAAGTAAAGCCACAGGAATACCATATTATTCGAACATTCTACATTTCGCCTTATTTTGCAGAGGAAGTCGAGTAAAATAATTGAAAATGATATATTTTATGAATTCTCGATATTGGGCGTTTATTCAAAGGAAATATAAGTAAAAAGTGTGAAACGCAATATTTTTCCTGGATTCTTCATTTCGCCTGATTTTTGATATATTTTAAGACTTTTCGGTATTGGCCGTTTGTACAGGGGAAATGAAAGTAAAGCCACAGGAATACCATATTATTCCAACATTCTTCATTTCGATTTATTTTGCAGAGGAAATCGAGAAAGATGAGGAAAATAATATATATTATGAATTTCCGATATTGGCGTGTATGCAAAGGAAATATAAGTAAAAACAGTGGAACGCAATATTTTTCTGGATTCTTCATTTCGCCTGATTTTTGATATATAGTATATTAAGAATTTTCGATATTGGCCGTTTGTACATGGGAAATGTAAATAAAGCCACAGGAACACCATATTTTTCCAACATTCTTCATTTTGCCTTATTTTGCAGAGGAAATCGAGAAAAATAATTGAAAATGATATATTTTATGAATTCTCGATATTGGGCGTTTATTCAAAGGAAATATAAGTAAAAAGTGTGGAACGCAATATTTTTCCAGGACTCTTCATTTCGCCTGATTTTTGATATAATTTAAGAATTTTCGATATTGGCCGTTTGTACAGGGGAAATGAAAGTAAAACCACAGAAACACCATATTATTCCAACATTCTTCATTTCGCTTTATTTTGCAGAGGGAATCGAGAAAAATAATTGAAAATGATATATTTTATGAATTCTCGATATTGGGCGTTTATTCAAAGGAAATATAAGTAAAAACATTGGAACGCAATATTTTTTCAGGACTCTTCATTTCGCCTGATTTGTGATATATATTAAGAATTTTCGGTATTGGCCGTTTGTACATGGGAAATGTAAGTAAAGCCACAGGAACACCATATTTTTCCAACATTCTTCATTTCGCTTTATTTTGCAGAGGGAATCGAGAAAAATAATTGAAAATGATATATATTATGAATTCTCGATATTGGGCGTTTATTTAAAGGAAATGTAAGTAAAAACATTGGAACGCAATATTTTTTCAGGACTCTTCATTTCGCCTGATTTGTGATATATATTAAGAATTTTCGGTATTGGCCGTTTGTACAGGGGAAATGAAAGTAAAGCCACAGGAACACCATATTTTTCCCACATTCTTCATTTCGCTTTATTTTGCAGAGGGAATCGAGAAAAATAATTGAAAATGATATATTTTATGAATTCTCGATTTTGGGCGTTTATTCAAAGGAAATATAAGTAAAAAGAGTGGAACGCAATAATTTTCCAGGACTCTTCATTTCGCCTGATTTGTGATATATATTATGAATTTTCGGTATTGGCCGTTTGTACATGGGAAATGTAAGTAAAGCCACAGGAACACCATATTTTTCCAACATTCTTCATTTCGCTTTATTTTGCAGAGGGAATCGAGAAAAATAATTGAAAATGATATATTTTATGAATTCTCGATATTGGGCGTTTATTCAAAGGAAATATAAGTAAAAAGAGTGGAACGCAATAATTTTCCAGGACTCTTCATTTCGCCTGATTTGTGATATATATTAAGAATTTTCGGTATTGGCCGTTTGTACAGGGGAAATGAAAGTAAAGCCACAGAAACAGCATATTATTCCAACATTCTTCATTTCGCTTTATTTTGCAGAGGAAATCAAGAAAAATGATGGAAAATGATATTATTTTATGAATTCTTGTTTTGCCCAAAAAGCAAAACATAACCTTATTTTTCTATTTACACTAACACATTATTTTTTTTTTTTTTTCACCACCTTTTCACATTTATTTTTTCACATATTATTTTTTCACATCTTTTTTCATAATTATTATTTTTTCACGTTTATTATTTTTCACTCATTTTTATTTTTCACGATCATTTTTTTATTTATTTATATATTTCAATATTAATTCACTATTTACAACACACACAACACTACTGCACTTGTCAAACCATTTGACAAGTGCAATAAACATAGAATTTATTGTTTACATTGTTCCATTGTTTACACTGGGAAACAATAAAAATACAGTTTACCCAGATCGTATATAAACGAAATGAAATCCAACAGAAATCATCATTTTTGATCAAACTTTCCAAGTGAATACTTCACGAATTCCTTGTCTGCTTATTCAGTCTCAGCGAATCTTAACTGAGAATCAAGAAGGACGAATCTTAATCCTTCGAACCTCTAGAGCCTTTTAGCGAATCTTAACTAAAAGGTACCCCCGATTTAACGAGACAGCGAATCTTAACTGGATCGTTAAATCAAAAAATATTTTTATACTAATCCGGATTCTAGCGAATCTTAACTAGAATCCAAAGTACCTTCGTAGTGATATCTCAAGCGAATCTTAACTTGGATATCATCTACATTTAAACCGATCTTCAGCGAATCTTAACTGAAGATTCGGTACAATAATTTTCAACCCAGACAACTTCAATAAGTCTGACTAACACAAATTGCATATATAATTTATAATTTTTTAATTTTTTTATTATTTTTTTCTTCTTCTTCTTTCATAGACCGCCTTGGACATAGAAAGGTGGGAAAGATCCAAGCACTAATCTGGTCTAGTTATTTTACTTTGCTTTTCATTTTTTTATCATTTTAATTTATATTTATTTAATTGCATTTTTACTTTTTACTTTTTTATTTTTTTTGAATTCTTGTTTAATTATAATTTATTCTTAATTTACTATTAATTTTGCTTGAATTTTTTCTTTAATTTTAATTTATTATTTGAATTCCTTTAACTTATTTGCTTGAATTTTTTATTTATTTAATTTTTTTTATTTTGCCTTAGATTTTTTTATATTTTTTTATTTTTTATTAATTTGCTTGAATTTTTATTTTTTGTAAATTGATTTTCCTAATTTTTAAGTATAAATAAAAATAAGTTTTATAACGAATTTAAATCACGACTTTTTTTCCATTTTTGCTGCCCAACACCCTAATTCTGGTTTACGAAACAGCGGCACTTCAAACTTGTTACTTATTAACATTGTATTGTCATTCTCTGCCATTTCTAGATATTAGAAAAACAGAGACGGCAATACATTTTTTGGTCCTTCGAGCGATAGTGCAACCAGAATGGGACGTGGCAGTAAAAAAGTGGAAGTCGCTGCCACCGTTAAGACTCAAACATCTTTGCTTGAGCAACTTACACGATCGGCAAACAATTTTGATAAAAATTCAGGAAAGCAATTTACAGAGTCATACTTCAAAGCAAGATTAGAATGCTTTGAAGTTTTATGGAAAAAATTCCAAGCAAATCATATACTTATCTATGATAATGAAGAAGAAAACGATGAAGCTGATACATATATCAGCAGCGATTTATACGAACAATTCGAGAATTTATATCTCGAATACATAGTAAAATGCAAAGACGCCTTAAAATCATTTGAATTAGACACAAAAACTGAAAATATAAATACATCTCAAATAGACCCTGAACATACAGAAAAAGACAATATTCAATTAACCCCTATTCCAATACCAAAATTTGACGGTAATTATAAAAATTGGAGATCATTTTTCGATCTATTTTCTTGTTTAATACATAAAAAAGCAAATCTTGCAAGTGTTCAGAAATTACATTACCTCAAAGCTTCAGTAACCGGTGAAGCTGAAAAATTGCTTAGACAATTTGACGTCACTGCCTCAAATTACACCAAAGTATGGGAATTACTACAAAAACGATATAATAACAAACGTGTGCTAGTAAATACCCATTTCAAAACCTTTTTTGGCCAACCAGCCATCAAAATCGAAACCTCAAATTCGATCAAACACTTGTTAGATCAAACCGAAGAAGTTCTACACGAACTCACAGCATTAGAGCTCCCAACAAACCATTGGGACGCCATACTAGTACATACACTTGTACAAAAACTTCCGCCTGAGACTCATGCATTATGGGAACAGCAACAAGGAAATAACACAGAGATACCTACGTACTCTCAATTCAAAGAATTTCTAGAAGTGCGCTTCCGTACTCTTGAAGCCATTCAAGAAATTAACAAACCAAGAACTTCTTTCCAAACACAATCGACGTCAAAAAATACAAACAACTTTTTGAACACACACAAATGCAAAAAATGCAATCAAAATCACATTCTGTTCAGGTGTCCTATATTCAGAAAATTAACTACCAAACAAAAAATAGAATTTGCCACACAACATAACCTATGTAAAAATTGCTTGAATGATTCACATAGTATAGAAAAATGTCCAAGCAAAAACACTTGTGCAATATGCAACAAAAAACACAATACATTATTACATGTACAAAAAACACCAAATGAATCCACAACAAGCACTTCTACAAACTTAACAGCACAAAGCCATAGACAGAGCACAAAACTTGCTTTACTAGCCACAGCGCTAGTGAACGTAAAGGATAACAATGGCAGAACGACTCAATTAAGAGCGTTATTGGACACGGGTTCACAAACATCTTTCATCTCGAAGGCTGCGTGTAAAAAATTAAAATTAAATTGTGTTCCAACTGATACACAAATATCAGGTTTAGGAAAAACACAAACAGCACATGCACAATATAAAACAAAAATATGTATGAAATCAATTCATACCAATTTCAAAACAAATGTTGAAGTTTTCGTAATCAATCAGATTACTGGTAAAACACCTAGTACCATAATCAACATCAATAATTGCAAACATTTGTTAGAATTAAAACTAGCAGATGAAAGATTTTTTGAACCTTTTCCAATAGACCTCTTATTAGGTGCTGATTTATACGCAAGAATATTACAAAATAATATAGTAAGAAGGAATAAAACAACACCTACAGCCCAATTAACCTTGTTAGGATGGATTTCACACGATAACATCACCCACAGAAAATTTAAATGAACAATTACGAAAGTTCTGGGAAATAGAAGAACTTCAATCCATACTTCAAAACCACTAAAAAAGGAGGACATACTATGTGAAGACAATTTTCAAACAACTCACACAAGGAAAAGCGATGGAACATACAAAGTAGAACTCCCCGTTAAATCCAAAGAAGGCCCTGAATTAGGACAATCAAGGTCAAAAGCCATAAGTCAACTTTTAAGTCTAGAAAAAAGATTTGCTAAAGATCAGCATTATTTTCATTTATACAGAGAATGTATAAATGAATACTTAACAATGGGTCATATGAGGGAAGTAAAAGAACCAAACAGTAACGAGACACAAATACAACATTACTACTTACCTCATCACGCTGTTATAAAAGACAGTACAACAACCAAATTAAGAGTAGTCTTCAATGCATCTAGCAAAACCACAAATGGTAAATCATTATATGAACAACTGCTCACTGGTCCAACAATACAACCAACATTATGGTCAACATTAATGAGATGGAGACAATTCCAATATGAGATGACAGCAGATATAGAAAAGATGTACAGGATGATCTGGATCTCTGAAAAACATCACAATTACCAACGAATTGTTTGGAGAGAATCACCCCATCATAAAATAAAAGACTATGCTTTAACAACCGTCACCTTCGGAACCACACCAGCACCATTCCTTGCAATACGAACATTGCAACAGTTAGCAAAAGACGAAGCTAAGAATTTTCCAAAAGCAGCCAAAGTCTTACCAACTTGTTTCTATGTAGATGACTGTTGTCTGGGATCCAATGATAAGAGTGAAGCATTGGAATTACAATCTCAGATGATAGACATGTTAAAAACAGCAGGTTTTCATTTGAGAAAATGGACCTCAAACTCACAAGATTTGTTAACCAACATTCCATACGAAGATAGGGAAATGAAAACCTCATTAGAACTTACGTCACAAGAGTCATTCAAAACATTAGGTCTCCATTGGTATCCAGGTGAAGATGTTTTCCAATTTAAAATTCAATTACACGAACAAAAAACAAATTATACAAAAAGAACCATTCTGTCTGAAGTAGCGTCTTTATTTGATCCCTTCGGGTGGTTAGCACCATGTATAATTATAGCTAAAATATTAATTCAAAAACTCTGGATATCAGGCTGTAGCTGGGATGAACATCTCAACAATCACCTATCAGATGAATGGTTAGGCTTCCGAAATCAAATTACCCAACTCCAAACAATCAAAATTCCTAGATGGACAAAATTCCACTCACACCATAGAGCAGAACTCCATGGATTCTGTGATGCATCAATACGAGCATATGCAGCAGTAGTATATTTAGTTATCTATCAAAATAACGTAAAAATTAGTTCTCTTATAGCTGCAAAAACCAAAGTTGCTCCTATCAAGCCCATTACCTTACCTAGACTTGAATTATGTGCAGCATTCTTATTATCCAAACTCATAAAACAAATACAAACTGATATGGATCTCCATAATATCCAAAAATACGCCTGGTCTGACTCTGAAATAACATTAGCTTGGATTAAAGGATCACCATCAAAATGGAAAACATACATAGCAAACCGTGTCGTAGAAATCCAAGATAATGTCCCACCAGAAGAATGGCGATATGTTCCATCAGCAGACAATCCAGCTGATTGTGCGTCGCGAGGAATTCCTCCGGAATTACTACCATCCCTTACATTATGGTGGTCAGGTCCCAATTGGTTAGTTAATACTCAAAATTCATGGCCAATACAGCCCAAAATTATCGAACCTAAAATAGAAGTTAAATCATTAACGACATTTTTAAATATACAAGAACCATCATTATTATTTAAATACTCATCCTTTTCAAAATTAATACGAATTGTAGCCTGTTGTCTTCGATTCTTTCACAATTGCAAATACCCTAAAAACAAAAGAAAAAATCATCTTACATTAGAAGAACTAAATACAGCAGAATTACGTATAATATCAATAATTCAACACTTTCAGACAAGAAATTGAACACATTAAAAATAATAAACCTATATCAAGTAAAAGTCGTATTATTAACCTTCGCCCCTTTATCTGCGAAAAGGGTATATTAAGAGTAGGTGGTCGTCTGTCCAATACTAATTTACCTTTCAATACTAAACACCCAATCATTATCCCAAATACACACCATGTCACAACACTAATAATTAATCATTATCACAAAATTACACTACATGGTGGAACACAATTAGTTCTAAACACTTTACGACATAAATATTGGCTACTAAATGCACGAAATACAGTAAGACTACATTTGCATAAATGTATACAATGCTATAAAACACGACCAAAAACATCACAACAAATTATGGGTGACTTGCCTGAATGTAGAGTCAACATTTCATTACCATTTCAACACGTCGGTATAGATTATGCAGGGCCAATCAATATCATAACATCAAAGATCCGAAACGCAAGAACCTTGAAAGGCTACATTGCCATATTCATTTGCATGGTTACCAAAGCCATACATATCGAGTTGGTAACCGAATTAACAACAAACGCATTCTTAGCAGCCTTCAGAAGATTTGTCAGCAGACGAGGCTTATGCACAGATGTTTACTCTGACCAAGGCACAACATTTGTAGGCGCAAACAAGGTTCTGAATAACGAATTCAAAAAATACGTAAAAGAATTCAAAGACAGTATTAATACAATTTCAACAAATTTAAATATAAAATGGCATTTCAACCCACCATCAGCTCCACACTTTGGCGGTTTATGGGAGGCAGGAGTAAAATCAGTGAAGACACATCTAAAGCGAATTATTCCAGCAGCCAATTTAACCTACGAAGAATTAACAACTTTACTATGCCAAATAGAAGCCTGCGTTAATTCCAGACCCTTAATACCACTGACTAATAATCCTGACGACCATTCATTAATAACTCCAGGCCATTTTTTAACAGGACGACATCTACTGACTACTCCAGAACCATCCCATCCAGATCAAGCTTTACACATTAACAGATGGAAATATATACAACAGCTGACAAATGATTTCTGGAAAAAATGGTCAAATGAATATCTACATACATTACAACAACGTAGCAAATGGAATAAAAGTAATACTCTCATACAAGAAAATGATATCGTATTAATAAAGGATGAACGATATCCTCCCACACAATGGCCCTTAGGTCAGGTTATACAATTACATCCAGGCAATGACAATTTATTCAGAGTCGTAACCGTTAAAACTTCAAATAACATATTACAGAGACCAATTACAAAGATTTGCAAGCTGCCATAATGTAAGTACACGAGTAATAACTAGTAAGTGGTAAGTACAGTCTCTTCGGAGGCCGGAAAATGTTTTGCCCAAAAAGCAAAACAAAACCTTTTTTTTCTATTTACACTAACACATTATTGTTTTTTTTTTTTTTTTTCACCACCTTTTCACATTTATTTTTTCACATATTATTTTTTCACATCTTTTTTCATATTTATTATTTTTTACGTTTATTATTTTTCACACATTTTTATTTTTCACCATCATTTTTTTATTTATTTATATATTTCAATATTAATTCACTATTTACAACACACACAACACTACTGCACTTGTCAAACCATTTGACAAGTGCAATAAACATAGAATTTATTGTTTACATTGTTCCATTGTTTACACTGGGAAACAATAAAAATACAGTTTACCCAGATCGTATATAAACGAGATGAAATCCAACAGAAATCATCATTTTTGATCAAACTATCCAAGTAAATACTTCACGAATTCCTTGCCTGCTTATTCAGTCTCAGCGAATCTTAACTGAGAATCAAGAAGGACGAATCTTAATCCTTCGAACCTCTAGAGCCTTTTAGCGAATCTTAACTAAAAGGTACCCCCGATTTAACGAGACAGCGAATCTTAACTGGATCGTTAAATCAAAAAATATTTTTATACTAATCCGGATTCTAGCGAATCTTAACTAGAATCCAAAGTACCTTCGTAGTGATATCTCAAGCAAATCTTAACTTGGATATCATCTACATTTAAACCGATCTTCAGCGAATTTTAACTGAAGATTCGGTACAATAATTTTCAACCCAGACAACTTCAATAAGTCTGACTAACACAAATTGCATATATAATTTATAATTTTTTAATTCTTTTATTATTTTTTTTCTTCTTCTTCTTTCATAGACCGCCTTGGACATAGAAAGGTGGGATAGATCCAAGCACTAATCTGGTCTAGTTATTTTACTTTGCTTTTCATTTTTTTATCATTTTAATTTATATTTATTTAATTGCATTTTTACTTTTTACTTTTTTATTTTTTTTGAATTCTTGTTTAATTATAATTTATTCTTAATTTACTATTAATTTTGCTTGAATTTTTTCTTTAATTTTAATTTATTATTTGAATTCCTTTAACTTATTTGCTTGAATTTTTTATTTATTTAATTTTTTTTATTTTGCCTTAGATTTTTTTATATTTTTTTATTTTTTATTAATTTGCTTGAATTTTTATTTTTTGTAAATTGATCTTCCTAATTTTTAAGTATAAATAAAAATAAGTTTTATAACGAATTTAAATCACGACTTTTTTTCCATTTTTGCTGCCCAACACCCTAATTCTGGTTTACGAAACAGGGCACTTCAAACTTGTTACTTATTAACATTGTATTGTCATTCTCTGCCATTTTTAGATATTAGAAAAACAGAGACGGCAATACAATTCTCGATATTGGGCGCTTGTACATGGGAAATGTAAGTAAAGCCACAGGAACACCATATTTTTCCAACATTCTTCATTTCGCTTTATTTTGCAGAGGAAATCGAGAAAAATAATTGAAAATGATATATATTATGAATTCTCGATATTGGGCGTTTATTCAAAGGAAATATAAGTAAAAAGAGTGGAACGCAATATTTTTCCAGGACTTTTCTTTTCGCCTGATTTTTGATATATTTTAAGAATTTTCGGTATTGGCCGTTTGTACATGGGAAATGTAAGTAAAGCCACAGGAACACCAGATTTTCCAACATTCTTCCTTTCGCCTTATTTTGCAGAGGAAATCGAGAAAAATAAATGAAAATGATATATTTTATGAATTCTCGATATTGGGCGTTTATTCAAAGGAAATATAAGTAAAAAGATTGAAACGTATTTTCCACGATTCTTCATTTCGGCTGATTTTGCAGAGGAAATCGAGAAATATAATTGAAAATGATAAATTTTATGAATTCTCGATATTGGGCATTTATTCAAAGGAAATATATGTAAAAAGAGTGGAACGCAATATTTTTCCAGGACTCTTCATTTCGCCCGATTTTTGATATATATTAAGAATTTTCGGTATTGGCCGTTTGTACAGGGGAAATGAAAGTAAAGCCACAGAAACACCATATTATTCCAACATTCTTCATTTCGCCTTATTTTGCAGAGGGAATCGAGAAAAATAATTGAAAATGATATATTTTATGAATTCTCGATTTTGGGCGTTTATTCAAAGGAAATATAAGTAAAAAGAGTAGAACGCAATATTTTTCCAGGACTCTTCATTTCGGCTGATTTTTGATATATATTAAGATTTTCGGTATTGGCCGTTTGTACAGGGGAAATGTAAGTTAAGCCACAGGAACACCATATTTTTCCAACATTCTTCATTTCGCCTTATTTTGCAGAGGGAATCGAGAAAAATAATTGAAAATGATATATTTTATGAATTCTCGATTTTGGGCGTTTATTCAAAGGAAATATAAGTAAAAAGAGTGGAACGCAATATTTTTCCAGGACTCTTCATATCGCCTGATTTTTGATATATATTAAGAATTTTCGGAATTGACCGTTTGTACAGGGGAAATGAAAGTAAAGCCACAGAAACACCATATTATTCCAACATTCTTAATTTCGCTTCATTTTGCAGAGGAAATCGATAAAAATGGTGGAAAATGATATTATTTTATGAATTCTCGATATTGGGCGCTTGTACATGGGAAATGTAAGTAAAGCCACAGGAACACCATATTTTCCCAACATTGTTCATTTCGCCTTATTTTGCAAAGGAAATCGAGAAAAATAATTGAAAATGATATGTTTTATGAATTCTCGATATTGGGCGATTATTCAAAGGAAATATAAGTAAAAAGAGTGGAACGCAATATTTTTCCAGGACTCTTCATTTCGCCTGATTTTTGATATATATTAAGAATTTTCGGTATTGACCGTTTGTACAGGGGAAATGAAAGTAAAGCCACAGAAACACCATATTATTCCAACATTCTTCATTTCGCTTCATTTTGCAGAGGAAATCGATAAAAATGATGGAAAATGATATTATTTTATGAATTCTCGATATTGGGCGCTTGTACATGGGAAATGTAAGTAAAGTCACAGGAACACCATATTTTACCAACATTCTTCATTTCGCCTTATTTTGCAGAGGAAATCGAGAAAAATAATTGAAAATGATATATTTTATGAATTCTCGATATTGGGCGATTATTCAAAGGAAATATAAGTAAAAAGAGTGGAACGCAATATTTTTCCAGGACTCTTCATTTCGCCTGATTTTTGATATAATTTTAGAATTCTCGATATTGGGCGCTTGTACATGGGAAATGTAAGTAAAGCCACAGGAACACCATATTTTCCCAACATTCATCATTTCGCTTTATTTTGCAGAGGAAATCGAGAAAAATAATTGAAAATGATATATTTTATGAATTCTCGATATTGGGCGATTATTCAAAGGAAATATAAGTAAAAAGAGTGGAACGCAATATTTTTCCAGGACTCTTCATTTCGCCTGATTTTTGATATATATTAAGAATTTTCGGTATTGGCCGTGTGTACAGGGGAAATGTAAGTAAAGCCACAGAACCACCATATTTTTCCAACATTCATAATTTCGCTTTATTTTGCAGAAGAAATCGAGAAAAATGATGGAATATTATATATTTTATGAATTCTCGATATTGGGCGTTTATTCAAAGGAAATATAAGTAAAAAGAGTGGAACGCAATATTTTTCCAGGACTCTTCATTTCGGCTGATTGTTGATATAATTTAAGAATTTTCGGTATTGGCCGTTTGTACACGGGAAATGTAAGTAAAGCCACAGGAACACCATATTTTTCTAACATTCTTCATTTCGCTTTTTTTTGCAGAGGAAATCGAGAAAAATAATTGAAAATGATATATTTTATGAATTCTCGATATTGGGCGTTTATTCAAAGGAAATATAAGTAAAAAGAGTGGAACGCAATATTTTTCCAGGACTCTTCATTTCGCCTGATTTTTGATATAATTTAAGAATTTTCGGTATTGGCCGTTTGTACATGGGAAATGTAAGTAAAGCCACAGGAACACCATATTTTTCTAACATTCTTCATTTCGCTTTTTTTTGCAGAGGAAATCGAGAAAAATAATTGAAAACGATATATTTTATGAATTCTCGATATTGGGCGTTTATTCAAAGGAAATATAAGTAAAAAGAGTGGAACGCAATTATTTTCCAGGACTCTTCATTTCGCCTGATTTTTGATATAATTTAAGAATTTTCGGTATTGGCCGTTTGTACATGGGAAATGTAAGTAAAGCCACAGGAACACCATATTTTTCTAACATTCTTCATTTCGCTTTATTTTGCAGAGGAAATCGTGAAAAATAATTGAAAATGATATATATTATGAATTCTCGATATTGGGCGTTTATTCAAAGGAAATATAAGTAAAAACTTTGGAACGCAATATTTTTCCAGGACTTTTCTTTTCGCCTGATTTTTGATATAATTTATGAATTTTCGGTATTGGCCGTTTGTAGATTGGAAATGTAAGTAAAGCCACAGGAACACCATATTTTTTTAACATTCTTCATTTCGCTTTATTTTGCAGAGGAAATCGAGAAAAATGATGGAAAATAATATTATTTTATAAATTCTCGTTTTGGGCGATTATTCAAAGGAAATATGAGTAAAAACTTTGGAACGCAATTTTTTTCCAGGACTTTTCTTTTCGCCTGATTTTTGATATAATTTAAGAATTTTCGGTATTGGCCGTTTGTTGATGGGAAATGTAAGTAAAGCCACAGGAACACCAGATTTTCCAACAGTCTTCATTTCGCCTTATTTTGCAGAGGAAATCGAGAAAAATAACTGAAAATGATATATTTTATGAATTCTCGATATTGGGCGTTTATTCAAAGGAAATATAAGTAAAAAGTGTGGAACGCAATATTTTTCCAGGACTCTTCATTTCGGCTGATTTTTGATATATTTTAATAATTTTCGGTATTGGCCGTTTGTACATGGGAAATGTAAGTAAAGCCACAGGAACACCATATTTTTCTAACATTCTTCATTTCGCTTTTTTTTGCAGAGGAAATCGAGAAAAATGATGGAAAATGATATTATTTTATAAATTCTCGATATTGGGCGATTATTCAAAGGAAATATAAGTAAAAACTTTGGAACGCAATATTTTTCCAGGACTTTTCTTTTCGCCTGATTTTTGATATAATTTAAGAATTTTCGGTATTGGCCGTTTGTTGATGGGAAATGTAAGTAAAGCCACAGGAACACCAGATTTTCCAACAGTCTTCATTTCGCCTTATTTTGCAGAGGAAATCGAGAAAAATAACTGAAAATGATATATTTTATGAATTCTCGATATTGGGCGTTTATTCAAAGGAAATATAAGTAAAAAGTGTGGAACGCAATATTTTTCCAGGACTTTTCTCTTCGCCTGATTTTTGATATATATTAAGAATTTTCGGTATTGGCCGTTTGTACAGGGGAAATGAAAGTAAAGCCACAGAAACACCATATTATTCCAACATTCTTCATTTTGCTTTATTTTGCAGAGGAAATCGAGAAAAATAATTGAAAATGATATATATTATGAATTCTTGATATTGGGCGTTTATTCAAAGGAAATATAAGTAAAAAGAGTGGAACGCAATATTTTTCCAGGACTCTTCATTTCGCCTGATTTTTGATATAATTTAAGAATTTTCGGTATTGGCCGTTTGTACATGGGAAATGTAAGTAAAGCCACAGGAACACCATATTTTTCTAACATTCTTCATTTCGCTTTTTTTTGCAGAGGAAATCGAGAAAAATGATGGAAAATGATATTATTTTATAAATTTTCGATATTGGGCGATTATTCAAAGGAAATATAAGTAAAAACTTTGGAACGCAATATTTTTCCAGGACTTTTCTTTTCGCCTGATTTTTGATATAATTTAAGAATTTTCGGTATTGGCCGTTTGTTGATGGGAAATGTAAGTAAAGCCACAGGAACACCAGATTTTCCAACAGTCTTCATTTCGCCTTATTTTGCAGAGGAAATCGAGAAAAATAACTGAAAATGATATATAATTTGAATTCTCGATATTGGGCGTTTATTCAAAGGAAATATAAGTGAAAAGAGTGGAACGCAATATTTTTCCAGGACTCTTCATTTCGCCTGATTTTTGATATATATTAAGAATGTTCGGTATTGGCCGTTTGTACAGGGAAAATGAAAATAAAGCCACAGAAACACCATATTATTCCAACATTCTTCATTTCGCTTTATTTTGCAGAGGAAATCGAGAAAAATAATTGAAAATGATATATATTATGAATTCTTGGTATTGGGCGTTTATTCAAAGGAAATATAAGTAAAAAGAGTGGAACGCAATATTTTTCCAGGACTCTTCATTTCGCCTGATTTTTGATATAATTTAAGAATTTTCGGTATTGGCCGTTTGTACATGGGAAATGTAAGTAAAGCCACAGGAACACCATATTTTTCTAACATTCTTCATTTCGCTTTTTTTTGCAGAGGAAATCGAGTAAAATAATTGAAAATGATATATTTTATGAATTCTCGATATTGGGCGTTTATTCAAAGGAAATATAAGTAAAAAGAGTGGAACGCAATATTTTTCCAGGACTCTTCATTTCGCCCGATTTTTGATATATATTAAGAATTTTCGGTATTGGCCGTTTGTACAGGGGAAATGAAAGTAAAGCCACAGAAACACCATATTATTCCAACATTCTTCATTTCGCTTTATTTTGCAGAGGAAATCGAGAAAAATAATTGAAAATGATATATATTATGATTTCTTGATATTGGGCGTTTATTCAAAGGAAATATAAGTAAAAACTTTGGAACGCAATATTTTTCCAGGACTTTTCTCTTCGCCTGATTTTTGATATAATTTAAGAATTTTCGGTATTGGCCGTTTGTAGATGGGAAATGTAAGTAAAGCCACAGGAGCACCATATTTTTCTAACATTCTTCATTTCGCTTTATTTTGCAGAGGAAATCGAGAAAAATGATGGAAAATGATATTATTTTAAGAATTCTTGATATTGGGCGTTTATTCAAAGGAAATATAAGTAAAAACTTTGGAACGCAATATTTTTCCAGGACTTTTCTCTTCGCCTGATTTTTGATATATATTAAGAATTTTCGGTATTGGCCGTTTGTACAGGGGAAATGAAAGTAAAGCCACAGAAACACCATATTATTCCAACATTCTTCATTTCGCTTTATTTTGCAGAGGAAATCGAGAAAAATAATTGAAAATGATATATATTATGAATTCTTGATATTGGGCGTTTATTCAAAGGAAATATAAGTAAAAACTTTGGAACGCAATATTTTTCCAGGACTTTTCTCTTCGCCTGATTTTTGATATAATTTAAGAATTTTCGGTATTGGCCGTTTGTAGATGGGAAATGTAAGTAAAGCCACAGGAACACTATATTTTTCTAACATTCTTCATTTCGCTTTATTTTGCAGAGGAAATCGAGAAAAATAATTGAAAATGATATATATTATGAATTCTCGATATTGGGCGTTTATTCAAAGGAAATATGTATAAGTGAAAAGAGTGGAACGCAATATTTTTCCAGGACTCTTCATTTCGCCTGATTTTTGATATATATTAAGAATTTTCGGTATTGACCGTTTGTACAGGGGAAATGAAAGTGAAGCCACAGAAACACCATATTATTCCAACATTCTTCATTTCGCTTTATTTTGCAGAGGAAATCGAGTAAAATAATTGAAAATGATATATTTTATGAATTCTCGATATTGGGCGTTTTTTCAAAGGAAATATAAGTAAAAAGAGTGGAACGCAATATTTTTCCAGGACTCTTCATTTCGCCCGATTTTTGATATAATTTAAGAATTTTCGGTATTGGCCGTTTGTACATGGGAAATGTAAGTAAAGCCACAGGAACACCATATTTTTCCAACATTCTTCATTTCGCTTTTTTTTGCAGAGGAAATTGAGAAAAATAACTGAAAATGATATATTTTATGAATTCTCGATATTGGGCGTTTATTCAAAGGAAATATAAGTGAAAAGAGTGGAACGCAATATTTTTCCAGGACTCTTCATTTCGCCTGATTTTTGATATATATTAAGAATTTTCGGTATTGGCCGTGTGTACAGGGGAAATGTAAGTTAAGCCACAGAACCACCATATTTTTCCAACATTCATAATTTCGCTTTATTTTGCAGAAGAAATCGAGAAAAATGATGGAATATTATATATTTTATGAATTCTCGATATTGGGCGTTTATTCAAAGGAAATATAAGTAAAAAGAGTGGAACGCAATATTTTTCCAGGACTCTTCATTTCGGCTGATTGTTGATATAATTTAAGAATTTTCGGTATTGGCCGTTTGTACACGGGAAATGTAAGTAAAGCCACAGGAACACCATATTTTTCTAACATTCTTCATTTCGCTTTTTTTTGCAGAGGAAATCGAGAAAAATAATTGAAAATGATATATTTTATGAATTCTCGATATTGGGCGTTTATTCAAAGGAAATATAAGTAAAGAGAGTGGAACGCAGTATTTTTCCAGGACTCTTCATTTCGCCTGATTTTTGATATAATTTAAGAATTTTCGGTATTGGCCGTTTGTACAGGGGAAATGAAAGTAAAGCCACAGAAACACCATATTATTCCAACATTCTTCATTTCGCTTTTTTTTGCAGAGGAAATCGAGTAAAATAATTGAAAATGATATATTTTATGAATTCTCGATAATGGGCGTTTATTCAAAGGAAATATAAGTAAAAAGAGTGGAACGCAATATTTTTCCAGGACTCTTTATTCCGCCTGATTTTTGATATATATTAAGAATTTTCGGTATTGGCCGTTTGTACAGGGGAAATGAAAGTAAAGCCACAGAAACACCATATTATTCCAACATTCTTCATTTCGCTTTATTTTGCAGAGGAAATCGAGAAAAATAATTGAAAATGATATATATTATGAATTCTTGATATTGGGCGTTTATTCAAAGGAAATATAAGTAAAAACTTTGGAACGCAATATTTTTCCAGGACTTTTCTTTTCGCCTGATTTTTGATATAATTTAAGAATTTTCGGTATTGGCCGTTTGTAGATGGGAAATGTAAGTAAAGCCACAGGAACACCATATTTTTCTAACATTCTTCATTTCGCTTTTTTTTGCAGAGGAAATCGAGTAAAATAATTGAAAATGATATATTTTATGAATTCTCGATATTGGGCGTTTTTTCAAAGGAAATATAAGTAAAGAGAGTGGAACGCAGTATTTTTCCAGGACTCTTCATTTCGCCTGATTTTTGATATAATTTAAGAATTTTCGGTATTGGCCGTTTGTACAGGGGAAATGAAAGTAAAGCCACAGAAACACCATATTATTCCAACATTCTTCATTTCGCTTTTTTTTGCAGAGGAAATCGAGTAAAATAATTGAAAATGATATATTTTATGAATTCTCGATAATGGGCGTTTATTCAAAGGAAATATAAGTAAAAAGAGTGGAACGCAATATTTTTCCAGGACTCTTTATTCCGCCTGATTTTTGATATATATTAAGAATTTTCGGTATTGGCCGTTTGTACAGGGGAAATGAAAGTAAAGCCACAGAAACACCATATTATTCCAACATTCTTCATTTTGCTTTATTTTGCAGAGGAAATCGAGAAAAATAATTGAAAATGATATATATTATGAATTCTTGATATTGGGCGTTTATTCAAAGGAAATATAAGTAAAAACTTTGGAACGCAATATTTTTCCAGGACTTTTCTTTTCGCCTGATTTTTGATATAATTTAAGAATTTTCGGTATTGGCCATTTGTTGATGGGAAATGTAAGTAAAGCCACAGGAACACCAGATTTTCCAACAGTCTTCATTTCGCCTTATTTTGCAGAGGAAATCGAGAAAAATAACTGAAAATGATATATTTTATGAATTCTCGATATTGGGCGTTTATTCAAAGGAAATATAAGTGAAAAGAGTGGAACGCAATATTTTTCCAGGACTCTTCATTTCGCCTGATTTTTGATATATATTAAGAATTTTCGGTATTGGCCGTTTGTACAGGGGAAATGAAAGTAAAGCCACAGAAACACCATATTATTCCAACATTCTTCATTTCGCTTTATTTTGCAGGGGAAATCGAGAAAAATAATTGAAAATGATATATATTATGAATTCTCGATATTGGGCGTTTATTCAAAGGAAATATAAGTAAAAACTTTGGAACGCAATATTTTTCCAGGACTTTTCTTTTCGCCTGATTTTTGATATAATTTAAGAATTTTCGGTATTGGCCGTTTGTAGATGGGAAATGTAAGTAAAGCCACAGGAACACCATATATTTTTAACATTCTTCATTTCGCTTTATTTTGCAGAGGAAATCGAGAAAAATGATGGAAAATGATATTATTTTATGAATTCTCGATATTGGGCGATTATTCAAAGGAAATATAAGTAAAAAGTGTGGAACGCAATATTTTTCCAGGACTCTTCATTTCGCCTGATTTTTGATATAATTTAAGAATTTTCGGTATTGGCCGTTTGTAGATGGGAAATGTAAGTAAAGCCACAGGAACACCAGATTTTCCAACAGTCTTCATTTCGCCTTATTTTGCAGAGGAAATCGAGAAAAATGATGAAAAATGATATTATTTTATGAATTCTCGATATTGGGCGATTATTCAAAGGAAATATAAGTAAAAAGTGTGGAACGCAATATTTTTCCAGGACTCTTCATTTCGGCTGATTTTTGATATATTTTAAGAATTTTCGGTATTGGCTGTTTGTACAGGGGAAATGAAAGTAAAGCCACAGAAACACCATATTATTCCAACATTCTTCATTTTGCTTTATTTTGCAGAGGAAATCGAGAAAAATAATTGAAAATGATATATATTATGAATTCTCGATATTGGGCGTTTATTCAAAGGAAATATAAGTGAAAAGAGTGGAACGCAATATTTTTCCAGGACTTTTCTCTTCGCCTGATTTTTGATATATATTAAGAATTTTCGGTATTGGCCGTTTGTACAGGGGAAATGAAAATAAAGCCACAGAAACACCATATTATTCCAACATTCTTCATTTCGCTTTATTTTGCAGAGGAAATCGAGAAAAATAATTGAAAATGATATATATTATGAATTCTTGATATTGGGCGTTTATTCAAAGGAAATATAAGTAAAAACTTTGGAACGCAATATTTTTCCAGGACTTTTCTTTTCGCCTGATTTTTGATATAATTTAAGAATTTTCGGTATTGACCGTTTGTAGATGGGAAATGTAAGTAAAGCCACAGGAACACCATATTTTTCTAACATTCTTCATTTCGCTTTTTTTTGCAGAGGAAATCGAGTAAAATAATTGAAAATGATATATTTTATGAATTCTCGATATTGGGCGTTTTTTCAAAGGAAATATAAGTAAAGAGAGTGGAACGCAGTATTTTTCCAGGACTCTTCATTTCGTCTGATTTTTGATATAATTTAAGAATTTTCGGTATTGGCCGTTTGTAGATGGGAAATGTAAGTAAAGCCACAGGAACACCAGATTTTCCAACAGTCTTCATTTCGCCTTATTTTGCAGAGGAAATCGAGAAAAATGATGGAAAATGATATTATTTTATGAATTCTCGATATTGGGCGATTATTCAAAGGAAATATAAGTAAAAAGTGTGGAACGCAATATTTTTCCAGGACTCTTCATTTCGGCTGATTTTTGATATATTTTAAGAATTTTCGGTATTGGCCGTTTGTACAGGGGAAATGAAAGTAAAGCCACAGAAACACCATATTATTCCAACATTCTTCATTTTGCTTTATTTTGCAGAGGAAATCGAGAAAAATAATTGAAAATGATATATATTATGAATTCTCGATATTGGGCGTTTATTCAAAGGAAATATAAGTGAAAAGAGTGGAACGCAATATTTTTCCAGGACTTTTCTTTTCGCCTGATTTTTGATATAATTTAAGAATTTTCGGTATTGGCCGTTTGTACAGGGGAAATGAAAGTAAAGCCACAGAAACACCATATTATTCCAACATTCTTCATTTCGCTTTATTTTGCAGAGGAAATCGATAAAAATGATGGAAAATGATATTATTTTATGAATTCTCGATATTGGGCGCTTGTACATGGGAAATGTAAGTAAAGCCACAGGAACACCATATTTTCCCAACATTCTTCATTTCGCCTTATTTTGCAGAGGAAATCGAGAAAAATAATTGAAAATGATATGTTTTATGAATTCTCGATATTGGGCGATTATTCAAAGGAAATATAAGTAAAAAGAGTGGAACGCAATATTTTTCCAGGACTCTTCTTTTCGCCTGATTTTTGATATATATTAAGAATTTTCGGTATTGACCGTTTGTACAGGGGAAATGAAAGTAAAGCCACAGAAACACCATATTATTCCAACATTCTTCATTTCGCTTTTTTTTGCAGAGGAAATCGAGTAAAATAATTGAAAATGATATATTTTATGAATTCTCGATATTGGGCGTTTATTCAAAGGAAATATAAGTAAAAAGAGTGGAACGCAATATTTTTCCAGGACTCTTTATTCCGCCTGATTTTTGATATATATTAAGAATTTTCGGTATTGGCCGTTTGTACAGGGGAAATGAAAGTAAAGCCACAGAAACACCATATTATTCCAACATTCTTCATTTCGCTTTATTTTGCAGAGGAAATCGATAAAAATGATGGAAAATGATATTATTTTATGAATTCTCGATATTGGGCGCTTGTACATGGGAAATGTAAGTAAAGCCACAGGAACACCATATTTTCCCAACATTCTTCATTTCGCCTTATTTTGCAGAGGAAATCGAGTAAAATAATTGAAAATGATATATTTTATGAATTCTCGATATTGGGCGTTTATTCAAAGGAAATATAAGTAAAAAGAGTGGAACGCAATATTTTTCCAGGACTCTTTATTCCGCCTGATTTTTGATATATATTAAGAATTTTCGGTATTGGCCGTTTGTACAGGGGAAATGAAAGTAAAGCCACAGAATCACCATATTATTCCAACATTCTTCATTTCGCTTTTTTTTGCAGAGGAAATCGAGTAAAATAATTGAAAATGATATATATTATGAATTCTCGATATTGGGCGTTTATTCAAAGGAAATATAAGTAAAAAGAGTGGAACGCAATATTTTTCCAGGACTCTTCATTTCGCCTGATTTTTGATATATATTAAAAATTTTCGGTATTGGCCGTTTGTACAAGGGAAATGAAAGTAAAGCCACAGAAACACCATATTATTCCAACATTCTTCATTTCGCCTTTTTTTGCAGAGGAAATCGAGTAAAATAATTGAAAATGATATATTTTATGAATTCTCGATATTGGGCGTTTATTCAAAGGAAATATAAGTAAAAAGAGTGGAACGCAATATTTTTCCAGGACTCTTTATTCCGCCTGATTTTTGATATATATTAAGAATTTTCGGTATTGGCCGTTTGTACAGGGGAAATGAAAGTAAAGCCACAGAAACACCATATTATTCCAACATTCTTCATTTCGCTTTATTTTGCAGAGGAAATCGATAAAAATGATGGAAAATGATATTATTTTATGAATTCTCGATATTGGGCGATTATTCAAAGGAAATATAAGTAAAAAGAGTGGAACGCAATATTTTTCCAGGACTCTTCATTTCGCCTGATTTTTGATATATATTAAGAATTTTCGGTATTGGCCGTGTGTACAGGGGAAATGTAAGTAAAGCCACAGAACCACCATATTTTTCCAACATTCATAATTTCGCTTTATTTTGCAGAAGAAATCGAGAAAAATGATGGAATATTATATATTTTATGAATTCTCGATATTGGGCGTTTATTCAAAGGAAATATAAGTAAAAAGAGTGGAACGCAATATTTTTCCAGGACTCTTCATTTCGGCTGATTGTTGATATAATTTAAGAATTTTCGGTATTGGCCGTTTGTACATGGGAAATGTAAGTAAAGCAACAGGAACACCATATTTTTCTAACATTCTTCATTTCTCTTTTTTTTGCAGAGGAAATCGAGAAAAATAATTGAAAATGATATATTTTATGAATTCTCGATACTGGGCGTTTATTCAAAGGAAATATAAGTAAAAAGAGTGGAACGCAATTATTTTCCAGGACTCTTCATTTCGCCTGATTTTAGATATAATTTAAGAATTTTCGGTATTGGCCGTTTGTACATGGGAAATGTAAGTAAAGCCACAGGAACACCATATTTTTCTAACATTCTTCATTTCGCTTTATTTTTCAGGGGAAATCGAGAAAAATAATTGAAAATGATATATATTATGAATTCTCGATATTGGGCGTTTATTCAAAGGAAATATAAGTAAAAACTTTGGAACGCAATATTTTTCCAGGACTTTTCTTTTCGCCTGATTTTTGATATAATTTAAGAATTTTCGGTATTGGCCGTTTGTAGATGGGAAATGTAAGTAAAGCCACAGGAACACCATATTTTTTTAACATTCTTCATTTCGCTTTATTTTGCAGAGGAAATCGAGAAAAATGATGGAAAATGATATTATTTTATGAATTCTCGATATTGGGCGATTATTCAAAGGAAATATAAGTAAAAAGTGTGGAACGCAATATTTTTCCAGGACTCTTCATTTCGGCTGATTTGTGATATATTTTAAGAATTTTCGGTATTGGCCGTTTGTACAGGGGAAATGAAAGTAAAGCCACAGAAACACCATATTATTCCAACATTCTTCATTTTGCTTTATTTTGCAGAGGAAATCGAGAAAAATAATTGAAAATGATATATATTATGAATTCTTGATATTGGGCGTTTATTCAAAGGAAATATAAGTAAAAACTTTGGAACGCAATATTTTTCCAGGACTTTTCTTTTCGCCTGATTTTTGATATAATTTAAGAATTTTCGGTATTGGCCGTTTGTTGATGGGAAATGTAAGTAAAGCCACAGGAACACCAGATTTTCCAACAGTCTTCATTTCGCCTTATTTTGCAGAGGAAATCGAGAAAAATAACTGAAAATGATATATTTTATGAATTCTCGATATTGGGCGTTTATTCAAAGGAAATATAAGTGAAAAGAGTGGAACGCAATATTTTTCCAGGACTCTTCATTTCGCCTGATTTTTGATATATATTAAGAATTTTCGGTATTGGCCGTTTGTACAGGGGAAATGAAAATAAAGCCACAGAAACACCATATTATTCCAACATTCTTCATTTCGCTTTATTTTGTAGAGGAAATCGAGAAAAATAATTGAAAATGATATAGTATATTATGAATTCTTGATATTGTGCGTTTATTCAAAGGAAATATAAGTAAAAAGAGTGGAACGCAATATTTTTCCAGGACTCTTCATTTCGCCTTATTTTTGATATAATTTAAGAATTTTCGGTATTGGCCGTTTGTACATGGGAAATGTAAGTAAAGCCACAGGAACACCATTTTTTTCTAACATTCTTCATTTCCCTTTTTTTTGCAGAGGAAATCGAGAAAAATAATTGAAAATGATATATATTATGAATTCTTGATATTGGGCGTTTATTCAAAGGAAATATAAGTAAAAACTTTGGAACGCAATATTTTTCCAGGACTCTTCATTTCGCCTGATTTTTGATATATATTAAGAATTTTCGGTATTGGCCGTTTGTACAGGGGAAATGTAAGTAAAGCCACAGAAACACCATATTATTCCAACATCCTTCATTTCGCTTTATTTTGCAGAGGAAATCGAGAAAAATGATGGAAAATGATATTATTTTATGAATTCTCGATATTGGGCGATTATTCAAAGGAAATATAAGTAAAAAGTGTGGAACGCAATATTTTTCCAGGACTCTTCATTTCGCCTGATTTTTGATATAATTTAAGAATTTTCGGTATTGGCCGTTTGTAGATGGGAAATGTAAGTAAAGCCACAGGAACACCAGATTTTCCAACAGTCTTCATTTCGCCTTATTTTGCAGAGGAAATCGAGAAAAATGATGGAAAATGATATTATTTTATGAATTCTCGATATTGGGCGATTATTCAAAGGAAATATAAGTAAAAAGTGTGGAACGCAATATTTTTCCAGGACTCTTCATTTCGGCTGATTTTTGATATATTTTAAGAATTTTCGGTATTGGCCGTTTGTACAGGGGAAATGAAAGTAATGCCACAGAAACACCATATTATTCCAACATTCTTCATTTTGCTTTATTTTGCAGAGGAAATCGAGAAAAATAATTGAAACTGATATATATTATGAATTCTCGATATTGGGCGTTTATTCAAAGGAAATATAAGTGAAAAGAGTGGAACGCAATATTTTTCCAGGACTCTTCATTTCGCCTGATTTTTGATATATATTAAGAATTTTCGGTATTGGCCGTTTGTACAGGGGAAATGAAAATAAAGCCACAGAAACACCATATTATTCCAACATTCTTCATTTCGCTTTATTTTGCAGAGGAAATCGAGAAAAATAATTGAAAATGATATATATTATGAATTCTTGATATTGGGCGTTTATTCAAAGGAAATATAAGTAAAAACTTTGGAACGCAATATTTTTCCAGGACTTTTCTTTTCGCCTGATTTTTGATATAATTTAAGAATTTTCTGTATTGACCGTTTGTAGATGGGAAATGTAAGTAAAGCCACAGGAACACCATATTTTTCTAACATTCTTCATTTCGCTTTTTTTTGCAGAGGAAATCGAGTAAAATAATTGAAAATGATATATTTTATGAATTCTCGATATTGGGCGTTTTTTCAAAGGAAATATAAGTAAAGAGAGTGGAACGCAGTATTTTTCCAGGACTCTTCATTTCGCCTGATTTTTGATATAATTTAAGAATTTTCGGTATTGGCCGTTTGTAGATGGGAAATGTAAGTAAAGCCACAGGAACACCAGATTTTCCAACAGTCTTCATTTCGCCTTATTTTGCAGAGAAAATCGAGAAAAATGATGGAAAATGATATTATTTTATGAATTCTCGATATTGGGCGATTATTCAAAGGAAATATAAGTAAAAAGTGTGGAACGCAATATTTTTCCAGGACTCTTCATTTCGCCTGATTTTTGATATAATTTAAGAATTTTCGGTATTGGCCGTTTGTAGATGGGAAATGTAAGTAAAGCCACAGGAACACCAGATTTTCCAACAGTCTTCATTTCGCCTTATTTTGCAGAGGAAATCGAGAAAAATGATGGAAAATGATATTATTTTATGAATTCTCGATATTGGGCGATTATTCAAAGGAAATATAAGTAAAAAGTGTGGAACGCAATATTTTTCCAGGACTCTTCATTTCGGCTGATTTTTGATATATTTTAAGAATTTTCGGTATTGGCCGTTTGTACAGGGGAAATGAAAGTAATGCCACAGAAACACCATATTATTCCAACATTCTTCATTTTGCTTTATTTTGCAGAGGAAATCGAGAAAAATAATTGAAAATGATATATATTATGAATTCTCGATATTGGGCGTTTATTCAAAGGAAATATAAGTGAAAAGAGTGGAACGCAATATTTTTCCAGGACTCTTCATTTCGCCTGATTTTTGATATATATTAAGAATTTTCGGTATTGGCCGTTTGTACAGGGGAAATGAAAATAAAGCCACAGAAACACCATATTATTCCAACATTCTTCATTTCGCTTTATTTTGCAGAGGAAATCGAGAAAAATAATTGAAAATGATATATATTATGAATTCTTGATATTGGGCGTTTATTCAAAGGAAATATAAGTAAAAACTTTGGAACGCAATATTTTTCCAGGACTTTTCTTTTCGCCTGATTTTTGATATAATTTAAGAATTTTCGGTATTGGCCGTTTGTTGATGGGAAATGTAAGTAAAGCCACAGGAACACCAGATTTTCCAACAGTCTTCATTTCGCCTTATTTTGCAGAGGAAATCGAGAAAAATAACTGAAAATGATATATTTTATGAATTCTCGATATTGGGCGTTTATTCAAAGGAAATATAAGTGAAAAGAGTGGAACGCAATATTTTTCCAGGACTCTTCATTTCGCCTGATTTTTGATATATATTAAGAATTTTCGGTATTGGCCGTTTGTACAGGGGAAATGAAAATAAAGCCACAGAAACACCATATTATTCCAACATTCTTCATTTCGCTTTATTTTGTAGAGGAAATCGAGAAAAATAATTGAAAATGATATAGTATATTATGAATTCTTGATATTGTGCGTTTATTCAAAGGAAATATAAGTAAAAAGAGTGGAACGCAATATTTTTCCAGGACTCTTCATTTCGCCTTATTTTTGATATAATTTAAGAATTTTCGGTATTGGCCGTTTGTACATGGGAAATGTAAGTAAAGCCACAGGAACACCATATTATTCCAACATTCTTCATTTCGCTTCATTTTGCAGAGGAAATCGAGAAAAATAATTGAACATGATATATATTATGAATTCTTGATATTGGGCGTTTATTCAAAGGAAATATAAGTAAAAACTTTGGAACGCAATATTTTTCCAGGACTCTTCATTTCGCCTGATTTTTGATATATATTAAGAATTTTCGGTATTGGCCGTTTGTACAGGGGAAATGTAAGTAAAGCCACAGAAACACCATATTATTCCAACATCCTTCATTTCGCTTTATTTTGCAGAGGAAATCGAGAAAAATGATGGAAAATGATATTATTTTATGAATTCTCGATATTGGGCGATTATTCAAAGGAAATATAAGTAAAAAGTGTGGAACGCAATATTTTTCCAGGACTCTTCATTTCGCCTGATTTTTGATATAATTTAAGAATTTTCGGTATTGGCCGTTTGTAGATGGGAAATGTAAGTAAAGCCACAGGAACACCAGATTTTCCAACAGTCTTCATTTCGCCTTATTTTGCAGAGGAAATCGAGAAAAATGATGGAAAATGATATTATTTTATGAATTCTCGATATTGGGCGATTATTCAAAGGAAATATAAGTAAAAAGTGTGGAACGCAATATTTTTCCAGGACTCTTCATTTCGCCTGATTTTTGATATATATTAAGAATTTTCGGTATTGGCCGTTTGTACAGGGGAAATGAAAGTAAAGCCACAGAAACACCATATTATTCCAACATCCTTCATTTCGCTTTATTTTGCAGAGGAAATCGAGAAAAATGATGGAAAATGATATTATTTTATGAATTCTCGATATTGGGCGATTATTCAAAGGAAATATAAGTAAAAAGTGTGGAACGCAATATTTTTCCAGGACTCTTCATTTCGCCTGATTTTTGATATAATTTAAGAATTTTCGGTATTGGCCGTTTGTAGATGGGAAATGTAAGTAAAGCCACAGGAACACCAGATTTTCCAACAGTCTTCATTTCGCCTTATTTTGCAGAGGAAATCGAGAAAAATGATGGAAAATGATATTATTTTATGAATTCTCGATATTGGGCGATTATTCAAAGGAAATATAAGTAAAAAGTGTGGAACGCAATATTTTTCCAGGACTCTTCATTTCGGCTGATTTTTGATATATTTTAAGAATTTTCGGTATTGGCCGTTTGTACAGGGGAAATGAAAGTAATGCCACAGAAACACCATATTATTCCAACATTCTTCATTTTGCTTTATTTTGCAGAGGAAATCGAGAAAAATAATTGAAAATGATATATATTATGAATTCTCGATATTGGGCGTTTATTCAAAGGAAATATAAGTGAAAAGAGTGGAACGCAATATTTTTCCAGGACTCTTCATTTCGCCTGATTTTTGATATATATTAAGAATTTTCGGTATTGGCCGTTTGTACAGGGGAAATGAAAATAAAGCCACAGAAACACCATATTATTCCAACATTCTTCATTTCGCTTTATTTTGCAGAGGAAATCGAGAAAAATAATTGAAAATGATATATATTATGAATTCTTGATATTGGGCGTTTATTCAAAGGAAATATAAGTAAAAACTTTGGAACGCAATATTTTTCCAGGACTTTTCTTTTCGCCTGATTTTTGATATAATTTAAGAATTTTCTGTATTGACCGTTTGTAGATGGGAAATGTAAGTAAAGCCACAGGAACACCATATTTTTCTAACATTCTTCATTTCGCTTTTTTTTGCAGAGGAAATCGAGTAAAATAATTGAAAATGATATATTTTATGAATTCTCGATATTGGGCGTTTTTTCAAAGGAAATATAAGTAAAGAGAGTGGAACGCAGTATTTTTCCAGGACTCTTCATTTCGCCTGATTTTTGGTATAATTTAAGAATTTTCGGTATTGGCCGTTTGTACAGGGGAAATGAAAGTAATGCCACAGAAACACCATATTATTCCAACATTCTTCATTTTGCTTTATTTTGCAGAGGAAATCGAGAAAAATAATTGAAAATGATATATATTATGAATTCTCGATATTGGGCGTTTATTCAAAGGAAATATAAGTGAAAAGAGTGGAACGCAATATTTTTCCAGGACTCTTCATTTCGCCTGATTTTTGATATATATTAAGAATTTTCGGTATTGGCCGTTTGTACAGGGGAAATGAAAATAAAGCCACAGAAACACCATATTATTCCAACATTCTTCATTTCGCTTTATTTTGCAGAGGAAATCGAGAAAAATAATTGAAAATGATATATATTATGAATTCTTGATATTGGGCGTTTATTCAAAGGAAATATAAGTAAAAACTTTGGAACGCAATATTTTTCCAGGACTTTTCTTTTCGCCTGATTTTTGATATAATTTAAGAATTTTCTGTATTGACCGTTTGTAGATGGGAAATGTAAGTAAAGCCACAGGAACACCATATTATTCCAACATTCTTCATTTCGCTTCATTTTGCAGAGGAAATCGAGAAAAATAATTGAACATGATATATTTTATGAATTCTCGATATTGGGCGATTATTCAAAGGAAATATAAGTAAAAAGAGTGGAACGCAATATTTTTCCAGGACTCTTCATTTCGCCTGATTTTTGATATATATTAAGAATTTTCGGTATTGGCCGTGTGTACAGGGGAAATGTAAGTAAAGCCACAGAACCACCATATTTTTCCAACATTCATAATTTCGCTTTATTTTGCAGAAGAAATAGAGAAAAATGATGGAATATTATATATTTTATGAATTCTCGATATTGGGCGTTTATTCAAAGGAAATATAAGTAAAAAGAGTGGAACGCAATATTTTTCCAGGACTCTTCATTTCGGCTGATTGTTGATATAATTTAAGAATTTTCGGTATTGGCCGTTTGTACATGGGAAATGTAAGTAAAGCAACAGGAACACCATATTTTTCTAACATTCTTCATTTCTCTTTTTTTTGCAGAGGAAATCGAGAAAAATAATTGAAAATGATATATTTTATGAATTCTCGATACTGGGCGTTTATTCAAAGGAAATATAAGTAAAAAGAGTGGAACGCAATTATTTTCCAGGACTCTTCATTTCGCCTGATTTTAGATATAATTTAAGAATTTTCGGTATTGGCCGTTTGTACATGGGAAATGTAAGTAAAGCCACAGGAACACCATATTTTTCTAACATTCTTCATTTCGCTTTATTTTGCAGGGGAAATCGAGAAAAATAATTGAAAATGATATATATTATGAATTCTCGATATTGGGCGTTTATTCAAAGGAAATATAAGTAAAAACTTTGGAACGCAATATTTTTCCAGGACTTTTCTTTTCGCCTGATTTTTGATATAATTTAAGAATTTTCGGTATTGGCCGTTTGTAGATGGGAAATGTAAGTAAAGCCACAGGAACACCATATTTTTTTAACATTCTTCATTTCGCTTTATTTTGCAGAGGAAATCGAGAAAAATGATGGAAAATGATATTATTTTATGAATTCTCGATATTGGGCGATTATTCAAAGGAAATATAAGTAAAAAGTGTGGAACGCAATATTTTTCCAGGACTCTTCATTTCGGCTGATTTGTGATATATTTTAAGAATTTTCGGTATAGGCCGTTTGTACAGGGGAAATGAAAGTAAAGCCACAGAAACACCATATTATTCCAACATTCTTCATTTTGCTTTATTTTGCAGAGGAAATCGAGAAAAATAATTGAAAATGATATATATTATGAATTCTTGATATTGGGCGTTTATTCAAAGGAAATATAAGTAAAAACTTTGGAACGCAATATTTTTCCAGGACTTTTCTTTTCGCCTGATTTTTGATATAATTTAAGAATTTTCGGTATTGGCCGTTTGTTGATGGGAAATGTAAGTAAAGCCACAGGAACACCATTTTTTTCTAACATTCTTCATTTCCCTTTTTTTTGCAGAGGAAATCGAGAAAAATAATTGAAAATGATATATATTATGAATTCTTGATATTGGGCGTTTATTCAAAGGAAATATAAGTAAAAACTTTGGAACGCAATATTTTTCCAGGACTTTTCTTTTCGCCTGATTTTTGATATAATTTAAGAATTTTCGGTATTGGCCGTTTGTAGATGGGAAATGTAAGTAAAGCCACAGGAACACCATATTTTTTTAACATTCTTCATTTCGCTTTATTTTGCAGAGGAAATCGAGAAAAATGATGGAAAATGATATTATTTTATGAATTCTCGATATTGGGCGATTATTCAAAGGAAATATAAGTAAAAAGTGTGGAACGCAATATTTTTCCAGGACTCTTCATTTCGGCTGATTTGTGATATATTTTAAGAATTTTCGGTATTGGCCGTTTGTACAGGGGAAATGAAAGTAAAGCCACAGAAACACCATATTATTCCAACATTCTTCATTTTGCTTTATTTTGCAGAGGAAATCGAGAAAAATAATTGAAAATGATATATATTATGAATTCTTGATATTGGGCGTTTATTCAAAGGAAATATAAGTAAAAACTTTGGAACGCAATATTTTTCCAGGACTCTTCATTTCGCCTGATTTTTGATATATATTAAGAATTTTCGGTATTGGCCGTTTGTACAGGGGAAATGAAAATAAAGCCACAGAAACACCATATTATTCCAACATTCTTCATTTCGCTTTATTTTGTAGAGGAAATCGAGAAAAATAATTGAAAATGATATAGTATATTATGAATTCTTGATATTGTGCGTTTATTCAAAGGAAATATAAGTAAAAAGAGTTGAACGCAATATTTTTCCAGGACTCTTCATTTCGCCTTATTTTTGATATAATTTAAGAATTTTCGGTATTGGCCGTTTGTACATGGGAAATGTAAGTAAAGCCACAGGAACACCATTTTTTTCTAACATTCTTCATTTCCCTTTTTTTTGCAGAGGAAATCGAGAAAAATAATTGAAAATGATATATATTATGAATTCTCGATACTGGGCGTTTATTCAAAGGAAATATAAGTAAAAAGAGTGGAACGCAATTATTTTCCAGGACTCTTCATTTCGCCTGATTTTAGATATAATTTAAGAATTTTCGGTATTGGCCGTTTGTACATGGGAAATGTAAGTAAAGCCACAGGAACACCATATTTTTCTAACATTCTTCATTTCGCTTTATTTTGCAGGGGAAATCGAGAAAAATAATTGAAAATGATATATATTATGAATTCTCGATATTGGGCGTTTATTCAAAGGAAATATAAGTAAAAACTTTGGAACGCAATATTTTTCCAGGACTTTTCTTTTCGCCTGATTTTTGATATAATTTAAGAATTTTCGGTATTGGCCGTTTGTAGATGGGAAATGTAAGTAAAGCCACAGGAACACCATATTTTTTTAACATTCTTCATTTCGCTTTATTTTGCAGAAGAAATCGATAAAAATGATGGAAAATGATATTATTTTATGAATTCTCGATATTGGGCGATTATTCAAAGGAAATATAAGTAAAAAGTGTGGAACGCAATATTTTTCCAGGACTCTTCATTTCGGCTGATTTGTGATATATTTTAAGAATTTTCGGTATTGGCCGTTTGTACAGGGGAAATGAAAGTAAAGCCACAGAAACACCATATTATTCCAACATTCTTCATATTGCTTTATTTTGCAGAGGAAATCGAGAAAAATAATTGAAAATGATATATATTATGAATTCTTGATATTGGGCGTTTATTCAAAGGAAATATAAGTAAAAACTTTGGAACGCAATATTTTTCCAGGACTTTTCTTTTCGCCTGATTTTTGATATAATTTAAGAATTTTCGGTATTGGCCGTTTGTTGATGGGAAATGTAAGTAAAGCCACAGGAACACCAGATTTTCCAACAGTCTTCATTTCGCCTTATTTTGCAGAGGAAATCGAGAAAAATAACTGAAAATGATATATTTTATGAATTCTCGATATTGGGCGTTTATTCAAAGGAAATATAAGTGAAAAGAGTGGAACGCAATATTTTTCCAGGACTCTTCATTTCGCCTGATTTTTGATATATATTAAGAATTTTCGGTATTGGCCGTTTGTACAGGGGAAATGAAAATAAAGCCACAGAAACACCATATTATTCCAACATTCTTCATTTCGCTTTATTTTGTAGAGGAAATCGAGAAAAATAATTGAAAATGATATAGTATATTATGAATTCTTGATATTGTGCGTTTATTCAAAGGAAATATAAGTAAAAAGAGTGGAACGCAATATTTTTCCAGGACTCTTCATTTCGCCTTATTTTTGATATAATTTAAGAATTTTCGGTATTGGCCGTTTGTACATGGGAAATGTAAGTAAAGCCACAGGAACACCATTTTTTTCTAACATTCTTCATTTCCCTTTTTTTTGCAGAGGAAATCGAGAAAAATAATTGAAAATGATATATATTATGAATTCTTGATATTGGGCGTTTATTCAAAGGAAATATAAGTGAAAAGAGTGGAACGCAATATTTTTCCAGGACTCTTCATTTCGCCTGATTTTTGATATATATTAAGAATTTTCGGTATTGGCCGTTTGTACAGGGGAAATGAAAATAAAGCCACAGAAACACCATATTATTCCAACATTCTTCATTTCGCTTTATTTTGCAGAGGAAATCGAGAAAAATAATTGAAAATGATATATATTATGAATTCTTGATATTGGGCGTTTATTCAAAGGAAATATAAGTAAAAACTTTGGAACGCAATATTTTTCCAGGACTTTTCTTTTCGCCTGATTTTTGATATAATTTAAGAATTTTCTGTATTGACCGTTTGTAGATGGGAAATGTAAGTAAAGCCACAGGAACACCATATTTTTCTAACATTCTTCATTTCGCTTTTTTTTGCAGAGGAAATCGAGTAAAATAATTGAAAATGATATATTTTATGAATTCTCGATATTGGGCGTTTTTTCAAAGGAAATATAAGTAAAGAGAGTGGAACGCAGTATTTTTCCAGGACTCTTCATTTCGCCTGATTTTTGATATAATTTAAGAATTTTCGGTATTGGCCGTTTGTAGATGGGAAATGTAAGTAAAGCCACAGGAACACCAGATTTTCCAACAGTCTTCATTTCGCCTTATTTTGCAGAGGAAATCGAGAAAAATGATGGAAAATGATATTATTTTATGAATTCTCGATATTGGGCGATTATTCAAAGGAAATATAAGTAAAAAGTGTGGAACGCAATATTTTTCCAGGACTCTTCATTTCGGCTGATTTTTGATATATTTTAAGAATTTTCGGTATTGGCCGTTTGTACAGGGGAAATGAAAGTAAAGCCACAGAAACACCATATTATTCCAACATTCTTCATTTTGCTTTATTTTGCAGAGGAAATCGAGAAAAATAATTGAAAATGATATATATTATGAATTCTCGATATTGGGCGTTTATTCAAAGGAAATATAAGTGAAAAGAGTGGAACGCAATATTTTTCCAGGACTTTTCTTTTCGCCTGATTTTTGATATAATTTAAGAATTTTCGGTATTGGCCGTTTGTACAGGGGAAATGAAAGTAAAGCCACAGAAACACCATATTATTCCAACATTCTTCATTTCGCTTTATTTTGCAGAGGAAATCGATAAAAATGATGGAAAATGATATTATTTTATGAATTCTCGATATTGGGCGCTTGTACATGGGAAATGTAAGTAAAGCCACAGGAACACCATATTTTCCCAACATTCTTCATTTCGCCTTATTTTGCAGAGGAAATCGAGAAAAATAATTGAAAATGATATGTTTTATGAATTCTCGATATTGGGCGATTATTCAAAGGAAATATAAGTAAAAGGAGTGGAACGCAATATTTTTCCAGGACTCTTCTTTTCGCCTGATTTTTGATATATATTAAGAATTTTCGGTATTGACCGTTTGTACAGGGGAAATGAAAGTAAAGCCACAGAAACACCATATTATTCCAACATTCTTCATTTCGCTTTTTTTTGCAGAGGAAATCGAGTAAAATAATTGAAAATGATATATTTTATGAATTCTCGATATTGGGCGTTTATTCAAAGGAAATATAAGTAAAAAGAGTGGAACGCAATATTTTTCCAGGACTCTTTATTCCGCCTGATTTTTGATATATATTAAGAATTTTCGGTATTGGCCGTTTGTACAGGGGAAATGAAAGTAAAGCCACAGAAACACCATATTATTCCAACATTCTTCATTTCGCTTTATTTTGCAGAGGAAATCGATAAAAATGATGGAAAATGATAATATTTTATGAATTCTCGATATTGGGCGCTTGTACATGGGAAATGTAAGTAAAGCCACAGGAACACCATATTTTCCCAACATTCTTCATTTCGCCTTATTTTGCAGAGGAAATCGAGTAAAATAATTGAAAATGATATATTTTATGAATTCTCGATATTGGGCGTTTATTCAAAGGAAATATAAGTAAAAAGAGTGGAACGCAATATTTTTCCAGGACTCTTTATTCCGCCTGATTTTTGATATATATTAAGAATTTTCTGTATTGGCCGTTTGTACAGGGGAAATGAAAGTAAAGCCACAGAATCACCATATTATTCCAACATTCTTCATTTCGCTTTTTTTTGCAGAGGAAATCGAGTAAAATAATTGAAAATGATATATTTTATGAATTCTCGATATTGGGCGTTTATTCAAAGGAAATATAAGTAAAAAGAGTGGAACGCAATATTTTTCCAGGACTCTTCATTTCGCCTGATTTTTGATATATATTAAAAATTTTCGGTATTGGCCGTTTGTACAAGGGAAATGAAAGTAAAGCCACAGAAACACCATATTATTCCAACATTCTTCATTTCGCCTTTTTTTGCAGAGGAAATCGAGTAAAATAATTGAAAATGATATATTTTATGAATTCTCGATATTGGGCGTTTATTCAAAGGAAATATAAGTAAAAAGAGTGGAACGCAATATTTTTCCAGGACTCTTTATTCCGCCTGATTTTTGATATATATTAAGAATTTTCGGTATTGGCCGTTTGTACAGGGGAAATGAAAGTAAAGCCACAGAAACACCATATTATTCCAACATTCTTCATTTCGCTTTATTTTGCAGAGGAAATCGATAAAAATGATGGAAAATGATATTATTTTATGAATTCTCGATATTGGGCGCTTGTACATGGGAAATGTAAGTAAAGCCACAGGAACACCATGTTTTCCCAACATTCTTCATTTCGCCTTATTTTGCAGAGGAAATCGAGAAAAATAATTGAAAATGATATGTTTTATGAATTCTCGATATTGGGCGATTATTCAAAGGAAATATAAGTAAAAAGAGTGGAACGCAATATTTTTCCAGGACTCTTCATTTCGCCTGATTTTTGATATATATTAAGAATTTTCGGTATTGACCGTTTGTACAGGGGAAATGAAAGTAAAGCCACAGAAACACCATATTATTCCAACATTCTTCATTTCGCTTCATTTTGCAGAGGAAATCGAGAAAAATAATTGAACATGATATATTTTATGAATTCTCGATATTGGGCGATTATTCAAAGGAAATATAAGTAAAAAGAGTGGAACGCAATATTTTTCCAGGACTCTTCATTTCGCCTGATTTTTGATATATATTAAGAATTTTCGGTATTGGCCGTGTGTACAGGGGAAATGTAAGTAAAGCCACAGAACCACCATATTTTTCCAACATTCATAATTTCGCTTTATTTTGCAGAAGAAATCGAGAAAAATGATGGAATATTATATATTTTATGAATTCTCGATATTGGGCGTTTATTCAAAGGAAATATAAGTAAAAAGAGTGGAACGCAATATTTTTCCAGGACTCTTCATTTCGGCTGATTGTTGATATAATTTAAGAATTTTCGGTATTGGCCGTTTGTACATGGGAAACGTAAGTAAAGCAACAGGAACACCATATTTTTCTAACATTCTTCATTTCTCTTTTTTTTGCAGAGGAAATCGAGAAAAATAATTGAAAATGATATATTTTATGAATTCTCGATACTGGGCGTTTATTCAAAGGAAATATAAGTAAAAAGAGTGGAACGCAATTATTTTCCAGGACTCTTCATTTCGCCTGATTTTAGATATAATTTAAGAATTTTCGGTATTGGCCGTTTGTACATGGGAAATGTAAGTAAAGCCACACGAACACCATATTTTTCTAACATTCTTCATTTCGCTTTATTTTGCAGGGGAAATCGAGAAAAATAATTGAAAATGATATATATTATGAATTCTCGATATTGGGCGTTTATTCAAAGGAAATATAAGTAAAAACTTTGGAACGCAATATTTTTCCAGGACTTTTCTTTTCGCCTGATTTTTGATATAATTTAAGAATTTTCGGTATTGGCCGTTTGTAGATGGGAAATGTAAGTAAAGCCACAGGAACACCATATTTTTTTAACATTCTTCATTTCGCTTTATTTTGCAGAGGAAATCGAGAAAAATGATGGAAAATGATATTATTTTATGAATTCTCGATATTGGGCGATTATTCAAAGGAAATATAAGTAAAAAGTGTGGAACGCAATATTTTTCCAGGACTCTTCATTTCGGCTGATTTGTGATATATTTTAAGAATTTTCGGTATTGGCCGTTTGTACAGGGGAAATGAAAGTAAAGCCACAGAAACACCATATTATTCCAACATTCTTCATTTTGCTTTATTTTGCAGAGGAAATCGAGAAAAATAATTGAAAATGATATATATTATGAATTCTTGATATTGGGCGTTTATTCAAAGGAAATATAAGTAAAAACTTTGGAACGCAATATTTTTCCAGGACTTTTCTTCTCGCCTGATTTTTGATATAATTTAAGAATTTTCGGTATTGGCCGTTTGTTGATGGGAAATGTAAGTAAAGCCACAGGAACACCAGATTTTCCAACAGTCTTCATTTCGCCTTATTTTGCAGAGGAAATCGAGAAAAATAACTGAAAATGATATATTTTATGAATTCTCGATATTGGGCGTTTATTCAAAGGAAATATAAGTGAAAAGAGTGGAACGCAATATTTTTCCAGGACTCTTCATTTCGCCTGATTTTTGATATATATTAAGAATTTTCGGTATTGGCCGTTTGTACAGGGGAAATGAAAATAAAGCCACAGAAACACCATATTATTCCAACATTCTTCATTTCGCTTTATTTTGTAGAGGAAATCGAGAAAAATAATTGAAAATGATATAGTATATTATGAATTCTTGATATTGTGCGTTTATTCAAAGGAAATATAAGTAAAAAGAGTGGAACGCAATATTTTTCCAGGACTCTTCATTTCGCCTTATTTTTGATATAATTTAAGAATTTTCGGTATTGGCCGTTTGTACATGGGAAATGTAAGTAAAGCCACAGGAACACCATTTTTTTCTAACATTCTTCATTTCCCTTTTTTTTGCAGAGGAAATCGAGAAAAATAATTGAAAATGATATATATTATGAATTCTTGATATTGGGCGTTTATTCAAAGGAAATATAAGTAAAAACTTTGGAACGCAATATTTTTCCAGGACTCTTCATTTCGCCTGATTTTTGATATATATTAAGAATTTTCGGTATTGGCCGTTTGTACAGGGGAAATGTAAGTAAAGCCACAGAAACACCATATTATTCCAACATCCTTCATTTCGCTTTATTTTGCAGAGGAAATCGAGAAAAATAATTGAAAATGATATATATTATGAATTCTTGATATTGGGCGTTTATTCAAAGGAAATATAAGTAAAAACTTTGGAACGCAATATTTTTCCAGGACTCTTCATTTCGCCTGATTTTTGATATATATTAAGAATTTTCGGTATTGGCCGTTTGTACAGGGGAAATGAAAATAAAGCCACAGAAACACCATATTATTCCAACATTCTTCATTTCGCTTTATTTTGCAGAGGAAATCGAGTAAAATAATTGAAAATGATATATATTATGAATTCTTGATATTGGGCGTTTATTCAAAGGAAATATAAGTAAAAAGAGTGGAACGCAATATTTTTCCAGGACTCTTCATTTCGCCTGATTTTTGATATAATTTAAGAATTTTCGGTATTGGCCGTTTGTACATGGGAAATGTAAGTAAAGCCACAGGAACACCATATTTTTCTAACATACTTCATTTAGCTTTATTTTGCAGAGGAAATCGAGAAAAATAATTGAAAATGATATATATTATGAATTCTTGATATTGGGCGTTTATTCAAAGGAAATATAAGTAAAAACTTTGGAACGCAATATTTTTCCAGGACTCTTCATTTCGCCTGATTTTTGATATAATTTAAGAATTTTCGGTATTGGCCGTTTGTACATGGGAAATGTAAGTAAAGCCACAGGAACACCATATTTTTCTAACATACTTCATTTCGCTTTATTTTGCAGAGGAAATCGAGAAAAATAATTGAAAATGATATATATTATGAATTCTTGATATTGGGCGTTTATTCAAAGGAAATATAAGTAAAAACTTTGGAACGCAATATTTTTCCAGGACTCTTCATTTCGCCTGATTTTTGATATAATTTAAGAATTTTCGGTATTGGCCGTTTGTACATGGGAAATGTAAGTAAAGCCACAGGAATACCATATTTTTCTGACATACTTCATTTCGCTTTATTTTGCAGAGGAAATCGAGTAAAATAATTGAAAATGATATATATTATGAATTCTTGATATTGGGCGTTTATTCAAAGGAAATATAAGTAAAAAGAGTGGAACGCAATATTTTTCCAGGACTCTTCATTTCGCCTGATTTTTGATATAATTTAAGAATTTTCGGTATTGGCCGTTTGTACATGGGAAATGTAAGTGAAGCCACAGGAACACCATATTTTTCTAACATACTTCATTTCGCTTTATTTTGCAGAGGAAATCGAGAAAAATAATTGAAAATGATATATATTATGAATTCTTGATATTGGGCGTTTATTCAAAGGAAATATAAGTAAAAAGAGTGGAACGCAATATTTTTCCAGGACTCTTCATTTCGCCTGATTTTTGATATAATTTAAGAATTTTCGGTATTGGCCGTTTGTACATGGGAAATGTAAGTAAAGCCACAGGAACACCATATTTTTCTAACATACTTCATTTCGCTTTATTTTGCAGAGGAAATCGAGAAAAATAATTGAAAATGATATATTTTATGAATTCTCGATATTGGGCGTTTATTCAAAGGAAATATAAGTAAAAAGAGTGGAACGCAATATTTTTCCAGGACTCTTCATTTCGCCTGATTTTTGATATAATTTAAGAATTTTCGGTATTGGCCGTTTGTACATGGGAAATGTAAGTAAAGCCACAGGAACACCATATTTTTCTAACATTCTTCATTTCGCTTTATTTTGCAGAGGAAATCGAGAAAAATAATTGAAAATGATATATATTATGAATTCTTGATATTGGGCGTTTATTCAAAGGAAATATAAGTAAAAACTTTGGAACGCAATATTTTTCCAGGACTCTTCATTTCGCCTGATTTTTGATATATATTAAGAATTTTCGGTATTGGCCGTTTGTACAGGGGAAATGAAAATAAAGCCACAGAAACACCATATTATTCCAACATCCTTCATTTCGCTTTATTTTGCAGAGGAAATCGAGAAAAATAATTGAAAATGATATATATTATGAATTCTTGATATTGGGCGTTTATTCAAAGGAAATATAAGTAAAAACTTTGGAACGCAATATTTTTCCAGGACTCTTCATTTCGCCTGATTTTTGATATATATTAAGAATTTTCGGTATTGGCCGTTTGTACAGGGGAAATGAAAATAAAGCCACAGAAACACCATATTATTCCAACATTCTTCATTTCGCTTTATTTTGCAGAGGAAATCGAGTAAAATAATTGAAAATGATATATATTATGAATTCTTGATATTGGGCGTTTATTCAAAGGAAATATAAGTAAAAAGAGTGGAACGCAATATTTTTCCAGGACTCTTCATTTCGCCTGATTTTTGATATAATTTAAGAATTTTCGGTATTGGCCGTTTGTACATGGGAAATGTAAGTAAAGCCACAGGAACACCATATTTTTCTAACATACTTCATTTCGCTTTATTTTGCAGAGGAAATCGAGAAAAATAATTGAAAATGATATATATTATGAATTCTTGATATTGGGCGTTTATTCAAAGGAAATATAAGTAAAAACTTTGGAACGCAATATTTTTCCAGGACTCTTCATTTCGCCTGATTTTTGATATAATTTAAGAATTTTCGGTATTGGCCGTTTGTACATGGGAAATGTAAGTAAAGCCACAGGAACACCATATTTTTCTAACATTCTTCATTTCGCTTTATTTTGCAGAGGAAATCGAGAAAAATAATTGAAAATGATATATATTATGAATTCTTGATATTGGGCGTTTATTCAAAGGAAATATAAGTAAAAACTTTGGAACGCAATATTTTTCCAGGACTCTTCATTTCGCCTGATTTTTGATATATATTAAGAATTTTCGGTATTGGCCGTTTGTACAGGGGAAATGAAAATAAAGCCACAGAAACACCATATTATTCCAACATCCTTCATTTCGCTTTATTTTGCAGAGGAAATCGAGAAAAATAATTGAAAATGATATATATTATGAATTCTTGATATTGGGCGTTTATTCAAAGGAAATATAAGTAAAAACTTTGGAACGCAATATTTTTCCAGGACTCTTCATTTCGCCTGATTTTTGATATATATTAAGAATTTTCGGTATTGGCCGTGTGTACAGGGGAAATGTAAGTAAAGCCACAGAACCACCATATTTTTCCAACATTCATAATTTCGCTTTATTTTGCAGAAGAAATCGAGAAAAATGATGGAATATTATATATTTTATGAATTCTCGATATTGGGCGTTTATTCAAAGGAAATATAAGTAAAAAGAGTGGAACGCAATATTTTTCCAGGACTCTTCATTTCGGCTGATTGTTGATATAATTTAAGAATTTTCGGTATTGGCCGTTTGTACATGGGAAACGTAAGTAAAGCAACAGGAACACCATATTTTTCTAACATTCTTCATTTCTCTTTTTTTTGCAGAGGAAATCGAGAAAAATAATTGAAAATGATATATTTTATGAATTCTCGATACTGGGCGTTTATTCAAAGGAAATATAAGTAAAAAGAGTGGAACGCAATTATTTTCCAGGACTCTTCATTTCGCCTGATTTTAGATATAATTTAAGAATTTTCGGTATTGGCCGTTTGTACATGGGAAATGTAAGTAAAGCCACACGAACACCATATTTTTCTAACATTCTTCATTTCGCTTTATTTTGCAGGGGAAATCGAGAAAAATAATTGAAAATGATATATATTATGAATTCTCGATATTGGGCGTTTATTCAAAGGAAATATAAGTAAAAACTTTAGAACGCAATATTTTTCCAGGACTTTTCTTTTCGCCTGATTTTTGATATAATTTAAGAATTTTCGGTATTGGCCGTTTGTAGATGGGAAATGTAAGTAAAGCCACAGGAACACCATATTTTTTTAACATTCTTCATTTCGCTTTATTTTGCAGAGGAAATCGAGAAAAATGATGGAAAATGATATTATTTTATGAATTCTCGATATTGGGCGATTATTCAAAGGAAATATAAGTAAAAAGTGTGGAACGCAATATTTTTCCAGGACTCTTCATTTCGGCTGATTTGTGATATATTTTAAGAATTTTCGGTATTGGCCGTTTGTACAGGGGAAATGAAAGTAAAGCCACAGAAACACCATATTATTCCAACATTCTTCATTTTGCTTTATTTTGCAGAGGAAATCGAGAAAAATAATTGAAAATGATATATATTATGAATTCTTGATATTGGGCGTTTATTCAAAGGAAATATAAGTAAAAACTTTGGAACGCAATATTTTTCCAGGACTTTTCTTCTCGCCTGATTTTTGATATAATTTAAGAATTTTCGGTATTGGCCGTTTGTTGATGGGAAATGTAAGTAAAGCCACAGGAACACCAGATTTTCCAACAGTCTTCATTTCGCCTTATTTTGCAGAGGAAATCGAGAAAAATAACTGAAAATGATATATTTTATGAATTCTCGATATTGGGCGTTTATTCAAAGGAAATATAAGTGAAAAGAGTGGAACGCAATATTTTTCCAGGACTCTTCATTTCGCCTGATTTTTGATATATATTAAGAATTTTCGGTATTGGCCGTTTGTACAGGGGAAATGAAAATAAAGCCACAGAAACACCATATTATTCCAACATTCTTCATTTCGCTTTATTTTGTAGAGGAAATCGAGAAAAATAATTGAAAATGATATAGTATATTATGAATTCTTGATATTGTGCGTTTATTCAAAGGAAATATAAGTAAAAAGAGTGGAACGCAATATTTTTCCAGGACTCTTCATTTCGCCTTATTTTTGATATAATTTAAGAATTTTCGGTATTGGCCGTTTGTACATGGGAAATGTAAGTAAAGCCACAGGAACACCATTTTTTTCTAACATTCTTCATTTCCCTTTTTTTTGCAGAGGAAATCGAGAAAAATAATTGAAAATGATATATATTATGAATTCTTGATATTGGGCGTTTATTCAAAGGAAATATAAGTAAAAACTTTGGAACGCAATATTTTTCCAGGACTCTTCATTTCGCCTGATTTTTGATATATATTAAGAATTTTCGGTATTGGCCGTTTGTACAGGGGAAATGTAAGTAAAGCCACAGAAACACCATATTATTCCAACATCCTTCATTTCGCTTTATTTTGCAGAGGAAATCGAGAAAAATAATTGAAAATGATATATATTATGAATTCTTGATATTGGGCGTTTATTCAAAGGAAATATAAGTAAAAACTTTGGAACGCAATATTTTTCCAGGACTCTTCATTTCGCCTGATTTTTGATATATATTAAGAATTTTCGGTATTGGCCGTTTGTACAGGGGAAATGAAAATAAAGCCACAGAAACACCATATTATTCCAACATTCTTCATTTCGCTTTATTTTGCAGAGGAAATCGAGTAAAATAATTGAAAATGATATATATTATGAATTCTTGATATTGGGCGTTTATTCAAAGGAAATATAAGTAAAAAGAGTGGAACGCAATATTTTTCCAGGACTCTTCATTTCGCCTGATTTTTGATATAATTTAAGAATTTTCGGTATTGGCCGTTTGTACATGGGAAATGTAAGTAAAGCCACAGGAACACCATATTTTTCTAACATACTTCATTTCGCTTTATTTTGCAGAGGAAATCGAGAAAAATAATTGAAAATGATATATATTATGAATTCTTGATATTGGGCGTTTATTCAAAGGAAATATAAGTAAAAACTTTGGAACGCAATATTTTTCCAGGACTCTTCATTTCGCCTGATTTTTGATATAATTTAAGAATTTTCGGTATTGGCCGTTTGTACATGGGAAATGTAAGTAAAGCCACAGGAACACCATATTTTTCTAACATACTTCATTTCGCTTTATTTTGCAGAGGAAATCGAGAAAAATAATTGAAAATGATATATATTATGAATTCTTGATATTGGGCGTTTATTCAAAGGAAATATAAGTAAAAACTTTGGAACGCAATATTTTTCCAGGACTCTTCATTTCGCCTGATTTTTGATATAATTTAAGAATTTTCGGTATTGGCCGTTTGTACATGGGAAATGTAAGTAAAGCCACAGGAACACCATATTTTTCTGACATACTTCATTTCGCTTTATTTTGCAGAGGAAATCGAGTAAAATAATTGAAAATGATATATATTATGAATTCTTGATATTGGGCGTTTATTCAAAGGAAATATAAGTAAAAAGAGTGGAACGCAATATTTTTCCAGGACTCTTCATTTCGCCTGATTTTTGATATAATTTAAGAATTTTCGGTATTGGCCGTTTGTACATGGGAAATGTAAGTGAAGCCACAGGAACACCATATTTTTCTAACATACTTCATTTCGCTTTATTTTGCAGAGGAAATCGAGAAAAATAATTGAAAATGATATATATTATGAATTCTTGATATTGGGCGTTTATTCAAAGGAAATATAAGTAAAAAGAGTGGAACGCAATATTTTTCCAGGACTCTTCATTTCGCCTGATTTTTGATATAATTTAAGAATTTTCGGTATTGGCCGTTTGTACATGGGAAATGTAAGTAAAGCCACAGGAACACCATATTTTTCTAACATACTTCATTTCGCTTTATTTTGCAGAGGAAATCGAGAAAAATAATTGAAAATGATATATTTTATGAATTCTCGATATTGGGCGTTTATTCAAAGGAAATATAAGTAAAAAGAGTGGAACGCAATATTTTTCCAGGACTCTTCATTTCGCCTGATTTTTGATATAATTTAAGAATTTTCGGTATTGGCCGTTTGTACATGGGAAATGTAAGTAAAGCCACAGGAACACCATATTTTTCTAACATTCTTCATTTCGCTTTATTTTGCAGAGGAAATCGAGAAAAATAATTGAAAATGATATATATTATGAATTCTTGATATTGGGCGTTTATTCAAAGGAAATATAAGTAAAAACTTTGGAACGCAATATTTTTCCAGGACTCTTCATTTCGCCTGATTTTTGATATATATTAAGAATTTTCGGTATTGGCCGTTTGTACAGGGGAAATGAAAATAAAGCCACAGAAACACCATATTATTCCAACATCCTTCATTTCGCTTTATTTTGCAGAGGAAATCGAGAAAAATAATTGAAAATGATATATATTATGAATTCTTGATATTGGGCGTTTATTCAAAGGAAATATAAGTAAAAACTTTGGAACGCAATATTTTTCCAGGACTCTTCATTTCGCCTGATTTTTGATATATATTAAGAATTTTCGGTATTGGCCGTTTGTACAGGGGAAATGAAAATAAAGCCACAGAAACACCATATTATTCCAACATTCTTCATTTCGCTTTATTTTGCAGAGGAAATCGAGTAAAATAATTGAAAATGATATATATTATGAATTCTTGATATTGGGCGTTTATTCAAAGGAAATATAAGTAAAAAGAGTGGAACGCAATATTTTTCCAGGACTCTTCATTTCGCCTGATTTTTGATATAATTTAAGAATTTTCGGTATTGGCCGTTTGTACATGGGAAATGTAAGTAAAGCCACAGGAACACCATATTTTTCTAACATACTTCATTTCGCTTTATTTTGCACAGGAAATCGAGAAAAATAATTGAAAATGATATATATTATGAATTCTTGATATTGGGCGTTTATTCAAAGGAAATATAAGTAAAAACTTTGGAACGCAATATTTTTCCAGGACTCTTCATTTCGCCTGATTTTTGATATAATTTAAGAATTTTCGGTATTGGCCGTTTGTACATGGGAAATGTAAGTAAAGCCACAGGAACACCATATTTTTCTAACATACTTCATTTCGCTTTATTTTGCAGAGGAAATCGAGAAAAATAATTGAAAATGATATATATTATGAATTCTTGATATTGGGCGTTTATTCAAAGGAAATATAAGTAAAAACTTTGGAACGCAATATTTTTCCAGGACTCTTCATTTCGCCTGATTTTTGATATAATTTAAGAATTTTCGGTATTGGCCGTTTGTACATGGGAAATGTAAGTAAAGCCACAGGAACACCATATTTTTCTAACATTCTTCATTTCGCTTTATTTTGCAGAGGAAATCGAGAAAAATAATTGAAAATGATATATATTATGAATTCTTGATATTGGGCGTTTATTCAAAGGAAATATAAGTAAAAACTTTGGAACGCAATATTTTTCCAGGACTCTTCATTTCGCCTGATTTTTGATATATATTAAGAATTTTCGGTATTGGCCGTTTGTACAGGGGAAATGTAAGTAAAGCCACAGAAACACCATATTATTCCAACATCCTTCATTTCGCTTTATTTTGCAGAGGAAATCGAGAAAAATAATTGAAAATGATATATATTATGAATTCTTGATATTGGGCGTTTATTCAAAGGAAATATAAGTAAAAACTTTGGAACGCAATATTTTTCCAGGACTCTTCATTTCGCCTGATTTTTGATATATATTAAGAATTTTCGGTATTGGCCGTTTGTACAGGGGAAATGAAAATAAAGCCACAGAAACACCATATTATTCCAACATTCTTCATTTCGCTTTATTTTGCAGAGGAAATCGAGTAAAATAATTGAAAATGATATATATTATGAATTCTTGATATTGGGCGTTTATTCAAAGGAAATATAAGTAAAAAGAGTGGAACGCAATATTTTTCCAGGACTCTTCATTTCGCCTGATTTTTGATATAATTTAAGAATTTTCGGTATTGGCCGTTTGTACATGGGAAATGTAAGTAAAGCCACAGGAACACCATATTTTTCTAACATACTTCATTTCGCTTTATTTTGCAGAGGAAATCGAGAAAAATAATTGAAAATGATATATATTATGAATTCTTGATATTGGGCGTTTATTCAAAGGAAATATAAGTAAAAACTTTGGAACGCAATATTTTTCCAGGACTCTTCATTTCGCCTGATTTTTGATATAATTTAAGAATTTTCGGTATTGGCCGTTTGTACATGGGAAATGTAAGTAAAGCCACAGGAACACCATATTTTTCTAACATACTTCATTTCGCTTTATTTTGCAGAGGAAATCGAGAAAAATAATTGAAAATGATATATATTATGAATTCTTGATATTGGGCGTTTATTCAAAGGAAATATAAGTAAAAAGAGTGGAACGCAATATTTTTCCAGGACTCTTCATTTCGCCTGATTTTTGATATAATTTAAGAATTTTCGGTATTGGCCGTTTGTACATGGGAAATGTAAGTAAAGCCACAGGAACACCATATTTTTCTAACATACTTCATTTCGCTTTATTTTGCAGAGGAAATCGAGAAAAATAATTGAAAATGATATATTTTATGAATTCTCGATATTGGGCGTTTATTCAAAGGAAATATAAGTAAAAAGAGTGGAACGCAATATTTTTCCAGGACTCTTCATTTCGCCTGATTTTTGATATAATTTAGGAATTTTCGGTATTGGCCGTTTGTACATGGGAAATGTAAGTAAAGCCACAGGAACACCATATTTTTCTAACATTCTTCATTTCGCTTTATTTTGCAGAGGAAATCGAGAAAAATAATTGAAAATGATATATATTATGAATTCTTGATATTGGGCGTTTATTCAAAGGAAATATAAGTAAAAACTTTGGAACGCAATATTTTTCCAGGACTCTTCATTTCGCCTGATTTTTGATATATATTAAGAATTTTCGGTATTGGCCGTTTGTACAGGGGAAATGAAAATAAAGCCACAGAAACACCATATTATTCCAACATTCTTCATTTCGCTTTATTTTGCAGAGGAAATCGAGTAAAATAATTGAAAATGATATATATTATGAATTCTTGATATTGGGCGTTTATTCAAAGGAAATATAAGTAAAAAGAGTGGAACGCAATATTTTTCCAGGACTCTTCATTTCGCCTGATTTTTGATATAATTTAAGAATTTTCGGTATTGGCCGTTTGTACATGGGAAATGTAAGTAAAGCCACAGGAACACCATATTTTTCTAACATACTTCATTTCGCTTTATTTTGCAGAGGAAATCGAGAAAAATAATTGAAAATGATATATATTATGAATTCTTGATATTGGGCGTTTATTCAAAGGAAATATAAGTAAAAACTTTGGAACGCAATATTTTTCCAGGACTCTTCATTTCGCCTGATTTTTGATATAATTTAAGAATTTTCGGTATTGGCCGTTTGTACATGGGAAATGTAAGTAAAGCCACAGGAACACCATATTTTTCTAACATACTTCATTTCGCTTTATTTTGCAGAGGAAATCGAGTAAAATAATTGAAAATGATATATATTATGAATTCTTGATATTGGGCGTTTATTCAAAGGAAATATAAGTAAAAAGAGTGGAACGCAATATTTTTCCAGGACTCTTCATTTCGCCTGATTTTTGATATATATTAAGAATTTTCGGTATTGGCCGTTTGTACAGGGGAAATGTAAGTAAAGCCACAGAAACACCATATTATTCCAACATCCTTCATTTCGCTTTATTTTGCAGAGGAAATCGAGAAAAATAATTGAAAATGATATATATTATGAATTCTTGATATTGGGCGTTTATTCAAAGGAAATATAAGTAAAAACTTTGGAACGCAATATTTTTCCAGGACTCTTCATTTCGCCTGATTTTTGATATAATTTAAGAATTTTCGGTATTGGCCGTTTGTACATGGGAAATGTAAGTAAAGCCACAGGAACACCATATTTTTCTAACATACTTCATTTCGCTTTATTTTGCAGAGGAAATCGAGTAAAATAATTGAAAATGATATATATTATGAATTCTTGATATTGGGCGTTTATTCAAAGGAAATATAAGTAAAAAGAGTGGAACGCAATATTTTTCCAGGACTCTTCATTTCGCCTGATTTTTGATATATATTAAGAATTTTCGGTATTGGCCGTTTGTACAGGGGAAATGTAAGTAAAGCCACAGAAACACCATATTATTCCAACATCCTTCATTTCGCTTTATTTTGCAGAGGAAATCGAGAAAAATAATTGAAAATGATATATATTATGAATTCTTGATATTGGGCGTTTATTCAAAGGAAATATAAGTAAAAACTTTGGAACGCAATATTTTTCCAGGACTCTTCATTTCGCCTGATTTTTGATATATATTAAGAATTTTCGGTATTGGCCGTTTGTACAGGGGAAATGAAAATAAAGCCACAGAAACACCATATTATTCCAACATTCTTCATTTCGCTTTATTTTGCAGAGGAAATCGAGTAAAATAATTGAAAATGATATATATTATGAATTCTTGATATTGGGCGTTTATTCAAAGGAAATATAAGTAAAAAGAGTGGAACGCAATATTTTTCCAGGACTCTTCATTTCGCCTGATTTTTGATATAATTTAAGAATTTTCGGTATTGGCCGTTTGTACATGGGAAATGTAAGTAAAGCCACAGGAACACCATATTTTTCTAACATACTTCATTTCGCTTTATTTTGCAGAGGAAATCGAGAAAAATAATTGAAAATGATATATATTATGAATTCTTGATATTGGGCGTTTATTCAAAGGAAATATAAGTAAAAACTTTGGAACGCAATATTTTTCCAGGACTCTTCATTTCGCCTGATTTTTGATATAATTTAAGAATTTTCGGTATTGGCCGTTTGTACATGGGAAATGTAAGTAAAGCCACAGGAACACCATATTTTTCTAACATACTTCATTTCGCTTTATTTTGCAGAGGAAATCGAGAAAAATAATTGAAAATGATATATATTATGAATTCTTGATATTGGGCGTTTATTCAAAGGAAATATAAGTAAAAACTTTGGAACGCAATATTTTTCCAGGACTCTTCATTTCGCCTGATTTTTGATATAATTTAAGAATTTTCGGTATTGGCCGTTTGTACATGGGAAATGTAAGTAAAGCCACAGGAACACCATATTTTTCTAACATACTTCATTTCGCTTTATTTTGCAGAGGAAATCGAGTAAAATAATTGAAAATGATATATATTATGAATTCTTGATATTGGGCGTTTATTCAAAGGAAATATAAGTAAAAAGAGTGGAACGCAATATTTTTCCAGGACTCTTCATTTCGCCTGATTTTTGATATAATTTAAGAATTTTCGGTATTGGCCGTTTGTACATGGGAAATGTAAGTAAAGCCACAGGAACACCATATTTTTCTAACATACTTCATTTCGCTTTATTTTGCAGAGGAAATCGAGAAAAATAATTGAAAATGATATATATTATGAATTCTTGATATTGGGCGTTTATTCAAAGGAAATATAAGTAAAAAGAGTGGAACGCAATATTTTTCCAGGACTCTTCATTTCGCCTGATTTTTGATATAATTTAAGAATTTTCGGTATTGGCCGTTTGTACATGGGAAATGTAAGTAAAGCCACAGGAACACCATATTTTTCTAACATACTTCATTTCGCTTTATTTTGCAGAGGAAATCGAGAAAAATAATTGAAAATGATATATTTTATGAATTCTCGATATTGGGCGTTTATTCAAAGGAAATATAAGTAAAAAGAGTGGAACGCAATATTTTTCCAGGACTCTTCATTTCGCCTGATTTTTGATATAATTTAAGAATTTTCGGTATTGGCCGTTTGTACATGGGAAATGTAAGTAAAGCCACAGGAACACCATATTTTTCTAACATTCTTCATTTCGCTTTATTTTGCAGAGGAAATCGAGAAAAATAATTGAAAATGATATATATTATGAATTCTTGATATTGGGCGTTTATTCAAAGGAAATATAAGTAAAAACTTTGGAACGCAATATTTTTCCAGGACTCTTCATTTCGCCTGATTTTTGATATATATTAAGAATTTTCGGTATTGGCCGTTTGTACAGGGGAAATGAAAATAAAGCCACAGAAACACCATATTATTCCAACATTCTTCATTTCGCTTTATTTTGCAGAGGAAATCGAGAAAAATAATTGAAAATGATATATATTATGAATTCTTGATATTGGGCGTTTATTCAAAGGAAATATAAGTAAAAAGAGTGGAACGCAATATTTTTCCAGGACTCTTCATTTCGCCTGATTTTTGATATAATTTAAGAATTTTCGGTATTGGCCGTTTGTACATGGGAAATGTAAGTAAAGCCACAGGAACACCATATTTTTCTAACATTCTTCATTTCGCTTTATTTTGCAGAGGAAATCGAGAAAAATAATTGAAAATGATATATATTATGAATTCTTGATATTGGGCGTTTATTCAAAGGAAATATAAGTAAAAACTTTGGAACGCAATATTTTTCCAGGACTCTTCATTTCGCCTGATTTTTGATATATATTAAGAATTTTCGGTATTGGCCGTTTGTACAGGGGAAATGAAAATAAAGCCACAGAAACACCATATTATTCCAACATTCTTCATTTCGCTTTATTTTGCAGAGGAAATCGAGAAAAATAATTGAAAATGATATATATTATGAATTCTTGATATTGGGCGTTTATTCAAAGGAAATATAAGTAAAAAGAGTGGAACGCAATATTTTTCCAGGACTCTTCATTTCGCCTGATTTTTGATATAATTTAAGAATTTTCGGTATTGGCCGTTTGTACATGGGAAATGTAAGTAAAGCCACAGGAACACCATATTTTTCTAACATACTTCATTTCGCTTTATTTTGCAGAGGAAATCGAGAAAAATAATTGAAAATGATATATATTATGAATTCTTGATATTGGGCGTTTATTCAAAGGAAATATAAGTAAAAACTTTGGAACGCAATATTTTTCCAGGACTCTTCATTTCGCCTGATTTTTGATATATATTAAGAATTTTCGGTATTGGCCGTTTGTACAGGGGAAATGAAAATAAAGCCACAGAAACATCATATTATTCCAACATTCTTCATTTCGCTTTATTTTGCAGAGGAAATCGAGAAAAATAATTGAAAATGATATATTTTATGAATTCTCGATATTGGGCGTTTATTCAAAGGAAATATAAGTAAAAAGAGTGGAACGCACTATTTTTCCAGGACTCTTCATTTCGCCTGATTTTTGATATATATTAAGAATTTTCGGTATTGGCCGTTTGTACAGGGGAAATGAAGGTAAAGCCACAGAAACACCATATTATTCCAACATTCTTCATTTCGCTTTATTTTGCAGAGGAAATCGAGAAAAATAATTGAAAATGATATATATTATGAATTCTTGATATTGGGCGTTTATTCAAAGGAAATATAAGTAAAAACTTTGGAACGCAATATTTTTCCAGGACTCTTCATTTCGCCTGATTTTTGATATATATTAAGAATTTTCGGTATTGGCCGTTTGTACAGGGGAAATGAAAATAAAGCCACAGAAACACCATATTATTCCAACATTCTTCATTTCGCTTTATTTTGCAGAGGAAATCGAGAAAAATAATTGAAAATGATATATATTATGAATTCTTGATATTGGGCGTTTATTCAAAGGAAATATAAGTAAAAAGAGTGGAACGCAATATTTTTCCAGGACTCTTCATTTCGCCTGATTTTTGATATAATTTAAGAATTTTCGGTATTGGCCGTTTGTACATGGGAAATGTAAGTAAAGCCACAGGAACACCATATTTTTCTAACATTCTTCATTTCGCTTTTTTTTGCAGAGGAATAAAATAATTGAAAATGATATATTTTATGAATTCTCGATATTGGGCGTTTATTCAAAGGAAATATAAGTAAAAACTTTGGAACGCAATATTTTTCCAGGACTCTTCATTTCGCCTGATTTTTGATATATATTAAGAATTTTCGGTATTGGCCGTTTGTACAGGGGAAATGAAAATAAAGCCACAGAAACACCATATTATTCCAACATTCTTCATTTCGCTTTATTTTGCAGAGTAAATCGAGAAAAATAATTGAAAATGATATATATTATGAATTCTTGATATTGGGCGTTTATTCAAAGGAAATATAAGTAAAAAGAGTGGAACGCAATATTTTTCCAGGACTCTTCATTTCGCCTGATTTTTGATATAATTTAAGAATTTTCGGTATTGGCCGTTTGTACATGGGAAATGTAAGTAAAGCCACAGGAACACCATATTTTTCTAACATACTTCATTTCGCTTTATTTTGCAGAGGAAATCGAGAAAAATAATTGAAAATGATATATTTTATGAATTCTCGATATTGGGCGTTTATTCAAAGGAAATATAAGTAAAAAGAGTGGAACGCACTATTTTTCCAGGACTCTTCATTTCGCCTGATTTTTGATATATATTAAGAATTTTCGGTATTGGCCGTTTGTACAGGGGAAATGAAGGTAAAGCCACAGAAACACCATATTATTCCAACATTCTTCATTTCGCTTTATTTTGCAGAGGAAATCGAGAAAAATAATTGAAAATGATATATATTATGAATTCTTGATATTGGGCGTTTATTCAAAGGAAATATAAGTAAAAACTTTGGAACGCAATATTTTTCCAGGACTCTTCATTTCGCCTGATTTTTGATATATATTAAGAATTTTCGGTATTGGCCGTTTGTACAGGGGAAATGAAAATAAAGCCACAGAAACACCATATTATTCCAACATTCTTCATTTCGCTTTATTTTGCAGAGGAAATCGAGAAAAATAATTGAAAATGATATATATTATGAATTCTTGATATTGGGCGTTTATTCAAAGGAAATATAAGTAAAAAGAGTGGAACGCAATATTTTTCCAGGACTCTTCATTTCGCCTGATTTTTGATATAATTTAAGAATTTTCGGTATTGGCCGTTTGTACATGGGAAATGTAAGTAAAGCCACAGGAACACCATATTTTTCTAACATTCTTCATTTCGCTTTATTTTGCAGAGGAAATCGAGAAAAATAATTGAAAATGATATATATTATGAATTCTTGATATTGGGCGTTTATTCAAAGGAAATATAAGTAAAAACTTTGGAACGCAATATTTTTCCAGGACTCTTCATTTCGCCTGATTTTTGATATATATTAAGAATTTTCGGTATTGGCCGTTTGTACAGGGGAAATGAAAATAAAGCCACAGAAACACCATATTATTCCAACATTCTTCATTTCGCTTTATTTTGCAGAGGAAATCGAGAAAAATAATTGAAAATGATATATATTATGAATTCTTGATATTGGGCGTTTATTCAAAGGAAATATAAGTAAAAAGAGTGGAACGCAATATTTTTCCAGGACTCTTCATTTCGCCTGATTTTTGATATAATTTAAGAATTTTCGGTATTGGCCGTTTGTACATGGGAAATGTAAGTAAAGCCACAGGAACACCATATTTTTCTAACATACTTCATTTCGCTTTATTTTGCAGAGGAAATCGAGAAAAATAATTGAAAATGATATATATTATGAATTCTTGATATTGGGCGTTTATTCAAAGGAAATATAAGTAAAAACTTTGGAACGCAATATTTTTCCAGGACTCTTCATTTCGCCTGATTTTTGATATATATTAAGAATTTTCGGTATTGGCCGTTTGTACAGGGGAAATGAAAATAAAGCCACAGAAACACCATATTATTCCAACATTCTTCATTTCGCTTTATTTTGCAGAGGAAATCGAGAAAAATAATTGAAAATGATATATTTTATGAATTCTCGATATTGGGCGTTTATTCAAAGGAAATATAAGTAAAAAGAGTGGAACGCACTATTTTTCCAGGACTCTTCATTTCGCCTGATTTTTGATATATATTAAGAATTTTCGGTATTGGCCGTTTGTACAGGGGAAATGAAGGTAAAGCCACAGAAACACCATATTATTCCAACATTCTTCATTTCGCTTTATTTTGCAGAGGAAATCGAGAAAAATAATTGAAAATGATATATATTATGAATTCTTGATATTGGGCGTTTATTCAAAGGAAATATAAGTAAAAACTTTGGAACGCAATATTTTTCCAGGACTCTTCATTTCGCCTGATTTTTGATATATATTAAGAATTTTCGGTATTGGCCGTTTGTACAGGGGAAATGAAAATAAAGCCACAGAAACACCATATTATTCCAACATTCTTCATTTCGCTTTATTTTGCAGAGGAAATCGAGAAAAATAATTGAAAATGATATATATTATGAATTCTTGATATTGGGCGTTTATTCAAAGGAAATATAAGTAAAAAGAGTGGAACGCAATATTTTTCCAGGACTCTTCATTTCGCCTGATTTTTGATATAATTTAAGAATTTTCGGTATTGGCCGTTTGTACATGGGAAATGTAAGTAAAGCCACAGGAACACCATATTTTTCTAACATTCTTCATTTCGCTTTTTTTTGCAGAGGAAATCGAGAAAAATAATTGAAAATGATATATATTATGAATTCTCGATATTGGGCGTTTATTCAAAGGAAATATAAGTAAAAAGAGTGGAACGCAATATTTTTCCAGGACTCTTCATTTCGCCTGATTTTTGATATATATTAAGAATTTTCGGTATTGGCCGTTTGTACAGGGGAAATGAAAATAAAGCCACAGAAACACCATATTATTCCAACATTCTTCATTTCGCTTTATTTTGCAGAGGAAATCGAGAAAAATAATTGAAAATGATATATTTTATGAATTCTCGATATTGGGCGTTTATTCAAAGGAAATATAAGTAAAAAGAGTGGAACGCACTATTTTTCCAGGACTCTTCATTTCGCCTGATTTTTGATATATATTAAGAATTTTCGGTATTGGCCGTTTGTACAGGGGAAATGAAGGTAAAGCCACAGAAACACCATATTATTCCAACATTCTTCATTTCGCTTTATTTTGCAGAGGAAATCGAGAAAAATAATTGAAAATGATATATATTATGAATTCTTGATATTGGGCGTTTATTCAAAGGAAATATAAGTAAAAACTTTGGAACGCAATATTTTTCCAGGACTCTTCATTTCGCCTGATTTTTGATATATATTAAGAATTTTCGGTATTGGCCGTTTGTACAGGGGAAATGAAAATAAAGCCACAGAAACACCATATTATTCCAACATTCTTCATTTCGCTTTATTTTGCAGAGGAAATCGAGAAAAATAATTGAAAATGATATATATTATGAATTCTTGATATTGGGCGTTTATTCAAAGGAAATATAAGTAAAAACTTTGGAACGCAATATTTTTCCAGGACTCTTCATTTCGCCTGATTTTTGATATATATTAAGAATTTTCGGTATTGGCCGTTTGTACAGGGGAAATGAAAATAAAGCCACAGAAACACCATATTATTCCAACATTCTTCATTTCGCTTTATTTTGCAGAGGAAATCGAGAAAAATAATTGAAAATGATATATATTATGAATTCTCGATATTGGGCGTTTATTCAAAGGAAATATAAGTAAAAAGAGTGGAACGCAATATTTTTCCAGGACTCTTCATTTCGGCTGATTGTTGATATAATTTAAGAATTTTCGGTATTGGCCGTTTGTACATGGGAAATGTAAGTAAAGCCACAGGAACACCATATTTTTCTAACATTCTTCATTTCGCTTTATTTTGCAGAGGAAATCGAGAAAAATAATTGAAAATGATATATTTTATGAATTCTCGATATTGGGCGTTTATTCAAAGGAAATATAAGTAAAAAGAGTGGAACGCAATTATTTTCCAGGACTCTTCATTTCGCCTGATTTTAGATATAATTTAAGAATTTTCGGTATTGGCCGTTTGTACATGGGAAATGTAAGTAAAGCCACAGGAACACCATATTTTTCTAACATTCTTCATTTCGCTTTATTTTGCAGAGGAAATCGAGAAAAATGATGGAAAATGATTTTATTTTATGAATTCTCGATATTGGGCGATTATTCAAAGGAAATATAAGTAAAAAGTGTGGAACGCAATATTTTACCAGGACTCTTCATTTCGGCTGATTTTTGATATATTTTAAGAATTTTCGGTATTGGCCGTTTGTACAGGGGAAATGAAAGTAAAGCCACAGAAACACCATATTATTCCAACATTCTTCATTTTGCTTTATTTTGCAGAGGAAATCGAGAAAAAAAATTGAAAATGATATATATTATGAATTCTCGATATTGGGCGTTTATTCAAAGGAAATATAAGTGAAAATAGTGGAACGCAATATTTTTCCAGGACTTTTCTTTTCGCCTGATTTTTGATATAATTTAAGAATTTTTGGTATTGGCCGTTTGTTGATGGGAAATGTAAGTAAAGCCACAGGAACACCAGATTTTCCAACAGTCTTCATTTCGCCTTATTTTGCAGAGGAAATCGAGAAAAATAACTGAAAATGATATATTTTATGAATTCTCGATATTGGGCGTTTATTCAAAGGAAATATAAGTGAAAAGAGTGGAACTTAATATTTTTCCAGGACTCTTCATTTCGCCTGATTTTTGATATATATTAAGAATTTTCGATATTGGCCGTTTGTACAGGGGAAATGAAAATAAAGCCACAGAAACACCATATTATTCCAACATTCTTCATTTCGCTTTATTTTGCACAGGAAATCGAGAAAAATAATTGAAAATGATATATATTATGAATTCTTGATATTGGGCGTTTATTCAAAGGAAATATAAGTAAAAAGAGTGGTACGCAATATTTTTCCAGGACTCTTCATTTCGCCTGATTTTTGATATAATTTAAGAATTTTCGGTATTGGCCGTTTGTACATGGGAAATGTAAGTAAAGCCACAGGAACACCATATTTTTCTAACATTCTTCATTTCGCTTTTTTTTGCAGAGGAAATCGAGTAAAATAATTGAAAATGATATATTTTATGAATTCTCGATATTGGGCGTTTAGTCAAAGGAAATATAAGTAAAAAGAGTGGAACGCAATATTTTTCCAGGACTCTTCATTTCGCCTGATTTTTGATATATATTAAGAATTTTCGGTATTGGCCGTTTGTACAGGGGAAATGAAAGTAAAGCCACAGAAACACCATATTATTCCAACATTCTTCATTTCGCTTTATTTTGCAGAGGAAATCGAGAAAAATAATTGAAAATGATATATATTATGAATTCTTGATATTGGGCGTTTATTCAAAGGAAATATAAGTAAAAACTTTGGAACGCATTATTTTTCCAGGACTTTTCTCTTCGCCTGATTTTTGATATAATTTAAGAATTTTCGGTATTGGCCGTTTGTAGATGGGAAATGTAAGTAAAGCCACAGGAGCACCATATTTTTCTAACATTCTTCATTTCGCTTTATTTTGCAGAGGAAATCGAGAAAAATGATGGAAAATGATATTATTTTATGAATTCTTGATATTGGTCGTTTATTCAAAGGAAATATAAGTAAAAACTTTGGAACGCAATATTTTTCCAGGACTTTTCTCTTCGCCTGATTTTTGATATACTATATATTAAGATTTTTCGGTATTGGCCGTTTGTACAGGGGAAATGAAAGTAAAGCCACAGAAACACCATATTATTCCAACATTCTTCATTTCGCTTTATTTTGCAGAGGAAATTGAGAAAAATAATTGAAAATGATATATATTATGAATTCTTGATATTGGGCGTTTATTCAAAGGAAATATAAGTAAAAACTTTGGAACGCAATATTTTTCCAGGACTTTTCTTTTCGCCTGATTTTTGATATAATTTAAGAATTTTCGGTATTGGCCGTTTGTACATGGGAAATGTAAGTTAAGCCACAGGAACACTATATTTTTCTAACATTCTTCATTTCGCTTTATTTTGCAGAGGAAATCGAGAAAAATGATGGAAAATGATATTATTTTATGAATTCTCGATATTGGGCGATTATTCAAAGGAAATATAAGTAAAAAGAGTGGAACGCAATATTTTTCCAGGACTCTTCATTTCGCCTGATTTTTGATATATATTAAGAATTTTCGGTATTGGCCGTTTGTACAGGGGAAATGAAAGTAAAGCCACAGAAACACCATATTATTCCAACATTCTTCATTTCGCTTTATTTTGCAGAGGAAATCGAGAAAAATAATTGAAAATGATATATATTATGAATTCTTGATATTGGGCGTTTATTCAAAGGAAATATAAGTAAAAACTTTGGAACGCAATAATTTTCCAGGACTTTTCTTTTCGCCTGATTTTTGATATAATTTAAGAATTTTCGGTATTGGCCGTTTGTTGATGGGAAATGTAAGTAAAGCCACAGGAACACCAGATTTTCCAACAGTCTTCATTTCGCCTTATTTTGCAGAGGAAATCGAGAAAAATAACTGAAAACGATATATTTTATGAATTCTCGATATTGGGCGTTTATTCAAAGGAAATATAAGTGAAAAGAGTGGAACGCAATATTTTTCCAGGACTCTTCATTTCGCCTGATTTTTGATATATATTAAGAATTTTCGGTATTGACCGTTTGTACAGGGGAAATGAAAGTAAAGCCACAGAAACACCATATTATTCCAACATTCTTCATTTCGCTTTATTTTGCAGAGAAAATCGAGTAAAATAATTGAAAATGATATATTTTATGAATTCTCGATATTGGCGGTTTTTTCAAAGGAAATATAAGTAAAAAGAGTGGAACGCAATATTTTTCCAGGACTCTTCATTTCGCCTGATTTTTGATATAATTTAAGAATTTTCGGTATTGGCCGTTTGTACATGGGAAATGTAAGTAAAGCCACAGGAACACCATATTTTTCCAACATTCTTCATTTCGCTTTTTTTTGCAGAGGAAATCGAGTAAAATAATTGAAAATGATATATATTATGAATTCTCGATATTGGGCGTTTATTCAAAGGAAATATAAGTAAAAAGAGTGGAACGCAATATTTTTCCAGGACTCTTCATTTCGCCTGATATTTGATATAATTTAAGAATTTTCGGTATTGGCCGTTTGTACAGGGGAAATGAAAGTAAAGCCACAGAAACACCATATTATTCCAACATTCTTCATTTCGCTTTTTTTTGCAGAGGAAATCGAGTAAAATAATTGAAAATGATATATTTTATGAATTCTCGATATTGGGCGTTTATTCAAAGGAAATATAAGTAAAAAGAGTGGAACGCAATATTTTTCCAGGACTCTTTATTCCGCCTGATTTTTGATATAATTTAAGAATTTTCGGTATTGGCCGTTTGTAGATGGGAAATGTAAGTAAAGCCACAGGAACACCATATTTTTCTAACATTCTTCATTTCGCTTGTTTTTGCAGAGGAAATCGAGTAAAATAATTGAAAATGATATATTTTATGAATTCTCGATATTGGGCGTTTTTTCAAAGGAAATATAAGTAAAGAGAGTGGAACGCAGTATTTTTCCAGGACTCTTCATTTCGCCTGATTTTTGATATAATTTAAGAATTTTCGGTATTGGCTGTTTGTACATGGGAAATGTAAGTAAAGCCACAGAAACACCATATTATTCCAACATTCTTCATTTCGCTTTTTTTTGCAGAGGAAATCGAGTAAAATAATTGAAAATGATATATTTTATGAATTCTCGATATTGGGCGTTTATTCAAAGGAAATATAAGTAAAAAGAGTGGAACGCAATATTTTTCCAGGACTCTTTATTCCGCCTGATTTTTGATATATATTAAGAATTTTCGGTATTGGCCGTTTGTAGATGGGAAATGTAAGTAAAGCCACAGGAACACCATATTTTTCTAACATTCTTCATTTCGGTTTTTTTTGCAGAGGAAATCGAGTAAAATAATTGAAAATGATATATTTTATGAATTCTCGATATTGGGCGTTTATTCAAAGGAAATATAAGTAAAAAGAGTGGAACGCAATATTTTTCCAGGTCTCTTCATTTCGCCTGATTTTTGATATAATTTAAGAATTTTCGGTATTGGCCGTTTTTAGATGGGAAATGTAAGTAAATCCACAGGAACACCATATTTTTCCAACATTCTTCATTTCGTCTTATTTTGCAGAGGAAATCGAGAAAAATAATTGAAAATGATATATATTATGAATTCTTGATATTGGGCGATTATTCATAGGAAATATAAGTAAAAAGTGTGGAACGCAATATTTTTCCAGGACTCTTCATTTCGCCTGATTTTTGATATAATTTAAGAATTTTCGGTATTGGCCGTTTGTAGATGGGAAATGTAAGTAAAGCCACAGAAACACCATATTATTCCAACATTCTTCATTTCGCTTTTTTTTGCAGAGGAAATCGAGTAAAATAATTGAAAATGATATATTTTATGAATTCTCGATATTGGGCGTTTTTTCAAAGGAAATATAAGTAAAAAGAGTGGAACGCAATATTTTTCCAGGACTCTTCATTTCGCCTGATTTTTGATATAATTTAAGAATTTTCGGTATTGGCCGTTTGTACATGGGAAATGTAAGTAAAGCCACAGGAACACCATATTTTTCCAACATTCTTCATTTCGCTTTTTTTTGCAGAGGAAATCGAGTAAAATAATCGAAAATGATATATTTTATGAATTCTCAATATTGGGCGTTTATTCAAAGGAAATATAAGTAAAAAGAGTGGAACGCAATATTTTTCCAGGACTCTTTATTCCGCCTGATTTTTGATATATATTAAAAATTTTCGGTATTGGCCGTTTGTACAGGGGAAATGAAAGTAAAGCCACAGAAACACCATATTATTCCAACATTCTTCATTTCGCTTTTTTTTGCAGAGGAAATCGAGTAAAATAATTGAAAATGATATATTTTATGAATTCTCGATATTGGGCGTTTGTTCAAAGGAAATATAAGTAAAAAGAGTGGAACGCAATATTTTTCCAGGACTCTTTATTCCGCCTGATTTTTGATATATATTAAGAATTTTCGGTATTGGCCGTTTGTACAGGGGAAATGAAAGTAAAGCCACAGAAACACCATATTATTCCAACATTTTTCATTTCGCTTTATTTTGCAGAGGAAATCGAGTAAAATAATTGAAAATGATATATTTTATGAATTCTTGATATTGGGCGTTTATTCAAAGGAAATATAAGTAAAAACTTTGGAACGCAATATTTTTCCAGGACTTTTCTTTTCGCCTGATTTTTGATATAATTTAAGAATTTTCGGTATTGGCCGTTTGTAGATGGGAAATGTAAGTAAAGCCACAGGAACACCATATTTTTCTAACATTCTTCATTTCGCTTTTTTTTGCAGAGGAAATCGAGTAAAATAATTGAAAATGATATATTTTATGAATTCTCGATATTGGGCGTTTTTTCAAAGGAAATATAAGTAAAGAGAGTGGAACGCAGTATTTTTCCAGGACTCTTCATTTCGCCTGATTTTTGATATAATTTAAGAATTTTCGGTATTGGCTGTTTGTACATGGGAAATGTAAGTAAAGCCACAGGAACACCATATTTTTCTAACATTCTTCATTTCGCTTTTTTTTGCAGAGGAAATCGAGAAAAATGATGGAAAATGATATTATTTTATGAATTCTCGATATTGGGCGTTTATTCAAAGGAAATATAAGTAAAAACTTTGGAACGCTATATTTTTCCAGGACTTTTCTTTTCGCCTGATTTTTGATATAATTTAAGAATTTTCGGTATTGGCCGTTTGTAGATGGGAAATGTAAGTAAAGCCACAGGAACACCATATTTTTCTAACATTCTTCATTTCGCTTTATTTTGCAGAGGAAATCGAGAAAAATAATTGAAAATGATATATATTATGAATTCTCGATATTGGGCGTTTATTCAAAGGAAATATAAGTAAAAAGAGTGGAACGCAATATTTTTCCAGGACTCTTCATTTCGCCTGATTTTTGATATAATTTAAGAATTTTTGGTATTGGCCGTTTGTACATGGGAAATGTAAGTAAAGCCACAGGAACACCATATTTTTCTAGCATTCTTCATTTCGCTTTTTTTTGCAGAGGAAATCGAGAAAAATAATTGAAAATGATATGTTTTATGAATTCTCGATATTGGGCGTTTATTCAAAGGAAATATAAGTAAAAAGAGTGGAACGCAATATTTTTCCAGGACTCTTCATTTCGCCTGATTTTTGATATAATTTAAGAATTTTCGGTATTGGCCGTTTGTACATGGGAAATGTAAGTAAAGCCACAGGAACACCATATTTTTCTAACATTCTTCATTTCGCTTTATTTTGCAGAGGAAATCGAGAAAAATAATTGAAAATGATATATATTATGAATTCTCGATATTGGGCGTTTATTCAAAGGAAATATAAGTAAAAACTTTGGAACGCAATATTTCCAGGACTTTTCTTTTCGCCTGATTTTTGATATAATTTAAGAATTTTCGGTATTGGCCGTTTGTAGATGGGAAATGTAAGTAAAGCCACAGGAACACCATATTTTTCTAACATTCTTCATTTCGCTTTTTTTTGCAGAGGAAATCGAGTAAAATAATTGAAAATGATATATATTATGAATTTTCGATATTGGGCGTTTATTCAAAGGAAATATAAGTAAAAACTTTGGAACGCAATATTTTTCCAGGACTTTTCTTTTCGCCTGATTTTTGATATAATTTAAGAATTTTCGGTATTGGCCGTTTGTAGATGGGAAATGTAAGTAAAGCCACAGGAACACCATATTTTTCTAACATTCTTCATTTCGCTTTATTTTGCAGAGGAAATTGAGAAAAATAATTGAAAATGATATATATTATGAATTCTCGATATTGGGCGTTTATTCAAAGGAAATATAAGTAAAAAGAGTGGAACGCAATATTTTTCCAGGACTCTTCATTTCGCCTGATTTTTGATATAATTTAAGAATTTTCGGTATTGGCCGTTTGTACATGGGAAATGTAAGTAAAGCCACAGGAACACCATATTTTTCTAACATTCTTCATTTCGCTTTTTTTTGCAGAGGAAATCGAGAAAAATAATTGAAAATGATATATTTTATGAATTCTCGATATTGGGCGTTTATTCAAAGGAAATATAAGTAAAAAGAGTGGAACGCAATATTTTTCCAGGACTCTTCATTTCGCCTGATTTTTGATATAATTTAAGAATTTTCGGTATTGGCCGTTTGTAGATGGGAAATGTAAGTAAAGCCACAGGAACACCATATTTTTCTAACATTCTTCATTTCGCTTTATTTTGCAGAGGAAATCGAGAAAAATAATTGAAAATGATATATTTTATGAATTCTCGATATTGGGCGTTTATTCAAAGGAAATATAAGTAAAAAGAGTGGAACGCAATATTTTTCCAGGACTCTTCATTTCGCCTGATATTTGATATAATTTAAGAATTTTCGGTATTGGCCGTTTGTACAGGGGAAATGAAAGTAAAGCCACAGAAACACCATATTATTCCAACATTCTTCATTTCGCTTTTTTTTGCAGAGGAAATCGAGTAAAATAATTGAAAATGATATATTTTATGAATTCTCGATATTGGGCGTTTATTCAAAGGAAATATAAGTAAAAAGAGTGGAACGCAATATTTTTCCAGGACTCTTTATTCCGCCTGATTTTTGATATAATTTAAGAATTTTCGGTATTGGCCGTTTGTAGATGGGAAATGTAAGTAAAGCCACAGGAACACCATATTTTTCTAACATTCTTCATTTCGCTTTTTTTTGCAGAGGAAATCGAGTAAAATAATTGAAAATGATATATTTTATGAATTCTCGATATTGGGCGTTTTTTCAAAGGAAATATAAGTAAAGAGAGTGGAACGCAGTATTTTTCCAGGACTCTTCATTTCGCCTGATTTTTGATATAATTTAAGAATTTTCGGTATTGGCTGTTTGTACATGGGAAATGTAAGTAAAGCCACAGGAACACCATATTATTCCAACATTCTTCATTTCGCTTTTTTTTGCAGAGGAAATCGAGTAAAATAATTGAAAATGATATATTTTATGAATTCTCGATATTGGGCGTTTATTCAAAGGAAATATAAGTAAAAAGAGTGGAACGCAATATTTTTCCAGGACTCTTTATTCCGCCTGATTTTTGATATATATTAAGAATTTTCGGTATTGGCCGTTTGTAGATGGGAAATGTAAGTAAAGCCACAGGAACACCATATTTTTCTAACATTCTTCATTTCGCTTTATTTTGCAGAGGAAATCGAGAAAAATAATTGAAAATGATATATTTTATGAATTCTCGATATTGGGCGATTATTCAAAGGAAATATAAGTAAAAAGAGTGGAACGCAATATTTTTCCAGGACTCTTTATTCCGCCTGATTTTTGATATAATTTAAGAATTTTCGGTATTGGCCGTTTGTAGATGGGAAATGTAAGTAAAGCCACAGGAACACCATATTTTTCTAACATTCTTCATTTCGCTTTATTTTGCAGAGGAAATTGAGAAAAATAATTGAAAATGATATATATTATGAATTCTCGATATTGGGCGTTTATTCAAAGGAAATATAAGTAAAAAGAGTGGAACGCAATATTTTTCCAGGACTCTTCATTTCGCCTGATTTTTGATATAATTTAAGAATTTTCGGTATTGGCCGTTTGTACATGGGAAATGTAAGTAAAGCCACAGGAACACCATATTTTTCTAACATTCTTCATTTCGCTTTTTTTTGCAGAGGAAATCGAGAAAAATAATTGAAAATGATATATTTTATGAATTCTCGATATTGGGCGTTTATTCAAAGGAAATATAAGTAAAAAGAGTGGAACGCAATATTTTTCCAGGACTCTTCATTTCGCCTGATTTTTGATATAATTTAAGAATTTTCGGTATTGGCCGTTTGTAGATGGGAAATGTAAGTAAAGCCACAGGAACACCATATTTTTCTAACATTCTTCATTTCGCTTTATTTTGCAGAGGAAATCGAGAAAAATAATTGAAAATGATATATTTTATGAATTCTCGATATTGGGCGTTTATTCAAAGGAAATATAAGTAAAAAGAGTGGAACGCAATATTTTTCCAGGACTCTTCATTTCGCCTGATATTTGATATAATTTAAGAATTTTCGGTATTGGCCGTTTGTACAGGGGAAATGAAAGTAAAGCCACAGAAACACCATATTATTCCAACATTCTTCATTTCGCTTTTTTTTGCAGAGGAAATCGAGTAAAATAATTGAAAATGATATATTTTATGAATTCTCGATATTGGGCGTTTATTCAAAGGAAATATAAGTAAAAAGAGTGGAACGCAATATTTTTCCAGGACTCTTCATTTCGCCTGATTTTTGATATAATTTAAGAATTTTCGGTATTGGCCGTTTGTACATGGGAAATGTAAGTAAAGCCACAGGAACACCATATTTTTCTAACATTCTTCATTTCGCTTTATTTTGCAGAGGAAATCGAGTAAAATAATTGAAAATGATATATTTTATGAATTCTTGATATTGGGCGTTTATTCAAAGGAAATATAAGTAAAAACTTTGGAACGCAATATTTTTCCAGGACTTTTCTTTTCGCCTGATTTTTGATATAATTTAAGAATTTTCGGTATTGGCCGTTTGTAGATGGGAAATGTAAGTAAAGCCACAGGAACACCATATTTTTCTAACATTCTTCATTTCGCTTTTTTTTGCAGAGGAAATCGAGTAAAATAATTGAAAATGATATATTTTATGAATTCTCGATATTGGGCGTTTTTTCAAAGGAAATATAAGTAAAGAGAGTGGAACGCAGTATTTTTCCAGGACTCTTCATTTCGCCTGATTTTTGATATAATTTAAGAATTTTCGGTATTGGCTGTTTGTACATGGGAAATGTAAGTAAAGCCACAGGAACACCATATTTTTCTAACATTCTTCATTTCGCTTTTTTTTGCAGAGGAAATCGAGAAAAATGATGGAAAATGATATTATTTTATGAATTCTCGATATTGGGCGTTTATTCAAAGGAAATATAAGTAAAAACTTTGGAACGCTATATTTTTCCAGGACTTTTCTTTTCGCCTGATTTTTGATATAATTTAAGAATTTTCGGTATTGGCCGTTTGTAGATGGGAAATGTAAGTAAAGCCACAGGAACACCATATTTTTCTAACATTCTTCATTTCGCTTTATTTTGCAGAGGAAATCGAGAAAAATAATTGAAAATGATATATATTATGAATTCTCGATATTGGGCGTTTATTCAAAGGAAATATAAGTAAAAAGAGTGGAACGCAATATTTTTCCAGGACTCTTCATTTCGCCTGATTTTTGATATAATTTAAGAATTTTTGGTATTGGCCGTTTGTACATGGGAAATGTAAGTAAAGCCACAGGAACACCATATTTTTCTAGCATTCTTCATTTCGCTTTTTTTTGCAGAGGAAATCGAGAAAAATAATTGAAAATGATATGTTTTATGAATTCTCGATATTGGGCGTTTATTCAAAGGAAATATAAGTAAAAAGAGTGGAACGCAATATTTTTCCAGGACTCTTCATTTCGCCTGATTTTTGATATAATTTAAGAATTTTCGGTATTGGCCGTTTGTACATGGGAAATGTAAGTAAAGCCACAGGAACACCATATTTTTCTAACATTCTTCATTTCGCTTTATTTTGCAGAGGAAATCGAGAAAAATAATTGAAAATGATATATATTATGAATTCTCGATATTGGGCGTTTATTCAAAGGAAATATAAGTAAAAACTTTGGAACGCAATATTTCCAGGACTTTTCTTTTCGCCTGATTTTTGATATAATTTAAGAATTTTCGGTATTGGCCGTTTGTAGATGGGAAATGTAAGTAAAGCCACAGGAACACCATATTTTTCTAACATTCTTCATTTCGCTTTTTTTTGCAGAGGAAATCGAGTAAAATAATTGAAAATGATATATATTATGAATTTTCGATATTGGGCGTTTATTCAAAGGAAATATAAGTAAAAACTTTGGAACGCAATATTTTTCCAGGACTTTTCTTTTCGCCTGATTTTTGATATAATTTAAGAATTTTCGGTATTGGCCGTTTGTAGATGGGAAATGTAAGTAAAGCCACAGGAACACCATATTTTTCTAACATTCTTCATTTCGCTTTATTTTGCAGAGGAAATTGAGAAAAATAATTGAAAATGATATATATTATGAATTCTCGATATTGGGCGTTTATTCAAAGGAAATATAAGTAAAAAGAGTGGAACGCAATATTTTTCCAGGACTCTTCATTTCGCCTGATTTTTGATATAATTTAAGAATTTTCGGTATTGGCCGTTTGTACATGGGAAATGTAAGTAAAGCCACAGGAACACCATATTTTTCTAACATTCTTCATTTCGCTTTTTTTTGCAGAGGAAATCGAGAAAAATAATTGAAAATGATATATTTTATGAATTCTCGATATTGGGCGTTTATTCAAAGGAAATATAAGTAAAAAGAGTGGAACGCAATATTTTTCCAGGACTCTTCATTTCGCCTGATTTTTGATATAATTTAAGAATTTTCGGTATTGGCCGTTTGTAGATGGGAAATGTAAGTAAAGCCACAGGAACACCATATTTTTCTAACATTCTTCATTTCGCTTTATTTTGCAGAGGAAATCGAGAAAAATAATTGAAAATGATATATTTTATGAATTCTCGATATTGGGCGTTTATTCAAAGGAAATATAAGTAAAAAGAGTGGAACGCAATATTTTTCCAGGACTCTTCATTTCGCCTGATATTTGATATAATTTAAGAATTTTCGGTATTGGCCGTTTGTACAGGGGAAATGAAAGTAAAGCCACAGAAACACCATATTATTCCAACATTCTTCATTTCGCTTTTTTTTGCAGAGGAAATCGAGTAAAATAATTGAAAATGATATATTTTATGAATTCTCGATATTGGGCGTTTATTCAAAGGAAATATAAGTAAAAAGAGTGGAACGCAATATTTTTCCAGGACTCTTTATTCCGCCTGATTTTTGATATAATTTAAGAATTTTCGGTATTGGCCGTTTGTAGATGGGAAATGTAAGTAAAGCCACAGGAACACCATATTTTTCTAACATTCTTCATTTCGCTTTTTTTTGCAGAGGAAATCGAGTAAAATAATTGAAAATGATATATTTTATGAATTCTCGATATTGGGCGTTTTTTCAAAGGAAATATAAGTAAAGAGAGTGGAACGCAGTATTTTTCCAGGACTCTTCATTTCGCCTGATTTTTGATATAATTTAAGAATTTTCGGTATTGGCTGTTTGTACATGGGAAATGTAAGTAAAGCCACAGGAACACCATATTATTCCAACATTCTTCATTTCGCTTTTTTTTGCAGAGGAAATCGAGTAAAATAATTGAAAATGATATATTTTATGAATTCTCGATATTGGGCGTTTATTCAAAGGAAATATAAGTAAAAAGAGTGGAACGCAATATTTTTCCAGGACTCTTTATTCCGCCTGATTTTTGATATATATTAAGAATTTTCGGTATTGGCCGTTTGTAGATGGGAAATGTAAGTAAAGCCACAGGAACACCATATTTTTCTAACATTCTTCATTTCGCTTTATTTTGCAGAGGAAATCGAGAAAAATAATTGAAAATGATATATTTTATGAATTCTCGATATTGGGCGATTATTCAAAGGAAATATAAGTAAAAAGAGTGGAACGCAATATTTTTCCAGGACTCTTTATTCCGCCTGATTTTTGATATAATTTAAGAATTTTCGGTATTGGCCGTTTGTAGATGGGAAATGTAAGTAAAGCCACAGGAACACCATATTTTTCTAACATTCTTCATTTCGCTTTATTTTGCAGAGGAAATTGAGAAAAATAATTGAAAATGATATATATTATGAATTCTCGATATTGGGCGTTTATTCAAAGGAAATATAAGTAAAAAGAGTGGAACGCAATATTTTTCCAGGACTCTTCATTTCGCCTGATTTTTGATATAATTTAAGAATTTTCGGTATTGGCCGTTTGTACATGGGAAATGTAAGTAAAGCCACAGGAACACCATATTTTTCTAACATTCTTCATTTCGCTTTTTTTTGCAGAGGAAATCGAGAAAAATAATTGAAAATGATATATTTTATGAATTCTCGATATTGGGCGTTTATTCAAAGGAAATATAAGTAAAAAGAGTGGAACGCAATATTTTTCCAGGACTCTTCATTTCGCCTGATTTTTGATATAATTTAAGAATTTTCGGTATTGGCCGTTTGTAGATGGGAAATGTAAGTAAAGCCACAGGAACACCATATTTTTCTAACATTCTTCATTTCGCTTTATTTTGCAGAGGAAATCGAGAAAAATAATTGAAAATGATATATTTTATGAATTCTCGATATTGGGCGTTTATTCAAAGGAAATATAAGTAAAAAGAGTGGAACGCAATATTTTTCCAGGACTCTTCATTTCGCCTGATATTTGATATAATTTAAGAATTTTCGGTATTGGCCGTTTGTACAGGGGAAATGAAAGTAAAGCCACAGAAACACCATATTATTCCAACATTCTTCATTTCGCTTTTTTTTGCAGAGGAAATCGAGTAAAATAATTGAAAATGATATATTTTATGAATTCTCGATATTGGGCGTTTATTCAAAGGAAATATAAGTAAAAAGAGTGGAACGCAATATTTTTCCAGGACTCTTTATTCCGCCTGATTTTTGATATAATTTAAGAATTTTCGGTATTGGCCGTTTGTAGATGGGAAATGTAAGTAAAGCCACAGGAACACCATATTTTTCTAACATTCTTCATTTCGCTTTTTTTTGCAGAGGAAATCGAGTAAAATAATTGAAAATGATATATTTTATGAATTCTCGATATTGGGCGTTTTTTCAAAGGAAATATAAGTAAAGAGAGTGGAACGCAGTATTTTTCCAGGACTCTTCATTTCGCCTGATTTTTGATATAATTTAAGAATTTTCGGTATTGGCTGTTTGTACATGGGAAATGTAAGTAAAGCCACAGGAACACCATATTATTCCAACATTCTTCATTTCGCTTTTTTTTGCAGAGGAAATCGAGTAAAATAATTGAAAATGATATATTTTATGAATTCTCGATATTGGGCGTTTATTCAAAGGAAATATAAGTAAAAAGAGTGGAACGCAATATTTTTCCAGGACTCTTTATTCCGCCTGATTTTTGATATATATTAAGAATTTTCGGTATTGGCCGTTTGTAGATGGGAAATGTAAGTAAAGCCACAGGAACACCATATTTTTCTAACATTCTTCATTTCGCTTTATTTTGCAGAGGAAATCGAGAAAAATAATTGAAAATGATATATTTTATGAATTCTCGATATTGGGCGATTATTCAAAGGAAATATAAGTAAAAAGAGTGGAACGCAATATTTTTCCAGGACTCTTTATTCCGCCTGATTTTTGATATAATTTAAGAATTTTCGGTATTGGCCGTTTGTAGATGGGAAATGTAAGTAAAGCCACAGGAACACCATATTTTTCTAACATTCTTCATTTCGCTTTTTTTTGCAGAGGAAATCGAGTAAAATAATTCAAAATGATATATTTTATGAATTCTCGATATTGGGCGTTTTTTCAAAGGAAATATAAGTAAAGAGAGTGGAACGCAGTATTTTTCCAGGACTCTTCATTTCGCCTGATTTTTGATATAATTTAAGAATTTTCGGTATTGGCTGTTTGTACATGGGAAATGTAAGTAAAGCCACAGAAACACCATATTATTCCAACATTCTTCATTTCGCTTTTTTTTGCAGAGGAAATCGAGTAAAATAATTGAAAATGATATATTTTATGAATTCTCGATATTGGGCGTTTATTCAAAGGAAATATAAGTAAAAAGAGTGGAACGCAATATTTTTCCAGGACTCTTTATTCCGCCTGATTTTTGATATATATTAAGAATTTTCGGTATTGGCCGTTTGTAGATGGGAAATGTAAGTAAAGCCACAGGAACACCATATTTTTCTAACATTCTTCATTTCGGTTTTTTTTGCAGAGGAAATCGAGTAAAATAATTGAAAATGATATATTTTATGAATTCTCGATATTGGGCGTTTATTCAAAGGAAATATAAGTAAAAAGAGTGGGACGCAATATTTTTCCAGGTCTCTTCATTTCACCTGATTTTTGATATAATTTAAGAATTTTCGGTATTGGCCGTTTTTAGATGGGAAATGTAAGTAAATCCACAGGAACACCATATTTTTCCAACATTCTTCATTTCGTCTTATTTTGCAGAGGAAATCGAGAAAAATAATTGAAAATGATATATATTATGAATTCTTGATATTGGGCGATTATTCATAGGAAATATAAGTAAAAAGTGTGGAACGCAATATTTTTCCAGGACTCTTCATTTCGCCTGATTTTTGATATAATTTAAGAATTTTCGGTATTGGCCGTTTGTAGATGGGAAATGTAAGTAAAGCCACAGAAACACCATATTATTCCAACATTCTTCATTTCGCTTTTTTTTGCAGAGGAAATCGAGTAAAATAATTGAAAATGATATATTTTATGAATTCTCGATATTGGGCGTTTTTTCAAAGGAAATATAAGTAAAAAGAGTGGAACGCAATATTTTTCCAGGACTCTTCATTTCGCCTGATTTTTGATATAATTTAAGAATTTTCGGTATTGGCCGTTTGTACATGGGAAATGTAAGTAAAGCCACAGGAACACCATATTTTTCCAACATTCTTCATTTCGCTTTTTTTGCAGAGGAAATCGAGTAAAATAATTGAAAATGATATATTTTATGAATTCTCGATATTGGGCGTTTATTCAAAGGAAATATAAGTAAAAAGAGTGGAACGCAATATTTTTCCAGGACTCTTCATTTCGCCTGATTTTTGATATATATTAAAAATTTTCGGTATTGGCCGTTTGTACAGGGGAAATGAAAGTAAAGCCACAGAAACACCATATTATTCCAACATTCTTCATTTCGCTTTTTTTTGCAGAGGAAATCGAGTAAAATAATTGAAAATGATATATTTTATGAATTCTCGATATTGGGCGTTTGTTCAAAGGAAATATAAGTAAAAAGAGTGGAACGCAATATTTTTCCAGGACTCTTTATTCCGCCTGATTTTTGATATATATTAAGAATTTTCGGTATTGGCCGTTTGTACAGGGGAAATGAAAGTAAAGCCACAGAAACACCATATTATTCCAACATTTTTCATTTCGCTTTATTTTGCAGAGGAAATCGAGTAAAATAATTGAAAATGATATATATTATGAATTCTTGATATTGGGCGTTTATTCAAAGGAAATGTAAGTAAAAAGTGTGAAACGCAATATTTTTCCAGGACTTTTCTTTTCGCCTGATTTTTGATATAATTTAAGAATTTTCGGTATTGGCCGTTTGTAGATGGGAAATGTAAGTAAAGCCACAGGAACACCATATTTTTCTAACATTCTTCATTTCGCTTTTTTTTGCAGAGGAAATCGAGTAAAATAATTGAAAATGATATATTTTATGAATTCTCGATATTGGGCGTTTTTTCAAAGGAAATATAAGTAAAGAGAGTGGAACGCAGTATTTTTCCAGGACTCTTCATTTCGCCTGATTTTTGATATAATTTAAGAATTTTCGGTATTGGCTGTTTGTACATGGGAAATGTAAGTAAAGCCACAGGAACACCATATTTTTCTAACATTCTTCATTTCGCTTTTTTTTGCAGAGGAAATCGAGAAAAATGATGGAAAATGATATTATTTTATGAATTCTCGATATTGGGCGTTTATTCAAAGGAAATATAAGTAAAAACTTTGGAACGCTATATTTTTCCAGGACTTTTCTTTTCGCCTGATTTTTGATATAATTTAAGAATTTTCGGTATTGGCCGTTTGTAGATGGGAAATGTAAGTAAAGCCACAGGAACACCATATTTTTCTAACATTCTTCATTTCGCTTTATTTTGCAGAGGAAATCGAGAAAAATAATTGAAAATGATATATATTATGAATTCTCGATATTGGGCGTTTATTCAAAGGAAATATAAGTAAAAAGAGTGGAACGCAATATTTTTCCAGGACTCTTCATTTCGCCTGATTTTTGATATAATTTAAGAATTTTTGGTATTGGCCGTTTGTACATGGGAAATGTAAGTAAAGCCACAGGAACACCATATTTTTCTAGCATTCTTCATTTCGCTTTTTTTTGCAGAGGAAATCGAGAAAAATAATTGAAAATGATATGTTTTATGAATTCTCGATATTGGGCGTTTATTCAAAGGAAATATAAGTAAAAACTTTGGAACGCAATATTTCCAGGACTTTTCTTTTCGCCTGATTTTTGATATAATTTAAGAATTTTCGGTATTGGCCGTTTGTAGATGGGAAATGTAAGTAAAGCCACAGGAACACCATATTTTTCTAACATTCTTCATTTCGCTTTATTTTGCAGAGGAAATCGAGAAAAATAATTGAAAATGATATATTTTATGTATTCTCGATATTGGGCGATTATTCAAAGGAAATATAAGTAAAAGGTGTGGAACGCAATATTTTTCCAGGACTCTTCATTTCGCCTGATTTTTGATATATATTAAGAATTTTCGGTATTGGCCGTTTGTACAGGGGAAATGAAAGTAAAGCCACAGAAACGCCATATTATTCCAACATTCTTCTTTTCGCTTTATTTTGCAGAGGAAATCGAGAAAAATAATTGAAAATGATATATTTTATGAATTCTCGATATTGGGCGATTATTCAAAGGAAATATAAGTAAAAACTTTGAAACGCAATATTTCCAGGACTTTTCTTTTCGCCTGATTTTTGATATAATTTAAGAATTTTCGGTATTGGCCGTTTGTACATGAGAAATGTAAGTAAAGCCACAGGAACACCATTTTTTTCCAACATTCTTCATTTCGCCTTATTTTGCAGAGGAAATCGAGTAAAATAATTGAAAATGATATATATTATGAATTCTCAATATTGGGCGTTTATTCAAAGGAAATATAAGTAAAAACTTTGGAACGCAATATTTTTCCAGGACTTTTCTTTTCGCCTGATTTTTGATATAATTTAAGAATTTTCGGTATTGGCCGTTTGTAGATGGGAAATGTAAGTAAATCCACAGGAACACCATATTTTTCCAACATTCTTCATTTCGTCTTATTTTGCAGAGGAAATCGAGAAAACAAATTGAAAATGACATATATTATGAATTCTCGATATTGGGCGTTTATTCAAAGGAAATGTAAGTAAAAAGTGTGGAACGCAATATTTTCCCAGGACTCTTCATTTCGCCTGATTTTTGATATAATTTAAGAATTTTCGGTATTGGCCGTTTGTACATGAGAAATGTAAGTAAAGCCACAGGAACACCATATTTTTCTAACATTCTTCATTTCGCTTTATTTTGCAGAGGAAATCGAGAAAAATAATTGAAAATGATATATATTATGAATTCTCGATATTGGGCGTTTATTCAAAGGAAATATAAGTAAAAACTTTGGAACGCAATATTTTTCCAGGACTTTTCTTTTCGCCTGATTTTTGATATAATTTAAGAATTTTCGGTATTGGCCGTTTGTAGATGGGAAATGTAAGTAAAGCCACAGGAACACCATATTTTTCTAACATTCTTCATTTCGCTTTATTTTGCAGAGGAAATCGAGAAAAATAATTGAAAATGACATATATTATGAATTCTCGATATTGGGCGTTTATTCAAAGGAAATGTAAGTAAAAACTTTGAAACGCAATATTTTCCCAGGACTCTTCATTTCGCCTGATTTTTGATATAATTTAAGAATTTTCGGTATTGGCCGTTTGTACATGGGAAATGTAAGTAAAACCACAGGAACACCACATTTTTCCAACATTCTTAATTTCGCCTTATTTTGCAGAGGAAGTCGAGTAAAATAATTGAAAATGATATATTTTATGAATTCTCGATATTGGGCGTTTTTTCACAGGAAATATAAGTAAAAAGAGTGGAACGCAATATTTTTCCAGGACTTTTCTTTTCGCCTGATTTTTGATATAATTTAAGAATTTTCGGTATTGGCCGTTTGTACATGGGAAATGTAAGTAAAGCCACAGGAACACCATATTTTTCCAACATTCTTCATTTCGCCTTATTTTGCAGAGGAAATCGAGAAAACAAATTGAAAATGATATATTTTATGAATTCTCGATATTGGGCGTTTATTCAAAGGAAATATAAGTAAAAAGAGTGGAACGCAATATTTTTCCAGGACTCTTCATTTCGCCTGATTTTTGATATAATTTAAGAATTTTCGGTATTGGCCGTTTGTACATGGGAAATGTAAGTAAAGCCACAGGAACACCACATTTTTCCAACATTCTTAATTTCGCCTTATTTTGCAGAGGAAATCGAGAAAAATAATTGAAAATGACATATATTATGAATTCTCGATATTGGGCGTTTATTCAAAGGAAATGTAAGTAAAAAGAGTGGAACGCAATATTTTCCCAGGACTCTTCATTTCGCCTGATTTTTGATATAATTTAAGAATTTTCGGTATTGGCCGTTTGTACATGAGAAATGTAAGTAAAGCCACAGGAACACCATATTTTTCTAACATTCTTCATTTCGCTTTATTTTGCAGAGGAAATCGAGAAAAATAATTGAAAATGATATATATTATGAATTCTCGATATTGGGCGTTTATTCAAAGGAAATATAAGTAAAAACTTTGGAACGCAATATTTTTCCAGGACTTTTCTTTTCGCCTGATTTTTGATATAATTTAAGAATTTTCGGTATTGGCCGTTTGTAGATGGGAAATGTAAGTAAAGCCACAGGAACACCATATTTTTCTAAAATTCTTCATTTCGCTTTATTTTGCAGAGGAAATCGAGAAAAATAATTGAAAATGACATATATTATGAATTCTCGATATTGGGCGTTTATTCAAAGGAAATGTAAGTAAAAACTTTGAAACGCAATATTTTCCCAGGACTCTTCATTTCGCCTGATTTTTGATATAATTTAAGAATTTTCGGTATTGGCCGTTTGTACATGGGAAATGTAAGTAAAGCCACAGGAACACCACATTTTTCCAACATTCTTAATTTCGCCTTATTTTGCAGAGGAAGTCGAGTAAAATAATTGAAAATGATATATTTTATGAATTCTCGATATTGGGCGTTTTTTCACAGGAAATATAAGTAAAAAGAGTGGAACGCAATATTTTTCCAGGACTTTTCTTTTCGCCTGATTTTTGATATAATTTAAGAATTTTCGGTATTGGCCGTTTGTACATGGGAAATGTAAGTAAAGCCACAGGAACACCACATTTTTCCAACATTCTTCATTTCGCCTTATTTTGCAGAGGAAATCGAGTAAAATAATTGAAAATGATATATTTTATGAATTTTCGATATTGGGCGGTTATTCAAAGGAAATATAAGTAAAAAGAGTGGAACGCAATATTTTTCCAGGACTTTTCTTTTCGCCTGATTTTTGATATAATTTAAGAATTTTCGGTATTGGCCGTTTGTACATGGGAAATGTAAGTAAAGCCACAGGAACACCATATTTTTCCAACATTCTTCATTTCGCCTTATTTTGCAGAGGAAATCGAGTAAAATAATTGAAAATGATATATTTTATGAATTTTCGATATTGGGCGTTTATTCAAAGGAAATATTAGTAAAAAGAGTGGAACGCAATATTTTTCCAGGTCTCTTCATTTCGCCTGATTTTTGATATAATTTAAGAATTTTCGGTATTGGCCGTTTGTAGATGGGAAATGTAAGTAAAGCCACAGGAACACCATATTTTTCCAACATTCTTCATTTCGCTTTTTTTTGCAGAGGAAATCGAGTAAAATAATTGAAAATGATATATTTTATGAATTCTCGATATTGGGCGTTTATTCAAAGGAAATATAAGTAAAAAGAGTGGAACGCAATATTTTTCCAGGTCTCTTCATTTCGCCTGATTTTTGATATAATTTAAGAATTTTCGGTATTGGCCGTTTGTACATGGGAAATGTAAGTAAAGCCACAGGAACACCATATTTTTCTAACATTCTTCATTTCGGTTTTTTTTGCAGAGGAAATCGAGTAAAATAATTGAAAATGATATATTTTATGAACTCTCGATATTGGGCGTTTATTCAAAGGAAATATAAGTAAAAAGAGTGGAACGCAATATTTTTCCAGGTCTCTTCATTTCGCCTGATTTTTGATATAATTCAAGAATTTTCGGTATTGGCCGTTTGTAGATGGGAAATGTAAGTAAATCCACAGGAACACCATATTTTTCCAACATTCTTCATTTCGTCTTATTTTGCAGAGGAAATCGAGAAAAATAATTGAGAATGATATATATTATGAATTCTTGATATTGGGCGATTATTCATAGGAAATATAAGTAAAAAGTGTGGAACGCAATATTTTTCCAGGACTCTTCATTTCGCCTGATTTTTGATATAATCTAAGAATTTTCGGTATTGGCCGTTTGTAGATGGGAAATGTAAGTAAAGCCACAGGAACACCATATTTTTCTAACATTCTTCATTTCGCTTTATTTTGCAGAGGAAATCGAGTAAAATAATTGAAATTGATATATTTTATGAATTCTCGATATTGGGCGTTTATTCAAAGGAAATATAAGTAAAAAGAGTGGGACGCAATATTTTTCCAGGTCTCTTCATTTCACCTGATTTTTGATATAATTTAAGAATTTTCGGTATTGGCCGTTTTTAGATGGGAAATGTAAGTAAATCCACAGGAACACCATATTTTTCCAACATTCTTCATTTCGTCTTATTTTGCAGAGGAAATCGAGAAAAGTAATTGAAAATGATATATATTATGAATTCTTGATATTGGGCGATTATTCATAGGAAATATAAGTAAAAAGTGTGGGACGCAATATTTTTCCAGGACTCTTCATTTCGCCTGATTTTTGATATAATTTAAGAATTTTCGGTATTGGCCGTTTGTAGATGGGAAATGTAAGTAAAGCCACAGAAACACCATATTATTCCAACATTCTTCATTTCGCTTTTTTTTGCAGAGTAAATCGAGTAAAATAATTGAAAATGATATATTTTATGAATTCTCGATATTGGGCGTTTTTTCAAAGGAAATATAAGTAAAAAGAGTGGAACGCAATATTTTTCCAGGACTCTTCATTTCGCCTGATTTTTGATATAATTTAAGAATTTTCGGTATTGGCCGTTTGTACATGGGAAATGTAAGTAAAGCCACAGGAACACCATATTTTTCCAACATTCTTCATTTCGCTTTTTTTTGCAGAGGAAATCGAGTAAAATAATTGAAAATGATATATTTTATGAATTCTCGATATTGGGCGTTTATTCAAAGGAAATATAAGTAAAAAGAGTGGAACGCAATATTTTTCCAGGACTCTTCATTTCGCCTGATTTTTGATATATATTAAAAATTTTCGGTATTGGCCGTTTGTACAGGGGAAATGAAAGTAAAGCCACAGAAACACCATATTATTCCAACATTCTTCATTTCGCTTTTTTTTGCAGAGGAAATCGAGTAAAATAATTGAAAATGATATATTTTATGAATTCTCGATATTGGGCGTTTGTTCAAAGGAAATATAAGTAAAAAGAGTGGAACGCAATATTTTTCCAGGACTCTTTATTCCGCCTGATTTTTGATATATATTAAGAATTTTCGGTATTGGCCGTTTGTACAGGGGAAATGAAAGTAAAGCCACAGAAACACCATATTATTCCAACATTTTTCATTTCGCTTTATTTTGCAGAGGAAATCGAGTAAAATAATTGAAAATGATATATATTATGAATTCTTGATATTGGGCGTTTATTCAAAGGAAATATAAGTAAAAACTTTGGAACGCAATATTTTTCCAGGACTTTTCTTTTCGCCTCATTTTTGATATAATTTAAGAATTTTCGGTATTGGCCGTTTGTAGATGGGAAATGTAAGTAAAGCCACAGGAACACCATATTTTTCTAACATTCTTCATTTCGCTTTTTTTTGCAGAGGAAATCGAGTAAAATAATTGAAAATGATATATTTTATGAATTCTCGATATTGGGCGTTTTTTCAAAGGAAATATAAGTAAAGAGAGTGGAACGCAGTATTTTTCCAGGACTCTTCATTTCGCCTGATTTTTGATATAATTTAAGAATTTTCGGTATTGGCTGTTTGTACATGGGAAATGTAAGTAAAGCCACAGGAACACCATATTTTTCTAACATTCTTCATTTCGCTTTATTTTGCAGAGGAAATCGAGTAAAATAATTGAAATTGATATATTTTATGAATTCTCGATATTGGGCGTTTATTCAAAGGAAATATAAGTAAAAAGAGTGGGACGCAATATTTTTCCAGGTCTCTTCATTTCACCTGATTTTTGATATAATTTAAGAATTTTCGGTATTGGCCGTTTTTAGATGGGAAATGTAAGTAAATCCACAGGAACACCATATTTTTCCAACATTCTTCATTTCGTCTTATTTTGCAGAGGAAATCGAGAAAAATAATTGAAAATGATATATATTATGAATTCTTGATATTGGGCGATTATTCATAGGAAATATAAGTAAAAAGTGTGGAACGCAATATTTTTCCAGGACTCTTCATTTCGCCTGATTTTTGATATAATTTAAGAATTTTCGGTATTGGCCGTTTGTAGATGGGAAATGTAAGTAAAGCCACAGAAACACCATATTATTCCAACATTCTTCATTTCGCTTTTTTTTGCAGAGGAAATCGAGTAAAATAATTGAAAATGATATATTTTATGAATTCTCGATATTGGGCGTTTTTTCAAAGGAAATATAAGTAAAAAGAGTGGAACGCAATATTTTTCCAGGACTCTTCATTTCGCCTGATTTTTGATATATATTAAAAATTTTCGGTATTGGCCGTTTGTACAGGGGAAATGAAAGTAAAGCCACAGAAACACCATATTATTCCAACATTCTTCATTTCGCTTTTTTTTGCAGAGGAAATCGAGTGAAATAATTGAAAATGATATATTTTATGAATTCTCGATATTGGGCGTTTGTTCAAAGGAAATATAAGTAAAAAGAGTGGAACGCAATATTTTTCCAGGACTCTTTATTCCGCCTGATTTTTGATATATATTAAGAATTTTCGGTATTGGCCGTTTGTACAGGGGAAATGAAAGTAAAGCCACAGAAACACCATATTATTCCAACATTTTTCATTTCGCTTTATTTTGCAGAGGAAATCGAGTAAAATAATTGAAAATGATATATATTATGAATTCTTGATATTGGGCGTTTATTCAAAGGAAATATAAGTAAAAACTTTGGAACGCAATATTTTTCCATGACTTTTCTTTTCGCCTGATTTTTGATATAATTTAAGAATTTTCGGTATTGGCCGTTTGTAGATGGGAAATGTAAGTAAAGCCACAGGAACACCATATTTTTCTAACATTCTTCATTTCGCTTTTTTTTGCAGAGGAAATCGAGTAAAATAATTGAAAATGATATATTTTATGAATTCTCGATATTGGGCGTTTTTTCAAAGGAAATATAAGTAAAGAGAGTGGAACGCAGTATTTTTCCAGGACTCTTCATTTCGCCTGATTTTTGATATAATTTAAGAATTTTCGGTATTGGCTGTTTGTACATGGGAAATGTAAGTAAAGCCACAGGAACACCATATTTTTCTAACATTCTTCATTTCGCTTTTTTTTGCAGAGGAAATCGAGAAAAATGATGGAAAATGATATTATTTTATGAATTCTCGATATTGGGCGTTTATTCAAAGGAAATATAAGTAAAAACTTTGGAACGCTATATTTTTCCAGGACTTTTCTTTTCGCCTGATTTTTGATATAATTTAAGAATTTTCGGTATTGGCCGTTTGTAGATGGGAAATGTAAGTAAAGCCACAGGAACACCATATTTTTCTAACATTCTTCATTTCGCTTTATTTTGCAGAGGAAATCGAGAAAAATAATTGAAAATGATATATATTATGAATTCTCGATATTGGGCGTTTATTCAAAGGAAATATAAGTAAAAAGAGTGGAACGCAATATTTTTCCAGGACTCTTCATTTCGCCTGATTTTTGATATAATTTAAGAATTTTTGGTATTGGCCGTTTGTACATGGGAAATGTAAGTAAAGCCACAGGAACACCATATTTTTCTAGCATTCTTCATTTCGCTTTTTTTTGCAGAGGAAATCGAGAAAAATAATTGAAAATGATATGTTTTATGAATTCTCGATATTGGGTGTTTATTCAAAGGAAATATAAGTAAAAAGAGTGGAACGCAATATTTTTCCAGGACTCTTCATTTCGCCTGATTTTTGATATAATTTAAGAATTTTCGGTATTGGCCGTTTGTACATGGGAAATGTAAGTAAAGCCACAGGAACACCATATTTTTCTAACATTCTTCATTTCGCTTTATTTTGCAGAGGAAATCGAGAAAAATAATTGAAAATGATATATATTATGAATTCTCGATATTGGGCGTTTATTCAAAGGAAATATAAGTAAAAACTTTGGAACGCAATATTTCCAGGACTTTTCTTTTCGCCTGATTTTTGATATAATTTAAGAATTTTCGGTATTGGCCGTTTGTAGATGGGAAATGTAAGTAAAGCCACAGGAACACCATATTTTTCTAACATTCTTCATTTCGCTTTTTTTTGCAGAGGAAATCGAGTAAAATAATTGAAAATGATATATATTATGAATTTTCGATATTGGGCGTTTATTCAAAGGAAATATAAGTAAAAACTTTGGAACGCAATATTTTTCCAGGACTTTTCTTTTCGCCTGATTTTTGATATAATTTAAGAATTTTCGGTATTGGCCGTTTGTAGATGGGAAATGTAAGTAAAGCCACAGGAACACCATATTTTTCTAACATTCTTCATTTCGCTTTATTTTGCAGAGGAAATCGAGAAAAATAATTGAAAATGATATATATTATGAATTCTCGATATTGGGCGTTTATTCAAAGGAAATATAAGTAAAAAGAGTGGAACGCAATATTTTTCCAGGACTCTTCATTTCGCCTGATTTTTGATATAATTTAAGAATTTTCGGTATTGGCCGTTTGTACATGGGAAATGTAAGTAAAGCCACAGGAAAACCATATTTTTCTAACATTCTTCATTTCGCTTTTTTTTGCAGAGGAAATCGAGAAAAATAATTGAAAATGATATATTTTATGAATTCTCGATATTGGGCGTTTATTCAAAGGAAATATAAGTAAAAACTTTGGAACGCTATATTTTTCCAGGACTCTTCATTTCGCCTGATTTTTGATATAATTTAAGAATTTTCGGTATTGGCCGTTTGTACATGGGAAATGTAAGTAAAGCCACAGGAACACCATATTTTTCTAACATTCTTCATTTCGCTTTATTTTGCAGAGGAAATCGAGAAAAATAATTGAAAATGATATATATTATGAATTCTCGATATTGGGCGTTTATTCGAAGGAAATATAAGTAAAAACTTTGGAACGCAATATTTCCAGGACTTTTCTTTTCGCCTGATTTTTGATATAATTTAAGAATTTTCGGTATTGGCCGTTTGTAGATGGGAAATGTAAGTAAAGCCACAGGAACACCATATTTTTCTAACATTCTTCATTTCGCTTTATTTTGCAGAGGAAATCGAGAAAAATAATTGAAAATGATATATTTTATGAATTCTCGATATTGGGCGATTATTCAAAGGAAATATAAGTAAAAGGTGTGGAACGCAATATTTTTCCAGGACTCTTCATTTCGCCTGATTTTTGATATATATTAAGAATTTTCGGTATTGGCCGTTTGTACAGGGGAAATGAAAGTAAAGCCACAGAAACACCATATTATTCCAACATTCTTCTTTTCGCTTTATTTTGCAGAGGAAATCGAGAAAAATAATTTAAAATGATATATTTTATGAATTCTCGATATTGGGCGATTATTCAAAGGAAATATAAGTAAAAACTTTGAAACGCAATATTTCCAGGACTTTTCTTTTCGCCTGATTTTTGATATAATTTAAGAATTTTCGGTATTGGCCGTTTGTACATGGGAAATGTAAGTAAAGCCACAGGAACACCATATTTTTCCAACATTCTTCATTTCGCCTTATTTTGCAGAGGAAATCGAGTAAAATAATTGAAAATGATATATATTATGAATTCTCAATATTGGGCGTTTATTCAAAGGAAATATAAGTAAAAACTTTGGAACGCAATATTTTTCCAGGACTTTTCTTTTCGCCTGATTTTTGATATAATTTAAGAATTTTCGGTATTGGCCGTTTGTAGATGGGAAATGTAAGTAAATCCACAGGAACACCATATTTTTCCAACATTCTTCATTTCGTCTTATTTTGCAGAGGAAATCGAGAAAACAAATTGAAAATGACATATATTATGAATTCTCGATATTGGGCGTTTATTCAAAGGAAATGTAAGTAAAAAGAGTGGAACGCAATATTTTCCCAGGACTCTTCATTTCGCCTGATTTTTGATATAATTTAAGAATTTTCGGTATTGGCCGTTTGTACATGAGAAATGTAAGTAAAGCCACAGGAACACCATATTTTTCTAACATTCTTCATTTCGCTTTATTTTGCAGAGGAAATCGAGAAAAATAATTGAAAATGATATATATTATGAATTCTCGATATTGGGCGTTTATTCAAAGGAAATATAAGTAAAAACTTTGGAACGCAATATTTTTCCAGGACTTTTCTTTTCGCCTGATTTTTGATATAATTTAAGAATTTTCGGTATTGGCCGTTTGTAGATGGGAAATGTAAGTAAAGCCACAGGAACACCATATTTTTCTAACATTCTTCATTTCGCTTTATTTTGCAGAGGAAATCGAGAAAAATAATTGAAAATGACATATATTATGAATTCTCGATATTGGGCGTTTATTCAAAGGAAATGTAAGTAAAAACTTTGAAACGCAATATTTTCCCAGGACTCTTCATTTCGCCTGATTTTTGATATAATTTAAGAATTTTCGGTATTGGCCGTTTGTACATGGGAAATGTAAGTAAAACCACAGGAACACCACATTTTTCCAACATTCTTAATTTCGCCTTATTTTGCAGAGGAAGTCGAGTAAAATAATTGAAAATGATATATTTTATGAATTCTCGATATTGGGCGTTTTTTCACAGGAAATATAAGTAAAAAGAGTGGAACGCAATATTTTTCCAGGACTTTTCTTTTCGCCTGATTTTTGATATAATTTAAGAATTTTCGGTATTGGCCGTTTGTACATGGGAAATGTAAGTAAAGCCACAGGAACACCATATTTTTCCAACATTCTTCATTTCGCCTTATTTTGCAGAGGAAATCGAGAAAACAAATTGAAAATGATATATTTTATGAATTCTCGATATTGGGCGTTTATTCAAAGGAAATATAAGTAAAAAGAGTGGAACGCAATATTTTTCCAGGACTCTTCATTTCGCCTGATTTTTGATATAATTTAAGAATTTTCGGTATTGGCCGTTTGTACATGGGAAATGTAAGTAAAGCCACAGGAACACCACATTTTTCCAACATTCTTAATTTCGCCTTATTTTGCAGAGGAAATCGAGAAAAATAATTGAAAATGACATATATTATGAATTCTCGATATTGGGCGTTTATTCAAAGGAAATGTAAGTAAAAAGAGTGGAACGCAATATTTTCCCAGGACTCTTCATTTCGCCTGATTTTTGATATAATTTAAGAATTTTCGGTATTGGCCGTTTGTACATGAGAAATGTAAGTAAAGCCACAGGAACACCATATTTTTCTAACATTCTTCATTTCGCTTTATTTTGCAGAGGAAATCGAGAAAAATAATTGAAAATGATATATATTATGAATTCTCGATATTGGGCGTTTATTCAAAGGAAATATAAGTAAAAACTTTGGAACGCAATATTTTTCCAGGACTTTTCTTTTCGCCTGATTTTTGATATAATTTAAGAATTTCCGGTATTGGCCGTTTGTAGATGGGAAATGTAAGTAAAGCCACAGGAACACCATATTTTTCTAACATTTTTCATTTCGCTTTATTTTGCAGAGGAAATCGAGAAAAATAATTGAAAATGACATATATTATGAATTCTCGATATTGGGCGTTTATTCAAAGGAAATGTAAGTAAAAACTTTGAAACGCAATATTTTCCCAGGACTCTTCATTTCGCCTGATTTTTGATATAATTTAAGAATTTTCGGTATTGGCCGTTTGTACATGGGAAATGTAAGTAAAGCCACAGGAACACCACATTTTTCCAACATTCTTAATTTCGCCTTATTTTGCAGAGGAAGTCGAGTAAAATAATTGAAAATGATATATTTTATGAATTCTCGATATTGGGCGTTTGTACATGGGAAATGTAAGTAAAGCCACAGGAACACCATATTTTTCCAACATTCTTCATTTCGCCTTATTTTGCAGAGGAAATCGAGTAAAATAATTGAAAATGATATATTTTATGAATTTTCGATATTGGGCGGTTATTCAAAGGAAATATAAGTAAAAAGAGTGGAACGCAATATTTTTCCAGGACTTTTCTTTTCGCCTGATTTTTGATATAATTTAAGAATTTTCGGTATTGGCCGTTTGTACATGGGAAATGTAAGTAAAGCCACAGGAACACCATATTTTTCCAACATTCTTCATTTCGCCTTATTTTGCAGAGGAAATCGAGTAAAATAATTGAAAATGATATATTTTATGAATTTTCGATATTGGGCGGTTATTCAAAGGAAATATAAGTAAAAAGAGTGGAACGCAATATTTTTCCAGGACTTTTCTTTTCGCCTGATTTTTGATATAATTTAAGAATTTTTGGTATTGGCCGTTTGTACATGGGAAATGTAAGTAAAGCCACAGGAACACCATATTTTTCCAACATTCTTCATTTCGCCTTATTTTGCAGAGGAAATCGAGTAAAATAATTGAAAATGATATATTTTATGAATTTTCGATATTGGGCGTTTATTCAAAGGAAATATAAGTAAAAAGAGTGGAACGCAATATTTTTCCAGGTCTCTTCATTTCGCCTGATTTTTGATATAATTTAAGAATTTTCGGTATTGGCCGTTTGTAGATGGGAAATGTAAGTAAAGCCACAGGAACACCATATTTTTCCAACATTCTTCATTTCGCTTTTTTTTGCAGAGGAAATCGAGTAAAATAATTGAAAATGATATATTTTATGAATTCTCGATATTGGGCGTTTATTCAAAGGAAATATAAGTAAAAAGAGTGGAACGCAATATTTTTCCAGGTCTCTTCATTTCGCCTGATTTTTGATATAATTTAAGAATTTTCGGTATTGGCCGTTTGTACATGGGAAATGTAAGTAAAGCCACAGGAACACCATATTTTTCTAACATTCTTCATTTCGGTTTTTTTTGCAGAGGAAATCGAGTAAAATAATTGAAAATGATATATTTTATGAACTCTCGATATTGGGCGTTTATTCAAAGGAAATATAAGTAAAAAGAGTGGAACGCAATATTTTTCCAGGTCTCTTCATTTCGCCTGATTTTTGATATAATTCAAGAATTTTCGGTATTGGCCGTTTGTAGATGGGAAATGTAAGTAAATCCACAGGAACACCATATTTTTCCAACATTCTTCATTTCGTCTTATTTTGCAGAGGAAATCGAGAAAAATAATTGAGAATGATATATATTATGAATTCTTGATATTGGGCGATTATTCATAGGAAATATAAGTAAAAAGTGTGGAACGCAATATTTTTCCAGGACTCTTCATTTCGCCTGATTTTTGATATAATCTAAGAATTTTCGGTATTGGCCGTTTGTAGATGGGAAATGTAAGTAAAGCCACAGGAACACCATATTTTTCTAACATTCTTCATTTCGCTTTATTTTGCAGAGGAAATCGAGTAAAATAATTGAAATTGATATATTTTATGAATTCTCGATATTGGGCGTTTATTCAAAGGAAATATAAGTAAAAAGAGTGGAACGCAATATTTTTCCAGGTCTCTTCATTTCGCCTGATTTTTGATATAATTTAAGAATTTTCGGTATTGGCCGTTTGTAGATGGGAAATGTAAGTAAAGCCACAGGAACACCATATTTTTCTAACATTCTTCATTTCGCTTTTTTTGCAGAGGAAATCGAGTAAAATAATTGAAAATGATATATTTTATGAATTCTCGATATTGGGCGATTATTCAAAGGAAATATAAGTAAAAACTTTGAAACGCAATATTTTTCCAGGACTCTTCATTTCGCCTGATTTTTGATATAATTTAAGAATTTTCGGTATTGGCCGTTTGTAGATGGGAAATGTAAGTAAAGCCACAGGAACACCATATTTTTCTAACATTCTTCATTTCGGTTTTTTTTGCAGAGGAAATCGAGTAAAATAATTGAAAATGATATATTTTATGACTTCTCGATATTGGGTGTTTTTTCAATGGAAATTTAAGTAAAGAGAGTGGAACGCAGTATTTTTCCAGGACTCTTCATTTCGCCTGATTTTTGATATAATTTAAGAATTTTCGGTATTGGCTGTTTGTACATGGGAAATGTAAGTAAATCCACAGGAACACCATATTTTTCCAACATTCTTCATTTTGTCTTATTTTGCAGAGGAAATCGAGAAAAATAATTGAAAATGATATATATTATGAATTCTCGATATTGGGCGTTTATTCATAGGAAATATAAGTAAAAAGAGTGGAACGCAATATTTTTCCAGGACTCTTCATTTCGCCTGATTTTTGATATAATTTAAGAATTTTCGGTATTGGCTGTTTGTAGATGGGAAATGTAAGTAAATCCACAGGAACACCATATTTTTCTAACATTCTTCATTTCGCTTTTTTTTGCAGAGGAAATCGAGTAAAATAATTGAAAATGATATATATTATGAATTCTTGATATTGGGCGTTTATTCAAAGGAAATATAAGTAAAAACTTTGGAACGCAATATTTTTCCAGGACTTTTCTTTTCGCCTGATTTTTGATATAATTTAAGAATTTTCGGTATTGGCCGTTTGTAGATGGGAAATGTAAGTAAAGCCACAGGAACACCATATTTTTCTAACATTCTTCATTTCGCTTTTTTTTGCAGAGGAAATCGAGTAAAATAATTGAAAATGATATATTTTATGAATTCTCGATATCGGGCGTTTATTCAAAGGAAATATAAGTAAAAACTTTGGAACGCAATATTTTTCCAGGACTTTTCTTTTCGCCTGATTTTTGATATAATTTAAGAATTTTCGGTATTGGCCGTTTGTACATGGGAAATGTAAGTAAAGCCACAGGAACACCATATTTTTCCAACATTCTTCATTTCGCCTTATTTTGCAGAGGAAATCGAGTAAAATAATTGAAAATGATATATTTTATGAATTTTCGATATTGGGCGTTTATTCAAAGGAAATATAAGTAAAAAGAGTGGAACGCAATATTTTTCCAGGTCTCTTCATTTCGCCTGATTTTTGATATAATTTAAGAATTTTCGGTATTGGCCGTTTGTAGATGGGAAATGTAAGTAAAGCCACAGGAACACCATATTTTTCCAACATTCTTCATTTCGCTTTTTTTTGCAGAGGAAATCGAGTAAAATAATTGAAAATGATATATTTTATGAATTCTCGATATTGGGCGTTTATTCAAAGGAAATATAAGTAAAAAGAGTGGAACGCAATATTTTTCCAGGTCTCTTCATTTCGCCTGATTTTTGATATAATTTAAGAATTTTCGGTATTGGCCGTTTGTACATGGGAAATGTAAGTAAAGCCACAGGAACACCATATTTTTCTAACATTCTTCATTTCGGTTTTTTTTGCAGAGGAAATCGAGTAAAATAATTGAAAATGATATATTTTATGAACTCTCGATATTGGGCGTTTATTCAAAGGAAATATAAGTAAAAAGAGTGGAACGCAATATTTTTCCAGGTCTCTTCATTTCGCCTGATTTTTGATATAATTCAAGAATTTTCGGTATTGGCCGTTTGTAGATGGGAAATGTAAGTAAATCCACAGGAACACCATATTTTTCCAACATTCTTCATTTCGTCTTATTTTGCAGGGGAAATCGAGAAAAATAATTGAGAATGATATATATTATGAATTCTTGATATTGGGCGATTATTCATAGGAAATATAAGTAAAAAGTGTGGAACGCAATATTTTTCCAGGACTCTTCATTTCGCCTGATTTTTGATATAATCTAAGAATTTTCGGTATTGGCCGTTTGTAGATGGGAAATGTAAGTAAAGCCACAGGAACACCATATTTTTCTAACATTCTTCATTTCGCTTTATTTTGCAGAGGAAATCGAGTAAAATAATTGAAATTGATATATTTTATGAATTCTCGATATTGGGCGTTTATTCAAAGGAAATATAAGTAAAAAGAGTGGAACGCAATATTTTTCCAGGTCTCTTCATTTCGCCTGATTTTTGATATAATTTAAGAATTTTCGGTATTGGCCGTTTGTAGATGGGAAATGTAAGTAAAGCCACAGGAACACCATATTTTTCTAACATTCTTCATTTCGCTTTTTTTGCAGAGGAAATCGAGTAAAATAATTGAAAATGATATATTTTATGAATTCTCGATATTGGGCGATTATTCAAAGGAAATATAAGTAAAAACTTTGAAACGCAATATTTTTCCAGGACTCTTCATTTCGCCTGATTTTTGATATAATTTAAGAATTTTCGGTATTGGCCGTTTGTAGATGGGAAATGTAAGTAAAGCCACAGGAACACCATATTTTTCTAACATTCTTCATTTCGGTTTTTTTTGCAGAGGAAATCGAGTAAAATAATTGAAAATGATATATTTTATGACTTCTCGATATTGGGTGTTTTTTCAATGGAAATTTAAGTAAAGAGAGTGGAACGCAGTATTTTTCCAGGACTCTTCATTTCGCCTGATTTTTGATATAATTTAAGAATTTTCGGTATTGGCTGTTTGTACATGGGAAATGTAAGTAAATCCACAGGAACACCATATTTTTCCAACATTCTTCATTTCGTCTTATTTTGCAGAGGAAATCGAGAAAAATAATTGAAAATGATATATATTATGAATTCTCGATATTGGGCGTTTATTCATAGGAAATATAAGTAAAAAGAGTGGAACGCAATATTTTTCCAGGACTCTTCATTTCGCCTGATTTTTGATATAATTTAAGAATTTTCGGTATTGGCTGTTTGTAGATGGGAAATGTAAGTAAATCCACAGGAACACCATATTTTTCTAACATTCTTCATTTCGCTTTTTTTTGCAGAGGAAATCGAGTAAAATAATTGAAAATGATATATATTATGAATTCTTGATATTGGGCGTTTATTCAAAGGAAATATAAGTAAAAACTTTGGAACGCAATATTTTTCCAGGACTTTTCTTTTCGCCTGATTTTTGATATAATTTAAGAATTTTCGGTATTGGCTGTTTGTAGATGGGAAATGTAAGTAAATCCACAGGAACACCATATTTTTCTAACATTCTTCATTTCGGTTTTTTTTGCAGAGGAAATCGAGTAAAATAATTGAAAATGATATATTTTATGACTTCTCGATATTGGGTGTTTTTTCAATGGAAATTTAAGTAAAGAGAGTGGAACGCAGTATTTTTCCAGGACTCTTCATTTCGCCTGATTTTTGATATAATTTAAGAATTTTCGGTATTGGCTGTTTGTACATGGGAAATGTAAGTAAATCCACAGGAACACCATATTTTTCCAACATTCTTCATTTCGTCTTATTTTGCAGAGGAAATCGAGAAAAATAATTGAAAATGATATATTTTATGAATTCTCGATATTGGGCGTTTTTTCACAGGAAATATAAGTAAAAAGAGTGGAACGCAATATTTTTCCAGGACTTTTCATTTCGCCTGATTTTTGATATAATTTAAGAATTTTCGGTATTGGCTGTTTGTAGATGGGAAATGTAAGTAAATCCACAGGAACACCATATTTTTCTAACATTCTTCATTTCGCTTTTTTTTGCAGAGGAAATCGAGTAAAATAATTGAAAATGATATATATTATGAATTCTCGATATTGGGCGTTTATTCATAGGAAATATAAGTAAAAAAAATGGAACGCAATATTTTTCCAGGACTCTTCATTTCGCCTGATTTTTGATATAATTTAAGAATTTTCGGTATTGGCTGTTTGTAGATGGGAAATGTAAGTAAATCCACAGGAACACCATATTTTTCTAACATTCTTCATTTCGGTTTTTTTTGCAGAGGAAATCGAGTAAAATAATTGAAAATGATATATTTTATGACTTCTCGATATTGGGTGTTTTTTCAATGGAAATTTAAGTAAAGAGAGTGGAACGCAATATTTTTCCAGGACTCTTCATTTCGCCTGATTTTTGATATAATTTAAGAATTTTCGGTATTGGCTGTTTGTACATGGGAAATGTAAGTAAATCCACAGGAACACCATATTTTTCCAACATTCTTCATTTCGTCTTATTTTGCAGAGGAAATCGAGAAAAATAATTGAAAATGATATATATTATGAATTCTCGATATTGGGCGTTTATTCATAGGAAATATAAGTAAAAAGAGTGGAACGCAATATTTTTCCAGGACTCTTCATTTCGCCTGATTTTTGATATAATTTAAGAATTTTCGGTATTGGCTGTTTGTAGATGGGAAATGTAAGTAAATCCACAGGAACACCATATTTTTCTAACATTCTTCATTTCGCTTTTTTTTGCAGAGGAAATCGAGTAAAATAATTGAAAATGATATATATTATGAATTCTCGATATTGGGCGTTTATTCATAGGAAATATAAGTAAAAAGAGTGGAACGCAATATTTTTCCAGGACTCTTCATTTCGCCTGATTTTTGATATAATTTAAGAATTTTCGGTATTGGCTGTTTGTAGATGGGAAATGTAAGTAAATCCACAGGAACACCATATTTTTCTAACATTCTTCATTTCGGTTTTTTTTGCAGAGGAAATCGAGTAAAATAATTGAAAATGATATATTTTATGACTTCTCGATATTGGGTGTTTTTTCAATGGAAATTTAAGTAAAGAGAGTGGAACGCAGTATTTTTCCAGGACTCTTCATTTCGCCTGATTTTTGATATAATTTAAGAATTTTCGGTATTGGCTGTTTGTACATGGGAAATGTAAGTAAATCCACAGGAACACCATATTTTTCCAACATTCTTCATTTCGTCTTATTTTGCAGAGGAAATCGAGAAAAATAATTGAAAATGATATATTTTATGAATTCTCGATATTGGGCGTTTTTTCACAGGAAATATAAGTAAAAAGAGTGGAACGCAATATTTTTCCAGGACTTTTCTTTTCGCCTGATTTTTGATATAATTTAAGAATTTTCGGTATTGGCCGTTTGTACATGGGAAATGTAAGTAAAGCCACAGGAACACCATATTTTTCCAACATTCTTCATTTCGCCTTATTTTGCAGAGGAAATCGAGTAAAATAATTGAAAATGATATATTTTATGAATTTTCGATATTGGGCGTTTATTCAAAGGAAATATAAGTAAAAAGAGTGGAACGCAATATTTTTCCAGGTCTCTTCATTTCGCCTGATTTTTGATATAATTTAAGAATTTTCGGTATTGGCCGTTTGTAGATGGGAAATGTAAGTAAAGCCACAGGAACACCATATTTTTCCAACATTCTTCATTTCGCTTTTTTTTGCAGAGGAAATCGAGTAAAATAATTGAAAATGATATATTTTATGAATTCTCGATATTGGGCGTTTATTCAAAGGAAATATAAGTAAAAAGAGTGGAACGCAATATTTTTCCAGGACTTTTCTTTTCGCCTGATTTTTGATATAATTTAAGAATTTTCGGTATTGGCCGTTTGTACATGGGAAATGTAAGTAAAGCCACAGGAACACCATATTTTTCCAACATTCTTCATTTCGCCTTATTTTGCAGAGGAAATCGAGTAAAATAATTGAAAATGATATATTTTATGAATTTTCGATATTGGGCGTTTATTCAAAGGAAATATAAGTAAAAAGAGTGGAACGCAATATTTTTCCAGGTCTCTTCATTTCGCCTGATTTTTGATATAATTTAAGAATTTTCGGTATTGGCCGTTTGTAGATGGGAAATGTAAGTAAAGCCACAGGAACACCATATTTTTCTAACATTCTTCATTTCGCTTTATTTTGCAGAGGAAATCGAGTAAAATAATTGAAATTGATATATTTTATGAATTCTCGATATTGGGCGTTTATTCAAAGGAAATATAAGTAAAAAGAGTGGAACGCAATATTTTTCCAGGTCTCTTCATTTCGCCTGATTTTTGATATAATTTAAGAATTTTCGGTATTGGCCGTTTGTAGATGGGAAATGTAAGTAAAGCCACAGGAACACCATATTTTTCTAACATTCTTCATTTCGCTTTTTTTGCAGAGGAAATCGAGTAAAATAATTGAAAATGATATATTTTATGAATTCTCGATATTGGGCGATTATTCAAAGGAAATATAAGTAAAAACTTTGAAACGCAATATTTTTCCAGGACTCTTCATTTCGCCTGATTTTTGATATAATTTAAGAATTTTCGGTATTGGCCGTTTGTAGATGGGAAATGTAAGTAAAGCCACAGGAACACCATATTTTTCTAACATTCTTCATTTCGGTTTTTTTTGCAGAGGAAATCGAGTAAAATAATTGAAAATGATATATTTTATGACTTCTCGATATTGGGTGTTTTTTCAATGGAAATTTAAGTAAAGAGAGTGGAACGCAATATTTTTCCAGGACTTTTCTTTTCGCCTGATTTTTGATATAATTTAAGAATTTTCGGTATTGGCCGTTTGTAGATGGGAAATGTAAGTAAAGCCACAGGAACACCATATTTTTCTAACATTCTTCATTTCGCTTTATTTTGCAGAGGAAATCGAGAAAAATAATTGAAAATGATATATATTATGAATTCTCGATATTGGGCGTTTATTCAAAGGAAATATAAGTAAAAACTTTGGAACGCAATATTTTTCCAGGACTTTTCTTTTCGCCTGATTTTTGATATAATTTAAGAATTTTCGGTATTGGCCGTTTGTAGATGGGAAATGTAAGTAAAGCCACAGGAACACCATATTTTTCTAACATTCTTCATTTCGCTTTATTTTGCAGAGGAAATCGAGAAAAATAATTGAAAATGACATATATTATGAATTCTCGATATTGGGCGTTTATTCAAAGGAAATGTAAGTAAAAACTTTGAAACGCAATATTTTCCCAGGACTCTTCATTTCGCCTGATTTTTGATATAATTTAAGAATTTTCGGTATTGGCCGTTTGTACATGGGAAATGTAAGTAAAGCCACAGGAACACCACATTTTTCCAACATTCTTAATTTCGCCTTATTTTGCAGAGGAAGTCGAGTAAAATAATTGAAAATGATATATTTTATGAATTCTCGATATTGGGCGTTTTTTCACAGGAAATATAAGTAAAAAGAGTTTAACGCAATATTTTTCCAGGACTTTTCTTTTCGCCTGATTTTTGATATAATTTAAGAATTTTCGGTATTGGCCGTTTGTACATGGGAAATGTAAGTAAAGCCACAGGAACACCATATTTTTCCAACATTCTTCATTTCGCCTTATTTTGCAGAGGAAATCGAGTAAAATAATTGAAAATGATATATTTTATGAATTTTCGATATTGGGCGGTTATTCAAAGGAAATATAAGTAAAAAGAGTGGAACGCAATATTTTTCCAGGACTTTTCTTTTCGCCTGATTTTTGATATAATTTAAGAATTTTCGGTATTGGCCGTTTGTAGATGGGAAATGTAAGTAAAGCCACAGGAACACCATATTTTTCCAACATTCTTCATTTCGCCTTATTTTGCAGAGGAAATCGAGTAAAATAATTGAAAATGATATATTTTATGAATTTTCGATATTAGGCGTTTATTCAAAGGAAATATAAGTAAAAAGAGTGGAACGCAATATTTTTCCAGGTCTCTTCATTTCGCCTGATTTTTGATATAATTTAAGAATTTTCGGTATTGGCCGTTTGTAGATGGGAAATGTAAGTAAAGCCACAGGAACACCATATTTTTCCAACATTCTTCATTTCGTCTTATTTTGCAGAGGAAATCGAGAAAAATAATTGAGAATGATATATATTATGAATTCTTGATATTGGGCGATTATTCATAGGAAATATAAGTAAAAAGTGTGGAACGCAATATTTTTCCAGGACTCTTCATTTCGCCTGATTTTTGATATAATCTAAGAATTTTCGGTATTGGCCGTTTGTAGATGGGAAATGTAAGTAAAGCCACAGGAACACCATATTTTTCTAACATTCTTCATTTCGCTTTATTTTGCAGAGGAAATCGAGTAAAATAATTGAAATTGATATATTTTATGAATTCTCGATATTGGGCGTTTATTCAAAGGAAATATAAGTAAAAAGAGTGGAACGCAATATTTTTCCAGGTCTCTTCATTTCGCCTGATTTTTGATATAATTTAAGAATTTTCGGTATTGGCCGTTTGTAGATGGGAAATGTAAGTAAAGCCACAGGAACACCATATTTTTCTAACATTCTTCATTTCGCTTTTTTTGCAGAGGAAATCGAGTAAAATAATTGAAAATGATATATTTTATGAATTCTCGATATTGGGCGTTTATTCAAAGGAAATATAAGTAAAAAGAGTGGAACGCAATATTTTTCCAGGACTTTTCTTTTCGCCTGATTTTTGATATAATTTAAGAATTTTCGGTATTGGCCGTTTGTACATGGGAAATGTAAGTAAAGCCACAGGAACACCATATTTTTCCAACATTCTTCATTTCGCCTTATTTTGCAGAGGAAATCGAGTAAAATAATTGAAAATGATATATTTTATGAATTTTCGATATTGGGCGTTTATTCAAAGGAAATATAAGTAAAAAGAGTGGAACGCAATATTTTTCCAGGTCTCTTCATTTCGCCTGATTTTTGATATAATTTAAGAATTTTCGGTATTGGCCGTTTGTACATGGGAAATGTAAGTAAAGCCACAGGAACACCATATTTTTCCAACATTCTTCATTTCGCCTTATTTTGCAGAGGAAATCGAGTAAAATAATTGAAAATGATATATTTTATGAATTTTCGATATTGGGCGTTTATTCAAAGGAAATATAAGTAAAAAGAGTGGAACGCAATATTTTTCCAGGTCTCTTCATTTCGCCTGATTTTTGATATAATTTAAGAATTTTCGGTATTGGCCGTTTGTAGATGGGAAATGTAAGTAAAGCCACAGGAACACCATATTTTTCTAACATTCTTCATTTCGCTTTATTTTGCAGAGGAAATCGAGTAAAATAATTGAAATTGATATATTTTATGAATTCTCGATATTGGGCGTTTATTCAAAGGAAATATAAGTAAAAAGAGTGGAACGCAATATTTTTCCAGGTCTCTTCATTTCGCCTGATTTTTGATATAATTTAAGAATTTTCGGTATTGGCCGTTTGTAGATGGGAAATGTAAGTAAAGCCACAGGAACACCATATTTTTCTAACATTCTTCATTTCGCTTTTTTTGCATAGGAAATCGAGTAAAATAATTGAAAATGATATATTTTATGAATTCTCGATATTGGGCGATTATTCAAAGGAAATATAAGTAAAAACTTTGAAACGCAATATTTTTCCAGGACTCTTCATTTCGCCTGATTTTTGATATAATTTAAGAATTTTCGGTATTGGCCGTTTGTAGATGGGAAATGTAAGTAAAGCCACAGGAACACCATATTTTTCTAACATTCTTCATTTCGGTTTTTTTTGCAGAGGAAATCGAGTAAAATAATTGAAAATGATATATTTTATGACTTCTCGATATTGGGTGTTTTTTCAATGGAAATTTAAGTAAAGAGAGTGGAACGCAATATTTTTCCAGGACTTTTCTTTTCGCCTGATTTTTGATATAATTTAAGAATTTTAGGTATTGGCCGTTTGTAGATGGGAAATGTAAGTAAAGCCACAGGAACACCATATTTTTCTAACATTCTTCATTTCGCTTTATTTTGCAGAGGAAATCGAGAAAAATAATTGAAAATGATATATATTATGAATTCTCGATATTGGGCGTTTATTCAAAGGAAATATTAGTAAAAACTTTGGAACGCAATATTTTTCCAGGACTTTTCTTTTCGCCTGATTTTTGATATAATTTAAGAATTTTCGGTATTGGCCGTTTGTAGATGGGAAATGTAAGTAAAGCCACAGGAACACCATATTTTTCTAACATTCTTCATTTCGCTTTATTTTGCAGAGGAAATCGAGAAAAATAATTGAAAATGACATATATTATGAATTCTCGATATTGGGCGTTTATTCAAAGGAAATGTAAGTAAAAACTTTGAAACGCAATATTTTCCCAGGACTCTTCATTTCGCCTGATTTTTGATATAATTTACGAATTTTCGGTATTGGCCGTTTGTACATGGGAAATGTAAGTAAAGCCACAGGAACACCACATTTTTCCAACATTCTTAATTTCGCCTTATTTTGCAGAGGAAGTCGAGTAAAATAATTGAAAATGATATATTTTATGAATTCTCGATATTGGGCGTTTTTTCACAGGAAATATAAGTAAAAAGAGTGGAACGCAATATTTTTCCAGGACTTTTCTTTTCGCCTGATTTTTGATATAATTTAAGAATTTTCGGTATTGGCCGTTTGTACATGGGAAATGTAAGTAAAGCCACAGGAACACCATATTTTTCCAACATTCTTCATTTCGCCTTATTTTGCAGAGGAAATCGAGTAAAATAATTGAAAATGATATATTTTATGAATTTTCGATATTGGGCGGTTATTCAAAGGAAATATAAGTAAAAAGAGTGGAACGCAATATTTTTCCAGGACTTTTCTTTTCGCCTGATTTTTGATATAATTTAAGAATTTTCGGTATTGGCCGTTTGTACATGGGAAATGTAAGTAAAGCCACAGGAACACCATATTTTTCCAACATTCTTCATTTCGCCTTATTTTGCAGAGGAAATCGAGTAAAATAATTGAAAATGATATATTTTATGAATTCTCGAAATTGGGCGTTTATTCAAAGGAAATATAAGTAAAAAGAGTGGAACGCAATATTTTTCCAGGACTCTTCATTTCGCCTGATTTTTGATATAATTTAAGAATTTTCGGTATTGGCCGTTTGTAGATGGGAAATGTAAGTAAAGCCACAGGAACACCATATTTTTCCAAAACATTCTTCATTTCGCTTTTTTTTGCAGAGGAAATCGAGTAAAATAATTGAAAATGATATATTTTATGAATTCTCGATATTGGGCGTTTATTCAAAGGAAATATAAGTAAAAAGAGTGGAACGCAATATTTTTCCAGGTCTCTTCATTTCGCCTGATTTTTGATATAATTTAAGAATTTTCGGTATTGGCCGTTTGTACATGGGAAATGTAAGTAAAGCCACAGGAACACCATATTTTTCTAACATTCTTCATTTCGGTTTTTTTTGCAGAGGAAATCGAGTAAAATAATTGAAAATGATATATTTTATGAACTCTCGATATTGGGCGTTTATTCAAAGGAAATATAAGTAAAAAGAGTGGAACGCAATATTTTTCCAGGTCTCTTCATTTCGCCTGATTTTTGATATAATTCAAGAATTTTCGGTATTGGCCGTTTGTAGATGGGAAATGTAAGTAAATCCACAGGAACACCATATTTTTCCAACATTCTTCATTTCGTCTTATTTTGCAGAGGAAATCGAGAAAAATAATTGAGAATGATATATATTATGAATTCTTGATATTGGGCGATTATTCATAGGAAATATAAGTAAAAAGTGTGGAACGCAATATTTTTCCAGGACTCTTCATTTCGCCTGATTTTTGATATAATCTAAGAATTTTCGGTATTGGCCGTTTGTAGATGGGAAATGTAAGTAAAGCCACAGGAACACCATATTTTTCTAACATTCTTCATTTCGCTTTATTTTGCAGAGGAAATCGAGTAAAATAATTGAAATTGATATATTTTATGAATTCTCGATATTGGGCGTTTATTCAAAGGAAATATAAGTAAAAAGAGTGGAACGCAATATTTTTCCAGGTCTCTTCATTTCGCCTGATTTTTGATATAATTTAAGAATTTTCGGTATTGGCCGTTTGTAGATGGGAAATGTAAGTAAAGCCACAGGAACACCATATTTTTCTAACATTCTTCATTTCGCTTTTTTTGCAGAGGAAATCGAGTAAAATAATTGAAAATGATATATTTTATGAATTCTCGATATTGGGCGATTATTCAAAGGAAATATAAGTAAAAACTTTGAAACGCAATATTTTTCCAGGACTCTTCATTTCGCCTGATTTTTGATATAATTTAAGAATTTTCGGTATTGGCCGTTTGTAGATGGGAAATGTAAGTAAAGCCACAGGAACACCATATTTTTCCAACATTCTTCATTTCGTCTTATTTTGCAGAGGAAATCGAGAAAAATAATTGAAAATGATATATTTTATGAATTCTCGATATTGGGCGTTTATTCAAAGGAAATATAAGTAAAAAGAGTGGAACGCAATATTTTTCCAGGTCTCTTCATTTCGCCTGATTTTTGATATAATTTAAGAATTTTCGGTATTGGCCGTTTGTAGATGGGAAATGTAAGTAAAGCCACAGGAACACCATATTTTTCTAACATTCTTCATTTCGCTTTTTTTTGCAGAGGAAATCGAGTAAAATAATTGAAAATGATATATTTTATGACTTCTCGATATTGGGTGTTTTTTCAATGGAAATTTAAGTAAAGAGAGTGGAACGCAGTATTTTTCCAGGACTCTTCATTTCGCCTGATTTTTGATATAATTTAAGAATTTTCGGTATTGGCTGTTTGTACATGGGAAATGTAAGTAAATCCACAGGAACACCATATTTTTCCAACATTCTTCATTTCGTCTTATTTTGCAGAGGAAATCGAGAAAAATAATTGAAAATGATATATATTATGAATTCTCGATATTGGGCGTTTATTCATAGGAAATATAAGTAAAAAGAGTGGAACGCAATATTTTTCCAGGACTCTTCATTTCGCCTGATTTTTGATATAATTTAAGAATTTTCGGTATTGGCTGTTTGTAGATGGGAAATGTAAGTAAATCCACAGGAACACCATATTTTTCTAACATTCTTCATTTCGCTTTTTTTTGCAGAGGAAATCGAGTAAAATAATTGAAAATGATATATATTATGAATTCTTGATATTGGGCGTTTATTCAAAGGAAATATAAGTAAAAACTTTGGAACGCAATATTTTTCCAGGACTTTTCTTTTCGCCTGATTTTTGATATAATTTAAGAATTTTCGGTATTGGCCGTTTGTAGATGGGAAATGTAAGTAAAGCCACAGGAACACCATATTTTTCTAACATTCTTCATTTCGCTTTTTTTTGCAGAGGAAATCGAGTAAAATAATTGAAAATGATATATTTTATGAATTCTCGATATCGGGCGTTTATTCAAAGGAAATATAAGTAAAAACTTTGGAACGCAATATTTTTCAAGGACTTTTCTTTTCGCCTGATTTTTGATATAATTTAAGAATTTTCGGTATTGGCCGTTTGTAGATGGGAAATGTAAGTAAAGCCACAGGAACACCATATTTTTCCAACATTCTTCATTTCGCCTTATTTTGCAGAGGAAATCGAGTAAAATAATTGAAAATGATATATTTTATGAATTTTCGATATTGGGCGTTTATTCAAAGGAAATATAAGTAAAAAGAGTGGAACGCAATATTTTTCCAGGTCTCTTCATTTCGCCTGATTTTTGATATAATTTAAGAATTTTCGGTATTGGCCGTTTGTAGATGGGAAATGTAAGTAAAGCCACAGGAACACCATATTTTTCCAACATTCTTCATTTCGCTTTTTTTTGCAGAGGAAATCGAGTAAAATAATTGAAAATGATATATTTTATGAATTCTCGATATTGGGCGTTTATTCAAAGGAAATATAAGTAAAAAGAGTGGAACGCAATATTTTTCCAGGTCTCTTCATTTCGCCTGATTTTTGATATAATTTAAGAATTTTCGGTATTGGCCGTTTGTACATGGGAAATGTAAGTAAAGCCACAGGAACACCATATTTTTCTAACATTCTTCATTTCGGTTTTTTTTGCAGAGGAAATCGAGTAAAATAATTGAAAATGATATATTTTATGAACTCTCGATATTGGGCGTTTATTCAAGGGAAATATAAGTAAAAAGAGTGGAACGCAATATTTTTCCAAGTCTCTTCATTTCGCCTGATTTTTGATATAATTCAAGAATTTTCGGTATTGGCCGTTTGTAGATGGGAAATGTAAGTAAATCCACAGGAACACCATATTTTTCCAACATTCTTCATTTCGTCTTATTTTGCAGAGGAAATCGAGAAAAATAATTGAGAATGATATATATTATGAATTCTTGATATTGGGCGATTATTCATAGGAAATATAAGTAAAAAGTGTGGAACGCAATATTTTTCCAGGACTCTTCATTTCGCCTGATTTTTGATATAATTTAAGAATTTTCGGTATTGGCCGTTTGTAGATGGGAAATGTAAGTAAAGCCACAGGAACACCATATTTTTCTAACATTCTTCATTTCGCTTTATTTTGCAGAGGAAATCGAGTAAAATAATTGAAATTGATATATTTTATGAATTCTCGATATTGGGCGTTTATTCAAAGGAAATATAAGTAAAAAGAGTGGAACGCAATATTTTTCCAGGTCTCTTCATTTCGCCTGATTTTTGATATAATTTAAGAATTTTCGGTATTGGCCGTTTGTAGATGGGAAATGTAAGTAAAGCCACAGGAACACCATATTTTTCTAACATTCTTCATTTCGCTTTTTTTGCAGAGGAAATCGAGTAAAATAATTGAAAATGATTTATTTTATGAATTCTCGATATTGGGCGTTTATTCAAAGGAAATATAAGTAAAAAGAGTGGAACGCAATATTTTTCCAGGACTCTTCATTTCGCCTGATTTTTGATATAATTTAAGAATTTTCGGTATTGGCCGTTTGTAGATGGGAAATGTAAGTAAAGCCACAGGAACACCATATTTTTCTAACATTCTTCATTTCGCTTTTTTTTGCAGAGGAAATCGAGTAAAATAATTGAAAATGATATATTTTATGACTTCTCGATATTGGGCGTTTTTTCAATGGAAATATAAGTAAAGAGAGTGGAACGCAGTATTTTCCCAGGACTCTTCATTTCGCCTGATTTTTGATATAATTTAAGAATTTTCGGTATTGGCTGTTTGTACATGGGAAATGTAAGTAAAGCCACAGGAACACCATATTTTTCTAACATTCTTCATTTCGGTTTTTTTTGCAGAGGAAATTGAGTAAAATAATTGAAAATGATATATTTTATGAATTCTCGATATTGGGCGTTTATTCAAAGGAAATATAAGTAAAAAGAGTGGAACGCAATATTTTTCCAGGTCTCTTCATTTCGCCTGATTTTTGATATAATTTAAGAATTTTCGGTATTGGCCGTTTGTAGATGGGAAATGTAAGTAAATCCACAGGAACACCATATTTTTCCAACATTCTTCATTTCGTCTTATTTTGCAGAGGAAATCGAGAAAAATAATTGAAAATGATATATATTATGAATTCTCGATATTGGGCGTTTATTCATAGGAAATATAGGTAAAAAGAGTGGAACGCAATATTTTTCCAGGACTCTTCATTTCGCCTGATTTTTGATATAATTTAAGAATTTTCGGTATTGGCTGTTTGTACATGGGAAATGTAAGTAAAGCCACAGGAACACCATATTTTTCTAGCATTCTTCATTTCGCTTTTTTTTGCAGAGGAAATCGAGTAAAATAATTGAAAATGATATATTTTATGAATTCTCGATATTGGGCGTTTTTTCAAAGGAAATAAAGGTAAATAGAGTGGAACGCAGTATTTTTCCAGGACTCTTCATTTCGCCTGATTTTTGATATAATTTAAGAATTTTCGGTATTGGCTGTTTGTACATGGGAAATGTAAGTAAAGCCACAGAAACACCATATTATTCCAACATTCTTCATTTCGCTTTATTTTGCAGAGGAAATCGAGAAAAATAATTGAAAATGATATATATTATGAATTCTTGATATTGGGCGTTTATTCAAAGGAAATATAAGTAAAAACTTTGGAACGCAATATTTTTCCAGGACTTTTCTTTTCGCCTGATTTTTGATATAATTTAAGAATTTTCGGTATTGGCCGTTTGTAGATGGGAAATGTAAGTAAAGCCACAGGAACACCATATTTTTCTAACATTCTTCATTTCGGTTTTTTTTGCAGAGGAAATCGAGTAAAATAATTGAAAATGATATATTTTATGAATTCTCGATATTGGGCGTTTTTTCAAAGGAAATATAAGTAAAAAGAGTGGAACGCAATATTTTTCCAGGACTCTTCATTTCGCCTGATTTTTGATATAATTTAAGAATTTTCGGTATTGGCCGTTTGTAGATGGGAAATGTAAGTAAAGCCACAGGAACACCATATTTTTCTAACATTCTTCATTTCGCTTTATTTTGCAGAGGAAATCGAGTAAAATAATTGAAATTGATATATTTTATGAATTCTCGATATTGGGCGTTTATTCAAGGGAAATATAAGTAAAAAGAGTGGAACGCAATATTTTTCCAGGTCTCTTCATTTCGCCTGATTTTTGATATAATTTAAGAATTTTCGGTATTGGCCGTTTGTAGATGGGAAATGTAAGTAAAGCCACAGGAACACCATATTTTTCTAACATTCTTCATTTCGCTTTTTTTGCAGAGGAAATCGAGTAAAATAATTGAAAATGATATATTTTATGAATTCTCGATATTGGGCGTTTATTCAAAGGAAATATAAGAAAAAAGAGTGGAACGCAATATTTTTCCAGGACTCTTCATTTCGCCTGATTTTTGATATAATTTAAGAATTTTCGGTATTGGCCGTTTGTAGATGGGAAATGTAAGTAAAGCCACAGGAACACCATATTTTTCTAACATTCTTCATTTCGGTTTTTTTTGCAGAGGAAATCGAGTAAAATAATTGAAAATGATATATTTTATGACTTCTCGATATTGGGCGTTTTTTCAATGGAAATATAAGTAAAGAGAGTGGAACGCAGTATTTTTCCAGGACTCTTCATTTCGCCTGATTTTTGATATAATTTAAGAATTTTCGGTATTGGCTGTTTGTACATGGGAAATGAAAGTAAAGCCACAGGAACACCATATTTTTCCAAAACATTCTTCATTTCGGTTTTTTTTGCAGAGGAAATCGAGTAAAATAATTGAAAATGATATATTTTATGAATTCTCGATATTGGGCGTTTATTCAAAGGAAATATAAGTAAAAAGAGTGGAACGCAATATTTTTCCAGGTCTCTTCATTTCGCCTGATTTTTTATATAATTTAAGAATTTTCGGTATTGGCCGTTTGTAGATGGGAAATGTAAGTAAATCCACAGGAACACCATATTTTTCCAACATTCTTCATTTCGTCTTATTTTGCAGAGGAAATCGAGAAAAATAATTGAAAATGATATATATTATGAATTCTCGATATTGGGCGTTTATTCATAGGAAATATAAGTAAAAAGAGTGGAACGCAATATTTTTCCAGGACTCTTCATTTCGCCTGATTTTTGATATAATTTAAGAATTTTCGGTATTGGCTGTTTGTACATGGGAAATGTAAGTAAAGCCACAGGAACACCATATTTTTCTAACATTCTTCATTTCGCTTTTTTTTGCAGAGGAAATCGAGTAAAATAATTGAAAATGATATATATTATGAATTCTTGATATTGGGCGTTTATTCAAAGGAAATATAAGTAAAAACTTTGGAACGCAATATTTTTCCAGGACTTTTCTTTTCGCCTGATTTTTGATATAATTTAAGAATTTTCGGTATTGGCCGTTTGTAGATGGGAAATGTAAGTAAAGCCACAGGAACACCATATTTTTCTAACATTCTTCATTTCGCTTTTTTTTGCAGAGGAAATCCAGTAAAATAATTGAAAATGATATATATTATGAATTCTCGATATTGGGCGTTTTTTCAAAGGAAATAAAGGTAAATAGAGTGGAACGCAGTATTTTTCCAGGACTCTTCATTTCGCCTGATTTTTGATATAATTTAAGAATTTTCGGTATTGGCTGTTTGTACATGGGTAATGTAAGTAAAGCCACAGAAACACCATATTATTCCAACATTCTTCATTTCGCTTTATTTTGCAGAGGAAATCGAGAAAAATAATTGAAAATGATATATATTATGAATTCTTGATATTGGGCGTTTATTCAAAGGAAATATAAGTAAAAACTTTGGAACGCAATATTTTTCCAGGACTTTTCTTTTCGCCTGATTTTTGATATAATTTAAGAATTTTCGGTATTGGCCGTTTGTAGATGGGAAATGTAAGTAAAGCCACAGGAACACCATATTTTTCTAACATTCTTCATTTCGCTTTTTTTTGCAGAGGAAATCGAGTAAAATAATTGAAAATGATATATTTTATGAATTCTCGATATTGGGCGTTTTTTCAAAGGAAATAAAGGTAAATAGAGTGGAACGCAGTATTTTTCCAGGACTCTTCATTTCGCCTGATTTTTGATATAATTTAAGAATTTTCGGTATTGGCTGTTTGTACATGGGAAATGTAAGTAAAGCCACAGGAACACCATATTTTTCTAACATACTTCATTTCGCTTTATTTTGCAGAGGAAATCGAGAAAAATGATGGAAAATGATATTATTTTATGAATTCTCGATATTGGGCGTTTATTCAAAGGAAATATAAGAAAAAACTTTGGAACGCAATATTTTTCCAGGACTTTTCTTTTCGCCTGATTTTTGATATAATTTAAGAATTTTCGGTATTGGCCGTTTGTAGATGGGAAATGTAAGTAAAGCCACAGGAACACCATATTTTTCTAACATTCTTCATTTCGCTTTATTTTGCAGAGGAAATCGAGAAAAATAATTGAAAATGATATATATTATGAATTCTCGATATTGGGCGTTTATTCAAAGGAAATATAAGTAAAAAGAGTGGAACGCAATATTTTTCCAGGACTCTTCATTTCGCCTGATTTTTGATATATTTTAAGAATTTTCGGTATTGGCCGTTTGTACAGGGGAAATGTAAGTAAAGCCACAGGAACACCATATTTTTCTAACATTCTTCATTTCGCTTTTTTTTGCAGAGGAAATCGAGTAAAATAATTGAAAATGATATATTTTATGAATTCTCGATATTGGGCGTTTATTCAAAGCAAATATAAGTAAAAAGAGTGGAACGCAATATTTTTCCAGGACTCTTCATTTCGCCTGATTTTTGATATATTTTAAGAATTTTCGGTATTGGCCGTTTGTACAGGGGAAATGTAAGTAAAGCCACAGGAACACCATATTTTTCTAACATTCTTCATTTCGCTTTTTTTTGCAGAGGAAATCGAGTAAAATAATTGAAAATGATATATTTTATGAATTCTCGATATTGGGCGTTTATTCAAAGGAAATATAAGTAAAAAGAGTGGAACGCAATATTTTTCCAGGACTCTTCATTTCGCCTGATATTTGATATAATTTAAGAATTTTCGGTATTGGCCGTTTGTAGATGGGAAATGTAAGTAAAGCCACAGGAACACCATATTTTTCTAACATTCTTCATTTCGCTTTATTTTGCAGAGGAAATCGAGAAAAATTACTGAAAATGATATATATTATGAATTCTCGATATTGAGCGTTTATTCAACGGAAATATAAGTAAAAACTTTGGAACGCAATATTTTTCCAGGACTTTTCTTTTCGCCTGATTTTTGATATAATTTAAGAATTTTCGGTATTGGCCGTTTGTAGATGGGAAATGTAAGTAAAGCCACAGGAACACCATATTTTTCTAACATTCTTCATTTCGCTTTATTTTGCAGAGGAAATCGAGAAAAATAATTGAAAATGATATATTTTATGAATTCTCGATATTGGGCGATTATTCAAAGGAAATATAAGTAAAAAGTGTGGAACGCAATATTTTTCCAGGACTCTTCATTTCGCCTGATTTTTGATATATATTAAGAATTTTCTGTATTGGCCGTTTGTACATGGGAAATGTAAGTAAAGCCACAGGAACACCATATTTTTCTAACATTCTTCATTTCGCTTTTTTTTGCAGAGGAAATCGAGTAAAATAATTGAAAATGATATATTTTATGAATTCTCGATATTGGACGTTTATTCAGAGGAAATATAAGTAAAAAGAGTGGAACGCAATATTTTTCCAGGACTCTTCATTTCGCCTGATTTTTGATATAATTTAAGATTGGCCGTTTGTAGATGGGAAATGTAAGTAAAGCCACAGGAACACCATATTTTTCTAACATTCTTCATTTCGCTTTTTTTTGCAGAGGAAATCGAGTAAAATAATTGAAAATGATATATTATATGAATTCTCGATATTGGGCGTTTTCTCAAAGGAAATATAAGTAAAGAGAGTGGAACGCAGTATTTTTCCAGGACTCTTCATTTCGCCTGATTTTTGATATAATTTAAGAATTTTCGGTATTGGCCGTTTGTAGATGGGAAATGTAAGTAAATCCACAGGAACACCATATTTTTCCAACATTCTTCATTTCGTCTTATTTTGCAGAGGAAATCGAGAAAAATAATTGAAAATGATATATATTATGAATTCTTGATATTGGGCGATTATTCATAGGAAATATAAGTAAAAAGAGTGGAACGCAATATTTTTCCAGGACTCTTCATTTCGCCTGATTTTTGATATAATTTAAGAATTTTCGGTATTGGCTGTTTGTACATGGGAAATGTAAGTAAAGCCACAGGAACACCATATTTTTCTAACATTCTTCATTTCGCTTTTTTTTGCAGAGGAAATCGAGTAAAATAATTGAAAATGAAACCAGCTGTGTAGCCTAGTTGTAGTGTGCTAGGTCTACGATCCCAACAGCCGTGGGTTCGAATCCCACCTCGGGTATGAGTCTGACACTACTTCCCCAAATAGCCGTAGACCTCTGTAGTCAGTGCTATTCCCCCCCTGTTAGGATTGTAAATTCATTTACTATTCTAACCTTTATAAATAAATAAATAAAATAAATTGAAAATGATATATTTTATGAATTCTCGATATTGGGCGTTTTTTCAAAGGAAATATAAGTAAAAAGAGTGGAACGCAATATTTTTCCAGGACTCTTCATTTCGCCTGAATTTTGATATATTTTAAGAATTTTCGGTATTGGCCGTTTGTACAGGGGAAATGTAAGTAAAGCCACAGGAACACCATATTTTTCTAACATTCTTCATTTCGCTTTTTTTTGCAGAGGAAATCGAGTAAAATAATTGAAAATGATATATTTTATGAATTCTCGATATTGGACGTTTATTCAGAGGAAATATAAGTAAAAAGAGTGGAACGCAATATTTTTCCAGGACTCTTCATTTCGCCTGATTTTTGATATAATTTAAGATTGGCCGTTTGTAGATGGGAAATGTAAGTAAAGCCACAGGAACACCATATTTTTCTAACATTCTTCATTTCGCTTTTTTTTGCAGAGGAAATCGAGTAAAATAATTGAAAATGATATATTATATGAATTCTCGATATTGGGCGTTTATTCAAAGAAATATAAGTAAAAAGAGTGGCACGCAATATTTTTCCAGTACTCTTCATTTCGCCTGATTTTCGATATAATTTAAGAATTTTCGGTATTGGCCGTTTGTAGATGGGAAATGTAAGTAAATCCACAGGAACACCATATTTTTCCAACATTCTTCATTTCGTCTTATTTTGCAGAGGAAATCGAGAAAAATAATTGAAAATGATATATATTATGAATTCTTGATATTGGGCGATTATTCATAGGAAATATAAGTAAAAAGAGTGGAACGCAATATTTTTCCAGGACTCTTCATTTCGCCTGATTTTTGATATAATTTAAGAATTTTCGGTATTGGCTGTTTGTACATGGGAAATGTAAGTAAAGCCACAGGAACACCATATTTTTCTAACATTCTTCATTTCGCTTTTTTTTGCAAAGGAAATCGAGTAAAATAATTGAAAATGATATATTTTATGAATTCTCGATATTGGGCGATTATTCATAGGAAATATAAGTAAAAAGTGTGGAACGCAATATTTTTCCAGGTCTCTTCATTTCGCCTGATTTTTGATATAATTTAAGAATTTTCGGTATTGGCTGTTTGTACATGGACAATGTAAGTAAAGCCACAGGAACACCATATTTTTCTAACATTCTTCATTTCGCTTTTTTTTGCAGAGGAAATCGAGTAAAATAATTGAAAATGATATATATTATGAATTCTCGATATTGGGCGTTTATTCAAAGGAAATATAAGTAAAAAGAGTGGAACGCAGTATTTTTCCAGGACTTTTCTTTTCGCCTGATTTTTGATATAATTTAAGAATTTTCGGTATTGGCCGTTTGTAGATGGGAAATGTAAGTAAAGCCACAGGAACACCATATTTTTCTAACATTCTTCATTTCGCTTTATTTTGCAGAGGAAATCGAGAAAAATAATTGAAAATGATATATTTTATGAATTCTCGATATTGGGCGTTTATTCAAAGGAAATATTAGTAAAAACTTTGGAACGCAATATTTTTCCAGGACTTTTCTTTTCGCCTGATTTTTGATATAATTTAAGAATTTTCGGTATTGGCCGTTTGTAGATGGGAAATGTAAGTAAAGCCACAGAAACACCATATTATTCCAACATTCTTCATTTCGCTTTATTTTGCAGAGGAAATCGAGAAAAATAATTGAAAATGATATATATTATGAATTCTCGATATTGGGCGATTATTCAAAGGAAATATAAGTAAAAAGTGTGGAACGCAATATTTTTCCAGGACTTTTCTTTTCGCCTGATTTTTGATATATATTAAGAATTTTCGGTATTGGCCGTTTGTACAGGGGAAATGAAAGTAAAGCCACAGAAACACCATATTATTCCAACATTCTTCTTTTCGGTTTATTTTGCAGAGGAAATCGGGAAAAATAATTGAAAATGATATATTTTATGAATTCTCGATATTGGGCGTTTTTTCAAAGGAAATATAAGTAAAAAGTGTGGAACGCAATGTTTTTCTAGGACTTTTCTTTTCGCCTGATTTTTGATATAATTTAAGAATTTTCGGTATTGGCCGTTTGTAGATGGGAAATGAAAGTTAAGCCACAGGAACACCATATTTTTCTAACATTCTTCATTTCGCTTTATTTTGCAGAGGAAATCGAGAAAAATAATTGAAAATGATATATATTATGAATTCTCGATATTGGGCGTTTATTCAAAGGAAATATTAGTAAAAACTTTGGAACGCAATATTTTTCCAGGACTTTTCTTTTCGCCTGATTTTTGATATAATTTAAGAATTTTCGGTATTGGCCGTTTGTACATGGGAAATGTAAGTAAAGCCACAGGAACATCATATTTTTCTAACATTCTTCATTTCGCTTCATTTTGCAGAGGAAATCGAGAAAAATAATTGAAAATGATATATACTATATTATGAATTCTCGATATTGGACGTTTATTCAAAGGAAATATAAGTAAAAAGAGTGGAACGCAATATTTTTCCAGGTCTCTTCATTTCGCCTAATTTTTGATATAATTTAAGAATTTTCGGTATTGGCCGTTTGTAGATGGGAAATGTAAGTAAAGTCACAGGAACACCATATTTGTCTAACATTCTTCATTTCGCTTTTTTTTGCAGAGGAAATCGAGTAAAATAATTGAAAATGATATATTTTATGAATTCTCGATATTGGGCGTTTATTCGAAGGAAATATAAGTAAAAAGAGTGGAACGCAATATTTTTCCAGGACTCTTCATTTCGCCTGATTTTTGATATAATTTAAGAATTTTCGGTATTGGACGTTTGTACATGGGAAATGTAAGTAAAGCCACAGGAACACCATATTTTGCTAACATTCTTCATTTCGCTTTTTTATGCAGAGGAAATCGAGTAAAATAATTGAAAATGATATATTTTATGAATTCTCGATATTGGGCGTTTTTTCACAGGAAATATAAGTAAAAAGAGTGGAACGCAATATTTTTCCAGGACTCTTCATTTCGCCTGATTTTTGATATAATTTAAGAATTTTCGGTATTGGCCGTTTGTACATGGGAAATGTAAGTAAAGCCACAGGAACACCATATTTTTCTAACATTCTTCATTTCGCTTTTTTATGCAGAGGAAATCGAGTAAAATAATTGAAAATGATATATTTTATGAATTCTCGATATTGGGCGTTTTTTCACAGGAAATATAAGTAAAAAGAGTGGAACGCAATATTTTTCCAGGACTTTTCTTTTCGCCTGATTTTTGATATAATTTAAGAATTTTCGGTATTGGCCGTTTGTACATGGGAAATGTAAGTAAAGCCACAGGAACACCATGTTTTTCCAACATTCTTCATTTCGCTTTATTTTGCAGAGGAAATCGAGTAAAATAATTGAAAATGATATATTTTATGAATTCTCGATATTGGGCGTTTATTCAAAGGAAATATAAGTAAAAAGAGTGGAACGCAATATTTTTCCAGGACTCTTCATTTCGCCTGATTTTTGATATATATTAAAAATTTTCGGTATTGGCCGTTTGTTGATGGGAAATGTAAGTAAAGCCACAGGAACACCATATTATTCCAACATTCTTCATTTCGCTTTATTTTGCAGAGGAAATCGAGTAAAATAATTGAAAATGATATATTTTATGAATTCTCGATATTGGGCGTTTATTCAAAGGAAATATAAGTAAAAAGAGTGGAACGCAATATTTTTCCAGGTCTCTTCATTTCGCCTGATTTTTGATATAATTTAAGAATTTTCGGTATTGGCCGTTTGTACATGGGAAATGTAAGTAAAGCCACAGGAACACCATATTTTTCTAACATTCTTCATTTCGGTTTTTTTTGCAGAGGAAATCGAGTAAAATAATTGAAAATGATATATTTTATGAATTCTCGAAATTGGGCGTTTATTCAAAGGAAATATAAGTAAAAAGAGTGGAACGCAATATTTTTCCAGGACTCTTCATTTCGCCTGATTTTTGATATATATTAAAAATTTTCGGTATTGGCCGTTTGTACAGGGGAAATGTAAGTAAAGCCACAGGAACACCATATTTTTCTAACATTCTTCATTTCGCTTTTTTTTGCAGAGGAAATCGAGAAAAATAATTGAAAATGATATATTTTATGAATTCTCGATATTGGGCGATTATTCAAAGGAAATATAAGTAAAAAGAGTGGAACGCAATATTTTTCCAGGACTTTTCTTTTCGCCTGATTTTTGATATAATTTAAGAATTTTTGGTATTGGCCGTTTGTACATGGGAAATGTAAGTAAAGCCACAGGAACACCATATTTTTCTAACATTCTTCATTTCGCCTTATTTTGCATAGGAAATCGAGTAAAATAATTAAAAATGGTATATTTTATTAATTCTCGATATTGGGCGTTTATTCAAAGGAAATATAAGTAAAAAGAGTGGAACGCAATATTTTTCCAGGACTCTTCATTTCGCCTGATTTTTGATATATATTAAGAATTTTCGGTATTGGCCGTTTGTACATGGGAAATGTAAGTAAAGCCACAGGAACACCATATTTTTCTAACATTCTTCATTTCGCCTTATTTTGCAGAGGAAATCGAGAAAAATAATTGAAAATGACATATATTATGAATTCTCGATATTGGGCGTTTATTCAAAGGAAATATAAGTAAAAAGAGTGGAACGCAATATTTTTCCAGGACTCTTTATTCCGCCTGATTTTTGATATATATTAAGAATTTTCGGTATTGGCCGTTTGTACAGGGGAAATGAAAGTAAAGCCACAGAAACACCATATTATTCCAACATTTTTCATTTCGCTTTATTTTGCAGAGGAAATCGAGAAAAATAATTGAAAATGATATATATTATGAATTCTTGATATTGGGCGTTTATTCAAAGGAAATATAAGTAAAAAGAGTGGAACGCAATATTTTTCCAGGACTTTTCTTTTCGCCTGATTTTTGATATAATTTAAGAATTTTCGGTATTGGCCGTTTGTAGATGGGAAATGTAAGTAAAGCCACAGGAACACCATATTTTTCTAACATTCTTTATTTCGCTTTTTTTTGCAGAGGAAATCGAGTAAAATAATTGAAAATGATATATTTTATGAATTCTCGATATTGGGCGTTTTTTCAAAGGAAATATAAGTAAAGAGAGTGGAACGCAGTATTTTTCCAGGACTTTTCATTTCGCCTGATTTTTGATATAATTTAAGAATTTTCGGTATTGGCTGTTTGTACATGGGAAATGTAAGTAAAGCCACAGGAACACCATATTTTTCTAACATTCTTCATTTCGCTTTATTTTGCAGAGGAAATCGAGAAAAATGATGGAAAATGATATTATTTTATGAATTCTCGATATTGGGCGTTTATTCAAAGGAAATATAAGAAAAAACTTTGGAACGCAATATTTTTCCAGGACTTTTCTTTTCGCCTGATTTTTGATATAATTTAAGAATTTTCGGTATTGGCCGTTTGTAGATGGGAAATGTAAGTAAAGCCACAGGAACACCATATTTTTCCAACATTCTTCCTTTCGCTTTATTTTGCAGAGGAAATCGAGAAAAATAATTGAAAATGACATATATTATGAATTCTCGATATTGGGCGTTTATTCAAAGGAAATATAAGTAAAAAGAGTGGAACGCAATATTTTTCCAGGACTCTTCATTTCGCCTGATTTTTGATATATATTAAGAATTTTCGGTATTGGCCGTTTGTACATGGGAAATGTAAGTAAAGCCACAGGAACACCATATTTTTCTAACATTCTTCATTTCGCCTTATTTTGCAGAGGAAATCGAGTAAAATAATTGAAAATGATATATTTTATGAATTCTCGATATTGGGCGTTTATTCAAAGGAAATATAAGTAAAAAGAGTGGAACGCAATATTTTTCCAGGACTCTTCATTTCGCCTGATTTTTGATATATATTAAGAATTTTCGGTATTGGCCGTTTGTACATGGGAAATGTAAGTAAAGCCACAGGAACACCATATTTTTCTAACATTCTTCATTTCGCCTTATTTTGCAGAGGAAATCGAGAAAAATAATTGAAAATGACATATATTATGAATTCTCGATATTGGGCGTTTATTCAAAGGAAATATAAGTAAAAAGAGTGGAACGCAATATTTTTCCAGGACTCTTTATTCCGCCTGATTTTTGATATATATTAAGAATTTTCGGTATTGGCCGTTTGTACAGGGGAAATGAAAGTAAAGCCACAGAAACACCATATTATTCCAACATTTTTCATTTCGCTTTATTTTGCAGAGGAAATCGAGAAAAATAATTGAAAATGATATATATTATGAATTCTTGATATTGGGCGTTTATTCAAAGGAAATATAAGTAAAAAGAGTGGAACGCAATATTTTTCCAGGACTTTTCTTTTCGCCTGATTTTTGATATAATTTAAGAATTTTCGGTATTGGCCTTTTGTAGATGGGAAATGTAAGTAAAGCCACAGGAACACCATATTTTTCTAACATTCTTCATTTCGCTTTATTTTGCAGAGGAAATCGAGAAAAATAATTGAAAATGACATATATTATGAATTCTCGATATTGGGCGTTTATTCAAAGGAAATGTAAGTAAAAAGAGTGGAACGCAATATTTTCCCAGGACTCTTCATTTCGCCTGATTTTTGATATAATTTAAGAATTTTCGGTATTGGCCGTTTGTACATGAGAAATGTAAGTAAAGCCACAGGAACACCATATTTTTCCAACATTCTTAATTTCGCCTTATTTTGCAGAGGAAGTCGAGTAAAATAATTGAAAATGATATATTTTATGAATTCTCGATATTGGGCGTTTATTCAAAGGAAATATAAGTAAAAACTTTGGAACGCAATATTTTTCCAGGACTTTTCTTTTCGCCTGATTTTTGATATAATTTAAGAATTTTCGGTATTGGCCGTTTGTAGATGGGAAATGTAAGTAAAGCCACAGGAACACCATATTTTTCTAACATTCTTCATTTCGCTTTATTTTGCAGAGGAAATCGAGAAAAATAATTGAAAATGATATATTTTATGAATTCTCGATATTGGGCGATTATTCAAAGGAAATATAAGTAAAAAGTGTGGAACGCCATATTTTTCCAGGACTTTTCTTTTCGCCTGATTTTTGATATAATTTAAGAATTTTCGGTATTGGCCGTTTGTACAGGGGAAATGAAAGTAAAGCCACAAAAACACCATATTATTCCAACATTCTTCTTTTCGCTTTATTTTGCAGAGGAAATCGAGAAAAATAATTGAAAATGATATATTTTATGAATTCTCGATATTGGGCGATTATTCAAAGGAAATATAAGTAAAAAGTGTGGAACGCAATATTTTTCCAGGACTTTTCTTTTCGCCTGATTTTTGATATAATTTAAGAATTTTCGGTATTGGCCGTTTGTAGATGGGAAATGTAAGTTAAGCCACAGGAACACCATATTTTTCTAACATTCTTCATTTCGCTTTATTTTGCAGAGGAAATCGAGAAAAATAATTGAAAATGATATATATTATGAATTCTCGATATTGGGCGTTTATTCAAAGGAAATATAAGTAAAAACTTTGGAACGCAATATTTTTCCAGGACTTTTCTTTTCGCCTGATTTTTGATATAATGTTAGAATTTTCGGTATTGGCCGTTTGTACATGGAAAATGTAAGTAAAGCCACAGGAACATCATATTTTTCTAACATTCTTCATTTCGCTTTATTTTGCAGAGGAAATCGAGAAAAATAATTGAAAATGATATATATTATGAATTCTCGATATTGGGCGTTTATTCAAAGGAAATATAAGTAAAAACTTTGGAACGCAATATTTTTCCAGGACTTTTCTTTTCGCCTGATTTTTGATATAATTTAAGAATTTTCGGTATTGGCCGTTTGTAGATGGGAAATGTAAGTAAAGCCACAGGAACACCATATTTTCCTAACATTCTTCATTTCGCTTTATTTTGCAGAGGAAATCGAGAAAAATAATTGAAAATGACATATATTATGAATTCTCGATATTGGGCGTTTATTCAAAGGAAATGTAAGTAAAAAGAGTGGAACGCAATATTTTCCCAGGACTCTTCATTTCGCCTGATTTTTGATATAATTTAAGAATTTTCGGTATTGGCCGTTTGTACATGAGAAATGTAAGTAAAGCCACAGGAACACCACATTTTTCCAACATTCTTAATTTCGCCTTATTTTGCAGAGGAAGTCAAGTAAAATAATTGAAAATGATATATTTTATGAATTCTCGATATTGGGCGTTTTTTCACAGGAAATATAAGTAAAAAGAGTGGAACGCAATATTTTTCCAGGACTTTTCTTTTCGCCTGATTTTTGATATAATTTAAGAATTTTCGGTATTGGCCGTTTGTACATGGGAAATGTAAGTAAAGCCACAGGAACACCATATTTTTCCAACATTCTTCATTTCGCCTTATTTTGCAGAGGAAATCGAGTAAAATAATTGAAAATGATATATTTTATGAATTCTCGATATTGGGCGTTTATTCAAAGGAAATATAAGTAAAAAGAGTGGAACGTAATATTTTTCCAGGACTCTTCATTTCGCCTGATTTTTGATATAATTTAAGAATTTTCGGTATTGGCCGTTTGTACATGAGAAATGTAAGTAAAGCCACAGGAACACCACATTTTTCCAACATTCTTAATTTCGCCTTATTTTGCAGAGGAAGTCGAGTAAAATAATTGAAAATGATATATTTTATGAATTCTCGATATTGGGCGTTTATTCAAAGGAAATATAAGTAAAAACTTTGGAACGCAATATTTTTCCAGGACTTTTCTTTTCGCCTGATTTTTGATATAATTTAAGAATTTTCGGTATTGGCCTTTTGTAGATGGGAAATGTAAGTAAAGCCACAGGAACACCATATTTTTCTAACATTCTTCATTTCGCTTTATTTTGCAGAGGAAATCGAGAAAAATAATTGAAAATGACATATATTATGAATTCTCGATATTGGGCGTTTATTCAAAGGAAATGTAAGTAAAAAGAGTGGAACGCAATATTTTCCCAGGACTCTTCATTTCGCCTGATTTTTGATATAATTTAAGAATTTTCGGTATTGGCCGTTTGTACATGAGAAATGTAAGTAAAGCCACAGGAACACCACATTTTTCCAACATTCTTAATTTCGCCTTATTTTGCAGAGGAAGTCGAGTAAAATAATTGAAAATGATATATTTTATGAATTCTCGATATTGGGCGTTTATTCAAAGGAAATATAAGTAAAAACTTTGGAACGCAATATTTTTCCAGGACTTTTCTTTTCGCCTGATTTTTGATATAATTTAAGAATTTTCGGTATTGGCCGTTTGTAGATGGGAAATGTAAGTAAAGCCACAGGAACACCATATTTTTCTAACATTCTTCATTTCGCTTTATTTTGCAGAGGAAATCGAGAAAAATAATTGAAAATGACATATATTATGAATTCTCGATATTGGGCGTTTATTCAAAGGAAATGTAAGTAAAAAGAGTGGAACGCAATATTTTCCCAGGACTCTTCATTTCGCCTGATTTTTGATATAATTTAAGAATTTTCGGTATTGGCCGTTTGTAGATGGGAAATGTAAGTTAAGCCACAGGAACACCATATTTTTCTAACATTCTTCATTTCGCTTTATTTTGCAGAGGAAATCGAGAAAAATAATTGAAAATGATATATATTAAGAATTCTCGATATTGGGCGTTTATTCAAAGGAAATATAAGTAAAAACTTTGGAACGCAATATTTTTCCAGGACTTTTCTTTTCGCCTGATTTTTGATATAATTTAAGAATTTTCGGTATTTACCGTTTGTACATGGGAAATGTAAGTAAAGCCACAGGATCACCACATTTTTCCAACATTCTTAATTTCGCCTTATTTTGCAGAGGAAATCGAGAAAAATAATTGAAAATGACATATATTATGAATTCTCGATATTGGGCGTTTATTCAAAGGAAATGTAAGTAAAAAGAGTGGAACGCAATATTTTCCCAGGACTCTTCATTTCGCCTGATTTTTGATATAATTTAAGAATTTTCGGTATTGGCCGTTTGTACATGAGAAATGTAAGTAAAGCCACAGGAACACCACATTTTTCCAACATTCTTAATTTCGCCTTATTTTGCAGAGGAAGTCGAGTAAAATAATTGAAAATGATATATTTTATGAATTCTCGATATTGGGCGTTTATTCACAGGAAATATAAGTAAAAAGAGTGGAACGCAATATTTTTCCAGGACTTTTCTTTTCGCCTGATTTTTGATATAATTTAAGAATTTTCGGTATTGGCCGTTTGTACATGGGAAATGTAAGTAAAGCCACAGGAACACCACATTTTTCCAACATTCTTAATTTCGCCTTATTTTGCAGAGGAAGTCGAGTAAAATAATTGAAAATGATATATTTTATGAATTCTCGATATTGGGCGTTTTTTCATAGGAAATATAAGTAAAAAGAGTGGAACGCAATATTTTTCCAGGACTTTTCTTTTCGCCTGATTTTTGATATAATTTAAGAATTTTCGGTATTGGCCGTTTGTACAGGGGAAATGAAAGTAAAGCCACAGAAACACCATATTATTCCAACATTCTTCATTTCGCTTTATTTTGCAGAGGAAATCGAGAAAAATAATTGAAAATGATATATATTATGAATTCTCGATATTGGGCGATTATTCAAAGGAAATATAAGTAAAAAGTGTGGAACGCAATATTTTTCCAGGACTCTTCATTTCGCCTGATTTTTGATATATATTAAGAATTTTCGGTATTGGCCGTTTGTACAGGGGAAATGAAAGTAAAGCCACAAAAACACCATATTATTCCAACATTCTTCTTTTCGCTTTATTTTCCAGAGGAAATCGAGAAAAATAATTGAAAATGATATATTTTATGAATTCTCGATATTGGGCGATTATTCAAAGGAAATATAAGTAAAAAGTATGGAACGCAATATTTTTCCAGGACTTTTCTTTTCGCCTGATTTTTGATATAATTTAAGAATTTTCGGTATTGGCCGTTTGTAGATGGGAAATGTAAGTTAAGCCACAGGAACACCATATTTTTCTAACATTCTTCATTTCGCTTTATTTTGCAGAGGAAATCGAGAAAAATAATTGAAAATGATATGTATTATGAATTCTCGATATTGGGCGTTTATTCAAAGGAAATATAAGTAAAAACTTTGGAACGCAATATTTTTCCAGGACTTTTCTTTTCGCCTGATTTTTGATATAATGTAAGAATTTTCGGTATTGGCCGTTTGTACATGGGAAATGTAAGTAAAGCCACAGGAACATCATATTTTTCTAACATTCTTCATTTCGCTTTATTTTGCAGAGGAAATCGAGAAAAATAATTGAAAATGATATATATTATGAATTCTCGATATTGGGCGTTTATTCAAAGGAAATATAAGTAAAAACTTTGGAACGCAATATTTTTCCAGGACTTTTCTTTTCGCCTGATTTTTGATATAATTTAAGAATTTTCGGTATTGGCCGTTTGTAGATGGGAAATGTAAGTAAAGCCACAGGAACACCATATTTTTCTAACATTCTTCATTTCGCTTTATTTTGCAGAGGAAATCGAGAAAAATAATTGAAAATGACATATATTATGAATTCTCGATATTGGGCGTTAATTCAAAGGAAATGTAAGTAAAAAGAGTGGAACGCAATATTTTCCCAGGACTCTTCATTTCGCCTGATTTTTGATATAATTTAAGAATTTTCGGTATTGGCCGTTTGTACATGAGAAATGTAAGTAAAGCCACAGGAACACCACATTTTTCCAACATTCTTAATTTCGCCTTATTTTGCAGAGGAAGTCGAGTAAAATAATTGAAAATGATATATTTTATGAATTCTCGATATTGGGCGTTTATTCAAAGGAAATATAAGTAAAAAGAGTGGAACGCAATATTTTTCCAGGACTCTTCATTTCGCCTGATTTTTGATATATATTAAGAATTTTCGATATTGGCCGTTTGTACATGGGAAATGTAAGTATAGCCACAGGAACACCATATTTTTCCAACATTCTTCATTTTGCCTTATTTTGCAGAGGAAATCGAGAAAAATAATTGAAAAAGATATATTTTATGAATTCTCGATATTGGGCGTTTATTCAAAGGAAATATAAGTAAAAACTTTGGAACGCAATATTTTTCCAGGACTTTTCTTTTCGCCTGATTTTTGATATAATTTAAGAATTTTCGGTATTGGCCGTTTGTAGATGGGAAATGTAAGTAAAGCCACAGGAACACCATATTTTTCTAACATTCTTCATTTCGCTTTATTTTGCAGAGGAAATCGAGAAAAATAATTGAAAATGACATATATTATGAATTCTCGATATTGGGCGTTAATTCAAAGGAAATGTAAGTAAAAAGAGTGGAACGCAATATTTTCCCAGGACTCTTCATTTCGCCTGATTTTTGATATAATTTAAGAATTTTCGGTATTGGCCGTTTGTACATGGGAAATGTAAGTAAAGCCACAGGAACACCATATTTTTCCAACATTCTTCATTTCGCCTTATTTTGCAGAGGAAATCGAGTAAAATAATTGAAAATGATATATTTTATGAATTCTCGATATTGGGCGTTTATTCAAAGGAAATATAAGTAAAAAGAGTGGAACGCAATATTTTTCCAGGACTCTTCATTTCGCCTGATTTTTGATATAATTTAAGAATTTTCGGTATTGGCCGTTTGTAGATGGGAAATGTAAGTAAATCCACAGGAACACCATATTTTTCCAACATTCTTCATTTCGTCTTATTTTGCAGAGGAAATCGAGAAAAATAATTGAAAATGATATATTTTATGAATTCTCGAAATTGGGCGTTTATTCAAAGGAAATATAAGTAAAAAGAGTGGAACGCAATATTTTTCCAGGACTCTTCATTTCGCCTGATTTTTGATATATAGTATATTAAAAATTTTCGGTATTGGCCGCTTGTACAGGGGAAATGAAAGTAAAGCCACAGAAACACCATATTATTCCAACATTCTTCATTTCGCTTTATTTTGCAGAGGAAATCGAGTAAAATAATTGAAAATGATATATTTTATGAATTCTCGATATTGGGCGTTTATTCAAAGGAAATATAAGTAAAAAGACGCAATATTTTTCCAGGTCTCTTCATTTCGCCTGATTTTTGATATAATTTAAGAATTTTCGGTATTGGCCGTTTGTACATGGGAAATGTAAGTAAAGCCACAGGAACACCATATTTTTCTAACATTCTTCATTTCGCTTTTTTTTGCAGAGGAAATCGAGTAAAATAATTGAAAATGATATATTTTATGAATTCTCGATATTGGGCGTTTATTCAAAGGAAATGTAAGTAAAAAGAGTGGAACGTAATATTTTTCCAGGTCTCTTCATTTCGCCTGATTTTTGATATAATTTAAGAATTTTCGGTATTGGCTGTTTGTAGATGGGAAATGTAAGTAAAGCCACAGGAACACCATATTTTTCTAACATTCTTCATTTCGCCTTTTTTGCAGAGGAAATCGAGTAAAATAATTGAAAATAATATATTTTATGAATTCTCGATATTGGGCGTTTATTCAAAGGAAATATAAGTAAAAAGAGTGGAACGCAATATTTTTCCAGGTCTCTTCATTTCGCCTGATTTTTGATATAATTTAAGAATTTTCGGTATTGGCCGTTTGTAGATGGGAAATGTAAGTAAAGCCACAGGAACACCATATTTTTCTAACATTCTTCATTTCGGTTTTTTTTGCAGAGGAAATCGAGTAAAATAATTGAAAATGATATATTTTATGAATTCTCGATATTGGGCGTTTATTCAAAGGAAATATAAGTAAAAAGAGTGGAACGCAATATTTTTCCAGGTCTCTTCATTTGGCCTGATTTTTGATATATATTAAGAATTTTCGGTATTGGCCGTTTTTAGATGGGAAATGTAAGTAAATCCACAGGAACACCATATTTTTCCAACATTCTTCATTTCGTCTATTTTGCAGAGGAAATCGAGAAAAATAATTGAAAATGATATATATTATGAATTCTTGATATTGGGCGATTATTCATAGGAAATATAAGTAAAAAGTGTGGAACGCAATATTTTTCCAGGTCTCTTCATTTCGCCTGATTTTTGATATAATTTAAGAATTTTCGGTATTGGCCGTTTGTAGATGGGAAATGTAAGTAAAGCCACAGGAACACCATATTTTTCTAACATTCTTCATTCCGGTTTTTTTTTGCAGAGGAAATCGAGTAAAATAATTGAAAATGATATATTTTATGAATTCTCGATATTGGGCGTTTATTCAAAGGAAATATAAGTAAAAAGAGTGGAACGCAATATTTTTCCAGGACTCTTCATTTCGCCTGATTTTTGATATAATTTAAGAATTTTCGGTATTGGCCGTTTGTACATGGGAAATGTAAGTAAAGCCACAGGAACACCATATTTTTCTAACATTCTTCATTTCGCTTTTTTTTGCAGAGGAAATCGAGTAAAATAATTGAAAATGATATATTTTATGAATTCTCGATATTGGGCGTTTATTCGAAGGAAATATAAGTAAAAAGAGTGGAACGCAATATTTTTCCAGGACTCTTCATTTCGCCTGATTTTTGATATAATTTAAGAATTTTCGGTATTGGCCGTTTGTACATGGGAAATGTAAGTAAAGCCACAGGAACACCATATTTTTCTAACATTCTTCATTTCGCTTTTTTTTGCAGAGGAAATCGAGTAAAATAATTGAAAATGATATATTTTATGAATTCTCGATATTGGGCGTTTATTCACAGGAAATATAAGTAAAAAGAGTGGAACGCAATATTTTTCCAGGACTCTTCATTTCGCCTGATTTTTGATATATATTAAGAATTTTCGGTATTGGCCGTTTGTACAGGGGAAATGAAAGTAAAGCCACAGAAACACCATATTATTCCAACATTCTTCATTTCGCTTTATTTTGCAGAGGAAATCGAGAAAAATAATTGAAAATGATATATATTATGAATTCTTGATATTGGGCGTTTATTCAAAGGAAATATAAGTAAAAACTTTGGAACGCAATATTTTTCCAGGACTTCTTTTCGCCTGATTTTTGGTATAATTTAAGAATTTTCGGTATTGGCCGTTTGTACATGGGAAATGTAAGTAAAGCCACAGGAACATCGTATTTTTCCAACATTCTTCATTTCGCTTTATTTTGCAGAGGAAATCGAGAAAAATAGTTGAAAATGATATATTTTATGAATTCTCGATATTGGGCGATTATTCAAAGGAAATATAAGTAAAAACTTTGGAACGCAATATTTTTCCAGGACTTTTCTTTTCGCCTGATTTTTGATATAATTTAAGAATTTTTGGTATTGGCCGTTTGTACATGGGAAATGTAAGTAAAGCCACAGGAACACCATATTTTTCCAACATTCTTCCTTTCGCTTTATTTTGCAGAGGAAATCGAGAAAAATAATTGAAAATGACATATATTATGAATTCTCGATATTGGGCGTTTATTCAAAGGAAATATAAGTAAAAAGAGTGGAACGCAATATTTTTCCAGGACTCTTCATTTCGCCTGATTTTTGATATATATTAAGAATTTTCGGTATTGGCCGTTTGTACATGGGAAATGTAAGTAAAGCCACAGGAACACCATATTTTTCTAACATTCTTCATTTCGCCTTATTTTGCAGAGGAAATCGAGTAAAATAATTGAAAATGATATATTTTATGAATTCTCGATATTGGGCGTTTATTCAAAGGAAATATAAGTAAAAAGAGTGGAACGCAATATTTTTCCAGGACTCTTTATTCCGCCTGATTTTTGATATATATTAAGAATTTTCGGTATTGGCCGTTTGTACAGGGGAAATGAAAGTAAAGCCACAGAAACACCATATTATTCCAACATTCTTCATTTCGCTTTATTTTGCAGAGGAAATCGAGAAAAATAATTGAAAATGATATATATTATGAATTCTTGATATTGGGCGTTTTTTCAAAGGAAATATAAGTAAAAACTTTGGAACGCAATATTTTTCCAGGACTTTTCTTTTCGCCTGATTTTTGATATAATTTAAGAATTTTCGGTATTGGCCGTTTGTAGATGGGAAATGTAAGTAAAGCCACAGGAACACCATATTTTTCTAACATTCTTCATTTCGCTTTATTTTGCAGAGGAAATCGAGAAAAATAATTGAAAATGATATATATTATGAATTCTCGATATTGGGCGTTTATTCAAAGGAAATATAAGTAAAAAGAGTGGAACGCAATATTTTTCCAGGACTCTTCATTTCGCCTGATTTTTGATATAATTTAAGAATTTTCGGTATTGGCCGTTTGTACATGGGAAATGTAAGTAAAGCCACAGGAACACCATATTTTTCTAACATTCTTCATTTCGCCTTATTTTGCAGAGGAAATCGAGTAAAATAATTGAAAATGATATATTTTATGAATTCTCGATATTGGGCGTTTATTCAAAGGAAATATAAGTAAAAAGAGTGGAACGCAATATTTTTCCAGGACTCTTTATTCCGCCTGATTTTTGATATATATTAAGAATTTTCGGTATTGGCCGTTTGTACAGGGGAAATAAAAGTAAAGCCACAGAAACACCATATTATTCCAACATTCTTCATTTCGCTTTATTTTGCAGAGGAAATCGAGAAAAATAATTGAAAATGATATATATTATCAATTCTTGATATTGGGCGTTTATTCAAAGGAAATATAAGTAAAAACTTTGGAACGCAATATTTTTCCAGGACTTTTCTTTTCGCCTGATTTTTGATATAATTTAAGAATTTTCGGTATTGGCCGTTTGTAGATGGGAAATCTAAGTAAAGCCACAGGAACACCATATTTCTCTAACATTCTTCATTTCGCTTTATTTTGCAGAGGAAATCGAGAAAAATAATTGAAAATGATATATTTTATGAATTCTCGATATTGGGCGATTATTCAAAGGAAATATAAGTAAAAACTTTGGAACGCAATATTTTTCCAGGACTCTTCATTTCGCCTGATTTTTGATATATATTAAGAATTTTCGGTATTGGCCGTTTGTACAAGGGAAATGAAAGTAAAGCCACAGAAACACCATATTATTCCAACATTCTTCATTTCGCTTTATTTTGCAGAGGAAATCGAGAAAAATAATTGAAAATGATATATTTTATGAATTCTCGATATTGGGCGATTATTCAAAGGAAATATAAGTAAAAAGAGTGGAACGCAATATTTTTCCAGGACTCTTCATTTCGCCTGATTTTTGATATATATTAAGAATTTTCGGTATTGGCCGTTTGTACATGGGAAATGTAAGTAAAGCCACAGGAACACCATATTTTTCTAACATTCTTCATTTCGCCTTATTTTGCAGAGGAAATCGAGTAAAATAATTGAAAATGATATATTTTATGAATTCTCGATATTGGGCGTTTATTCAAAGGAAATATAAGTAAAAAGAGTGGAACGCAATATTTTTCCAGGACTCTTTATTCCGCCTGATTTTTGATATATATTAAGAATTTTCGGTATTGGCCGTTTGTACAGGGGAAATGAAAGTAAAGCCACAGAAACACCATATTATTCCAACATTCTTCATTTCGCTTTATTTTGCAGAGGAAATCGAGAAAAATAATTGAAAATGATATATATTATGAATTCTTGATATTGGGCGTTTTTTCAAAGGAAATATAAGTAAAAACTTTGGAACGCAATATTTTTCCAGGACTTTTCTTTTCGCCTGATTTTTGATATAATTTAAGAATTTTCGGTATTGGCCGTTTGTAGATGGGAAATGTAAGTAAAGCCACAGGAACACCATATTTTTCTAACATTCTTCATTTCGCTTTATTTTGCAGAGGAAATCGAGAAAAATAATTGAAAATGATATATATTATGAATTCTCGATATTGGGCGTTTATTCAAAGGAAATATAAGTAAAAAGAGTGGAACGCAATATTTTTCCAGGACTCTTCATTTCGCCTGATTTTTGATATAATTTAAGAATTTTCGGTATTGGCCGTTTGTACATGGGAAATGTAAGTAAAGCCACAGGAACACCATATTTTTCTAACATTCTTCATTTCGCCTTATTTTGCAGAGGAAATCGAGTAAAATAATTGAAAATGATATATTTTATGAATTCTCGATATTGGGCGTTTATTCAAAGGAAATATAAGTAAAAAGAGTGGAACGCAATATTTTTCCAGGACTCTTTATTCCGCCTGATTTTTGATATATATTAAGAATTTTCGGTATTGGCCGTTTGTACAGGGGAAATAAAAGTAAAGCCACAGAAACACCATATTATTCCAACATTCTTCATTTCGCTTTATTTTGCAGAGGAAATCGAGAAAAATAATTGAAAATGATATATATTATCAATTCTTGATATTGGGCGTTTATTCAAAGGAAATATAAGTAAAAACTTTGGAACGCAATATTTTTCCAGGACTTTTCTTTTCGCCTGATTTTTGATATAATTTAAGAATTTTCGGTATTGGCCGTTTGTAGATGGGAAATGTAAGTAAAGCCACAGGAACACCATATTTCTCTAACATTCTTCATTTCGCTTTATTTTGCAGAGGAAATCGAGAAAAATAATTGAAAATGATATATTTTATGAATTCTCGATATTGGGCGATTATTCAAAGGAAATATAAGTAAAAAGTGTGGAACGCAATATTTTTCCAGGACTCTTCATTTCGCCTGATTTTTGATATATATTAAGAATTTTCGGTATTGGCCGTTTGTACAAGGGAAATGAAAGTAAAGCCACAGAAACACCATATTATTCCAACATTCTTCATTTCGCTTTATTTTGCAGAGGAAATCGAGAAAAATAATTGAAAATGATATATTTTATGAATTCTCGATATTGGGCGATTATTCAAAGGAAATATAAGTAAAAAGTGTGGAACGCAATATTTTTCCAGGACTTTTCTTTTCGCCTGATTTTTGATATAATTTAAGAATTTTCGGTATTGGCCGTTTGTAGATGGGAAATGTAGGTTAAGCCACAGGAACACCATATTTTTCTAACATTCTTCATTTCGCTTTATTTTGCAGAGGATATCGAGAAAAATAATTGAAAATGATATATATTATGAATTCTCGATATTGGGTGTTTATTCAAAGGAAATATAAGTAAAAACTTTGGAACGCAATATTTTTCCAGGACTTTTCTTTTCGCCTGATTTTTGATATAATTTAAGAATTTTCGGTATTGGCCGTTTGTAGATGGGAAATGTAAGTAAAGCCACAGGAACACCATATTTTTCTAACATTCTTCATTTCGCTTTATTTTGCAGAGGAAATCGAGAAAAATAATTGAAAATGATATATATTATGAATTCTCGATATTGGGCGTTTATTCAAAGGAAATATAAGTAAAAAGAGTGGAACGCAATATTTTTCCAGGTCTCTTCATTTCGCCTGATTTTTGATATAATTTAAGAATTTTCGGTATTGGCCGTTTGTACATGGGAAATGTAAGTAAAGCCACAGGAACACCATATTTTTCTAACATTCTTCATTTCGCCTTATTTTGCAGAGGAAATCGAGTAAAATAATTGAAAATGGTATATTTTATGAATTCTCGATATTGGGCGTTTATTCAAAGGAAATATAAGTAAAAAGAGTGGAACGCAATATTTTTCCAGGTCTCTTCATTTCGCCTGATTTTTGATATATATTAAGAATTTTCGGTATTGGCCGTTTGTACAGGGGAAATGAAAGTAAAGCCACAGAAACACCATATTATTCCAACATTCTTCATTTCGCTTTATTTTGCAGAGGAAATCGAGAAAAATAATTGAAAATGATATATTTTATGAATTCTCGATATTGGGCGATTATTCAAAGGAAATATAAGTAAAAAGTGTGGAACGCAATATTTTTCCAGGACTTTTCTTTTCGCCTGATTTTTGATATAATTTAAGAATTTTCGGTATTGGCCGTTTGTAGATGGGAAATGTAGGTTAAGCCACAGGAACACCATATTTTTCTAACATTCTTCATTTCGCTTTATTTTGCAGAGGAAATCGAGAAAAATAATTGAAAATGATATATTTTATGAATTCTCGATATTGGGCGTTTATTCAAAGGAAATATAAGTAAAAACTTTGGAACGCAATATTTTTCCAGGACTTTTCTTTTCGCCTGATTTTTGATATAATTTAAGAATTTTCGGTATTGGCCGTTTGTAGATGGGAAATGTAAGTAAAGCCACAGGAACACCATATTTTTCTAACATTCTTCATTTCGCTTTTTTTTGCAGAGGAAATCGAGTAAAATAATTGAAAAAGATATATTTTATGAATTCTCGATATTGGGCGTTTATTCGAAGGAAATATAAGTAAAAAGAGTGGAACGCAATATTTTTCCAGGACTCTTCATTTCGCCTGATTTTTGATATAATTTAAGAATTTTCGGTATTGGCCGTTTGTACATGGGAAATGTAAGTAAAGCCACAGGAACACCATATTTTTCTAACATTCTTCATTTCGCTTTTTTTTGCAGAGGAAATCGAGTAAAATAATTGAAAATGATATATTTTATGAATTCTCGATATTGGGCGTTTATTCACAGGAAATATAAGTAAAAAGAGTGGAACGCAATATTTTTCCAGGACTCTTCATTTCGCCTGATTTTTGATATATATTAAGAATTTTCGGTATTGGCCGTTTGTACAGGGGAAATGAAAGTAAAGCCACAGAAACACCATATTATTCCAACATTCTTCATTTCGCTTTATTTTGCAGAGGAAATCGAGAAAAATAATTGAAAATGATATATATTATGAATTCTTGATATTGGGCGTTTATTCAAAGGAAATATAAGTAAAAACTTTGGAACGCAATATTTTTCCAGGACTTCTTTTCGCCTGATTTTTGGTATAATTTAAGAATTTTCGGTATTGGCCGTTTGTACATGGGAAATGTAAGTAAAGCCACAGGAACATCGTATTTTTCTAACATTCTTCATTTCCCTTTATTTTGCAGAGGAAATCGAGAAAAATAGTTGAAAATGATATATTTTATGAATTCTCGATATTGGGCGATTATTCAAAGGAAATATAAGTAAAAACTTTGGAACGCAATATTTTTCCAGGACTTTCCTTTTCGCCTGATTTTTGATATAATTTAAGAATTTTTGGTATTGGCCGTTTGTACATGGGAAATGTAAGTAAAGCCACAGGAACACCATATTTTTCCAACATTCTTCATTTCGCTTTATTTTGCAGAGGAAATCGAGAAAAATAATTGAAAATGACATATATTATGAATTCTCGATATTGGGCGTTTATTCAAAGGAAATATAAGTAAAAAGAGTGGAACGCAATATTTTTCCAGGACTCTTCATTTCGCCTGATTTTTGATATATATTAAGAATTTTCGGTATTGGCCGTTTGTACATGGGAAATGTAAGTAAAGCCACAGGAACACCATATTTTTCTAACATTCTTCATTTCGCCTTATTTTGCAGAGGAAATCGAGAAAAATAATTGAAAATGATATATTTTATGAATTCTCGATATTGGGCGTTTATTCAAAGGAAATATAAGTAAAAAGAGTGGAACGCAATATTTTTCCAGGACTCTTTATTCCGCCTGATTTTTGATATATATTAAGAATTTTCGGTATTGGCCGTTTGTACAGGGGAAATGAAAGTAAAGCCACAGAAACACCATATTATTCCAACATTCTTCATTTCGCTTTATTTTGCAGAGGAAATCGAGAAAAATAATTGAAAATGATATATATTATGAATTCTTGATATTGGGCGTTTTTTCAAAGGAAATATAAGTAAAAACTTTGGAACGCAATATTTTTCCAGGACTTTTCTTTTCGCCTGATTTTTGATATAATTTAAGAATTTTCGGTATTGGCCGTTTGTAGATGGGAAATGTAAGTAAAGCCACAGGAACACCATATTTTTCTAACATTCTTCATTTCGCTTTATTTTGCAGAGGAAATCGAGAAAAATAATTGAAAATGATATATATTATGAATTCTCGATATTGGGCGTTTATTCAAAGGAAATATAAGTAAAAAGAGTGGAACGCAATATTTTTCCAGGACTCTTCATTTCGCCTGATTTTTGATATAATTTAAGAATTTTCGGTATTGGCCGTTTGTACATGGGAAATGTAAGTAAAGCCACAGGAACACCATATTTTTCTAACATTCTTCATTTCGCCTTATTTTGCAGAGGAAATCGAGAAAAATAATTGAAAATGATATATATTATGAATTCTCGATATTGGGCGTTTATTCAAAGGAAATATAAGTAAAAAGAGTGGAACGCAATATTTTTCCAGGACTCTTTATTCCGCCTGATTTTTGATATATATTAAGAATTTTCGGTATTGGCCGTTTGTACAGGGGAAATGAAAGTAAAGCCACAGAAACACCATATTATTCCAACATTCTTCATTTCGCTTTATTTTGCAGAGGAAATCGAGAAAAATAATTGAAAATGATATATATTATCAATTCTTGATATTGGGCGTTTATTCAAAGGAAATATAAGTAAAAACTTTGGAACGCAATATTTTTCCAGGACTTTTCTTTTCGCCTGATTTTTGATATAATTTAAGAATTTTCGGTATTGGCCGTTTGTAGATGGGAAATGTAAGTAAAGACACAGGAACACCATATTTCTCTAACATTCTTCATTTCGCTTTATTTTGCAGAGGAAATCGAGCAAAATAATTGAAAATGATATATTTTATGAATTCTCGATATTGGGCGATTATTCAAAGGAAATATAAGTAAAAAGTGTGGAACGCAATATTTTTCCAGGACTCTTCATTTCGCCTGATTTTTGATATATATTAAGAATTTTCGGTATTGGCCGTTTGTACAAGGGAAATGAAAGTAAAGCCACAGAAACACCATATTATTCCAACATTCTTCATTTCGCTTTATTTTGCAGAGGAAATCGAGAAAAATAATTGAAAATGATATATTTTATGAATTCTCGATATTGGGCGATTATTCAAAGGAAATATAAGTAAAAAGTGTGGAACGCAATATTTTTCCAGGACTTTTCTTTTCGCCTGATTTTTGATATAATTTAAGAATTTTCGGTATTGGCCGTTTGTAGATGGGAAATGTAGGTTAAGCCACAGGAACACCATATTATTCCAACATTCTTCATTTCGCTTTATTTTGCAGAGGAAATCGAGTAAAATAATTGAAAATGATATATTTTATGAATTCTCGATATTGGGCGTTTTTTCAAAGGAAATATAAGTGAAGAGAGTGGAACGCAGTATTTTTCCAGGTCTCTTCATTTCGCCTGATTTTTGATATAATTTAAGAATTTTCGGTATTGGCCGTTTGTACATGGGAAATGTAAGTAAAGCCACAGGAACACCACATTTTTCCAACATTCTTAATTTCGCCTTATTTTGCAGAGGAAGTCGAGTAAAATAATTGAAAATGATATATTTTATGAATTCTCGATATTGGGCGTTTTTTCACAGGAAATATAAGTAAAAAGAGTGGAACGCAATATTTTTCCAGGACTTTTCTTTTCGCCTGATTTTTGATATAATTTAAGAATTTTCGGTATTAACCGTTTGTACATGGGAAATGTAAGTAAAGCCACAGGAACACCATATTTTTCCAACATTCTTCATTTCGCCTTATTTTGCAGAGGAAATCGAGTAAAATAATTGAAAATGATATATTTTATGAATTCTCGATATTGGGCGTTTATTCAAAGGAAATATAAGTAAAAAGAGTGGAACGCAATATTTTTCCAGGACTTTTCTTTTCGCCTGATTTTTGATATATTTTAAGAATTTTCGGTATTGGCCGTTTGTACATGGGAAATGTAAGTAAAGCCACAGGAACACCATATTTTTCCAACATTCTTCATTTCGCCTTATTTTGCAGAGGAAATCGAGTAAAATAATTGAAAATGATATATTTTATGAATTCTCGATATTGGGCGTTTATTCACAGGAAATATAAGTAAAAAGAGTGGAACGCAATATTTTTCCAGGTCTCTTCATTTCGCCTGATTTTTGATATAATTTAAGAATTTTCGGTATTGGCCGTTTGTAGATGGGAAATGTAAGTAAAGCCACAGGAACACCATATTTTTCCAACATTCTTCATTTCGTCTTATTTTGCAGAGGAAATCGAGAAAAATAATTGAAAATGATATATTTTATGAATTCTCGATATTGGGCGTTTTTTCACAGGAAATATAAGTAAAAAGAGTGGAACGCAATATTTTTCCAGGACTTTTCTTTTCGCCTGATTTTTGATATAATTTAAGAATTTTCGGTATTGGCCGTTTGTACATGGGAAATGTAAGTAAAGCCACAGGAACACCATATTTTTCCAACATTCTTCATTTCGCCTTCTTTTGCAGAGGAAATCGAGTAAAATAATTGAAAATGATATATTTTATGAATTCTCGATATTGGGCGTTTTTTCACAGGAAATATAAGTAAAAAGAGTGGAACGCAGTATTTTTCCAGGTCTCTTCATTTCGCCTGATTTTTGATATAATTTAAGAATTTTCGGTATTGGCCGTTTGTAGATGGGAAATGTAAGTAAATCCACAGGAACACCATATTTTTCCAACATTCTTCATTTCGTCTTATTTTGCAGAGGAAATCGAGAAAAATAATTGAAAATGATATATTTTATGAATTCTCGATATTGGGCGTTTTTTCACAGGAAATATAAGTAAAAAGAGTGGAACGCAATATTTTTCCAGGACTTTTCTTTTCGCCTGATTTTTGATATAATTTAAGAATTTTCGGTATTGGCCGTTTGTACATGGGAAATGTAAGTAAAGCCACAGGAACACCATATTTTTCCAACATTCTTCATTTCGCATTCTTTTGCAGAGGAAATCGAGTAAAATAATTGAAAATGATATATTTTATGAATTCTCGATATTGGGCGTTTTTTCACAGGAAATATAAGTAAAAAGAGTGGAACGCAGTATTTTTCCAGGTCTCTTCATTTCGCCTGATTTTTGATATAATTTAAGAATTTTCGGTATTGGCCGTTTGTAGATGGGAAATGTAAGTAAATCCACAGGAACACCATATTTTTCCAACATTCTTCATTTCGTCTTATTTTGCAGAGGAAATCGAGAAAAATAATTGAAAATGATATATTTTATGAATTCTCGATATTGGGCGTTTTTTCACAGGAAATATAAGTAAAAAGAGTGGAACGCAATATTTTTCCAGGACTTTTCTTTTCGCCTGATTTTTGATATAATTTAAGAATTTTCGGTATTGGCCGTTTGTACATGGGAAATGTAAGTAAAGCCACAGGAACACCATATTTTTCCAACATTCTTCATTTCGCCTTATTTTGCAGAGGAAGTCGAGTAAAATAATTGAAAATGATATATTTTATGAATTCTCGATATTGGGCGTTTTTTCACAGGAAATATAAGTAAAAAGAGTGGAACGCAATATTTTTCCAGGACTTTTCTTTTCGCCTGATTTTTGATATAATTTAAGAATTTTCGGTATTGGCCGTTTGTAGATGGGAAATGTAAGTAAAGCCACAGGAACACCATATTTTTCCAACATTCTTCATTTCGTCTTATTTTGCAGAGGAAATCGAGAAAAATAATTGAAAATGATATATTTTATGAATTCTCGATATTGGGCGTTTTTTCAAAGGAAATATAAGTAAAGAGAGTGGAACGCAGTATTTTTCCAGGACTTTTCTTTTCGCCTGATTTTTGATATAATTTAAGAATTTTCGGTATTGGCCGTTTGTACATGGGAAATGTAAGTAAAGCCACAGGAACACCATATTTTTCCAACATTCTTCATTTCGCCTTATTTTGCAGAGGAAATCGAGAAAAATAATTGAAAATGATATATTTTATGAATTCTCGATATTGGGCGTTTTTTCAAAGGAAATATAAGTAAAGAGAGTGGAACGCAGTATTTTTCCAGGTCTCTTCATTTCGCCTGATATTTGATATAATTTAAGAATTTTCGGTATTGGCCGTTTGTAGATGGCAAATGTAAGTAAATCCACAGGAACACCATATTTTTCCAACATTCTTAATTTCGCCTTATTTTGCAGAGGAAGTCGAGTAAAATAATTGAAAATGATATATTTTATGAATTCCCGATATTGGGCGTTTATTCAAAGGAAATATAAGTAAAAAGAGTGGAACGCAATATTTTTCCAGGACTCTTCATTTCGCCTGATTTTTGATATATATTAAAAATTTTCGGTATTGGCCGTTTGTACAAGGGAAATGAAAGTAAAGCCACAGAAACACCATATTATTCCAACATTCTTCATTTCGCTTTATTTTGCAGAGGAAATCGAGTAAAATAATTGAAAATGATATATTTTATGAATTCCCGATATTGGGCGTTTATTCAAAGGAAATATAAGTAAAAAGAGTGGAACGCAATATTTTTCCAGGTCTCTTCATTTCGCCTGATTTTTGATATAATTTAAGAATTTTCGGTATTGGCCGTTTGTACATGGGAAATGTAAGTAAAGCCACAGGAACACCATATTTTTCTAACATTCTTCATTTCGGTTTTTTTTGCAGAGGAAATCGAGTAAAATAATTGAAAATGATATATTTTATGAATTCTCGATATTGGGCGTTTATTCAAAGGAAATATAAGTAAAAAGAGTGGAACGCAATATTTTTCCAGGTCTCTTCATTTCGCCTGATTTTTGATATAATTTAAGAATTTTCGGTATTGGCCGTTTGTAGATGGGAAATGTAAGTAAAGCCACAGGAACACCATATTTTTCTAACATTCTTCATTTCGCCTTTTTTTGCAGAGGAAATCGAGTAAAATAATTGAAAATGATATATTTTATGAATTCTCGATATTGGGCGTTTATTCAAAGGAAATATAAGTAAAAAGAGTGGAACGCAATATTTTTCCAGGACTCTTCATTTCGCCTGATTTTTGATATAATTTAAGAATTTTCGGTATTGGCCGTTTGTAGATGGGAAATGTAAGTAAAGCCACAGGAACACCATATTTTTCTAACATTCTTCATTTCGGTTTTTTTTGCAGAGGAAATCGAGTAAAATAATTGAAAATGATATATTTTATGAATTCTCGATATTGGGCATTTATTCAAAGGAAATATAAGTAAAAAGAGTGGAACGCAATATTTTTCCAGGTCTCTTCATTTCGCCTGATTTTTGATATAATATAAGAATTTTCGGTATTGGCCGTTTTTAGATGGGAAATGTAAGTAAATCCACAGGAACACCATATTTTTCCAACATTCTTCATTTCGTCTTATTTTGCAGAGGAAATCGAGAAAAATAATTGAAAATGATATATATTATGAATTCTTGATATTGGGCGATTATTCATAGGAAATATAAGTAAAAAGTGTGGAACGCAATATTTTTCCAGGACTCTTCATTTCGCCTGATTTTTGATATAATTTAAGAATTTTCGGTATTGGCCGTTTGTAGATGGGAAATGTAAGTAAAGCCACAGGAACACCATATTTTTCTAACATTCTTCATTTCGCTTTATTTTGCAGAGGAAATCGAGAAAAATAATTGAAAATGATATATATTATGAATTCTCGATATTGGGCGTTTATTCAAAGGAAATATAAGTAAAAAGAGTGGAACGCAATATTTTTCCAGGACTCTTCATTTCGCCTGATTTTTGATATAATTTAAGAATTTTCGGTATTGGCCGTTTGTAGATGGGAAATGTAAGTAAATCCACAGGAACACCATATTTTTCTAACATTCTTCATTTCGGTTTTTTTTGCAGAGGAAATCGAGTAAAATAATTGAAAATGATATATTTTATGAATTCTCGATATTGGGCGTTTATTCAAAGGATATATAAGTAAAAAGAGTGGAACGCATTATTTTTCCAGGACTCTTCATTTCGCCTGATTTTTGATATAATTTAAGAATTTTCGGTATTGGCCGTTTGTAGATGGGAAATGTAAGTAAATCCACAGGAACACCATATTTTTCTAACATTCTTCATTTCGGTTTTTTTTGCAGAGGAAATCGAGAAAAATAATTGAAAATGATATATTTTATGAATTCTCGATATTGGGCGTTTATTCAAAGGAAATATAAGTAAAAAGAGTGGAACGCAATATTTTTCCAGGTCTCTTCATTTCGCCTGATTTTTGATATAATTTAAGAATTTTCGGTATTGGCCGTTTTTAGATGGGAAATGTAAGTAAATCCACAGGAACACCATATTTTTCCAACATTCTTCATTTCGTCTTATTTTGCAGAGGAAATCGAGTAAAATAATTGAAAATGATATATTTTATGAATTCTCGATATTGGGCGTTTATTTAAAGGAAATATAAGAAAAAACTTTGGAACGCAATATTTTTCCAGGACTTTTCTTTTCGCCTGATTTTTGATATAATTTAAGAATTTTCGGTATTGGCCGTTTGTAGATGGGAAATGTAAGTAAAGCCACAGGAACACCATATTTTTCTAACATTCTTCATTTAGCTTTATTTTGCAGAGGAAATCGAGAAAAATAATTGAAAATGATATATATTATGAATTCTCGATATTGGGCCTTTATTCAAAGGAAATATAAGTAAAAAGAGTGGAACGCAATATTTTTCCAGGACTCTTCATTTCGCCTGATTTTTGATATAATTTAAGAATTTTCGGTATTGGCCGTTTGTACATGGGAAATGTAAGTAAAGCCACAGGAACACCATATTTTTCTAACATTCTTCATTTCGGTTTTTTTTGCAGAGGAAATCGAGTAAAATAATTGAAAATGATATATTTTATGAATTCTCGATATTGGGCGTTTATTCAAAGGAAATATAAGTAAAAAGAGTGGAACGCAATATTTTTCCAGGTCTCTTCATTTCGCCTGATTTTTGATATAATATAAGAATTTTCGGTATTGGCCGTTTTTAGATGGGAAATGTAAGTAAATCCACAGGAACACCATATTTTTCCAACATTCTTCATTTCGGTTTTTTTTGCAGAGGAAATCGAGTAAAATAATTGAAAATGATATATTTTATGAATTCTCGATATTGGGCGTTTATTTAAAGGAAATATAAGAAAAAACTTTGGAACGCAATATTTTTCCAGGACTTTTCTTTTCGCCTGATTTTTGATATAATTTAAGAATTTTCGGTATTGGCCGTTTGTAGATGGGAAATGTAAGTAAAGCCACAGGAACACCATATATTTCTAACATTCTTCATTTAGCTTTATTTTGCAGAGGAAATCGAGAAAAATAATTGAAAATGATATATATTATGAATTCTTGATATTGGGCGATTATTCATAGGAAATATAAGTAAAAAGTGTGGAACGCAATATTTTTCCAGGACTCTTCATTTCGCCTGATTTTTGATATAATTTAAGAATTTTCGGTATTGGCCGTTTGTAGATGGGAAATGTAAGTAAAGCCACAGGAACACCATATTTTTCTAACATTCTTCATTTCGCTTTATTTTGCAGAGGAAATCGAGAAAAATAATTGAAAATGATATATATTATGAATTCTCGATATTGGGCGTTTATTCAAAGGAAATATAAGTAAAAAGAGTGGAACGCAATATTTTTCCAGGACTCTTCATTTCGCCTGATTTTTGATATAATTTAAGAATTTTCGGTATTGGCCGTTTGTAGATGGGAAATGTAAGTAAATCCACAGGAACACCATATTTTTCTAACATTCTTCATTTCGGTTTTTTTTGCAGAGGAAATCGAGTAAAATAATTGAAAATGATATATTTTATGAATTCTCGATATTGGGCGTTTATTCAAAGGATATATAAGTAAAAAGAGTGGAACGCAATATTTTTCCAGGACTCTTCATTTCGCCTGATTTTTGATATAATTTAAGAATTTTCGGTATTGGCCGTTTGTAGATGGGAAATGTAAGTAAATCCACAGGAACACCATATTTTTCTAACATTCTTCATTTCGGTTTTTTTTGCAGAGGAAATCGAGAAAAATAATTGAAAATGATATATTTTATGAATTCTCGATATTGGGCGTTTATTCAAAGGAAATATAAGTAAAAAGAGTGGAACGCAATATTTTTCCAGGTCTCTTCATTTCGCCTGATTTTTGATATAATTTAAGAATTTTCGGTATTGGCCGTTTTTAGATGGGAAATGTAAGTAAATCCACAGGAACACCATATTTTTCCAACATTCTTCATTTCGTCTTATTTTGCAGAGGAAATCGAGTAAAATAATTGAAAATGATATATTTTATGAATTCTCGATATTGGGCGTTTATTTAAAGGAAATATAAGAAAAAACTTTGGAACGCAATATTTTTCCAGGACTTTTCTTTTCGCCTGATTTTTGATATAATTTAAGAATTTTCGGTATTGGCCGTTTGTAGATGGGAAATGTAAGTAAAGCCACAGGAACACCATATTTTCTTAACATTCTTCATTTAGCTTTATTTTGCAGAGGAAATCGAGAAAAATAATTGAAAATGATATATATTATGAATTCTCGATATTGGGCCTTTATTCAAAGGAAATATAAGTAAAAAGAGTGGAACGCAATATTTTTCCAGGACTCTTCATTTCGCCTGATTTTTGATATAATTTAAGAATTTTCGGTATTGGCCGTTTGTACATGGGAAATGTAAGTAAAGCCACAGGAACACCATATTTTTCTAACATTCTTCATTTCGGTTTTTTTTGCAGAGGAAATCGAGTAAAATAATTGAAAATGATATATATTATGAATTCTCGATATTGGGCGTTTATTCAAAGGAAATATAAGTAAAAAGAGTTGAACGCAATATTTTTCCAGGACTCTTCATTTCGCCTGATTTTTGATATAATTTAAGAATTTTCGGTATTGGCCGTTTGTACATGGGAAATGTAAGTAAAGCCACAGGAACACCATATTTTTCTAACATTCTTCATTTAGCTTTATTTTGCAGAGGAAATCGAGAAAAATAATTGAAAAATATATATAATCTGAATTCTTGATATTGGGCGTTTATTCAAAGGAAATATAAGTAAAAAGAGTGGAACGCAATATTTTTCCAGGACTCTTCATTTCGCCGGATTTTTGATATAATTTAAGAATTTTCGGTATTGGCCGTTTGTAGATGGGAAATGTAAGTAAAGCCACAGGAACACCATATTTTTCTAACATTCTTCATTTCGCTTTATTTTGCAGAGGAAATCGAGTAAAATAATTGAAAATGATATATATTATGAATTCTCGATATTAGGCGTTTATTCAAAGGAAATATAAGTAAAAAGAGTTGAACGCAATATTTTTCCAGGACTCTTCATTTCGCCTGATTTTTGATATAATTTAAGAATTTTCGGTATTGGCCGTTTGTACATGGGAAATGTAAGTAAAGCCACAGGAACACCATATTTTTCTAACATTCTTCATTTCGCTTTTTTTTGCAGAGGAAATCGAGTAAAATAATTGAAAATGATATATTTTATGAATTCTCGATATTGGGCGTTTATTCAAAGGAAATATAAGTAAAAAGAGTGGAACGCAATATTTTTCCAGGACTCTTCATTTCGCCTGATTTTTGATATAATTTAAGAATTTTCGGTATTGGCCGTTTGTACATGGGAAATGTAAGTAAAGCCACAGGAACACCATATTTTTCTAACATTCTTCATTTCGCTTTATTTTGCAGAGGAAATCGAGAAAAATAATTGAAAATGATATATATTATGAATTATCGATATTGGGCGTTTATTCAAAGGAAATATAAGTAAAAAGAGTGGAACGCAATATTTTTCCAGGACTATTCTTTTCGCTTGATTTTTGATATAATTTAAGAATTTTCGGTATTGGCCGTTTGTAGATGGGAAATGTAAGTAAAGCCACAGGAACACCATATTTTTCTAACATTCTTCATTTCGCTTTATTTTGCAGAGGAAATCGAGAAAAATAATTGAAAATGATATATTTTATGAATTCTCGATATTGGGCGATTATTCAAAGGAAATATAAGTAAAAAGTGTGGAACGCAATATTTTTCCAGGACTCTTCATTTCGCCTGATTTTTGATATATATTAAGAATTTTCTGTATTGGCCGTTTGTACAGGGGAAATGAAAGTAAAGCCACAGAAACACCATATTATTCCAACATTCTTCATTTCGCTTTATTTTGCAGAGGAAATCGAGAAAAATAATTGAAAATGATATATAGTATATTATGAATTCTCGATATTGGGCGATTATTCAAAGAAAATATAAGTAAAAAGAGTGGAACGCAATATTTTTCCAGGACTCTTCATTTCGCCTGATTTTTGATATAATTTAAGAATTTTCGGTATTGGCCGTTTGTAGATGGGAAATGAAAGTAAAGCCACAAAAACACCATATTATTCCAACATTCTTCTTTTCGCTTTATTTTGCAGAGGAAATCGAGAAAAATAATTGAACATGATATATTTTATGAATTCTCGATATTGGGCGATTATTCAAAGGAAATATAAGTAAAAAGTGTGGAACGCAATATTTTTCCAGGACTTTTCTTTTCGCCTGATTTTTGATATAATTTAAGAATTTTCGGTATTGGCCGTTTGTAGATGGGAAATGTAAGTTAAGCCACAGGAACACCATATTTTTCTAACATTCTTCATTTCGCTTTATTTTGCAGAGGAAATCGAGAAAAATAATTGAAAATGATATATATTATGAATTCTCGATATTGGGCGTTTATTCAAAGGAAATATAAGTAAAAACTTTGGAACGCAATATTGTTCCAGGACTTTTCTTTTCGCCTGATTTTTGATATAATTTAAGAATTTTCGGTATTGGCCGTTTGTACATGGGAAATGTAAGTAAAGCCACAGGAACATCATATTTTTCTAACATTCTTCATTTCGCTTTATTTTGCAGAGGAAATCGAGAAAAATAATTGAAAATGATATATATTATGAATTCTCGATATTGGGCGTTTATTCAAAGGAAATATAAGTAAAAACTTTGGAACGCAATATTTTTCCAGGACTTTTCTTTTCGCCTGATTTTTGATATAATTTAAGAATTTTCGGTATTGGCCGTTTGTAGATTGGAAATGTAAGTAAAGCCACAGGAACACCATATTTTTCTAACATTCTTCATTTCGCTTTATTTTGCAGAGGAAATCGAGAAAAATAATTGAAAATGACATATATTATGAATTCTCGATATTAAGCGTTTATTCAAAGGAAATGTAAGTAAAAAGAGTGGAACGCAATATTTTCCTAGGACTCTTCATTTCGCCTGATTTTAGATATAATTTAAGAATTTTCGGTATTGGCCGTTTGTACATGAGAAATGTAAGTAAAGCCCTAGGAACACCACATTTTTCCAACATTCTTAATTTCGCCTTATTTTGCAGAGGAAGTCGAGTAAAATAATTGAAAATGATATATTTTATGAATTCTCGATATTGGGCGTTTTTTCACAGGAAATATAAGTAAAAAGAGTGGAACGCAATATTTTTCCAGGACTTTTCTTTTCGCCTGATTTTTGATATAATTTAAGAATTTTCGGTATTGGCCGTTTGTACATGGGAAATGTAAGTAAAGCCACAGGAACACCATATTTTTCCAACATTCTTCATTTCGCCTTATTTTGCAGAGGAAATTGAGTAAAATAATTGAAAATGATATATATTATGAATTATCGATATTGGGCGTTTTTTCACAGGATATATAAGTAAAAAGAGTGGAACGCAATATTTTTCCAGGACTTTTCTTTTCGCCTGATTTTTGATATAATTTAAGAATTTTCGGTATTGGCCGTTTGTACATGGGAAATGTAAGTAAAGCCACAGGAACACCATATTTTTCTAACATTCTTCATTTCGTCTTATTTTGCAGAGGAAATCGAGAAAAATAATTGAAAATGATATATTTTATGAATTCTCGAAATTGGGCGTTTATTCAAAGGAAATATAAGTAAAAAGAGTGGAACGCAATATTTTTCCAGGACTCTTCATTTCGCCTGATTTTTGATATATAGTATATTAAAAATTTTCGGTATTGGCCGTTTGTACAGGGGAAATGAAAGTAAAGCCACAGAAACACCATATTATTCCAACATTCTTCATTTCGCTTTATTTTGCAGAGGAAATCGAGTAAAATAATTGAAAATGATATATTTTATTAATTCTCGATATTGGCCGTTTATTCAAAGGAAATATAAGTAAAAAGACGCAATATTTTTCCAGGTCTCTTCATTTCGCCTGATTTTTGATATAATTTAAGAATTTTCGGTATTGGCCGTTTGTACATGGGAAATGTAAGTAAAGCCACAGGAACACCATATTTTTCTAACATTCTTCATTTCGGTTTTTTTTGCAGAGGAAATCGAGTAAAATAATTGAAAATGATATATTTTATGAATTCTCGATATTGGGCGTTTATTCAAAGGAAATATAAGTAAAAAGAGTGGAACGCAATATTTTTCCAGGTCTCATCATTTCGCCTGATTTTTGATATAATTTAAGAATTTTCGGTATTGGCCGTTTGTAGATGGGAAATGTAAGTAAAGCCACAGGAACACCATATTTTTCTAACATTCTTCATTTCGCCTTTTTTTGCAGAGGAAATCGAGTAAAATAATTGAAAATGATATATTTTATGAATTCTCGATATTGGGCGTTTATTCAAAGGAAATATAAGTAAAAAGAGTGGAACGCAATATTTTTCCAGGTCTCTTCATTTCGCCTGATTTTTGATATAATTTAAGAATTTTCGGTATTGGCCGTTTGTAGATGGGAAATGTAAGTAAAGCCACAGGAACACCATATTTTTCTAACATTCTTCATTTCGGTTTTTTTTGCAGAGGAAATCGAGTAAAATAATTGAAAATGATATATTTTATGAATTCTCGATATTGGGCGTTTATTCAAAGGAAATATAAGTAAAAAGAGTGGAACGCAATATTTTTCCAGGTCTCTTCATTTCGCCTGATTTTTGATATAATTTAAGAATTTTCGGTATTGGCCGTTTGTAGATGGGAAATGTAAGTAAAGCCACAGGAACACCATATTTTTCTAACATTCTTCATTTCGCCTTTTTTTGCAGAGGAAATCGAGTAAAATAATTGAAAATGATATATTTTATGAATTCTCGATATTGGGCGTTTATTCAAAGGAAATATAAGTAAAAAGAGTGGAACGCAATATTTTTCCAGGTCTCTTCATTTCGCCTGATGTTTGATATAATTTAAGAATTTTCGGTATTGGCCGTTTGTAGATGGGAAATGTAAGTAAAGCCACAGGAACACCATATTTTTCTAACATTCTTCATTTCGGTTTTTTTTGCAGAGGAAATCGAGTAAAATAATTGAAAATGATATATTTTATGAATTCTCGATATTGGGCGTTTATTCAAAGGAAATATAAGTAAAAAGAGTGGAACGCAATATTTTTCCAGGTCTCTTCATTTCGCCTGATTTTTGATATAATTTAAGAATTTTCGGTATTGGCCGTTTTTAGATGGGAAATGTAAGTAAATCCACAGGAACACCATATTTTTCCAACATTCTTCATTTCGTCTTATTTTGCAGAGGAAATCGAGAAAAATAATTGAAAATGATATATATTATGAATTCTTGATATTGGGCGATTATTCATAGGAAATATAAGTAAAAAGTGTTGAACGCAATATTTTTCCAGGACTCTTCATTTCGCCTGATTTTTGATATAATTTAAGAATTTTCGGTATTGGCCGTTTGTAGATGGGAAATGTAAGTAAAGCCACAGGAACACCATATTTTTCTAACATTCTTCATTCCGGTTTTTTTTTGCAGAGGAAATCGAGTAAAATAATTGAAAATGATATATTTTATGAATTCTCGATATTGGGCGTTTATTCAAAGGAAATATAAGTAAAAAGAGTGGAACGCAATATTTTTCCAGGTCTCTTCATTTCGCCTGATTTTTGATATAATTTAAGAATTTTCGGTATTGGCCGTTTGTAGATGGAAAATGTAAGCAAAGCCACAGGAACACCATATTTTTCTAACATTCTTCATTTCGCTTTTTTTTGCAGAGGAAATCGAGTAAAATAATTGAAAATGATATATTTTATGAATTCTCGATATTGGGCGTTTATTCGAAAGAAATATAAGTAAAAAGAGTGGAACGCAATATTTTTCCAGGACTCTTCATTTCGCCTGATTTTTGATATAATTTAAGAATTTTCGGTATTGGCCGTTTGTACATGGGAAATGTAAGTAAAGCCACAGGAACACCATATTTTTCCAACATTCTTCATTTCGCTTTTTTTTGCAGAGGAAATCGAGTAAAATAATTGAAAATGATATATATTATGAATTCTCGATATTGGGCGTTTATTCAAAGGAAATATAAGTAAAAAGTGTAGAACGCAATATTTTTCCTAGATTCTTCATTACGCCTGATTTTTGATATATATTAAGAATTTTCGATATTGGCTGTTTGTACATGCGAAATGTAAGTAAAGCCACAGGAACACCATATTTTTCCAACATTCTTCATTTTGCCTTATTTTGCAGAGGAAATCGAGAAAAATAATTGAAAATGATATATATTATGAATTCTCGATATTGGCGTGTATGCAAAGGAAATATAAGTAAAAAGAGTGGAACGCAATATTTTTCCAGGACTTTTCTTTTCGCCTGATTTTTGATATAATTTAAGAATTTTCGATATTGGCCGTTTGTACATGGGAAATGTAAGTAAAGCCACAGGAACACCATATTTTTCCAACATTCTTCATTTCGCCTTATTTTGCAGAGGAAATCGAGAAAACAAATTGAAAATGATATATATTATGAATTCTCGTTAATGGGCATTTATTCAAAGGAAATATAAGTAAAAAGTGTGGAACGCAATATTTTTCCAGGATCTTTCATTTCGCCTGATTTTTGATATATTTTAAGAATTTTCGGTATTGGCCGTTTGTACAGGGGAAATGTAAGTAAAGCGACAGGAACACCATATTATTCGAACATTCTACATTTTGCCTTATTTTTCAGAGGAAATCGAGAAAAATGATGGAAAATGATATATTTTATGAATTCTCGATATTGGGCGTTTATTCAAAGGAAATATAAGTAAAAAGAGTGGAACGCAATATTTTTCCTGGATCTTTCATTTCGCCTGATTTTTGATATATTTTAAGAATTTTCGGTATTGGCCGTTTGTACAGGGGAAATGAAAGTAAAGCCACAGGAATACCATATTATTCGAACATTCTACATTTCGCCTTATTTTGCAGAGGAAATCGAGAAAAATGATGGAAAATGATATATTTTATGAATTCTCGATATTGGGCGTTTATTCAAAGGAAATATAAGTAAAAAGTGTGAAACGCAATATTTTTCCTGGATTCTTCATTTCGCCTGATTTTTGATATATTTTAAGACTTTTCGGTATTGGCCGTTTGTACAGGGGAAATGAAAGTAAAGCCACAGGAATACCATATTATTCCAACATTCTTCATTTCGATTTATTTTGCAGAGGAAATCGAGAAAAATGAGGAAAATAATATATATTATGAATTTCCGATATTGGCGTGTATGCAAAGGAAATATAAGTAAAAACAGTGGAACGCAATATTTTTCTGGATTCTTCATTTCGCCTGATTTTTGATATATAGTATATTAAGAATTTTCGATATTGGCCGTTTGTACATGGGAAATGTAAGTAAAGCCACAGGAACACCATATTTTTCCAACATTCTTCATTTTGCCTTATTTTGCAGAGGAAATCGAGAAAAATAATTGAAAATGATATATTTTATGAATTCTCGATATTGGGCGTTTATTCAAAGGAAATATAAGTAAAAAGTGTGGAACGCAATATTTTTCCAGGACTCTTCATTTCGCCTGATTTTTGATATAATTTAAGAATTTTCGATATTGGCCGTTTGTACAGGGGAAATGAAAGTAAAACCACAGAAACACCATATTATTCCAACATTCTTCATTTCGCTTTATTTTGCAGAGGGAATCGAGAAAAATAATTGAAAATGATATATTTTATGAATTCTCGATATTGGGCGTTTATTCAAAGGAAATATAAGTAAAAACATTGGAACGCAATATTTTTTCAGGACTCTTCATTTCGCCTGATTTGTGATATAAATTAAGAATTTTCGGTATTGGCCGTTTGTACATGGGAAATGTAAGTAAAGCCACAGGAACACCATATTTTTCCAACATTCTTCATTTCGCTTTATTTTGCAGAGGGAATCGAGAAAAATAATTGAAAATGATATATATTATGAATTCTAGATATTGGCGTGTATGCAAAGGAAATATAAGTAAAAAGAGTGGAACGCAATATTTTTCCAGGACTTTTCTTTTCGCCTGATTTTTGATATAATTTAAGAATTTTCGATATTGGCCGTTTGTACATGGGAAATGTAAGTAAAGCCACAGGAACACCATAATTTTCCAACATTCTTCATTTCGCCTTATTTTGCAGAGGAAATCGAGAAAACAAATTTAAAATGATATATATTATGAATTCTCGATATTGGACGTTTATTCAAAGGAAATATAAGTAAAAAGTGTAGAACGCAATATTTTTCCTGGATTCTTCATTACGCCTGATTTTTGATATATATTAAGAATTTTCGATATTGGCTGTTTGTACATGCGAAATGTAAGTAAAGCCACAGGAACACTATATTTTTCCAACATACTTCATTTTGCCTTATTTTGCAGAGGAAATCGAGAAAACAAATTGAAAATGATATATATTATGAATTCTCGATATTGGACGTTTATTCAAAGGAAATATAAGTAAAAAGTGTGGAACGCAATATTTTTCCAGGACTTTTCTTTTCGCCTGATTTTTGATATAATTTAAGAATTTTCGATATTGGCCGTTTGTACATGGGAAATGTAAGTAAAGCCACAGGAACACCATATTTTTCCAAAATTCTTCATTTCGCCTTATTTTGCAGAAGAAATCGAGAAAACAAATTGAAAATGTTATATATTATGAATTCTCGATATTGGGCGTTTATTCAAAGGAAATATAAGTAAAAAGTGTAGAACGCAATATTTTTCCAGGACTTTTCTTTTCGCCTGGTTTTTGATATAATTTAAGTATTTTCGGTATTGGCCGTTTGTACAGGGGAAATGAAAGTAAAGCCACAGGAACACCATATTTTTCCAAAATTCTTCATTTCGCCTTATTTTGCAGAGGAAATCGAGAAAAATGATGGAAAATGATATATTTTATGAATTCTCGATATTGGGCGTTTATTCAAAGGAAATATAAGTAAAAAGTGTGAAACGCAATATTTTTCCTGGATTCTTCATTTCGCCTGATTTTTGATATATTTTAAGACTTTTCGGTATTGGCCGTTTGTACAGGGGAAATGAAAGTAAAGCCACAGGAATACCATATTATTCCAACATTCTTCATTTCGATTTATTTTGCAGAGGAAATCGAGAAAAATGATGGAAAATAATATATACTATATTATGAATTTCCGATATTAGCGTGTATGCAAAGGAAATATAAGTAAAAAGAGTGGAACACAATATTTTTCCTGGATTCTGCATTTCGGCTGATTTTTGATATATATTAAGAATTTTCGATATTGGCCGTTTGTACATGGGAAATGTAAGTAAAGCCACAGGAACACCATATTTTTCCAACATTCTTCATTTTGCCTTATTTTGCAGAGGAAATCGAGAAAAATGATGGAAAATAATAAATATTATGAATTCTCGATATTGGCGTGTATGCAAAGGAAATATAAGTAAAAAGAGTTTAACGCAATATTTTTCCTGGATTCTTCATTTCGCCTGATTTTTGATATATAGTATATTAAGAATTTTCGATATTGGCCGTTTGTACATGGGAAATGTAAGTAAAGCCACAGGAACACCATATTTTTCCAAAATTCTTCATTTCGCCTTATTTTGCAGAGGAAATCGAGAAAACGAATTGAAAATGATATATATTATGAATTCTCGATATTGGGCGTTTATTCAAAGGAAATATAAGTAAAAAGTGTAGAACGCAATATTTTTCCAGGACTTTTCTTTTCGCCTGATTTTTGATATAATTTAAGTATTTTCGGTATTGGCCGTTTGTACAGGGGAAATGAAAGTAAAGCCACAGGAACACCATATATTTCCAACATTCTTCATTTCGCCTTATTTTGCAGAGGAAATCGAGAAAATTTATTGAAAATGATATATTTTATGAATTCTCGATAATGGGCATTTATTCAAAGGAAATATAAGTAAAAAGTGTGGAACGCAATATTTTTCCAGGACTCTTCATTTCGCCTGATTTTTGATATATATTAAGAATTTTCGGTATTGGCCGTTTGTACAGGGGAAATGTAAGTAAAGCGACAGGAACACCATATTATTCGAACATTCTACATTTCGCCTTATTTTGCAGAGGAAATCGAGAAAAATGATGGAAAATGATATATTTTATGAATTCTCGATATTGGGCGTTTATTCAAAGGAAATATAAGTAAAAAGTGTGGAACGCAATATTTTTCCAGGACTTTTCTTTTCGCCTGATTTTTGATATAATTTAAGAATTTTCGATATTGGCCGTTTGTACAGGGGAAATGAAAGTAAAGCCACAGGAACACCATATTATTCCAACATTCTTCATTTCGCTTTATTTTCCAGAGGAAATCGAGAAAAATGATGGAAAATAATATATATAGTATATTATGAATTCTCGATATTGGCGTGTATGCAAAGGAAATATAAGTAAAAAGAGTGGAACGCAATATTTTTCCAGGATTCTTCATTTCGCCTGATTTTTAATATATTTTAAGAATTTTCGGTATTAGCCGTTTGTACAGGGGAAATGTAAGTAAACCCACAGGAACCCCATATTTTTCCAACATTCTACATTTCGCCTTATTTTGCAGAGGAAATCGAGAAAAATGATGGAAAATGATATATTTTATGAATTCTCGATATTGGGCGTTTATTCAAAGGAAATATAAGTAAAAAGTGTGGAACGCAATATTTTTCCAGGACTTTTCTTTTCGCCTGATTTTTGATATAATTTAAGAATTTTCGATATTGGCCGTTTGTACAGGGGAAATGAAAGTAAAGCCACAGGAACACCATATTATTCCAACATTCTTCATTTCGCTTTATTTTCCAGAGGAAATCGAGAAAAATGATGGAAAATAATATATATAGTATATTATGAATTCTCGATATTGGCGTGTATGCAAAGGAAATATAAGTAAAAAGTGTGGAATGCAATATTTTTCCAGGACTCTTCATTTCGCCTGATTTTTGATATATTTTAAGAATTTTCGGTATTGGCCGTTTGTACAGGGGAAATGTAAGTAAAGCGACAGGAACACCATATTATTCCAACATTCTACATTTCGCCTTATTTTGCAGAGGAAATCGAGAAAAATGATGGAAAATGATATATTTTATGAATTCTCGATATTGGGCGTTTATTCAAAGGAAATATAAGTAAAAAGTGTGAAACGCAATATTTTTCCTGGATTCTTCATTTCGCCTGATTTTTGATATATTTTAATACTTTTCGGTATTGGCCGTTTGTACAGGGGAAATGAAAGTAAAGCCACAGGAATACCATATTATTCCAACATTCTTCATTTCGATTTATTTTGCAGAGGAAATCGAGAAAAATGATGGAAAATAATATATATTATGAATTCTCGATATTGTCGTGTATGCAAATGAAATATAAGTAAAAACAGTGGAACGCAATATTTTTCTGGATTCTTCATTTCGCCTGATTTTTGATATATATTAAGAATTTTCGATATTGGCCGTTTGTACATGGGAAATGTAAGTAAAGCCACAGGAACACCATATTTTTCCAACATTCTTCATTTTGCCTTATTTTGCAGAGGAAATCGAGCAAAATAATTGAAAATGATATATTTTATGAATTCTCGATATTGGGCGTTTATTCAAAGGAAATATAAGTAAAAAGTGTGGAACGCAATATTTTTCCAGGACTTTTCTTTTCGCCTGATTTTTGATATAATTTAATAATTTTCGATATTGGCCGTTTGTACAGGGGAAATGTAAGTAAAGCGACAGGAACACCATATTATTCGAACATTCTACATTTCGCCTTATTTTGCAGAGGAAATCGAGAAAAATGATGGAAAATAATATATTTTATGAATTCTCGATATTGGGCGTTTATTCAAAGGAAATATAAATAAAAAGTGTAAAACGCAATATTTTTCCTGGATTCTTCATTTCGCCTGATTTTTGATATATTTTAAGAATTTTCGGTATTGGCCGTTTGTACAGGGGAAATGAAAGTAAAGCCACAGGAATACCATATTATTCCAACATTCTTCATTTCGATTTATTTTGCAGAGGAAATCGAGAAAAATGATGGAAAATAATATATATTATGAATTTCCGATATTAGCGTGTACGCAAAGGAAATATAAGTAAAAAGAGTGGAACACAATATTTTTCCTGGATTCTGCATTTCGGCTGATTTTTGATATATATTAAGAATTTTCGATATTGGCCGTTTGTATATGGGAAATGTAAGTAAAGCCACAGGAACACCATATTTTTCCAACATTCTTCATTTTGCCTTATTTTGCAGAGGAAATCGAGAAAAATGATGGAAAATAATAAATATTATGAATTCTCGATATTGGCGTGTATGCAAAGGAAATATAAGTAAAAAGAGTTTAACGCAATATTTTTCCAGGACTTTTCTTTTCGCCTGATTTTTGATATAATTTAAGAATTTTCGATATTGGCCGTTTGTACATGGGAAATGTAAGTAAAGCCACAGGAACACCATATTTTTCCAACATTCTTCATTTCGCCTTATTTTGCAGAGGAAATCGAGAAAACAAATTGAAAATGATATATATTATGAATTCTCGTTAATGGGCATTTATTCAAAGGAAATATAAGTAAAAAGTGTGGAACGCAATATTTTTCCAGGACTCTTCATTTCGCCTGATTTTTGATATATTTTAAGAATTTTCGGTATTGGCCGTTTGTACAGGGGAAATGTAAGTAAAGCGACAGGAACACCATATTATTCGAACATTCTACATTTTGCCTTATTTTTCAGAGGAAATCGAGAAAAATGATGGAAAATGATATATTTTATGAATTCTCGATATTGGGCGTTTATTCAAAGGAAATATAAGTAAAAAGAGTGGAACGCAATATTTTTCCTGGATCTTTCATTTCGCCTGATTTTTGATATATTTTAAGAATTTTCGGTATTGGCCGTTTGTACAGGGGAAATGAAAGTAAAGCCACAGGAATACCATATTATTCGAACATTCTACATTTCGCCTTATTTTGCAGAGGAAATCGAGAAAAATGATGGAAAATGATATATTTTATGAATTCTCGATATTGGGCGTTTATTCAAAGGAAATATAAGTAAAAAGTGTGAAACGCAATATTTTTCCTGGATTCTTCATTTCGCCTGATTTTTGATATATTTTAAGACTTTTCGGTATTGGCCGTTTGTACAGGGGAAATGAAAGTAAAGCCACAGGAATACCATATTATTCCAACATTCTTCATTTCGATTTATTTTGCAGAGGAAATCGAGAAAAATGAGGAAAATAATATATATTATGAATTTCCGATATTGGCGTGTATGCAAAGGAAATATAAGTAAAAACAGTGGAACGCAATATTTTTCTGGATTCTTCATTTCGCCTGATTTTTGATATATAGTATATTAAGAATTTTCGATATTGGCCGTTTGTACATGGGAAATGTAAGTAAAGCCACAGGAACACCATATTTTTCCAACATTCTTCATTTTGCCTTATTTTGCAGAGGAAATCGAGAAAAATAATTGAAAATGATATATTTTATGAATTCTCGATATTGGGCGTTTATTCAAAGGAAATATAAGTAAAAAGTGTGGAACGCAATATTTTTCCAGGACTCTTCATTTCGCCTGATTTTTGATATAATTTAAGAATTTTCGATATTGGCCGTTTGTACAGGGGAAATGAAAGTAAAACCACAGAAACAATATATTATTCCAACATTCTTCATTTCGCTTTATTTTGCAGAGGGAATCGAGAAAAATAATTGAAAATGATATATTTTATGAATTCTCGATATTGGGCGTTTATTCAAAGGAAATATAAGTAAAAACATTGGAACGCAATATTTTTTCAGGACTCTTCATTTCGCCTGATTTGTGATATATATTAAGAATTTTCGGTATTGGCCGTTTGTACATGGGAAATGTAAGTAAAGCCACAGGAACACCATATTTTTCCAACATTCTTCATTTCGCTTTATTTTGCAGAGGGAATCGAGAAAAATAATTGAAAATGATATATATTATGAATTCTCGATATTGGGCGTTTATTCAAAGGAAATGTAAGTAAAAACATTGGAACGCAATATTTTTTCAGGACTCTTCATTTCGCCTGATTTGTGATATATATTAAGAATTTTCGGTATTGGCCGTTTGTACAGGGGAAATGAAAGTAAAGCCACAGGAACACCATATTTTTCCAACATTCTTCATTTCGCTTTATTTTGCAGAGGGAATCGAGAAAAATAATTGAAAATGATATATTTTATGAATTCTCGATTTTGGGCGTTTATTCAAAGGAAATATAAGTAAAAAGAGTGGAACGCAATAATTTTCCAGGACTCTTCATTTCGCCTGATTTGTGATATATATTATGAATTTTCGGTATTGGCCGTTTGTACATGGGAAATGTAAGTAAAGCCACAGGAACACCATATTTTTCCAACATTCTTCATTTCGCTTTATTTTGCAGAGGGAATCGAGAAAAATAATTGAAAATGATATATTTTATGAATTCTCGATATTGGGCGTTTATTCAAAGGAAATATAAGTAAAAAGAGTGGAACGCAATAATTTTCCAGGACTCTTCATTTCGCCTGATTTGTGATATATATTAAGAATTTTCGGTATTGGCCGTTTGTACAGGGGAAATGAAAGTAAAGCCACAGAAACAGCATATTATTCCAACATTCTTCATTTCGCTTTATTTTGCAGAGGAAATCAAGAAAAATGATGGAAAATGATATTATTTTATGAATTCTTGTTTTGCCCAAAAAGCAAAACATAACCTTATTTTTCTATTTACACTAACACATTATTTTTTTTTTTTTTTTTCACCACCTTTTCACATTTATTTTTTCACATATTATTTTTTCACATCTTTTTTCATATTTATTATTTTTTCACGTTTATTATTTTTCACTCATTTTTATTTTTCACGATCATTTTTTTATTTATTTATATATTTCAATATTAATTCACTATTTACAACACACACAACACTACTGCACTTGTCAAACCATTTGACAAGTGCAATAAACATAGAATTTATTGTTTACATTGTTCCATTGTTTACACTGGGAAACAATAAAAATACAGTTTACCCAGATCGTATATAAACGAAATGAAATCCAACAGAAATCATCATTTTTGATCAAACTTTCCAAGTGAATACTTCACGAATTCCTTGTCTGCTTATTCAGTCTCAGCGAATCTTAACTGAGAATCAAGAAGGACGAATCTTAATCCTTCGAACCTCTAGAGCCTTTTAGCGAATCTTAAATAAAAGGTACCCCCGATTTAACGAGACAGCGAATCTTAACTGGATCGTTAAATCAAAAAATATTTTTATACTAATCCGGATTCTAGCGAATCTTAACTAGAATCCAAAGTACCTTCGTAGTGATATCTCAAGCGAATCTTAACTTGGATATCATCTACATTTAAACCGATCTTCAGCGAATTTTAACTGAAGATTCGGTACAATAATTTTCAACCCAGACAACTTCAATAAGTCTGACTAACACAAATTGCATATATAATTTATAATTTTTTAATTTTTTTATTATTTTTTTCTTCTTCTTCTTTCATAGACCGCCTTGGACATAGAAAGGTGGGAAAGATCCAAGCACTAATCTGGTCTAGTTATTTTACTTTGCTTTTCATTTTTTTATCATTTTAATTTATATTTATTTAATTGCATTTTTACTTTTTACTTTTTTATTTTTTTTGAATTCTTGTTTAATTATAATTTATTCTTAATTTACTATTAATTTTGCTTGAATTTTTTCTTTAATTTTAATTTATTATTTGAATTCCTTTAACTTATTTGCTTGAATTTTTTATTTATTTAATTTTTTTTATTTTGCCTTAGATTTTTTTATATTTTTTTAGTTTTTATTAATTTGCTTGAATTTTTATTTTTTGTAAATTGATTTTCCTAATTTTTAAGTATAAATAAAAATAAGTTTTATAACGAATTTAAATCACGACTTTTTTTCCATTTTTGCTGCCCAACACCCTAATTCTGGTTTACGAAACAGCGGCACTTCAAACTTGTTACTTATTAACATTGTATTGTCATTCTCTGCCATTTCTAGATATTAGAAAAACAGAGACGGCAATACATTTTTTGGTCCTTCGAGCGATAGTGCAACCAGAATGGGACGTGGCAGTAAAAAAGTGGAAGTCGCTGCCACCGTTAAGACTCAAACATCTTTGCTTGAGCAACTTACACGATCGGCAAACAATTTTGATAAAAATTCAGGAAAGCAATTTACAGAGTCATACTTCAAAGCAAGATTAGAATGCTTTGAAGTTTTATGGAAAAAATTCCAAGCAAATCATATACTTATCTATGATAATGAAGAAGAAAACGATGAAGCTGATACATATATCAGCAGCGATTTATACGAACAATTCGAGAATTTATAGCTCGAATACATAGTAAAATGCAAAGACGCCTTAAAATCATTTGAATTAGACACAAAAACTGAAAATATAAATACATCTCAAATAGACCCTGAACATACAGAAAAAGACAATATTCAATTAACCCCTATTCCAATACCAAAATTTGACGGTAATTATAAAAATTGGAGATCATTTTTCGATCTATTTTCTTGTTTAATACATAAAAAAGCAAATCTTGCAAGTGTTCAGAAATTACATTACCTCAAAGCTTCAGTAACCGGTGAAGCTGAAAAATTGCTTAGACAATTTGACGTCACTGCCTCAAATTACACCAAAGTATGGGAATTACTACAAAAACGATATAATAACAAACGTGTGCTAGTAAATACCCATTTCAAAACCTTTTTTGGCCAACCAGCCATCAAAATCGAAACCTCAAATTCGATCAAACACTTGTTAGATCAAACCGAAGAAGTTCTACACGAACTCACAGCATTAGAGCTCCCAACAAACCATTGGGACGCCATACTAGTACATACACTTGTACAAAAACTTCCGCCTGAGACTCATGCATTATGGGAACAGCAACAAGGAAATAACACAGAGATACCTACGTACTCTCAATTCAAAGAATTTCTAGAAGTGCGCTTCCGTACTCTTGAAGCCATTCAAGAAATTAACAAACCAAGAACTTCTTTCCAAACACAATCGACGTCAAAAAATACAAACAACTTTTTGAACACACACAAATGCAAAAAATGCAATCAAAATCACATTCTGTTCAGGTGTCCTATATTCAGAAAATTAACTACCAAACAAAAAATAGAATTTGCCACACAACATAACCTATGTAAAAATTGCTTGAATGATTCACATAGTATAGAAAAATGTCCAAGCAAAAACACTTGTGCAATATGCAACAAAAAACACAATACATTATTACATGTACAAAAAACACCAAATGAATCCACAACAAGCACTTCTACAAACTTAACAGCACAAAGCCATAGACAGAGCACAAAACTTGCTTTACTAGCCACAGCGCTAGTGAACGTAAAGGATAACAATGGCAGAACGACTCAATTAAGAGCGTTATTGGACACGGGTTCACAAACATCTTTCATCTCGAAGGCTGCGTGTAAAAAATTAAAATTAAATTGTGTTCCAACTGATACACAAATATCAGGTTTAGGAAAAACACAAACAGCACATGCACAATATAAAACAAAAATATGTATGAAATCAATTCATACCAATTTCAAAACAAATGTTGAAGTTTTCGTAATCAATCAGATTACTGGTAAAACACCTAGTACCATAATCAACATCGAAAATTGCAAACATTTGTTAGAATTAAAACTAGCAGATGAAAGATTTTTTGAACCTGGTCCAATAGACCTCTTATTAGGTGCTGATTTATACGCAAGAATATTACAAAATAATATAGTAAGAAGGAATAAAACAACACCTACAGCCCAATTAACCTTGTTAGGATGGATTTCACACGATAACATCACCCACAGAAAATTTAAATGAACAATTACGAAAGTTCTGGGAAATAGAAGAACTTCAATCCATACTTCAAAACCACTAAAAAAGGAGGACATACTATGTGAAGACAATTTTCAAACAACTCACACAAGGAAAAGCGATGGAACATACAAAGTAGAACTCCCCGTTAAATCCAAAGAAGGCCCTGAATTAGGACAATCAAGGTCAAAAGCCATAAGTCAACTTTTAAGTCTAGAAAAAAGATTTGCTAAAGATCAGCATTATTTTCATTTATACAGAGAATGTATAAATGAATACTTAACAATGGGTCATATGAGGGAAGTAAAAGAACCAAACAGTAACGAGACACAAATACAACATTACTACTTACCTCATCACGCTGTTATAAAAGACAGTACAACAACCAAATTAAGAGTAGTCTTCAATGCATCTAGCAAAACCACAAATGGTAAATCATTATATGAACAACTGCTCACTGGTCCAACAATACAACCAACATTATGGTCAACATTAATGAGATGGAGACAATTCCAATATGAGATGATAGCAGATATAGAAAAGATGTACAGGATGATCTGGATCTCTGAAAAACATCACAATTACCAACGAATTGTTTGGAGAGAATCACCCCATCATAAAATAAAAGACTATGCTTTAACAACCGTCACCTTCGGAACCACACCAGCACCATTCCTTGCAATACGAACATTGCAACAGTTAGCAAAAGACGAAGCTAAGAATTTTCCAAAAGCAGCCAAAGTCTTACCAACTTGTTTCTATGTAGATGACTGTTGTCTGGGATCCAATGATAAGAGTGAAGCATTGGAATTACAATCTCAGATGATAGACATGTTAAAAACAGCAGGTTTTCATTTGAGAAAATGGACCTCAAACTCACAAGATTTGTTAACCAACATTCCATACGAAGATAGGGAAATGAAAACCTCATTAGAACTTACGTCACAAGAGTCATTCAAAACATTAGGTCTCCATTGGTATCCAGGTGAAGATGTTTTCCAATTTAAAATTCAATTACACGAACAAAAAACAAATTATACAAAAAGAACCATTCTGTCTGAAGTAGCGTCTTTATTTGATCCCTTCGGGTGGTTAGCACCATGTATAATTATAGCTAAAATATTAATTCAAAAACTCTGGATATCAGGCTGTAGCTGGGATGAACATCTCAACAATCACCTATCAGATGAATGGTTAGGCTTCCGAAATCAAATTACCCAACTCCAAACAATCAAAATTCCTAGATGGACAAAATTCCACTCACACCATAGAGCAGAACTCCATGGATTCTGTGATGCATCAATACGAGCATATGCAGCAGTAGTATATTTAGTTATCTATCAAAATAACGTAAAAATTAGTTCTCTTATAGCTGCAAAAACCAAAGTTGCTCCTATCAAGCCCATTACCTTACCTAGACTTGAATTATGTGCAGCATTCTTATTATCCAAACTCATAAAACAAATACAAACTGATATGGATCTCCATAATATCCAAAAATACGCCTGGTCTGACTCTGAAATAACATTAGCTTGGATTAAAGGATCACCATCAAAATGGAAAACATACATAGCAAACCGTGTCGTAGAAATCCAAGATAATGTCCCACCAGAAGAATGGCGATATGTTCCATCAGCAGACAATCCAGCTGATTGTGCGTCGCGAGGAATTCCTCCGGAATTACTACCATCCCTTACATTATGGTGGTCAGGTCCCAATTGGTTAGTTAATACTCAAAATTCATGGCCAATACAGCCCAAAATTATCGAACCTAAAATAGAAGTTAAATCATTAACGACATTTTTAAATATACAAGAACCATCATTATTATTTAAATACTCATCCTTTTCAAAATTAATACGAATTGTAGCCTGTTGTCTTCGATTCTTTCACAATTGCAAATACCCTAACAACAAAAGAAAAAATCATCTTACATTAGAAGAACTAAATACAGCAGAATTACGTATAATATCAATAATTCAACACTTTCAGACAAGAAATTGAACACATTAAAAATAACAAACCTATATCAAGTAAAAGTCGTATTATTAACCTTCGCCCCTTTATCTGCGAAAAGGGTATATTAAGAGTAGGTGGTCGTCTGTCCAATACTAATTTACCTTTCAATACTAAACACCCAATCATTATCCCAAATACACACCATGTCACAACACTAATAATTAATCATTATCACAAAATTACACTACATGGTGGAACACAATTAGTTCTAAACACTTTACGACATAAATATTGGCTACTAAATGCACGAAATACAGTAAGACTACATTTGCATAAATGTATACAATGCTATAAAACACGACCAAAAACATCACAACAAATTATGGGTGACTTGCCTGAATGTAGAGTCAACATTTCATTACCATTTCAACACGTCGGTATAGATTATGCAGGGCCAATCAATATCATAACATCAAAGATCCGAAACGCAAGAACCTTGAAAGGCTACATTGCCATATTCATTTGCATGGTTACCAAAGCCATACATATCGAGTTGGTAACCGAATTAACAACAAACGCATTCTTAGCAGCCTTCAGAAGATTTGTCAGCAGACGAGGCTTATGCACAGATGTTTACTCTGACCAAGGCACAACATTTGTAGGCGCAAACAAGGTTCTGAATAACGAATTCAAAAAATACGTAAAAGAATTCAAAGACAGTATTAATACAATTTCAACAAATTTAAATATAAAATGGCATTTCAACCCACCATCAGCTCCACACTTTGGCGGTTTATGGGAGGCAGGAGTAAAATCAGTGAAGACACATCTAAAGCGAATTATTCCAGCAGCCAATTTAACCTACGAAGAATTAACAACTTTACTATGCCAAATAGAAGCCTGCGTTAATTCCAGACCCTTAATACCACTGACTAATAATCCTGACGACCATTCATTAATAACTCCAGGCCATTTTTTAACAGGACGACATCTACTGACTACTCCAGAACCATCCCATCCAGATCAAGCTTTACACATTAACAGATGGAAATATATACAACAGCTGACAAATGATTTCTGGAAAAAATGGTCAAATGAATATCTACATACATTACAACAACGTAGCAAATGGAATAAAAGTAATTCTCTCATACAAGAAAATGATATCGTATTAATAAAGGATGAACGATATCCTCCCACACAATGGCCCTTAGGTCAGGTTATACAATTACATCCAGGCAATGACAATTTATGCAGAGTCGTAACCGTTAAAACTTCAAATAACATATTACAGAGACCAATTACAAAGATTTGCAAGCTGCCATAATGTAAGTACACGAGTAATAACTAGTAAGTGGTAAGTACAGTCTCTTCGGAGGCCGGAAAATGTTTTGCCCAAAAAGCAAAACAAAACCTTTTTTTTCTATTTACACTAACACATTATTGTTTTTTTTTTTTTTTTTTCACCACCTTTTCATATTTATTTTTTCACATATTATTTTTTCACATCTTTTTTCATATTTATTATTTTTTACGTTTATTATTTTTCACACATTTTTATTTTTCACCATCATTTTTTTATTTATTTATATATTTCAATATTAATTCACTATTTACAACACACACAACACTACTGCACTTGTCGAACCATTTGACAAGTGCAATAAACATAGAATTTATTGTTTACATTGTTCCATTGTTTACACTGGGAAACAATAAAAATACAGTTTACCCAGATCGTATATAAACGAGATGAAATCCAACAGAAATCATCATTTTTGATCAAACTATCCAAGTAAATACTTCACGAATTCCTTGCCTGCTTATTCAGTCTCAGCGAATCTTAACTGAGAATCAAGAAGGACGAATCTTAATCCTTCGAACCTCTAGAGCCTTTTAGCGAATCTTAACTAAAAGGTACCCCCGATTTAACGAGACAGCGAATCTTAACTGGATCGTTAAATCAAAAAATATTTTTATACTAATCCGGATTCTAGCGAATCTTAACTAGAATCCAAAGTACCTTCGTAGTGATATCTCAAGCAAATCTTAACTTGGATATCATCTACATTTAAACCGATCTTCAGCGAATTTTAACTGAAGATTCGGTACAATAATTTTCAACCCAGACAACTTCAATAAGTCTGACTAACACAAATTGCATATATAATTTATAATTTTTTAATTCTTTTATTATTTTTTTTCTTCTTCTTCTTTCATAGACCGCCTTGGACATAGAAAGGTGGGATAGATCCAAGCACTAATCTGGTCTAGTTATTTTACTTTGCTTTTCATTTTTTTATCATTTTAATTTATATTTATTTAATTGCATTTTTACTTTTTACTTTTTTATTTTTTTTGAATTCTTGTTTAATTATAATTTATTCTTAATTTACTATTAATTTTGCTTGAATTTTTTCTTTAATTTTAATTTATTATTTGAATTCCTTTAACTTATTTGCTTGAATTTTTTATTTATTTAATTTTTTTTATTTTGCCTTAGATTTTTTTATATTTTTTTATTTTTTATTAATTTGCTTGAATTTTTATTTTTTGTAAATTGATCTTCCTAATTTTTAAGTATAAATAAAAATAAGTTTTATAACGAATTTAAATCACGACTTTTTTTCCATTTTTGCTGCCCAACACCCTAATTCTTAAAACTTGATACTTATTAACATTGTATTGTCATTCTCTGCCATTTTTAGATATTAGAAAAACAGAGACGGCAATACAATTTTCGGTATTGGCCGTTTGTACAGGGGAAATGTAAGTTAAGCCACAGGAACACCATATTTTTCCAACATTCTTCATTTCGCCTTATTTTGCAGAGGGAATCGAGAAAAATAATTGAAAATGATATATTTTATGAATTCTCGATTTTGGGCGTTTATTCAAAGGAAATATAAGTAAAAAGAGTGGAACGCAATATTTTTCCAGGACTCTTCATTTCGGCTGATTTTTGATATATATTAAGATTTTCGGTATTGGCCGTTTGTACAGGGGAAATGTAAGTTAAGCCACAGGAACACCATATTTTTCCAACATTCTTCATTTCGCCTTATTTTGCAGAGGGAATCGAGAAAAATAATTGAAAATGATATATTTTATGAATTCTCGATTTTGGGCGTTTATTCAAAGGAAATATAAGTAAAAAGAGTGGAACGCAATATTTTTCCAGGACTCTTCATATCGCCTGATTTTTGATATATATTAAGAATTTTCGGTATTGACCGTTTGTACAGGGGAAATGAAAGTAAAGCCACAGAAACACCATATTATTCCAACATTCTTCATTTCGCTTCATTTTGCAGAGGAAATCGATAAAAATGGTGGAAAATGATATTATTTTATGAATTCTCGATATTGGGCGCTTGTACATGGGAAATGTAAGTAAAGCCACAGGAACACCATATTTTCCCAACATTCTTCATTTCGCCTTATTTTGCCAAGGAAATCGAGAAAAATAATTGAAAATGATATGTTTTATGAATTCTCGATATTGGGCGATTATTTAAAACAAATATAAGTAAAAAGAGTGGAACGCAATATTTTTCCAGGACTCTTCATTTCGCCTGATTTTTGATATATATTAAGAATTTTCGGTATTGACCGTTTGTACAGGGGAAATGAAAGTAAAGCCACAGAAACACCATATTATTCCAACATTCTTCATTTCGCTTCATTTTGCAGAGGAAATCGATAAAAATGATGGAAAATGATATTATTTTATGAATTCTCGATATTGGGCGCTTGTACATGGGAAATGTAAGTAAAGTCACAGGAACACCATATTTTACCAACATTCTTCATTTCGCCTTATTTTGCAGATGAAATCGAGAAAAATAATTGAAAATGATATATTTTATGAATTCTCGATATTGGGCGATTATTCAAAGGAAATATAAGTAAAAAGAGTGGAACGCAATATTTTTCCAGGACTCTTCATTTCGCCTGATTTTTGATATAATTTTAGAATTCTCGATATTGGGCGCTTGTACATGGGAAATGTAAGTAAAGCCACAGGAACACCATATTTTCCCAACATTCATCATTTCGCTTTATTTTGCAGAGGAAATCGAGTAAAATAATTGAAAATGATATATTTTATGAATTCTCGATATTGGGCGATTATTCAAAGGAAATATAAGTAAAAAGAGTGGAACGCAATATTTTTCCAGGACTCTTCATTTCGCCTGATTTTTGATATATATTAAGAATTTTCGGTATTGGCCGTGTGTACAGGGGAAATGTAAGTAAAGCCACAGAACCACCATATTTTTCCAACATTCATAATTTCGCTTTATTTTGCAGAAGAAATCGAGAAAAATGATGGAATATTATATATTTTATGAATTCTCGATATTGGGCGTTTATTCAAAGGAAATATAAGTAAAAAGAGTGGAACGCAATATTTTTCCAGGACTCTTCATTTCGGCTGATTGTTGATATAATTTAAGAATTTTCGGTATTGGCCGTTTGTACACGGGAAATGTAAGTAAAGCCACAGGAACACCATATTTTTCTAACATTCTTCATTTCGCTTTTTTTTGCAGAGGAAATCGAGAAAAATAATTGAAAATGATATATTTTATGAATTCTCGATATTGGGCGTTTATTCAAAGGAAATATAAGTAAAAAGAGTGGAACGCAATATTTTTCCAGGACTCTTCATTTCGCCTGATTTTTGATATAATTTAAGAATTTTCGGTATTGGCCGTTTGTACATGGGAAATGTAAGTAAAGCCACAGGAACACCATATTTTTCTAACATTCTTCATTTCGCTTTTTTTTGCAGAGGAAATCGAGAAAAATAATTGAAAACGATATTTTTTATGAATTCTCGATATTGGGCGTTTATTCAAAGGAAATATAAGTAAAAAGAGTGGAACGCAATTATTTTCCAGGACTCTTCATTTCGCCTGATTTTTGATATAATTTAAGAATTTTCGGTATTGGCCGTTTGTACATGGGAAATGTAAGTAAAGCCACAGGAACACCATATTTTTCTAACATTCTTCATTTCGCTTTATTTTGCAGAGGAAATCGTGAAAAATAATTGAAAATGATATATATTATGAATTCTCGATATTGGGCGTTTATTCAAAGGAAATATAAGTAAAAACTTTGGAACGCAATATTTTTCCAGGACTTTTCTTTTCGCCTGATTTTTGATATAATTTAAGAATTTTCGGTATTGGCCGTTTGTAGATTGGAAATGTAAGTAAAGCCACAGGAACACCATATTTTTTTAACATTCTTCATTTCGCTTTATTTTGCAGAGGAAATCGAGAAAAATGATGGAAAATAATATTATTTTATAAATTCTCGTTTTGGGCGATTATTCAAAGGAAATATAAGTAAAAACTTTGGAACGCAATTTTTTTCCAGGACTTTTCTTTTCGCCTGATTTTTGATATAATTTAAGAATTTTCGGTATTGGCCGTTTGTTGATGGGAAATGTAAGTAAAGCCACAGGAACACCAGATTTTCCAACAGTCTTCATTTCGCCTTATTTTGCAGAGGAAATCGAGAAAAATAACTGAAAATGATATATTTTATGTATTCTCGATATTGGGCGTTTATTCACAGGAAATATAAGTAAAAAGTGTGGAACGCAATATTTTTCCAGGACTCTTCATTTCGGCTGATTTTTGATATATTTTAAGAATTTTCGGTATTGGCCGTTTGTACATGGGAAATGTAAGTAAAGCCACAGGAACACCATATTTTTCTAACATTCTTCATTTCGCTTTTTTTTGCAGAGGAAATCGAGAAAAATGATGGAAAATGATATTATTTTATAAATTCTCGATATTGGGCGATTATTCAAAGGAAATATAAGTAAAAACTTTGGAACGCAATATTTTTCCAGGACTTTTCTTTTCGCCTGATTTTTGATATAATTTAAGAATTTTCGGTATTGGCCGTTTGTTGATGGGAAATGTAAGTAAAGCCACAGGAACACCAGATTTTCCAACAGTCTTCATTTCGCCTTATTTTGCAGAGGAAATCGAGAAAAATAACTGAAAATGATATATTTTATGAATTCTCGATATTGGGCGTTTATTCACAGGAAATATAAGTAAAAAGTGTGGAACGCAATATTTTTCCAGGACTCTTCATTTCGGCTGATTTTTGATATATTTTAAGAATTTTCGGTATTGGCCGTTTGTACATGGGAAATGTAAGTAAAGCCACAGGAACACCATATTTTTCTAACATTCTTCATTTCGCTTTTTTTTGCAGAGGAAATCGAGAAAAATGATGGAAAATAATATTATTTTATAAATTCTCGTTTTGGGCGATTATTCAAAGGAAATATAAGTAAAAACTTTGGAACGCAATTTTTTTCCAGGACTTTTCTTTTCGCCTGATTTTTGATATAATTTAAGAATTTTCGGTATTGGCCGTTTGTTGATGGGAAATGTAAGTAAAGCCACAGGAACACCAGATTTTCCAACAGTCTTCATTTCGCCTTATTTTGCAGAGGAAATCGAGAAAAATAACTGAAAATGATATATTTTATGAATTCTCGATATTGGGCGTTTATTCAAAGGAAATATAAGTAAAAAGTGTGGAACGCAATATTTTTCCAGGACTTTTCTCTTCGCCTGATTTTTGATATATATTAAGAATTTTCGGTATTGGCCGTTTGTACAGGGGAAATGAAAGTAAAGCCACAGAAACACCATATTATTCCAACATTCTTCATTTTGCTTTATTTTGCAGAGGAAATCGAGAAAAATAATTGAAAATGATATATATTATGAATTCTTGATATTGGGCGTTTATTCAAAGGAAATATAAGTAAAAAGAGTGGAACGCAATATTTTTCCAGGACTCTTCATTTCGCCTGATTTTTGATATAATTTAAGAATTTTCGGTATTGGCCGTTTGTACATGGGAAATGTAAGTAAAGCCACAGGAACACCATATTTTTCTAACATTCTTCATTTCGCTTTTTTTTGCAGAGGAAATCGAGAAAAATGATGGAAAATGATATTATTTTATAAATTCTCGATATTGGGCGATTATTCAAAGGAAATATAAGTAAAAACTTTGGAACGCAATATTTTTCCAGGACTTTTCTTTTCGCCTGATTTTTGATATAATTTAAGAATTTTCGGTATTGGCCGTTTGTTGATGGGAAATGTAAGTAAAGCCACAGGAACACCAGATTTTCCAACAGTCTTCATTTCGCCTTATTTTGCAGAGGAAATCGAGAAAAATAACTGAAAATGATATATTTTATGAATTCTCGATATTGGGCGTTTATTCAAAGGAAATATAAGTGAAAAGAGTGGAACGCAATATTTTTCCAGGACTCTTCATTTCGCCTGATTTTTGATATATATTAAGAATGTTCGGTATTGGCCGTTTGTACAGGGAAAATGAAAATAAAGCCACAGAAACACCATATTATTCCAACATTCTTCATTTCGCTTTATTTTGCAGAGGAAATCGAGAAAAATAATTGAAAATGATATATATTATGAATTCTTGGTATTGGGCGTTTATTCAAAGGAAATATAAGTAAAAAGAGTGGAACGCAATATTTTTCCAGGACTCTTCATTTCGCCTGATTTTTGATATAATTTAAGAATTTTCGGTATTGGCCGTTTGTACATGGGAAATGTAAGTAAAGCCACAGGAACACCATATTTTTCTAACATTCTTCATTTCGCTTTTTTTTGCAGAGGAAATCGAGTAAAATAATTGAAAATGATATATTTTATGAATTCTCGATATTGGGCGTTTATTCAAAGGAAATATAAGTAAAAAGAGTGGAACGCAATATTTTTCCAGGACTCTTCATTTCGCCCGATTTTTGATATATATTAAGAATTTTCGGTATTGGCCGTTTGTACAGGGGAAATGAAAGTAAAGCCACAGAAACACCATATTATTCCAACATTCTTCATTTCGCTTTATTTTGCAGAGGAAATCGAGAAAAATAATTGAAAATGATATATATTATGATTTCTTGATATTGGGCGTTTATTCAAAGGAAATATAAGTAAAAACTTTGGAACGCAATATTTTTCCAGGACTTTTCTCTTCGCCTGATTTTTGATATAATTTAAGAATTTTCGGTATTGGCCGTTTGTAGATGGGAAATGTAAGTAAAGCCACAGGAGCACCATATTTTTCTAACATTCTTCATTTCGCTTTATTTTGCAGAGGAAATCGAGAAAAATGATGGAAAATGATATTATTTTAAGAATTCTTGATATTGGGCGTTTATTCAAAGGAAATATAAGTAAAAACTTTGGAACGCAATATTTTTCCAGGACTTTTCTCTTCGCCTGATTTTTGATATATATTAAGAATTTTCGGTATTGGCCGTTTGTACAGGGGAAATGAAAGTAAAGCCACAGAAACACCATATTATTCCAACATTCTTCATTTCGCTTTATTTTGCAGAGGAAATCGAGAAAAATAATTGAAAATGATATATATTATGAATTCTCGATATTGGGCGTTTATTCAAAGGAAATATAAGTAAAAAGAGTGGAACGCAATATTTTTCCAGGACTTTTCTTTTCGCCTGATTTTTGATATATTTTAAGAATTTTCGGTATTGGCCGTTTGTACATGGGAAATGTAAGTAAAGCCACAGGAACACCAGATTTTCCAACATTCTTCCTTTCGCCTTATTTTGCAGAGGAAATCGAGAAAAATAAATGAAAATGATATATTTTATGAATTCTCGATATTGGGCGTTTATTCAAAGGAAATATAAGTAAAAAGATTGAAACGTATTTTCCACGATTCTTCATTTCGGCTGATTTTGCAGAGGAAATCGAGAAATATAATTGAAAATGATAAATTTTATGAATTCTCGATATTGGGCGTTTATTCAAAGGAAATATATGTAAAAAGAGTGGAACGCAATATTTTTCCAGGACTCTTCATTTCGGCTGATTTTTGATATATATTAAGATTTTCGGTATTGGCCGTTTGTACAGGGGAAATGTAAGTTAAGCCACAGGAACACCATATTTTTCCAACATTCTTCATTTCGCCTTATTTTGCAGAGGGAATCGAGAAAAATAATTGAAAATGATATATTTTATGAATTCTCGATTTTGGGCGTTTATTCAAAGGAAATATAAGTAAAAAGAGTGGAACGCAATATTTTTCCAGGACTCTTCATTTCGGCTGATTTTTGATATATATTAAGATTTTCGGTATTGGCCGTTTGTACAGGGGAAATGTAAGTTAAGCCACAAGAACACCATATTTTTCCAACATTCTTCATTTCGCCTTATTTTGCAGAGGGAATCGAGAAAAATAATTGAAAATGATATATTTTATGAATTCTCGATTTTGGGCGTTTATTCAAAACAAATATAAGTAAAAAGAGTGGAACGCAATATTTTTCCAGGACTCTTCATTTCGCCTGATTTTTGATATATATTAAGAATTTTCGGTATTGACCGTTTGTACAGGGGAAATGAAAGTAAAGCCACAGAAACACCATATTATTCCAACATTCTTCATTTCGCTTCATTTTGCAGAGGAAATCGATAAAAATGATGGAAAATGATATTATTTTATGAATTCTCGATATTGGGCGCTTGTACATGGGAAATGTAAGTAAAGTCACAGGAACACCATATTTTACCAACATTCTTCATTTCGCCTTATTTTGCAGAGGAAATCGAGAAAAATAATTGAAAATGATATATTTTATGAATTCTCGATATTGGGCGATTATTCAAAGGAAATATAAGTAAAAAGAGTGGAACGCAATATTTTTCCAGGACTCTTCATTTCGCCTGATTTTTGATATAATTTTAGAATTCTCGATATTGGGCGCTTGTACATGGGAAATGTAAGTAAAGCCACAGGAACACCATATTTTCCCAACATTCATCATTTCGCTTTATTTTGCAGAAGAAATCGAGAAAAATGATGGAATATTATATATTTTATGAATTCTCGATATTGGGCGTTTATTCAAAGGAAATATAAGTAAAAAGAGTGGAACGCAATATTTTTCCAGGACTCTTCATTTCGGCTGATTGTTGATATAATTTAAGAATTTTCGGTATTGGCCGTTTGTACACGGGAAATGTAAGTAAAGCCACAGGAACACCATATTTTTCTAACATTCTTCATTTCGCTTTTTTTTGCAGAGGAAATCGAGAAAAATAATTGAAAATGATATATTTTATGAATTCTCGATATTGGGCGTTTATTCAAAGGAAATATAAGTAAAAAGAGTGGAACGCAATATTTTTCCAGGACTCTTCATTTCGCCTGATTTTTGATATAATTTAAGAATTTTCGGTATTGACCGTTTGTACATGGGAAATGTAAGTAAAGCCACAGGAACACCATATTTTTCTAACATTCTTCATTTCGCTTTTTTTTGCAGAGGAAATCGAGAAAAATAATTGAAAACGATATATTTTATGAATTCTCGATATTGGGCGTTTATTCAAAGGAAATATAAGTAAAAAGAGTGGAACGCAATTATTTTCCAGGACTCTTCATTTCGCCTGATTTTTGATATAATTTAAGAATTTTCGGTATTGGCCGTTTGTACATGGGAAATGTAAGTAAAGCCACAGGAACATCATATTTTTCTAACATTCTTCATTTCGCTTTATTTTGCAGAGGAAATCGTGAAAAATAATTGAAAATGATATATATTATGAATTCTCGATATTGGGCGTTTATTCAAAGGAAATATAAGTAAAAACTTTGGAACGCAATATTTTTCCAGGACTTTTCTTTTCGCCTGATTTTTGATATAATTTAAGAATTTTCGGTATTGGCCGTTTGTAGATTGGAAATGTAAGTAAAGCCACAGGAACACCATATTTTTTTAACATTCTTCATTTCGCTTTATTTTGCAGAGGAAATCGAGAAAAATGATGGAAAATAATATTATTTTATAAATTCTCGTTTTGGGCGATTATTCAAAGGAAATATAAGTAAAAACTTTGGAACGCAATTTTTTTCCAGGACTTTTCTTTTCGCCTGATTTTTGATATAATTTAAGAATTTTCGGTATTGGCCGTTTGTTGATGGGAAATGTAAGTAAAGCCACAGGAACACCAGATTTTCCAACAGTCTTCATTTCGCCTTATTTTGCAGAGGAAATCGAGAAAAATAACTGAAAATGATATATTTTATGAATTCTCGATATTGGGCGTTTATTCAAAGGAAATATAAGTAAAAAGTGTGGAACGCAATATTTTTCCAGGACTCTTCATTTCGGCTGATTTTTGATATATTTTAAGAATTTTCGGTATTGGCCGTTTGTACATGGGAAATGTAAGTAAAGCCACAGGAACACCATATTTTTCTAACATTCTTCATTTCGCTTTTTTTTGCAGAGGAAATCGAGAAAAATGATGGAAAATGATATTATTTTATAAATTCTCGATATTGGGCGATTATTCAAAGGAAATATAAGTAAAAACTTTGGAACGCAATATTTTTCCAGGACTTTTCTTTTCGCCTGATTTTTGATATAATTTAAGAATTTTCGGTATTGGCCGTTTGTTGATGGGAAATGTAAGTAAAGCCACAGGAACACCAGATTTTCCAACAGTCTTCATTTCGCCTTATTTTGCAGAGGAAATCGAGAAAAATAACTGAAAATGATATATTTTATGAATTCTCGATATTGGGCGTTTATTCAAAGGAAATATAAGTAAAAAGTGTGGAACGCAATATTTTTCCAGGACTTTTCTCTTCGCCTGATTTTTGATATATATTAAGAATTTTCGGTATTGGCCGTTTGTACAGGGGAAATGAAAGTAAAGCCACAGAAACACCATATTATTCCAACATTCTTCATTTTGCTTTATTTTGCAGAGGAAATCGAGAAAAATAATTGAAAATGATATATATTATGAATTCTTGATATTGGGCGTTTATTCAAAGGAAATATAAGTAAAAAGAGTGGAACGCAATATTTTTCCAGGACTCTTCATTTCGCCTGATTTTTGATATAATTTAAGAATTTTCGGTATTGGCCGTTTGTACATGGGAAATGTAAGTAAAGCCACAGGAACACCATATTTTTCTAACATTCTTCATTTCGCTTTTTTTTGCAGAGGAAATCGAGAAAAATGATGGAAAATGATATTGTTTTATAAATTCTCGATATTGGGCGATTATTCAAAGGAAATATAAGTAAAAACTTTGGAACGCAATATTTTTCCAGGACTTTTCTTTTCGCCTGATTTTTGATATAATTTAAGAATTTTCGGTATTGGCCGTTTGTTGATGGGAAATGTAAGTAAAGCCACAGGAACACCAGATTTTCCAACAGTCTTCATTTCGCCTTATTTTGCAGAGGAAATCGAGAAAAATAACTGAAAATGATATATTTTATGAATTCTCGATATTGGGCGTTTATTCAAAGGAAATATAAGTGAAAAGAGTGGAACGCAATATTTTTCCAGGACTCTTCATTTCGCCTGATTTTTGATATATATTAAGAATGTTCGGTATTGGCCGTTTGTACAGGGAAAATGAAAATAAAGCCACAGAAACACCATATTATTCCAACATTCTTCATTTCGCTTTATTTTGCAGAGGAAATCGAGAAAAATAATTGAAAATGATATATATTATGAATTCTTGGTATTGGGCGTTTATTCAAAGGAAATATAAGTAAAAAGAGTGGAACGCAATATTTTTCCAGGACTCTTCATTTCGCCTGATTTTTGATATAATTTAAGAATTTTCGGTATTGGCCGTTTGTACATGGGAAATGTAAGTAAAGCCACAGGAACACCATATTTTTCTAACATTCTTCATTTCGCTTTTTTTTGCAGAGGAAATCGAGTAAAATAATTGAAAATGATATATTTTATGAATTCTCGATATTGGGCGTTTATTCAAAGGAAATATAAGTCAAAAGAGTGGAACGCAATATTTTTCCAGGACTCTTCATTTCGGCCGATTTTTGATATATATTAAGAATTTTCGGTATTGGCCGTTTGTACAGGGGAAATGAAAGTAAAGCCACAGAAACACCATATTATTCCAACATTCTTCATTTCGCTTTATTTTGCAGAGGAAATCGAGAAAAATAATTGAAAATGATATATATTATGATTTCTTGATATTGGGCGTTTATTCAAAGGAAATATAAGTAAAAACTTTGGAACGCAATATTTTTCCAGGACTTTTTTCTTCGCCTGATTTTTGATATAATTTAAGAATTTTCGGTATTGGCCGTTTGTAGATGGGAAATGTAAGTAAAGCCACAGGAGCACCATATTTTTCTAACATTCTTCATTTCGCTTTATTTTGCAGAGGAAATCGAGAAAAATGATGGAAAATGATATTATTTTAAGAATTCTTGATATTGGGCGTTTATTCAAAGGAAATATAAGTAAAAACTTTGGAACGCAATATTTTTCCAGGACTTTTCTCTTCGCCTGATTTTTGATATATATTAAGAATTTTCGGTATTGGCCGTTTGTACAGGGGAAATGAAAGTAAAGCCACAGAAACACCATATTATTCCAACATTCTTCATTTCGCTTTATTTTGCAGAGGAAATCGAGAAAAATAATTGATAATGATATATATTATGAATTCTTGATATTGGGCGTTTATTCAAAGGAAATATAAGTAAAAACTTTGGAACGCAATATTTTTCCAGGACTTTTCTCTTCGCCTGATTTTTGATATAATTTAAGAATTTTCGGTATTGGCCGTTTGTAGATGGGAAATGTAAGTAAAGCCACAGGAACACTATATTTTTCTAACATTCTTCATTTCGCTTTATTTTGCAGAGGAAATCGAGAAAAATAATTGAAAATGATATATATTATGAATTCTCGATATTGGGCGTTTATTCAAAGGAAATATGTATAAGTGAAAAGAGTGGAACGCAATATTTTTCCAGGACTCTTCATTTCGCCTGATTTTTGATATATATTAAGAATTTTCGGTATTGACCGTTTGTACAGGGGAAATGAAAGTAAAGCCACAGAAACACCATATTATTCCAACATTCTTCATTTCGCTTTATTTTGCAGAGGAAATCGAGTAAAATAATTGAAAATGATATATTTTATGAATTCTCGATATTGGGCGTTTTTTCAAAGGAAATATAAGTAAAAAGAGTGGAACGCAATATTTTTCCAGGACTCTTCATTTCGCCCGATTTTTGATATAATTTAAGAATTTTCGGTATTGGCCGTTTGTACATGGGAAATGTAAGTAAAGCCACAGGAACACCATATTTTTCCAACATTCTTCATTTCGCTTTTTTTTGCAGAGGAAATCGAGAAAAATAACTGAAAATGATATATTTTATGAATTCTCGATATTGGGCGTTTATTCAAAGGAAATATAAGTGAAAAGAGTGGAACGCAATATTTTTCCAGGACTCTTCATTTCGCCTGATTTTTGATATATATTAAGAATTTTCGGTATTGGCCGTTTGTACAGGGGAAATGAAAGTAAAGCCACAGAAACACCATATTATTCCAACATTCTTCATTTCGCTTTTTTTTGCAGAGGAAATCGAGTAAAATAATTGAAAATGATATATTTTATGAATTCTCGATATTGGACGTTTACTCAAAGGAAATATAAGTAAAAAGAGTGGAACGCAATATTTTTCCAGGACTCTTTATTCCGCCTGATTTTTGATATATATTAAGAATTTTCGGTATTGGCCGTTTGTACAGGGGAAATGAAAGTAAAGCCACAGAAACACCATATTATTCCAACATTCTTCATTTCGCTTTATTTTGCAGAGGAAATCGAGAAAAATAATTGAAAACGATATATATTATGAATTCTTGATATTGGGCGTTTATTCAAAGGAAATATAAGTAAAAACTTTGGAACGCAATATTTTTCCAGGACTTTTCTTTTCGCCTGATTTTTGATATAATTTAAGAATTTTCGGTATTGGCCGTTTGTAGATGGGAAATGTAAGTAAAGCCACAGGAACACCATATTTTTCTAACATTCTTCATTTCGCTTTTTTTTGCAGAGGAAATCGAGTAAAATAATTGAAAATGATATATTTTATGAATTCTCGATATTAAGCGTTTTTTCAAAGGAAATATAAGTAAAGAGAGTGGAACGCAGTATTTTTCCAGGACTCTTCATTTCGCCTGATTTTTGATATAATTTAAGAATTTTCGGTATTGGCCGTTTGTACAGGGGAAATGAAAGTAAAGCCACAGAAACACCATATTATTCCAACATTCTTCATTTCGCTTTTTTTTGCAGAGGAAATCGAGTAAAATAATTGAAAATGATATATTTTATGAATTCTCGATAATGGGCGTTTATTCAAAGGAAATATAAGTAAAAAGAGTGGAACGCAATATTTTTCCAGGACTCTTTATTCCGCCTGATTTTTGATATATATTAAGAATTTTCGGTATTGGCCGTTTGTACAGGGGAAATGAAAGTAAAGCCACAGAAACACCATATTATTCCAACATTCTTCATTTTGCTTTATTTTGCAGAGGAAATCGAGAAAAATAATTGAAAATGATATATATTATGAATTCTTGATATTGGGCGTTTATTCAAAGGAAATATAAGTAAAAACTTTGGAACGCAATATTTTTCCAGGACTTTTCTTTTCGCCTGATTTTTGATATAATTTAAGAATTTTCGGTATTGGCCATTTGTTGATGGGAAATGTAAGTAAAGCCACAGGAACACCAGATTTTCCAACAGTCTTCATTTCGCCTTATTTTGCAGAGGAAATCGAGAAAAATAACTGAAAATGATATATTTTATGAATTCTCGATATTGGGCGTTTATTCAAAGGAAATATAAGTGAAAAGAGTGGAACGCAATATTTTTCCAGGACTCTTCATTTCGCCTGATTTTTGATATATATTAAGAATTTTCGGTATTGGCCGTTTGTACAGGGGAAATGAAAGTAAAGCCACAGAAACACCATATTATTCCAACATTCTTCATTTCGCTTTATTTTGCAGGGGAAATCGAGAAAAATAATTGAAAATGATATATATTATGAATTCTCGATATTGGGCGTTTATTCAAAGGAAATATAAGTAAAAACTTTGGAACGCAATATTTTTCCAGGACTTTTCTTTTCGCCTGATTTTTGATATAATTTAAGAATTTTCGGTATTGGCCGTTTGTAGATGGGAAATGTAAGTAAAGCCACAGGAACACCATATATTTTTAACATTCTTCATTTCGCTTTATTTTGCAGAGGAAATCGAGAAAAATGATGGAAAATGATATTATTTTATGAATTCTCGATATTGGGCGATTATTCAAAGGAAATATAAGTAAAAAGTGTGGAACGCAATATTTTTCCAGGACTCTTCATTTCGCCTGATTTTTGATATAATTTAAGAATTTTCGGTATTGGCCGTTTGTAGATGGGAAATGTAAGTAAAGCCACAGGCACACCAGATTTTCCAACAGTCTTCATTTCGCCTTATTTTGCAGAGGAAATCGAGAAAAATGATGAAAAATGATATTATTTTATGAATTCTCGATATTGGGCGATTATTCAAAGGAAATATAAGTAAAAAGTGTGGAACGCAATATTTTTCCAGGACTCTTCATTTCGGCTGATTTTTGATATATTTTAAGAATTTTCGGTATTGGCCGTTTGTACAGGGGAAATGAAAGTGAAGCCACAGAAACACCATATTATTCCAACATTCTTCATTTTGCTTTATTTTGCAGAGGAAATCGAGAAAAATAATTGAAAATGATATATATTATGAATTCTCGATATTGGGCGTTTATTCAAAGGAAATATAAGTGAAAAGAGTGGAACGCAATATTTTTCCAGGACTCTTCATTTCGCCTGATTTTTGATATATATTAAGAATTTTCGGTATTGGCCGTTTGTACAGGGGAAATGAAAATAAAGCCACAGAAACACCATATTATTCCAACATTCTTCATTTCGCTTTATTTTGCAGAGGAAATCGAGAAAAATAATTGAAAATGATATATATTATGAATTCTTGATATTGGGCGTTTATTCAAAGGAAATATAAGTAAAAACTTTGGAACGCAATATTTTTCCCGGACTTTTCTTTTCGCCTGATTTTTGATATAATTTAAGAATTTTCGGTATTGACCGTTTGTAGATGGGAAATGTAAGTAAAGCCACAGGAACACCATATTTTTCTAACATTCTTCATTTCGCTTTTTTTTGCAGAGGAAATCGAGTAAAATAATTGAAAATTATATATTTTATGAATTCTCGATATTGGGCGTTTTTTCAAAGGAAATATAAGTAAAGAGAGTGGAACGCAGTATTTTTCCAGGACTCTTCATTTCGCCTGATTTTTGATATAATTTAAGAATTTTCGGTATTGGCCGTTTGTAGATGGGAAATGTAAGTAAAGCCACAGGAACACCAGATTTTCCAACAGTCTTCATTTCGCCTTATTTTGCAGAGGAAATCGAGAAAAATGATGGAAAATGATATTATTTTATGAATTCTCGATATTGGGCGATTATTCAAAGGAAATATAAGTAAAAAGTGTGGAACGCAATATTTTTCCAGGACTCTTCATTTCGGCTGATTTTTGATATATTTTAAGAATTTTCGGTATTGGCCGTTTGTACAGGGGAAATGAAAGTAAAGCCACAGAAACACCATATTATTCCAACATTCTTCATTTTGCTTTATTTTGCAGAGGAAATCGAGAAAAATAATTGAAAATGATATATATTATGAATTCTCGATATTGGGCGTTTATTCAAAGGAAATATAAGTGAAAAGAGTGGAACGCAATATTTTTCCAGGACTTTTCTTTTCGCCTGATTTTTGATATAATTTAAGAATTTTCGGTATTGGCCGTTTGTACAGGGGAAATGAAAGTAAAGCCACAGAAACACCATATTATTCCAACATTCTTCATTTCGCTTTATTTTGCAGAGGAAATCGATAAAAATGATGGAAAATGATATTATTTTATGAATTCTCGATATTGGGCGCTTGTACATGGGAAATGTAAGTAAAGCCACAGGAACACCATATTTTCCCAACATTCTTCATTTCGCCTTATTTTGCAGAGGAAATCGAGAAAAATAATTGAAAATGATATGTTTTATGAATTCTCGATATTGGGCGATTATTCAAAGGAAATATAAGTAAAAAGAGTGGAACGCAATATTTTTCCAGGACTCTTCTTTTCGCCTGATTTTTGATATATATTAAGAATTTTCGGTATTGACCGTTTGTACAGGGGAAATGAAAGTAAAGCCACAGAAACACCATATTATTCCAACATTCTTCATTTCGCTTTTTTTTGCAGAGGAAATCGAGTAAAATAATTGAAAATGATATATTTTATGAATTCTCGATATTGGGCGTTTATTCAAAGGAAATATAAGTAAAAAGAGTGGAACGCAATATTTTTCCAGGACTCTTTATTCCGCCTGATTTTTTATATATATTAAGAATTTTCGGTATTGGCCGTTTGTACAGGGGAAATGAAAGTAAAGCCACAGAAACACCATATTATTCCAACATTCTTCATTTCGCTTTATTTTGCAGAGGAAATCGATAAAAATGATGGAAAATGATATTATTTTATGAATTCTCGATATTGGGCGCTTGTACATGGGAAATGTAAGTAAAGCCACAGGAACACCATATTTTCCCAACATTCTTCATTTCGCCTTATTTTGCAGAGGAAATCGAGTAAAATAATTGAAAATGATATATTTTATGAATTCTCGATATTGGGCGGTTATTCAAAGGAAATATAAGTAAAAAGAGTGGAACGCAATATTTTTCCAGGACTCTTTATTCCGCCTGATTTTTGATATATATTAAGAATTTTCGGTATTGGCCGTTTGTACAGGGGAAATGAAAGTAAAGCCACAGAATCACCATATTATTCCAACATTCTTCATTTCGCCTTTTTTTGCAGAGGAAATCGAGTAAAATAATTGAAAATGATATATTTTATGAATTCTCGATATTGGGCGTTTATTCAAAGGAAATATAAGTAAAAAGAGTGGAACGCAATATTTTTCCAGGACTCTTTATTCCGCCTGATTTTTGATATATATTAAGAATTTTCGGTATTGACCGTTTGTACAGGGGAAATGAAAGTAAAGCCACAGAAACACCATATTATTCCAACATTCTTCATTTCGCTTTTTTTTGCAGAGGAAATCGAGTAAAATAATTGAAAATGATATATTTTATGAATTCTCGATATTGGGCGTTTATTCAAAGGAAATATAAGTAAAAAGAGTGGAACGCAATATTTTTCCAGGACTCTTCATTTCGCCTGATTTTTGATATATATTAAAAATTTTCGGTATTGGCCGTTTGTACAAGGGAAATGAAAGTAAAGCCACAGAAACACCATATTATTCCAACATTCTTCATTTCGCCTTTTTTTGCAGAGGAAATCGAGTAAAATAATTGAAAATGATATATTTTATGAATTCTCGATATTGGGCGTTTATTCAAAGGAAATATAAGTAAAAAGAGTGGAACGCAATATTTTTCCAGGACTCTTTATTCCGCCTGATTTTTGATATATATTAAGAATTTTCGGTATTGACCGTTTGTACAGGGGAAATGAAAGTAAAGCCACAGAATCACCATATTATTCCAACATTCTTCATTTCGCCTTTTTTTGCAGAGGAAATCGAGTAAAATAATTGAAAATGATATATTTTATGAATTCTCGATATTGGGCGTTTATTCAAAGGAAATATAAGTAAAAAGAGTGGAACGCAATATTTTTCCAGGACTCTTTATTCCGCCTGATTTTTGATATATATTAAGAATTTTCGGTATTGACCGTTTGTACAGGGGAAATGAAAGTAAAGCCACAGAAACACCATATTATTCCAACATTCTTCATTTCGCTTTTTTTTGCAGAGGAAATCGAGTAAAATAATTGAAAATGATATATTTTATGAATTCTCGATATTGGGCGTTTATTCAAAGGAAATATAAGTAAAAAGAGTGGAACGCAATATTTTTCCAGGACTCTTCATTTCGCCTGATTTTTGATATATATTAAAAATTTTCGGTATTGGCCGTTTGTACAAGGGAAATGAAAGTAAAGCCACAGAAACACCATATTATTCCAACATTCTTCATTTCGCCTTTTTTTGCAGAGGAAATCGAGTAAAATAATTGAAAATGATATATTTTATGAATTCTCGATATTGGGCGTTTATTCAAAGGAAATATAAGTAAAAAGAGTGGAACGCAATATTTTTCCAGGACTCTTTATTCCGCCTGATTTTTGATATATATTAAGAATTTTCGGTATTGACCGTTTGTACAGGGGAAATGAAAGTAAAGCCACAGAAACACCATATTATTCCAACATTCTTCATTTCGCTTTTTTTTGCAGAGGAAATCGAGTAAAATAATTGAAAATGATATATTTTATGAATTCTCGATATTGGGCGTTTATTCAAAGGAAATATAAGTAAAAAGAGTGGAACGCAATATTTTTCCAGGACTCTTTATTCCGCCTGATTTTTGATATATATTAAGAATTTTCGGTATTGGCCGTTTGTACAGGGGAAATGAAAGTAAAGCCACAGAAACACCATATTATTCCAACATTCTTCATTTCGCTTTATTTTGCAGAGGAAATCGATAAAAATGATGGAAAATGATATTATTTTATGAATTCTCGATATTGGGCGCTTGTACATGGGAAATGTAAGTAAAGCCACAGGAACACCATATTTTCCCAACATTCTTCATTTCGCCTTATTTTGCAGAGGAAATCGAGTAAAATAATTGAAAATGATATATTTTATGAATTCTCGATATTGGGCGGTTATTCAAAGGAAATATAAGTAAAAAGAGTGGAACGCAATATTTTTCCAGGACTCTTTATTCCGCCTGATTTTTGATATATATTAAGAATTTTCGGTATTGGCCGTTTGTACAGGGGAAATGAAAGTAAAGCCACAGAATCACCATATTATTCCAACATTCTTCATTTCGCTTTTTTTTTGCAGAGGAAATCGAGTAAAATAATTGAAAATGATATATTTTATGAATTCTCGATATTGGGCGGTTATTCAAAGGAAATATAAGTAAAAAGAGTGGAACGCAATATTTTTCCAGGACTCTTTATTCCGCCTGATTTTTGATATATATTAAGAATTTTCGGTATTGGCCGTTTGTACAGGGGAAATGAAAGTAAAGCCACAGAATCACCATATTATTCCAACATTCTTCATTTCGCTTTTTTTTGCAGAGGAAATCGAGTAAAATAATTGAAAATGATATATTTTATGAATTCTCGATATTGGGCGTTTATTCAAAGGAAATATAAGTAAAAAGAGTGGAACGCAATATTTTTCCAGGACTCTTCATTTCGCCTGATTTTTGATATATATTAAAAATTTTCGGTATTGGCCGTTTGTACAGGGGAAATGAAAGTAAAGCCACAGAAACACCATATTATTCCAACATTCTTCATTTCGCTTTATTTTGCAGAGGAAATCGATAAAAATGATGGAAAATGATATTATTTTATGAATTCTCGATATTGGGCGCTTGTACATGGGAAATGTAAGTAAAGCCACAGGAACACCATGTTTTCCCAACATTCTTCATTTCGCCTTATTTTGCAGAGGAAATCGAGAAAAATAATTGAAAATGATATGTTTTATGAATTCTCGATATTGGGCGATTATTCAAAGGAAATATAAGTAAAAAGAGTGGAACGCAATATTTTTCCAGGACTCTTCATTTCGCCTGATTTTTGATATATATTAAGAATTTTCGGTATTGACCGTTTGTACAGGGGAAATGAAAGTAAAGCCACAGAAACACCATATTATTCCAACATTCTTCATTTCGCTTCATTTTGCAGAGGAAATCGAGAAAAATAATTGAACATGATATATTTTATGAATTCTCGATATTGGGCGATTATTCAAAGGAAATATAAGTAAAAAGAGTGGAACGCAATATTTTTCCAGGACTCTTCATTTCGCCTGATTTTTGATATATATTAAGAATTTTCGGTATTGGCCGTGTGTACAGGGGAAATGTAAGTAAAGCCACAGAACCACCATATTTTTCCAACATTCATAATTTCGCTTTATTTTGCAGAAGAAATCGAGAAAAATGATGGAATATTATATATTTTATGAATTCTCGATATTGGGCGTTTATTCAAAGGAAATATAAGTAAAAAGAGTGGAACGCAATATTTTTCCAGGACTCTTCATTTCGGCTGATTGTTGATATAATTTAAGAATTTTCGGTATTGGCCGTTTGTACATGGGAAATGTAAGTAAAGCAACAGGAACACCATATTTTTCTAACATTCTTCATTTCTCTTTTTTTTGCAGAGGAAATCGAGAAAAATAATTGAAAATGATATACTTATTTTATGAATTCTCGATACTGGGCGTTTATTCAAAGGAAATATAAGTAAAAAGAGTGGAACGCAATTATTTTCCAGGACTCTTCATTTCGCCTGATTTTAGATATAATTTAAGAATTTTCGGTATTGGCCGTTTGTACATGGGAAATGTAAGTAAAGCCACAGGAACACCATATTTTTCTAACATTCTTCATTTCGCTTTATTTTGCAGGGGAAATCGAGAAAAATAATTGAAAATGATATATATTATGAATTCTCGATATTGGGCGTTTATTCAAAGGAAATATAAGTAAAAACTTTGGAACGCAATATTTTTCCAGGACTTTTCTTTTCGCCTGATTTTTGATATAATTTAAGAATTTTCGGTATTGGCCGTTTGTAGATGGGAAATGTAAGTAAAGCCACAGGAACACCATATTTTTTTAACATTCTTCATTTCGCTTTATTTTGCAGAGAAAATCGAGAAAAATGATGGAAAATGATATTATTTTATGAATTCTCGATATTGGGCGATTATTCAAAGGAAATATAAGTAAAAAGTGTGGAACGCAATATTTTTCCAGGACTCTTCATTTCGGCTGATTTGTGATATATTTTAAGAATTTTCGGTATTGGCCGTTTGTACAGGGGAAATGAAAGTAAAGCCACAGAAACACCATATTATTCCAACATTCTTCATTTTGCTTTATTTTGCAGAGGAAATCGAGAAAAATAATTGAAAATGATATATATTATGAATTCTTGATATTGGGCGTTTATTCAAAGGAAATATAAGTTAAAACTTTGGAACGCAATATTTTTCCAGGACTTTTCTTTTCGCCTGATTTTTGATATAATTTAAGAATTTTCGGTATTGGCCGTTTGTACAGGGGAAATGAAAGTAAAGCCACAGAAACACCATATTATTCCAACATTCTTCATTTCGCTTTATTTTGCAGAGGAAATCGATAAAAATGATGGAAAATGATATTATTTTATGAATTCTCGATATTGGGCGCTTGTACATGGGAAATGTAAGTAAAGCCACAGGAACACCATATTTTCCCAACATTCTTCATTTCGCCTTATTTTGCAGAGGAAATCGAGTAAAATAATTGAAAATGATATATTTTATGAATTCTCGATATTGGGCGGTTATTCAAAGGAAATATAAGTAAAAAGAGTGGAACGCAATATTTTTCCAGGACTCTTTATTCCGCCTGATTTTTGATATATATTAAGAATTTTCGGTATTGGCCGTTTGTACAGGGGAAATGAAAGTAAAGCCACAGAATCACCATATTATTCCAACATTCTTCATTTCGCCTTTTTTTGCAGAGGAAATCGAGTAAAATAATTGAAAATGATATATTTTATGAATTCTCGATATTGGGCGTTTATTCAAAGGAAATATAAGTAAAAAGAGTGGAACGCAATATTTTTCCAGGACTCTTTATTCCGCCTGATTTTTGATATATATTAAGAATTTTCGGTATTGACCGTTTGTACAGGGGAAATGAAAGTAAAGCCACAGAAACACCATATTATTCCAACATTCTTCATTTCGCTTTTTTTTGCAGAGGAAATCGAGAAAAATAATTGAAAATGATATATTTTATGAATTCTCGATATTGGGCGTTTATTCAAAGGAAATATAAGTAAAAAGAGTGGAACGCAATATTTTTCCAGGACTCTTCATTTCGCCTGATTTTTGATATATATTAAAAATTTTCGGTATTGGCCGTTTGTACAAGGGAAATGAAAGTAAAGCCACAGAAACACCATATTATTCCAACATTCTTCATTTCGCCTTTTTTTGCAGAGGAAATCGAGTAAAATAATTGAAAATGATATATTTTATGAATTCTCGATATTGGGCGTTTATTCAAAGGAAATATAAGTAAAAAGAGTGGAACGCAATATTTTTCCAGGACTCTTTATTCCGCCTGATTTTTGATATATATTAAGAATTTTCGGTATTGACCGTTTGTACAGGGGAAATGAAAGTAAAGCCACAGAATCACCATATTATTCCAACATTCTTCATTTCGCCTTTTTTTGCAGAGGAAATCGAGTAAAATAATTGAAAATGATATATTTTATGAATTCTCGATATTGGGCGTTTATTCAAAGGAAATATAAGTAAAAAGAGTGGAACGCAATATTTTTCCAGGACTCTTTATTCCGCCTGATTTTTGATATATATTAAGAATTTTCGGTATTGACCGTTTGTACAGGGGAAATGAAAGTAAAGCCACAGAAACACCATAATATTCCAACATTCTTCATTTCGCTTTTTTTTGCAGAGGAAATCGAGTAAAATAATTGAAAATGATATATTTTATGAATTCTCGATATTGGGCGTTTATTCAAAGGAAATATAAGTAAAAAGAGTGGAACGCAATATTTTTCCAGGACTCTTCATTTCGCCTGATTTTTGATATATATTAAAAATTTTCGGTATTGGCCGTTTGTACAAGGGAAATGAAAGTAAAGCCACAGAAACACCATATTATTCCAACATTCTTCATTTCGCCTTTTTTTGCAGAGGAAATCGAGTAAAATAATTGAAAATGATATATTTTATGAATTCTCGATATTGGGCGTTTATTCAAAGGAAATATAAGTAAAAAGAGTGGAACGCAATATTTTTCCAGGACTCTTTATTCCGCCTGATTTTTGATATATATTAAGAATTTTCGGTATTGACCGTTTGTACAGGGGAAATGAAAGTAAAGCCACAGAAACACCATATTATTCCAACATTCTTCATTTCGCTTTTTTTTGCAGAGGAAATCGAGTAAAATAATTGAAAATGATATATTTTATGAATTCTTGATATTGGGCGTTTATTCAAAGGAAATATAAGTTAAAACTTTGGAACGCAATATTTTTCCAGGACTTTTCTTTTCGCCTGATTTTTGATATAATTTAAGAATTTTCGGTATTGGCCGTTTGTAGATGGGAAATGTAAGTAAAGCCACAGGAACACCATATTTTTTTAACATTCTTCATTTCGCTTTATTTTGCAGAGAAAATCGAGAAAAATGATGGAAAATGATATTATTTTATGAATTCTCGATATTGGGCGATTATTCAAAGGAAATATAAGTAAAAAGTGTGGAACGCAATATTTTTCCAGGACTCTTCATTTCGGCTGATTTGTGATATATTTTAAGAATTTTCGGTATTGGCCGTTTGTACAGGGGAAATGAAAGTAAAGCCACAGAAACACCATATTATTCCAACATTCTTCATTTTGCTTTATTTTGCAGAGGAAATCGAGAAAAATAATTGAAAATGATATATATTATGAATTCTTGATATTGGGCGTTTATTCAAAGGAAATATAAGTTAAAACTTTGGAACGCAATATTTTTCCAGGACTTTTCTTTTCGCCTGATTTTTGATATAATTTAAGAATTTTCGGTATTGGCCGTTTGTACAGGGGAAATGAAAGTAAAGCCACAGAAACACCATATTATTCCAACATTCTTCATTTCGCTTTATTTTGCAGAGGAAATCGATAAAAATGATGGAAAATGATATTATTTTATGAATTCTCGATATTGGGCGCTTGTACATGGGAAATGTAAGTAAAGCCACAGGAACACCATATTTTCCCAACATTCTTCATTTCGCCTTATTTTGCAGAGGAAATCGAGTAAAATAATTGAAAATGATATATTTTATGAATTCTCGATATTGGGCGGTTATTCAAAGGAAATATAAGTAAAAAGAGTGGAACGCAATATTTTTCCAGGACTCTTTATTCCGCCTGATTTTTGATATATATTAAGAATTTTCGGTATTGGCCGTTTGTACAGGGGAAATGAAAGTAAAGCCACAGAATCACCATATTATTCCAACATTCTTCATTTCGCCTTTTTTTGCAGAGGAAATCGAGTAAAATAATTGAAAATGATATATTTTATGAATTCTCGATATTGGGCGTTTATTCAAAGGAAATATAAGTAAAAAGAGTGGAACGCAATATTTTTCCAGGACTCTTTATTCCGCCTGATTTTTGATATATATTAAGAATTTTCGGTATTGACCGTTTGTACAGGGGAAATGAAAGTAAAGCCACAGAAACACCATATTATTCCAACATTCTTCATTTCGCTTTTTTTTGCAGAGGAAATCGAGAAAAATAATTGAAAATGATATATTTTATGAATTCTCGATATTGGGCGTTTATTCAAAGGAAATATAAGTAAAAAGAGTGGAACGCAATATTTTTCCAGGACTCTTCATTTCGCCTGATTTTTGATATATATTAAAAATTTTCGGTATTGGCCGTTTGTACAAGGGAAATGAAAGTAAAGCCACAGAAACACCATATTATTCCAACATTCTTCATTTCGCCTTTTTTTGCAGAGGAAATCGAGTAAAATAATTGAAAATGATATATTTTATGAATTCTCGATATTGGGCGTTTATTCAAAGGAAATATAAGTAAAAAGAGTGGAACGCAATATTTTTCCAGGACTCTTTATTCCGCCTGATTTTTGATATATATTAAGAATTTTCGGTATTGACCGTTTGTACAGGGGAAATGAAAGTAAAGCCACAGAATCACCATATTATTCCAACATTCTTCATTTCGCCTTTTTTTGCAGAGGAAATCGAGTAAAATAATTGAAAATGATATATTTTATGAATTCTCGATATTGGGCGTTTATTCAAAGGAAATATAAGTAAAAAGAGTGGAACGCAATATTTTTCCAGGACTCTTTATTCCGCCTGATTTTTGATATATATTAAGAATTTTCGGTATTGACCGTTTGTACAGGGGAAATGAAAGTAAAGCCACAGAAACACCATAATATTCCAACATTCTTCATTTCGCTTTTTTTTGCAGAGGAAATCGAGTAAAATAATTGAAAATGATATATTTTATGAATTCTCGATATTGGGCGTTTATTCAAAGGAAATATAAGTAAAAAGAGTGGAACGCAATATTTTTCCAGGACTCTTCATTTCGCCTGATTTTTGATATATATTAAAAATTTTCGGTATTGGCCGTTTGTACAAGGGAAATGAAAGTAAAGCCACAGAAACACCATATTATTCCAACATTCTTCATTTCGCCTTTTTTTGCAGAGGAAATCGAGTAAAATAATTGAAAATGATATATTTTATGAATTCTCGATATTGGGCGTTTATTCAAAGGAAATATAAGTAAAAAGAGTGGAACGCAATATTTTTCCAGGACTCTTTATTCCGCCTGATTTTTGATATATATTAAGAATTTTCGGTATTGACCGTTTGTACAGGGGAAATGAAAGTAAAGCCACAGAAACACCATATTATTCCAACATTCTTCATTTCGCTTTTTTTTGCAGAGGAAATCGAGTAAAATAATTGAAAATGATATATTTTATGAATTCTCGATATTGGGCGTTTATTCAAAGGAAATATAAGTAAAAAGAGTGGAACGCAATATTTTTCCAGGACTCTTTATTCCGCCTGATTTTTGATATATATTAAGAATTTTCGGTATTGGCCGTTTGTACAGGGGAAATGAAAGTAAAGCCACAGAAACACCATATTATTCCAACATTCTTCATTTCGCTTTATTTTGCAGAGGAAATCGATAAAAATGATGGAAAATGATATTATTTTATGAATTCTCGATATTGGGCGCTTGTACATGGGAAATGTAAGTAAAGCCACAGGAACACCATATTTTCCCAACATTCTTCATTTCGCCTTATTTTGCAGAGGAAATCGAGTAAAATAATTGAAAATGATATATTTTATGAATTCTCGATATTGGGCGGTTATTCAAAGGAAATATAAGTAAAAAGAGTGGAACGCAATATTTTTCCAGGACTCTTTATTCCGCCTGATTTTTGATATATATTAAGAATTTTCGGTATTGGCCGTTTGTACAGGGGAAATGAAAGTAAAGCCACAGAATCACCATATTATTCCAACATTCTTCATTTCGCTTTTTTTTGCAGAGGAAATCGAGTAAAATAATTGAAAATGATATATTTTATGAATTCTCGATATTGGGCGGTTATTCAAAGGAAATATAAGTAAAAAGAGTGGAACGCAATATTTTTCCAGGACTCTTTATTCCGCCTGATTTTTGATATATATTAAGAATTTTCGGTATTGGCCGTTTGTACAGGGGAAATGAAAGTAAAGCCACAGAATCACCATATTATTCCAACATTCTTCATTTCGCTTTTTTTTGCAGAGGAAATCGAGTAAAATAATTGAAAATGATATATTTTATGAATTCTCGATATTGGGCGTTTATTCAAAGGAAATATAAGTAAAAAGAGTGGAACGCAATATTTTTCCAGGACTCTTCATTTCGCCTGATTTTTGATATATATTAAAAATTTTCGGTATTGGCCGTTTGTACAGGGGAAATGAAAGTAAAGCCACAGAAACACCATATTATTCCAACATTCTTCATTTCGCTTTATTTTGCAGAGGAAATCGATAAAAATGATGGAAAATGATATTATTTTATGAATTCTCGATATTGGGCGCTTGTACATGGGAAATGTAAGTAAAGCCACAGGAACACCATGTTTTCCCAACATTCTTCATTTCGCCTTATTTTGCAGAGGAAATCGAGAAAAATAATTGAAAATGATATGTTTTATGAATTCTCGATATTGGGCGATTATTCAAAGGAAATATAAGTAAAAAGAGTGGAACGCAATATTTTTCCAGGACTCTTCATTTCGCCTGATTTTTGATATATATTAAGAATTTTCGGTATTGACCGTTTGTACAGGGGAAATGAAAGTAAAGCCACAGAAACACCATATTATTCCAACATTCTTCATTTCGCTTCATTTTGCAGAGGAAATCGAGAAAAATAATTGAACATGATATATTTTATGAATTCTCGATATTGGGCGATTATTCAAAGGAAATATAAGTAAAAAGAGTGGAACGCAATATTTTTCCAGGACTCTTCATTTCGCCTGATTTTTGATATATATTAAGAATTTTCGGTATTGGCCGTGTGTACAGGGGAAATGTAAGTAAAGCCACAGAACCACCATATTTTTCCAACATTCATAATTTCGCTTTATTTTGCAGAAGAAATCGAGAAAAATGATGGAATATTATATATTTTATGAATTCTCGATATTGGGCGTTTATTCTAAGGAAATATAAGTAAAAAGAGTGGAACGCAATATTTTTCCAGGACTCTTCATTTCGGCTGATTGTTGATATAATTTAAGAATTTTCGGTATTGGCCGTTTGTACATGGGAAATGTAAGTAAAGCAACAGGAACACCATATTTTTCTAACATTCTTCATTTCTCTTTTTTTTGCAGAGGAAATCGAGAAAAATAATTGAAAATGATATACTTATTTTATGAATTCTCGATACTGGGCGTTTATTCAAAGGAAATATAAGTAAAAAGAGTGGAACGCAATTATTTTCCAGGACTCTTCATTTCGCCTGATTTTAGATATAATTTAAGAATTTTCGGTATTGGCCGTTTGTACATGGGAAATGTAAGTAAAGCCACAGGAACACCATATTTTTCTAACATTCTTCATTTCGCTTTATTTTGCAGGGGAAATCGAGAAAAATAATTGAAAATGATATATATTATGAATTCTCGATATTGGGCGTTTATTCAAAGGAAATATAAGTAAAAACTTTGGAACGCAATATTTTTCCAGGACTTTTCTTTTCGCCTGATTTTTGATATAATTTAAGAATTTTCGGTATTGGCCGTTTGTAGATGGGAAATGTAAGTAAAGCCACAGGAACACCATATTTTTTTAACATTCTTCATTTCGCTTTATTTTGCAGAGAAAATCGAGAAAAATGATGGAAAATGATATTATTTTATGAATTCTCGATATTGGGCGATTATTCAAAGGAAATATAAGTAAAAAGTGTGGAACGCAATATTTTTCCAGGACTCTTCATTTCGGCTGATTTGTGATATATTTTAAGAATTTTCGGTATTGGCCGTTTGTACAGGGGAAATGAAAGTAAAGCCACAGAAACACCATATTATTCCAACATTCTTCATTTTGCTTTATTTTGCAGAGGAAATCGAGAAAAATAATTGAAAATGATATATATTATGAATTCTTGATATTGGGCGTTTATTCAAAGGAAATATAAGTTAAAACTTTGGAACGCAATATTTTTCCAGGACTTTTCTTTTCGCCTGATTTTTGATATAATTTAAGAATTTTCGGTATTGGCCGTTTGTACAGGGGAAATGAAAGTAAAGCCACAGAAACACCATATTATTCCAACATTCTTCATTTTGCTTTATTTTGCAGAGGAAATCGAGAAAAATAATTGAAAATGATATATATTATGAATTCTCGATATTGGGCGTTTATTCAAAGGAAATATAAGTGAAAAGAGTGGAACGCAATATTTTTCCAGGACTCTTCATTTCGCCTGATTTTTGATATATATTAAGAATTTTCGGTATTGGCCGTTTGTACAGGGGAAATGAAAATAAAGCCACAGAAACACCATATTATTCCAACATTCTTCATTTCGCTTTATTTTGCAGAGGAAATCGAGAAAAATAATTGAAAATGATATATATTATGAATTCTTGATATTGGGCGTTTATTCAAAGGAAATATAAGTAAAAACTTTGGAACGCAATATTTTTCCAGGACTTTTCTTTTCGCCTGATTTTTGATATAATTTAAGAATTTTCGGTATTGGCCGTTTGTACAGGGGAAATGTAAGTAAAGCCACAGGAACACCAGATTTTCCAACAGTCTTCATTTCGCCTTATTTTGCAGAGGAAATCGAGAAAAATAACTGAAAATGATATATTTTATGAATTCTCGATATTGGGCGTTTATTCAAAGGAAATATAAGTGAAAAGAGTGGAACGCAATATTTTTCCAGGACTCTTCATTTCGCCTGATTTTTGATATATATTAAGAATTTTCGGTATTGGCCGTTTGTACAGGGGAAATGAAAATAAAGCCACAGAAACACCATATTATTCCAACATTCTTCATTTCGCTTTATTTTGCAGAGGAAATCGAGAAAAATAATTGAAAATGATATATATTATGAATTCTTGATATTGGGCGTTTATTCAAAGGAAATATAAGTAAAAACTTTGGAACGCAATATTTTTCCAGGACTTTTCTTTTCGCCTGATTTTTGATATAATTTAAGAATTTTCGGTATTGGCCGTTTGTACAGGGGAAATGTAAGTAAAGCCACAGGAACACCAGATTTTCCAACAGTCTTCATTTCGCCTTATTTTGCAGAGGAAATCGAGAAAAATAACTGAAAATGATATATTTTATGAATTCTCGATATTGGGCGTTTATTCAAAGGAAATATAAGTGAAAAGAGTGGAACGCAATATTTTTCCAGGACTCTTCATTTCGCCTGATTTTTGATATATATTAAGAATTTTCGGTATTGGCCGTTTGTACAGGGGAAATGAAAATAAAGCCACAGAAACACCATATTATTCCAACATTCTTCATTTCGCTTTATTTTGTAGAGGAAATCGAGAAAAATAATTGAAAATGATATAGTATATTATGAATTCTTGATATTGTGCGTTTATTCAAAGGAAATATAAGTAAAAAGAGTGGAACGCAATATTTTTCCAGGACTCTTCATTTCGCCTTATTTTTGATATAATTTAAGAATTTTCGGTATTGGCCGTTTGTACATGGGAAATGTAAGTAAAGCCACAGGAACACCATTTTTTTCTAACATTCTTCATTTCCCTTTTTTTTGCAGAGGAAATCGAGAAAAATAATTGAAAATGATATATATTATGAATTCTTGATATTGGGCGTTTATTCAAAGGAAATATAAGTAAAAACTTTGGAACGCAATATTTTTCCAGGACTCTTCATTTCGCCTGATTTTTGATATATATTAAGAATTTTCGGTATTGGCCGTTTGTACAGGGGAAATGTAAGTAAAGCCACAGAAACACCATATTATTCCAACATCCTTCATTTCGCTTTATTTTGCAGAGGAAATCGAGAAAAATGATGGAAAATGATATTATTTTATGAATTCTCGATATTGGGCGATTATTCAAAGGAAATATAAGTAAAAAGTGTGGAACGCAATATTTTTCCAGGACTCTTCATTTCGCCTGATTTTTGATATAATTTAAGAATTTTCGGTATTGGCCGTTTGTAGATGGGAAATGTAAGTAAAGCCACAGGAACACCAGATTTTCCAACAGTCTTCATTTCGCCTTATTTTGCAGAGGAAATCGAGAAAAATGATGGAAAATGATATTATTTTATGAATTCTCGATATTGGGCGATTATTCAAAGGAAATATAAGTAAAAAGTGTGGAACGCAATATTTTTCCAGGACTCTTCATTTCGGCTGATTTTTGATATATTTTAAGAATTTTCGGTATTGGCCGTTTGTACAGGGGAAATGAAAGTAAAGCCACAGAAACACCATATTATTCCAACATTCTTCATTTTGCTTTATTTTGCAGAGGAAATCGAGAAAAATAATTGAAAATGATATATATTATGAATTCTCGATATTGGGCGTTTATTCAAAGGAAATATAAGTGAAAAGAGTGGAACGCAATATTTTTCCAGGACTCTTCATTTCGCCTGATTTTTGATATATATTAAGAATTTTCGGTATTGGCCGTTTGTACAGGGGAAATGAAAATAAAGCCACAGAAACACCATATTATTCCAACATTCTTCATTTCGCTTTATTTTGCAGAGGAAATCGAGAAAAATAATTGAAAATGACATATATTATGAATTCTTGATATTGGGCGTTTATTCAAAGGAAATATAAGTAAAAACTTTGGAACGCAATATTTTTCCAGGACTTTTCTTTTCGCCTGATTTTTGATATAATTTAAGAATTTTCGGTATTGACCGTTTGTAGATGGGAAATGTAAGTAAAGCCACAGGAACACCATATTTTTCTAACATTCTTCATTTCGCTTTTTTTTGCAGAGGAAATCGAGTAAAATAATTGAAAATGATATATTTTATGAATTCTCGATATTGGGCGTTTTTTCAAAGGAAATATAAGTAAAGAGAGTGGAACGCAGTATTTTTCCAGGACTCTTCATTTCGCCTGATTTTTGATATAATTTAAGAATTTTCGGTATTGGCCGTTTGTAGATGGGAAATGTAAGTAAAGCCACAGGAACACCAGATTTTCCAACAGTCTTCATTTCGCCTTATTTTGCAGAGGAAATCGAGAAAAATGATGGAAAATGATATTATTTTATGAATTCTCGATATTGGGCGATTATTCAAAGGAAATATAAGTAAAAAGTGTGGAACGCAATATTTTTCCAGGACTCTTCATTTCGGCTGATTTTTGATATATTTTAAGAATTTTCGGTATTGGCCGTTTGTACAGGGGAAATGAAAGTAAAGCCACAGAAACACCATATTATTCCAACATTCTTCATTTTGCTTTATTTTGCAGAGGAAATCGAGAAAAATAATTGAAAATGATATATATTATGAATTCTCGATATTGGGCGTTTATTCAAAGGAAATATAAGTGAAAAGAGTGGAACGCAATATTTTTCCAGGACTTTTCTTTTCGCCTGATTTTTGATATAATTTAAGAATTTTCGGTATTGGCCGTTTGTACAGGGGAAATGAAAGTAAAGCCACAGAAACACCATATTATTCCAACATTCTTCATTTCGCTTTATTTTGCAGAGGAAATCGATAAAAATGATGGAAAATGATATTATTTTATGAATTCTCGATATTGGGCGCTTGTACATGGGAAATGTAAGTAAAGCCACAGGAACACCATATTTTCCCAACATTCTTCATTTCGCCTTATTTTGCAGAGGAAATCGAGAAAAATAATTGAAAATGATATGTTTTATGAATTCTCGATATTGGGCGATTATTCAAAGGAAATATAAGTAAAAAGAGTGGAACGCAATATTTTTCCAGGACTCTTCTTTTCGCCTGATTTTTGATATATATTAAGAATTTTCGGTATTGACCGTTTGTACAGGGGAAATGAAAGTAAAGCCACAGAAACACCATATTATTCCAACATTCTTCATTTCGCTTTTTTTTGCAGAGGAAATCGAGTAAAATAATTGAAAATGATATATTTTATGAATTCTCGATATTGGGCGTTTATTCAAAGGAAATATAAGTAAAAAGAGTGGAACGCAATATTTTTCCAGGACTCTTTATTCCGCCTGATTTTTGATATATATTAAGAATTTTCGGTATTGGCCGTTTGTACAGGGGAAATGAAAGTAAAGCCACAGAAACACAATATTATTCCAACATTCTTCATTTCGCTTTATTTTGCAGAGGAAATCGATAAAAATGATGGAAAATGATATTATTTTATGAATTCTCGATATTGGGCGCTTGTACATGGGATATGTAAGTAAAGCCACAGGAACACCATATTTTCCCAACATTCTTCATTTCGCCTTATTTTGCAGAGGAAATCGAGTAAAATAATTGAAAATGATATATTTTATGAATTCTCGATATTGGGCGTTTATTCAAAGGAAATATAAGTAAAAAGAGTGGAACGCAATATTTTTCCAGGACTCTTTATTCCGCCTGATTTTTGATATATATTAAGAATTTTCGGTATTGGCCGTTTGTACAGGGGAAATGAAAGTAAAGCCACAGAATCACCATATTATTCCAACATTCTTCATTTCGCTTTTTTTTGCAGAGGAAATCGAGTAAAATAATTGAAAATGATATATTTTATGAATTCTCGATATTGGGCGTTTATTCAAAGGAAATATAAGTAAAAAGAGTGGAACGCAATATTTTTCCAGGACTCTTCATTTCGCCTGATTTTTGATATATATTAAAAATTTTCGGTATTGGCCGTTTGTACAAGGGAAATGAAAGTAAAGCCACAGAAACACCATATTATTCCAACATTCTTCATTTCGCCTTTTTTTGCAGAGGAAATCGAGTAAAATAATTGAAAATGATATATTTTATGAATTCTCGATATTGGGCGTTTATTCAAAGGAAATATAAGTAAAAAGAGTGGAACGCAATATTTTTCCAGGACTCTTTATTCCGCCTGATTTTTGATATATATTAAGAATTTTCGGTATTGGCCGTTTGTACAGGGGAAATGAAAGTAAAGCCACAGAAACACCATATTATTCCAACATTCTTCATTTCGCTTTATTTTGCAGAGGAAATCGATAAAAATGATGGAAAATGATATTATTTTATGAATTCTCGATATTGGGCGCTTGTACATGGGAAATGTAAGTAAAGCCACAGGAACACCATGTTTTCCCAACATTCTTCATTTCGCCTTATTTTGCAGAGGAAATCGAGAAAAATAATTGAAAATGATATGTTTTATGAATTCTCGATATTGGGCGATTATTCAAAGGAAATATAAGTAAAAAGAGTGGAACGCAATATTTTTCCAGGACTCTTCATTTCGCCTGATTTTTGATATATATTAAGAATTTTCGGTATTGACCGTTTGTACAGGGGAAATGAAAGTAAAGCCACAGAAACACCATATTATTCCAACATTCTTCATTTCGCTTCATTTTGCAGAGGAAATCGAGAAAAATAATTGAACATGATATATTTTATGAATTCTCGATATTGGGCGATTATTCAAAGGAAATATAAGTAAAAAGAGTGGAACGCAATATTTTTCCAGGACTCTTCATTTCGCCTGATTTTTGATATATATTAAGAATTTTCGGTATTGGCCGTGTGTACAGGGGAAATGTAAGTAAAGCCACAGAACCACCATATTTTTCCAACATTCATAATTTCGCTTTATTTTGCAGAAGAAATCGAGAAAAATGATGGAATATTATATATTTTATGAATTCTCGATATTGGGCGTTTATTCAAAGGAAATATAAGTAAAAAGAGTGGAACGCAATATTTTTCCAGGACTCTTCATTTCGGCTGATTGTTGATATAATTTAAGAATTTTCGGTATTGGCCGTTTGTACATGGGAAATGTAAGTAAAGCAACAGGAACACCATATTTTTCTAACATTCTTCATTTCTCTTTTTTTTGCAGAGGAAATCGAGAAAAATAATTGAAAATGATATATTTTATGAATTCTCGATACTGGGCGTTTATTCAAAGGAAATATAAGTAAAAAGAGTGGAACGCAATTATTTTCCAGGACTCTTCATTTCGCCTGATTTTAGATATAATTTAAGAATTTTCGGTATTGGCCGTTTGTACATGGGAAATGTAAGTAAAGCCACAGGAACACCATATTTTTCTAACATTCTTCATTTCGCTTTATTTTGCAGGGGAAATCGAGAAAAATAATTGAAAATGATATATATTATGAATTCTCGATATTGGGCGTTTATTCAAAGGAAATATAAGTAAAAACTTTGGAACGCAATATTTTTCCAGGACTTTTCTTTTCGCCTGATTTTTGATATAATTTAAGAATTTTCGGTATTGGCCGTTTGTAGATGGGAAATGTAAGTAAAGCCACAGGAACACCATATTTTTTTAACATTCTTCATTTCGCTTTATTTTGCAGAGGAAATCGAGAAAAATGATGGAAAATGATATTATTTTATGAATTCTCGATATTGGGCGATTATTCAAAGGAAATATAAGTAAAAAGTGTGGAACGCAATATTTTTCCAGGACTCTTCATTTCGGCTGATTTGTGATATATTTTAAGAATTTTCGGTATTGGCCGTTTGTACAGGGGAAATGAAAGTAAAGCCACAGAAACACCATATTATTCCAACATTCTTCATTTTGCTTTATTTTGCAGAGGAAATCGAGAAAAATAATTGAAAATGATATATATTATGAATTCTTGATATTGGGCGTTTATTCAAAGGAAATATAAGTAAAAACTTTGGAACGCAATATTTTTCCAGGACTTTTCTTTTCGCCTGATTTTTGATATAATTTAAGAATTTTCGGTATTGGCCGTTTGTTGATGGGAAATGTAAGTAAAGCCACAGGAACACCAGATTTTCCAACAGTCTTCATTTCGCCTTATTTTGCAGAGGAAATCGAGAAAAATAACTGAAAATGATATATTTTATGAATTCTCGATATTGGGCGTTTATTCAAAGGAAATATAAGTGAAAAGAGTGGAACGCAATATTTTTCCAGGACTCTTCATTTCGCCTGATTTTTGATATATATTAAGAATTTTCGGTATTGGCCGTTTGTACAGGGGAAATGAAAATAAAGCCACAGAAACACCATATTATTCCAACATTCTTCATTTCGCTTTATTTTGTAGAGGAAATCGAGAAAAATAATTGAAAATGATATAGTATATTATGAATTCTTGATATTGTGCGTTTATTCAAAGGAAATATAAGTAAAAAGAGTGGAACGCAATATTTTTCCAGGACTCTTCATTTCGCCTTATTTTTGATATAATTTAAGAATTTTCGGTATTGGCCGTTTGTACATGGGAAATGTAAGTAAAGCCACAGGAACACCATTTTTTTCTAACATTCTTCATTTCGCTTTTTTTTGCAGAGGAAATCGAGAAAAATAATTGAAAATGATATATATTATGAATTCTTGATATTGGGCGTTTATTCAAAGGAAATATAAGTAAAAACTTTGGAACGCAATATTTTTCCAGGACTCTTCATTTCGCCTGATTTTTGATATATATTAAGAATTTTCGGTATTGGCCGTTTGTACAGGGGAAATGTAAGTAAAGCCACAGAAACACCATATTATTCCAACATCCTTCATTTCGCTTTATTTTGCAGAGGAAATCGAGAAAAATAATTGAAAATGATATATATTATGAATTCTTGATATTGGGCGTTTATTCAAAGGAAATATAAGTAAAAACTTTGGAACGCAATATTTTTCCAGGACTCTTCATTTCGCCTGATTTTTGATATATATTAAGAATTTTCGGTATTGGCCGTTTGTACAGGGGAAATGAAAATAAAGCCACAGAAACACCATATTATTCCAACATTCTTCATTTCGCTTTATTTTGCAGAGGAAATCGAGAAAAATAATTGAAAATGATATATTTTATGAATTCTCGATATTGGGCGTTTATTCAAAGGAAATATAAGTAAAAAGAGTGGAACGCAATATTTTTCCAGGACTCTTCATTTCGCCTGATTTTTGATATAATTTAAGAATTTTCGGTATTGGCCGTTTGTACATGGGAAATGTAAGTAAAGCCACAGGAACACCATATTTTTCTAACATTCTTCATTTCGCTTTATTTTGCAGAGGAAATCGAGAAAAATAATTGAAAATGATATATATTATGAATTCTTGATATTGGGCGTTTATTCAAAGGAAATATAAGTAAAAACTTTGGAACGCAATATTTTTCCAGGACTCTTCATTTCGCCTGATTTTTGATATATATTAAGAATTTTCGGTATTGGCCGTTTGTACAGGGGAAATGAAAATAAAGCCACAGAAACACCATATTATTCCAACATTCTTCATTTCGCTTTATTTTGCAGAGGAAATCGAGAAAAATAATTGAAAATGATATATATTATGAATTCTTGATATTGGGCGTTTATTCAAAGGAAATATAAGTAAAAAGAGTGGAACGCAATATTTTTCCAGGACTCTTCATTTCGCCTGATTTTTGATATAATTTAAGAATTTTCGGTATTGGCCGTTTGTACATGGGAAATGTAAGTAAAGCCACAGGAACACCATATTTTTCTAACATTCTTCATTTCGCTTTATTTTGCAGAGGAAATCGAGAAAAATAATTGAAAATGATATATATTATGAATTCTTGATATTGGGCGTTTATTCAAAGGAAATATAAGTAAAAACTTTGGAACGCAATATTTTTCCAGGACTCTTCATTTCGCCTGATTTTTGATATATATTAAGAATTTTCGGTATTGGCCGTTTGTACAGGGGAAATGAAAATAAAGCCACAGAAACACCATATTATTCCAACATTCTTCATTTCGCTTTATTTTGCAGAGGAAATCGAGAAAAATAATTGAAAATGATATATATTATGAATTCTTGATATTGGGCGTTTATTCAAAGGAAATATAAGTAAAAAGAGTGGAACGCAATATTTTTCCAGGACTCTTCATTTCGCCTGATTTTTGATATAATTTAAGAATTTTCGGTATTGGCCGTTTGTACACGGGAAATGTAAGTAAAGCCACAGGAACACCATATTTTTCTAACATTCTTCATTTCGCTTTATTTTGCAGAGGAAATCGAGAAAAATAATTGAAAATGATATATATTATGAATTCTCGATATTGGGCGTTTATTCAAAGGAAATATTAGTAAAAACTTTGGAACGCAATATTTTTCCAGGACTTTTCTTTTCGCCTGATTTTTGATATAATTTAAGAATTTTCGGTATTGGCCGTTTGTAGATGGGAAATGTAAGTAAAGCCACAGGAACACCATATTTTTCTAACATTCTTCATTTCGCTTTATTTTGCAGAGGAAATCGAGAAAAATAATTGAAAATGACATATATTATGAATTCTCGATATTGGGCGTTTATTCAAAGGAAATGTAAGTAAAAACTTTGAAACGCAATATTTTCCCAGGACTCTTCATTTCGCCTGATTTTTGATATAATTTACGAATTTTCGGTATTGGCCGTTTGTACATGGGAAATGTAAGTAAAGCCACAGGAACACCATATTTTTCTAACATTCTTCATTTCGCTTTATTTTGCAGAGGAAATCGAGAAAAATAATTGAAAATGATATATATTATGAATTCTTGATATTGGGCGTTTATTCAAAGGAAATATAAGTAAAAACTTTGGAACGCAATATTTTTCCAGGACTCTTCATTTCGCCTGATTTTTGATATATATTAAGAATTTTCGGTATTGGCCGTTTGTACAGGGGAAATGAAAATAAAGCCACAGAAACACCATATTATTCCAACATTCTTCATTTCGCTTTATTTTGCAGAGGAAATCGAGAAAAATAATTGAAAATGATATATATTATGAATTCTTGATATTGGGCGTTTATTCAAAGGAAATATAAGTAAAAAGAGTGGAACGCAATATTTTTCCAGGACTCTTCATTTCGCCTGATTTTTGATATATATTAAGAATTTTCGGTATTGGCCGTTTGTACAGGGGAAATGAAAATAAAGCCACAGAAACACCATATTATTCCAACATTCTTCATTTCGCTTTATTTTGCAGAGGAAATCGAGTAAAATAATTGAAAATGATATATATTATGAATTCTTGATATTGGGCGTTTATTCAAAGGAAATATAAGTAAAAACTTTGGAACGCAATATTTTTCCAGGACTCTTCATTTCGCCTGATTTTTGATATATATTAAGAATTTTCGGTATTGGCCGTTTGTACAGGGGAAATGAAAATAAAGCCACAGAAACACCATATTATTCCAACATTCTTCATTTCGCTTTATTTTGCAGAGGAAATCGAGAAAAATAATTGAAAATGATATATTTTATGAATTCTCGATATTGGGCGTTTATTCAAAGGAAATATAAGTAAAAAGAGTGGAACGCACTATTTTTCCAGGACTCTTCATTTCGCCTGATTTTTGATATATATTAAGAATTTTCGGTATTGGCCGTTTGTACAGGGGAAATGAAAGTAAAGCCACAGAAACACAATATTACTCCAACATTCTTCATTTCGCTTTATTTTGCAGAGGAAATCGAGAAAAATAATTGAAAATGATATATATTATGAATTCTTGATATTGGGCGTTTATTCAAAGGAAATATAAGTAAAAACTTTGGAACGCAATATTTTTCCAGGACTCTTCATTTCGCCTGATTTTTGATATATATTAAGAATTTTCGGTATTGGCCGTTTGTACAGGGGAAATGAAAATAAAGCCACAGAAACACCATATTATTCCAACATTCTTCATTTCGCTTTATTTTGCAGAGGAAATCGAGAAAAATAATTGAAAATGATATATATTATGAATTCTTGATATTGGGCGTTTATTCAAAGGAAATATAAGTAAAAAGAGTGGAACGCAATATTTTTCCAGGACTCTTCATTTCGCCTGATTTTTGATATAATTTAAGAATTTTCGGTATTGGCCGTTTGTACATGGGAAATGTAAGTAAAGCCACAGGAACACCATATTTTTCTAACATTCTTCATTTCGCTTTTTTTTGCAGAGGAAATCGAGAAAAATAATTGAAAATGATATATATTATGAATTCTTGATATTGGGCGTTTATTCAAAGGAAATATAAGTAAAAAGAGTGGAACGCAATATTTTTCCAGGACTCTTCATTTCGGCTGATTGTTGATATAATTTAAGAATTTTCGGTATTGGCCGTTTGTACATGGGAAATGTAAGTAAAGCCACAGGAACACCATATTTTTCTAACATTCTTCATTTCGCTTTATTTTGCAGAGGAAATCGAGAAAAATAATTGAAAATGATATATTTTATGAATTCTCGATATTGGGCGTTTATTCAAAGGAAATATAAGTAAAAAGAGTGGAACGCAATTATTTTCCAGGACTCTTCATTTCGCCTGATTTTAGATATAATTTAAGAATTTTCGGTATTGGCCGTTTGTACATGGGAAATGTAAGTAAAGCCACAGGAACACCATATTTTTCTAACATTCTTCATTTCGCTTTATTTTGCAGGGGAAATCGAGAAAAATAATTGAAAATGATATATATTATGAATTCTCGATATTGGGCGTTTATTCAAAGGAAATATAAGTAAAAACTTTGGAACGCAATATTTTTCCAGGACTTTTCTTTTCGCCTGATTTTTGATATAATTTAAGAATTTTCGGTATTGGCCGTTTGTAGATGGGAAATGTAAGTAAAGCCACAGGAACACCATATTTTTTTAACATTCTTCATTTCGCTTTATTTTGCAGAGGAAATCGAGAAAAATGATGGAAAATGATATTATTTTATGAATTCTCGATATTGGGCGATTATTCAAAGGAAATATAAGTAAAAAGTGTGGAACGCAATATTTTACCAGGACTCTTCATTTCGGCTGATTTTTGATATATTTTAAGAATTTTCGGTATTGGCCGTTTGTACAGGGGAAATGAAAGTAAAGCCACAGAAACACCATATTATTCCAACATTCTTCATTTTGCTTTATTTTGCAGAGGAAATCGAGAAAAATAATTCAAAATGATATATATTATGAATTCTCGATATTGGGCGTTTATTCAAAGGAAATATAAGTGAAAATAGTGGAACGCAATATTTTTCCAGGACTTTTCTTTTCGCCTGATTTTTGATATAATTTAAGAATTTTCGGTATTGGCCGTTTGTTGATGGGAAATGTAAGTAAAGCCACAGGAACACCAGATTTTCCAACAGTCTTCATTTCGCCTTATTTTGCAGAGGAAATCGAGAAAAATAACTGAAAATGATATATTTTATGAATTCTCGATATTGGGCGTTTATTCAAAGGAAATATAAGTGAAAAGAGTGGAACGCAATATTTTTCCAGGACTCTTCATTTCGCCTGATTTTTGATATATATTAAGAATTTTCGGTATTGGCCGTTTGTACAGGGGAAATGAAAATAAAGCCACAGAAACACCATATTATTCCAACATTCTTCATTTCGCTTTATTTTGCAGAGGAAATCGAGAAAAATAATTGAAAATGATATATATTATGAATTCTTGATATTGGGCGTTTATTCAAAGGAAATATAAGTAAAAAGAGTGGAACGCAATATTTTTCCAGGACTCTTCATTTCGCCTGATTTTTGATATAATTTAAGAATTTTCGGTATTGGCCGTTTGTACATGGGAAATGTAAGTAAAGCCACAGGAACACCATATTTTTCTAACATTCTTCATTTCGCTTTTTTTTGCAGAGGAAATCGAGTAAAATAATTGAAAATGATATATTTTATGAATTCTCGATTTTGGGCGTTTAGTCAAAGGAAATATAAGTAAAAAGAGTGGAACGCAATATTTTTCCAGGACTCTTCATTTCGCCTGATTTTTGATATATATTAAGAATTTTCGGTATTGGCCGTTTGTACAGGGGAAATGAAAGTAAAGCCACAGAAACACCATATTATTCCAACATTCTTCATTTCGCTTTATTTTGCAGAGGAAATCGAGAAAAATAATTGAAAATGATATATATTATGAATTCTTGATATTGGGCGTTTATTCAAAGGAAATATAAGTAAAAACTTTGGAACGCATTATTTTTCCAGGACTTTTCTCTTCGCCTGATTTTTGATATAATTTAAGAATTTTCGGTATTGGCCGTTTGTAGATGGGAAATGTAAGTAAAGCCACAGGAGCACCATATTTTTCTAACATTCTTCATTTCGCTTTATTTTGCAGAGGAAATCGAGAAAAATGATGGAAAATGATATTATTTTATGAATTCTTGATATTGGGCGTTTATTCAAAGGAAATATAAGTAAAAACTTTGGAACGCAATATTTTTCCAGGACTTTTCTCTTCGCCTGATTTTTGATATACTATATATTAAGAATTTTCGGTATTGGCCGTTTGTACAGGGGAAATGAAAGTAAAGCCACAGAAACACCATATTATTCCAACATTCTTCATTTCGCTTTATTTTGCAGAGGAAATTGAGAAAAATAATTGAAAATGATATATATTATGAATTCTTGATATTGGGCGTTTATTCAAAGGAAATATAAGTGAAAATAGTGGAACGCAATATTTTTCCAGGACTTTTCTTTTCGCCTGATTTTTGATATAATTTAAGAATTTTCGGTATTGGCCGTTTGTACATGGGAAATGTAAGTTAAGCCACAGGAACACTATATTTTTCTAACATTCTTCATTTCGCTTTATTTTGCAGAGGAAATCGAGAAAAATGATGGAAAATGATATTATTTTATGAATTCTCGATATTGGGCGATTATTCAAAGGAAATATAAGTAAAAAGTGTGGAACGCAATATTTTTCCAGGACTCTTCATTTCGGCTGATTTTTGATATATTTTAAGAATTTTCGGTATTGGCCGTTTGTACAGGGGAAATGAAAGTAAAGCCACAGAAACACCATATTATTCCAACATTCTTCATTTCGCTTTATTTTGCAGAGGAAATCGAGAAAAATAATTGAAAATGATTAATATTATGAATTCTTGATATTGGGCGTTTATTCAAAGGAAATATAAGTAAAAACTTTGGAACGCAATATTTTTCCAGGACTTTTCTTTTCGCCTGATTTTTGATATAATTTAAGAATTTTCGGTATTGGCCGTTTGTTGATGGGAAATGTAAGTAAAGCCACAGGAACACCAGATTTTCCAACAGTCTTCATTTCGCCTTATTTTGCAGAGGAAATCGAGAAAAATAACTGAAAACGATATATTTTATGAATTCTCGATATTGGGCGTTTATTCAAAGGAAATATAAGTGAAAAGAGTGGAACGCAATATTTTTCCAGGACTCTTCATTTCGCCTGATTTTTGATATATATTAAGAATTTTCGGTATTGACCGTTTGTACAGGGGAAATGAAAGTAAAGCCACAGAAACACCATATTATTCCAAAATTCTTCATTTCGCTTTATTTTGCAGAGAAAATCGAGTAAAATAATTGAAAATGATATATTTTATGAATTCTCGATATTGGGCGTTTTTTCAAAGGAAATATAAGTAAAAAGAGTGGAACGCAATATTTTTCCAGGACTCTTCATTTCGCCTGATTTTTGATATAATTTAAGAATTTTCGGTATTGGCCGTTTGTACATGGGAAATGTAAGTAAAGCCACAGGAACACCATATTTTTCCAACATTCTTCATTTCGCTTTTTTTTGCAGAGGAAATCGAGTAAAATAATTGAAAATGATATATATTATGAATTCTCGATATTGGGCGTTTATTCAAAGGAAATATAAGTAAAAAGAGTGGAACGCAATATTTTTCCAAGACTCTTCATTTCGCCTGATATTTGATATAATTTAAGAATTTTCGGTATTGGCCGTTTGTACAGGGGAAATGAAAGTAAAGCCACAGAAACACCATATTATTCCAACATTCTTCATTTCGCTTTTTTTTGCAGAGGAAATCGAGTAAAATAATTGAAAATGATATATTTTATGAATTCTCGATATTGGGCGTTTATTCAAAGGAAATATAAGTAAAAAGAGAGGAACGCAATATTTTTCCAGGACTCTTTATTCCGCCTGATTTTTGATATAATTTAAGAATTTTCGGTATTGGCCGTTTGTAGATGGGAAATGTAAGTAAAGCCACAGGAACACCATATTTTTCTAACATTCTTCATTTCGCTTTTTTTTGCAGAGGAAATCGAGTAAAATAATTGAAAATGATATATTTTATGAATTCTCGATATTGGGCGTTTTTTCAAAGGAAATATAAGTAAAGAGAGTGGAACGCAGTATTTTTCCAGGACTCTTCATTTCGCCTGATTTTTGATATAATTTAAGAATTTTCGGTATTGGCTGTTTGTACATGGGAAATGTAAGTAAAGCCACAGAAACACCATATTATTCCAACATTCTTCATTTCGCTTTTTTTTGCAGAGGAAATCGAGTAAAATAATTGAAAATGATATATTTTATGAATTCTCGATATTGGGCGTTTTTTCAAAGGAAATATAAGTAAAAAGAGTGGAACGCAATATTTTTCCAGGACTCTTCATTTCGCCTGATTTTTGATATAATTTAAGAATTTTCGGTATTGGCTGTTTGTACATGGGAAATGTAAGTAAAGCCACAGAAACACCATATTATTCCAACATTCTTCATTTCGCCTTATTTTGCAGAGGAAATCGAGAAAAATAACTGAAAACGATATATTTTATGAATTCTCGATATTGGGCGTTTATTCAAAGGAAATATAAGTAAAAAGTGTGGAACGCAATATTTTTCCAGGACTCTTCATTTCGGCTGATTTTTGATATATTTTAAGAATTTTCGGTATTGGCCGTTTGTACAGGGGAAATGAAAGTAAAGCCACAGAAACACCATATTATTCCAACATTCTTCATTTCGCTTTATTTTGCAGAGGAAATCGAGAAAAATAATTGAAAATGATTAATATTATGAATTCTTGATATTGGGCGTTTATTCAAAGGAAATATAAGTAAAAACTTTGGAACGCAATATTTTTCCAGGACTTTTCTTTTCGCCTGATTTTTGATATAATTTAAGAATTTTCGGTATTGGCCGTTTGTTGATGGGAAATGTAAGTAAAGCCACAGGAACACCAGATTTTCCAACAGTCTTCATTTCGCCTTATTTTGCAGAGGAAATCGAGAAAAATAACTGAAAACGATATATTTTATGAATTCTCGATATTGGGCGTTTATTCAAAGGAAATATAAGTGAAAAGAGTGGAACGCAATATTTTTCCAGGACTCTTCATTTCGCCTGATTTTTGATATATATTAAGAATTTTCGGTATTGACCGTTTGTACAGGGGAAATGAAAGTAAAGCCACAGAAACACCATATTATTCCAAAATTCTTCATTTCGCTTTATTTTGCAGAGAAAATCGAGTAAAATAATTGAAAATGATATATTTTATGAATTCTCGATATTGGGCGTTTTTTCAAAGGAAATATAAGTAAAAAGAGTGGAACGCAATATTTTTCCAGGACTCTTCATTTCGCCTGATTTTTGATATAATTTAAGAATTTTCGGTATTGGCCGTTTGTACATGGGAAATGTAAGTAAAGCCACAGGAACACCATATTTTTCCAACATTCTTCATTTCGCTTTTTTTTGCAGAGGAAATCGAGTAAAATAATTGAAAATGATATATATTATGAATTCTCGATATTGGGCGTTTATTCAAAGGAAATATAAGTAAAAAGAGTGGAACGCAATATTTTTCCAAGACTCTTCATTTCGCCTGATATTTGATATAATTTAAGAATTTTCGGTATTGGCCGTTTGTACAGGGGAAATGAAAGTAAAGCCACAGAAACACCATATTATTCCAACATTCTTCATTTCGCTTTTTTTTGCAGAGGAAATCGAGTAAAATAATTGAAAATGATATATTTTATGAATTCTCGATATTGGGCGTTTATTCAAAGGAAATATAAGTAAAAAGAGAGGAACGCAATATTTTTCCAGGACTCTTTATTCCGCCTGATTTTTGATATAATTTAAGAATTTTCGGTATTGGCCGTTTGTAGATGGGAAATGTAAGTAAAGCCACAGGAACACCATATTTTTCTAACATTCTTCATTTCGCTTTTTTTTGCAGAGGAAATCGAGTAAAATAATTGAAAATGATATATTTTATGAATTCTCGATATTGGGCGTTTTTTCAAAGGAAATATAAGTAAAGAGAGTGGAACGCAGTATTTTTCCAGGACTCTTCATTTCGCCTGATTTTTGATATAATTTAAGAATTTTCGGTATTGGCTGTTTGTACATGGGAAATGTAAGTAAAGCCACAGAAACACCATATTATTCCAACATTCTTCATTTCGCTTTTTTTTGCAGAGGAAATCGAGTAAAATAATTGAAAATGATATATTTTATGAATTCTCGATATTGGGCGTTTTTTCAAAGGAAATATAAGTAAAAAGAGTGGAACGCAATATTTTTCCAGGACTCTTCATTTCGCCTGATTTTTGATATAATTTAAGAATTTTCGGTATTGGCCGTTTGTACATGGGAAATGTAAGTAAAGCCACAGGAACACCATATTTTTCCAACATTCTTCATTTCGCTTTTTTTTGCAGAGGAAATCGAGTAAAATAATCGAAAATGATATATTTTATGAATTCTCGATATTGGGCGTTTATTCAAAGGAAATATAAGTAAAAAGAGTGGAACGCAATATTTTTCCAGGACTCTTTATTCCGCCTGATTTTTGATATATATTAAAAATTTTCGGTATTGGCCGTTTTTAGATGGGAAATGTAAGTAAATCCACAGGAACACCATATTTTTCCAACATTCTTCATTTCGTCTTATTTTGCAGAGGAAATCGAGAAAAATAATTGAAAATGATATATATTATGAATTCTTGATATTGGGCGATTATTCATAGGAAATATAAGTAAAAAGTGTGGAACGCAATATTTTTCCAGGACTCTTCATTTCGCCTGATTTTTGATATAATTTAAGAATTTTCGGTATTGGCCGTTTGTAGATGGGAAATGTAAGTAAAACCACAGAAACACCATATTATTCCAACATTCTTCATTTCGCTTTTTTTTGCAGAGGAAATCGAGTAAAATAATTGAAAATGATATATTTTATGAATTCTCGATATTGGGCGTTTTTTCAAAGGAAATATAAGTAAAAAGAGTGGAACGCAATATTTTTCCAGGACTCTTCATTTCGCCTGATTTTTGATATAATTTAAGAATTTTCGGTATTGGCCGTTTGTACATGGGAAATGTAAGTAAAGCCACAGGAACACCATATTTTTCCAACATTCTTCATTTCGCTTTTTTTTGCAGAGGAAATCGAGTAAAATAATCGAAAATGATATATTTTATGAATTCTCGATATTGGGCGTTTATTCAAAGGAAATATAAGTAAAAAGAGTGGAACGCAATATTTTTCCAGGACTCTTTATTCCGCCTGATTTTTGATATATATTAAAAATTTTCGGTATTGGCCGTTTGTACAGGGGAAATGAAAGTAAAGCCACAGAAACACCATATTATTCCAACATTCTTCATTTCGCTTTTTTTTGCAGAGGAAATCGAGTAAAATAATTGAAAATGATATATTTTATGAATTCTCGATATTGGGCGTTTGTTCAAAGGAAATATAAGTAAAAAGAGTGGAACGCAATATTTTTCCAGGACTCTTTATTCCGCCTGATTTTTGATATATATTAAGAATTTTCGGTATTGGCCGTTTGTACAGGGGAAATGAAAGTAAAGCCACAGAAACACCATATTATTCCAACATTTTTCATTTCGCTTTATTTTGCAGAGGAAATCGAGTAAAATAATTGAAAATGATATATATTATGAATTCTTGATATTGGGCGTTTATTCAAAGGAAATATAAGTAAAAACTTTGGAACGCAATATTTTTCCAGGACTTTTCTTTTCGCCTGATTTTTGATATAATTTAAGAATTTTCGGTATTGGCCGTTTGTAGATGGGAAATGTAAGTAAAGCCACAGGAACACCATATTTTTCTAACATTCTTCATTTCGGTTTTTTTTGCAGAGGAAATCGAGTAAAATAATTGAAAATGATATATTTTATGAATTCTCGATATTGGGCGTTTTTTCAAAGGAAATATAAGTAAAGAGAGTGGAACGCAGTATTTTTCCAGGACTCTTCATTTCGCCTGATTTTTGATATAATTTAAGAATTTTCGGTATTGGCTGTTTGTACATGGGAAATGTAAGTAAAGCCACAGGAACACCATATTTTTCTAACATTCTTCATTTCGCTTTTTTTTGCAGAGGAAATCGAGAAAAATGATGGAAAATGATATTATTTTATGAATTCTCGATATTGGGCGTTTATTCAAAGGAAATATAAGTAAAAACTTTGGAACGCTATATTTTTCCAGGACTTTTCTTTTCGCCTGATTTTTGATATGATTTAAGAATTTTCGGTATTGGCCGTTTGTAGATGGGAAATGTAAGTAAAGCCACAGGAACACCATATTTTTCTAACATTCTTCATTTCGCTTTATTTTGCAGAGGAAATCGAGAAAAATAATTGAAAATGATATATATTATGAATTCTCGATATTGGGCGTTTATTCAAAGGAAATATAAGTAAAAAGAGTGGAACGCAATATTTTACCAGAACTCTTCATTTCGCCTGATTTTTGATATAATTTAAGAATTTTTGGTATTGGCCGTTTGTACATGGGAAATGTAAGTAAAGCCACAGGAACACCATATTTTTCTAACATTCTTCATTTCGCTTTTTTTTGCAGAGGAAATCGAGAAAAATAATTGAAAATGATATGTTTTTTGAATTCTCGATATTGGGCGTTTATTCAAAGGAAATATAAGTAAAAAGAGTGGAACGCAATATTTTTCCAGGACTCTTCATTTCGCCTGATTTTTGATATAATTTAAGAATTTTCGGTATTGGCCGTTTGTACATGGGAAATGTAAGTAAAGCCACAGGAACACCATATTTTTCTAACATTCTTCATTTCGCTTTATTTTGCAGAGGAAATCGAGAAAAATAATTGAAAATGATATATATTATGAATTCTCGATATTGGGCGTTTATTCAAAGGAAATATAAGTAAAAACTTTGGAACGCAATATTTCCAGGACTTTTCTTTTCGCCTGATTTTTGATATAATTTAAGAATTTTCGGTATTGGCCGTTTGTAGATGGGAAATGTAAGTAAAGCCACAGGAACACCATATTTTTCTAACATTCTTCATTTCGCTTTTTTTTGCAGAGGAAATCGAGTAAAATAATTGAAAATGATATATATTATGAATTTTCGATATTGGGCGTTTATTCAAAGGAAATATAAGTAAAAACTTTGGAACGCAATATTTTTCCAGGACTTTTCTTTTCGCCTGATTTTTGATATAATTTAAGAATTTTCGGTATTGGCCGTTTGTAGATGGGAAATGTAAGTAAAGCCACAGGAACACCATATTTTTCTAACATTCTTCATTTCGCTTTATTTTGCAGAGGAAATCGAGAAAAATAATTGAAAATGATATATATTATGAATTCTCGATATTGGGCGTTTATTCAAAGGAAATATAAGTAAAAAGAGTGGAACGCAATATTTTTCCAGGACTCTTCATTTCGCCTGATTTTTGATATAATTTAAGAATTTTCGGTATTGGCCGTTTGTACATGGGAAATGTAAGTAAAGCCACAGGAACACCATATTTTTCTAACATTCTTCATTTCGCTTTTTTTTGCAGAGGAAATCGAGAAAAATAATTGAAAATGATATATTTTATGAATTCTCGATATTGGGCGTTTATTCAAAGGAAATATAAGTAAAAAGAGTGGAACGCAATATTTTTCCAGGACTCTTCATTTCGCCTGATTTTTGATATAATTTAAGAATTTTCTGTATTGGCCGTTTGTAGATGGGAAATGTAAGTAAAGCCACAGGAACACCATATTTTTCTAACATTCTTCATTTCGCTTTATTTTGCAGAGGAAATCGAGAAAAATAATTGAAAATGATATATTTTATGAATTCTCGATATTGGGCGTTTATTCAAAGGAAATATAAGTAAAAAGAGTGGAACGCAATATTTTTCCAGGACTCTTCATTTCGCCTGATATTTGATATAATTTAAGAATTTTCGGTATTGGCCGTTTGTACAGGGGAAATGAAAGTAAAGCCACAGAAACACCATATTATTCCAACATTCTTCATTTCGCTTTTTTTTGCAGAGGAAATCGAGTAAAATAATTGAAAATGATATATTTTATGAATTCTCGATATTGGGCGTTTATTCAAAGGAAATATAAGTAAAAAGACTGGAACGCAATATTTTTCCAGGACTCTTTATTATGCCTGATTTTTGATATAATTTAAGAATTTTCGGTATTGGCCGTTTGTAGATGGGAAATGTAAGTAAAGCCACAGGAACACCATATTTTTCTAACATTCTTCATTTCGCTTTTTTTTGCAGAGGAAATCGAGTAAAATAATTGAAAATGATATATTTTATGAATTCTCGATATTGGGCGTTTTTTCAAAGGAAATATAAGTAAAGAGAGTGGAACGCAGTATTTTTCCAGGACTCTTCATTTCGCCTGATTTTTGATATAATTTAAGAATTTTCGGTATTGGCTGTTTGTACATGGGAAATGTAAGTAAAGCCACAGGAACACCATATTATTCCAACATTCTTCATTTCGCTTTTTTTTGCAGAGGAAATCGAGTAAAATAATTGAAAATGATATATTTTATGAATTCTCGATATTGGGCGTTTATTCAAAGGAAATATAAGTAAAAAGAGTGGAACGCAATATTTTTCCAGGACTCTTTATTCCGCCTGATTTTTGATATATATTAAGAATTTTCGGTATTGGCCGTTTGTAGATGGGAAATGTAAGTAAAGCCACAGAAACACCATATTATTCCAACATTCTTCATTTCGCTTTTTTTTGCAGAGGAAATCGAGTAAAATAATTGAAAATGATATATTTTATGAATTCTCGATATTGGGCGTTTATTCAAAGGAAATATAAGTAAAGAGAGTGGAACGCAGTATTTTTCCAGGACTCTTCATTTCGCCTGATTTTTGATATAATTTAAGAATTTTCGGTATTGGCTGTTTTTAGATGGGAAATGTAAGTAAATCCACAGGAACACCATATTTTTCCAACATTCTTCATTTCGTCTTATTTTGCAGAGGAAATCGAGAAAAATAATTGAAAATGATATATATTATGAATTCTTGATATTGGGCGATTATTCATAGGAAATATAAGTAAAAAGAGTGGAACGCAATATTTTTCCAGGACTCTTTATTCCGCCTGATTTTTGATATAATTTAAGAATTTTCGGTATTGGCCGTTTGTAGATGGGAAATGTAAGTAAAGCCACAGGAACACCATATTTTTCTAACATTCTTCATTTCGCTTTTTTTTGCAGAGGAAATCGAGTAAAATAATTGAAAATGATATATTTTATGAATTCTCGATATTGGGCGTTTTTTCAAAGGAAATATAAGTAAAGAGAGTGGAACGCAGTATTTTTCCAGGACTCTTCATTTCGCCTGATTTTTGATATAATTTAAGAATTTTCGGTATTGGCTGTTTGTACATGGGAAATGTAAGTAAAGCCACAGAAACACCATATTATTCCAACATTCTTCATTTCGCTTTTTTTTGCAGAGGAAATCGAGTAAAATAATTGAAAATGATATATTTTATGAATTCTCGATATTGGGCGTTTATTCAAAGGAAATATAAGTAAAAAGAGTGGAACGCAATATTTTTCCAGGACTCTTTATTCCGCCTGATTTTTGATATATATTAAGAATTTTCGGTATTGGCCGTTTGTAGATGGGAAATGTAAGTAAAGCCACAGGAACACCATATTTTTCTAACATTCTTCATTTCGGTTTTTTTTGCAGAGGAAATCGAGTAAAATAATTGAAAATGATATATTTTATGAATTCTCGATATTGGGCGTTTATTCAAAGGAAATATAAGTAAAAAGAGTGGGACGCAATATTTTTCCAGGTCTCTTCATTTCACCTGATTTTTGATATAATTTAAGAATTTTCGGTATTGGCCGTTTTTAGATGGGAAATGTAAGTAAATCCACAGGAACACCATATTTTTCCAACATTCTTCATTTCGTCTTATTTTGCAGAGGAAATCGAGAAAAATAATTGAAAATGATATATATTATGAATTCTTGATATTGGGCGATTATTCATAGGAAATATAAGTAAAAAGTGTGGAACGCAATATTTTTCCAGGACTCTTCATTTCGCCTGATTTTTGATATAATTTAAGAATTTTCGGTATTGGCCGTTTGTAGATGGGAAATGTAAGTAAAGCCACAGAAACACCATATTATTCCAACATTCTTCATTTCGCTTTTTTTTGCAGAGGAAATCGAGTAAAATAATTGAAAATGATATATTTTATGAATTCTCGATATTGGGCGTTTTTTCAAAGGAAATATAAGTAAAAAGAGTGGAACGCAATATTTTTCCAGGACTCTTCATTTCGCCTGATTTTTGATATAATTTAAGAATTTTCGGTATTGGCCGTTTGTACATGGGAAATGTAAGTAAAGCCACAGGAACACCATATTTTTCCAACATTCTTCATTTCGCTTTTTTTTGCAGAGGAAATCGAGTAAAATAATTGAAAATGATATATTTTATGAATTCTCGATATTGGGCGTTTATTCAAAGGAAATATAAGTAAAAAGAGTGGAACGCAATATTTTTCCAGGACTCTTCATTTCGCCTGATTTTTGATATATATTAAAAATTTTCGGTATTGGCCGTTTGTACAGGGGAAATGAAAGTAAAGCCACAGAAACACCATATTATTCCAACATTCTTCATTTCGCTTTTTTTTGCAGAGGAAATCGAGTAAAATAATTGAAAATGATATATTTTATGAATTCTCGATATTGGGCGTTTGTTCAAAGGAAATATAAGTAAAAAGAGTGGAACGCAATATTTTTCCAGGACTCTTTATTCCGCCTGATTTTTGATATATATTAAGAATTTTCGGTATTGGCCGTTTGTACAGGGGAAATGAAAGTAAAGCCACAGAAACACCATATTATTCCAACATTTTTCATTTCGCTTTATTTTGCAGAGGAAATCGAGTAAAATAATTGAAAATGATATATATTATGAATTCTTGATATTGGGCGTTTATTCAAAGGAAATATAAGTAAAAACTTTGGAACGCAATATTTTTCCAGGACTTTTCTTTTCGCCTGATTTTTGATATAATTTAAGAATTTTCGGTATTGGCCGTTTGTAGATGGGAAATGTAAGTAAAGCCACAGGAACACCACATTTTTCTAACATTCTTCATTTCGCTTTTTTTTGCAGAGGAAATCGAGTAAAATAATTGAAAATGATATATATTATGAATTTTCGATATTGGGCGTTTATTCAAAGGAAATATAAGTAAAAACTTTGGAACGCAATATTTTTCCAGGACTTTTCTTTTCGCCTGATTTTTGATATAATTTAAGAATTTTCGGTATTGGCCGTTTGTAGATGGGAAATGTAAGTAAAGCCACAGGAACACCATATTTTTCTAACATTCTTCATTTCGCTTTATTTTGCAGAGGAAATCGAGAAAAATAATTGAAAATGATATATATTATGAATTCTCGATATTGGGCGTTTTTTCAAAGGAAATATAAGTAAAGAGAGTGGAACGCAGTATTTTTCCAGGACTCTTCATTTCGCCTGATTTTTGATATAATTTAAGAATTTTCGGTATTGGCTGTTTGTACATGGGAAATGTAAGTAAAGCCACAGGAACACCATATTTTTCTAACATTCTTCATTTCGCTTTTTTTTGCAGAGGAAATCGAGAAAAATGATGGAAAATGATATTATTTTATGAATTCTCGATATTGGGCGTTTATTCAAAGGAAATATAAGTAAAAACTTTGGAACGCTATATTTTTCCAGGACTTTTCTTTTCGCCTGATTTTTGATATAATTTAAGAATTTTCGGTATTGGCCGTTTGTAGATGGGAAATGTAAGTAAAGCCACAGGAACACCATATTTTTCTAACATTCTTCATTTCGCTTTATTTTGCAGAGGAAATCGAGAAAAATAATTGAAAATGATATATATTATGAATTCTCGATATTGGGCGTTTATTCAAAGGAAATATAAGTAAAAAGAGTGGAACGCAATATTTTTCCAGGACTCTTCATTTCGCCTGATTTTTGATATAATTTAAGAATTTTTGGTATTGGCCGTTTGTACATGGGAAATGTAAGTAAAGCCACAGGAACACCATATTTTTCTAGCATTCTTCATTTCGCTTTTTTTTGCAGAGGAAATCGAGAAAAATAATTGAAAATGATATGTTTTATGAATTCTCGATATTGGGCGTTTATTCAAAGGAAATATAAGTAAAAAGAGTGGAACGCAATATTTTTCCAGGACTCTTCATTTCGCCTGATTTTTGATATAATTTAAGAATTTTCGGTATTGGCCGTTTGTACATGGGAAATGTAAGTAAAGCCACAGGAACACCATATTTTTCTAACATTCTTCATTTCGCTTTATTTTGCAGAGGAAATCGAGAAAAATAATTGAAAATGATATATATTATGAATTCTCGATATTGGGCGTTTATTCAAAGGAAATATAAGTAAAAACTTTGGAACGCAATATTTCCAGGACTTTTCTTTTCGCCTGATTTTTGATATAATTTAAGAATTTTCGGTATTGACAGTTGGTAGATGGGAAATGTAAGTAAAGCCACAGGAACACCATATTTTTCTAACATTCTTCATTTCGCTTTTTTTTGCAGAGGAAATCGAGTAAAATAATTGAAAATGATATATATTATGAATTTTCGATATTGGGCGTTTATTCAAAGGAAATATAAGTAAAAACTTTGGAACGCAATATTTTTCCAGGACTTTTCTTTTCGCCTGATTTTTGATATAATTTAAGAATTTTCGGTATTGGCCGTTTGTAGATGGGAAATGTAAGTAAAGCCACAGGAACACCACATTTTTCTAACATTCTTCATTTCGCTTTTTTTTGCAGAGGAAATCGAGTAAAATAATTGAAAATGATATATTTTATGAATTCTCGATATTGGGCGTTTTTTCAAAGGAAATATAAGTAAAGAGAGTGGAACGCAGTATTTTTCCAGGACTCTTCATTTCGCCTGATTTTTGATATAATTTAAGAATTTTCGGTATTGGCTGTTTGTACATGGGAAATGTAAGTAAAGCCACAGGAACACCATATTTTTCTAACATTCTTCATTTCGCTTTTTTTTGCAGAGGAAATCGAGAAAAATGATGGAAAATGATATTATTTTATGAATTCTCGATATTGGGCGTTTATTCAAAGGAAATATAAGTAAAAACTTTGGAACGCTATATTTTTCCAGGACTTTTCTTTTCGCCTGATTTTTGATATAATTTAAGAATTTTCGGTATTGGCCGTTTGTAGATGGGAAATGTAAGTAAAGCCACAGGAACACCATATTTTTCTAACATTCTTCATTTCGCTTTATTTTGCAGAGGAAATCGAGAAAAATAATTGAAAATGATATATATTATGAATTCTCGATATTGGGCGTTTATTCAAAGGAAATATAAGTAAAAAGAGTGGAACGCAATATTTTTCCAGGACTCTTCATTTCGCCTGATTTTTAATATAATTTAAGAATTTTTGGTATTGGCCGTTTGTAGATGGGAAATGTAAGTAAAGCCACAGGAACACCATATTTTTCTAACATTCTTCATTTCGCTTTATTTTGCAGAGGAAATCGAGAAAAATAATTGAAAATGATATATATTATGAATTCTCGATATTGGGCGTTTATTCAAAGGAAATATAAGTAAAAAGAGTGGAACGCAATATTTTTCCAGGACTCTTCATTTCGCCTGATTTTTGATATAATTTAAGAATTTTCGGTATTGGCCGTTTGTAGATGGGAAATGTAAGTAAAGCCACAGGAACACCATATTTTTCTAACATTCTTCATTTCGCTTTATTTTGCAGAGGAAATCGAGAAAAATAATTGAAAATGATATATATTATGAATTCTCGATATTGGGCGTTTATTCAAAGGAAATATAAGTAAAAAGAGTGGAACGCAATATTTTTCCAGGACTCTTCATTTCGCCTGATTTTTGATATAATTTAAGAATTTTCGGTATTGGCCGTTTGTACATGGGAAATGTAAGTAAAGCCACAGGAACACCATATTTTTCTAACATTCTTCATTTCGCTTTTTTTTGCAGAGGAAATCGAGTAAAATAATTGAAAATGATATATTTTATGAATTCTCGATATTGGGCGTTTTTTCAAAGGAAATATAAGTAAAAAGAGTGGAACGCAATATTTTTCCAGGACTCTTTATTCCGCCTGATTTTTGATATATATTAAGAATTTTCGGTATTGGCCGTTTGTACAGGGGAAATGAAAGTAGAGCCACAGAAACACCATATTATTCCAACATTTTTCATTTCGCTTTATTTTGCAGAGGAAATCGAGTAAAATAATTGAAAATGATATATATTATGAATTCTTGATATTGGGCGTTTATTCAAAGGAAATATAAGTAAAAACTTTGGAACGCAATATTTTTCCAGGACTTTTCTTTTCGCCTGATTTTTGATATAATTTAAGAATTTTCGGTATTGGCCGTTTGTAGATGGGAAATGTAAGTAAAGCCACAGGAACACCACATTTTTCTAACATTCTTCATTTCGCTTTTTTTTGCAGAGGAAATCGAGTAAAATAATTGAAAATGATATATTTTATGAATTCTCGATATTGGGCGTTTTTTCAAAGGAAATATAAGTAAAGAGAGTGGAACGCAGTATTTTTCCAGGACTCTTCATTTCGCCTGATTTTTGATATAATTTAAGAATTTTCGGTATTGGCTGTTTGTACATGGGAAATGTAAGTAAAGCCACAGGAACACCATATTTTTCTAACATTCTTCATTTCGCTTTTTTTTGCAGAGGAAATCGAGAAAAATGATGGAAAATTATATTATTTTATGAATTCTCGATATTGGGCGTTTATTCAAAGGAAATATAAGTAAAAACTTTGGAACGCTATATTTTTCCAGGACTTTTCTTTTCGCCTGATTTTTGATATAATTTAAGAATTTTCGGTATTGGCCGTTTGTAGATGGGAAATGTAAGTAAAGCCACAGGAACACCATATTTTTCTAACATTCTTCATTTCGCTTTATTTTGCAGAGGAAATCGAGAAAAATAATTGAAAATGATATATATTATGAATTCTCGATATTGGGCGTTTATTCAAAGGAAATATAAGTAAAAAGAGTGGAACGCAATATTTTTCCAGGACTCTTCATTTCGCCTGATTTTTGATATAATTTAAGAATTTTCGGTATTGGCCGTTTGTACATGGGAAATGTAAGTAAAGCCACAGGAACACCATATTTTTCTAACATTCTTCATTTCGCTTTTTTTTGCAGAGGAAATCGAGTAAAATAATTGAAAATGATATATTTTATGAATTCTCGATATTGGGCGTTTTTTCAAAGGAAATATAAGTAAAAAGAGTGGAACGCAATATTTTTCCAGGACTCTTTATTCCGCCTGATTTTTGATATATATTAAGAATTTTCGGTATTGGCCGTTTGTACAGGGGAAATGAAAGTAGAGCCACAGAAACACCATATTATTCCAACATTTTTCATTTCGCTTTATTTTGCAGAGGAAATCGAGTAAAATAATTGAAAATGATATATATTATGAATTCTTGATATTGGGCGTTTATTCAAAGGAAATATAAGTAAAAACTTTGGAACGCAATATTTTTCCAGGACTTTTCTTTTCGCCTGATTTTTGATATAATTTAAGAATTTTCGGTATTGGCCGTTTGTAGATGGGAAATGTAAGTAAAGCCACAGGAACACCACATTTTTCTAACATTCTTCATTTCGCTTTTTTTTGCAGAGGAAATCGAGTAAAATAATTGAAAATGATATATTTTATGAATTCTCGATATTGGGCGTTTTTTCAAAGGAAATATAAGTAAAGAGAGTGGAACGCAGTATTTTTCCAGGACTCTTCATTTCGCCTGATTTTTGATATAATTTAAGAATTTTCGGTATTGGCTGTTTGTACATGGGAAATGTAAGTAAAGCCACAGGAACACCATATTTTTCTAACATTCTTCATTTCGCTTTTTTTTGCAGAGGAAATCGAGAAAAATGATGGAAAATGATATTATTTTATGAATTCTCGATATTGGGCGTTTATTCAAAGGAAATATAAGTAAAAACTTTGGAACGCTATATTTTTCCAGGACTTTTCTTTTCGCCTGATTTTTGATATAATTTAAGAATTTTCGGTATTGGCCGTTTGTAGATGGGAAATGTAAGTAAAGCCACAGGAACACCATATTTTTCTAACATTCTTCATTTCGCTTTATTTTGCAGAGGAAATCGAGAAAAATAATTGAAAATGATATATATTATGAATTCTCGATATTGGGCGTTTATTCAAAGGAAATATAAGTAAAAAGAGTGGAACGCAATATTTTTCCAGGACTCTTCATTTCGCCTGATTTTTAATATAATTTAAGAATTTTTGGTATTGGCCGTTTGTACATGGGAAATGTAAGTAAAGCCACAGGAACACCATATTTTTCTAGCATTCTTCATTTCGCTTTTTTTTGCAGAGGAAATCGAGAAAAATAATTGAAAATGATATGTTTTATGAATTCTCGATATTGGGCGTTTATTCAAAGGAAATATAAGTAAAAAGAGTGGAACGCAATATTTTTCCAGGACTCTTCATTTCGCCTGATTTTTGATATAATTTAAGAATTTTCGGTATTGGCCGTTTGTACATGGGAAATGTAAGTAAAGCCACAGGAACACCATATTTTTCTAACATTCTTCATTTCGCTTTATTTTGCAGAGGAAATCGAGAAAAATAATTGAAAATGATATATATTATGAATTCTCGATATTGGGCGTTTATTCAAAGGAAATATAAGTAAAAACTTTGAAACGCAATATTTCCAGGACTTTTCTTTTCGCCTGATTTTTGATATAATTTAAGAATTTTCGGTATTGGCCGTTTGTAGATGGGAAATGTAAGTAAAGCCACAGGAACACCATATTTTTCTAACATTCTTCATTTCGCTTTTTTTTGCAGAGGAAATCGAGTAAAATAATTGAAAATGATATATATTATGAATTTTCGATATTGGGCGTTTATTCAAAGGAAATATAAGTAAAAACTTTGGAACGCAATATTTTTCCAGGACTTTTCTTTTCGCCTGATTTTTGATATAATTTAAGAATTTTCGGTATTGGCCGTTTGTAGATGGGAAATGTAAGTAAAGCCACAGGAACACCATATTTTTCTAACATTCTTCATTTCGCTTTATTTTGCAGAGGAAATCGAGAAAAATAATTGAAAATGATATATATTATGAATTCTCGATATTGGGCGTTTATTCAAAGGAAATATAAGTAAAAAGAGTGGAACGCAATATTTTTCCAGGACTCTTCATTTCGCCTGATTTTTGATATAATTTAAGAATTTTCGGTATTGGCCGTTTGTACATGGGAAATGTAAGTAAAGCCACAGGAACACCATATTTTTCTAACATTCTTCATTTCGCTTTTTTTTGCAGAGGAAATCGAGTAAAATAATTGAAAATGATATATTTTATGAATTCTCGATATTGGGCGATTATTCAAAGGAAATATAAGTAAAAGGTGTGGAACGCAATATTTTTCCAGGACTCTTCATTTCGCCTGATTTTTGATATATATTAAGAATTTTCGGTATTGGCCGTTTGTAGATGGGAAATGTAAGTAAAGCCACAGGAACACCATATTTTTCTAACATTCTTCATTTCGCTTTATTTTGCAGAGGAAATCGAGAAAAATAATTGAAAATGATATATTTTATGAATTCTCGATATTGGGCGATTATTCAAAGGAAATATAAGTAAAAGGTGTGGAACGCAATATTTTTCCAGGACTCTTAATTTCGCCTGATTTTTGATATATATTAAGAATTTTCGGTATTGGCCGTTTGTACATGGGAAATGAAAGTAAAGCCACAGAAACACCATATTATTCCAACATTCTTCTTTTCGCTTTATTTTGCAGAGGAAATCGAGAAAAATAATTGAAAATGATATATTTTATGAATTCTCGATATTGGGCGATTATTCAAAGGAAATATAAGTAAAAACTTTGAAACGCAATATTTCCAGGACTTTTCTTTTCGCCTGATTTTTGATATAATTTAAGAATTTTCGGTATTGGCCGTTTGTACATGGGAAATGTAAGTAAAGCCACAGGAACACCATATTTTTCCAACATTCTTCATTTCGCCTTATTTTGCAGAGGAAATCGAGTAAAATAATTGAAAATGATATATATTATGAATTCTCAATATTGGGCGTTTATTCAAAGGAAATATAAGTAAAAACTTTGGAACGCAATATTTTTCCAGGACTTTTCTTTTCGCCTGATTTTTGATATAATTTAAGAATTTTCGGTATTGGCCGTTTGTAGATGGGAAATGTAAGTAAATCCACAGGAACACCATATTTTTCCAACATTCTTCATTTCGTCTTATTTTGCAGAGGAAATCGAGAAAACAAATTGAAAATGATATATTTTATGAATTCTCGATATTGGGCGTTTATTCAAAGGAAATATAAGTAAAAAGAGTGGAACGCAATATTTTTCCAGGACTCTTCATTTCGCCTGATTTTTGATATAATTTAAGAATTTTCGGTATTGGCCGTTTGTACATGGGAAATGTAAGTAAAGCCACAGGAACACCACATTTTTCCAACATTCTTAATTTCGCCTTATTTTGCAGAGGAAATCGAGAAAAATAATTGAAAATGACATATATTATGAATTCTCGATATTGGGCGTTTATTCAAAGGAAATGTAAGTAAAAAGAGTGGAACGCAATATTTTCCCAGGACTCTTCATTTCGCCTGATTTTTGATATAATTTAAGAATTTTCGGTATTGGCCGTTTGTACATGAGAAATGTAAGTAAAGCCACAGGAACACCATATTTTTCTAACATTCTTCATTTCGCTTTATTTTGCAGAGGAAATCGAGAAAAATAATTGAAAATGATATATATTATGAATTCTCGATATTGGGCGTTTATTCAAAGGAAATATAAGTAAAAACTTTGGAACGCAATATTTTTCCAGGACTTTTCTTTTCGCCTGATTTTTGATATAATTTAAGAATTTTCGGTATTGGCCGTTTGTAGATGGGAAATGTAAGTAAAGCCACAGGAACACCATATTTTTCTAACATTCTTCATTTCGCTTTATTTTGCAGAGGAAATCGAGAAAAATAATTGAAAATGACATATATTATGAATTCTCGATATTGGGCGTTTATTCAAAGGAAATGTAAGTAAAAACTTTGAAACGCAATATTTTCCCAGGACTCTTCATTTCGCCTGATTTTTGATATAATTTAAGAATTTTCGGTATTGGCCGTTTGTACATGGGAAATGTAAGTAAAGCCACAGGAACACCACATTTTTCCAACATTCTTAATTTCGCCTTATTTTGCAGAGGAAGTCGAGTAAAATAATTGAAAATGATATATTTTATGAATTCTCGATATTGGGCGTTTTTTCACAGGAAATATAAGTAAAAAGAGTGGAACGCAATATTTTTCCAGGACTTTTCTTTTCGCCTGATTTTTGATATAATTTAAGAATTTTCGGTATTGGCCGTTTGTACATGGGAAATGTAAGTAAAGCCACAGGAACACCATATTTTTCCAACATTCTTCATTTCGCCTTATTTTGCAGAGGAAATCGAGTAAAATAATTGAAAATGATATATTTTATGAATTTTCGATATTGGGCGGTTATTCAAAGGAAATATAAGTAAAAAGAGTGGCACGCAATATTTTTCCAGGACTTTTCTTTTCGCCTGATTTTTGATATAATTTAAGAATTTTCGGTATTGGCCGTTTGTACATGGGAAATGTAAGTAAAGCCACAGGAACACCATATTTTTCCAACATTCTTCATTTCGCCTTATTTTGCATAGGAAATCGAGTAAAATAATTGAAAATGATATATTTTATGAATTCTCGATATTGGGCGATTATTCAAAGGAAATATAAGTAAAAAGTGTGGAACGCAATATTTTTCCAGGACTTTTCTTTTCGCCTGATTTTTGATATAATTTAAGAATTTTCGGTATTGGCCGTTTGTAGATGGGAAATGTAAGTTAAGCCACAGGAACACCATATTTTTCTAACATTCTTCATTTCGCTTTATTTTGCAGAGGAAATCGAGTAAAATAATTGAAAATGATATATTTTATGAATTCTCGATATTGGGCGTTTATTCAAAGGAAATATAAGTAAAAAGAGTGGAACGCAATATTTTTCCAGGTCTCTTCATTTAGCCTGATTTTTGATATATATTAAGAATTTTCGGTATTGGCCGTTTGTACATGGGAAATGTAAGTAAAGCCACAGGAACACCATATTTTTCTAACATTCTTCATTTCGGTTTTTTTTGCAGAGGAAATCGAGTAAAATAATTGAAAATGATATATTTTATGAACTCTCGATATTGGGCGTTTATTCAAAGGAAATATAAGTAAAAAGAGTGGAACGCAATATTTTTCCAGGTCTCTTCATTTCGCCTGATTTTTGATATAATTCAAGAATTTTCGGTATTGGCCGTTTGTAGATGGGAAATGTAAGTAAATCCACAGGAACACCATATTTTTCCAACATTCTTCATGTCGTCTTATTTTGCAGAGGAAATCGAGAAAAATAATTGAGAATGATATATATTATGAATTCTTGATATTGGGCGATTATTCATAGGAAATATAAGTAAAAAGTGTGGAACGCAATATTTTTCCAGGATTCTTCATTTCGCCTGATTTTTGATATAATTTAAGAATTTTCGGTATTGGCCGTTTGTAGATGGGAAATGTAAGTAAAGCCACAGGAACACCATATTTTTCTAACATTCTTCATTTCGCTTTATTTTGCAGAGGAAATCGAGTAAAATAATTGAAATTGATATATTTTATGAATTCTCGATATTGGGCGTTTATTCAAAGGAAATATAAGTAAAAAGAGTGGAACGCAATATTTTTCCAGGTCTCTTCATTTCGCCTGATTTTTGATATAATTTAAGAATTTTCGGTATTGGCCGTTTGTAGATGGGAAATGTAAGTAAAGCCACAGGAACACCATATTTTTCTAACATTCTTCATTTCGCTTTTTTTGCAGAGGAAATCGAGTAAAATAATTGAAAATGATATATTTTATGAATTCTCGATATTGGGCGTTTATTCAAAGGAAATATAAGTAAAAACTTTGGAACGCAATATTTTTCCAGGACTCTTCATTTCGCCTGATTTTTGATATAATTTAAGAATTTTCGGTATTGGCCGTTTGTAGATGGGAAATGTAAGTAAAGCCACAGGAACACCATATTTTTCTAACATTCTTCATTTCGGTTTTTTTTGCAGAGGAAATCGAGTAAAATAATTGAAAATGATATATTTTATGACTTCTCGATATTGGGTGTTTTTTCAATGGAAATATAAGTAAAGAGAGTGGAACGCAGTATTTTTCCAGGACTCTTCATATCGCCTGATTTTTGATATAATTTAAGAATTTTCGGTATTGGCTGTTTGTACATGGGAAATGTAAGTAAATCCACAGGAACACCATATTTTTCCAACATTCTTCATTTCGTCTTATTTTGCAGAGGAAATCGAGAAAAATAATTGAAAATGATATATATTATGAATTCTCGATATTGGGCGTTTATTCATAGGAAATATAAGTAAAAAGAGTGGAACGCAATATTTTTCCAGGACTCTTCATTTCGCCTGATTTTTGATATAATTTAAGAATTTTCGGTATTGGCTGTTTGTAGATGGGAAATGTAATTAAATCCACAGGAACACCATATTTTTCTAACATTCTTCATTTCGCTTTTTTTTGCAGAGGAAATCGAGTAAAATAATTGAAAATGATATATATTATGAATTCTTGATATTGGGCGTTTATTCAAAGGAAATATAAGTAAAAACTTTGGAACGCAATATTTTTCCAGGACTTTTCTTTTCGCCTGATTTTTGATATAATTTAAGAATTTTCGGTATTGGCCGTTTGTAGATGGGAAATGTAAGTAAAGCCACAGGAACACCATATTTTTCTAACATTCTTCATTTCGCTTTTTTTTGCAGAGGAAATCGAGTAAAATAATTGAAAATGATATATTTTATGAATTCTCGATATCGGGCGTTTATTCAAAGGAAATATAAGTAAAAACTTTGGAACGCAATATTTTTCCAGGACTTTTCTTTTCGCCTGATTTTTGATATAATTTAAGAATTTTCGGTATTGGCCGTTTGTAGATGGGAAATGTAAGTAAAGCCACAGGAACACCATATTTTTCCAACATTCTTCATTTCGCCTTATTTTGCAGAGGAAATCGAGTAAAATAATTGAAAATGATATATTTTATGAATTTTCGATATTGGGCGTTTATTCAAAGGAAATATAAGTAAAAAGAGTGGAACGCAATATTTTTCCAGGTCTCTTCATTTCGCCTGATTTTTGATATAATTTAAGAATTTTCGGTATTGGCCGTTTGTAGATGGGAAATGTAAGTAAAGCCACAGGAACACCATATTATTCCAACATTCTTCTTTTCGCTTTATTTTGCAGAGGAAATCGAGAAAAATAATTGAAAATGATATATTTTATGAATTCTCGATATTGGGCGATTATTCAAAGGAAATATAAGTAAAAACTTTGAAACGCAATATTTCCAGGACTTTTCTTTTCGCCTGATTTTTGATATAATTTAAGAATTTTCGGTATTGGCCGTTTGTACATGGGAAATGTAAGTAAAGCCACAGGAACACCATATTTTTCCAACATTCTTCATTTCGCCTTATTTTGCAGAGGAAATCGAGTAAAATAATTGAAAATGATATATATTATGAATTCTCAATATTGGGCGTTTATTCAAAGGAAATATAAGTAAAAACTTTGGAACGCAATATTTTTCCAGGACTTTTCTTTTCGCCTGATTTTTGATATAATTTAAGAATTTTCGGTATTGGCCGTTTGTAGATGGGAAATGTAAGTAAATCCACAGGAACACCATATTTTTCCAACATTCTTCATTTCGTCTTATTTTGCAGAGGAAATCGAGAAAACAAATTGAAAATGATATATTTTATGAATTCTCGATATTGGGCGTTTATTCAAAGGAAATATAAGTAAAAAGAGTGGAACGCAATATTTTTCCAGGACTCTTCATTTCGCCTGATTTTTGATATAATTTAAGAATTTTCGGTATTGGCCGTTTGTACATGGGAAATGTAAGTAAAGCCACAGGAACACCACATTTTTCCAACATTCTTAATTTCGCCTTATTTTGCAGAGGAAATCGAGAAAAATAATTGAAAATGACATATATTATGAATTCTCGATATTGGGCGTTTATTCAAAGGAAATGTAAGTAAAAAGAGTGGAACGCAATATTTTCCCAGGACTCTTCATTTCGCCTGATTTTTGATATAATTTAAGAATTTTCGGTATTGGCCGTTTGTACATGAGAAATGTAAGTAAAGCCACAGGAACACCATATTTTTCTAACATTCTTCATTTCGCTTTATTTTGCAGAGGAAATCGAGAAAAATAATTGAAAATGATATATATTATGAATTCTCGATATTGGGCGTTTATTCAAAGGAAATATAAGTAAAAACTTTGGAACGCAATATTTTTCCAGGACTTTTCTTTTCGCCTGATTTTTGATATAATTTAAGAATTTTCGGTATTGGCCGTTTGTAGATGGGAAATGTAAGTAAAGCCACAGGAACACCATATTTTTCTAACATTCTTCATTTCGCTTTATTTTGCAGAGGAAATCGAGAAAAATAATTGAAAATGACATATATTATGAATTCTCGATATTGGGCGTTTATTCAAAGGAAATGTAAGTAAAAACTTTGAAACGCAATATTTTCCCAGGACTCTTCATTTCGCCTGATTTTTGATATAATTTAAGAATTTTCGGTATTGGCCGTTTGTACATGGGAAATGTAAGTAAAGCCACAGGAACACCACATTTTTCCAACATTCTTAATTTCGCCTTATTTTGCAGAGGAAGTCGAGTAAAATAATTGAAAATGATATATTTTATGAATTCTCGATATTGGGCGTTTTTTCACAGGAAATATAAGTAAAAAGAGTGGAACGCAATATTTTTCCAGGACTTTTCTTTTCGCCTGATTTTTGATATAATTTAAGAATTTTCGGTATTGGCCGTTTGTACATGGGAAATGTAAGTAAAGCCACAGGAACACCATATTTTTCCAACATTCTTCATTTCGCCTTATTTTGCAGAGGAAATCGAGTAAAATAATTGAAAATGATATATTTTATGAATTTTCGATATTGGGCGGTTATTCAAAGGAAATATAAGTAAAAAGAGTGGAACGCAATATTTTTCCAGGACTTTTCTTTTCGCCTGATTTTTGATATAATTTAAGAATTTTCGGTATTGGCCGTTTGTACATGGGAAATGTAAGTAAAGCCACAGGAACACCATATTTTTCCAACATTCTTCATTTCGCCTTATTTTGCATAGGAAATCGAGTAAAATAATTGAAAATGATATATTTTATGAATTCTCGATATTGGGCGATTATTCAAAGGAAATATAAGTAAAAAGTGTGGAACGCAATATTTTTCCAGGACTTTTCTTTTCGCCTGATTTTTGATATAATTTAAGAATTTTCGGTATTGGCCGTTTGTAGATGGGAAATGTAAGTTAAGCCACAGGAACACCATATTTTTCTAACATTCTTCATTTCGCTTTATTTTGCAGAGGAAATCGAGTAAAATAATTGAAAATGATATATTTTATGAATTCTCGATATTGGGCGTTTATTCAAAGGAAATATAAGTAAAAAGAGTGGAACGCAATATTTTTCCAGGTCTCTTCATTTCGCCTGATTTTTGATATAATTTAAGAATTTTCGGTATTGGCCGTTTGTACATGGGAAATGTAAGTAAAGCCACAGGAACACCATATTTTTCTAACATTCTTCATTTCGGTTTTTTTTGCAGAGGAAATCGAGTAAAATAATTGAAAATGATATATTTTATGAACTCTCGATATTGGGCGTTTATTCAAAGGAAATATAAGTAAAAAGAGTGGAACGCAATATTTTTCCAGGTCTCTTCATTTCGCCTGATTTTTGATATAATTCAAGAATTTTCGGTATTGGCCGTTTGTAGATGGGAAATGTAAGTAAATCCACAGGAACACCATATTTTTCCAACATTCTTCATTTCGTCTTATTTTGCAGAGGAAATCGAGAAAAATAATTGAGAATGATATATATTATGAATTCTTGATATTGGGCGATTATTCATAGGAAATATGAGTAAAAAGTGTGGAACGCAATATTTTTCCAGGATTCTTCATTTCGCCTGATTTTTGATATAATTTAAGAATTTTCGGTATTGGCCGTTTGTAGATGGGAAATGTAAGTAAAGCCACAGGAACACCATATTTTTCTAACATTCTTCATTTCGCTTTATTTTGCAGAGGAAATCGAGTAAAATAATTGAAATTGATATATTTTATGAATTCTCGATATTGGGCGTTTATTCAAAGGAAATATAAGTAAAAAGAGTGGAACGCAATATTTTTCCAGGTCTCTTCATTTCGCCTGATTTTTGATATAATTTAAGAATTTTCGGTATTGGCCGTTTGTAGATGGGAAATGTAAGTAAAGCCACAGGAACACCATATTTTTCTAACATTCTTCATTTCGCTTTTTTTGCAGAGGAAATCGAGTAAAATAATTGAAAATGATATATTTTATGAATTCTCGATATTGGGCGTTTATTCAAAGGAAATATAAGTAAAAACTTTGGAACGCAATATTTTTCCAGGACTCTTCATTTCGCCTGATTTTTGATATAATTTAAGAATTTTCGGTATTGGCCGTTTGTAGATGGGAAATGTAAGTAAAGCCACAGGAACACCATATTTTTCTAACATTCTTCATTTCGGTTTTTTTTGCAGAGGAAATCGAGTAAAATAATTGAAAATGATATATTTTATGACTTCTCGATATTGGGTGTTTTTTCAATGGAAATATAAGTAAAGAGAGTGGAACGCAGTATTTTTCCAGGACTCTTCATATCGCCTGATTTTTGATATAATTTAAGAATTTTCGGTATTGGCTGTTTGTACATGGGAAATGTAAGTAAATCCACAGGAACACCATATTTTTCCAACATTCTTCATTTCGTCTTATTTTGCAGAGGAAATCGAGAAAAATAATTGAAAATGATATATATTATGAATTCTCGATATTGGGCGTTTATTCATAGGAAATATAAGTAAAAAGAGTGGAACGCAATATTTTTCCAGGACTCTTCATTTCGCCTGATTTTTGATATAATTTAAGAATTTTCGGTATTGGCTGTTTGTAGATGGGAAATGTAATTAAATCCACAGGAACACCATATTTTTCTAACATTCTTCATTTCGCTTTTTTTTGCAGAGGAAATCGAGTAAAATAATTGAAAATGATATATATTATGAATTCTTGATATTGGGCGTTTATTCAAAGGAAATATAAGTAAAAACTTTGGAACGCAATATTTTTCCAGGACTTTTCTTTTCGCCTGATTTTTGATATAATTTAAGAATTTTCGGTATTGGCCGTTTGTAGATGGGAAATGTAAGTAAAGCCACAGGAACACCATATTTTTCTAACATTCTTCATTTCGCTTTTTTTTGCAGAGGAAATCGAGTAAAATAATTGAAAATGATATATTTTATGAATTCTCGATATCGGGCGTTTATTCAAAGGAAATATAAGTAAAAACTTTGGAACGCAATATTTTTCCAGGACTTTTCTTTTCGCCTGATTTTTGATATAATTTAAGAATTTTCGGTATTGGCTGTTTGTACATGGGAAATGTAAGTAAAGCCACAGGAACACCATATTTTTCCAACATTCTTCATTTCGCCTTATTTTGCAGAGGAAATCGAGTAAAATAATTGAAAATGATATATTTTATGAATTTTCGATATTGGGCGTTTATTCAAAGGAAATATAAGTAAAAAGAGTGGAACGCAATATTTTTCCAGGTCTCTTCATTTCGCCTGATTTTTGATATAATTTAAGAATTTTCGGTATTGGCCGTTTGTAGATGGGAAATGTAAGTAAAGCCACAGGAACACCATATTTTTCCAACATTCTTCATTTCGCTTTTTTTTGCAGAGGAAATCGAGTAAAATAATTGAAAATGATATATTTTATGAATTCTCGATATTGGGCGTTTATTCAAAGGAAATATAAGTAAAAAGAGTGGAACGCAATATTTTTCCAGGTCTCTTCATTTCGCCTGATTTTTGATATAATTTAAGAATTTTCGGTATTGGCCGTTTGTACATGGGAAATGTAAGTAAAGCCACAGGAACACCATATTTTTCTAACATTCTTCATTTCGGTTTTTTTTGCAGAGGAAATCGAGTAAAATAATTGAAAATGATATATTTTATGAACTCTCGATATTGGGCGTTTATTCAAAGGAAATATAAGTAAAAAGAGTGGAACGCAATATTTTTCCAAGTCTCTTCATTTCGCCTGATTTTTGATATAATTCAAGAATTTTCGGTATTGGCCGTTTGTAGATGGGAAATGTAAGTAAATCCACAGGAACACCATATTTTTCCAACATTCTTCATTTCGTCTTATTTTGCAGAGGAAATCGAGAAAAATAATTGAGAATGATATATATTATGAATTCTTGATATTGGGCGATTATTCATAGGAAATATAAGTAAAAAGTGTGGAACGCAATATTTTTCCAGGACTCTTCATTTCGCCTGATTTTTGATATAATTTAAGAATTTTCGGTATTGGCCGTTTGTAGATGGGAAATGTAAGTAAAGCCACAGGAACACCATATTTTTCTAACATTCTTCATTTCGCTTTATTTTGCAGAGGAAATCGAGTAAAATAATTGAAATTGATATATTTTATGAATTCTCGATATTGGGCGTTTATTCAAAGGAAATATAAGTAAAAAGAGTGGAACGCAATATTTTTCCAGGTCTCTTCATTTCGCCTGATTTTTGATATAATTTAAGAATTTTCGGTATTGGCCGTTTGTAGATGGGAAATGTAAGTAAAGCCACAGGAACACCATATTTTTCTAACATTCTTCATTTCGCTTTTTTTGCAGAGGAAATCGAGTAAAATAATTGAAAATGATTTATTTTATGAATTCTCGATATTGGGCGTTTATTCAAAGGAAATATAAGTAAAAAGAGTGGAACGCAATATTTTTCCAGGACTCTTCATTTCGCCTGATTTTTGATATAATTTAAGAATTTTCGGTATTGGCCGTTTGTAGATGGGAAATGTAAGTAAAGCCACAGGAACACCATATTTTTCTAACATTCTTCATTTCGCTTTTTTTTGCAGAGGAAATCGAGTAAAATAATTGAAAATGATATATTTTATGACTTCTCGATATTGGGCGTTTTTTCAATGGAAATATAAGTAAAGAGAGTGGAACGCAGTATTTTTCCAGGACTCTTCATTTCGCCTGATTTTTGATATAATTTAAGAATTTTCGGTATTGGCCGTTTGTACATGGGAAATGTAAGTAAAGCCACAGGAACACCATATTTTTCTAACATTCTTCATTTCGGTTTTTTTTGCAGAGGAAATCGAGTAAAATAATTGAAAATGATATATTTTATGAATTCTCGATATTGGGCGTTTATTCAAAGGAAATATAAGTAAAAAGAGTGGAACGCAATATTTTTCCAGGTCTCTTCATTTCGCCTGATTTTTGATATAATTTAAGAATTTTCGGTATTGGCCGTGTGTAGATGGGAAATGTAAGTAAATCCACAGGAACACCATATTTTTCCAACATTCTTCATTTCGTCTTATTTTGCAGAGGAAATCGAGAAAAATAATTGAAAATGATATATATTATGAATTCTCGATATTGGGCGTTTATTCATAGGAAATATAGGTAAAAAGAGTGGAACGCAATATTTTTCCAGGACTCTTCATTTCGCCTGATTTTTGATATAATTTAAGAATTTTCGGTATTGGCTGTTTGTACATGGGAAATGTAAGTAAAGCCACAGGAACACCATATTTTTCTAACATTCTTCATTTCGCTTTTTTTTTGCAGAGGAAATCGAGTAAAATAATTGAAAATGATATATATTATGAATTCTTGATATTGGGCGTTTATTCAAAGGAAATATAAGTAAAAACTTTGGAACGCAATATTTTTCCAGGACTTTTCTTTTCGCCTGATTTTTGATATAATTTAAGAATTTTTGGTATTGGCCGTTTGTAGATGGGAAATGTAAGTAAATCCACAGGAACACCATATTTTTCCAACATTCTTCATTTCGTCTTATTTTGCAGAGGAAATCGAGAAAAATAATTGAAAATGATATATATTATGAATTCTCGATATTGGGCGTTTATTCATAGGAAATATAGGTAAAAAGAGTGGAACGCAATATTTTTCCAGGTCTCTTCATTTCGCCTGATTTTTGATATAATTTAAGAATTTTCGGTATTGGCCGTTTGTAGATGGGAAATGTAAGTAAATCCACAGGAACACCATATTTTTCCAACATTCTTCATTTCGTCTTATTTTGCAGAGGAAATCGAGAAAAATAATTGAAAATGATATATATTATGAATTCTCGATATTGGGCGTTTATTCATAGGAAATATAGGTAAAAAGAGTGGAACGCAATATTTTTCCAGGACTCTTCATTTCGCCTGATTTTTGATATAATTTAAGAATTTTCGGTATTGGCCGTTTGTAGATGGGAAATGTAAGTAAATCCACAGGAACACCATATTTTTCCAACATTCTTCATTTCGTCTTATTTTGCAGAGGAAATCGAGAAAAATAATTGAAAATGATATATATTATGAATTCTCGATATTGGGCGTTTATTCATAGGAAATATAGGTAAAAAGAGTGGAACGCAATATTTTTCCAGGACTTTTCTTTTCGCCTGATTTTTGATATAATTTAAGAATTTTTGGTATTGGCCGTTTGTAGATGGGAAATGTAAGTAAAGCCACAGGAACACCATATTTTTCTAGCATTCTTCATTTCGCTTTTTTTTGCAGAGGAAATCGAGTAAAATAATTGAAAATGATATATTTTATGAATTCTCGATATTGGGCGTTTTTTCAAAGGAAATAAAGGTAAATAGAGTGGAACGCAGTATTTTTCCAGGACTCTTCATTTCGCCTGATTTTTGATATAATTTAAGAATTTTCGGTATTGGCTGTTTGTACATGGGAAATGTAAGTAAAGCCACAGAAACACCATATTATTCCAACATTCTTCATTTCGCTTTATTTTGCAGAGGAAATCGAGAAAAATAATTGAAAATGATATATATTATGAATTCTTGATATTGGGCGTTTATTCAAAGGAAATATAAGTAAAAACTTTGGAACGCAATATTTTTCCAGGTCTCTTCATTTCGCCTGATTTTTGATATAATATAAGAATTTTCGGTATTGGCCGTTTGTAGATGGGAAATGTAAGTAAAGCCACAGGAACACCATATTTTTCTAACATTCTTCATTTCGCTTTTTTTTGCAGAGGAAATCGAGTAAAATAATTGAAAATGATATATTTTATGAATTCTCGATATTGGGCGTTTTTTCAAAGGAAATATAAGTAAAAAGAGTGGAACGCAATATTTTTCCAGGACTCTTCATTTCGCCTGATTTTTGATATAATTTAAGAATTTTCGGTATTGGCCGTTTGTAGATGGGAAATGTAAGTAAAGCCACAGGAACACCATATTTTTCTAACATTCTTCATTTCGCTTTATTTTGCAGAGGAAATCGAGTAAAATAATTGAAATTGATATATTTTATGAATTCTCGATATTGGGCGTTTATTCAAAGGAAATATAAGTAAAAAGAGTGGAACGCAATATTTTTCCAGGTCTCTTCATTTCGCCTGATTTTTGATATAATTTAAGAATTTTCGGTATTGGCCGTTTGTAGATGGGAAATGTAAGTAAAGCCACAGGAACACCATATTTTTCTAACATTCTTCATTTCGCTTTTTTTGCAGAGGAAATCGAGTAAAATAATTGAAAATGATATAAGTATTTTATGAATTCTCGATATTGGGCGTTTATTCAAAGGAAATATAAGTAAAAAGAGTGGAACGCAATATTTTTCCAGGACTCTTCATTTCGCCTGATTTTTGATATAATTTAAGAATTTTCGGTATTGGCCGTTTGTAGATGGGAAATGTAAGTAAAGCCACAGGAACACCATATTTTTCTAACATTCTTCATTTCGCTTTTTTTTGCAGAGGAAATCGAGTAAAATAATTGAAAATGATATATTTTATGACTTCTCGATATTGGGCGTTTTTTCAATGGAAATATAAGTAAAGAGAGTGGAACGCAGTATTTTTCCAGGACTCTTCATTTCGCCTGATTTTTGATATAATTTAAGAATTTTCGGTATTGGCTGTTTGTACATGGGAAATGTAAGTAAAGCCACAGGAACACCATATTTTTCTAACATTCTTCATTTCGGTTTTTTTTGCAGAGGAAATCGAGTAAAATAATTGAAAATGATATATTTTATGAATTCTCGATATTGGGCGTTTATTCAAAGGAAATATAAGTAAAAAGAGTGGAACGCAATATTTTTCCAGGTCTCTTCATTTCGCCTGATTTTTTATATAATTTAAGAATTTTCGGTATTGGCCGTTTGTAGATGGGAAATGTAAGTAAATCCACAGGAACACCATATTTTTCCAACATTCTTCATTTCGTCTTATTTTGCAGAGGAAATCGAGAAAAATAATTGAAAATGATATATATTATGAATTCTCGATATTGGGCGTTTATTCATAGGAAATATAAGTAAAAAGAGTGGAACGCAATATTTTTCCAGGACTCTTCATTTCGCCTGATTTTTGATATAATTTAAGAATTTTCGGTATTGGCTGTTTGTACATGGGAAATGTAAGTAAAGCCACAGGAACACCATATTTTTCTAACATTCTTCATTTCGCTTTTTTTTGCAGAGGAAATCGAGTAAAATAATTGAAAATGATATATATTATGAATTCTTGATATTGGGCGTTTATTCAAAGGAAATATAAGTAAAAACTTTGGAACGCAATATTTTTCCAGGACTTTTCTTTTCGCCTGATTTTTGATATAATTTAAGAATTTTCGGTATTGGCCGTTTGTAGATGGGAAATGTAAGTAAAGCCACAGGAACACCATATTTTTCTAACATTCTTCATTTCGCTTTTTTTTGCAGAGGAAATCGAGTAAAATAATTGAAAATGATATATATTATGAATTCTCGATATTGGGCGTTTATTCAAAGGAAATATAAGTAAAAACTTTGGAACGCAATATTTTTCCAGGACTTTTCTTTTCGCCTGATTTTTGATATAATTTAAGAATTTTCGGTATTGGCCGTTTGTAGATGGGAAATGTAAGTAAAGCCACAGGAACACCATATTTTTCTAACATTCTTCATTTCGCTTTTTTTTGCAGAGGAAATCGAGTAAAATAATTGAAAATGATATATATTATGAATTCTCGATATTGGGCGTTTTTTCAAAGGAAATAAAGGTAAATAGAGTGGAACGCAGTATTTTTCCAGGACTCTTCATTTCGCCTGATTTTTGATATAATTTAAGAATTTTCGGTATTGGCTGTTTGTACATGGGAAATGTAAGTAAAGCCACAGAAACACCATATTATTCCAACATTCTTCATTTCGCTTTATTTTGCAGAGGAAATCGAGAAAAATAATTGAAAATGATATATATTATGAATTCTCGATATTGGGCGTTTATTCATAGGAAATATAAGTAAAAAGAGTGGAACGCAATATTTTTCCAGGACTCTTCATTTCGCCTGATTTTTGATATAATTTAAGAATTTTCGGTATTGGCTGTTTGTACATGGGAAATGTAAGTAAAGCCACAGGAACACCATATTTTTCTAACATTCTTCATTTCGCTTTTTTTTGCAGAGGAAATCGAGTAAAATAATTGAAAATGATATATATTATGAATTCTTGATATTGGGCGTTTATTCAAAGGAAATATAAGTAAAAACTTTGGAACGCAATATTTTTCCAGGACTTTTCTTTTCGCCTGATTTTTGATATAATTTAAGAATTTTCGGTATTGGCCGTTTGTAGATGGGAAATGTAAGTAAAGCCACAGGAACACCATATTTTTCTAACATTCTTCATTTCGCTTTTTTTTGCAGAGGAAATCGAGTAAAATAATTGAAAATGATATATATTATGAATTCTCGATATTGGGCGTTTATTCAAAGGAAATATAAGTAAAAACTTTGGAACGCAATATTTTTCCAGGACTTTTCTTTTCGCCTGATTTTTGATATAATTTAAGAATTTTCGGTATTGGCCGTTTGTAGATGGGAAATGTAAGTAAAGCCACAGGAACACCATATTTTTCTAACATTCTTCATTTCGCTTTTTTTTGCAGAGGAAATCGAGTAAAATAATTGAAAATGATATATTTTATGAATTCTCGATATTGGGCGTTTTTTCAAAGGAAATAAAGGTAAATAGAGTGGAACGCAGTATTTTTCCAGGACTCTTCATTTCGCCTGATTTTTGATATAATTTAAGAATTTTCGGTATTGGCTGTTTGTACATGGGAAATGTAAGTAAAGCCACAGGAACACCATATTTTTCTAACATACTTCATTTCGCTTTATTTTGCAGAGGAAATCGAGAAAAATGATGGAAAATGATATTATTTTATGAATTCTCGATATTGGGCGTTTATTCAAAGGAAATATAAGAAAAAACTTTGGAACGCAATATTTTTCCAGGACTTTTCTTTTCGCCTGATTTTTGATATAATTTAAGAATTTTCGGTATTGGCCGTTTGTAGATGGGAAATGTAAGTAAAGCCACAGGAACACCATATTTTTCTAACATTCTTCATTTCGCTTTATTTTGCAGAGGAAATCGAGAAAAATAATTGAAAATGATATATATTATGAATTCTCGATATTGGGCGTTTATTCAAAGGAAATATAAGTAAAAAGAGTGGAACGCAATATTTTTCCAGGACTCTTCATTTCGCCTGATTTTTGATATATTTTAAGAATTTTCGGTATTGGCCGTTTGTACAGGGGAAATGTAAGTAAAGCCACAGGAACACCATATTTTTCTAACATTCTTCATTTCGCTTTTTTTTTGCAGAGGAAATCGAGTAAAATAATTGAAAATGATATATTTTATGAATTCTCGATATTGGGCGTTTATTCAAAGGAAATATAAGTAAAAAGAGTGGAACGCAATATTTTTCCAGGACTCTTCATTTCGCCTGATATTTGATATAATTTAAGAATTTTCGGTATTGGCCGTTTGTACATGGGAAATGTAAGTAAAGCCACAGGAACACCATATTTTTCTAACATTCTTCATTTCGCTTTATTTTGCAGAGGAAATCGAGAAAAATAATTGAAAATGATATATATTATGAATTCTCGATATTGAGCGTTTATTCAACGGAAATATAAGTAAAAACTTTGGAACGCAATATTTTTCCAGGACTTTTCTTTTCGCCTGATTTTTGATATAATTTAAGAATTTTCGGTATTGGCCGTTTGTAGATGGGAAATGTAAGTAAAGCCACAGGAACACCATATTTTTCTAACATTCTTCATTTCGCTTTATTTTGCAGAGGAAATCGAGAAAAATAATTGAAAATGATATATTTTATGAATTCTCGATATTGGGCGATTATTCAAAGGAAATATAAGTAAAAAGTGTGGAACGCAATATTTTTCCAGGACTCTTCATTTCGCCTGATTTTTGATATATATTAAGAATTTTCTGTATTGGCCGTTTGTACATGGGAAATGTAAGTAAAGCCACAGGAACACCATATTTTTCTAACATTCTTCATTTCGCTTTTTTTTGCAGAGGAAATCGAGTAAAATAATTGAAAATGATATATTTTATGAATTCTCGATATTGGACGTTTATTCAGAGGAAATATAAGTAAAAAGAGTGGAACGCAATATTTTTCCAGGACTCTTCATTTCGCCTGATTTTTGATATAATTTAAGATTGGCCGTTTGCAGATGGGAAATGTAAGTAAAGCCACAGGAACACCATATTTTTCTAACATTCTTCATTTCGCTTTTTTTTGCAGAGGAAATCGAGTAAAATAATTGAAAATGATATATTTTATGAATTCTCGATATTGGACGTTTATTCAAAGGAAATATAAGTAAAGAGAGTGGAACGCAGTATTTTTCCAGGACTCTCCATTTCGCCTGATTTTTGATATAATTTAAGAATTTTCGGTATTGGCCGTTTGTAGATGGGAAATGTAAGTTAATCCACAGGAACACCATATTTTTCCAACATTCTTCATTTCGTCTTATTTTGCAGAGGAAATCGAGAAAAATAATTGAAAATGATATATATTATGAATTCTTGATATTGGGCGATTATTCATAGGAAATATAAGTAAAAAGAGTGGAACGCAATATTTTTCCAGGACTCTTCATTTCGCCTGATTTTTGATATAATTTAAGAATTTTCGGTATTGGCTGTTTGTACATGGGAAATGTAAGTAAAGCCACAGGAACACCATATTTTTCTAACATTCTTCATTTCGCTTTTTTTTGCAAAGGAAATCGAGAAAAATAATTGAAAATGATATATATTATGAATTCTTGATATTGGGCGATTATTCATAGGAAATATAAGTAAAAAGAGTGGAACGCAATATTTTTCCAGGACTCTTCATTTCGCCTGAATTTTGATATATTTTAAGAATTTTCGGTATTGGCCGTTTGTACAGGGGAAATGTAAGTAAAGCCACAGGAACACCATATTTTTCTAACATTCTTCATTTCGCTTTTTTTTGCAGAGGAAATCGAGTAAAATAATTGAAAATGATATATTTTATGAATTCTTGATATTGGGCGTTTTTTCAAAGGAAATAAAGGTAAATAGAGTGGAACGCAGTATTTTTCCAGGACTCTTCATTTCGCCTGATTTTTGATATAATTTAAGAATTTTCGGTATTGGCTGTTTGTACATGGGAAATGTAAGTAAAGCCACAGAAACACCATATTATTCCAACATTCTTCATTTCGCTTTATTTTGCAGAGGAAATCGAGAAAAATAATTGAAAATGATATATATTATGAATTCTTGATATTGGGCGTTTATTCAAAGGAAATATAAGTAAAAACTTTGGAACGCAATATTTTTCCAGGTCTCTTCATTTCGCCTGATTTTTGATATAATTTAAGAATTTTCGGTATTGGCCGTTTGTAGATGGGAAATGTAAGTAAAGCCACAGGAACACCATATTTTTCTAACATTCTTCATTTCGCTTTTTTTTGCAGAGGAAATCGAGTAAAATAATTGAAAATGATATATTTTATGAATTCTCGATATTGGGCGTTTTTTCAAAGGAAATATAAGTAAAAAGAGTGGAACGCAATATTTTTCCAGGACTCTTCATTTCGCCTGATTTTTGATATAATTTAAGAATTTTCGGTATTGGCCGTTTGTAGATGGGAAATGTAAGTAAAGCCACAGGAACACCATATTTTTCTAACATTCTTCATTTCGCTTTATTTTGCAGAGGAAATCGAGTAAAATAATTGAAATTGATATATTTTATGAATTCTCGATATTGGGCGTTTATTCAAAGGAAATATAAGTAAAAAGAGTGGAACGCAATATTTTTCCAGGTCTCTTCATTTCGCCTGATTTTTGATATAATTTAAGAATTTTCGGTATTGGCCGTTTGTAGATGGGAAATGTAAGTAAAGCCACAGGAACACCATATTTTTCTAACATTCTTCATTTCGCTTTTTTTGCAGAGGAAATCGAGTAAAATAATTGAAAATGATATAAGTATTTTATGAATTCTCGATATTGGACGTTTATTCAAAGGAAATATAAGTAAAAAGAGTGGAACGCAATATTTTTCCAGGACTCTTCATTTCGCCTGATTTTTGATATAATTTAAGAATTTTCGGTATTGGCCGTTTGTAGATGGGAAATGTAAGTAAAGCCACAGGAACACCATATTTTTCTAACATTCTTCATTTCGCTTTTTTTTGCAGAGGAAATCGAGTAAAATAATTGAAAATGATATATTTTATGACTTCTCGATATTGGGCGTTTTTTCAATGGAAATATAAGTAAAGAGAGTGGAACGCAGTATTTTTCCAGGACTCTTCATTTCGCCTGATTTTTGATATAATTTAAGAATTTTCGGTATTGGCTGTTTGTACATGGGAAATGTAAGTAAAGCCACAGGAACACCATATTTTTCTAACATTCTTCATTTCGGTTTTTTTTGCAGAGGAAATCGAGTAAAATAATTGAAAATGATATATTTTATGAATTCTCGATATTGGGCGTTTATTCAAAGGAAATATAAGTAAAAAGAGTGGAACGCAATATTTTTCCAGGTCTCTTCATTTCGCCTGATTTTTTATATAATTTAAGAATTTTCGGTATTGGCCGTTTGTAGATGGGAAATGTAAGTAAATCCACAGGAACACCATATTTTTCCAACATTCTTCATTTCGTCTTATTTTGCAGAGGAAATCGAGAAAAATAATTGAAAATGATATATATTATGAATTCTCGATATTGGGCGTTTATTCATAGGAAATATAAGTAAAAAGAGTGGAACGCAATATTTTTCCAGGACTCTTCATTTCGCCTGATTTTTGATATAATTTAAGAATTTTCGGTATTGGCTGTTTGTACATGGGAAATGTAAGTAAAGCCACAGGAACACCATATTTTTCTAACATTCTTCATTTCGCTTTTTTTTGCAGAGGAAATCGAGTAAAATAATTGAAAATGATATATATTATGAATTCTTGATATTGGGCGTTTATTCAAAGGAAATATAAGTAAAAACTTTGGAACGCAATATTTTTCCAGGACTTTTCTTTTCGCCTGATTTTTGATATAATTTAAGAATTTTCGGTATTGGCCGTTTGTAGATGGGAAATGTAAGTAAAGCCACAGGAACACCATATTTTTCTAACATTCTTCATTTCGCTTTTTTTTGCAGAGGAAATCGAGTAAAATAATTGAAAATGATATATATTATGAATTCTTGATATTGGGCGTTTATTCAAAGGAAATATAAGTAAAAACTTTGGAACGCAATATTTTTCCAGGACTTTTCTTTTCGCCTGATTTTTGATATAATTTAAGAATTTTCGGTATTGGCCGTTTGTAGATGGGAAATGTAAGTAAAGCCACAGGAACACCATATTTTTCTAACATTCTTCATTTCGCTTTTTTTTGCAGAGGAAATCGAGTAAAATAATTGAAAATGATATATATTATGAATTCTCGATATTGGGCGTTTTTTCAAAGGAAATAAAGGTAAATAGAGTGGAACGCAGTATTTTTCCAGGACTCTTCATTTCGCCTGATTTTTGATATAATTTAAGAATTTTCGGTATTGGCTGTTTGTACATGGGAAATGTAAGTAAAGCCACAGAAACACCATATTATTCCAACATTCTTCATTTCGCTTTATTTTGCAGAGGAAATCGAGAAAAATAATTGAAAATGATATATATTATGAATTCTTGATATTGGGCGTTTATTCAAAGGAAATATAAGTAAAAACTTTGGAACGCAATATTTTTCCAGGACTTTTCTTTTCGCCTGATTTTTGATATAATTTAAGAATTTTCGGTATTGGCCGTTTGTAGATGGGAAATGTAAGTAAAGCCACAGGAACACCATATTTTTCTAACATTCTTCATTTCGCTTTTTTTTGCAGAGGAAATCGAGTAAAATAATTGAAAATGATATATTTTATGAATTCTCGATATTGGGCGTTTTTTCAAAGGAAATAAAGGTAAATAGAGTGGAACGCAGTATTTTTCCAGGACTCTTCATTTCGCCTGATTTTTGATATAATTTAAGAATTTTCGGTATTGGCTGTTTGTACATGGGAAATGTAAGTAAAGCCACAGGAACACCATATTTTTCTAACATACTTCATTTCGCTTTATTTTGCAGAGGAAATCGAGAAAAATGATGGAAAATGATATTATTTTATGAATTCTCGATATTGGGCGTTTATTCAAAGGAAATATAAGAAAAAACTTTGGAACGCAATATTTTTCCAGGACTTTTCTTTTCGCCTGATTTTTGATATAATTTAAGAATTTTCGGTATTGGCCGTTTGTAGATGGGAAATGTAAGTAAAGCCACAGGAACACCATATTTTTCTAACATTCTTCATTTCGCTTTATTTTGCAGAGGAAATCGAGAAAAATAATTGAAAATGATATATATTATGAATTCTCGATATTGGGCGTTTATTCAAAGGAAATATAAGTAAAAAGAGTGGAACGCAATATTTTTCCAGGACTCTTCATTTCGCCTGATTTTTGATATATTTTAAGAATTTTCGGTATTGGCCGTTTGTACAGGGGAAATGTAAGTAAAGCCACAGGAACACCATATTTTTCTAACATTCTTCATTTCGCTTTTTTTTTGCAGAGGAAATCGAGTAAAATAATTGAAAATGATATATTTTATGAATTCTCGATATTGGGCGTTTATTCAAAGGAAATATAAGTAAAAAGAGTGGAACGCAATATTTTTCCAGGACTCTTCATTTCGCCTGATATTTGATATAATTTAAGAATTTTCGGTATTGGCCGTTTGTACATGGGAAATGTAAGTAAAGCCACAGGAACACCATATTTTTCTAACATTCTTCATTTCGCTTTATTTTGCAGAGGAAATCGAGAAAAATAATTGAAAATGATATATATTATGAATTCTCGATATTGAGCGTTTATTCAACGGAAATATAAGTAAAAACTTTGGAACGCAATATTTTTCCAGGACTTTTCTTTTCGCCTGATTTTTGATATAATTTAAGAATTTTCGGTATTGGCCGTTTGTAGATGGGAAATGTAAGTAAAGCCACAGGAACACCATATTTTTCTAACATTCTTCATTTCGCTTTATTTTGCAGAGGAAATCGAGAAAAATAATTGAAAATGATATATTTTATGAATTCTCGATATTGGGCGATTATTCAAAGGAAATATAAGTAAAAAGTGTGGAACGCAATATTTTTCCAGGACTCTTCATTTCGCCTGATTTTTGATATATATTAAGAATTTTCTGTATTGGCCGTTTGTACATGGGAAATGTAAGTAAAGCCACAGGAACACCATATTTTTCTAACATTCTTCATTTCGCTTTTTTTTGCAGAGGAAATCGAGTAAAATAATTGAAAATGATATATTTTATGAATTCTCGATATTGGACGTTTATTCAGAGGAAATATAAGTAAAAAGAGTGGAACGCAATATTTTTCCAGGACTCTTCATTTCGCCTGATTTTTGATATAATTTAAGATTGGCCGTTTGTAGATGGGAAATGTAAGTAAAGCCACAGGAACACCATATTTTTCTAACATTCTTCATTTCGCTTTTTTTTGCAGAGGAAATCGAGTAAAATAATTGAAAATGATATATTATATGAATTCTCGATATTGGGCGTTTTCTCAAAGGAAATATAAGTAAAGAGAGTGGAACGCAGTATTTTTCCAGGACTCTCCATTTCGCCTGATTTTTGATATAATTTAAGAATTTTCGGTATTGGCCGTTTGTAGATGGGAAATGTAAGTTAATCCACAGGAACACCATATTTTTCCAACATTCTTCATTTCGTCTTATTTTGCAGAGGAAATCGAGAAAAATAATTGAAAATGATATATATTATGAATTCTTGATATTGGGCGATTATTCATAGGAAATATAAGTAAAAAGAGTGGAACGCAATATTTTTCCAGGACTCTTCATTTCGCCTGATTTTTGATATAATTTAAGAATTTTCGGTATTGGCTGTTTGTACATGGGAAATGTAAGTAAAGCCACAGGAACACCATATTTTTCTAACATTCTTCATTTCGCTTTTTTTTGCAAAGGAAATCGAGTAAAATAATTGAAAATGATATATTTTATGAATTCTCGATATTGGGCGATTATTCATAGGAAATATAAGTAAAAAGTGTGGAACGCAATATTTTTCCAGGTCTCTTCATTTCGCCTGATTTTTGATATAATTTAAGAATTTTCGGTATTGGCTGTTTGTACATGGACAATGTAAGTAAAGCCACAGGAACACCATATTTTTCTAACATTCTTCATTTCGCTTTTTTTTGCAGAGGAAATCGAGTAAAATAATTGAAAATGAAACCAGCTGTGTAGCCTAGTTGTAGTGTGCTAGGTCTACGATCCCAACAGCCGTGGGTTCGAATCCCACCTCGGGTATGAGTCTGACACTACTTCCCCAAATAGCCGTAGACCTCTGTAGTCAGTGCTATTCCCCCCCTGTTAGGATTGTAAATTCATTTACTATTCTAACCTTTATAAATAAATAAATAAAATAAATTGAAAATGATATATTTTATGAATTCTCGATATTGGGCGTTTTTTCAAAGGAAATATAAGTAAAAAGAGTGGAACGCAATATTTTTCCAGGACTCTTCATTTCGCCTGAATTTTGATATATTTTAAGAATTTTCGGTATTGGCCGTTTGTACAGGGGAAATGTAAGTAAAGCCACAGGAACACCATATTTTTCTAACATTCTTCATTTCGCTTTTTTTTGCAGAGGAAATCGAGTAAAATAATTGAAAATGATATATTTTATGAATTCTTGATATTGGGCGTTTATTCAAAGGAAATATAAGTAAAAAGAGTGGAACGCAATATTTTTCCAGGACTCTTCATTTCGCCTGATTTTTGATATAATTTAAGAATTTTCGGTATTGGCCGTTTGTACATGGGAAATGTAAGTAAAGCCACAGGAACACCATATTTTTCTAACATTCTTCATTTCGCTTTTTTTTGCAGAGGAAATCGAGTAAAATAATTGAAAATGATATATATTATGAATTCTCGATATTGGGCGTTTTTTCAAAGGAAATAAAGGTAAATAGAGTGGAACGCAGTATTTTTCCAGGACTCTTCATTTCGCCTGATTTTTGATATAATTTAAGAATTTTCGGTATTGGCTGTTTGTACATGGGAAATGTAAGTAAAGCCACAGAAACACCATATTATTCCAACATTCTTCATTTCGCTTTATTTTGCAGAGGAAATCGAGAAAAATAATTGAAAATGATATATATTATGAATTCTTGATATTGGGCGTTTATTCAAAGGAAATATAAGTAAAAACTTTGGAACGCAATATTTTTCCAGGACTTTTCTTTTCGCCTGATTTTTGATATAATTTAAGAATTTTCGGTATTGGCCGTTTGTAGATGGGAAATGTAAGTAAAGCCACAGGAACACCATATTTTTCTAACATTCTTCATTTCGCTTTTTTTTGCAGAGGAAATCGAGTAAAATAATTGAAAATGATATATATTATGAATTCTCGATATTGGGCGTTTTTTCAAAGGAAATAAAGGTAAATAGAGTGGAACGCAGTATTTTTCCAGGACTCTTCATTTCGCCTGATTTTTGATATAATTTAAGAATTTTCGGTATTGGCTGTTTGTACATGGGAAATGTAAGTAAAGCCACAGAAACACCATATTATTCCAACATTCTTCATTTCGCTTTTTTTTGCAGAGGAAATCGAGTAAAATAATTGAAAATGATATATATTATGAATTCTTGATATTGGGCGTTTATTCAAAGGAAATATAAGTAAAAACTTTGGAACGCAATATTTTTCCAGGACTTTTCTTTTCGCCTGATTTTTGATATAATTTAAGAATTTTCGGTATTGGCTGTTTGTACATGGGAAATGTAAGTAAAGCCACAGAAACACCATATTATTCCAACATTCTTCATTTCGCTTTTTTTTGCAGAGGAAATCGAGTAAAATAATTGAAAATGATATATATTATGAATTCTCGATATTGGGCGTTTTTTCAAAGGAAATAAAGGTAAATAGAGTGGAACGCAGTATTTTTCCAGGACTCTTCATTTCGCCTGATTTTTGATATAATTTAAGAATTTTCGGTATTGGCTGTTTGTACATGGGAAATGTAAGTAAAGCCACAGGAACACCATATTATTCCAACATTCTTCATTTCGCTTTTTTTTGCAGAGGAAATCGAGTAAAATAATTGAAAATGATATATATTATGAATTCTCGATATTGGGCGTTTTTTCAAAGGAAATAAAGGTAAATAGAGTGGAACGCAGTATTTTTCCAGGACTCTTCATTTCGCCTGATTTTTGATATAATTTAAGAATTTTCGGTATTGGCTGTTTGTACATGGGAAATGTAAGTAAAGCCACAGAAACACCATATTATTCCAACATTCTTCATTTCGCTTTTTTTTGCAGAGGAAATCGAGTAAAATAATTGAAAATGATATATATTATGAATTCTCGATATTGGGCGTTTTTTCAAAGGAAATAAAGGTAAATAGAGTGGAACGCAGTATTTTTCCAGGACTCTTCATTTCGCCTGATTTTTGATATAATTTAAGAATTTTCGGTATTGGCTGTTTGTACATGGGAAATGTAAGTAAAGCCACAGGAACACCATATTTTTCTAACATTCTTCATTTCGCTTTTTTTTGCAGAGGAAATCGAGTAAAATAATTGAAAATGATATATATTATGAATTCTTGATATTGGGCGTTTATTCAAAGGAAATATAAGTAAAAACTTTGGAACGCAATATTTTTCCAGGACTTTTCTTTTCGCCTGATTTTTGATATAATTTAAGAATTTTCGGTATTGGCCGTTTGTAGATGGGAAATGTAAGTAAAGCCACAGGAACACCATATTTTTCTAACATTCTTCATTTCGCTTTTTTTTGCAGAGGAAATCGAGTAAAATAATTGAAAATGATATATATTATGAATTCTCGATATTGGGCGTTTTTTCAAAGGAAATAAAGGTAAATAGAGTGGAACGCAGTATTTTTCCAGGACTCTTCATTTCGCCTGATTTTTGATATAATTTAAGAATTTTCGGTATTGGCTGTTTGTACATGGGAAATGTAAGTAAAGCCACAGAAACACCATATTATTCCAACATTCTTCATTTCGCTTTATTTTGCAGAGGAAATCGAGAAAAATAATTGAAAATGATATATATTATGAATTCTTGATATTGGGCGTTTATTCAAAGGAAATATAAGTAAAAACTTTGGAACGCAATATTTTTCCAGGACTTTTCTTTTCGCCTGATTTTTGATATAATTTAAGAATTTTCGGTATTGGCCGTTTGTAGATGGGAAATGTAAGTAAAGCCACAGGAACACCATATTTTTCTAACATTCTTCATTTCGCTTTTTTTTGCAGAGGAAATCGAGTAAAATAATTGAAAATGATATATTTTATGAATTCTCGATATTGGGCGTTTTTTCAAAGGAAATAAAGGTAAATAGAGTGGAACGCAGTATTTTTCCAGGACTCTTCATTTCGCCTGATTTTTGATATAATTTAAGAATTTTCGGTATTGGCTGTTTGTACATGGGAAATGTAAGTAAAGCCACAGGAACACCATATTTTTCTAACATACTTCATTTCGCTTTATTTTGCAGAGGAAATCGAGAAAAATGATGGAAAATGATATTATTTTATGAATTCTCGATATTGGGCGTTTATTCAAAGGAAATATAAGAAAAAACTTTGGAACGCAATATTTTTCCAGGACTTTTCTTTTCGCCTGATTTTTGATATAATTTAAGAATTTTCGGTATTGGCCGTTTGTAGATGGGAAATGTAAGTAAAGCCACAGGAACACCATATTTTTCTAACATTCTTCATTTCGCTTTATTTTGCAGAGGAAATCGAGAAAAATAATTGAAAATGATATATATTATGAATTCTCGATATTGGGCGTTTATTCAAAGGAAATATAAGTAAAAAGAGTGGAACGCAATATTTTTCCAGGACTCTTCATTTCGCCTGATTTTTGATATATTTTAAGAATTTTCGGTATTGGCCGTTTGTACAGGGGAAATGTAAGTAAAGCCACAGGAACACCATATTTTTCTAACATTCTTCATTTCGCTTTTTTTTTGCAGAGGAAATCGAGTAAAATAATTGAAAATGATATATTTTATGAATTCTCGATATTGGGCGTTTATTCAAAGGAAATATAAGTAAAAAGAGTGGAACGCAATATTTTTCCAGGACTCTTCATTTCGCCTGATATTTGATATAATTTAAGAATTTTCGGTATTGGCCGTTTGTACATGGGAAATGTAAGTAAAGCCACAGGAACACCATATTTTTCTAACATTCTTCATTTCGCTTTATTTTGCAGAGGAAATCGAGAAAAATAATTGAAAATGATATATATTATGAATTCTCGATATTGAGCGTTTATTCAACGGAAATATAAGTAAAAACTTTGGAACGCAATATTTTTCCAGGACTTTTCTTTTCGCCTGATTTTTGATATAATTTAAGAATTTTCGGTATTGGCCGTTTGTAGATGGGAAATGTAAGTAAAGCCACAGGAACACCATATTTTTCTAACATTCTTCATTTCGCTTTATTTTGCAGAGGAAATCGAGAAAAATAATTGAAAATGATATATTTTATGAATTCTCGATATTGGGCGATTATTCAAAGGAAATATAAGTAAAAAGTGTGGAACGCAATATTTTTCCAGGACTCTTCATTTCGCCTGATTTTTGATATATATTAAGAATTTTCTGTATTGGCCGTTTGTACATGGGAAATGTAAGTAAAGCCACAGGAACACCATATTTTTCTAACATTCTTCATTTCGCTTTTTTTTGCAGAGGAAATCGAGTAAAATAATTGAAAATGATATATTTTATGAATTCTCGATATTGGACGTTTATTCAGAGGAAATATAAGTAAAAAGAGTGGAACGCAATATTTTTCCAGGACTCTTCATTTCGCCTGATTTTTGATATAATTTAAGATTGGCCGTTTGTAGATGGGAAATGTAAGTAAAGCCACAGGAACACCATATTTTTCTAACATTCTTCATTTCGCTTTTTTTTGCAGAGGAAATCGAGTAAAATAATTGAAAATGATATATTATATGAATTCTCGATATTGGGCGTTTTCTCAAAGGAAATATAAGTAAAGAGAGTGGAACGCAGTATTTTTCCAGGACTCTCCATTTCGCCTGATTTTTGATATAATTTAAGAATTTTCGGTATTGGCCGTTTGTAGATGGGAAATGTAAGTTAATCCACAGGAACACCATATTTTTCCAACATTCTTCATTTCGTCTTATTTTGCAGAGGAAATCGAGAAAAATAATTGAAAATGATATATATTATGAATTCTTGATATTGGGCGATTATTCATAGGAAATATAAGTAAAAAGAGTGGAACGCAATATTTTTCCAGGACTCTTCATTTCGCCTGATTTTTGATATAATTTAAGAATTTTCGGTATTGGCTGTTTGTACATGGGAAATGTAAGTAAAGCCACAGGAACACCATATTTTTCTAACATTCTTCATTTCGCTTTTTTTTGCAAAGGAAATCGAGTAAAATAATTGAAAATGATATATTTTATGAATTCTCGATATTGGGCGATTATTCATAGGAAATATAAGTAAAAAGTGTGGAACGCAATATTTTTCCAGGTCTCTTCATTTCGCCTGATTTTTGATATAATTTAAGAATTTTCGGTATTGGCTGTTTGTACATGGACAATGTAAGTAAAGCCACAGGAACACCATATTTTTCTAACATTCTTCATTTCGCTTTTTTTTGCAGAGGAAATCGAGTAAAATAATTGAAAATGAAACCAGCTGTGTAGCCTAGTTGTAGTGTGCTAGGTCTACGATCCCAACAGCCGTGGGTTCGAATCCCACCTCGGGTATGAGTCTGACACTACTTCCCCAAATAGCCGTAGACCTCTGTAGTCAGTGCTATTCCTCCCCTGTTAGGATTGTAAATTCATTTACTATTCTAACCTTTATAAATAAATAAATAAAATAAATTGAAAATGATATATTTTATGAATTCTCGATATTGGGCGTTTTTTCAAAGGAAATATAAGTAAAAAGAGTGGAACGCAATATTTTTCCAGGACTCTTCATTTCGCCTGAATTTTGATATATTTTAAGAATTTTCGGTATTGGCCGTTTGTACAGGGGAAATGTAAGTAAAGCCACAGGAACACCATATTTTTCTAACATTCTTCATTTCGCTTTTTTTTGCAGAGGAAATCGAGTAAAATAATTGAAAATGATATATTTTATGAATTCTTGATATTGGGCGTTTATTCAAAGGAAATATAAGTAAAAAGAGTGGAACGCAATATTTTTCCAGGACTCTTCATTTCGCCTGATTTTTGATATAATTTAAGAATTTTCGGTATTGGCCGTTTGTACATGGGAAATGTAAGTAAAGCCACAGGAACACCATATTTTTCTAACATTCTTCATTTCGCTTTATTTTGCAGAGGAAATCGAGTAAAATAATTGAAAATGATATATATTATGAATTCTCGATATTGGGCGTTTATTCAAAGGAAATATAAGTAAAAAGAGTGGAACGCAGTATTTTTCCAGGACTTTTCTTTTCGCCTGATTTTTGATATAATTTAAGAATTTTCGGTATTGGCCGTTTGTAGATGGGAAATGTAAGTAAAGCCACAGGAACACCATATTTTTCTAACATTCTTCATTTCGCTTTATTTTGCAGAGGAAATCGAGAAAAATAATTGAAAATGATATATTTTATGAATTCTCGATATTGGGCGTTTATTCAAAGGAAATATAAGAAAAAACTTTGGAACGCAATATTTTTCCAGGACTTTTCATTTCGCCTGATTTTTGATATATATTAAGAATTTTCTGTATTGGCCGTTTGTACAGGGGAAATGAAAGTAAAGCCACAGAAACACCATATTATTCCAACATTCTTCATTTCGCTTTATTTTGCAGAGGAAATCGAGAAAAATAATTGAAAATGATATATATTATGAATTCTCGATATTGGGCGATTATTCAAAGGAAATATAAGTAAAAAGTGTGGAACGCAATATTTTTCCAGGACTTTTCTTTTCGCCTGATTTTTGATATATATTAAGAATTTTCGGTATTGGCCGTTTGTACAGGGGAAATGCAAGTAAAGCCACAGAAACACCATATTATTCCAACATTCTTCTTTTCGGTTTATTTTGCAGAGGAAATCGGGAAAAATAATTGAAAATGATATATTTTATGAATTCTCGATATTGGGCGTTTTTTCAAAGGAAATATAAGTAAAAAGTGTGGAACGCAATGTTTTTCTAGGACTTTTCTTTTCGCCTGATTTTTGATATAATTTAAGAATTTTCGGTATTGGCCGTTTGTACATGGGAAATGAAAGTTAAGCCACAGGAACACCATATTTTTCTAACATTCTTCATTTCGCTTTATTTTGCAGAGGAAATCGAGAAAAATAATTGAAAATGATATATATTATGAATTCTCGATATTGGGCGTTTATTCAAAGGAAATATTAGTAAAAACTTTGGAACGCAATATTTTTCCAGGACTTTTCTTTTCGCCTGATTTTTGATATAATTTAAGAATTTTCGGTATTGGCCGTTTGTACATGGGAAATGTAAGTAAAGCCACAGGAACATCATATTTTTCTAACATTCTTCATTTCGCTTCATTTTGCAGAGGAAATCGAGAAAAATAATTGAAAATGATATATACTATATTATGAATTCTCGATATTGGACGTTTATTCAAAGGAAATATAAGTAAAAAGAGTGGAACGCAATATTTTTCCAGGTCTCTTCATTTCGCCTAATTTTTGATATAATTTAAGAATTTTCGGTATTGGCCGTTTGTAGATGGGAAATGTAAGTAAAGTCACAGGAACACCATATTTGTCTAACATTCTTCATTTCGCTTTTTTTTGCAGAGGAAATCGAGTAAAATAATTGAAAATGATATATTTTATGAATTCTCGATATTGGGCGTTTATTCGAAGGAAATATAAGTAAAAAGAGTGGAACGCAATATTTTTCCAGGACTCTTCATTTCGCCTGATTTTTGATATAATTTAAGAATTTTCGGTATTGGCCGTTTGTACATGGGAAATGTAAGTAAAGCCACAGGAACACCATATTTTTCTAACATTCTTCATTTCGCTTTTTTATGCAGAGGAAATCGAGTAAAATAATTGAAAATGATATATTTTATGAATTCTCGATATTGGGCGTTTTTTCACAGGAAATATAAGTAAAAAGAGTGGAACGCAATATTTTTCCAGGACTCTTCATTTCGCCTGATTTTTGATATAATTTAAGAATTTTCGGTATTGGCCGTTTGTACATGGGAAATGTAAGTAAAGCCACAGGAACACCATATTTTTCTAACATTCTTCATTTCGCTTTTTTATGCAGAGGAAATCGAGTAAAATAATTGAAAATGATATATTTTATGAATTCTCGATATTGGGCGTTTTTTCACAGGAAATATAAGTAAAAAGAGTGGAACGCAATATTTTTCCAGGACTTTTCTTTTCGCCTGATTTTTGATATAATTTAAGAATTTTCGGTATTGGCCGTTTGTACATGGGAAATGTAAGTAAAGCCACAGGAACACCATGTTTTTCCAACATTCTTCATTTCGCTTTATTTTGCAGAGGAAATCGAGTAAAATAATTGAAAATGATATATTTTATGAATTCTCGATATTGGGCGTTTATTCAAAGGAAATATAAGTAAAAAGAGTGGAACGCAATATTTTTCCAGGACTCTTCATTTCGCCTGATTTTTGATATATATTAAAAATTTTCGGTATTGGCCGTTTGTTGATGGGAAATGTAAGTAAAGCCACAGGAACACCATATTATTCCAACATTCTTCATTTCGCTTTATTTTGCAGAGGAAATCGAGTAAAATAATTGAAAATGATATATTTTATGAATTCTCGATATTGGGCGTTTATTCAAAGGAAATATAAGTAAAAAGAGTGGAACGCAATATTTTACCAGGTCTCTTCATTTCGCCTGATTTTTGATATAATTTAAGAATTTTCGGTATTGGCCGTTTGTACATGGGAAATGTAAGTAAAGCCACAGGAACACCATATTTTTCTAACATTCTTCATTTCGGTTTTTTTTGCAGAGGAAATCGAGTAAAATAATTGAAAATGATATATTTTATGAATTCTCGAAATTGGGCGTTTATTCAAAGGAAATATAAGTAAAAAGAGTGGAACGCAATATTTTTCCAGGACTCTTCATTTCGCCTGATTTTTGATATATATTAAAAATTTTCGGTATTGGCCGTTTGTACAGGGGAAATGAAAGTAAAGCCACAGAAACACCATATTTTTCTAACATTCTTCATTTCGCTTTTTTTTGCAGAGGAAATCGAGAAAAATAATTGAAAATGATATATTTTATGAATTCTCGATATTGGGCGATTATTCAAAGGAAATATAAGTAAAAACTTTGGAACGCAATATTTTTCCAGGACTTTTCTTTTCGCCTGATTTTTGATATAATTTAAGAATTTTTGCTATTGGCCGTTTGTACATGGGAAATGTAAGTAAAGCCACAGGAACACCATATTTTTCTAACATTCTTCATTTCGCTTTATTTTGCAGAGGAAATCGAGAAAAATAATTGAAAATGATATATATTATGAATTCTCGATATTGGGCGTTTATTCAAAGGAAATATAAGTAAAAACTTTGGAACGCAATATTTTTCCAGGACTCTTCATTTCGCCTGATTTTTGATATATATTAAGAATTTTCGGTATTGGCCGTTTGTACATGGGAAATGAAAGTAAAGCCACAGGAACACCATATTTTTCTAACATTCTTCATTTCGCCTTATTTTGCAGAGGAAATCGAGAAAAATAATTGAAAATTATATATTTTATGAATTCTCGATATTGGGCGTTTATTCAAAGGAAATATAAGTAAAAAGAGTGGAACGCAATATTTTTCCAGGACTCTTTATTCCGCCTGATTTTTGATATATATTAAGAATTTTCGGTATTGGCCGTTTGTACAGGGGAAATGAAAGTAAAGCCACAGAAACACCATATTATTCCAACATTTTTCATTTCGCTTTATTTTGCAGAGGAAATCGAGAAAAATAATTGAAAATGATATATATTATGAATTCTTGATATTGGGCGTTTATTCAAAGGAAATATAAGTAAAAACTTTGGAACGGAATATTTTTCCAGGACTTTTCTTTTCGCCTGATTTTTGATATAATTTAAGAATTTTCGGTATTGGCCGTTTGTAGATGGGAAATGTAAGTAAAGCCACAGGAACACCATATTTTTCTAACATTCTTTATTTCGCTTTTTTTTGCAGAGGAAATCGAGTAAAATAATTGAAAATGATATATTTTATGAATTCTCGATATTGGGCGTTTTTTCAAAGGAAATATAAGTAAAGAGAGTGGAACGCAGTATTTTTCCAGGACTTTTCATTTCGCCTGATTTTTGATATAATTTAAGAATTTTCGGTATTGGCTGTTTGTACATGGGAAATGTAAGTAAAGCCACAGGAACACCATATTTTTCTAACATTCTTCATTTCGCTTTATTTTGCAGAGGAAATCGAGAAAAATGATGGAAAATGATATTATTTTATGAATTCTCGATATTGGGCGTTTATTCAAAGGAAATATAAGAAAAAACTTTGGAACGCAATATTTTTCCAGGACTTTTCTTTTCGCCTGATTTTTGATATAATTTAAGAATTTTCGGTATTGGCCGTTTGTAGATGGGAAATGTAAGTAAAGCCACAGGAACACCATATTTTTGTAACATTCTTCATTTCGCTTTATTTTGCAGAGGAAATCGAGAAAAATAATTGAAAATGATATATATTATGAATTCTCGATATTGGGCGTTTATTCAAACGAAATATAAGTAAAAAGAGTGGAACGCAATATTTCTCCAGGACTCTTCATTTCGCCTGATTTTTGATATAATTTAAGAATTTTCGGTATTGGCCGTTTGTACATGGGAAATGTAAGTAAAGCCACAGGAACACCATATTTTTCTAACATTCTTCATTTCGCTTTATTTTGCAGAGGAAATCGAGAAAAATAATTGAAAATGATATATATTATGAATTCTCGATATTGGGCGTTTATTCAAAGGAAATATAAGTAAAAACTTTGGAACGCAATATTTTTCCAGGACTCTTCATTTCGCCTGATTTTTGATATATATTAAGAATTTTCTGTATTGGCCGTTTGTACAGGGGAAATGAAAGTAAAGCCACAGAAACACCATATTATTCCAACATTCTTCATTTCGCTTTATTTTGCAGAGGAAATCGAGAAAAATAATTGAAAATGATATATATTATGAATTCTCGATATTGGGCGATTATTCAAAAGAAATATAAGTAAAAAGTGTGGAACGCAATATTTTTCCAGGACTCTTTATTTCGACTGATTTTTGATATATTTTAAGAATTTTCGGTATTGGCCGTTTGTACAGGGGAAATGAAAGTAAAGCCACAGAAACACCATATTATTCCAACATTCTTCTTTTCGCTTTATTTTGCAGAGGAAATCGAGAAAAATAATTGAAAATGATATATTTTATGAATTCTTGATATTGGGCGATTATTCATAGGAAATATAAGTAAAAAGAGTGGAACGCAATATTTTTCCAGGACTTTTCTTTTCGCCTGATTTTTGATATAATTTAAGAATTTTCGGTATTGGCCGTTTGTAGATGGGAAACGTAAGTTAAGCCACAGGAACACCATATTTTTCTAACATTCTTCATTTCGCTTTATTTTGCAGAGGAAATCGAGAAAAATAATTGAAAATGATATATATTATGAATTCTCGATATTGGGCGTTTATTCAAAGGAAATATAAGTAAAAACTTTGGAACGCAATATTTTTCCAGGACTTTTCTTTTCGCCTGATTTTTGATATAATGTAAGAATTTTCGGTATTGGCCGTTTGTACATGGGAAATGTAAGTAAAGCCACAGGAACATCATATTTTTCTAACATTCTTCATTTCGCTTTATTTTGTAGAGGAAATCGAGAAAAATAATTGAAAATGATATATATTATGAATTCTCGATATTGGGCGTTTATTCAAAGGAAATATAAGTAAAAACTTTGGAACGCAATATTTTTCCAGGACTCTTCATTTCGCCTGATTTTTGATATAATTTAAGAATTTTCGGTATTGGCCGTTTGTACATGGGAAATGTAAGTAAAGCCACAGGAACACCACATTTTTCCAACATTCTTAATTTCGCCTTATTTTGCAGAGGAAGTCGAGTAAAATAATTGAAAATGATATATTTTATGAATTCTCGATATTGGGCGTTTTTTCACAGGAAATATAAGTAAAAAGAGTGGAACGCAATATTTTTCCAGGACTTTTCTTTTCGCCTGATTTTTGATATAATTTAAGAATTTTCGGTATTGGCCGTGTGTACATGGGAAATGTAAGTAAAGCCACAGGAACACCATATTTTTCCAACATTCTTCATTTCGCCTTATTTTGCAGAGGAAATCGAGTAAAATAATTGAAAATGATATATTTTATGAATTCTCGATATTGGGCGTTTATTCAAAGGAAATATAAGTAAAAAGAGTGGAACGCAATATTTTTCCAGGACTCTTCATTTCGCCTAATTTTTGATATAATTTAAGAATTTTCGGTATTGGCCGTTTGTAGATGGGAAATGTAAGTAAATCCACAGGAACACCATATTTTTCCAACATTCTTCATTTCGTCTTATTTTGCAGAGGAAATCGAGAAAAATAATTGAAAATGATATATTTTATGAATTCTCGAAATTAGGCGTTTATTCAAAGGAAATATAAGTAAAAAGAGTGGAACGCAATATTTTTCCAGGACTCTTCATTTCGCCTGATTTTTGATATATATTAAAAATTTTTGGTATTGGCCGTTTGTACAGGGGAAATGAAAGTAAAGCCACAGAAACACCATATTATTCCAACATTCTTCATTTCGCTTTATTTTGCAGAGGAAATCGAGTAAAATAATTGAAAATGATATATTTTATGAATTCTCGATATTGGGCGTTTATTCAAAGGAAATATAAGTAAAAAGAGTGGAACGCAATATTTTTCCAGGTCTCTTCATTTCGCCTGATTTTTGATATAATTTAAGAATTTTCGGTATTGGCCGTTTGTACATGGGAAATGTAAGTAAAGCCACAGGAACACCATATTTTTCTAACATTCTTCATTTCGGTTTTTTTTGCAGAGGAAATCGAGTAAAATAATTGAAAATGATATATTTTATGAATTCTCGATATTGGATGTTTATTCAAAGGAAATATAAGTAAAAAGAGTGGAACGCAATATTTTTCCAGGTCTCTTCATTTCGCCTGATTATTGATATAATTTAAGAATTTTCGGTATTGGCCGTTTGTAGATGGGAAATGTAAGTAAAGCCACAGGAACACCATATTTTTCTAACATTCTTCATTTCGCCTTTTTTTGCAGAGGAAATCGAGTAAAATAATTGAAAATGATATATTTTATGAATTCACGATATTGGGCGTTTATTCAAAGGAAATATAAGTAAAACGAGTGGAACGCAATATTTTTCCAGGTCTCTTCATTTCGCCTGATTTTTGATATAATTTAAGAATTTTCGGTATTGGCCGTTTGTACATGGGAAATGTAAGTAAAGCCACAGGAACACCATATTTTTCTAACATTCTTCATTTCGCTTTATTTTGCAGAGGAAATCGAGAAAAATAATTGAAAATGATATATATTATGAATTCTCGATATTGGGCGTTTATTCAAAGGAAATATTAGTAAAAACTTTGGAACGCAATATTTTTCCAGGACTTTTCTTTTCGCCTGATTTTTGATATAATTTAAGAATTTTCGGTATTGGCCGTTTGTACATGGGAAATGTAAGTAAAGCCACAGGAACATCATATTTTTCTAACATTCTTCATTTCGCTTTATTTTGCAGAGGAAATCGAGAAAAATAATTGAAAATGATATATATTATGAATTCTCGATATTGGGCGTTTATTCAAAGGAAATATAAGTAAAAAGAGTGGAACGCAATATTTCTCCAGGACTCTTCATTTCGCCTGATTTTTGATATAATTTAAGAATTTTCGGTATTGGCCGTTTGTACATGGGAAATGTAAGTAAAGCCACAGGAACACCATATTTTTCTAACATTCTTCATTTCGCTTTTTTTTGCAGAGGAAATCGAGTAAAATAATTGAAAATGATATATTTTATGAATTCTCGATATTGGGCGTTTATTCAAAGGAAATATAAGTAAAAAGAGTGGAACGCAATATTTTTCCAGGACTCTTCATTTCGCCTGATTTTTGATATAATTTAAGAATTTTCGGTATTGGCCGTTTGTACATGGGAAATGTAAGTAAAGCCACAGGAACACCATATTTTTCTAACATTCTTCATTTCGCTTTATTTTGCAGAGGAAATCGAGAAAAATAATTGAAAATGATATATATTATGAATTCTCGATATTGGGCGTTTATTCAAAGGAAATATTAGTAAAAACTTTGGAACGCAATATTTTTCCAGGACTTTTCTTTTCGCCTGATTTTTGATATAATTTAAGAATTTTCGGTATTGGCCGTTTGTACATGGGAAATGTAAGTAAAGCCACAGGAACATCATATTTTTCTAACGTTCTTCATTTCGCTTTATTTTGCAGAGGAAATCGAGAAAAATAATTGAAAATGATATATATTATGAATTCTCGATATTGGGCGTTTATTCAAAGGAAATATAAGTAAAAAGAGTGGAACGCAATATTTCTCCAGGACTCTTCATTTCGCCTGATTTTTGATATAATTTAAGAATTTTCGGTATTGGCCGTTTGTACATGGGAAATGTAAGTAAAGCCACAGGAACACCATATTTTTCTAACATTCTTCATTTCGCTTTTTTTTGCAGAGGAAATCGAGTGAAATAATTGAAAATGATATATTTTATGAATGCTCGATATTGGGCGTTTATTCAAAGGAAATATAAGTAAAAAGAGTGGAACGCAATATTTTTCCAGGACTCTTCATTTCGCCTGATTTTTGATATAATTTAAGAATTTTCGGTATTGGCCGTTTGTACATGGGAAATGTAAGTAAAGCCACAGGAACACCATATTTTTCTAACATTCTTCATTTCGCTTTATTTTGCAGAGGAAATCGAGAAAAATAATTGAAAATGATATATATTATGAATTCTCGATATTGGGCGTTTATTCAAAGGAAATATTAGTAAAAACTTTGGAACGCAATATTTTTCCAGGACTTTTCTTTTCGCCTGATTTTTGATATAATTTAAGAATTTTCGGTATTGGCCGTTTGTACATGGGAAATGTAAGTAAAGCCACAGGAACATCATATTTTTCTAACATTCTTCATTTCGCTTTATTTGCAGAGGAAATCGAGAAAAATAATTGAAAATGATATATATTATGAATTCTCGATTTTGGGCGTTTATTCAAAGGAAATATAAGTAAAAAGAGTGGAACGCAATATTTCTCCAGGACTCTTCATTTCGCCTGATTTTTGATATATATTAAAAATTTTCGGTATTGGCCGTTTGTACAGGGGAAATGAAAGTAAAGCCACAGAAACACCATATTATTCCAACATTCTTCATTTCGCTTTATTTTGCAGAGGAAATCGAGTAAAATAATTGAAAATGATATATTTTATGAATTCTCGATATTGGGCGTTTATTCAAAGGAAATATAAGTAAAAAGAGTGAAACGCAATATTTTTCCAGGACTTTTCTTTTCGCCTGATTTTTGATATAATTTAAGAATTTTCGGTATTGGCCGTTTGTACATGGGAAATGTAAGTAAAGCCACAGGAACATCATATTTTTCTAACATTCTTCATTTCGCTTTATTTTGCAGAGGAAATCGAGAAAAATAATTGAAAATGATATATATTATGAATTCTCGATATTGGGCGTTTATTCAAAGGAAATATAAGTAAAAAGAGTGGAACGCAATATTTCTCCAGGACTCTTCATTTCGCCTGATTTTTGATATAATTTAAGAATTTTCGGTATTGGCCGTTTGTACATGGGAAATGTAAGTAAAGCCACAGGAACACCATATTTTTCTAACATTCTTCATTTCGCTTTTTTTTGCAGAGGAAATCGAGTAAAATAATTGAAAATGATATATTTTATGAATTCTCGATATTGGGCGTTTATTCAAAGGAAATATAAGTAAAAAGAGTGGAACGCAATATTTATCCAGGACTCTTCATTTCGCCTGATTTTTGATATAATTTAAGAATTTTCGGTATTGGCCGTTTGTACATGGGAAATGTAAGTAAAGCCACAGGAACACCATATTTTTCTAACATTCTTCATTTCGCTTTATTTTGCAGAGGAAATCGAGAAAAATAATTGAAAATGATATATATTATGAATTCTCGATATTGGGCGTTTATTCAAAGGAAATATAAGTAAAAACTTTGGAACGCAATATTTTTCCAGGACTTTTCTTTTCGCCTGATTTTTGATATAATTTAAGAATTTTCGGTATTAGCCGTTTGTAGATGGGAAATGTAAGTAAAGCCACAGGAACACCATATTTTTCTAACATTCTTCATTTCGCTTTATTTTGCAGAGGAAATCGAGAAAAATAATTGAAAATGATATATATTATGAATTCTCGATATTGGGCGATTATTCAAAGGAAATATAAGTAAAAAGTGTGGAACGCAATATTTTTCCAGGACTCTTCATTTCGCCTGATTTTTGATATATATTAAGAATTTTCTGTATTGGCCGTTTGTACAGGGGAAATGAAAGTAAAGCCACAGAAACACCATATTATTCCAACATTCTTCATTTCGCTTTATTTTGCAGAGGAAATCGAGAAAAATAATTGAAAATGATATATATTATGAATTCTCGATATTGGGCGATTATTCAAAGGAAATATAAGTAAAAAGTGTGGAACGCAATATTTTTCCAGGACTCTTCATTTCGCCTGATTTTTGATATATATTAAGAATTTTCGGTATTGGCCGTTTGTACAGGGGAAATGAAAGTAAAGCCACAGAAACACCATATTATTCCAACATTCTTCTTTTCGCTTTATTTTGCAGAGGAAATCGAGAAAAATAATTGAAAATGATATATTTTATGAATTCTCGATATTGGGCGATTATTCAAAGGAAATATAAGTAAAAAGTGTGGAACGCAATATTTTTCCAGGACTTTTCTTTTCGCCTGATTTTTGATATAATTTAAGAATTTTCGGTATTGGCCGTTTGTAGATGGGAAATGTAAGTTAAGCCACAGGAACACCATATTTTTCCAACATTCTTCATTTCGCTTTATTTTGCAGAGGAAATCGAGAAAAATAATTGAAAATGATATATATTATGAATTCTCGATATTGGGCGTTTATTCAAAGGAAATATAAGTAAAAACTTTGGAACGCAATATTTTTCCAGGACTTTTCTTTTCGCCTGATTTTTGATATAATGTAAGAATTTTCGGTATTGGCCGTTTGTACATGGGAAATGTAAGTAAAGCCACAGGAACATCATATTTTTCTAACATTCTTCATTTCGCTTTATTTTGCAGAGGAAATCGAGAAAAATAATTGAAAATGATATATATTATGAATTCTCGATATTGGGCGTTTATTCAAAGGAAATATAAGTAAAAACTTTGGAACGCAATATTTTTCCAGGACTTTTCTTTTCGCCTGATTTTTGATATAATTTAAGAATTTTCGGTATTGGCCGTTTGTAGATGGGAAATGTAAGTAAAGCCACAGGAACACCATATTTTTCTAACATTCTTCATTTCGCTTTATTTTGCAGAGGAAATCGAGAAAAATAATTGAAAATGATATATATTATGAATTCTCGATATTGGGCGTTTATTCAAAGGAAATATAAGTAAAAAGAGTGGAACGCAATATTTTTCCAGGACTCTTCATTTCGCCTGATTTTTGATATAATTTAAGAATTTTCGGTATTGGCCGTTTGTACATGGGAAATGTAAGTAAAGCCACAGGAACACCATATTTTTCTAACATTCTTCATTTCGCTTTTTTTTGCAGAGGAAATCGAGTAAAATAATTGAAAATGATATATTTTATGAATTCTCGATATTGGGCGTTTATTCAAAGGAAATATAAGTAAAAAGAGTGGAACGCAATATTTTTCCAGGACTCTTCATTTCGCCTGATTTTTGATATAATTTAAGAATTTTCGGTATTGGCCGTTTGTACATGGGAAATGTAAGTAAAGCCACAGGAACACCATATTTTTCTAACATTCTTCATTTCGCTTTATTTTGCAGAGGAAATCGAGAAAAATAATTGAAAATGATATATATTATGAATTCTCGATATTGGGCGTTTATTCAAAGGAAATATAAGTAAAAACTTTGGAACGCAATATTTTTCCAGGACTTTTCTTTTCGCCTGATTTTTGATATAATTTAAGAATTTTCGGTATTAGCCGTTTGTAGATGAGAAATGTAAGTAAAGCCACAGGAACACCATATTTTTCTAACATTCTTCATTTCGCTTTATTTTGCAGAGGAAATCGAGAAAAATAATTGAAAATGATATATTTTATGAATTCTCGATATTGGGCGATTATTCAAAGGAAATATAAGTAAAAAGTGTGGAACGCAATATTTTTCCAGGACTCTTCATTTCGCCTGATTTTTGATATATATTAAGAATTTTCTGTATTGGCCGTTTGTACAGGGGAAATGAAAGTAAAGCCACAGAAACACCATATTATTCCAACATTCTTCATTTCGCTTTATTTTGCAGAGGAAATCGAGAAAAATAATTGAAAATGATATATATTATGAATTCTCGATATTGGGCGATTATTCAAAGGAAATATAAGTAAAAAGTGTGGAACGCAATATTTTTCCAGGACTCTTCATTTCGCCTGATTTTTGATATATATTAAGAATTTTCGGTATTGGCCGTTTGTACAGGGGAAATGAAAGTAAAGCCACAGAAACACCATATTATTCCAACATTCTTCTTTTCGCTTTATTCTGCAGAGGAAATCGAGAAAAATAATTGAAAATGATATATTTTATGAATTCTCGATATTGGGCGATTATTCAAAGGAAATATAAGTAAAAAGTGTGGAACGCAATATTTTTCCAGGACTTTTCTTTTCGCCTGATTTTTGATATAATTTAAGAATTTTCGGTATTGGCCGTTTGTAGATGGGAAATGTAAGTTAAGCCACAGGAACACCATATTTTTCTAACATTCTTCATTTCGCTTTATTTTGCAGAGGAAATCGAGAAAAATAATTGAAAATGATATATATTATGAATTCCCGATATTGGGCGTTTATTCAAAGGAAATATAAGTAAAAACTTTGGAACGCAATATTTTTCCAGGACTTTTCTTTTCGCCTGATTTTTGATATAATGTAAGAATTTTCGGTATTGGCCGTTTGTACATGGGAAATGTAAGTAAAGCCACAGGAACATCATATTTTTCTAACATTCTTCATTTCGCTTTATTTTGCAGAGGAAATCGAGTAAAATAATTGAAAATGATATATATTATGAATTCTCGATATTGGGCGTTTATTCAAAGGAAATATAAGAAAAAACTTTGGAACGCAATATTTTTCCAGGACTCTTCATTTCGCCTGATTTTTGATATATATTAAGAATTTTCGGTATTGGCCGTTTGTACAGGGGAAATGAAAGTAAAGCCACAGAAACACCATATTATTCCAACATTCTTCTTTTCGGTTTTTTTTGCAGAGGAAATCGAGAAAAATAATTGAAAATGATATATTTTATGAATTCTCGATATTGGGCGATTATTCAAAGGAAATATAAGTAAAAAGAGTGGAACGCAATATTTTTCCAGGACTTTTCTTTTCGCCTGATTTTTGATATAATTTAAGAATTTTCGGTATTGGCCGTTTGTAGATGGGAAATGTAAGTTAAGCCACAGGAACACCATATTTTTCCAACATTCTTCATTTCGCTTTATTTTGCAGAGGAAATCGAGAAAAATAATTGAAAATGATATATATTATGAATTCTCGATATTGGGCGTTTATTCAAAGGAAATATAAGTAAAAACTTTGGAACGCAATATTTTTCCAGGACTTTTCTTTTCGCCTGATTTTTGATATAATGTAAGAATTTTCTGTATTGGCCGTTTGTACAGGGGAAATGTAAGTAAAGCCACAGGAACACCATATTTTTCTAACATTCTTCATTTCGCTTTATTTTGCAGAGGAAATCGAGAAAAATAATTGAAAATGACATATATTTTGAATTCTCGATATTGGGCGTTTATTCAAAGGAAATGTAAGTAAAAAGAGTGGAACGCAATATTTTCCCAGGACTCTTCATTTCGCTTGATTTTTGATATAATTTAAGAATTTTCGGTATTGGCCGTTTGCACATGGGAAATGTAAGTAAAGCCACAGGAACACCACATTTTTCCAACATTCTTAATTTCGCCTTATTTTGCAGAGGAAGTCGAGTAAAATAATTGAAAATGATATATTTTATGAATTCTCGATATTGGGCGTTTTTTCACAGGAAATATAAGTAAAAAGAGTGGAACGCAATATTTTTCCAGGACTTTTCTTTTCGCCTGATTTTTGATATAATTTAAGAATTTTCGGTATTGGCCGTTTGTACATGGGAAATGTAAGTAAAGCCACAGGAACACCATATTTTTCCAACATTCTTAATTTCGCCTTATTTTGCAGAGGAAGTCGAGTAAAATAATTGAAAATGATATATTTTATGAATTCTCGATATTGGGCGTTTTTTCACAGGAAATATAAGTAAAAAGAGTGGAACGCAATATTTTTCCAGGACTTTTCTTTTCGCCTGATTTTTGATATAATTTAAGAATTTTCGGTTTTGGCCGTTTGTACATGGGAAATGTAAGTAAAGCCACAGGAACACCATATTTTTCCAACATTCTTCATTTCGCTTTATTTTGCAGAGGAAATCGAGTAAAATAATTGAAAATGATATATTTTATGAATTCTCGATATTGGGCGTTTATTCAAAGGAAATATAAGTAAAAAGAGTGGAACGCAATATTTTTCCAGGTCTCTTCATTTCGCCTGATTTTTGATATATATTAAAAATTTTCGGTATTGGCCGTTTGTTGATGGGAAATGTAAGTAAAGCCACAGGAACACCATATTATTCCAACATTCTTCATTTCGCTTTATTTTGCAGAGGAAATCGAGTAAAATAATTGAAAATTATATATTTTATGAATTCTCGATATTGGGCGTTTATTCAAAGGAAATATAAGTAAAAAGAGTGGAACGCAATATTTTTCCAGGTCTCTTCATTTCGCCTGATTTTTGATATAATTTAAGAATTTTCGGTATTGGCCGTTTGTTGATGGGAAATGTAAGTAAAGCCACAGGAACACCATATTATTCCAACATTCTTCATTTCGCTTTATTTTGCAGAGGAAATCGAGTAAAATAATTGAAAATTATATATTTTATGAATTCTCGATATTGGGCGTTTATTCAAAGGAAATATAAGTAAAAAGAGTGGAACGCAATATTTTTCCAGGTCTCTTCATTTCGCCTGATTTTTGATATAATTTAAGAATTTTCGGTATTGGCCGTTTGTAGATGGGAAATGTAAGTAAAGCCACAGGAACACCATATTTTTCCAACATTCTTCATTTCGCTTTATTTTGCAGAGGAAATCGAGTAAAATAATTGAAAATGATATATTTTATGAATTCTCGATATTGGGCGTTTATTCAAAGGAAATATAAGTAAAAAGAGTGGAACGCAATATTTTTCCAGGTCTCTTCATTTCGCCTGATTTTTGATAAATATTAAAAATTTTCGGTATTGGCCGTTTGTTGATGGGAAATGTAAGTAAAGCCACAGGAACACCATATTATTCCAACATTCTTCATTTCGCTTTATTTTGCAGAGGAAATCGAGTAAAATAATTGAAAATTATATATTTTATGAATTCTCGATATTGGGCGTTTATTCAAAGGAAATATAAGTAAAAAGAGTGGAACGCAATATTTTTCCAGGTCTCTTCATTTCGCCTGATTTTTGATATAATTTAAGAATTTTCGGTATTGGCCGTTTGTAGATGGGAAATGTAAGTTAAGCCACAGGAACACCATATTTTTCCAACATTCTTCATTTCGCTTTATTTTGCAGAGGAAATCGAGAAAAATAATTGAAAATGATATATATTATGAATTCTCGATATTGAGCGTTTATTCAAAGGAAATATAAGTAAAAACTTTGGAACGCAATATTTTTCCAGGACTTTTCTTTTCGCCTGATTTTTGATATAATGTAAGAATTTTCTGTATTGGCCGTTTGTACAGGGGAAATGTAAGTAAAGCCACAGGAACACCATATTTTTCTAACATTCTTCATTTCGCTTTATTTTGCAGAGGAAATCGAGAAAAATAATTGAAAATGACATATATTTTGAATTCTCGATATTGGGCGTTTATTCAAAGGAAATGTAAGTAAAAAGAGTGGAACGCAATATTTTCCCAGGACTCTTCATTTCGCTTGATTTTTGATATAATTTAAGAATTTTCGGTATTGGCCGTTTGCACATGGGAAATGTAAGTAAAGCCACAGGAACACCACATTTTTCCAACATTCTTAATTTCGCCTTATTTTGCAGAGGAAGTCGAGTAAAATAATTGAAAATGATATATTTTATGAATTCTCGATATTGGGCGTTTTTTCACAGGAAATATAAGTAAAAAGAGTGGAACGCAATATTTTTCCAGGACTTTTCTTTTCGCCTGATTTTTGATATAATTTAAGAATTTTCGGTATTGGCCGTTTGTACATGGGAAATGTAAGTAAAGCCACAGGAACACCATATTTTTCCAACATTCTTAATTTCGCCTTATTTTGCAGAGGAAGTCGAGTAAAATAATTGAAAATGATATATTTTATGAATTCTCGATATTGGGCGTTTTTTCACAGGAAATATAAGTAAAAAGAGTGGAACGCAATATTTTTCCAGGACTTTTCTTTTCGCCTGATTTTTGATATAATTTAAGAATTTTCGGTTTTGGCCGTTTGTACATGGGAAATGTAAGTAAAGCCACAGGAACACCATATTTTTCCAACATTCTTCATTTCGCTTTATTTTGCAGAGGAAATCGAGTAAAATAATTGAAAATGATATATTTTATGAATTCTCGATATTGGGCGTTTATTCAAAGGAAATATAAGTAAAAAGAGTGGAACGCAATATTTTTCCAGGTCTCTTCATTTCGCCTGATTTTTGATATATATTAAAAATTTTCGGTATTGGCCGTTTGTTGATGGGAAATGTAAGTAAAGCCACAGGAACACCATATTATTCCAACATTCTTCATTTCGCTTTATTTTGCAGAGGAAATCGAGTAAAATAATTGAAAATTATATATTTTATGAATTCTCGATATTGGGCGTTTATTCAAAGGAAATATAAGTAAAAAGAGTGGAACGCAATATTTTTCCAGGTCTCTTCATTTCGCCTGATTTTTGATATAATTTAAGAATTTTCGGTATTGGCCGTTTGTACATGGGAAATGTAAGTAAAGCCACAGGAACACCATATTTTTCTAACATTCTTCATTTCGGTTTTTTTTGCAGAGGAAATCGAGTAAAATAATTGAAAATGATATATTTTATGAATTCTCGATATTGGGCGTTTATTCAAAGGAAATATAAGTAAAAAGAGTGGAACGCAATATTTTTCCAGGTCTCTTCATTTCGCCTGATTTTTGATAAATATTAAAAATTTTCGGTATTGGCCGTTTGTTGATGGGAAATGTAAGTAAAGCCACAGGAACACCATATTATTCCAACATTCTTCATTTCGCTTTATTTTGCAGAGGAAATCGAGTAAAATAATTGAAAATTATATATTTTATGAATTCTCGATATTGGGCGTTTATTCAAAGGAAATATAAGTAAAAAGAGTGGAACGCAATATTTTTCCAGGTCTCTTCATTTCGCCTGATTTTTGATATAATTTAAGAATTTTCGGTATTGGCCGTTTGTAGATGGGAAATGTAAGTAAAGCCACAGGAACACCATATTTTTCTAACATTCTTCATTTCGCTTTTTTTTGCAGAGGAAATCGAGTAAAATAATTGAAAATGATATATTTTATGAATTCTCGATATTGGGCGTTTATTCAAAGGAAATATAAGTAAAAAGAGTGGAACGCAATATTTTTCCAGGTCTCTTCATTTCGCCTGATTTTTGATATAATTTAAGAATTTTCGGTATTGGCCGTTTGTAGATGGGAAATGTAAGTAAAGCCACAGGAACACCATATTTTCCAACATTCTTCATTTCGCCTTATTTTGCAGAGGAAATCGAGTAAAATAATTGAAAATGATATATTTTATGAATTCTCGATATTGGGCGTTTATTCAAAGGAAATATAAGTAAAAAGAGTGGAACGCAATATTTTTCCAGGTCTCTTCATTTCGCCTGATTTTTGATATAATTTAAGAATGTTCGGTATTGGCCGTTTGTACAGGGGAAATGAAAGTAAAGCCACAGAAACACCATATTTTTCTAACATTCTTCATTTCGGTTTTTTTTGCAGAGGAAATCGAGTAAAATAATTGAAAATGATATATTTTATGAATTCTCGTTATTGGGCGTTTATTCAAAGGAAATATAAGTAAAAAGAGTGGAACGCAATATTTTTCCAGGACTCTTCATTTCGCCTGATTTTTGATATATATTAAAAATTTTCGGTATTGGCCGTTTGTACAGGGGAAATGAAAGTAAAGCCACAGAAACACCATATTATTCCAACATTCTTCATTTCGCTTTATTTTGCAGAGGAAATCGAGTAAAATAATTGAAAATGATATATTTTATGAATTCTCGATATTGGGCGTTTATTCAAAGGAAATATAAGTAAAAAGAGTGGAACGCAATATTTTTCCAGGTCTCTTCATTTCGCCTGATTTTTGATATAATTTAAGAATTTTCGGTATTGGCCGTTTGTACATGGGAAATGTAAGTAAAGCCACAGGAACACCATATTTTTCTAACATTCTTCATTTCGGTTTTTTTTGCAGAGGAAATCGAGTAAAATAATTGAAAATGATATATTTTATGAATTCTCGATATTGGATGTTTATTCAAAGGAAATATAAGTAAAAAGAGTGGAACGCAATATTTTTCCAGGTCTCTTCATTTCGCCTGATTTTTGATATAATTTAAGAATTTTCGGTATTGGCCGTTTGTAGATGGGAAATGTAAGTAAAGCCACAGGAACACCATATTTTTCCAACATTCTTCATTTCGCTTTATTTTGCAGAGGAAATCGAGTAAAATAATTGAAAATGATATATTTTATGAATTCTCGATATTGGGCGTTTATTCAAAGGAAATATAAGTAAAAAGAGTGGAACGCAATATTTTTCCAGGTCTCTTCATTTCGCCTGATTTTTGATAAATATTAAAAATTTTCGGTATTGGCCGTTTGTTGATGGGAAATGTAAGTAAAGCCACAGGAACACCATATTATTCCAACATTCTTCATTTCGCTTTATTTTGCAGAGGAAATCGAGTAAAATAATTGAAAATTATATATTTTATGAATTCTCGATATTGGGCGTTTATTCAAAGGAAATATAAGTAAAAAGAGTGGAACGCAATATTTTTCCAGGTCTCTTCATTTCGCCTGATTTTTGATATAATTTAAGAATTTTCGGTATTGGCCGTTTGTAGATGGGAAATGTAAGTTAAGCCACAGGAACACCATATTTTTCCAACATTCTTCATTTCGCTTTATTTTGCAGAGGAAATCGAGAAAAATAATTGAAAATGATATATATTATGAATTCTCGATATTGGGCGTTTATTCAAAGGAAATATAAGTAAAAACTTTGGAACGCAATATTTTTCCAGGACTTTTCTTTTCGCCTGATTTTTGATATAATGTAAGAATTTTCTGTATTGGCCGTTTGTACAGGGGAAATGTAAGTAAAGCCACAGGAACACCATATTTTTCTAACATTCTTCATTTCGCTTTATTTTGCAGAGGAAATCGAGAAAAATAATTGAAAATGACATATATTTTGAATTCTCGATATTGGGCGTTTATTCAAAGGAAATGTAAGTAAAAAGAGTGGAACGCAATATTTTCCCAGGACTCTTCATTTCGCTTGATTTTTGATATAATTTAAGAATTTTCGGTATTGGCCGTTTGCACATGGGAAATGTAAGTAAAGCCACAGGAACACCACATTTTTCCAACATTCTTAATTTCGCCTTATTTTGCAGAGGAAGTCGAGTAAAATAATTGAAAATGATATATTTTATGAATTCTCGATATTGGGCGTTTTTTCACAGGAAATATAAGTAAAAAGAGTGGAACGCAATATTTTTCCAGGACTTTTCTTTTCGCCTGATTTTTGATATAATTTAAGAATTTTCGGTATTGGCCGTTTGTACATGGGAAATGTAAGTAAAGCCACAGGAACACCATATTTTTCCAACATTCTTAATTTCGCCTTATTTTGCAGAGGAAGTCGAGTAAAATAATTGAAAATGATATATTTTATGAATTCTCGATATTGGGCGTTTTTTCACAGGAAATATAAGTAAAAAGAGTGGAACGCAATATTTTTCCAGGACTTTTCTTTTCGCCTGATTTTTGATATAATTTAAGAATTTTCGGTTTTGGCCGTTTGTACATGGGAAATGTAAGTAAAGCCACAGGAACACCATATTTTTCCAACATTCTTCATTTCGCTTTATTTTGCAGAGGAAATCGAGTAAAATAATTGAAAATGATATATTTTATGAATTCTCGATATTGGGCGTTTATTCAAAGGAAATATAAGTAAAAAGAGTGGAACGCAATATTTTTCCAGGTCTCTTCATTTCGCCTGATTTTTGATATATATTAAAAATTTTCGGTATTGGCCGTTTGTTGATGGGAAATGTAAGTAAAGCCACAGGAACACCATATTATTCCAACATTCTTCATTTCGCTTTATTTTGCAGAGGAAATCGAGTAAAATAATTGAAAATTATATATTTTATGAATTCTCGATATTGGGCGTTTATTCAAAGGAAATATAAGTAAAAAGAGTGGAACGCAATATTTTTCCAGGTCTCTTCATTTCGCCTGATTTTTGATATAATTTAAGAATTTTCGGTATTGGCCGTTTGTACATGGGAAATGTAAGTAAAGCCACAGGAACACCATATTTTTCTAACATTCTTCATTTCGGTTTTTTTTGCAGAGGAAATCGAGTAAAATAATTGAAAATGATATATTTTATGAATTCTCGATATTGGGCGTTTATTCAAAGGAAATATAAGTAAAAAGAGTGGAACGCAATATTTTTCCAGGTCTCTTCATTTCGCCTGATTTTTGATAAATATTAAAAATTTTCGGTATTGGCCGTTTGTTGATGGGAAATGTAAGTAAAGCCACAGGAACACCATATTATTCCAACATTCTTCATTTCGCTTTATTTTGCAGAGGAAATCGAGTAAAATAATTGAAAATTATATATTTTATGAATTCTCGATATTGGGCGTTTATTCAAAGGAAATATAAGTAAAAAGAGTGGAACGCAATATTTTTCCAGGTCTCTTCATTTCGCCTGATTTTTGATATAATTTAAGAATTTTCGGTATTGGCCGTTTGTAGATGGGAAATGTAAGTAAAGCCACAGGAACACCATATTTTTCTAACATTCTTCATTTCGCTTTTTTTTGCAGAGGAAATCGAGTAAAATAATTGAAAATGATATATTTTATGAATTCTCGATATTGGGCGTTTATTCAAAGGAAATATAAGTAAAAAGAGTGGAACGCAATATTTTTCCAGGTCTCTTCATTTCGCCTGATTTTTGATATAATTTAAGAATTTTCGGTATTGGCCGTTTGTAGATGGGAAATGTAAGTAAAGCCACAGGAACACCATATTTTCCAACATTCTTCATTTCGCCTTATTTTGCAGAGGAAATCGAGTAAAATAATTGAAAATGATATATTTTATGAATTCTCGATATTGGGCGTTTATTCAAAGGAAATATAAGTAAAAAGAGTGGAACGCAATATTTTTCCAGGACTCTTCATTTCGCCTGATTTTTGATATAATTTAAGAATTTTCGGTATTGGCCGTTTGTACAGGGGAAATGAAAGTAAAGCCACAGAAACACCATATTTTTCTAACATTCTTCATTTCGGTTTTTTTTGCAGAGGAAATCGAGTAAAATAATTGAAAATGATATATTTTATGAATTCTCGTTAATGGGCGTTTATTCAAAGGAAATATAAGTAAAAAGAGTGGAACGCAATATTTTTCCAGGACTCTTCATTTCGCCTGATTTTTGATATATATTAAAAATTTTCGGTATTGGCCGTTTGTACAGGGGAAATGAAAGTAAAGCCACAGAAACACCATATTATTCCAACATTCTTCATTTCGCTTTATTTTGCAGAGGAAATCGAGTAAAATAATTGAAAATGATATATTTTATGAATTCTCGATATTGGGCGTTTATTCAAAGGAAATATAAGTAAAAAGAGTGGAACGCAATATTTTTCCAGGTCTCTTCATTTCGCCTGATTTTTGATATAATTTAAGAATTTTCGGTATTGGCCGTTTGTACATGGGAAATGTAAGTAAAGCCACAGGAACACCATATTTTTCTAACATTCTTCATTTCGGTTTTTTTTGCAGAGGAAATCGAGTAAAATAATTGAAAATGATATATTTTATGAATTCTCGATATTGGATGTTTATTCAAAGGAAATATAAGTAAAAAGAGTGGAACGCAATATTTTTCCAGGTCTCTTCATTTCGCCTGATTTTTGATATAATTTAAGAATTTTCGGTATTGGCCGTTTGTAGATGGGAAATGTAAGTTAAGCCACAGGAACACCATATTTTTCTAACATTCTTCATTTCGCCTTTTTTTTTGCAGAGGAAATCGAGTAAAATAATTGAAAATGATATATTTTATGAATTCTCGATATTGGGCGTTTATTCAAAGGAAATATAAGTAAAAAGAGTGGAACGCAATATTTTTCCAGGTCTCTTCATTTCGCCTGATTTTTGATATAATTTAAGAATTTTCGGTATTGGCCGTTTTTAGATGGGAAATGTAAGTAAATCCACAGGAACACCATATTTTTCCAACATTCTTCATTTCGTCTTATTTTGCAGAGGAAATCGAGTAAAATAATTGAAAATGATATATTTTATGAATTCTCGATATTGGGCGTTTATTCAAAGGAAATATAAGTAAAAAGAGTGGAACGCAATATTTTTCCAGGACTCTTCATTTCGCCTGATTTTTGATATAATTTAAGAATTTTCGGTATTGGCCGTTTGTACATGGGAAATGTAAGTAAAGCCACAGGAACACCATATTTTTCCAACATTCTTCATTTCGCTTTATTTTGCAGAGGAAATCGAGTAAAATAATTGAAAATGATATATTTTATGAATTCTCGATATTGGGCGTTTATTCAAAGGAAATATAAGTAAAAAGAGTGGAACGCAATATTTTTCCAGGACTCTTCATTTCGCCTGATTTTTGATATATATTAAGAATTTTCGGTATTGGCCGTTTGTAGATGGGAAATGTAAGTAAATCCACAGGAACACCATATTTTTCTAACATTCTTCATTTCGGTTTTTTTTGCAGAGGAAATCGAGTAAAATAATTGAAAATGATATATTTTATGAATTCTCGATATTGGGCGTTTATTCAAAGGAAATATAAGTAAAAAGAGTGGAACGCAATATTTTTCCAGGACTCTTCATTTCGCCTGATTTTTGATATAATTTAAGAATTTTCGGTATTGGCCGTTTGTACAGGGGAAATGAAAGTAAAGCCACAGAAACACCATATTATTCCAACATTCTTCATTTCGGTTTTTTTTGCAGAGGAAATCGAGTAAAATAATTGAAAATGATATATTTTATGAATTCTCGATATTGGGCGTTTATTCAAAGGAAATATAAGTAAAAAGAGTGGAACGCAATATTTTTCCAGGACTCTTCATTTCGCCTGATTTTTGATATATATTAAAAATTTTCAGTATTGGCCGTTTGTACAGGGGAAATGAAAGTAAAGCCACTGAAACACCATATTATTCCAACATTCTTCATTTCGCTTTATTTTGCAGAGGAAATCGAGTAAAATAATTGAAAATGATATATTTTATGAATTCTCGATATTGGGCGTTTATTCAAAGGAAATATAAGTAAAAAGAGTGGAACGCAATATTTTTCCAGGTCTCTTCATTTCGCCTGATTTTTGATATAATTTAAGAATTTTCGGTATTGGCCGTTTGTACATGGGAAATGTAAGTAAAGCCACAGGAACACCATATTTTTCTAACATTCTTCATTTCGGTTTTTTTTGCAGAGGAAATCGAGTAAAATAATTGAAAATGATATATTTTATGAATTCTCGATATTGGATGTTTATTCAAAGGAAATATAAGTAAAAAGAGTGGAACGCAATATTTTTCCAGGTCTCTTCATTTCGCCTGATTTTTGATATAATTTAAGAATTTTCGGTATTGGCCGTTTTTAGATGGGAAATGTAAGTAAATCCACAGGAACACCATATTTTTCCAACATTCTTCATTTCGTCTTATTTTGCAGAGGAAATCGAGAAAAATAATTGAAAATGATATATATTATGAATTCTTGATATTGGGCGATTATTCATAGGAAATATAAGTTAAAAGTGTGGAACGCAATATTTTTCCAGGACTCTTCATTTCGCCTGATTTTTGATATAATTTAAGAATTTTCGGTATTGGCCGTTTGTAGATGGGAAATGTAAGTAAAGCCACAGGAACACCATATTTTTCTAACATTCTTCATTTCGCTTTATTTTGCAGAGGAAATCGAGAAAAATAATTGAAAATGATATACATTATGAATTCTCGATATTGGGCGTTTATTCAAAGGAAATATAAGTAAAAAGAGTGGAACGCAATATTTTTCCAGGACTCTTCATTTCGCCTGATTTTTGATATAATTTAAGAATTTTCGGTATTGGCCGTTTGTAGATGGGAAATGTAAGTAAAGCCACAGGAACACCATATTTTTCTAACATTCTTCATTTCGCTTTATTTTGCAGAGGAAATCGAGAAAAATAATTGAAAATGATATACATTATGAATTCTCGATATTGGGCGTTTATTCAAAGGTAATATAAGTAAAAAGAGTGGAACGCAATATTTTTCCAGGACTCTTCATTTCGCCTGATTTTTGATATAATTTAAGAATTTTCGGTATTGGCCGTTTGTACATGGGAAATGTAAGTAAAGCCACAGGAACACCATATTTTTCTAACATTCTTCATTTCGCTTTTTTTTGCAGAGGAAATCGAGTAAAATAATTGAAAATGATAAATTTTATGAATTCTCGATATTGGGCGTTTATTCAAAGGAAATATAAGTAAAAAGAGTGGAACGCAATATTTTTCCAGGACTTTTCTTTTCGCCTGATTTTGGATATAATTTAAGAATTTTCGGTATTGGCCGTTTGTAGATGGGAAATGTAAGTAAAGCCACAAGAACACCATATTTTTCTAACATTCTTCATTTCGCTTTATTTTGCAGAGGAAATCGAGAAAAATAATTGAAAATGATATATATTATGAATTCTCGATATTGGGCGTTTATTCAAAGGAAATATAAGTAAAAAGAGTGGAACGCAATATTTTTCCAGGACTCTTCATTTCGCCTGATTTTTGATATATTTTAAGAATTTTCGGTATTGGCCGTTTGTACAGGGGAAATGTAAGTAAAGCCACAGGAACACCATATTTTTCTAACATTCTTCATTTCGCTTTTTTTTGCAGAGGAAATCGAGTAAAATAATTGAAAATGATATATTTTATGAATTCTCGATATTGGGTGTTTATTCAAAGGAAATATAAGTAAAAAGAGTGGAACGCAATATTTTTCCAGGACTCTTCATTTCGCCTGATTTTTGATATAATTTAAGAATTTTCGGTATTGGCCGTTTGTACATGGGAAATGTAAGTAAAGCCACAGGAACACCATATTTTTCTAACATTCTTCATTTCGCTTTATTTTGCAGAGGAAATCGAGAAAAATAATTGAAAATGATATATATTATGAATTCTCGATATTGGGCGTTTATTCAAAGGAAATATAAGTAAAAACTTTGGAACGCAATATTTTTCCAGGACTTTTCTTTTCGCCTGATTTTTGATATAATTTAAGAATTTTCGGTATTGGCCGTTTGTAGATGGGAAATGTAAGTAAAGCCACAGGAACACCATATTTTTCTAACATTCTTCATTTCGCTTTATTTTGCAGAGGAAATCGAGAAAAATAATTGAAAATGATATATTTTATGAATTCTCGATATTGGGCGATTATTCATAGGAAATATAAGTAAAAAGTGTGGAACGCAATATTTTTCCAGGTCTCTTCATTTCGCCTGATTTTTGATATAATTTAAGAATTTTCGGTATTGGCCGTTTTTAGATGGGAAATGTAAGTAAATCCACAGGAACACCATATTTTTCCAACATTCTTCATTTCGTCTTATTTTGCAGAGGAAATCGAGAAAAATAATTGAAAATGATATATTTTATGAATTCTCGATATTGGGCGATTATTCAAAGGAAATATAAGTAAAAAGTGTGGAACGCAATATTTTTCCAGGACTTTTCTTTTCGCCTGATTTTTGATATAATTTAAGAATTTTCGGTATTGGCCGTTTGTAGATGGGAAATGTAAGTTAAGCCACAGGAACACCATATTTTTCTAACATTTTTCATTTCGCTTTATTTTGCAGAGGAAATCGAGAAAAATAATTGAAAATGATATATATTATGAATTCTCGATATTGGGCGTTTATTCAAAGGAAATATAAGTAAAAACTTTGGAACGCAATATTTTTCCAGGACTTTTCTTTTCGCCTGATTTTTGATATAATTTAAGAATTTTCGGTATTGGCCGTTTGTACATGGGAAATGTAAGTAAAGCCACAGGAACATCATACTTTTCTAACATTCTTCATTTCGCTTTATTTTGCAGAGGAAATCGAGAAAAATAATTGAAAATGATATATATTATGAATTCTCGATATTGGGCGTTTATTCAAAGGAAATATAAGTAAAAACTTTGGAACGCAATATTTTTCCAGGACATTTCTTTTCGCCTGATTTTTGATATAATTTAAGAATTTTCGGTATTGGCCGTTTGTAGATGGGAAATGTAAGTAAAGCCACAGGAACACCATATTTTTCTAACATTCTTCATTTCGCTTTATTTTGCAGAGGAAATCGAGAAAAATAATTGAAAATGACATATATTATGAATTCTCGATATTGGGCGTTTATTCAAAGGAAATGTAAGTAAAAAGAGTGGAACGCAATATTTTCCCAGGACTCTTCATTTCGCCTGATTTTTGATATAATTTAAGAATTTTCGGTATTGGCCGTTTGTACATGGGAAATGTAAGTAAAGCCACAGGAACATCATACTTTTCTAACATTCTTCATTTCGCTTTATTTTGCAGAGGAAATCGAGAAAAATAATTGAAAATGATATATATTATGAATTCTCGATATTGGGCGTTTATTCAAAGGAAATATAAGTAAAAACTTTGGAACGCAATATTTTTCCGGGACTTTTCTTTTCGCCTGATTTTTGATATAATTTAAGAATTTTCGGTATTGGCCGTTTGTACATGGGAAATGTAAGTAAAGCCACAGGAACATCATATTTTTCTAACATTCTTCATTTCGCTTTATTTTGCAGAGGAAATCGAGAAAAATAATTGAAAATGATATATATTATGAATTCTCGATATTGGGCGTTTATTCAAAGGAAATATAAGTAAAAACTTTGGAACGCAATATTTTTCCGGGACTTTTCTTTTCGCCTGATTTTTGATATAATTTAAGAATTTTCGGTATTGGCCGTTTGTAGATGGGAAATGTAAGTAAAGCCACAGGAACACCATATTTTTCTAACATTCTTCATTTCGCTTTATTTTGCAGAGGAAATCGAGAAAAATAATTGAAAATGATATATTTTATGAATTCTCGATATTGGGCGATTATTCAAAGGAAATATAAGTAAAAAGTGTGGAACGCAATATTTTTCCAGGACTTTTCTTTTCGCCTGATTTTTGATATAATTTAAGAATTTTCGGTATTGGCCGTTTGTAGATGGGAAATGTAAGTTAAGCCACAGGAACACCATATTTTTCTAACATTCTTCATTTCGTTTTATTTTGCAGAGGAAATCGAGAAAAATAATTGAAAATGATATATATTATGAATTCTCGATATTGGGCGTTTATTCAAAGGAAATATAAGTAAAAACTTTGGAACGCAATATTTTTCCAGGACTTTTCTTTTCGCCTGATTTTTCATATAATTTAAGAATTTTCGGTATTGGCCGTTTGTAGATGGGAAATGTAAGTAAAGCCACAGGAACATCATATTTTTCTAACATTCTTCATTTCGCTTTATTTTGCAGAGGAAATCGAGAAAAATAATTGAAAATGATATATATTATGAATTCTCGATATTGGGCGTTTATTCAAAGGAAATATAAGTAAAAACTTTGGAACGCAATATTTTTCCAGGACTTTTCTTTTCGCCAGATTTTTGATATAATTTAAGAAATTTCGGTATTGGCCGTTTGTACATGAGAAATGTAAGTAAAGCCACAGGAACATCATATTTTTCTAACATTCTTCATTTCGCTTTATTTTGCAGAGGAAATCGAGAAAAATAATTGAAAATGATATATATTATGAATTCTCGATATTGGGCGTTTATTCAAAGGAAGTATAAGTAAAAACTTTGGAACGCAATATTTTTCCGGGACTTTTCTTTTCGCCTGATTTTTGATATAATTTAAGAATTTTCGGTATTGGCCGTTTGTACATGGGAAATGTAAGTAAAGCCACAGGAACATCATATTTTTCTAACATTCTTCATTTCGCTTTATTTTGCAGAGGAAATCGAGAAAAATAATTGAAAATGATATATATTATGAATTCTCGATATTGGGCGTTTATTCAAAGGAAATATAAGTAAAAACTTTGGAACGCAATATTTTTCCAGGACTTTTCTTTTCGCCTGATTTTTGATATAATTTAAGAATTTTCGGTATTGGCCGTTTGTAGATGGGAAATGTAAGTAAAGCCACAGGAACACCATATTTTTCTAACATTCTTCATTTCGCTTTATTTTGCAGAGGAAATCGAGTAAAATAATTGATAATGATATATTTTATGAATTCTCGATATTGGATGTTTATTCAAAGGAAATATAAGTAAAAAGAGTGGAACGCAATATTTTTCCAGGTCTCTTCATTTCGCCTGATTTTTGATATAATTTAAGAATTTTCGGTATTGGCCGTTTGTAGATGGGAAATGTAAGTAAAGCCACAGGAACACCATATTTTTCTAACATTCTTCATTTCGCCTTTTTTTTGCAGAGGAAATCGAGTAAAATTATTGAAAATGATATATTTTATGAATTCTCGATATTGGGCGTTTATTCAAAGGAAATATAAGTAAAAAGAGTGGAACGCAATATTTTTCCAGGTCTCTTCATTTCGCCTGATTTTTGATATAATTTAAGAATTTTCGGTATTGGCCGTTTGTAGATGGGAAATGTAAGTAAAGCCCCAGGAACACCATACTTTTCTAACATTCTTCATTTCGCTTTATTTTGCAGAGGAAATCGAGAAAAATAATTGAAAATGATATATATTATGAATTCTCGATATTGGGCGTTTATTCAAAGGAAATATAAGTAAAAACTTTGGAACGCAATATTTTTCCGGGACTTTTCTTTTCGCCTGATTTTTGATATAATTTAAGAATTTTCGGTATTGGCCGTTTGTACATGGGAAATGTAAGTAAAGCCACAGGAACATCATATTTTTCTAACATTCTTCATTTCGCTTTATTTTGCAGAGGAAATCGAGAAAAATAATTGAAAATGATATATATTATGAATTCTCGATATTGGGCGTTTATTCAAAGGAAATATAAGTAAAAACTTTGGAACGCAATATTTTTCCGGGACTTTTCTTTTCGCCTGATTTTTGATATAATTTAAGAATTTTCGGTATTGGCCGTTTGTAGATGGGAAATGTAAGTAAAGCCACAGGAACACCATATTTTTCTAACATTCTTCATTTCGCTTTATTTTGCAGAGGAAATCGAGAAAAATAATTGAAAATGATATATTTTATGAATTCTCGATATTGGGCGATTATTCAAAGGAAATATAAGTAAAAAGTGTGGAACGCAATATTTTTCCAGGACTTTTCTTTTCGCCTGATTTTTGATATAATTTAAGAATTTTCGGTATTGGCCGTTTGTAGATGGGAAATGTAAGTTAAGCCACAGGAACACCATATTTTTCTAACATTCTTCATTTCGTTTTATTTTGCAGAGGAAATCGAGAAAAATAATTGAAAATGATATATATTATGAATTCTCGATATTGGGCGTTTATTCAAAGGAAATATAAGTAAAAACTTTGGAACGCAATATTTTTCCAGGACTTTTCTTTTCGCCTGATTTTTCATATAATTTAAGAATTTTCGGTATTGGCCGTTTGTAGATGGGAAATGTAAGTAAAGCCACAGGAACATCATATTTTTCTAACATTCTTCATTTCGCTTTATTTTGCAGAGGAAATCGAGAAAAATAATTGAAAATGATATATATTATGAATTCTCGATATTGGGCGTTTATTCAAAGGAAATATAAGTAAAAACTTTGGAACGCAATATTTTTCCAGGACTTTTCTTTTCGCCTGATTTTTGATATAATTTAAGAAATTTCGGTATTGGCCGTTTGTACATGAGAAATGTAAGTAAAGCCACAGGAACATCATATTTTTCTAACATTCTTCATTTCGCTTTATTTTGCAGAGGAAATCGAGAAAAATAATTGAAAATGATATATATTATGAATTCTCGATATTCGGCGTTTATTCAAAGGAAGTATAAGTAAAAACTTTGGAACGCAATATTTTTCCGGGACTTTTCTTTTCGCCTGATTTTTGATATAATTTAAGAATTTTCGGTATTGGCCGTTTGTACATGGGAAATGTAAGTAAAGCCACAGGAACATCATATTTTTCTAACATTCTTCATTTCGCTTTATTTTGCAGAGGAAATCGAGAAAAATAATTGAAAATGATATATATTATGAATTCTCGATATTGGGCGTTTATTCAAAGGAAATATAAGTAAAAACTTTGGAACGCAATATTTTTCCAGGACTTTTCTTTTCGCCTGATTTTTGATATAATTTAAGAATTTTCGGTATTGGCCGTTTGTAGATGGGAAATGTATGTAAAGCCACAGGAACACCATATTTTTCTAACATTCTTCATTTCGCTTTATTTTGCAGAGGAAATCGAGTAAAATAATTGATAATGATATATTTTATGAATTCTCAATATTGGATGTTTATTCAAAGGAAATATAAGTAAAAAGAGTGGAACGCAATATTTTTCCAGGTCTCTTCATTTCGCCTGATTTTTGATATAATTTAAGAATTTTCGGTATTGGCCGTTTGTAGATGGGAAATGTAAGTAAAGCCACAGGAACACCATATTTTTCTAACATTCTTCATTTCGCCTTTTTTTTGCAGAGGAAATCGAGTAAAATTATTGAAAATGATATATTTTATGAATTCTCGATATTGGGCGTTTATTCAAAGGAAATATAAGTAAAAAGAGTGGAACGCAATATTTTTCCAGGTCTCTTCATTTCGCCTGATTTTTGATATAATTTAAGAATTTTCGGTATTGGCCGTTTGTAGATGGGAAATGTAAGTAAAGCCACAGGAACACCATATTTTTCTAACATTCTTCATTTCGGTTTTTTTTTGCAGAGGAAATCGAGTAAAATAATTGAAAATGATATATTTTATGAATTCTCGATATTGGGCGTTTATTCAAAGGAAATATAAGTAAAAAGAGTGGAACGCAATATTTTTCCAGGTCTCTTCATTTCGCCTGATTTTTGATATAATTTAAGAATTTTCGGTATTGGCCGTTTTTAGATGGGAAATGTAAGTAAATCCACAGGAACACCATATTTTTCCAACATTCTTCATTTCGTCTTATTTTGCAGAGGAAATCGAGAAAAATAATTGAAAATGATATATATTATGAATTCTTGATATTGGGCGATTATTCATAGGAAATATAAGTAAAAAGTGTGGAACGCAATATTTTTCCAGGACTCTTCATTTCGCCTGATTTTTGATATAATTTAAGAATTTTCGGTATTGGCCGTTTGTAGATGGGAAATGTAAGTAAAGCCACAGGAACACCATATTTTTCTAACATTCTTCATTTCGCTTTATTTTGCAGAGGAAATCGAGAAAAATAATTGAAAATGATATATATTATGAATTCTCGATATTGGGCGTTTATTCAAAGGAAATATAAGTAAAAAGAGTGGAACGCAATATTTTTCCAGGACTCTTCATTTCGCCTGATTTTTGATATAATTTAAGAATTTTCGGTATTGGCCGTTTGTAGATGGGAAATGTAAGTAAAGCCACAGGAACACCATATTTTTCTAACATTCTTCATTTCGGTTTTTTTTGCAGAGGAAATCGAGTAAAATAATTGAAAATGATATATTTTATGAATTCTCGATATTGGGCGTTTATTCAAAGGAAATATAAGTAAAAAGAGTGGAACGCAATATTTTTCCAGGACTCTTCATTTCGCCTGATTTTTGATATAATTTAAGAATTTTCGGTATTGGCCGTTTGTAGATGGGAAATGTAAGTAAAGCCACAGGAACACCATATTTTTCCAACATTCTTCATTTTGCCTTATTTTGCAGAGGAAATCGAGAAAAATAATTGAAAATGATATATTTTATGAATTCTCGATATTGGGCGTTTATTCAAAGGAAATATAAGTAAAAAGAGTGGAACGCAATATTTTTCCAGGACTCTTCATTTCGCCTGATTTTTGATATAATTTAAGAATTTTCGGTATTGGCCGTTTGTAGATGGGAAATGTAAGTAAATCCACAGGAACACCATATTTTTCTAACATTCTTCATTTCGGTTTTTTTTGCAGAGGAAATCGAGTTAAATAATTGAAAATGATATATTTTATGAATTTTGGATATTGGGCGTTTATTCAAAGGAAATATAAGTAAAAAGAGTGGAACGCAATATTTTTCCAGGTCTCTTCATTTCGCCTGATTTTTGATATAATTTAAGAATTTTCGGTATTGGCCGTTTTTAGATGGGAAATGTAAGTAAATCCACAGGAACACCATATTTTTCCAACATTCTTCATTTCGTCCTATTTTGCAGAGGAAATCGAGTAAAATAATTGAAAATGATATATTTTATGAATTCTCGATATTGGGCGTTTATTCAAAGGAAATATAAGAAAAAACTTTGGAACGCAATATTTTTCCAGGACTTTTCTTTTCGCCTGATTTTTGATATAATTTAAGAATTTTCGGTATTGGCCGTTTGTAGATGGGAAATGTAAGTAAAGCCACAGGAACACCATATTTTTCTAACATTCTTCATTTAGCTTTATTTTGCAGAGGAAATCGAGAAAAATAATTGAAAATGATATATATTATGAATTCTCGATATTGGGCGTTTATTCAAAGGTAACATAAGTAAAAAGAGTGGAACGCAATATTTTTCCAGGACTCTTCATTTCGCCTGATTTTTGATATAATTTAAGAATTTTCGGTATTGGCCGTTTGTACATGGGAAATGTAAGTAAAGCCACAGGAACACCATATTTTTCTAACATTCTTCATTTCGCTTTTTTTTGCAGAGGAAATCGAGTAAAATAATTGAAAATGATAAATTTTATGAATTCTCGATATTGGGCGTTTATTCAAAGGAAATATAAGTAAAAAGAGTTGAACGCAATATTTTTCCAGGACTGTTCATTTCGCCTGATTTTTGATATAATTTAAGAATTTTCGGTATTGGCCGTTTGTACATGGGAAATGTAAGTAAAGCCACAGGAACACCATATTTTTCTAACATTCTTCATTTCGCTTTTTTTTGCAGAGGAAATCGAGTAAAATAATTGAAAATGATATATTTTATGAATTCTCGATATTGGGTGTTTATTCAAAGGAAATATAAGTAAAAAGAGTGGAACGCAATATTTTTCCAGGACTCTTCATTTCGCCTGATTTTTGATATAATTTAAGAATTTTCGGTATTGGCCGTTTGTACATGGGAAATGTAAGTAAAGCCACAGGAACACCATATTTTTCTAACATTCTTCATTTCGCTTTATTTTGCAGAGGAAATCGAGAAAAATAATTGAAAATGATATATATTATGAATTCTCGATATTGCGCGTTTATTCAAAGGAAATATAAGTAAAAACTTTGGAACGCAATATTTTTCCAGGACTTTTCTTTTCGCCTGATTTTTGATATAATTTAAGAATTTTCGGTATTGGCCGTTTGTAGATGGGAAATGTAAGTAAAGCCACAGGAACACCATATTTTTCTAACATTCTTCATTTCGCTTTATTTTGCAGAGGAAATCGAGAAAAATAATTGAAAATGATATATTTTATGAATTCTCGATATTGGACGATTATTCAAAGGAAATATAAGTAAAAAGTGTGGAACGCAATATTTTTCCAGGACTGTTCATTTCGCCTGATTTTTTATATATATTAAGAATTTTCTGTATTGGCCGTTTGTACAGGGGAAATTAAAGTAAAGCCACAGAAACACCATATTATTCCAACATTCTTCATTTCGCTTTATTTTGCAGAGGAAATCGAGAAAAATAATTGAAAATGATATATATTATGAATTCTCGATATTGGGCGATTATTCAAAGGAAATATAAGTAAAAAGTGTGGAACGCAATATTTTTCCAGGACTCTTCATTTCGCCTGATTTTTGATATAATTTAAGAATTTTCGGTATTGGCCGTTTGTACAGGGGAAATGAAAGTAAAGCCACAAAAACACCATATTATTCCAACATTCTTCTTTTCGCTTTATTTTGCAGAGGAAATCGAGAAAAATAATTGAAAATGATATATTTTATGAATTCTCGATATTGGGCGATTATTCAAAGGAAATATAAGTAAAAAGTGTGGAACGCAATATTTTTCCAGGACTTTTCTTTTCGCCTGATTTTTGATATAATTTAAGAATTTTCGGTATTGGCCGTTTGTACAGGGGAAATGAAAGTAAAGCCACAAAAACACCATATTATTCCAACATTCTTCTTTTCGCTTTATTTTGCAGAGGAAATCGAGAAAAATAATTGAAAATGATATATTTTATGAATTCTCGATATTGGGCGATTATTCAAAGGAAATATAAGTAAAAAGTGTGGAACGCAATATTTTTCCAGGACTCTTCATTTCGCCTGATTTTTGATATAATTTAAGAATTTTCGGTATTGGCCGTTTGTACAGGGGAAATGAAAGTAAAGCCACAAAAACACCATATTATTCCAACATTCTTCTTTTCGCTTTATTTTGCAGAGGAAATCGAGAAAAATAATTGAAAATGATATATTTTATGAATTCTCGATATTGGGCGATTATTCAAAGGAAATATAAGTAAAAAGTGTGGAACGCAATATTTTTCCAGGACTTTTCTTTTCGCCTGATTTTTGATATAATTTAAGAATTTTCGGTATTGGCCGTTTGTACATGGGAAATGTAAGTAAAGCCACAGGAACACCATATTTTTCTAACATTCTTCATTTCGCTTTTTTTTGCAGAGGAAATCGAGTAAAATAATTGAAAATGATAAATTTTATGAATTCTCGATATTGGGCGTTTATTCAAAGGAAATATAAGTAAAAAGAGTTGAACGCAATATTTTTCCAGGACTCTTCATTTCGCCTGATTTTTGATATAATTTAAGAATTTTCGGTATTGGCCGTTTGTACATGGGAAATGTAAGTAAAGCCACAGGAACACCATATTTTTCTAACATTCTTCATTTCGCTTTTTTTTGCAGAGGAAATCGAGTAAAATAATTGAAAATGATATATTTTATGAATTCTCGATATTGGGTGTTTATTCAAAGGAAATATAAGTAAAAAGAGTGGAACGCAATATTTTTCCAGGACTCTTCATTTCGCCTGATTTTTGATATAATTTAAGAATTTTCGGTATTGGCCGTTTGTACATGGGAAATGTAAGTAAAGCCACAGGAACACCATATTTTTCTAACATTCTTCATTTCGCTTTATTTTGCAGAGGAAATCGAGAAAAATAATTGAAAATGATATATATTATGAATTCTCGATATTGGGCGTTTATTCAAAGGAAATATAAGTAAAAACTTTGGAACGCAATATTTTTCCAGGACTTTTCTTTTCGCCTGATTTTTGATACAATTTAAGAATTTTCGGTATTGGCCGTTTGTAGATGGGAAATGTAAGTAAAGCCACAGGACACCATATTTTTCTAACATTCTTCATTTCGCTTTATTTTGCAGAGGAAATCGAGAAAAATAATTGAAAATGATATATTTTATGAATTCTCGATATTGGGCGATTATTCAAAGGAAATATAAGTAAAAAGTGTGGAACGCAATATTTTTCCAGGACTCTTCATTTCGCCTGATTTTTGATATATATTAAGAATTTTCGGTATTGGCCGTTTGTACAGGGGAAATGAAAGTAAAGCCACAGAAACACCATATTATTCCAACATTCTTCTTTTCGCTTTATTTTGCAGAGGAAATCGAGAAAAATAATTGAAAATGATATATTTTATGAATTCTCGATATTGGGCGATTATTCAAAGGAAATATAAGTAAAAACTTTGGAACGCAATATTTTTCCAGGACTCTTCATTTCGCCTGATTTTTGATATATATTTAGAATTTTCTGTATTGGCCGTTTGTACAGGGGAAATTAAAGTAAAGCCACAGAAACACCATATTATTCCAACATTCTTCATTTCGCTTTATTTTGCAGAGGAAATCGAGAAAAATAATTGAAAATGATATATATTATGAATTCTCGATATTGGGCGATTATTCAAAGGAAATATAAGTAAAAAGTGTGGAACGCAATATTTTTCCAGGACTCTTCATTTCGCCTGATTTTTGATATATATTAAGAATTTTCGGTATTGGCCGTTTGTACAGGGGAAATGAAAGTAAAGCCACAGAAACACCATATTATTCCAACATTCTTCTTTTCGCTTTATTTTGCAGAGGAAATCGAGAAAAATAATTGAAAATGATATATTTTATGAATTCTCGATATTGGGCGATTATTCAAAGGAAATATAAGTAAAAAGTGTGGAACGCAATATTTTTCCAGGACTTTTCTTTTCGCCTGATTTTTGATATAATTTAAGAATTTTCGGTATTGGCCGTTTGTAGATGGGAAATGTAAGTTAAGCCACCGGAACACCATATTTTTCTAACATTCTTCATTTCGCTTTATTTTGCAGAGGAAATCGAGAAAAATAATTGAAAATGATATATATTATGAATTCCCGATATTGGGCGTTTATTCAAAGGAAATATAAGTAAAAACTTTGGAACGCAATATTTTTCCAGGACTTTTCTTTTCGCCTGATTTTTGATATAATTTAAGAATTTTCGGTATTGGCCGTTTGTACATGGGAAATGTAAGTAAAGCCACAGGAACATCATATTTTTCTAACATTCTTCATTTCGCTTTATTTTGCAGAGGAAATCGAGTAAAATAATTGAAAATGATATATATTATGAATTCTCGATATTGGGCGTTTATTCAAAGGAAATATAAGAAAAAACTTTGGAACGCAATATTTTTCCAGGACTCTTCATTTCGCCTGATTTTTGATATATATTAAGAATTTTCGGTATTGGCCGTTTGTACAGGGGAAATGAAAGTAAAGCCACAGAAACACCATATTATTCCAACATTCTTCTTTTCGCTTTATTTTGCAGAGGAAATCGAGAAAAATAATTGAAAATGATATATTTTATGAATTCTCGATATTGGGCGATTATTCAAAGGAAATATAAGTAAAAAGAGTGGAACGCAATATTTTTCCAGGACTTTTCTTTTCGCCTGATTTTTGATAGATTTTAAGAATTTTCGGTATTGGCCGTTTGTAGATGGGAAATGTAAGTTAAGCCACAGGAACACCATATTTTTCCAACATTCTTCATTTCGCTTTATTTTGCAGAGGAAATCGAGAAAAATAATTGAAAATGATATATATTATGAATTCTCGATATTGGGCGTTTATTCAAAGGAAATATAAGTAAAAACTTTGGAACGCAATATTTTTCCAGGACTTTTCTTTTCGCCTGATTTTTGATATAATGTAAGAATTTTCTGTATTGGCCGTTTGTACAGGGGAAATGTAAGTAAAGCCACAGGAACACCATATTTTTCTAACATTCTTCATTTCGCTTTATTTTGCAGAGGAAATCGAGAAAAATAATTGAAAATGACATATATTTTGAATTCTCGATATTGGGCGTTTATTCAAAGGAAATGTAAGTAAAAAGAGTGGAACGCAATATTTTCCCAGGACTCTTCATTTCGCTTGATTTTTGATATAATTTAAGAATTTTCGGTATTGGCCGTTTGCACATGGGAAATGTAAGTAAAGCCACAGGAACACCACATTTTTCCAACATTCTTAATTTCGCCTTATTTTGCAGAGGAAGTCGAGTAAAATAATTGAAAATGATATATTTTATGAATTCTCGATATTGGGCGTTTTTTCACAGGAAATATAAGTAAAAAGAGTGGAACGCAATATTTTTCCAGGACTTTTCTTTTCGCCTGATTTTTGATATAATTTAAGAATTTTCGGTATTGGCCGTTTGTACATGGGAAATGTAAGTAAAGCCACAGGAACACCATATTTTTCCAACATTCTTAATTTCGCCTTATTTTGCAGAGGAAGTCGAGTAAAATAATTGAAAATGATATATTTTATGAATTCTCGATATTGGGCGTTTTTTCACAGGAAATATAAGTAAAAAGAGTGGAACGCAATATTTTTCCAGGACTTTTCTTTTCGCCTGATTTTTGATATAATTTAAGAATTTTCGGTTTTGGCCGTTTGTACATGGGAAATGTAAGTAAAGCCACAGGAACACCATATTTTTCCAACATTCTTCATTTCGCTTTATTTTGCAGAGGAAATCGAGTAAAATAATTGAAAATGATATATTTTATGAATTCTCGATATTGGGCGTTTATTCAAAGGAAATATAAGTAAAAAGAGTGGAACGCAATATTTTTCCAGGTCTCTTCATTTCGCCTGATTTTTGATATATATTAAAAATTTTCGGTATTGGCCGTTTGTTGATGGGAAATGTAAGTAAAGCCACAGGAACACCATATTATTCCAACATTCTTCATTTCGCTTTATTTTGCAGAGGAAATCGAGTAAAATAATTGAAAATTATATATTTTATGAATTCTCGATATTGGGCGTTTATTCAAAGGAAATATAAGTAAAAAGAGTGGAACGCAATATTTTTCCAGGTCTCTTCATTTCGCCTGATTTTTTATATAATTTAAGAATTTTCGGTATTGGCCGTTTGTACATGGGAAATGTAAGTAAAGCCACAGGAACACCATATTTTTCTAACATTCTTCATTTCGGTTTTTTTTGCAGAGGAAATCGAGTAAAATAATTGAAAATGATATATTTTATGAATTCTCGATATTGGGCGTTTATTCAAAGGAAATATAAGTAAAAAGAGTGGAACGCAATATTTTTCCAGGTCTCTTCATTTCGCCTGATTTTTGATAAATATTAAAAATTTTCGGTATTGGCCGTTTGTTGATGGGAAATGTAAGTAAAGCCACAGGAACACCATATTATTCCAACATTCTTCATTTCGCTTTATTTTGCAGAGGAAATCGAGTAAAATAATTGAAAATTATATATTTTATGAATTCTCGATATTGGGCGTTTATTCAAAGGAAATATAAGTAAAAAGAGTGGAACGCAATATTTTTCCAGGTCTCTTCATTTCGCCTGATTTTTGATATAATTTAAGAATTTTCGGTATTGGCCGTTTGTAGATGGGAAATGTAAGTAAAGCCACAGGAACACCATATTTTTCTAACATTCTTCATTTCGCTTTTTTTTGCAGAGGAAATCGAGTAAAATAATTGAAAATGATATATTTTATGAATTCTCGATATTGGGCGTTTATTCAAAGGAAATATAAGTAAAAAGAGTGGAACGCAATATTTTTCCAGGTCTCTTCATTTCGCCTGATTTTTGATATAATTTAAGAATTTTCGGTATTGGCCGTTTGTACATGGGAAATGTAAGTAAAGCCACAGGAACACCATATTTTCCAACATTCTTCATTTCGCTTTATTTTGCAGAGGAAATCGAGTAAAATAATTGAAAGTGATATATTTTATGAATTCTCGATATTGGGCGTTTATTCAAAGGAAATATAAGTAAAAAGAGTGGAACGCAATATTTTTCCAGGTCTCTTCATTTCGCCTGATTTTTGATATAATTTAAGAATGTTCGGTATTGGCCGTTTGTACAGGGGAAATGTAAGTAAAGCCACAGGAACACCATATTTTTCTAACATTCTTCATTTCGATTTTTTTTGCAGAGGAAATCGAGTAAAATAATTGAATATGATAAATTTTATGAATTCTCGTTATTGGGCGTTTATTCAAAGGAAATATAAGTAAAAAGAGTGGAACGCAATATTTTTCCAGGACTCTTCATTTCGCCTGATTTTTGATATATATTAAAAATTTTCGGTATTGGCCGTTTGTACAGGGGAAATGAAAGTAAAGCCACAGAAACACCATATTATTCCAACATTCTTCATTTCGCTTTATTTTGCAGAGGAAATCGAGTAAAATAATTGAAAATGATATATTTTATGAATTCTCGATATTGGGCGTTTATTCAAAGGAAATATAAGTAAAAAGAGTGGAACGCAATATTTTTCCAGGTCTCTTCATTTCGCCTGATTTTTGATATAATTTAAGAATTTTCGGTATTGGCCGTTTGTACATGGGAAATGTAAGTAAAGCCACAGGAACACCATATTTTTCTAACATTCTTCATTTCGGTTTTTTTTGCAGAGGAAATCGAGTAAAATAATTGAAAATGATATATTTTATGAATTCTCGATATTGGATGTTTATTCAAAGGAAATATAAGTAAAAAGAGTGGAACGCAATATTTTTCCAGGTCTCTTCATTTCGCCTGATTTTTGATATAATTTAAGAATTTTCGGTATTGGCCGTTTGTAGATGGGAAATGTAAGTAAAGCCACAGGAACACCATATTTTTCTAACATTCTTCATTTCGCCTTTTTTTTGCAGAGGAAATCGAGTAAAATAATTGAAAATGATATATTTTATGAATTCTCGATATTGGGCGTTTATTCAAAGGAAATATAAGTAAAAAGAGTGGAACGCAATATTTTTCCAGGTCTCTTCATTTCGCCTGATTTTTGATATAATTTAAGAATTTTCGGTATTGGCCGTTTGTAGATGGGAAATGTAAGTAAAGCCACAGGAACACCATATTTTTCTAACATTCTTCATTTCGGTTTTTTTTGCAGAGGAAATCGAGTAAAATAATTGAAAATGATATATTTTATGAATTCTCGATATTGGGCGTTTATTCAAACTAAATATAAGTAAAAAGAGTGGAACGCAATATTTTTCCAGGTCTCTTCATTTCGCCTGATTTTTGATATAATTTAAGAATTTTCGGTATTGGCCGTTTTTAGATGGGAAATGTAAGTAAATCCACAGGAACACCATATTTTTCCAACATTCTTCATTTAGTCTTATTTTGCAGAGGAAATCGAGAAAAATAATTGAAAATGATATATATTATGAATTCTTGATATTGGGCGATTATTCATAGGAAATATAAGTAAAAAGTGTGGAACGCAATATTTTTCCAGGACTCTTCATTTCGCCTGATTTTTGATATAATTTAAGAATTTTCGGTATTGGCCGTTTGTAGATGGGAAATGTAAGTAAAGCCACAGGAACACCATATTTTTCTAACATTCTTCATTTCGCTTTATTTTGCAGAGGAAATCGAGTAAAATAATTGAAAATGATATATATTATGAATTCTCGATATTGGGCGTTTATTCAAAGGAAATATAAGTAAAAAGAGTGGAACGCAATATTTTTCCAGGACTCTTCATTTCGCCTGATTTTTGATATAATTTAAGAATTTTCGGTATTGGCCGTTTGTAGATGGGAAATGTAAGTAAATCCACAGGAACATCATATTTTTCTAACATTCTTCATTTCGGTTTTTTTTGCAGAGGAAATCGAGTAAAATAATTGAAAATGATATATTTTATGAATTCTCGATATTGGGCGTTTATTCAAAGGAAATATAAGTAAAAAGAGTGGAACGCAATATTTTTCCAGGACTCTTCATTTCGCCTGATTTTTGATATAATTTAAGAATTTTCGGTATTGGCCGTTTGTACATGGGAAATGTAAGTAAAGCCACAGGAACACCATATTTTTCCAACATTCTTCATTTCGCTTTATTTTGCAGAGGAAATCGAGTAAAATAATTGAAAATGATATATTTTATGAATTCTCGATATTGGGCGTTTATTCAAAGGAAATATAAGTAAAAAGAGTGGAACGCAATATTTTTCCAGGACTCTTCATTTCGCCTGATTTTTGATATAATTTAAGAATTTTCGGTATTGGCCGTTTGTAGATGGGAAATGTAAGTAAATCCACAGGAACACCATATTTTTCTAACATTCTTCATTTCGGTTTTTTTTGCAGAGGAAATCGAGTAAAATAATTGAAAATGATATATTTTATGAATTCTCGATATTGGGCGTTTATTCAAAGGAAATATAAGTAAAAAGAGTGGAACGCAATATTTTTCCAGGACTCTTCATTTCGCCTGATTTTTGATATAATTTAAGAATTTTCGGTATTGGCCGTTTGTACAGGGGAAATGAAAGTAAAGCCACAGAAACACCATATTATTCCAACATTCTTCATTTCGGTTTTTTTTGCAGAGGAAATCGAGTAAAATAATTGAAAATGATATATTTTATGAATTCTCGATATTGGGCGTTTATTCAAAGGAAATATAAGTAAAAAGAGTGGAACGCAATATTTTTCCAGGACTCTTCATTTCGCCTGATTTTTGATATATATTAAAAATTTTCAGTATTGGCCGTTTGTACAGGGGAAATGAAAGTAAAGCCACAGAAACACCATATTATTCCAACATTCTTCATTTCGCTTTATTTTGCAGAGGAAATCGAGAAAAATAATTGAAAATGATATATATTATGAATTCTCGATATTGGGCGTTTATTCAAAGGAAATATAAGTAAAAAGAGTGGAACGCAATATTTTTCCAGGACTCTTCATTTCGCCTGATTTTTGATATAATTTAAGAATTTTCGGTATTGGCCGTTTGTAGATGGGAAATGTAAGTAAATCCACAGGAACACCATATTTTTCTAACATTCTTCATTTCGGTTTTTTTTGCAGAGGAAATCGAGTAAAATAATTGAAAATGATATATTTTATGAATTCTCGATATTGGGCGTTTATTCAAAGGAAATATAAGTAAAAAGAGTGGAACGCAATATTTTTCCAGGACTCTTCATTTCGCCTGATTTTTGATATAATTTAAGAATTTTCGGTATTGGCCGTTTGTACAGGGGAAATGAAAGTAAAGCCACACAAACACCATATTATTCCAACATTCTTCATTTCGGTTTTTTTTGCAGAGGAAATCGAGTAAAATAATTGAAAATGATATATTTTATGAATTCTCGATATTGGGCGTTTATTCAAAGGAAATATAAGTAAAAAGAGTGGAACGCAATATTTTTCCAGGACTCTTCATTTCGCCTGATTTTTGATATATATTAAAAATTTTCAGTATTGGCCGTTTGTACAGGGGAAATGAAAGTAAAGCCACAGAAACACCATATTATTCCAACATTCTTCATTTCGCTTTATTTTGCAGAGGAAATCGAGAAAAATAATTGAAAATGATATATATTATGAATTCTCGATATTGGGCGTTTATTCAAAGGAAATATAAGTAAAAAGAGTGGACCGCAATATATTTCCAGGTCTCTTCATTTCGCCTGATTTTTGATATAATTTAAGAATTTTCGGTATTGGCCGTTTGTACAGGGGAAATGAAAGTAAAGCCACAGAAACACCATATTATTCCAACATTCTTCATTTCGCTTTATTTTGCAGAGGAAATCGAGAAAAATAATTGAAAATGATATATATTATGAATTCTCGATATTGGGCGTTTATTCAAAGGAAATATAAGTAAAAAGAGTGGACCGCAATATATTTCCAGGTCTCTTCATTTCGCCTGATTTTTGATATAATTTAAGAATTTTCGGTATTGGCCGTTTGTACATGGGAAATGTAAGTAAAGCCACAGGAACACCATATTTTTCTAACATTCTTCATTTCGGTTTTTTTTGCAGAGGAAATCGAGTAAAATAATTGAAAATGATATATTTTATGAATTCTCGATATTGGATGTTTATTCAAAGGAAATATAAGTAAAAAGAGTGGACCGCAATATATTTCCAGGTCTCTTCATTTCGCCTGATTTTTGATATAATTTAAGAATTTTCGGTATTGGCCGTTTGTACATGGGAAATGTAAGTAAAGCCACAGGAACACCATATTTTTCTAACATTCTTCATTTCGCCTTTTTTTTGCAGAGGAAATCGAGTAAAATTATTGAAAATGATATATTTTATGAATTCTCGATATTGGGCGTTTATTCAAAGGAAATATAAGTAAAAAGAGTGGAACGCAATATTTTTCCAGGTCTCTTCATTTCGCCTGATTTTTGATATAATTTAAGAATTTTCGGTATTGGCCGTTTGTAGATGGGAAATGTAAGTAAAGCCACAGGAACACCATATTTTTCTAACATTCTTCATTTCGGTTTTTTTTGCAGAGGAAATCGAGTAAAATAATTGAAAATGATATATTTTATGAATTCTCGATATTGGGCGTTTATTCAAAGGAAATATAAGTAAAAGGAGTGGAACGCAATATTTTTCCAGGTCTCTTCATTTCGCCTGATTTTTGATATAATTTAAGAATTTTCGGTATTGGCCGTTTTTAGATGGGAAATGTAAGTAAATCCACAGGAACACCATATTTTTCCAACATTCTTCATTTCGTCTTATTTTGCAGAGGAAATCGAGAAAAATAATTGAAAATGATATATATTATGAATTCTTGATATTGGGCGATTATTCATAGGAAATATAAGTAAAAAGTGTGGAACGCAATATTTTTCCAGGACTCTTCATTTCGCCTGATTTTTGATATAATTTAAGAATTTTCGGTATTGGCCGTTTGTACAGGGGAAATGAAAGTAAAGCCACAAAAACACCATATTTTTCTAACATTCTTCATTTCGCTTTATTTTGCAGAGGAAATCGAGAAAAATAATTGAAAATGATATACATTATGAATTCTCGATATTGGGCGTTTATTCAAAGGAAATATAAGTAAAAAGAGTGGAACGCAATATTTTTCCAGGACTCTTCATTTCGCCTGATTTTTGATATAATTTAAGAATTTTCGGTATTGGCCGTTTGTAGATGGGAAATGTAAGTAAATCCACAGGAACACCATATTTTTCTAACATTCTTCATTTCGGTTTTTTTTGCAGAGGAAATCGAGTAAAATAATTGAAAATGATATATTTTATGAATTCTCGATATTGGGCGTTTATTCAAAGGAAATATAAGTAAAAAGAGTGGAACGCAATATTTTTCCAGGACTCTTCATTTCGCCTGATTTTTGATATAATTTAAGAATTTTCGGTATTGGCCGTTTGTACATGGGAAATGTAAGTAAAGCCACAGGAACACCATATTTTTCCAACATTCTTCATTTTGCCTTATTTTGCAGAGGAAATCGAGAAAAATAATTGAAAATGATATATTTTATGAATTCTCGATATTGGGCGTTTATTCAAAGGAAATATAAGTAAAAAGAGTGGAACGCAATATTTTTCCAGGACTCTTCATTTCGCCTGATTTTTGATATAATTTAAGAATTTTCGGTATTGTCCGTTTGTAGATGGGAAATGTAAGTAAATCCACAGGAACACCATATTTTTCTAACATTCTTCATTTCGGTTTTTTTTGCAGAGGAAATCGAGTTAAATAATTGAAAATGATATATTTTATGAATTTTGGATATTGGGCGTTTATTCAAAGGAAATATAAGTAAAAAGAGTGGAACGCAATATTTTTCCAGGTCTCTTCATTTCGCCTGATTTTTGATATAATTTAAGAATTTTCGGTATTGGCCGTTTTTAGATGGGAAATGTAAGTAAATCCACAGGAACACCATATTTTTCCAACATTCTTCATTTCGTCCTATTTTGCAGAGGAAATCGAGTAAAATAATTGAAAATGATATATTTTATGAATTCTCGATATTGGATGTTTATTCAAAGGAAATATAAGTAAAAAGAGTGGAACGCAATATTTTTCCAGGACTTTTCTTTTCGCCTGATTTTCGATATAATTTAAGAATTTTCGGTATTGGCCGTTTGTAGATGGGAAATGTAAGTAAAGCCACAGGAACACCATATTTTTCTAACATTCTTCATTTAGCTTTATTTTGCAGAGGAAATCGAGAAAAATAATTGAAAATGATATATATTATGAATTCTCGATATTGGGCGTTTATTCAAAGGTAATATAAGTAAAAAGAGTGGAACGCAATATTTTTCCAGGACTCTTCATTTCGCCTGATTTTTGATATAATTTAAGAATTTTCGGTATTGGCCGTTTGTACATGGGAAATGTAAGTAAAGCCACAGGAACACCATATTTTTCTAACATTCTTCATTTCGCTTTTTTTTGCAGAGGAAATCGAGTAAAATAATTGAAAATGATAAATTTTATGAATTCTCGATATTGGGCGTTTATTCAAAGGAAATATAAGTAAAAAGAGTGGAACGCAATATTTTTCCAGGACTTTTCTTTTCGCCTGATTTTGGATATAATTTAAGAATTTTCGGTATTGGCCGTTTGTAGATGGGAAATGTAAGTAAAGCCACAAGAACACCATATTTTTCTAACATTCTTCATTTCGCTTTATTTTGCAGAGGAAATCGAGAAAAATAATTGAAAATGATATATATTATGAATTCTCGATATTGGGCGTTTATTCAAAGGAAATATAAGTAAAAAGAGTTGAACGCAATATTTTTCCAGGACTCTTCATTTCGCCTGATTTTTGATATAATTTAAGAATTTTCGGTATTGGCCGTTTGTACATGGGAAATGTAAGTAAAGCCACAGGAACACCATATTTTTCTAACATTCTTCATTTCGCTTTTTTTTGCAGAGGAAATCGAGTAAAATAATTGAAAATGATATATTTTATGAGTTCTCGATATTGGGTGTTTATTCAAAGGAAATATAAGTAAAAAGAGTGGAACGCAATATTTTTCCAGGACTCTTCATTTCGCCTGATTTTTGATATAATTTAAGAATTTTCGGTATTGGCCGTTTGTACATGGGAAATGTAAGTAAAGCCACAGGAACACCATATTTTTCTAACATTCTTCATTTCGCTTTATTTTGCAGAGGAAATCGAGAAAAATAATTGAAAATGATATATATTATGAATTCTCGATATTGGGCGTTTATTCAAAGGAAATATAAGTAAAAAGAGTGGAACGCAATATTTTTCCAGGACTTTTCTTTTCGCCTGATTTTTGATATAATTTAAGAATTTTCGGTATTGGTCGTTTGTAGATGGGAAATGTAAGTAAAGCCACAGGAACACCATATTTTTCTAACATTCTTCATTTCGCTTTATTTTGCAGAGGAAATCGAGAAAAATAATTGAAAATGATATATTTTATGAATTCTCGATATTGGGCGATTATTCAAAGGAAATATAAGTAAAAAGTGTGGAACGCAATATTTTTCCAGGACTCTTCATTTCGCCTGATTTTTGATATATATTAAGAATTTTCTGTATTGGCCGTTTGTACAGGGGAAATTAAAGTAAAGCCACAGAAACACCATATTATTCCAACATTCTTCATTTCGCTTTATTTTGCAGAGGAAATCGAGAAAAATAATTGAAAATGATGTATATTATGAATTCTCGATATTGGGCGATTATTCAAAGGAAATATAAGTAAAAAGTGTGGAACGCAATATTTTTCCAGGACTCTTCATTTCGCCTGATTTTTGATATAATTTATGAATTTTCGGTATTGGCCGTTTGTACAGGGGAAATGAAAGTAAAGCCACAAAAACACCATATTATTCCAACATTCTTCTTTTCGCTTTATTTTGCAGAGGAAATCGAGAAAAATAATTGAAAATGATATATTTTATGAATTCTCGATATTGGGCGATTATTCAAAGGAAATATAAGTAAAAAGTGTGGAACGCAATATTTTTCCAGGACTTTTCTTTTCGCCTGATTTTTGATATAATTTAAGAATTTTCGGTATTGGCCGTTTGTAGATGGGAAATGTAAGTTAAGCCACAGGAACACCATATTTTTCTAACATTCTTCATTTCGCTTTATTTTGCAGAGGAAATCGAGAAAAATAATTGAAAATGATATATATTATGAATTCTCGATATTGGGCGTTTATTCAAAGGAAATATAAGTAAAAACTTTGGAACGCAATATTTTTCCAGGACTTTTCTTTTCGCCTGATTTTTGATATAATTTAAGAATTTTCGGTATTGGCCGTTTGTACATGGGAAATGTAAGTAAAGGAACAGGAACATCATACTTTTCTAACATTCTTCATTTCGCTTTATTTTGCAGAGGAAATCGAGAAAAATAATTGAAAATGATATATATTATGAATTCTCGATATTGGGCGTTTATTCAAAGGAAATATAAGTAAAAACTTTGGAACGCAATATTTTTCCAGGACTTTTCTTTTCGCCTGATTTTTGATATAATTTAAGAATTTTCGGTATTGGCCGTTTGTAGATGGGAAATGTAAGTAAAGCCACAGGAACACCATATTTTTCTAACATTCTTCATTTCGCTTTATTTTGCAGAGGAAATCGAGAAAAATAATTGAAAATGACATATATTATGAATTCTCGATATTGGGCGTTTATTCAAAGGAAATGTAAGTAAAAAGAGTGGAACGCAATATTTTCCCAGGACTCTTCATTTCGCCTGATTTTTGATATAATTTAAGAATTTTCGGTATTGGCCGTTTGTACATGGGAAATGTAAGTAAAGCCACAGGAACATCATATTTTTCTAACATTCTTCATTTCGCTTTATTTTGCAGAGGAAATCGAGAAAAATAATTGAAAATGATATATATTATGAATTCTCGATATTGGGCGTTTATTCAAAGGAAATATAAGTAAAAACTTTGGAACGCAATATTTTTCCAGGACTTTTCTTTTCGCCTGATTTTTGATATAATTTAAGAATTTTCGGTATTGGCCGTTTGTAGATGGGAAATGTAAGTAAAGCCACAGGAACACCATATTTTTCTAACATTCTTCATTTCGCTTTATTTTGCAGAGGAAATCGAGAAAAATAATTGAAAATGATATATTTTATGAATTCTCGATATTGGGCGATTATTCAAAGGAAATATAAGTAAAAAGTGTGGAACGCAATATTTTTCCAGGACTTTTCTTTTCGCCTGATTTTTGATATAATTTAAGAATTTTCGGTATTGGCCGTTTGTAGATGGGAAATGTAAGTTAAGCCACAGGAACACCATATTTTTCTAACATTCTTCATTTCGCTTTATTTTGCAGAGGAAATCGAGAAAAATAATTGAAAATGATATATATTATGAATTCTCGATATTGGGCGTTTATTCAAAGGAAATATAAGTAAAAACTTTGGAACGCAATATTTTTCCAGGACTTTTCTTTTCGCCTGATTTTTCATATAATTTAAGAATTTTCGGTATTGGCCGTTTGTAGATGGGAAATGTAAGTAAAGCCACAGGAACATCATATTTTTCTAACATTCTTCATTTCGCTTTATTTTGCAGAGGAAATCGAGAAAAATAATTGAAAATGATATATATTATGAATTCTCGATATTGGGCGTTTATTCAAAGGAAATATAAGTAAAAACTTTGGAACGCAATATTTTTCCAGGACTTTTCTTTTCGCCTGATTTTTGATATAATTTAAGAATTTTCGGTATTGGCCGTTTGTAGATGGGAAATGTAAGTAAAGCCACAGGAACACCATTTTTTTCTAACATTCTTCATTTCGCTTTATTTTGCAGAGGAAATCGAGAAAAATAATTGAAAATGATATCTATTATGAATTCTCGATATTGGGCGTTTATTCAAAGGAAATATAAGTAAAAACTTTGGAACGCAATATTTTTCCGGGACTTTTCTTTTCGCCTGATTTTTGATATAATTTAAGAATTTTCGGTATTGGCCGTTTGTACATGGGAAATGTAAGTAAAGCCACAGGAACATCATATTTTTCTAACATTCTTCATTTCGCTTTATTTTGCAGAGGAAATCGAGAAAAATAATTGAAAATGATATATATTATGAATTCTCGATATTGGGCGTTTATTCAAAGGAAATATAAGTAAAAACTTTGGAACGCAATATTTTTCCAGGACTTTTCTTTTCGCCTGATTTTTGATATAATTTAAGAATTTTCGGTATTGGCCGTTTGTAGATGGGAAATGTAAGTAAAGCCACAGGAACACCATATTTTTCTAACATTCTTCATTTCGCTTTATTTTGCAGAGGAAATCGAGAAAAATAATTGAAAATGATATATTTTATGAATTCTCGATATTGGGCGATTATTCAAAGGAAATATAAGTAAAAAGTGTGGAACGCAATATTTTTCCAGGACTTTTCTTTTCGCCTGATTTTTGATATAATTTAAGAATTTTCGGTATTGGCCGTTTGTAGATGGGAAATGTAAGTTAAGCCACAGGAACACCATATTTTTCTAACATTCTTCATTTCGCTTTATTTTGCAGAGGAAATCGAGAAAAATAATTGAAAATGATATATATTATGAATTCTCGATATTGGGCGTTTATTCAAAGGAAATATAAGTAAAAACTTTGGAACGCAATATTTTTCCAGGACTTTTCTTTTCGCCTGATTTTTCATATAATTTAAGAATTTTCGGTATTGGCCGTTTGTAGATGGGAAATGTAAGTAAAGCCACAGGAACATCATATTTTTCTAACATTCTTCATTTCGCTTTATTTTGCAGAGGAAATCGAGAAAAATAATTGAAAATGATATATATTATGAATTCTCGATATTGGGCGTTTATTCAAAGGAAATATAAGTAAAAACTTTGGAACGCAATATTTTTCCAGGACTTTTCTTTTCGCCTGATTTTTGATATAATTTAAGAATTTTCGGTATTGGCCGTTTGTACATGAGAAATGTAAGTAAAGCCACAGGAACATCATATTTTTCTAACATTCTTCATTTCGCTTTATTTTGCAGAGGAAATCGAGAAAAATAATTGAAAATGATATATATTATGAATTCTCGATATTGGGCGTTTATTCAAAGGAAATATAAGTAAAAACTTTGGAACGCAATATTTTTCCGGGACTTTTCTTTTCGCCTGATTTTTGATATAATTTAAGAATTTTCGGTATTGGCCGTTTGTACATGGGAAATGTAAGTAAAGCCACAGGAACATCATATTTTTCTAACATTCTTCATTTCGCTTTATTTTGCAGAGGAAATCGAGAAAAATAATTGAAAATGATATATATTATGAATTCTCGATATTGGGCGTTTATTCAAAGGAAATATAAGTAAAAACTTTGGAACGCAATATTTTTCCAGGACTTTTCTTTTCGCCTGATTTTTGATATAATTTAAGAATTTTCGGTATTGGCCGTTTGTAGATGGGAAATGTAAGTAAAGCCACAGGAACACCATATTTTTCTAACATTCTTCATTTCGCTTTATTTTGCAGAGGAAATCGAGTAAAATAATTGATAATGATATATTTTATGAATTCTCGATATTGGATGTTTATTCAAAGGAAATATAAGTAAAAAGAGTGGAACGCAATATTTTTCCAGGTCTCTTCATTTCGCCTGATTTTTGATATAATTTAAGAATTTTCGGTATTGGCCGTTTGTAGATGGGAAATGTAAGTAAAGCCACAGGAACACCATATTTTTCTAACATTCTTCATTTCGCCTTTTTTTTGCAGAGGAAATCGAGTAAAATTATTGAAAATGATATATTTTATGAATTCTCGATATTGGGCGTTTATTCAAAGGAAATATAAGTAAAAAGAGTGGAACGCAATATTTTTCCAGGTCTCTTCATTTTGCCTGATTTTTGATATAATTTAAGAATTTTCGGTATTGGCCGTTTGTAGATGGGAAATGTAAGTAAAGCCACAGGAACACCATATTTTTCTAACATTCTTCATTTCGGTTTTTTTTTGCAGAGGAAATCGAGTAAAATAATTGAAAATGATATATTTTATGAATTCTCGATATTGGGCGTTTATTCAAAGGAAATATAAGTAAAAAGAGTGGAACGCAATATTTTTCCAGGTCTCTTCATTTCGCCTGATTTTTGATATAATTTAAGAATTTTCGGTATTGGCCGTTTTTAGATGGGAAATGTAAGTAAATCCACAGGAACACCATATTTTTCCAACATTCTTCATCTCGTCTTATTTTGCAGAGGAAATCGAGAAAAATAATTGAAAATGATATATATTATGAATTCTTGATATTGGGCGATTATTCATAGGAAATATAAGTAAAAAGTGTGGAACGCAATATTTTTCCAGGACTTTTCTTTTCGCCTGATTTTTGATATAATTTAAGAATTTTCGGTATTGGCCGTTTGTAGATGGGAAATGTAAGTAAAGCCACAGGAACACCATATTTTTCTAACATTCTTCATTTCGCTTTATTTTGCAGAGGAAATCGAGAAAAATAATTGAAAATGATATATATTATGAATTCTCGATATTGGGCGTTTATTCAAAGGAAATATAAGTAAAAAGAGTGGAACGCAATATTTTTCCAGGACTCTTCATTTCGCCTGATTTTTGATATAATTTAAGAATTTTCGGTATTGGCCGTTTGTAGATGGGAAATGTAAGTAAATCCACAGGAACACCATATTTTTCTAACATTCTTCATTTCGGTTTTTTTTGCAGAGGAAATCGAGTTAAATAATTGAAAATGATATATTTTATGAATTTTGGATATTGGGCGTTTATTCAAAGGAAATATAAGTAAAAAGAGTGGAACGCAATATTTTTCCAGGTCTCTTCATTTCGCCTGATTTTTGATATAATTTAAGAATTTTCGGTATTGGCCGTTTTTAGATGGGAAATGTAAGTAAATCCACAGGAACACCATATTTTTCCAACATTCTTCATTTCGTCCTATTTTGCAGAGGAAATCGAGTAAAATAATTGAAAATGATATATTTTATGAATTCTCGATATTGGGCGTTTATTCAAAGGAAATATAAGAAAAAACTTTGGAACGCAATATTTTTCCAGGACTTTTCTTTTCGCCTGATTTTTGATATAATTTAAGAATTTTCGGTATTGGCCGTTTGTAGATGGGAAATGTAAGTAAAGCCACAGGAACACCATATTTTTCTAACATTCTTCATTTAGCTTTATTTTGCAGAGGAAATCGAGAAAAATAATTGAAAATGATATATATTATGAATTCTCGATATTGGGCGTTTATTCAAAGGTAATATAAGTAAAAAGAGTGGAACGCAATATTTTTCCAGGACTCTTCATTTCGCCTGATTTTTGATATAATTTAAGAATTTTCGGTATTGGCCGTTTGTACATGAGAAATGTAAGTAAAGCCACAGGAACACCATATTTTTCTAACATTCTTCATTTCGCTTTTTTTTACAGAGGAAATCGAGTAAAATAATTGAATATGATAAATTTTATGAATTCTCGATATTGGGCGTTTATTCAAAGGAAATATAAGTAAAAAGAGTTGAACGCAATATTTTTCCAGGACTCTTCATTTCGCCTGATTTTGGATATAATTTAAGAATTTTCGGTATTGGCCGTTTGTACATGGGAAATGTAAGTAAAGCCACAGGAACACCATATTTTTCTAACATTCTTCATTTCGCTTTTTTTTGCAGAGGAAATCGAGTAAAATAATTGAAAATGATATATTTTATGAATTCTCGATATTGGGTGTTTATTCAAAGGAAATATAAGTAAAAAGAGTGGAACGCAATATTTTTCCAGGACTCTTCATTTCGCCTGATTTTTGATATAATTTAAGAATTTTCGGTATTGGCCGTTTGTACATGGGAAATGTAAGTAAAGCCACAGGAACACCATATTTTTCTAACATTCTTCATTTCGCTTTATTTTGCAGAGGAAATCGAGAAAAATAATTGAAAATGATATATATTATGAATTCTCGATATTGGGCGTTTATTCAAAGGAAATATAAGTAAAAACTTTGGAACGCAATATTTTTCCAGGACTTTTCTTTTCGCCTGATTTTTGATATAATTTAAGAATTTTCGGTATTGGCCGTTTGTAGATGGGAAATGTAAGTAAAGCCACAGGAACACCATATTTTTCTAACATTCTTCATTTCGCTTTATTTTGCAGAGGAAATCGAGAAAAATAATTGAAAATGATATATTTTATGAATTCTCGATATTGGGCGATTATTCAAAGGAAATATAAGTAAAAAGTGTGGAACGCAATATTTTTCCAGGACTCTTCATTTCGCCTGATTTTTGATATATATTAAGAATTTTCTGTATTGGCCGTTTGTACAGGGGAAATTAAAGTAAAGCCACAGAAACACCATATTATTCCAACATTCTTCATTTCGCTTTATTTTGCAGAGGAAATCGAGAAAAATAATTGAAAATGATATATATTATGAATTCTCGATATTGGGCGATTATTCAAAGGAAATATAAGTAAAAAGTGTGGAACGCAATATTTTTCCAGGACTCTTCATTTCGCCTGATTTTTGATATAATTTAAGAATTTTCGGTATTGGCCGTTTGTACAGGGGAAATGAAAGTAAAGCCACAAAAACACCATATTATTCCAACATTCTTCTTTTCGCTTTATTTTGCAGAGGAAATCGAGAAAAATAATTGAAAATGATATATTTTATGAATTCTCGATATTGGGCGATTATTCAAAGGAAATATAAGTAAAAAGTGTGGAACGCAATATTTTTCCAGGACTTTTCTTTTCGCCTGATTTTTGATATAATTTAAGAATTTTCGGTATTGGCCGTTTGTAGATGGGAAATGTAAGTTAAGCCACAGGAACACCATATTTTTCTAACATTCTTCATTTCGCTTTATTTTGCAGAGGAAATCGAGAAAAATAATTGAAAATGATATATAATTTGAATTCTCGATATTGGGCGTTTATTCAAAGGAAATATAAGTAAAAACTTTGGAACGCAATATTTTTCCAGGACTTTTCTTTTCGCCTGATTTTTGATATAATTTAAGAATTTTCGGTATTGGCCGTTTGTACATGGGAAATGTAAGTAAAGCCACAGGAACATCATACTTTTCTAACATTCTTCATTTCGCTTTATTTTGCAGAGGAAATCGAGAAAAATAATTGAAAATGATATATATTATGAATTCTCGATATTGGGCGTTTATTCAAAGGAAATATAAGTAAAAACTTTGGAACGCAATATTTTTCCAGGACTTTTCTTTTCGCCTGATTTTTGATATAATTTAAGAATTTTCGGTATTGGCCGTTTGTAGATGGGAAATGTAAGTAAAGCCACAGGAACACCATATTTTTCTAACATTCTTCATTTCGCTTTATTTTGCAGAGGAAATCGAGAAAAATAATTGAAAATGACATATATTATGAATTCTCGATATTGGGCGTTTATTCAAAGGAAATGTAAGTAAAAAGAGTGGAACGCAATATTTTCCCAGGACTCTTCATTTCGCCTGATTTTTGATATAATTTAAGAATTTTCGGTATTGGCCGTTTGTACATGGGAAATGTAAGTAAAGCCACAGGAACATCATATTTTTCTAACATTCTTCATTTCGCTTTATTTTGCAGAGGAAATCGAGAAAAATAATTGAAAATGATATATATTATGAATTCTCGATATTGGGCGTTTATTCAAAGGAAATATAAGTAAAAACTTTGGAACGCAATATTTTTCCGGGACTTTTCTTTTCGCCTGATTTTTGATATAATTTAAGAATTTTCGGTATTGGCCGTTTGTACATGGGAAATGTAAGTAAAGCCACAGGAACACCATATTTTTCTAACATTCTTCATTTCGCTTTATTTTGCAGAGGAAATCGAGAAAAATAATTGAAAATGATATATATTATGAATTCTCGATATTGGGTGTTTATTCAAAGGAAATATAAGTAAAAACTTTGGAACGCAATATTTTTTCAGGACTTTTCTTTTCGCCTGATTTTTGATATAATTTAAGAATTTTCGGTATTGCCCGTTTGTACATGAGAAATGTAAGTAAAGCCACAGGAACACCACATTTTTCCAACATTCTTAATTTCGCCTTATTTTGCAGAGGAAGTCGAGTAAAATAATTGAAAATGATATATTTTATGAATTCTCGATATTGGGCGTTTTTTCACAGGAAATATAAGTAAAAAGAGTGGAACGCAATATTTTTCCAGGACTTTTCTTTTCGCCTGATTTTTGATATAATTTAAGAATTTTCGGTATTGGCCGTTTGTACATGGGAAATGTAAGTAAAGCCACAGGAACACCACATTTTTCCAACATTCTTCTTTTCGCTTTATTTTGCAGAGGAAATCGAGAAAAATAATTGAAAATGACATATATTATGAATTCTCGATATTGGGCGTTTATTCAAAGGAAATGTAAGTAAAAAGAGTGGAACGCAATATTTTCCCAGGACTCTTCATTTCGCCTGATTTTTGATATAATTTAAGAATTTTCGGTATTGGCCGTTTGTAGATGGGAAATGTAAGTAAAGCCACAGGAACACCACATTTTTCCAACATTCTTAATTTCGCCTTATTTTGCAGAGGAAGTCGAGTAAAATAATTGAAAATGATATATTTTATGAATTCTCGATATTGGGCGTTTTTTCACAGGAAATATAAGTAAAAAGAGTGGAACGCAATATTTTTCCAGGACTTTTCCCTTCGCCTGATTTTTGATATAATTTAAGAATTTTCGGTATTGGCCGTTTGTACATGGGAAATGTAAGTAAAGCCACAGGAACACCACATTTTTCCAACATTCTTAATTTCGCCTTATTTTGCAGAGGAAGTCGAGTAAAATAATTGAAAATGATATATTTTATGAATTCTCGATATTGGGCGTTTTTTCATAGGAAATATAAGTAAAAAGAGTGGAACGCAATATTTTTCCAGGACTTTTCTTTTCGCCTGATTTTTGATATAATTTAAGAATTTTCGGTATTGGCCGTTTGTACAGGGGAAATGAAAGTAAAGCCACAGAAACACCATATTATTCCAACATTCTTCATTTCGCTTTATTTTGCAGAGGAAATCGAGAAAAATAATTGAAAATGATATATATTATGAATTCTCGATATTGGGCGATTATTCAAAGGAAATATAAGTAAAAAGTGTGGAACGCAATATTTTTCCAGGACTCTTCATTTCGCCTGATTTTTGATATATATTAAGAATTTTCGGTATTGGCCGTTTGTACAGGGGAAATGAAAGTAAAGCCACAAAAACACCATATTATTCCAACATTCTTCATTTCGCTTTATTTTGCAGAGGAAATCGAGAAAAATAATTGAAAATGATATATTTTATGAATTCTCGATATTGGGCGATTATTCAAAGGAAATATAAGTAAAAAGTGTGGAACGCAATATTTTTCCAGGACTTTTCTTTTCGCCTGATTTTTGATATAATTTAAGAATTTTCGGTATTGGCCGTTTGTAGATGGGAAATGTAAGTTAAGCCACAGGAACACCATATTTTTCTAACATTCTTCATTTCGCTTTATTTTGCAGAGGAAATCGAGAAAAATAATTGAAAATGATATATATTATGAATTCTCGATATTGGGCGTTTATTCAAAGGAAATATAAGTAAAAACTTTGGAACGCAATATTTTTCCAGGACTTTTCTTTTCGCCTGATTTTTGATATAATGTAAGAATTTTCGGTATTCGCCGTTTGTACATGGGAAATGTAAGTAAAGCCACAGGAACATCATATTTTTCTAACATTCTTCATTTCGCTTTATTTTGCAGAGGAAATCGAGAAAAATAATTGAAAATGATATATATTATGAATTCTCGATATTGGGCGTTTACTCAAAGGAAATATAAGTAAAAACTTTGGAACGCAATATTTTTCCAGGACTTTTCTTTTCGCCTGATTTTTGATATAATTTAAGAATTTTCGGTATTGGCCGTTTGTAGATGGGAAATGTAAGTAAAGCCACAGGAACACCATATTTTTCTAACATTCTTCATTTCGCTTTATTTTGCAGAGGAAATCGAGAAAAATAATTGAAAATGATATATATTAAGAATTCTCGATATTGGGCGTTTATTCAAAGGAAATATAAGTAAAAACTTTGGAACGCAATATTTTTCCAGGACTTTTCTTTTCGCCTGATTTTTGATATAATTTAAGAATTTTCGGTATTGGCCGTTTGTACATGGGAAATGTAAGTAAAGCCACAGGAACACCACATTTTTCCAACATTCTTAATTTCGCCTTATTTTGCAGAGGAAATCGAGAAAAATAATTGAAAATGACATATATTATGAATTCTCGATATTGGGCGTTTATTCAAAGGAAATGTAAGTAAAAAGAGTGGAACGCAATATTTTCCCAGGACTCTTCATTTCGCCTGATTTTTGATATAATTTAAGAATTTTCGGTATTGGCCGTTTGTAGATGGGAAATGTAAGTAAAGCCACAGGAACATCATATTTTTCTAACATTCTTCATTTCGCTTTATTTTGCAGAGGAAATCGAGAAAAATAATTGAAAATGATATATATTATGAATTCTCGATATTGGGCGTTTATTCAAAGGAAATATAAGTAAAAACTTTCGAACGCAATATTTTTCCAGGACTTTTCTTTTCGCCTGATTTTTGATATAATTTAAGAATTTTCGGTATTGGCCGTTTGTACATGGGAAATGTAAGTAAAGCCACAGGAACACCACATTTTTCCAACATTCTTCTTTTCGCCTTATTTTGCAGAGGAAGTCGAGTAAAATAATTGAAAATGATATATTTTATGAATTCTCGATATTGGGCGTTTTTTCACAGGAAATATAAGTAAAAAGAGTGGAACGCAATATTTTTCCAGGACTTTTCTTTTCGCCTGATTTTTGATATAATTTAAGAATTTTCGGTATTGGCCGTTTGTACATGGGAAATGTAAGTAAAGCCACAGGAACACCATATTTTTCCAACATTCTTCTTTTCGCTTTATTTTGCAGAGGAAATCGAGAAAAATAATTGAAAATGACATATATTATGAATTCTCGATATTGGGCGTTTATTCAAAGGAAATGTAAGTAAAAAGAGTGGAACGCAATATTTTCCCAGGACTCTTCATTTCGCCTGATTTTTGATATAATTTAAGAATTTTCGGTATTGGCCGTTTGTACATGAGAAATGTAAGTAAAGCCACAGGAACACCACATTTTTCCAACATTCTTAATTTCGCTTTATTTTGCAGAGGAAGTCGAGTAAAATAATTGAAAATGATATATTTTATGAATTCTCGATATTGGGCGTTTTTTCACAGGAAATATAAGTAAAAAGAGTGGAACGCAATATTTTTCCAGGACTTTTCTTTTCGCCTGATTTTTGATATAATTTAAGAATTTTCGGTATTGGCCGTTTGTAGATGGGAAATGTAAGTAAAGCCACAGGAACACCACATTTTTCTAACATTCTTCATTTCGCTTTATTTTGCAGAGGAAATCGAGAAAAATAATTGAAAATGACATATATTATGAATTCTCGATATTGGGCGTTTATTCAAAGGAAATGTAAGTAAAAAGAGTGGAACGCAATATTTTCCCAGGACTCTTCATTTCGCCTGATTTTTGATATAATTTAAGAATTTTCGGTATTGGCCGTTTGTACATGGGAAATGTAAGTTAAGCCACAGGAACACCATATTTTTCTAACATTCTTCATTTCGCTTTATTTTGCAGAGGTAATCGAGAAAAATAATTGAAAATGATATATATTATGAATTCTCGATATTGGGCGTTTATTCAAAGGAAATATAAGTAAAAACTTTGGAACGCAATATTTTTCCAGGACTTTTCTTTTCGCCTGATTTTTGATATAATTTAAGAATTTTCGGTATTGGCCGTTTGTACATGAGAAATGTAAGTAAAGCCACAGGAACACCACATTTTTCCAACATTCTTAATTTCGCCTTATTTTGCAGAGGAAGTCGAGTAAAATAATTGAAAATGATATATATTATGAATTCTCGATATTGGGCGTTTTTTCACAGGAAATATAAGTAAAAAGAGTGGAACGCAATATTTTTCCAGGACTTTTCTTTTCGCCTGATTTTTGATATAATTTAAGAATTTTCGGTATTGGCCGTTTGTACATGGGAAATGTAAGTAAAGCCACAGGAACACCATATTTTTCCAACATTCTTAATTTCGCTTTATTTTGCAGAGGAAATCGAGAAAAATAATTGAAAATGATATATATTATGAATTCTCGATATTGGGCGTTTATTCAAAGGAAATATAAGTAAAAACTTTGGAACGCAATATTTTTCCGGGACTTTTCTTTTCGCCTGATTTTTGATATAATTTAAGAATTTTCGGTATTGGCCGTTTGTACATGGGAAATGTAAGTAAAGCCACAGGAACATCATATTTTTCTAACATTCTTCATTTCGCTTTATTTTGCAGAGGAAATCGAGAAAAATAATTGAAAATGATATATATTATGAATTCTCGATATTGGGCGTTTATTCAAAGGAAATATAAGTAAAAACTTTGGAACGCAATATTTTTCCAGGACTTTTCTTTTCGCCTGATTTTTGATATAATTTAAGAATTTTCGGTATTGGCCGTTTGTAGATGGGAAATGTAAGTAAAGCCACAGGAACACCATATTTTTCTAACATTCTTCATTTCGCTTTATTTTGCAGAGGAAATCGAGAAAAATAATTGAAAATGATATATTTTATGAATTCTCGATATTGGGCGATTATTCAAAGGAAATATAAGTAAAAAGTGTGGAACGCAATATTTTTCCAGGACTTTTCTTTTCGCCTGATTTTTGATATAATGTAAGAATTTTCGGTATTGGCCGTTTGTAGATGGGAAATGTAAGTTAAGCCACAGGAACACCATATTTTTCTAACATTCTTCATTTCGCTTTATTTTGCAGAGGTAATCGAGAAAAATAATTGAAAATGATATATATTATGAATTCTCGATATTGGGCGTTTATTCAAAGGAAATATAAGTAAAAACTTTGGAACGCAATATTTTTCCAGGACTTTTCTTTTCGCCTGATTTTTGATATAATTTAAGAATTTTCGGTATTGGCCGTTTGTAGATGGGAAATGTAAGTAAAGCCACAGGAACATCATATTTTTCTAACATTCTTAATTTCGCCTTATTTTGCAGAGGAAGTCGAGTAAAATAATTGAAAATGATATATTTTATGAATTCTCGATATTGGGCGTTTTTTCACAGGAAATATAAGTAAAAAGAGCAGAACGCAATATTTTTCCAGGACTTTTCTTTTCGCCTGATTTTTGATATAATTTAAGAATTTTCGGTATTGGCCGTTTGTACATGGGAAATGTAAGTAAAGCCACAGGAACACCACATTTTTCCAACATTCTTCTTTTCGCTTTATTTTGCAGAGGAAGTCGAGTAAAATAATTGAAAATGATATATTTTATGAATTCTCGATATTGGGCGTTTTTTCACAGGAAATATAAGTAAAAAGAGCAGAACGCAATATTTTTCCAGGACTTTTCTTTTCGCCTGATTTTTGATATAATTTAAGAATTTTCGGTATTGGCCGTTTGTACATGAGAAATGTAAGTAAAGCCACAGGAACACCACATTTTTCCAACATTCTTAATTTCGCCTTATTTTGCAGAGGAAGTCGAGTAAAATAATTGAAAATGATATATTTTATGAATTCTCGATATTGGGCGTTTTTTCACAGGAAATATAAGTAAAAAGAGCAGAACGCAATATTTTTCCAGGACTTTTCTTTTCGCCTGATTTTTGATATAATTTAAGAATTTTCGGTATTGGCCGTTTGTACATGGGAAATGTAAGTAAAGCCACAGGAACACCACATTTTTCCAACATTCTTCTTTTCGCTTTATTTTGCAGAGGAAATCGAGAAAAATAATTGAAAATGACATATATTATGAATTCTCGATATTGGGCGTTTATTCAAAGGAAATGTAAGTAAAAAGAGTGGAACGCAATATTTTCCCAGGACTCTTCATTTCGCCTGATTTTTGATATAATTTAAGAATTTTCGGTATTGGCCGTTTGTACATGAGAAATGTAAGTAAAGCCACAGGAACACCACATTTTTCCAACATTCTTAATTTCGCTTTATTTTGCAGAGGAAGTCGAGTAAAATAATTGAAAATGATATATTTTATGAATTCTCGATATTGGGCGTTTTTTCACAGGAAATATAAGTAAAAAGAGTGGAACGCAATATTTTTCCAGGACTTTTCTCTTCGCCTGATTTTTGATATAATTTATAAATTTTCGGTATTGGCCGTTTGTACATGGGAAATGTAAGTAAAGCCACAGGAACACCACATTTTTCCAACATTCTTAATTTCGCCTTATTTTGCAGAGGAAGTCGAGTAAAATAATTGAAAATGATATATTTTATGAATTCTCGATATTGGGCGTTTTTTCATAGGAAATATAAGTAAAAAGAGTGGAACGCAATATTTTTCCAGGACTTTTCTTTTCGCCTGATTTTTGATATAATTTAAGAATTTTCGGTATTGGCCGTTTGTACAGGGGAAATGAAAGTAAAGCCACAGAAACACCATATTATTCCAACATTCTTCTTTTCGCTTTATTTTGCAGAGGAAATCGAGAAAAATAATTGAAAATGATATATATTATGAATTCTCGATATTGGGCGATTATTCAAAGGAAATATAAGTAAAAAGTGTGGAACGCAATATTTTTCCAGGACTCTTCATTTCGCCTGATTTTTGATATATATTAAGAATTTTCGGTATTGGCCGTTTGTACAGGGGAAATGAAAGTAAAGCCACAAAAAGACCATATTATTCCAACATTCTTCATTTCGCTTTATTTTGCAGAGGAAATCGAGAAAAATAATTGAAAATGATATATTTTATGAATTCTCGATATTGGGCGATTATTCAAAGGAAATATAAGTAAAAAGTGTGGAACGCAATATTTTTCTAGGACTTTTCTTTTCGCCTGATTTTTGATATAATTTAAGAATTTTCGGCATTGGCCGTTTGTAGATGGGAAATGTAAGTTAAGCCACAGGAACACCATATTTTTCTAACATTCTTCATTTCGCTTTATTTTGCAGAGGAAATCGAGAAAAATAATTGAAAATGATATATATTATGAATTCTCGATATTGGGCGTTTATTCAAAGGAAATATAAGTAAAAACTTTGGAACGCAATATTTTTCCAGGACTTTTCTTTTCGCCTGATTTTTGATATAATGTAAGAATTTTCGGTATTGGCCGTTTGTACATGGGAAATGTAAGTAAAGCCACAGGAACATCATATTTTTCTAACATTCTTCATTTCGCTTTATTTTGCAGAGGAAATCGAGAAAAATAATTGAAAATGATATATATTATGAATTCTCGATATTGGGCGTTTATTCAAAGGAAATATAAGTAAAAACTTTGGAACGCAATATTTTTCCAGGACTTTTCTTTTCGCCTGATTTTTGATATAATTTAAGAATTTTCGGTATTGGCCGTTTGTAGATGGGAAATGTAAGTAAAGCCACAGGAACACCATATTTTTCTAACATTCTTCATTTCGCTTTATTTTGCAGAGGAAATCGAGAAAAATAATTGAAAATGACATATATTATGAATTCTCGATATTGGGCGTTTATTCAAAGGAAATGTAAGTAAAAAGAGTGGAACGCAATATTTTCCCAGGACTCTTCATTTCGCCTGATTTTTGATATAATTTAAGAATTTTCTGTATTGGCCGTTTGTACATGAGAAATGTAAGTAAAGCCACAGGAACACCACATTTTTCCAACATTCTTAATTTCGCCTTATTTTGCAGAGGAAGTCGAGTAAAATAATTGAAAATGATATATTTTATGAATTCTCGATATTGGGCGTTTTTTCACAGGAAATATAAGTAAAAAGAGTGGAACGCAATATTTTTCCAGGACTTTTCTTTTCGCCTGATTTTTGATATATATTAAGAATTTTCGGTATTGGCCGTTTGTACAGGGGAAATGAAAGTAAAGCCACAGAAACACCATATTATTCCAACATTCTTCTTTTCGCTTTATTTTGCAGAGGAAATCGAGAAAAATAATTGAAAATGATATATTTTATGAATTCTCGATATTGGGCGATTATTCAAAGGAAATATAAGTAAAAAGTGTGGAACGCAATATTTTTCCAGGACTTTTCTTTTCGCCTGATTTTTGATATAATTTAAGAATTTTCGGTATTGGCCGTTTGTAGATGGGAAATGTAAGTTAAGCCACAGGAACACCATATTTTTCTAACATTCTTCATTTCGCTTTATTTTGCAGAGGAAATCGAGAAAAATAATTGAAAATGATATATATTATGAATTCTCGATATTGGGCGTTTATTCAAAGGAAATATAAGTAAAAACTTTGGAACGCAATATTTTTCCAGGACTTTTCTTTTCGCCTGATTTTTGATATAATTTAAGAATTTTCGGTATTGGCCGTTTGTAGATGGGAAATGTAAGTAAAGCCACAGGAACATCATATTTTTCTAACATTCTTCATTTCGCTTTATTTTGCAGAGGAAATCGAGAAAAATAATTGAAAATGATATATATTATGAATTCTCGATATTGGGCGTTTATTCAAAGGAAATATAAGTAAAAACTTTGGAACGCAATATTTTTCCAGGACTTTTCTTTTCGCCTGATTTTTGATATAATTTAAGAATTTTCGGTATTGGCCGTTTGTACATGAGAAATGTAAGTAAAGCCACAGGAACACCACATTTTTCCAACATTCTTAATTTCGCCTTATTTTGCAGAGGAAGTCGAGTAAAATAATTGAAAATGATATATTTTATGAATTCTCGATATTGGGCGTTTTTTCACAGGAAATATAAGTAAAAAGAGTGGAACGCAATATTTTTCCAGGACTTTTCTTTTCGCCTGATTTTTGATATAATTTAAGAATTTTCGGTATTGGCCGTTTGTACATGGGAAATGTAAGTAAAGCCACAGGAACACCACATTTTTCCAACATTCTTCTTTTCGCTTTATTTTGCAGAGGAAATCGAGAAAAATAATTGAAAATGACATATATTATGAATTCTCGATATTGGGCGTTTATTCAAAGGAAATGTAAGTAAAAAGAGTGGAACGCAATATTTTCCCAGGACTCTTCATTTCGCCTGATTTTTGATATAATTTAAGAATTTTCGGTATTGGCCGTTTGTACATGAGAAATGTAAGTAAAGCCACAGGAACACCACATTTTTCCAACATTCTTAATTTCGCCTTATTTTGCAGAGGAAGTCGAGTAAAATAATTGAAAATGATATATTTTATGAATTCTCGATATTGGGCGTTTTTTCACAGGAAATATAAGTAAAAAGAGTGGAACGCAATATTTTTCCAGGACTTTTCTCTTCGTCTGATTTTTGATATAATTTAAGAATTTTCGGTATTGGCCGTTTGTACATGGGAAATGTAAGTAAAGCCACAGGAACACCACATTTTTCCAACATTCTTAATTTCGCCTTATTTTGCAGAGGAAGTCGAGTAAAATAATTGAAAATGATATATTTTATGAATTCTCGATATTGGGCGTTTTTTCATAGGAAATATAAGTAAAAAGAGTGGAACGCAATATTTTTCCAGGACTTTTATTTCGCCTGATTTTTGATATAATTTAAGAATTTTCGGTATTGGCCGTTTGTACAGGGGAAATGAAAGTAAAGCCACAGAAACACCATATTATTCCAACATTCTTCATTTCGCTTTATTTTGCAGAGGAAATCGAGAAAAATAATTGAAAATGATATATATTATGAATTCTCGATATTGGGCGATTATTCAAAGGAAATATAAGTAAAAAGTGTGGAACGCAATATTTTTCCAGGACTCTTCATTTCGCCTGATTTTTGATATATATTAAGAATTTTCGGTATTGGCCGTTTGTACAGGGGAAATGAAAGTAAAGCCACAAAAACACCATATTATTCCAACATTCTTCTTTTCGCTTTATTTTGCAGAGGAAATCGAGAAAAATAATTGAAAATGATATATTTTATGAATTCTCGATATTGGGCGATTATTCAAAGGAAATATAAGTAAAAAGTGTGGAACGCAATATTTTTCCAGGACTTTTCTTTTCGCCTGATTTTTGATATAATTTAAGAATTTTCGGTATTGGCCGTTTGTAGATGGGAAATGTAAGTTAAGCCACAGGAACACCATATTTTTCTAACATTCTTCATTTCGCTTTATTTTGCAGAGGAAATCGAGAAAAATAATTGAAAATGATATATATTATGAATTCTCGATATTGGGCGTTTATTCAAAGGAAATATAAGTAAAAACTTTGGAACGCAATATTTTTCCAGGACTTTTCTTTTCGCCTGATTTTTGATATAATTTAAGAATTTTCGGTATTGGCCGTTTGTAGATGGGAAATGTAAGTAAAGCCACAGGAACACCATATTTTTCTAACATTCTTCATTTCGCTTTATTTTGCAGAGGAAATCGAGAAAAATAATTGAAAATGACATATATTATGAATTCTCGATATTGGGCGTTTATTCAAAGGAAATGTAAGTAAAAAGAGTGGAACGCAATATTTTCCCAGGACTCTTCATTTCGCCTGATTTTTGATATAATTTAAGAATTTTCGGTATTGGCCGTTTGTACATGAGAAATGTAAGTAAAGCCACAGGAACACCACATTTTTCCAACATTCTTAATTTCGCCTTATTTTGCAGAGGAAGTCGAGTAAAATAATTGAAAATGATATATTTTATGAATTCTCGATATTGGGCGTTTTTTCACAGGAAATATAAGTAAAAAGAGTGGAACGCAATATTTTTCCAGGACTTTTCTTTTCGCCTGATTTTTGATATAATTTAAGAATTTTCGGTATTGGCCGTTTGTACATGGGAAATGTAAGTAAAGCCACAGGAACACCATATTTTTCCAACATTCTTCATTTCGCCTTATTTTGCAGAGGAAATCGAGTAAAATAATTGAAAATGATATATTTTATGAATTCTCGATATTGGGCGTTTATTCGAAGGAAATATAAGTAAAAAGAGTGGAACGCAATATTTTTCCAGGACTCTTCATTTCGCCTGATTTTTGATATAATTTAAGAATTTTCGGTATTGGCCGTTTGTACATGAGAAATGTAAGTAAAGCCACAGGAACACCATATTTTTCTAACATTCTTCATTTCGCTTTATTTTGCAGAGGAAATCGAGAAAAATAATTGAAAATGACATATATTATGAATTCTCGATATTGGGCGTTAATTCAAAGGAAATGTATGTAAGTAAAAAGAGTGGAACGCAATATTTTTCCAGGACTTTTCTTTTCGCCTGATTTTTGATATAATTTAAGAATTTTCGGTATTGGCCTTTTGTAGATGGGAAATGTAAGTAAAGCCACAGGAACACCATATTTTTCTAACATTCTTGATTTCGCTTTATTTTGCAGAGGAAATCGAGAAAAATAATTGAAAATGACATATATTATGAATTCTCGATATTGGGCGTTTATTCAAAGGAAATGTAAGTAAAAAGAGTGGAACGCAATATTTTCCCAGGACTCTTCATTTCGCCTGATTTTTGATATAATTTAAGAATTTTCGGTATTGGCCGTTTGTACATGAGAAATGTAAGTAAAGCCACAGGAACACCACATTTTTCCAACATTCTTAATTTCGCCTTATTTTGCAGAGGAAGTCGAGTAAAATAATTGAAAATGATATATTTTATGAATTCTCGATATTGGGCGTTTATTCAAAGGAAATATAAGTAAAAACTTTGGAACGCAATATTTTTCCAGGACTTTTCTTTTCGCCTGATTTTTGATATAATTTAAGAATTTTCGGTATTGGCCGTTTGTAGATGGGAAATGTAAGTAAAGCCACAGGAACACCATATTTTTCTAACATTCTTCATTTCGCTTTATTTTGCAGAGGAAATCGAGAAAAATAATTGAAAATGATATATTTTATGAATTCTCGATATTGGGCGATTATTCAAAGGAAATATAAGTAAAAAGTGTGGAACGCAATATTTTTCCAGGACTTTTCTTTTCGCCTGATTTTTGATATAATTTAAGAATTTTCGGTATTGGCCGTTTGTAGATGGGAAATGTAAGTTAAGCCACAGGAACACCATATTTTTCTAACATTCTTCATTTCGCTTTATTTTGCAGAGGAAATCGAGAAAAATAATTGAAAATGATATATATTATGAATTCTCGATATTGGGCGTTTATTCAAAGGAAATATAAGTAAAAACTTTGGAACGCAATATTTTTCCAGGACTTTTCTTTTCGCCTGATTTTTGATATAATTTAAGAATTTTCGGTATTGGCCGTTTGTACATGGGAAATGTAAGTAAAGCCACAGGAACATCATATTTTTCCAACATTCTTCATTTCGCTTTATTTTGCAGAGGAAATCGAGAAAAATAATTGAAAATGATATATATTAAGAATTCTCGATATTGGGCGTTTATTCAAAGGAAATATAAGTAAAAACTTTGGAACGCAATATTTTTCCAGGACTTTTCTTTTCGCCTGATTTTTGATATAATTTAAGAATTTTCGGTATTGGCCGTTTGTACATGAGAAATGTAAGTAAAGCCACAGGAACACCATATTATTCCAACATTCTTCATTTCGCTTTATTTTGCAGAGGAAATCGAGAAAAATAATTGAAAATGATATATATTAAGAATTCTCGATATTGGGCGTTTATTCAAAGGAAATATAAGTAAAAACTTTGGAACGCAATATTTTTCCAGGACTTTTCTTTTCGCCTGATTTTTGATATAATTTAAGAATTTTCGGTATTGGCCGTTTGTACAGGGGAAATGAAAGTAAAGCCACAGAAACACCATATTATTCCAACATTCTTCATTTCGCTTTATTTTTCAGAGGAAATCGAGAAAAATAATTGAAAATGATATATATTATGAATTCTCGATATTGGGCGATTATTCAAAGGAAATATAAGTAAAAAGTGTGGAACGCAATATTTTTCCAGGACTCTTCATTTCGCCTGATTTTTGATATATATTAAGAATTTTCGGTATTGGCCGTTTGTACAGGGGAAATGAAAGTAAAGCCACAAAAACACCATATTATTCCAACATTCTTCTTTTCGCTTTATTTTGCAGAGGAAATCGAGAAAAATAATTGAAAATGATATATTTTATGAATTCTCGATATTGGGCGATTATTCAAAGGAAATATAAGTAAAAAGTGTGGAACGCAATATTTTTCCAGGACTTTTCTTTTCGCCTGATTTTTGATATAATTTAAGAATTTTCGGTATTGGCCGTTTGTAGATGGGAAATGTAAGTTAAGCCACAGGAACACCATATTTTTCTAACATTCTTCATTTCGCTTTATTTTGCAGAGGAAATCGAGAAAAATAATTGAAAATGATATATATTATGAATTCTCGATATTGGGCGTTTATTCAAAGGAAATATAAGTAAAAACTTTGGAACGCAATATTTTTCCAGGACTTTTCTTTTCGCCTGATTTTTGATATAATGTAAGAATTTTCGGTATTGGCCGTTTGTACATGGGAAATGTAAGTAAAGCCACAGGAACATCATATTTTTCTAACATTCTTCATTTCGCTTTATTTTGCAGAGGAAGTCGAGTAAAATAATTGAAAATGATATATTTTATGAATTCTCGATATTGGGCGTTTATTCAAAGGAAATATAAGTAAAAACTTTGGAACGCAATATTTTTCCAGGACTTTTCTTTTCGCCTGATTTTTGATATAATTTAAGAATTTTCGGTATTGGCCTTTTGTAGATGGGAAATGTAAGTAAAGCCACAGGAACACCATATTTTTCTAACATTCTTCATTTCGCTTTATTTTGCAGAGGAAATCGAGAAAAATAATTGAAAATGACATATATTATGAATTCTCGATATTGGGCGTTTATTCAAAGGAAATGTAAGTAAAAAGAGTGGAACGCAATATTTTCCCAGGACTCTTCATTTCGCCTGATTTTTGATATAATTTAAGAATTTTCGGTATTGGCCGTTTGTACATGAGAAATGTAAGTAAAGCCACAGGAACACCACATTTTTCCAACATTCTTAATTTCGCCTTATTTTGCAGAGGAAGTCGAGTAAAATAATTGAAAATGATATATTTTATGAATTCTCGATATTGGGCGTTTATTCAAAGGAAATATAAGTAAAAACTTTGGAACGCAATATTTTTCCAGGACTTTTCTTTTCGCCTGATTTTTGATATAATTTAAGAATTTTCGGTATTGGCCGTTTGTAGATGGGAAATGTAAGTAAAGCCACAGGAACACCATATTTTTCTAACATTCTTCATTTCGCTTTATTTTGCAGAGGAAATCGAGAAAAATAATTGAAAATGATATATTTTATGAATTCTCGATATTGGGCGATTATTCAAAGGAAATATAAGTAAAAAGTGTGGAACGCAATATTTTCCCAGGACTCTTCATTTCGCCTGATTTTTGATATAATTTAAGAATTTTCGGTATTGGCCGTTTGTACATGAGAAATGTAAGTAAAGCCACAGGAACACCACATTTTTCCAACATTCTTAATTTCGCCTTATTTTGCAGAGGAAGTCGAGTAAAATAATTGAAAATGATATATTTTATGAATTCTCGATATTGGGCGTTTATTCAAAGGAAATATAAGTAAAAACTTTGGAACGCAATATTTTTCCAGGACTTTTCTTTTCGCCTGATTTTTGATATAATTTAAGAATTTTCGGTATTGGCCGTTTGTACATGAGAAATGTAAGTAAAGCCACAGGAACACCATATTATTCCAACATTCTTCATTTCGCTTTATTTTGCAGAGGAAATCGAGAAAAATAATTGAAAATGATATATATTAAGAATTCTCGATATTGGGCGTTTATTCAAAGGAAATATAAGTAAAAACTTTGGAACGCAATATTTTTCCAGGACTTTTCTTTTCGCCTGATTTTTGATATAATTTAAGAATTTTCGGTATTGGCCGTTTGTACAGGGGAAATGAAAGTAAAGCCACAGAAACACCATATAATTCCAACATTCTTCATTTCGCTTTATTTTGCAGAGGAAATCGAGAAAAATAATTGAAAATGATATATATTATGAATTCTCGATATTGGGCGATTATTCAAAGGAAATATAAGTAAAAAGTGTGGAACGCAATATTTTTCCAGGACTCTTCATTTCGCCTGATTTTTGATATATATTAAGAATTTTCGGTATTGGCCGTTTGTACAGGGGAAATGAAAGTAAAGCCACAAAAACACCATATTATTCCAACATTCTTCTTTTCGCTTTATTTTGCAGAGGAAATCGAGAAAAATAATTGAAAATGATATATTTTATGAATTCTCGATATTGGGCGATTATTCAAAGGAAATATAAGTAAAAAGTGTGGAACGCAATATTTTTCCAGGACTTTTCTTTTCGCCTGATTTTTGATATAATTTAAGAATTTTCGGTATTGGCCGTTTGTAGATGGGAAATGTAAGTTAAGCCACAGGAACACCATATTTTTGTAACATTCTTCATTTCGCTTTATTTTGCAGAGGAAATCGAGAAAAATAATTGAAAATGATATATATTATGAATTCTCGATATTGGGCGTTTATTCAAAGGAAATATAAGTAAAAACTTTGGAACGCAATATTTTTCCAGGACTTTTCTTTTCGCCTGATTTTTGATATAATGTAAGAATTTTCGGTATTGGCCGTTTGTACATGGGAAATGTAAGTAAAGCCACAGGAACATCATATTTTTCTAACATTCTTCATTTCGCTTTATTTTGCAGAGGAAGTCGAGTAAAATAATTGAAAATGATATATTTTATGAATTCTCGATATTGGGCGTTTATTCAAAGGAAATATAAGTAAAAACTTTGGAACGCAATATTTTTCCAGGACTTTTCTTTTCGCCTGATTTTTGATATAATTTAAGAATTTTCGGTATTGGCCTTTTGTAGATGGGAAATGTAAGTAAAGCCACAGGAACACCATATTTTTCTAACATTCTTCATTTCGCTTTATTTTGCAGAGGAAATCGAGAAAAATAATTGAAAATGACATATATTATGAATTCTCGATATTGGGCGTTTATTCAAAGGAAATGTAAGTAAAAAGAGTGGAACGCAATATTTTCCCAGGACTCTTCATTTCGCCTGATTTTTGATATAATTTAAGAATTTTCGGTATTGGCCGTTTGTACATGAGAAATGTAAGTAAAGCCACAGGAACACCACATTTTTCCAACATTCTTAATTTCGCCTTATTTTGCAGAGGAAGTCGAGTAAAATAATTGAAAATGATATATTTTATGAATTCTCGATATTGGGCGTTTATTCAAAGGAAATATAAGTAAAAACTTTGGAACGCAATATTTTTCCAGGACTTTTCTTTTCGCCTGATTTTTGATATAATTTAAGAATTTTCGGTATTGGCCGTTTGTAGATGGGAAATGTAAGTAAAGCCACAGGAACACCATATTTTTCTAACATTCTTCATTTCGCTTTATTTTGCAGAGGAAATCGAGAAAAATAATTGAAAATTATATATTTTATGAATTCTCGATATTGGGCGATTATTCAAAGGAAATATAAGTAAAAAGTGTGGAACGCAATATTTTTCCAGGACTTTTCTTTTCGCCTGATTTTTGATATAATTTAAGAATTTTCGGTATTGGCCGTTTGTAGATGGGAAATGTAAGTTAAGCCACAGGAACACCATATTTTTCTAACATTCTTCATTTCGCTTTATTTTGCAGAGGAAATCGAGAAAAATAATTGAAAATGATATATATTATGAATTCTCGATATTGGGCGTTTATTCAAAGGAAATATAAGTAAAAACTTTGGAACGCAATATTTTTCCAGGACTTTTCTTTTCGCCTGATTTTTGATATAATTTAAGAATTTTCGGTATTGGCCGTTTGTACATGGGAAATGTAAGTAAAGCCACAGGAACATCATATTTTTCTAACATTCTTCATTTCGCTTTATTTTGCAGAGGAAATCGAGAAAAATAATTGAAAATGATATATATTAAGAATTCTCGATATTGGGCGTTTATTCAAAGGAAATATAAGTAAAAACTTTGGAACGCAATATTTTTCCAGGACTTTTCTTTTCGCCTGATTTTTGATATAATTTAAGAATTTTCGGTATTGGCCGTTTGTACATGAGAAATGTAAGTAAAGCCACAGGAACACCACATTTTTCCAACATTCTTAATTTCGCCTTATTTTGCAGAGGAAGTCGAGTAAAATAATTGAAAATGATATATTTTATGAATTCTCGATATTGGGCGTTTATTCAAAGGAAATATAAGTAAAAACTTTGGAACGCAATATTTTTCCAGGACTTTTCTTTTCGCCTGATTTTTGATATAATTTAAGAATTTTCGGTATTGGCCGTTTGTACATGGGAAATGTAAGTAAAGCCACAGGAACACCACATTTTTCCAACATTCTTAATTTCGCCTTATTTTGCAGAGGAAATCGAGAAAAATAATTGAAAATGACATATATTATGAATTCTCGATATTGGGCGTTTATTCATAGGAAATGTAAGTAAAAAGAGTGGAACGCAATATTTTCCCAGGACTCTTCATTTCGCCTGATTTTTGATATAATTTAAGAATTTTCGGTATTGGCCGTTTGTACATGAGAAATGTAAGTAAAGCCACAGGAACACCACATTTTTCCAACATTCTTAATTTCGCCTTATTTTGCAGAGGAAGTCGAGTAAAATAATTGAAAATGATATATTTTATGAATTCTCGATATTGGGCGTTTTTTCACAGGAAATATAAGTTAAAAGAGTGGAACGCAATATTTTTCCAGGACTTTTCTTTTCGCCTGATTTTTGATATAATTTAAGAATTTTCGGTATTGGCCGTTTGTACATGGGAAATGTAAGTAAAGCCACAGGAACACCACATTTTTCCAACATTCTTAATTTCGCCTTATTTTGCAGAGGAAGTCGAGTAAAATAATTGAAAATGATATATTTTATGAATTCTCGATATTGGGCGTTTTTTCATAGGAAATATAAGTAAAAAGAGTGGAACGCAATATTTTTCCAGGACTTTTCTTTTCGCCTGATTTTTGATATAATTTAAGAATTTTCGGTATTGGCCGTTTGTACAGGGGAAATGAAAGTAAAGCCACAGAAACACCATATTATTCCAACATTCTTCATTTCGCTTTATTTTGCAGAGGAAATCGAGAAAAATAATTGAAAATGATATATATTATGAATTCTCGATATTGGGCGATTATTCAAAGGAAATATAAGTAAAAAGTGTGGAACGCAATATTTTTCCAGGACTCTTCATTTCGCCTGATTTTTGATATATATTAAGAATTTTCGGTATTGGCCGTTTGTACAGGGGAAATGAAAGTAAAGCCACAAAAACACCATATTATTCCAACATTCTTCTTTTCGCTTTATTTTGCAGAGGAAATCGAGAAAAATAATTGAAAATGATATATTTTATGAATTCTCGATATTGGGCGTTTATTCAAAGGAAATATAAGTAAAAACTTTGGAACGCAATATTTTTCCAGGACTTTTCTTTTCGCCTGATTTTTGATATAATGTAAGAATTTTCGGTATTGGCCGTTTGTACATGGGAAATGTAAGTAAAGCCACAGGAACATCATATTTTTCTAACATTCTTCATTTCGCTTTATTTTGCAGAGGAAATCGAGAAAAATAATTGAAAATGATATATTTTATGAATTCTCGATATTGGGCGATTATTCAAAGGAAATATAAGTAAAAAGTGTGGAACGCAATATTTTTCCAGGACTTTTCTTTTCGCCTGATTTTTGATATAATTTAAGAATTTTCGGTATTGGCCGTTTGTAGATGGGAAATGTAAGTTAAGCCACAGGAACACCATATTTTTCTAACATTCTTCATTTCGCTTTATTTTGCAGAGGAAATCGAGAAAAATAATTGAAAATGATATATATTATGAATTCTCGATATTGGGCGTTTATTCAAAGGAAATATAAGTAAAAACTTTGGAACGCAATATTTTTCCAGGACTTTTCTTTTCGCCTGATTTTTGATATAATGTAAGAATTTTCGGTATTGGCCGTTTGTACATGGGAAATGTAAGTAAAGCCACAGGAACATCATATTTTTCTAACATTCTTCATTTCGCTTTATTTTGCAGAGGAAGTCGAGTAAAATAATTGAAAATGATATATTTTATGAATTCTCGATATTGGGCGTTTATTCAAAGGAAATATAAGTAAAAACTTTGGAACGCAATATTTTTCCAGGACTTTTCTTTTCGCCTGATTTTTGATATAATTTAAGAATTTTCGGTATTGGCCTTTTGTAGATGGGAAATGTAAGTAAAGCCACAGGAACACCATATTTTTCTAACATTCTTCATTTCGCTTTATTTTGCAGAGGAAATCGAGAAAAATAATTGAAAATGACATATATTATGAATTCTCGATATTGGGCGTTTATTCAAAGGAAATGTAAGTAAAAAGAGTGGAACGCAATATTTTCCCAGGACTCTTCATTTCGCCTGATTTTTGATATAATTTAAGAATTTTCGGTATTGGCCGTTTGTACATGAGAAATGTAAGTAAAGCCACAGGAACACCACATTTTTCCAACATTCTTAATTTCGCCTTATTTTGCAGAGGAAGTCGAGTAAAATAATTGAAAATGATATATTTTATGAATTCTCGATATTGGGCGTTTATTCAAAGGAAATATAAGTAAAAACTTTGGAACGCAATATTTTTCCAGGACTTTTCTTTTCGCCTGATTTTTGATATAATTTAAGAATTTTCGGTATTGGCCGTTTGTAGATGGGAAATGTAAGTAAAGCCACAGGAACACCATATTTTTCTAACATTCTTCATTTCGCTTTATTTTGCAGAGGAAATCGAGAAAAATAATTGAAAATGATATATTTTATGAATTCTCGATATTGGGCGATTATTCAAAGGAAATATAAGTAAAAAGTGTGGAACGCAATATTTTTCCAGGACTTTTCTTTTCGCCTGATTTTTGATATAATTTAAGAATTTTCGGTATTGGCCGTTTGTAGATGGGAAATGTAAGTTAAGCCACAGGAACACCATATTTTTCTAACATTCTTCATTTCGCTTTATTTTGCAGAGGAAATCGAGAAAAATAATTGAAAATGATATATATTATGAATTCTCGATATTGGGCGTTTATTCAAAGGAAATATAAGTAAAAACTTTGGAACGCAATATTTTTCCAGGACTTTTCTTTTCGCCTGATTTTTGATATAATTTAAGAATTTTCGGTATTGGCCGTTTGTACATGGGAAATGTAAGTAAAGCCACAGGAACATCATATTTTTCTAACATTCTTCATTTCGCTTTATTTTGCAGAGGAAATCGAGAAAAATAATTGAAAATGATATATATTAAGAATTCTCGATATTGGGCGTTTATTCAAAGGAAATATAAGTAAAAACTTTGGAACGCAATATTTTTCCAGGACTTTTCTTTTCGCCTGATTTTTGATATAATTTAAGAATTTTCGGTATTGGCCGTTTGTACATGGGAAATGTAAGTAAAGCCACAGGAACATCATATTTTTCTAACATTCTTCATTTCGCTTTATTTTGCAGAGGAAATCGAGAAAAATAATTGAAAATGATATATTTTATGAATTCTCGATATTGGGCGATTATTCAAAGGAAATATAAGTAAAAAGTGTGGAACGCAATATTTTTCCAGGACTTTTCTTTTCGCCTGATTTTTGATATAATTTAAGAATTTTCGGTATTGGCCGTTTGTACAGGGGAAATGAAAGTAAAGCCACAAAAACACCATATTATTCCAACATTCTTCTTTTCGCTTTATTTAGCAGAGGAAATCGAGAAAAATAATTGAAAATGATATATATTATGAATTCTTGATATTGGGCGTTTATTCAAAGGAAATATAAGTAAAAACTTTGGAACGCAATATTTTTCCAGGACTTTTCTTTTCGCCTGATTTTTGATATAATTTAAGAATTTTCGGTATTGGCCGTTTGTAGATGGGAAATGTAAGTAAAGCCACAGGAACACCATATTTTTCTAACATTCTTCATTTCGCTTTATTTTGCAGAGGAAATCGAGAAAAATAATTGAAAATGATATATTTTATGAATTCTCGATATTGGGCGATTATTCAAAGGAAATATAAGTAAAAAGTGTGGAACGCAATATTTTTCCAGGACTTTTCTTTTCGCCTGATTTTTGATATAATTTAAGAATTTTCGGTATTGGCCGTTTGTAGATGGGAAATGTAAGTTAAGCCACAGGAACACCATATTTTTCTAACATTCTTCATTTCGCTTTATTTTGCAGAGGAAATCGAGAAAAATAATTGAAAATGATATATATTATGAATTCTCGATATTGGGCGTTTATTCAAAGGAAATATAAGTAAAAACTTTGGAACGCAATATTTTTCCAGGACTTTTCTTTTCGCCTGATTTTTGATATAATTTAAGAATTTTCGGTATTGGCCGTTTGTACATGGGAAATGTAAGTAAAGCCACAGGAACATCATATTTTTCTAACATTCTTCATTTCGCTTTATTTTGCAGAGGAAATCGAGAAAAATAATTGAAAATGATATATATTAAGAATTCTCGATATTGGGCGTTTATTCAAAGGAAATATAAGTAAAAACTTTGGAACGCAATATTTTTCCAGGACTTTTCTTTTCGCCTGATTTTTGATATAATTTAAGAATTTTCGGTATTGGCCGTTTGTACATGAGAAATGTAAGTAAAGCCACAGGAACACCACATTTTTCCAACATTCTTAATTTCGCCTTATTTTGCAGAGGAAGTCGAGTAAAATAATTGAAAATGATATATTTTATGAATTCTCGATATTGGGCGTTTATTCAAAGGAAATATAAGTAAAAACTTTGGAACGCAATATTTTTCCAGGACTTTTCTTTTCGCCTGATTTTTGATATAATTTAAGAATTTTCGGTATTGGCCGTTTGTACATGGGAAATGTAAGTAAAGCCACAGGAACACCACATTTTTCCAACATTCTTAATTTCGCCTTATTTTGCAGAGGAAATCGAGAAAAATAATTGAAAATGACATATATTATGAATTCTCGATATTGGGCGTTTATTCAAAGGAAATGTAAGTAAAAAGAGTGGAACGCAATATTTTCCCAGGACTCTTCATTTCGCCTGATTTTTGATATAATTTAAGAATTTTCGGTATTGGCCGTTTGTACATGAGAAATGTAAGTAAAGCCACAGGAACACCACATTTTTCCAACATTCTTAATTTCGCCTTATTTTGCAGAGGAAGTCGAGTAAAATAATTGAAAATGATATATTTTATGAATTCTCGATATTGGGCGTTTTTTCACAGGAAATATAAGTAAAAAGAGTGGAACGCAATATTTTTCCAGGACTTTTCTTTTCGCCTGATTTTTGATATAATTTAAGAATTTTCGGTATTGGCCGTTTGTACATGGGAAATGTAAGTAAAGCCACAGGAACACCACATTTTTCCAACATTCTTAATTTCGCCTTATTTTGCAGAGGAAGTCGAGTAAAATAATTGAAAATGATATATTTTATGAATTCTCGATATTGGGCGTTTTTTCATAGGAAATATAAGTAAAAAGAGTGGAACGCAATATTTTTCCAGGACTTTTCTTTTCGCCTGATTTTTGATATAATTTAAGAATTTTCGGTATTGGCCGTTTGTACAGGGGAAATGAAAGTAAAGCCACAGAAACACCATATTATTCCAACATTCTTCATTTCGCTTTATTTTGCAGAGGAAATCGAGAAAAATAATTGAAAATGATATATATTATGAATTCTCGATATTGGGCGATTATTCAAAGGAAATATAAGTAAAAAGTGTGGAACGCAATATTTTTCCAGGACTCTTCATTTCGCCTGATTTTTGATATATATTAAGAATTTTCGGTATTGGCCGTTTGTACAGGGGAAATGAAAGTAAAGCCACAAAAACACCATATTATTCCAACATTCTTCTTTTCGCTTTATTTTGCAGAGGAAATCGAGAAAAATAATTGAAAATGATATATTTTATGAATTCTCGATATTGGGCGTTTATTCAAAGGAAATATAAGTAAAAACTTTGGAACGCAATATTTTTCCAGGACTTTTCTTTTCGCCTGATTTTTGATATAATGTAAGAATTTTCGGTATTGGCCGTTTGTACATGGGAAATGTAAGTAAAGCCACAGGAACATCATATTTTTCTAACATTCTTCATTTCGCTTTATTTTGCAGAGGAAGTCGAGTAAAATAATTGAAAATGATATATTTTATGAATTCTCGATATTGGGCGTTTATTCAAAGGAAATATAAGTAAAAACTTTGGAACGCAATATTTTTCCAGGACTTTTCTTTTCGCCTGATTTTTGATATAATTTAAGAATTTTCGGTATTGGCCTTTTGTAGATGGGAAATGTAAGTAAAGCCACAGGAACACCATATTTTTCTAACATTCTTCATTTCGCTTTATTTTGCAGAGGAAATCGAGAAAAATAATTGAAAATGACATATATTATGAATTCTCGATATTGGGCGTTTATTCAAAGGAAATGTAAGTAAAAAGAGTGGAACGCAATATTTTCCCAGGACTCTTCATTTCGCCTGATTTTTGATATAATTTAAGAATTTTCGGTATTGGCCGTTTGTACATGAGAAATGTAAGTAAAGCCACAGGAACACCACATTTTTCCAACATTCTTAATTTCGCCTTATTTTGCAGAGGAAGTCGAGTAAAATAATTGAAAATGATATATTTTATGAATTCTCGATATTGGGCGTTTATTCAAAGGAAATATAAGTAAAAACTTTGGAACGCAATATTTTTCCAGGACTTTTCTTTTCGCCTGATTTTTGATATAATTTAAGAATTTTCGGTATTGGCCGTTTGTAGATGGGAAATGTAAGTAAAGCCACAGGAACACCATATTTTTCTAACATTCTTCATTTCGCTTTATTTTGCAGAGGAAATCGAGAAAAATAATTGAAAATGATATATTTTATGAATTCTCGATATTGGGCGATTATTCAAAGGAAATATAAGTAAAAAGTGTGGAACGCAATATTTTTCCAGGACTTTTCTTTTCGCCTGATTTTTGATATAATTTAAGAATTTTCGGTATTGGCCGTTTGTAGATGGGAAATGTAAGTTAAGCCACAGGAACACCATATTTTTCTAACATTCTTCATTTCGCTTTATTTTGCAGAGGAAATCGAGAAAAATAATTGAAAATGATATATATTATGAATTCTCGATATTGGGCGTTTATTCAAAGGAAATATAAGTAAAAACTTTGGAACGCAATATTTTTCCAGGACTTTTCTTTTCGCCTGATTTTTGATATAATTTAAGAATTTTCGGTATTGGCCGTTTGTACATGGAAAATGTAAGTAAAGCCACAGGAACATCATATTTTTCTAACATTCTTCATTTCGCTTTATTTTGCAGAGGAAATCGAGAAAAATAATTGAAAATGATATATATTAAGAATTCTCGATATTGGGCGTTTATTCAAAGGAAATATAAGTAAAAACTTTGGAACGCAATATTTTTCCAGGACTTTTCTTTTCGCCTGATTTTTGATATAATTTAAGAATTTTCGGTATTGGCCGTTTGTACATGAGAAATGTAAGTAAAGCCACAGGAACACCACATTTTTCCAACATTCTTAATTTCGCCTTATTTTGCAGAGGAAGTCGAGTAAAATAATTGAAAATGATATATTTTATGAATTCTCGATATTGGGCGTTTATTCAAAGGAAATATAAGTAAAAACTTTGGAACGCAATATTTTTCCAGGACTTTTCTTTTCGCCTGATTTTTGATATAATTTAAGAATTTTCGGTATTGGCCGTTTGTACATGGGAAATGTAAGTAAAGCCACAGGAACACCACATTTTTCCAACATTCTTAATTTCGCCTTATTTTGCAGAGGAAATCGAGAAAAATAATTGAAAATGACATATATTATGAATTCTCGATATTGGGCGTTTATTCAAAGGAAATATAAGTAAAAACTTTGGAACGCAATATTTTCCCAGGACTCTTCATTTCGCCTGATTTTTGATATAATTTAAGAATTTTCGGTATTGGCCGTTTGTACATGAGAAATGTAAGTAAAGCCACAGGAACACCACATTTTTCCAACATTCTTAATTTCGCCTTATTTTGCAGAGGAAGTCGAGTAAAATAATTGAAAATGATATATTTTATGAATTCTCGATATTGGGCGTTTTTTCACAGGAAATATAAGTAAAATGAGTGGAACGCAATATTTTTCCAGGACTTTTCTTTTCGCCTGATTTTTGATATAATTTAAGAATTTTCGGTATTGGCCGTTTGTACATGGGAAATGTAAGTAAAGCCACAGGAACACCACATTTTTCCAACATTCTTAATTTCGCCTTATTTTGCAGAGGAAGTCGAGTAAAATAATTGAAAATGATATATTTTATGAATTCTCGATATTGGGCGTTTTTTCATAGGAAATATAAGTAAAAAGAGTGGAACGCAATATTTTTCCAGGACTTTTCTTTTCGCCTGATTTTTGATATAATTTAAGAATTTTCGGTATTGGCCGTTTGTACAGGGGAAATGAAAGTAAAGCCACAGAAACACCATATTATTCCAACATTCTTCATTTCGCTTTATTTTGCAGAGGAAATCGAGAAAAATAATTGAAAATGATATATATTATGAATTCTCGATATTGGGCGATTATTCAAAGGAAATATAAGTAAAAAGTGTGGAACGCAATATTTTTCCAGGACTCTTCATTTCGCCTGATTTTTGATATATATTAAGAATTTTCGGTATTGGCCGTTTGTACAGGGGAAATGAAAGTAAAGCCACAAAAACACCATATTATTCCAACATTCTTCTTTTCGCTTTATTTTGCAGAGGAAATCGAGAAAAATAATTGAAAATGATACATTTTATGAATTCTCGATATTGGGCGATTATTCAAATAAATATAAGTAAAAAGTATGGAACGCAATATTTTTCCAGGACTTTTCTTTTCGCCTGATTTTTGATATAATTTAAGAATTTTCGGTATTGGCCGTTTGTAGATGGGAAATGTAAGTTAAGCCACAGGAACACCATATTTTTCTAACATTCTTCATTTCGCTTTATTTTGCAGAGGAAATCGAGAAAAATAATTGAAAATGATATGTATTATGAATTCTCGATATTGGGCGTTTATTCAAAGGAAATATAAGTAAAAACTTTGGAACGCAATATTTTTCCAGGACTTTTCTTTTCGCCTGATTTTTGATATAATGTAAGAATTTTCGGTATTGGCCGTTTGTACATGGGAAATGTAAGTAAAGCCACAGGAACATCATATTTTTCTAACATTCTTCATTTCGCTTTATTTTGCAGAGGAAATCGAGAAAAATAATTGAAAATGATATATATTATGAATTCTCGATATTGGGCGTTTATTCAAAGGAAATATAAGTAAAAACTTTGGAACGCAATATTTTTCCAGGACTTTTCTTTTCGCCTGATTTTTGATATAATTTAAGAATTTTCGGTATTGGCCGTTTGTAGATGGGAAATGTAAGTAAAGCCACAGGAACACCATATTTTTCTAACATTCTTCATTTCGCTTTATTTTGCAGAGGAAATCGAGAAAAATAATTGAAAATGACATATATTATGAATTCTCGATATTGGGCGTTAATTCAAAGGAAATGTAAGTAAAAAGAGTGGAACGCAATATTTTCCCAGGACTCTTCATTTCGCCTGATTTTTGATATAATTTAAGAATTTTCGGTATTGGCCGTTTGTACATGAGAAATGTAAGTAAAGCCACAGGAACACCACATTTTTCCAACATTCTTAATTTCGCCTTATTTTGCAGAGGAAGTCGAGTAAAATAATTGAAAATGATATATTTTATGAATTCTCGATATTGGGCGTTTTTTCACAAGAAATATAAGTAAAAAGAGTGGAACGCAATATTTTTCCAGGACTCTTCATTTCGCCTGATTTTTGATATATATTAAGAATTTTCGATATTGGCCGTTTGTACATGGGAAATGTAAGTATAGCCACAGGAACACCATATTTTTCCAACATTCTTCATTTTGCCTTATTTTGCAGAGGAAATCGAGAAAAATAATTGAAAAAGATATATTTTATGAATTCTCGATATTGGGCGTTTATTCAAAGGAAATATAAGTAAAAACTTTGGAACGCAATATTTTTCCAGGACTTTTCTTTTCGCCTGATTTTTGATATAATTTAAGAATTTTCGGTATTGGCCGTTTGTAGATGGGAAATGTAAGTAAAGCCACAGGAACACCATATTTTTCTAACATTCTTCATTTCGCTTTATTTTGCAGAGGAAATCGAGAAAAATAATTGAAAATGACATATATTATGAATTCTCGATATTGGGCGTTAATTCAAAGGAAATGTAAGTAAAAAGAGTGGAACGCAATATTTTCCCAGGACTCTTCATTTCGCCTGATTTTTGATATAATTTAAGAATTTTCGGTATTGGCCGTTTGTACATGAGAAATGTAAGTAAAGCCACAGGAACACCACATTTTTCCAACATTCTTAATTTCGCCTTATTTTGCAGAGGAAGTCGAGTAAAATAATTGAAATTGATATATTTTATGAATTCTCGATATTGGGCGTTTTTTCACAGGAAATATAAGTAAAAAGAGTGGAACGCAATATTTTTCCAGGACTTTTCTTTTCGCCTGATTTTTGATATAATTTAAGAATTTTCGGTATTGGCCGTTTGTACATGGGAAATGTAAGTAAAGCCACAGGAACATCATATTTTTCTAACATTCTTCATTTCGCCTTATTTTGCAGAGGAAATCGAGTAAAATAATTGAAAATGATATATTTTATGAATTCTCGATATTGGGCGTTTATTCAAAGGAAATATAAGTAAAAAGAGTGGAACGCAATATTTTTCCAGGACTCTTCATTTCGCCTGATTTTTGATATAATTTAAGAATTTTCGGTATTGGCCGTTTGTAGATGGGAAATGTAAGTAAATCCACAGGAACACCATATTTTTCCAACATTCTTCATTTCGTCTTATTTTGCAGAGGAAATCGAGAAAAATAATTGAAAATGATATATTTTATGAATTCTCGAAATTGGGCGTTTATTCAAAGGAAATATAAGTAAAAAGAGTGGAACGCAATATTTTTCCAGGACTCTTCATTTCGCCTGATTTTTGATATATAGTATATTAAAAATTTTCGGTATTGGCCGTTTGTACAGGGGAAATGAAAGTAAAGCCACAGAAACACCATATTATTCCAACATTCTTCATTTCGCTTTATTTTGCAGAGGAAATCGAGTAAAATAATTGAAAATGATATATTTTATGAATTCTCGATATTGGGCGTTTATTCAAAGGAAATATAAGTAAAAAGACGCAATATTTTTCCAGGTCTCTTCATTTCGCCTGATTTTTGATATAATTTAAGAATTTTCGGTATTGGCCGTTTGTACATGGGAAGTGTAAGTAAAGCCACAGGAACACCATATTTTTCTAACATTCTTCATTTTGCTTTTTTTTGCAGAGCAAATCGAGTAAAATTATTGAAAATGATATATTTTATGAATTCTCGATATTGGGCGTTTATTCAAAGGAAATATAAGTAAAAAGAGTGGAACGTAATATTTTTCCAGGTCTCTTCATTTCGCCTGATTTTTGATATAATTTAAGAATTTTCGGTATTGGCCGTTTGTAGATGGGAAATGTAAGTAAAGCCACAGGAACACCATATTTTTCTAACATTCTTCATTTCGCCTTTTTTTGCAGAGGAAATCGAGTAAAATAATTGAAAATAATATATTTTATGAATTCTCGATATTGGGCGTTTATTCAAAGGAAATATAAGTAAAAAGAGTGGAACGCAATATTTTTCCAGGTCTCTTCATTTCGCCTGATTTTTGATATAATTTAAGAATTTTCGGTATTGGCCGTTTGTAGATGGGAAATGTAAGTAAAGCCACAGGAACACCATATTTTTCTAACATTCTTCATTTCGGTTTTTTTTGCAGAGGAAATCGAGTAAAATAATTGAAAATGATATATTTTATGAATTCTCGATATTGGGCGTTTATTCAAAGGAAATATAAGTAAAAAGAGTGGAACGCAATATTTTTCCAGGTCTCTTCATTTGGCCTGATTTTTGATATAATTTAAGAATTTTCGGTATTGGCCGTTTTTAGATGGGAAATGTAAGTAAATCCACAGGAACACCATATTTTTCCAACATTCTTCATTTCGTCTTATTTTGCAGAGGAAATCGAGAAAAATAATTGAAAATGATATATATTATGAATTCTCGATATTGGGCGTTTATTCAAAGGAAATATAAGTAAAAACTTTGGAACGCAATATTTTTCCAGGACTTCTTTTCGCCTGATTTTTGGTATAATTTAAGAATTTTCGGTATTGGCCGTTTGTACATGGGAAATGTAAGTAAAGCCACAGGAACATCATATTTTTCTAACATTCTTCATTTCGCTTTATTTTGCAGAGGAAATCGAGAAAAATAATTGAAAATGATATATATTAAGAATTCTCGATATTGGGCGTTTATTCAAAGGAAATATAAGTAAAAAGAGTGGAACGCAATATTTTTCCAAGTCTCTTCATTTCGCCTGATTTTTGATATAATTTAAGAATTTTCGGTATTGGCCGTTTGTAGATGGGAAATGTAAGTAAAGCCACAGGAACACCATATTTTTCTAACATTCTTCATTTCGCTTTTTTTTGCAGAGGAAATCGAGTAAAATAATTGAAAATGATATATTTTATGAATTCTCGATATTGGGCGTTTATTCAAAGGAAATATAAGTAAAAAGAGTGGAACGTAATATTTTTCCAGGTCTCTTCATTTCGCCTGATTTTTGATATAATTTAAGAATTTTCGGTATTGGCCGTTTGTAGATGGGAAATGTAAGTAAAGCCACAGGAACACCATATTTTTCTAACATTCTTCATTTCGCCTTTTTTTGCAGAGGAAATCGAGTAAAATAATTGAAAATAATATATTTTATGAATTCTCGATATTGGGCGTTTATTCAAAGGAAATATAAGTAAAAAGAGTGGAACGCAATATTTTTCCAGGTCTCTTCATTTCGCCTGATTTTTGATATAATTTAAGAATTTTCGGTATTGGCCGTTTGTAGATGGGAAATGTAAGTAAAGCCACAGGAACACCATATTTTTCTAACATTCTTCATTTCGGTTTTTTTTGCAGAGGAAATCGAGTAAAATAATTGAAAATGATATATTTTATGAATTCTCGATATTGGGCGTTTATTCAAAGGAAATATAAGTAAAAAGAGTGGAACGCAATATTTTTCCAGGTCTCTTCATTTGGCCTGATTTTTGATATAATTTAAGAATTTTCGGTATTGGCCGTTTGTAGATGGGAAATGTAAGTAAAGCCACAGGAACACCATATTTTTCTAACATTCTTCATTTCGCCTTATTTAGCAGAGGAAATCGAGAAAAATAATTGAAAATGATATATATTATGAATTCTTGATATTGGGCGTTTATTCAAAGGAAATATAAGTAAAAAGAGTGGAACGCAATATTTTTCCAGGACTCTTCATTTCGCCTGATTTTTGATATATAGTATATTAAAAATTTTCGGTATTGGCCGTTTGTACAGGGGAAATGAAAGTAAAGCCACAGAAACACCATATTATTCCAACATTCTTCATTTCGCTTTATTTTGCAGAGGAAATCGAGTAAAATAATTGAAAATGATATATTTTATGAATTCTCGATATTGGGCGTTTATTCAAAGGAAATATAAGTAAAAAGACGCAATATTTTTCCAGGTCTCTTCATTTCGCCTGATTTTTGATATAATTTAAGAATTTTCGGTATTGGCCGTTTGTACATGGGAAGTGTAAGTAAAGCCACAGGAACACCATATTTTTCTAACATTCTTCATTTCGCTTTTTTTTGCAGAGGAAATCGAGTAAAATAATTGAAAATGATATATTTTATGAATACTCGATATTGGGCGTTTATTCAAAGGAAATATAAGTAAAAAGAGTGGAACGTAATATTTTTCCAGGTCTCTTCATTTCGCCTGATTTTTGATATAATTTAAGAATTTTCGGTATTGGCCGTTTGTACATGAGAAATGTAAGTAAAGCCACAGGAACACCATATTTTTCTAACATTCTTCATTTCGCCTTTTTTTGCAGAGGAAATCGAGTAAAATAATTGAAAATAATATATTTTATGAATTCTCGATATTGGGCGTTTATTCAAAGGAAATATAAGTAAAAAGAGTGGAACGCAATATTTTTCCAGGTCTCTTCATTTCGCCTGATTTTTGATATAATTTAAGAATTTTCGGTATTGGCCGTTTGTAGATGGGAAATGTAAGTAAAGCCACAGGAACACCATATTTTTCTAACATTCTTCATTTCGGTTTTTTTTGCAGAGGAAATCGAGTAAAATAATTGAAAATGATATATTTTATGAATTCTCGATATTGGGCGTTTATTCAACGGAAATATAAGTAAAAAGAGTGGAACGCAATATTTTTCCAGGTCTCTTCATTTGGCCTGATTTTTGATATAATTTAAGAATTTTCGGTATTGGCCGTTTTTAGATGGGAAATGTAAGTAAATCCACAGGAACACCATATTTTTCCAACATTCTTCATTTCGTCTTATTTTGCAGAGGAAATCGAGAAAAATAATTGAAAATGATATATTTTATGAATTCTCGATATTGGGCGTTTATTCAAAGGAAATATAAGTAAAAACTTTGGAACGCAATATTTTTCCAGGACTTCTTTTCGCCTGATTTTTGGTATAATTTAAGAATTTTCGGTATTGGCCGTTTGTACATGGGAAATGTAAGTAAAGCCACAGGAACATCATATTTTTCTAACATTCTTCATTTCGCTTTATTTTGCAGAGGAAATCGAGAAAAATAATTGAAAATGATATATATTAAGAATTCTCGATATTGGGCGTTTATTCAAAGGAAATATAAGTAAAAAGAGTGGAACGCAATATTTTTCCAAGTCTCTTCATTTCGCCTGATTTTTGATATAATTTAAGAATTTTCGGTATTGGCCGTTTGTAGATGGGAAATGTAAGTAAAGCCACAGGAACACCATATTTTTCTAACATTCTTCATTTCGGTTTTTTTTGCAGAGGAAATCGAGTAAAATAATTGAAAATGATATATTTTATGAATTCTCGATATTGGGCGTTTATTCAAAGGAAATATAAGTAAAAAGAGTGGAACGTAATATTTTTCCAGGTCTCTTCATTTCGCCTGATTTTTGATATAATTTAAGAATTTTCGGTATTTGCCGTTTGTAGATGGGAAATGTAAGTAAAGCCACAGGAACACCATATTTTTCTAACATTCTTCATTTCGCCTTTTTTTGCAGAGGAAATCGAGTAAAATAATTGAAAATAATATATTTTATGAATTCTCGATATTGGGCGTTTATTCAAAGGAAATATAAGTAAAAAGAGTGGAACGCAATATTTTTCCAGGTCTCTTCATTTCGCCTGATTTTTGATATAATTTAAGAATTTTCGGTATTGGCCGTTTGTAGATGGGAAATGTAAGTAAAGCCACAGGAACACCATATTTTTCTAACATTCTTCATTTCGGTTTTTTTTGCAGAGGAAATCGAGTAAAATAATTGAAAATGATATATTTTATGAATTCTCGATATTGGGCGTTTATTCAAAGGAAATATAAGTAAAAAGAGTGGAACGCAATATTTTTCCAGGTCTCTTCATTTGGCCTGATTTTTGATATAATTTAAGAATTTTCGGTATTGGCCGTTTGTAGATGGGAAATGTAAGTTAAGCCACAGGAACACCATATTTTTCTAACATTCTTCATTTCGCTTTATTTTGCAGAGGAAATCGAGAAAAATAATTGAAAATGATATGTATTATGAATTCTCGATATTGGGCGTTTATTCAAAGGAAATATAAGTAAAAACTTTGGAACGCAATATTTTTCCAGGACTTTTCTTTTCGCCTGATTTTTGATATAATGTAAGAATTTTCGGTATTGGCCGTTTGTACATGGGAAATGTAAGTAAAGCCACAGGAACATCATATTTTTCTAACATTCTTCATTTCGCTTTATTTTGCAGAGGAAATCGAGAAAAATAATTGAAAATGATATATATTATGAATTCTCGATATTGGGCGTTTATTCAAAGGAAATATAAGTAAAAACTTTGGAACGCAATATTTTTCCAGGACTTTTCTTTTCGCCTGATTTTTGATATAATTTAAGAATTTTCGGTATTGGCCGTTTGTAGATGGGAAATGTAAGTAAAGCCACAGGAACACCATATTTTTCTAACATTCTTCATTTCGCTTTATTTTGCAGAGGAAATCGAGAAAAATAATTGAAAATGACATATATTATGAATTCTCGATATTGGGCGTTAATTCAAAGGAAATGTAAGTAAAAAGAGTGGAACGCAATATTTTCCCAGGACTCTTCATTTCGCCTGATTTTTGATATAATTTAAGAATTTTCGGTATTGGCCGTTTGTACATGAGAAATGTAAGTAAAGCCACAGGAACACCACATTTTTCCAACATTCTTAATTTCGCCTTATTTTGCAGAGGAAGTCGAGTAAAATAATTGAAAATGATATATTTTATGAATTCTCGATATTGGGCGTTTTTTCACAGGAAATATAAGTAAAATGAGTGGAACGCAATATTTTTCCAGGACTTTTCTTTTCGCCTGATTTTTGATATAATTTAAGAATTTTCGGTATTGGCCGTTTGTACATGGGAAATGTAAGTAAAGCCACAGGAACACCACATTTTTCCAACATTCTTAATTTCGCCTTATTTTGCAGAGGAAGTCGAGTAAAATAATTGAAAATGATATATTTTATGAATTCTCGATATTGGGCGTTTTTTCATAGGAAATATAAGTAAAAAGAGTGGAACGCAATATTTTTCCAGGACTTTTCTTTTCGCCTGATTTTTGATATAATTTAAGAATTTTCGGTATTGGCCGTTTGTACAGAGGAAATGAAAGTAAAGCCACAGAAACACCATATTATTCCAACATTCTTCATTTCGCTTTATTTTGCAGAGGAAATCGAGAAAAATAATTGAAAATGATATATATTATGAATTCTCGATATTGGGCGATTATTCAAAGGAAATATAAGTAAAAAGTGTGGAACGCAATATTTTTCCAGGACTCTTCATTTCGCCTGATTTTTGATATATATTAAGAATTTTCGGTATTGGCCGTTTGTACAGGGGAAATGAAAGTAAAGCCACAAAAACACCATATTATTCCAACATTCTTCTTTTCGCTTTATTTTGCAGAGGAAATCGAGAAAAATAATTGAAAATGATACATTTTATGAATTCTCGATATTGGGCGATTATTCAAATAAATATAAGTAAAAAGTATGGAACGCAATATTTTTCCAGGACTTTTCTTTTCGCCTGATTTTTGATATAATTTAAGAATTTTCGGTATTGGCCGTTTGTAGATGGGAAATGTAAGTAAAGCCACAGGAACACCATATTTTTCTAACATTCTTCATTTCGCTTTATTTTGCAGAGGAAATCGAGAAAAATAATTGAAAATGACATATATTATGAATTCTCGATATTGGGCGTTAATTCAAAGGAAATGTAAGTAAAAAGAGTGGAACGCAATATTTTCCCAGGACTCTTCATTTCGCCTGATTTTTGATATAATTTAAGAATTTTCGGTATTGGCCGTTTGTACATGAGGAATGTAAGTAAAGCCACAGGAACACCACATTTTTCCAACATTCTTAATTTCGCCTTATTTTGCAGAGGAAGTCGAGTAAAATAATTGAAAATGATATATTTTATGAATTCTCGATATTGGGCGTTTTTTCACAAGAAATATAAGTAAAAAGAGTGGAACGCAATATTTTTCCAGGACTCTTCATTTCGCCTGATTTTTGATATATATTAAGAATTTTCGATATTGGCCGTTTGTACATGGGAAATGTAAGTATAGCCACAGGAACACCATATTTTTCCAACATTCTTCATTTTGCCTTATTTTGCAGAGGAAATCGAGAAAAATAATTGAAAAAGATATATTTTATGAATTCTCGATATTGGGCGTTTATTCAAAGGAAATATAAGTAAAAACTTTGGAACGCAATATTTTTCCAGGACTTTTCTTTTCGCCTGATTTTTGATATAATTTAAGAATTTTCGGTATTGGCCGTTTGTAGATGGGAAATGTAAGTAAAGCCACAGGAACACCATATTTTTCTAACATTCTTCATTTCGCTTTATTTTGCAGAGGAAATCGAGAAAAATAATTGAAAATGACATATATTATGAATTCTCGATATTGGGCGTTAATTCAAAGGAAATGTAAGTAAAAAGAGTGGAACGCAATATTTTCCCAGGACTCTTCATTTCGCCTGATTTTTGATATAATTTAAGAATTTTCGGTATTGGCCGTTTGTACATGAGAAATGTAAGTAAAGCCACAGGAACACCACATTTTTCCAACATTCTTAATTTCGCCTTATTTTGCAGAGGAAGTCGAGTAAAATAATTGAAAATGATATATTTTATGAATTCTCGATATTGGGCGTTTTTTCACAGGAAATATAAGTAAAAAGAGTGGAACGCAATATTTTTCCAGGACTTTTCTTTTCGCCTGATTTTTGATATAATTTAAGAATTTTCGGTATTGGCCGTTTGTACATGGGAAATGTAAGTAAAGCCACAGGAACATCATATTTTTCTAACATTCTTCATTTCGCCTTATTTTGCAGAGGAAATCGAGTAAAATAATTGAAAATGATATATTTTATGAATTCTCGATATTGGGCGTTTATTCAAAGGAAATATAAGTAAAAAGAGTGGAACGCAATATTTTTCCAGGACTCTTCATTTCGCCTGATTTTTGATATAATTTAAGAATTTTCGGTATTGGCCGTTTGTAGATGGGAAATGTAAGTAAATCCACAGGAACACCATATTTTTCCAACATTCTTCATTTCGTCTTATTTTGCAGAGGAAATCGAGAAAAATAATTGAAAATGATATATTTTATGAATTCTCGAAATTGGGCGTTTATTCAAAGGAAATATAAGTAAAAAGAGTGGAACGCAATATTTTTCCAGGACTCTTCATTTCGCCTGATTTTTGATATATAGTATATTAAAAATTTTCGGTATTGGCCGTTTGTACAGGGGAAATGAAAGTAAAGCCACAGAAACACCATATTATTCCAACATTCTTCATTTCGCTTTATTTTGCAGAGGAAATCGAGTAAAATAATTGAAAATGATATATTTTATGAATTCTCGATATTGGGCGTTTTTTCATAGGAAATATAAGTAAAAAGAGTGGAACGCAATATTTTTCCAGGACTCTTCATTTCGCCTGATTTTTGATATAATTTAAGAATTTTCGGTATTGGCCGTTTGTAGATGGGAAATGTAAGTAAATCCACAGGAACACCATATTTTTCCAACATTCTTCATTTCGTCTTATTTTGCAGAGGAAATCGAGAAAAATAATTGAAAATGATATATTTTATGAATTCTCGAAATTGGGCGTTTATTCAAAGGAAATATAAGTAAAAAGAGTGGAACGCAATATTTTTCCAGGACTCTTCATTTCGCCTGATTTTTGATATATAGTATATTAAAAATTTTCGGTATTGGCCGTTTGTACAGGGGAAATGAAAGTAAAGCCACAGAAACACCATATTATTCCAACATTCTTCATTTCGCTTTATTTTGCAGAGGAAATCGAGTAAAATAATTGAAAATGATATATTTTATGAATTCTCGATATTGGGCGTTTTTTCACAGGAAATATAAGTAAAATGAGTGGAACGCAATATTTTTCCAGGACTTTTCTTTTCGCCTGATTTTTGATATAATTTAAGAATTTTCGGTATTGGCCGTTTGTACATGGGAAATGTAAGTAAAGCCACAGGAACACCACATTTTTCCAACATTCTTAATTTCGCCTTATTTTGCAGAGGAAGTCGAGTAAAATAATTGAAAATGATATATTTTATGAATTCTCGATATTGGGCGTTTTTTCATAGGAAATATAAGTAAAAAGAGTGGAACGCAATATTTTTCCAGGACTTTTCTTTTCGCCTGATTTTTGATATAATTTAAGAATTTTCGGTATTGGCCGTTTGTACAGAGGAAATGAAAGTAAAGCCACAGAAACACCATATTATTCCAACATTCTTCATTTCGCTTTATTTTGCAGAGGAAATCGAGAAAAATAATTGAAAATGATATATATTATGAATTCTCGATATTGGGCGATTATTCAAAGGAAATATAAGTAAAAAGTGTGGAACGCAATATTTTTCCAGGACTCTTCATTTCGCCTGATTTTTGATATATATTAAGAATTTTCGGTATTGGCCGTTTGTACAGGGGAAATGAAAGTAAAGCCACAAAAACACCATATTATTCCAACATTCTTCTTTTCGCTTTATTTTGCAGAGGAAATCGAGAAAAATAATTGAAAATGATACATTTTATGAATTCTCGATATTGGGCGATTATTCAAATAAATATAAGTAAAAAGTATGGAACGCAATATTTTTCCAGGACTTTTCTTTTCGCCTGATTTTTGATATAATTTAAGAATTTTCGGTATTGGCCGTTTGTAGATGGGAAATGTAAGTTAAGCCACAGGAACACCATATTTTTCTAACATTCTTCATTTCGCTTTATTTTGCAGAGGAAATCGAGAAAAATAATTGAAAATGATATGTATTATGAATTCTCGATATTGGGCGTTTATTCAAAGGAAATATAAGTAAAAACTTTGGAACGCAATATTTTTCCAGGACTTTTCTTTTCGCCTGATTTTTGATATAATGTAAGAATTTTCGGTATTGGCCGTTTGTACATGGGAAATGTAAGTAAAGCCACAGGAACATCATATTTTTCTAACATTCTTCATTTCGCTTTATTTTGCAGAGGAAATCGAGAAAAATAATTGAAAATGATATATATTATGAATTCTCGATATTGGGCGTTTATTCAAAGGAAATATAAGTAAAAACTTTGGAACGCAATATTTTTCCAGGACTTTTCTTTTCGCCTGATTTTTGATATAATTTAAGAATTTTCGGTATTGGCCGTTTGTAGATGGGAAATGTAAGTAAAGCCACAGGAACACCATATTTTTCTAACATTCTTCATTTCGCTTTATTTTGCAGAGGAAATCGAGAAAAATAATTGAAAATGACATATATTATGAATTCTCGATATTGGGCGTTAATTCAAAGGAAATGTAAGTAAAAAGAGTGGAACGCAATATTTTCCCAGGACTCTTCATTTCGCCTGATTTTTGATATAATTTAAGAATTTTCGGTATTGGCCGTTTGTACATGAGAAATGTAAGTAAAGCCACAGGAACACCACATTTTTCCAACATTCTTAATTTCGCCTTATTTTGCAGAGGAAGTCGAGTAAAATAATTGAAAATGATATATTTTATGAATTCTCGATATTGGGCGTTTTTTCACAAGAAATATAAGTAAAAAGAGTGGAACGCAATATTTTTCCAGGACTCTTCATTTCGCCTGATTTTTGATATATATTAAGAATTTTCGATATTGGCCGTTTGTACATGGGAAATGTAAGTATAGCCACAGGAACACCATATTTTTCCAACATTCTTCATTTTGCCTTATTTTGCAGAGGAAATCGAGAAAAATAATTGAAAAAGATATATTTTATGAATTCTCGATATTGGGCGTTTATTCAAAGGAAATATAAGTAAAAAGAGTGGAACGCAATATTTTTCCAGGACTTTTCTTTTCGCCTGATTTTTGATATAATTTAAGAATTTTCGGTATTGGCCGTTTGTAGATGGGAAATGTAAGTAAAGCCACAGGAACACCATATTTTTCTAACATTCTTCATTTCGCTTTATTTTGCAGAGGAAATCGAGAAAAATAATTGAAAATGACATATATTATGAATTCTCGATATTGGGCGTTAATTCAAAGGAAATGTAAGTAAAAAGAGTGGAACGCAATATTTTCCCAGGACTCTTCATTTCGCCTGATTTTTGATATAATTTAAGAATTTTCGGTATTGGCCGTTTGTACATGAGAAATGTAAGTAAAGCCACAGGAACACCACATTTTTCCAACATTCTTAATTTCGCCTTATTTTGCAGAGGAAGTCGAGTAAAATAATTGAAAATGATATATTTTATGAATTCTCGAAATTGGGCGTTTATTCAAAGGAAATATAAGTAAAAAGAGTGGAACGCAATATTTTTCCAGGACTCTTCATTTCGCCTGATTTTTGATATATAGTATATTAAAAATTTTCGGTATTGGCCGTTTGTACAGGGGAAATGAAAGTAAAGCCACAGAAACACCATATTATTCCAACATTCTTCATTTCGCTTTATTTTGCAGAGGAAATCGAGTAAAATAATTGAAAATGATATATTTTATGAATTCTCGATATTGGGCGTTTTTTCAAAGGAAATATAAGTAAAAAGAGTGGAACGCAATATTTTTCCAGGACTTTTCTTTTCGCCTGATTTTTGATATAATTTAAGAATTTTCGGTATTGGCCGTTTGTACATGAGAAATGTAAGTAAAGCCACAGGAACACCACATTTTTCCAACATTCTTAATTTCGCCTTATTTTGCAGAGGAAGTCGAGTAAAATAATTGAAAATGATATATTTTATGAATTCTCGATATTGGGCGTTTTTTCACAAGAAATATAAGTAAAAAGAGTGGAACGCAATATTTTTCCAGGACTCTTCATTTCGCCTGATTTTTGATATATATTAAGAATTTTCGATATTGGCCGTTTGTACATGGGAAATGTAAGTATAGCCACAGGAACACCATATTTTTCCAACATTCTTCATTTTGCCTTATTTTGCAGAGGAAATCGAGAAAAATAATTGAAAAAGATATATTTTATGAATTCTCGATATTGGGCGTTTTTTCACAGGAAATATAAGTAAAAAGAGTGGAACGCAATATTTTTCCAGGACTTTTCTTTTCGCCTGATTTTTGATATAATTTAAGAATTTTCGGTATTGGCCGTTTGTACATGGGAAATGTAAGTAAAGCCACAGGAACATCATATTTTTCTAACATTCTTCATTTCGCCTTATTTTGCAGAGGAAATCGAGTAAAATAATTGAAAATGATATATTTTATGAATTCTCAATATTGGGCGTTTATTCAAAGGAAATATAAGTAAAAAGAGTGGAACGCAATATTTTTCCAGGACTCTTCATTTCGCCTGATTTTTGATATAATTTAAGAATTTTCGGTATTGGCCGTTTGTAGATGGGAAATGTAAGTAAATCCACAGGAACACCATATTTTTCCAACATTCTTCATTTCGTCTTATTTTGCAGAGGAAATCGAGAAAAATAATTGAAAATGATATATTTTATGAATTCTCGAAATTGGGCGTTTATTCAAAGGAAATATAAGTAAAAAGAGTGGAACGCAATATTTTTCCAGGACTCTTCATTTCGCCTGATTTTTGATATATAGTATATTAAAAATTTTCGGTATTGGCCGTTTGTACAGGGGAAATGAAAGTAAAGCCACAGAAACACCATATTATTCCAACATTCTTCATTTCGCTTTATTTTGCAGAGGAAATCGAGTAAAATAATTGAAAATGATATATTTTATGAATTCTCGATATTGGGCGTTTATTCAAAGGAAATATAAGTAAAAAGACGCAATATTTTTCCAGGTCTCTTCATTTCGCCTGATTTTTGATATAATTTAAGAATTTTCGGTATTGGCCGTTTGTACATGGGAAGTGTAAGTAAAGCCACAGGAACACCATATTTTTCTAACATTCTTCATTTCGCTTTATTTTGCAGAGGAAATCGAGTAAAATAATTGAAAATGATATATTTTATGAATTCTCGATATTGGGCGTTTATTCAAAGGAAATATAAGTAAAAAGAGTGGAACGTAATATTTTTCCAGGTCTCTTCATTTCGCCTGATTTTTGATATAATTTAAGAATTTTCGGTATTGGCCGTTTGTAGATGGGAAATGTAAGTAAAGCCACAGGAACACCATATTTTTCTAACATTCTTCATTTCGCCTTTTTTTGCAGAGGAAATCGAGTAAAATAATTGAAAATAATATATTTTATGAATTCTCGATATTGGGCGTTTATTCAAAGGAAATATAAGTAAAAAGAGTGGAACGCAATATTTTTCCAGGTCTCTTCATTTCGCCTGATTTTTGATATAATTTAAGAATTTTCGGTATTGGCCGTTTGTAGATGGGAAATGTAAGTAAAGCCACAGGAACACCATATTTTTCTAACATTCTTCATTTCGGTTTTTTTTGCAGAGGAAATCGAGTAAAATAATTGAAAATGATATATTTTATGAATTCTCGATATTGGGCGTTTATTCAAAGGAAATATAAGTAAAAAGAGTGGAACGCAATATTTTTCCAGGTCTCTTCATTTGGCCTGATTTTTGATATAATTTAAGAATTTTCGGTATTGGCCGTTTTTAGATGGGAAATGTAAGTAAATCCACAGGAACACCATATTTTTCCAACATTCTTCATTTCGTCTTATTTTGCAGAGGAAATCGAGAAAAATAATTGAAAATGATATATTTTATGAATTCTCGATATTGGGCGTTTATTCAAAGGAAATATAAGTAAAAACTTTGGAACGCAATATTTTTCCAGGACTTCTTTTCGCCTGATTTTTGGTATAATTTAAGAATTTTTGGTATTGGCCGTTTGTACATGGGAAATGTAAGTAAAGCCACAGGAACATCATATTTTTCTAACATTCTTCATTTCGCTTTATTTTGCAGAGGAAATCGAGAAAAATAATTGAAAATGATATATATTAAGAATTCTCGATATTGGGCGTTTATTCAAAGGAAATATAAGTAAAAAGAGTGGAACGCAATATTTTTCCAAGTCTCTTCATTTCGCCTGATTTTTGATATAATTTAAGAATTTTCGGTATTGGCCGTTTGTAGATGGGAAATGTAAGTAAAGCCACAGGAACACCATATTTTTCTAACATTCTTCATTTCGGTTTTTTTTGCAGAGGAAATCGAGTAAAATAATTGAAAATGATATATTTTATGAATTCTCGATATTGGGCGTTTATTCAAAGGAAATATAAGTAAAAAGAGTGGAACGTAATATTTTTCCAGGTCTCTTCATTTCGCCTGATTTTTGATATAATTTAAGAATTTTCGGTATTGGCCGTTTGTAGATGGGAAATGTAAGTAAGGCCACAGGAACACCATATTTTTCTAACATTCTTCATTTCGCCTTTTTTTGCAGAGGAAATCGAGTAAAATAATTGAAAATAATATATTTTATGAATTCTCGATATTGGGCGTTTATTCAAAGGAAATATAAGTAAAAAGAGTGGAACGCAATATTTTTCCAGGTCTCTTCATTTCGCCTGATTTTTGATATAATTTAAGAATTTTCGGTATTGGCCGTTTGTAGATGGGAAATGTAAGTAAAGCCACAGGAACACCATATTTTTCTAACATTCTTCATTTCGGTTTTTTTTGCAGAGGAAATCGAGTAAAATAATTGAAAATGATATATTTTATGAATTCTCGATATTGGGCGTTTATTCAAAGGAAATATAAGTAAAAAGAGTGGAACGCAATATTTTTCCAGGTCTCTTCATTTGGCCTGATTTTTGATATAATTTAAGAATTTTCGGTATTGGCCGTTTGTAGATGGGAAATGTAAGTAAAGCCACAGGAACACCATATTTTTCTAACATTCTTCATTTCGCCTTATTTAGCAGAGGAAATCGAGAAAAATAATTGAAAATGATATATATTATGAATTCTTGATATTGGGCGTTTATTCAAAGGAAATATAAGTAAAAAGAGTGGAACGCAATATTTTTCCAGGACTCTTCATTTCGCCTGATTTTTGATATATAGTATATTAAAAATTTTCGGTATTGGCCGTTTGTACAGGGGAAATGAAAGTAAAGCCACAGAAACACCATATTATTCCAACATTCTTCATTTCGCTTTATTTTGCAGAGGAAATCGAGTAAAATAATTGAAAATGATATATTTTATGAATTCTCGATATTGGGCGTTTATTCAAAGGAAATATAAGTAAAAAGACGCAATATTTTTCCAGGTCTCTTCATTTCGCCTGATTTTTGATATAATTTAAGAATTTTCGGTATTGGCCGTTTGTACATGGGAAGTGTAAGTAAAGCCACAGGAACACCATATTTTTCTAACATTCTTCATTTCGCTTTTTTTTGCAGAGGAAATCGAGTAAAATAATTGAAAATGATATATTTTATGAATTCTCGATATTGGGCGTTTATTCAAAGGAAATATATGTAAAAAGAGTGGAACGTAATATTTTTCCAGGTCTCTTCATTTCGCCTGATTTTTGATATAATTTAAGAATTTTCGGTATTGGCCGTTTGTACATGAGAAATGTAAGTAAAGCCACAGGAACACCATATTTTTCTAACATTCTTCATTTCGCCTTTTTTTGCAGAGGAAATCGAGTAAAATAATTGAAAATAATATATTTTATGAATTCTCGATATTGGGCGTTTATTCAAAGGAAATATAAGTAAAAAGAGTGGAACGCAATATTTTTCCAGGTCTCTACATTTCGCCTGATTTTTGATATAATTTAAGAATTTTCGGTATTGGCCGTTTGTAGATGGGAAATGTAAGTAAAGCCACAGGAACACCATATTTTTCTAACATTCTTCATTTCGGTTTTTTTTGCAGAGGAAATCGAGTAAAATAATTGAAAATGATATATTTTATGAATTCTCGATATTGGGCGTTTATTCAACGGAAATATAAGTAAAAAGAGTGGAACGCAATATTTTTCCAGGTCTCTTCATTTGGCCTGATTTTTGATATAATTTAAGAATTTTCGGTATTGGCCGTTTTTAGATGGGAAATGTAAGTAAATCCACAGGAACACCATATTTTTCCAACATTCTTCATTTCGTCTTATTTTGCAGAGGAAATCGAGAAAAATAATTGAAAATGATATATTTTATGAATTCTCGATATTGGGCGTTTATTCAAAGGAAATATAAGTAAAAACTTTGGAACGCAATATTTTTCCAGGACTTCTTTTCGCCTGATTTTTGGTATAATTTAAGAATTTTCGGTATTGGCCGTTTGTACATGGGAAATGTAAGTAAAGCCACAGGAACATCATATTTTTCTAACATTCTTCATTTCGCTTTATTTTGCAGAGGAAATCGAGAAAAATAATTGAAAATGATATATATTAAGAATTCTCGATATTGGGCGTTTATTCAAAGGAAATATAAGTAAAAAGAGTGGAACGCAATATTTTTCCAAGTCTCTTCATTTCGCCTGATTTTTGATATAATCTAAGAATTTTCGGTATTGGCCGTTTGTAGATGGGAAATGTAAGTAAAGCCACAGGAACACCATATTTTTCTAACATTCTTCATTTCGGTTTTTTTTGCAGAGGAAATCGAGTAAAATAATTGAAAATGATATATTTTATGAATTCTCGATATTGGGCGTTTATTCAAAGGAAATATAAGTAAAAAGAGTGGAACGCAATATTTTTCCAGGTCTCTTCATTTGGCCTGATTTTTGATATAATTTAAGAATTTTCGGTATTGGCCGTTTGTAGATGGGAAATGTAAGTAAAGCCACAGGAACACCATATTTTTCTAACATTCTTCATTTCGTCTTATTTTGCAGAGGAAATCGAGAAAAATAATTGAAAATGATATATTTTATGAATTCTCGATATTGGGCGTTTATTCAAAGGAAATATAAGTAAAAAGAGTGGAACGTAATATTTTTCCAGGTCTCTTCATTTCGCCTGATTTTTGATATAATTTAAGAATTTTCGGTATTTGCCGTTTGTAGATGGGAAATGTAAGTAAAGCCACAGGAACACCATATTTTTCTAACATTCTTCATTTCGCCTTTTTTTGCAGAGGAAATCGAGTAAAATAATTGAAAATAATATATTTTATGAATTCTCGATATTGGGCGTTTATTCAAAGGAAATATAAGTAAAAAGAGTGGAACGCAATATTTTTCCAGGTCTCTTCATTTCGCCTGATTTTTGATATAATTTAAGAATTTTCGGTATTGGCCGTTTGTAGATGGGAAATGTAAGTAAAGCCACAGGAACACCATATTTTTCTAACATTCTTCATTTCGGTTTTTTTTGCAGAGGAAATCGAGTAAAATAATTGAAAATGATATATTTTATGAATTCTCGATATTGGGCGTTTATTCAAAGGAAATATAAGTAAAAAGAGTGGAACGCAATATTTTTCCAGGTCTCTTCATTTGGCCTGATTTTTGATATAATTTAAGAATTTTCGGTATTGGCCGTTTGTAGATGGGAAATGTAAGTAAAGCCACAGGAACACCATATTTTTCTAACATTCTTCATTTCGCCTTATTTTGCGGAGGAAATCGAGAAAAATAATTGAAAATGATATATATTATGAATTCTTGATATTGGGCGTTTATTCAAAGGAAATATAAGTAAAAACTTTGGAACGCAATATTTTTCCAGGACTTCTTTTCGCCTGATTTTTGGTATAATTTAAGAATTTTCGGTATTGGCCGTTTGTACATGGGAAATGTAAGTAAAGCCACAGGAACATCATATTTTTCTAACATTCTTCATTTCGCTTTATTTTGCAGAGGAAATCGAGAAAAATAATTGAAAATGATATATATTAAGAATTCTCGATATTGGGCGTTTATTCAAAGGAAATATAAGTAAAAACTTTGGAACGCAATATTTTTCCAGGACTTTTCTTTTCGCCTGATTTTTGATATAATTTAAGAATTTTCGGTATTGGCCGTTTGTACATGGGAAATGTAAGTAAAGCCACAGGAACACCACATTTTTCCAACATTCTTAATTTCGCCTTATTTTGCAGAGGAAATCGAGAAAAATAATTGAAAATGACATATATTATGAATTCTCGATATTGGGCGTTTATTCAAAGGAAATGTAAGTAAAAAGAGTGGAACGCAATATTTTCCCAGGACTCTTCATTTCGCCTGATTTTTGATATAATTTAAGAATTTTCGGTATTGGCCGTTTGTACATGAGAAATGTAAGTAAAGCCACAGGAACACCACATTTTTCCAACATTCTTAATTTCGCCTTATTTTGCAGAGGAAGTCGAGTAAAATAATTGAAAATGATATATTTTATGAATTCTCGATATTGGGCGTTTATTCAAAGGAAATATAAGTAAAAACTTTGGAACGCAATATTTTTCCAGGACTTTTCTTTTCGCCTGATTTTTGATATAATTTAAGAATTTTCGGTATTGGCCGTTTGTACATGGGAAATGTAAGTAAAGCCACAGGAACACCACATTTTTCCAACATTCTTAATTTCGCCTTATTTTGCAGAGGAAATCGAGAAAAATAATTGAAAATGACATATATTATGAATTCTCGATATTGGGCGTTTATTCAAAGGAAATGTAAGTAAAAAGAGTGGAACGCAATATTTTCCCAGGACTCTTCATTTCGCCTGATTTTTGATATAATTTAAGAATTTTCGGTATTGGCCGTTTGTACATGAGAAATGTAAGTAAAGCCACAGGAACACCACATTTTTCCAACATTCTTAATTTCGCCTTATTTTGCAGAGGAAGTCGAGTAAAATAATTGAAAATGATATATTTTATGAATTCTCGATATTGGGCGTTTTTTCACAGGAAATATAAGTAAAAAGAGTGGAACGCAATATTTTTCCAGGACTTTTCTTTTCGCCTGATTTTTGATATAATTTAAGAATTTTCGGTATTGGCCGTTTGTACAGGGGAAATGAAAGTAAAGCCACAGAAACACCATATTATTCCAACATTCTTCATTTCGCTTTATTTTGCAGAGGAAATCGAGAAAAATAATTGAAAATGATATATATTATGAATTCTCGATATTGGGCGATTATTCAAAGGAAATATAAGTAAAAAGTGTGGAACGCAATATTTTTCCAGGACTCTTCATTTCGCCTGATTTTTGATATATATTAAGAATTTTCGGTATTGGCCGTTTGTACAGGGGAAATGAAAGTAAAGCCACAAAAACACCATATTATTCCAACATTCTTCTTTTCGCTTTATTTTGCAGAGGAAATCGAGAAAAATAATTGAAAATGATATATTTTATGAATTCTCGATATTGGGCGATTATTCAAAGGAAATATAAGTAAAAAGTATGGAACGCAATATTTTTCCAGGACTTTTCTTTTCGCCTGATTTTTGATATAATTTAAGAATTTTCGGTATTGGCCGTTTGTAGATGGGAAATGTAAGTTAAGCCACAGGAACACCATATTTTTCTAACATTCTTCATTTCGCTTTATTTTGCAGAGGAAATCGAGAAAAATAATTGAAAATGATATGTATTATGAATTCTCGATATTGGGCGTTTATTCAAAGGAAATATAAGTAAAAACTTTGGAACGCAATATTTTTCCAGGACTTTTCTTTTCGCCTGATTTTTGATATAATGTAAGAATTTTCGGTATTGGCCGTTTGTACATGGGAAATGTAAGTAAAGCCACAGGAACATCATATTTTTCTAACATTCTTCATTTCGCTTTATTTTGCAGAGGAAATCGAGAAAAATAATTGAAAATGATATATATTATGAATTCTCGATATTGGGCGTTTATTCAAAGGAAATATAAGTAAAAACTTTGGAACGCAATATTTTTCCAGGACTCTTCATTTCGCCTGATTTTTGATATAATTTAAGAATTTTCGGTATTGGCCGTTTGTAGATGGGAAATGTAAGTAAAGCCACAGGAACACCATATTTTTCTAACATTCTTCATTTCGCTTTATTTTGCAGAGGAAATCGAGAAAAATAATTGAAAATGACATATATTATGAATTCTCGATATTGGGCGTTAATTCAAAGGAAATGTAAGTAAAAAGAGTGGAACGCAATATTTTCCCAGGACTCTTCATTTCGCCTGATTTTTGATATAATTTAAGAATTTTCGGTATTGGCCGTTTGTACATGAGAAATGTAAGTAAAGCCACAGGAACACCACATTTTTCCAACATTCTTAATTTCGCCTTATTTTGCAGAGGAAGTCGAGTAAAATAATTGAAAATGATATATTTTATGAATTCTCGATATTGGGCGTTTTTTCACAAGAAATATAAGTAAAAAGAGTGGAACGCAATATTTTTCCAGGACTCTTCATTTCGCCTGATTTTTGATATATATTAAGAATTTTCGATATTGGCCGTTTGTACATGGGAAATGTAAGTATAGCCACAGGAACACCATATTTTTCCAACATTCTTCATTTTGCCTTATTTTGCAGAGGAAATCGAGAAAAATAATTGAAAAAGATATATTTTATGAATTCTCGATATTGGGCGTTTATTCAAAGGAAATATAAGTAAAAACTTTGGAACGCAATATTTTTCCAGGACTTTTCTTTTCGCCTGATTTTTGATATAATTTAAGAATTTTCGGTATTGGCCGTTTGTAGATGGGAAATGTAAGTAAAGCCACAGGAACACCATATTTTTCTAACATTCTTCATTTCGCTTTATTTTGCAGAGGAAATCGAGAAAAATAATTGAAAATGACATATATTATGAATTCTCGATATTGGGCGTTAATTCAAAGGAAATGTAAGTAAAAAGAGTGGAACGCAATATTTTCCCAGGACTCTTCATTTCGCCTGATTTTTGATATAATTTAAGAATTTTCGGTATTGGCCGTTTGTACATGAGAAATGTAAGTAAAGCCACAGGAACACCACATTTTTCCAACATTCTTAATTTCGCCTTATTTTGCAGAGGAAGTCGAGTAAAATAATTGAAAATGATATATTTTATGAATTCTCGATATTGGGCGTTTTTTCACAGGAAATATAAGTAAAAAGAGTGGAACGCAATATTTTTCCAGGACTTTTCTTTTCGCCTGATTTTTGATATAATTTAAGAATTTTCGGTATTGGCCGTTTGTACATGGGAAATGTAAGTAAAGCCACAGGAACATCATATTTTTCTAACATTCTTCATTTCGCCTTATTTTGCAGAGGAAATCGAGTAAAATAATTGAAAATGATATATTTTATGAATTCTCGATATTGGGCGTTTATTCAAAGGAAATATAAGTAAAAAGAGTGGAACGCAATATTTTTCCAGGACTCTTCATTTCGCCTGATTTTTGATATAATTTAAGAATTTTCGGTATTGGCCGTTTGTAGATGGGAAATGTAAGTAAATCCACAAGAACACCATATTTTTCCAACATTCTTCATTTCGTCTTATTTTGCAGAGGAAATCGAGAAAAATAATTGAAAATGATATATTTTATGAATTCTCGAAATTGGGCGTTTATTCAAAGGAAATATAAGTAAAAAGAGTGGAACGCAATATTTTTCCAGGACTCTTCATTTCGCCTGATTTTTGATATATAGTATATTAAAAATTTTCGGTATTGGCCGTTTGTACAGGGGAAATGAAAGTAAAGCCACAGAAACACCATATTATTCCAACATTCTTCATTTCGCTTTATTTTGCAGAGGAAATCGAGTAAAATAATTGAAAATGATATATTTTATGAATTCTCGATATTGGGCGTTTATTCAAAGGAAATATAAGTAAAAAGACGCAATATTTTTCCAGGTCTCTTCATTTCGCCTGATTTTTGATATAATTTAAGAATTTTCGGTATTGGCCGTTTGTACATGGGAAATGTAAGTAAAGCCACAGGAACACCATATTTTTCTAACATTCTTCATTTCGCTTTTTTTTGCAGAGGAAATCGAGTAAAATAATTGAAAATGATATATTTTATGAATTCTCGATATTGGGCGTTTATTCAAAGGAAATATAAGTAAAAAGAGTGGAACGTAATATTTTTCCAGGTCTCTTCATTTCGCCTGATTTTTGATATAATTTAAGAATTTTCGGTATTGGCCGTTTGTAGATGGGAAATGTAAGTAAAGCCACAGGAACACCATATTTTTCTAACATTCTTCATTTCGCCTTTTTTTGCAGAGGAAATCGAGTAAAATAATTGAAAATAATATATTTTATGAATTCTCGATATTGGGCGTTTATTCAAAGGAAATATAAGTAAAAAGAGTGGAACGCAATATTTTTCCAGGTCTCTTCATTTCGCCTGATTTTTGATATAATTTAAGAATTTTCGGTATTGGCCGTTTGTAGATGGGAAATGTAAGTAAAGCCACAGGAACACCATATTTTTCTAACATTCTTCATTTCGGTTTTTTTTGCAGAGGAAATCGAGTAAAATAATTGAAAATGATATATTTTATGAATTCTCGATATTGGGCGTTTATTCAAAGGAAATATAAGTAAAAAGAGTGGAACGCAATATTTTTCCAGGTCTCTTCATTTGGCCTGATTTTTGATATAATTTAAGAATTTTCGGTATTGGCCGTTTTTAGATGGGAAATGTAAGTAAATCCACAGGAACACCATATTTTTCCAACATTCTTCATTTCGTCTTATTTTGCAGAGGAAATCGAGAAAAATAATTGAAAATGATATATATTATGAATTCTTGATATTGGGCGATTATTCATAGGAAATATAAGTAAAAAGTGTGGAACGCAATATTTTTCCAGGACTCTTCATTTCGCCTGATTTTTGATATAATTTAAGAATTTTCGGTATTGGCCGTTTGTAGATGGGAAATGTAAGTAAAGCCACAGGAACACCATATTTTTCTAACATTCTTCATTCCGGTTTTTTTTTGCAGAGGAAATCGAGTAAAATAATTGAAAATGATATATTTTATGAATTCTCGATATTGGGCGTTTATTCAAAGGAAATATAAGTAAAAAGAGTGGAACGCAATATTTTTCCAGGACTCTTCATTTCGCCTGATTTTTGATATAATTTAAGAATTTTCGGTATTGGCCGTTTGTACATGGGAAATGTAAGTAAAGCCACAGGAACACCATATTTTTCTAACATTCTTCATTTCGCTTTTTTTTGCAGAGGAAATCGAGTAAAATAATTGAAAATGATATATTTTATGAATTCTCGATATTGGGCGTTTATTCGAAGGAAATATAAGTAAAAAGAGTGGAACGCAATATTTTTCCAGGACTCTTCATTTCGCCTGATTTTTGATATATAGTATATTAAAAATTTTCGGTATTGGCCGTTTGTACATGGGAAATGTAAGTAAAGCCACAGGAACACCATATTTTTCTAACATTCTTCATTTCGCTTTTTTTTGCAGAGGAATCCGAGTAAAATAATTGAAAATGATATATTTTATGAATTCTCGATATTGGGCGTTTATTCACAGGAAATATAAGTAAAAAGAGTTGAACGCAATATTTTTCCAGGACTCTTCATTTCGCCTGATTTTTGATATATATTAAGAATTTTCGGTATTGGCCGTTTGTACAGGGGAAATGAAAGTAAAGCCACAGAAACACCATATTATTCCAACATTCTTCATTTCGCTTTATTTTGCAGAGGAAATCGAGAAAAATAATTGAAAATGATATATATTATGAATTCTTGATATTGGGCGTTTATTCAAAGGAAATATAAGTAAAAACTTTGGAACGCAATATTTTTCCAGGACTTCTTTTCGCCTGATTTTTGGTATAATTTAAGAATTTTCGGTATTGGCCGTTTGTACATGGGAAATGTAAGTAAAGCCACAGGAACATCGTATTTTTCCAACATTCTTCATTTCGCTTTATTTTGCAGAGGAAATCGAGAAAAATAGTTGAAAATGATATATTTTATGAATTCTCGATATTGGGCGATTATTCAAAGGAAATATAAGTAAAAACTTTGGAACGCAATATTTTTCCAGGACTTTTCTTTTCGCCTGATTTTTGATATAATTTAAGAATTTTTGGTATTGGCCGTTTGTACATGGGAAATGTAAGTAAAGCCACAGGAACACCATATTTTTCCAACATTCTTCATTTCGCTTTATTTTGCAGAGGAAATCGAGAAAAATAATTGAAAATGACATATATTATGAATTCTCGATATTGGGCGTTTATTCAAAGGAAATATAAGTAAAAAGAGTGGAACGCAATATTTTTCCAGGACTCTTCATTTCGCCTGATTTTTGATATATATTAAGAATTTTCGGTATTAGCCGTTTGTACATGGGAAATGTAAGTAAAGCCACAGGAACACCATATTTTTCTAACATTCTTCATTTCGCCTTATTTTGCAGAGGAAATCGAGTAAAATAATTGAAAATGATATATTTTATGAATTCTCGATATTGGGCGTTTATTCAAAGGAAATATAAGTAAAAAGAGTGGAACGCAATATTTTTCCAGGACTCTTTATTCCGCCTGATTTTTGATATATATTAAGAATTTTCGGTATTGGCCGTTTGTACAGGGGAAATGAAAGTAAAGCCACAGAAACACCATATTATTCCAACATTCTTCATTTCGCTTTATTTTGCAGAGGAAATCGAGAAAAATAATTGAAAATGATATATATTATGAATTCTTGATATTGGGCGTTTTTTCAAAGGAAATATAAGTAAAAACTTTGGAACGCAATATTTTTCCAGGACTTTTCTTTTCGCCTGATTTTTGATATAATTTAAGAATTTTCGGTATTGGCCGTTTGTAGATGGGAAATGTAAGTAAAGCCACAGGAACACCATATTTTTCTAACATTCTTCATTTCGCTTTATTTTGCAGAGGAAATCGAGAAAAATAATTGAAAATGATATATATTATGAATTCTCGATATTGGGCGTTTATTCAAAGGAAATATAAGTAAAAAGAGTGGAACGCAATATTTTTCCAGGACTCTTCATTTCGCCTGATTTTTGATATAATTTAAGAATTTTCGGTATTGGCCGTTTGTAGATGGGAAATGTAAGTAAAGCCACAGGAACACCATATTTTTCTAACATTCTTCATTTCGCCTTATTTTGCAGAGGAAATCGAGTAAAATAATTGAAAATGATATATTTTATGAATTCTCGATATTGGGCGTTTATTCAAAGGAAATATAAGTAAAAAGAGTGGAACGCAATATTTTTCCAGGACTCTTTATTCCGCCTGATTTTTGATATATATTAAGAATTTTCGGTATTGGCCGTTTGTACAGGGGAAATGAAAGTAAAGCCACAGAAACACCATATTATTCCAACATTCTTCATTTCGCTTTATTTTGCAGAGGAAATCGAGAAAAATAATTGAAAATGATATATATTATCAATTCTTGATATTGGGCGTTTATTCAAAGGAAATATAAGTAAAAACTTTGGAACGCAATATTTTTCCAGGACTTTTCTTTTCGCCTGATTTTTGATATAATTTAAGAATTTTCGGTATTGGCCGTTTGTAGATGGGAAATGTAAGTAAAGCCACAGGAACACCATATTTCTCTAACATTCTTCATTTCGCTTTATTTTGCAGAGGAAATCGAGAAAAATAATTGAAAATGATATATTTTATGAATTCTCGATATTGGGCGATTATTCAAAGGAAATATAAGTAAAAAGTGTGGAACGCAATATTTTTCCAGGACTTTTCTTTTCGCCTGATTTTTGATATAATTTAAGAATTTTCGGTATTGGCCGTTTGTAGATGGGAAATGTAGGTTAAGCCACAGGAACACCATATTTTTCTAACATTCTTCATTTCGCTTTATTTTGCAGAGGATATCGAGAAAAATAATTGAAAATGATATATATTATGAATTCTCGATATTGGGCGTTTATTCAAAGGAAATATAAGTAAAAACTTTGGAACGCAATATTTTTCCAGGACTCTTCATTTCGCCTGATTTTTGATATATATTAAGAATTTTCGGTATTGGCCGTTTGTACAGGGGAAATGAAAGTAAAGCCACAGAAACACCATATTATTCCAACATTCTTCATTTCGCTTTATTTTGCAGAGGAAATCGAGAAAAATAATTGAAAATGATATATTTTATGAATTCTCGATATTGGGCGATTATTCAAAGGAAATATAAGTAAAAAGTGTGGAACGCAATATTTTTCCAGGACTTTTCTTTTCGCCTGATTTTTGATATAATTTAAGAATTTTCGGTATTGGCCGTTTGTAGATGGGAAATGTAGGTTAAGCCACAGGAACACCATATTTTTCTAACATTCTTCATTTCGCTTTATTTTGCAGAGGATATCGAGAAAAATAGTTGAAAATGATATATATTATGAATTCTCGATATTGGGCGTTTATTCAAAGGAAATATAAGTAAAAACTTTGGAACGCAATATTTTTCCAGGACTTTTCTTTTCGCCTGATTTTTGATATAATTTAAGAATTTTCGGTATTGGCCGTTTGTAGATGGGAAATGTAAGTAAAGCCACAGGAACACCATATTTTTCTAACATTCTTCATTTCGCTTTATTTTGCAGAGGAAATCGAGAAAAATAATTGAAAATGATATATATTATGAATTCTCGATATTGGGCGTTTATTCAAAGGAAATATAAGTAAAAAGAGTAGAACGCAATATTTTTCCAGGACTCTTCATTTCGCCTGATTTTTGATATAATTTAAGAATTTTCGGTATTGGCCGTTTGTACATGGGAAATGTAAGTAAAGCCACAGGAACACCATATTTTTCTAACATTCTTCATTTCGCCTTATTTTGCAGAGGAAATCGAGTAAAATAGTTGAAAATGATATATATTATGAATTCTTGATATTGGGCGTTTTTTCAAAGGAAATATAAGTAAAAACTTTGAAACGCAATATTTTTCCAGGACTTTTCTTCTCGCCTGATTTTTGATATAATTTAAGAATTTTCGGTATTGGCCGTTTGTAGATGGGAAATGTAAGTAAAGCCACAGGAACACCATATTTCTCTAACATTCTTCATTTCGCTTTATTTTGCAGAGGAAATCGAGAAAAATAATTGAAAATGATATATTTTATGAATTCTCGATATTGGGCGATTATTCAAAGGAAATATAAGTAAAAAGTGTGGAACGCAATATTTTTCCAGGACTTTTCTTTTCGCCTGATTTTTGATATAATTTAAGAATTTTCGGTATTGGCCGTTTGTAGATGGGAAATGTAGGTTAAGCCACAGGAACACCATATTTTTCTAACATTCTTCATTTCGCTTTATTTTGCAGAGGATATCGAGAAAAATAATTGAAAATGATATATATTATGAATTCTCGATATTGGGCGTTTATTCAAAGGAAATATAAGTAAAAACTTTGGAACGCAATATTTTTCCAGGACTCTTCATTTCGCCTGATTTTTGATATATATTAAGAATTTTCGGTATTGGCCGTTTGTACAGGGGAAATGAAAGTAAAGCCACAGAAACACCATATTATTCCAACATTCTTCATTTCGCTTTATTTTGCAGAGGAAATCGAGAAAAATAATTGAAAATGATATATTTTATGAATTCTCGATATTGGGCGATTATTCAAAGGAAATATAAGTAAAAAGTGTGGAACGCAATATTTTTCCAGGACTTTTCTTTTCGCCTGATTTTTGATATAATTTAAGAATTTTCGGTATTGGCCGTTTGTAGATGGGAAATGTAGGTTAAGCCACAGGAACACCATATTTTTCTAACATTCTTCATTTCGCTTTATTTTGCAGAGGATATCGAGAAAAATAGTTGAAAATGATATATATTATGAATTCTCGATATTGGGCGTTTATTCAAAGGAAATATAAGTAAAAACTTTGGAACGCAATATTTTTCCAGGACTTTTCTTTTCGCCTGATTTTTGATATAATTTAAGAATTTTCGGTATTGGCCGTTTGTAGATGGGAAATGTAAGTAAAGCCACAGGAACACCATATTTTTCAAACATTCTTCATTTCGCTTTATTTTGCAGAGGAAATCGAGAAAAATAATTGAAAATGATATATATTATGAATTCTCGATATTGGGCGTTTATTCAAAGGAAATATAAGTAAAAAGAGTGGAACGCAATATTTTTCCAGGACTCTTCATTTCGCCTGATTTTTGATATAATTTAAGAATTTTCGGTATTGGCCGTTTGTACATGGGAAATGTAAGTAAAGCCACAGGAACACCATATTTTTCTAACATTCTTCATTTCGCCTTATTTTACAGAGGAAATCGAGTAAAATAATTGAAAATGATATATTTTATGAATTCTCGATATTGGGCGTTTATTCAAAGGAAATATAAGTAAAAAGAGTAGAACGCAATATTTTTCCAGGACTCTTTATTCCGCCTGATTTTTGATATATATTAAGAATTTTCGGTATTGGCCGTTTGTACAGGGGAAATGAAAGTAAAGCCACAGAAACACCATATTATTCCAACATTCTTCATTTCGCTTTATTTTGCAGAGGAAATCGAGAAAAATAATTGAAAATGATATATATTATGAATTCTTGATATTGGGCGTTTTTTCAAAGGAAATATAAGTAAAAACTTTGAAACGCAATATTTTTCCAGGACTTTTCTTCTCGCCTGATTTTTGATATAATTTAAGAATTTTCGGTATTGGCCGTTTGTAGATGGGAAATGTAAGTAAAGCCACAGGAACACCATATTTTTCTAACATTCTTCATTTCGCTTTATTTTGCAGAGGAAATCGAGAAAAATAATTGAAAATGATATATATTATGAATTCTCGATATTGGGCGTTTATTCAAAGGAAATATAAGTAAAAAGAGTGGAACGCAATATTTTTCCAGGACTCTTCATTTCGCCTGATTTTTGATATAATTTAAGAATTTTCGGTATTGGCCGTTTGTAGATGGGAAATGTAAGTAAAGCCACAGGAACACCATATTTTTCTAACATTCTTCATTTCGCCTTATTTTGCAGAGGAAATCGAGTAAAATAATTGAAAATGATATATTTTATGAATTCTCGATATTGGGCGTTTATTCAAAGGAAATATAAGTAAAAAGAGTGGAACGCAATATTTTTCCAGGACTCTTTATTCCGCCTGATTTTTGATATAATTTAAGAATTTTTGGTATTGGCCGTTTGTACATGGGAAATGTAAGTAAAGCCACAGGAACACCATATTTTTCTAACATTCTTCATTTCGCCTTATTTTGCAGAGGAACTCGAGTAAAATAATTGAAAATGATATATTTTATGAATTCTCGATATTGGGCGTTTATTCAAAGGAAATATAAGTAAAAAGAGTGGAACGCAATATTTTTCCAGGACTCTTTATTCCGCCTGATTTTTGATATATATTAGGAATTTTCGGTATTGGCCGTTTGTACAGGGGAAATGAAAGTAAAGCCACAGAAACACCATATTATTCCAACATTCTTCATTTCGCTTTATTTTGCAGAGGAAATCGAGAAAAATAATTGAAAATGACATATATTATGAATTCTCGATATTGGGCGTTTATTCAAAGGAAATATAAGTAAAAAGAGTGGAACGCAATATTTTTCCAGGACTCTTCATTTCGCCTGATTTTTGATATATATTAAGAATTTTCGGTATTGGCCGTTTGTACATGGGAAATGTAAGTAAAGCCACAGGAACACCATATTTTTCTAACATTCTTCATTTCGCCTTATTTTGCAGAGGAAATCGAGTAAAATAATTGAAAATGATATATTTTATGAATTCTCGATATTGGGCGTTTATTCAAAGGAAATATAAGTAAAAAGAGTGGAACGCAATATTTTTCCAGGACTCTTCATTTCGCCTGATTTTTGATATATATTAAGAATTTTCGGTATTAGCCGTTTGTACATGGGAAATGTAAGTAAAGCCACAGGAACACCATAATTTTCTAACATTCTTCATTTCGCCTTATTTTGCAGAGGAAATCGAGTAAAATAATTGAAAATGATATATTTTATGAATTCTCGATATTGGGCGTTTATTCAAAGGAAATATAAGTAAAAAGAGTGGAACGCAATATTTTTCCAGGACTCTTTATTCCGCCTGATTTTTGATATATATTAAGAATTTTCGGTATTGGCCGTTTGTACAGGGGAAATGAAAGTAAAGCCACAGAAACACCATATTATTCCAACATTCTTCATTTCGCTTTATTTTGCAGAGGAAATCGAGAAAAATAATTGAAAATGATATATATTATGAATTCTTGATATTGGGCGTTTTTTCAAAGGAAATATAAGTAAAAACTTTGGAACGCAATATTTTTCCAGGACTTTTCTTTTCGCCTGATTTTTGATATAATTTAAGAATTTTCGGTATTGGCCGTTTGTACATGGGAAATGTAAGTAAAGCCACAGGAACACCATATTTTTCTAACATTCTTCATTTCGCTTTATTTTGCAGAGGAAATCGAGAAAAATAATTGAAAATAATATATATTATGAATTCTCGATATTGGGCGTTTATTCAAAGGAAATATAAGTAAAAAGAGTGGAACGCAATATTTTTCCAGGACTCTTCATTTCGCCTGATTTTTGATATAATTTAAGAATTTTCGGTATTGGCCGTTTGTAGATGGGAAATGTAAGTAAAGCCACAGGAACACCATATTTTTCTAACATTCTTCATTTCGCCTTATTTTGCAGAGGAAATCGAGTAAAATAATTGAAAATGATATATTTTATGAATTCTCGATATTGGGCGTTTATTCAAAGGAAATATAAGTAAAAAGAGTGGAACGCAATATTTTTCCAGGACTCTTTATTCCGCCTGATTTTTGATATATATTAAGAATTTTCGGTATTGGCCGTTTGTACAGGGGAAATGAAAGTAAAGCCACAGAAACACCATATTATTCCAACATTCTTCATTTCGCTTTATTTTGCAGAGGAAATCGAGAAAAATAATTGAAAATGATATATATTATCAATTCTTGATATTGGGCGTTTATTCAAAGGAAATATAAGTAAAAACTTTGGAACGCAATATTTTTCCAGGACTTTTCTTTTCGCCTGATTTTTGATATAATTTAAGAATTTTCGGTATTGGCCGTTTGTAGATGGGAAATGTAAGTAAAGCCACAGGAACACCATATTTCTCTAACATTCTTCATTTCGCTTTATTTTGCAGAGGAAATCGAGAAAAATAATTGAAAATGATATATTTTATGAATTCTCGATATTGGGCGATTATTCAAAGGAAATATAAGTAAAAAGTGTGGAACGCAATATTTTTCCAGGACTCTTCATTTCGCCTGATTTTTGATATATATTAAGAATTTTCGGTATTGGCCGTTTGTACAGGGGAAATGAAAGTAAAGCCACAGAAACACCATATTATTCCAACATTCTTCATTTCGCTTTATTTTGCAGAGGAAATCGAGAAAAATAATTGAAAATGATATATTTTATGAATTCTCGATATTGGGCGATTATTCAAAGGAAATATAAGTAAAAAGTGTGGAACGCAATATTTTTCCAGGACTTTTCTTTTCGCCTGATTTTTGATATAATTTAAGAATTTTCGGTATTGGCCGTTTGTAGATGGGAAATGTAGGTTAAGCCACAGGAACACCATATTTTTCTAACATTCTTCATTTCGCTTTATTTTGCAGAGGATATCGAGAAAAATAGTTGAAAATGATATATATTATGAATTCTCGATATTGGGCGTTTATTCAAAGGAAATATAAGTAAAAACTTTGGAACGCAATATTTTTCCAGGACTTTTCTTTTCGCCTGATTTTTGATATAATTTAAGAATTTTCGGTATTGGCCGTTTGTAGATGGGAAATGTAAGTAAAGCCACAGGAACACCATATTTTTCTAACATTCTTCATTTCGCTTTATTTTGCAGAGGAAATCGAGAAAAATAATTGAAAATGATATATATTATGAATTCTCGATATTGGGCGTTTATTCAAAGGAAATATAAGTAAAAAGAGTGGAACGCAATATTTTTCCAGGACTCTTCATTTCGCCTGATTTTTGATATAATTTAAGAATTTTCGGTATTGGCCGTTTGTACATGGGAAATGTAAGTAAAGCCACAGGAACACCATATTTTTCTAACATTCTTCATTTCGCCTTATTTTGCAGAGGAAATCGAGTAAAATAATTGAAAATGATATATTTTATGAATTCTCGATATTGGGCGTTTATTCAAAGGAAATATAAGTAAAAAGAGTGGAACGCAATATTTTTCCAGGACTCTTTATTCCGCCTGATTTTTGATATATATTAAGAATTTTCGGTATTGGCCGTTTGTACAGGGGAAATGAAAGTAAAGCCACAGAAACACCATATTATTCCAACATTCTTCATTTCGCTTTATTTTGCAGAGGAAATCGAGAAAAATAATTGAAAATGATATATATTATGAATTCTTGATATTGGGCGTTTTTTCAAAGGAAATATAAGTAAAAACTTTGAAACGCAATATTTTTCCAGGACTTTTCTTTTCGCCTGATTTTTGATATAATTTAAGAATTTTCGGTATTGGCCGTTTGTAGATGGGAAATGTAAGTAAAGCCACAGGAACACCATATTTTTCTAACATTCTTCATTTCGCTTTATTTTGCAGAGGAAATCGAGAAAAATAATTGAAAATGATATATATTATGAATTCTCGATATTGGGCGTTTATTCAAAGGAAATATAAGTAAAAAGAGTGGAACGCAATATTTTTCCAGGACTCTTCATTTCGCCTGATTTTTGATATAATTTAAGAATTTTCGGTATTGGCCGTTTGTAGATGGGAAATGTAAGTAAAGCCACAGGAACACCATATTTTTCTAACATTCTTCATTTCGCCTTATTTTGCAGAGGAAATCGAGTAAAATAATTGAAAATGATATATTTTATGAATTCTCGATATTGGGCGTTTATTCAAAGGAAATATAAGTAAAAAGAGTGGAACGCAATATTTTTCCAGGACTCTTTATTCCGCCTGATTTTTGATATAATTTAAGAATTTTTGGTATTGGCCGTTTGTACATGGGAAATGTAAGTAAAGCCACAGGAACACCATATTTTTCTAACATTCTTCATTTCGCCTTATTTTGCAGAGGAAATCGAGTAAAATAATTGAAAATGATATATTTTATGAATTCTCGATATTGGGCGTTTATTCAAAGGAAATATAAGTAAAAAGAGTGGAACGCAATATTTTTTCAGGACTCTTTATTCCGCCTGATTTTTGATATATATTAGGAATTTTCGGTATTGGCCGTTTGTACAGGGGAAATGAAAGTAAAGCCACAGAAACACCATATTATTCCAACATTCTTCATTTCGCTTTATTTTGCAGAGGAAATCGAGAAAAATAATTGAAAATGACATATATTATGAATTCTCGATATTGGGCGTTTATTCAAAGGAAATATAAGTAAAAAGAGTGGAACGCAATATTTTTCCAGGACTCTTCATTTCGCCTGATTTTTGATATATATTAAGAATTTTCGGTATTGGCCGTTTGTACATGGGAAATGTAAGTAAAGCCACAGGAACACCATATTTTTCTAACATTCTTCATTTCGCCTTATTTTGCAGAGGAAATCGAGTAAAATAATTGAAAATGATATATTTTATGAATTCTCGATATTGGGCGTTTATTCAAAGGAAATATAAGTAAAAAGAGTGGAACGCAATATTTTTCCAGGACTCTTTATTCCGCCTGATTTTTGATATATATTAAGAATTTTCGGTATTGGCCGTTTGTACAGGGGAAATAAAAGTAAAGCCACAGGAACACCATATTTTTCTAACATTCTTCATTTCGCCTTATTTTGCAGAGGAAATCGAGTAAAATAATTGAAAATGATATATTTTATGAATTCTCGATATTGGGCGTTTATTCAAAGGAAATATAAGTAAAAAGAGTGGAACGCAATATTTTTCCAGGACTCTTTATTCCGCCTGATTTTTGATATATATTAGGAATTTTCGGTATTGGCCGTTTGTACAGGGGAAATGAAAGTAAAGCCACAGAAACACCATATTATTCCAACATTCTTCATTTCGCTTTATTTTGCAGAGGAAATCGAGAAAAATAATTGAAAATGACATATATTATGAATTCTCGATATTGGGCGTTTATTCAAAGGAAATATAAGTAAAAAGAGTGGAACGCAATATTTTTCCAGGACTCTTTATTCCGCCTGATTTTTGATATATATTAAGAATTTTCGGTATTGGCCGTTTGTACAGGGGAAATGAAAGTAAAGCCACAGAAACACCATATTATTCCAACATTCTTCATTTCGCTTTATTTTGCAGAGGAAATCGAGAAAAATAATTGAAAATGATATATATTATGAATTCTTGATATTGGGCGTTTTTTCAAAGGAAATATAAGTAAAAAGAGTGGAACGCAATATTTTTCCAGGACTCTTTATTCCGCCTGATTTTTGATATATATTAGGAATTTTCGGTATTGGCCGTTTGTACAGGGGAAATGAAAGTAAAGCCACAGAAACACCATATTATTCCAACATTCTTCATTTCGCCTTATTTTGCAGAGGAAATCGAGTAAAATAATTGAAAATGATATATTTTATGAATTCTCGATATTGGGCGTTTATTCAAAGGAAATATAAGTAAAAAGAGTGGAACGCAATATTTTTCCAGGACTCTTTATTCCGCCTGATTTTTGATATATATTAGGAATTTTCGGTATTGGCCGTTTGTACAGGGGAAATGAAAGTAAAGCCACAGAAACACCATATTATTCCAACATTCTTCATTTCGCTTTATTTTGCAGAGGAAATCGAGAAAAATAATTGAAAATGACATATATTATGAATTCTCGATATTGGGCGTTTATTCAAAGGAAATATAAGTAAAAAGAGTGGAACGCAATATTTTTCCAGGACTCTTCATTTCGCCTGATTTTTGATATAATTTAAGAATTTTCGGTATTGGCCGTTTGTAGATGGGAAATGTAAGTAAAGCCACAGGAACACCATATTTTTCTAACATTCTTCATTTCGCCTTATTTTGCAGAGGAAATCGAGTAAAATAATTGAAAATGATATATTTTATGAATTCTCGATATTGGGCGTTTATTCAAAGGAAATATAAGTAAAAAGAGTGGAACGCAATATTTTTCCAGGACTCTTTATTCCGCCTGATTTTTGATATAATTTAAGAATTTTTGGTATTGGCCGTTTGTACATGGGAAATGTAAGTAAAGCCACAGGAACACCATATTTTTCTAACATTCTTCATTTCGCCTTATTTTGCAGAGGAAATCGAGTAAAATAATTGAAAATGATATATTTTATGAATTCTCGATATTGGGCGTTTATTCAAAGGAAATATAAGTAAAAAGAGTGGAACGCAATATTTTTCCAGGACTCTTTATTCCGCCTGATTTTTGATATATATTAAGAATTTTCGGTATTGGCCGTTTGTACAGGGGAAATGAAAGTAAAGCCACAGAAACACCATATTATTCCAACATTCTTCATTTCGCTTTATTTTGCAGAGGAAATCGAGAAAAATAATTGAAAATGATATATATTATGAATTCTTGATATTGGGCGTTTTTTCAAAGGAAATATAAGTAAAAACTTTGGAACGCAATATTTTTCCAGGACTTTTCTTTTCGCCTGATTTTTGATATAATTTAAGAATTTTCGGTATTGGCCGTTTGTAGATGGGAAATGTAAGTAAAGCCACAGGAACACCATATTTTTCTAACATTCTTCATTTCGCTTTATTTTGCAGAGGAAATCGAGAAAAATAATTGAAAATGATATATATTATGAATTCTCGATATTGGGCGTTTATTCAAAGGAAATATAAGTAAAAAGAGTGGAACGCAATATTTTTCCAGGACTCTTCATTTCGCCTGATTTTTGATATAATTTAAGAATTTTCGGTATTGGCCGTGTGTAGATGGGAAATGTAAGTAAAGCCACAGGAACACCATATTTTTCTAACATTCTTCATTTCGCCTTATTTTGCAGAGGAAATCGAGTAAAATAATTGAAAATGATATATTTTATGAATTCTCGATATTGGGCGTTTATTCAAAGGAAATATAAGTAAAAAGAGTGGAACGCAATATTTTTCCAGGACTCTTTATTCCGCCTGATTTTTGATATATATTAAGAATTTTCGGTATTGGCCGTTTGTACAGGGGAAATGAAAGTAAAGCCACAGAAACACCATATTATTCCAACATTCTTCATTTCGCTTTATTTTGCAGAGGAAATCGAGAAAAATAATTGAAAATGATATATATTATCAATTCTTGATATTGGGCGTTTATTCAAAGGAAATATAAGTAAAAACTTTGGAACGCAATATTTTTCCAGGACTTTTCTTTTCGCCTGATTTTTGATATAATTTAAGAATTTTCGGTATTGGCCGTTTGTAGATGGGAAATGTAAGTAAAGCCACAGGAACACCATATTTCTCTAACATTCTTCATTTCGCTTTATTTTGCAGAGGAAATCGAGAAAAATAATTGAAAATGATATATTTTATGAATTCTCGATATTGGGCGTTTATTCAAAGGAAATATAAGTAATAACTTTGGAACGCAATATTTTTCCAGGACTTTTCTTTTCGCCTGATTTTTGATATAATTTAAGAATTTTCGGTATTGGCCGTTTGTACATGGGAAATGTAAGTAAAGCCACAGGAACACCACATTTTTCCAACATTCTTAATTTCGCCTTATTTTGCAGAGGAAATCGAGAAAAATAATTGAAAATGACATATATTATGAATTCTCGATATTGGGCGTTTATTCAAAGGAAATGTAAGTAAAAAGAGTGGAACGCAATATTTTCCCAGGACTCTTCATTTCGCCTGATTTTTGATATAATTTAAGAATTTTTGGTATTGGCCGTTTGTACATGAGAAATGTAAGTAAAGCCACAGGAACACCACATTTTTCCAACATTCTTAATTTCGCCTTATTTTGCAGAGGAAGTCGAGTAAAATAATTGAAAATGATATATTTTATGAATTCTCGATATTGGGCGTTTTTTCACAGGAAATATAAGTAAAAAGAGTGGAACGCAATATTTTTCCAGGACTTTTCTTTTCGCCTGATTTTTGATATAATTTAAGAATTTTCGGTATTGGCCGTTTGTACATGGGAAATGTAAGTAAAGCCACAGGAACACCACATTTTTCCAACATTCTTAATTTCGCCTTATTTTGCAGAGGAAGTCGAGTAAAATAATTGAAAATGATATATTTTATGAATTCTCGATATTGGGCGTTTTTTCATAGGAAATATAAGTAAAAAGAGTGGAACGCAATATTTTTCCAGGACTTTTCTTTTCGCCTGATTTTTGATATAATTTAAGAATTTTCGGTATTGGCCGTTTGTACAGGGGAAATGAAAGTAAAGCCACAGAAACACCATATTATTCCAACATTCTTCATTTCGCTTTATTTTGCAGAGGAAATCGAGAAAAATAATTGAAAATGATATATATTATGAATTCTCGATATTGGGCGATTATTCAAAGGAAATATAAGTAAAAAGTGTGGAACGCAATATTTTTCCAGGACTCTTCATTTCGCCTGATTTTTGATATATATTAAGAATTTTCGGTATTGGCCGTTTGTACAGGGGAAATGAAAGTAAAGCCACAGAAACACCATATTATTCCAACATTCTTCATTTCGCTTTATTTTGCAGAGGAAATCGAGAAAAATAATTGAAAATGATATATTTTATGAATTCTCGATATTGGGCGATTATTCAAAGGAAATATAAGTAAAAAGTGTGGAACGCAATATTTTTCCAGGACTTTTCTTTTCGCCTGATTTTTGATATAATTTAAGAATTTTCGGTATTGGCCGTTTGTAGATGGGAAATGTAGGTTAAGCCACAGGAACACCATATTTTTCTAACATTCTTCATTTCGCTTTATTTTGCAGAGGATATCGAGAAAAATAGTTGAAAATGATATATATTATGAATTCTCGATATTGGGCGTTTATTCAAAGGAAATATAAGTAAAAAGTGTGGAACGCAATATTTTTCCAGGACTTTTCTTTTCGCCTGATTTTTGATATAATTTAAGAATTTTCGGTATTGGCCGTTTGTAGATGGGAAATGTAAGTAAAGCCACAGGAACACCATATTTTTCTAACATTCTTCATTTCGCTTTATTTTGCAGAGGAAATCGAGAAAAATAATTGAAAATGATATATATTATGAATTCTCGATATTGGGCGTTTATTCAAAGGAAATATAAGTAAAAAGAGTGGAACGCAATATTTTTCCAGGACTCTTCATTTCGCCTGATTTTTGATATAATTTAAGAATTTTCGGTATTGGCCGTTTGTACATGGGAAATGTAAGTAAAGCCACAGGAACACCATATTTTTCTAACATTCTTCATTTCGCCTTATTTTGCAGAGGAAATCGAGTAAAATAATTGAAAATGATATATTTTATGAATTCTCGATATTGGGCGTTTATTCAAAGGAAATATAAGTAAAAAGAGTGGAACGCAATATTTTTCCAGGACTCTTTATTCCGCCTGATTTTTGATATATATTAAGAATTTTCGGTATTGGCCGTTTGTACAGGGGAAATGAAAGTAAAGCCACAGAAACACCATATTATTCCAACATTCTTCATTTCGCTTTATTTTGCAGAGGAAATCGAGTAAAATAATTGAAAATGATATATTTTATGAATTCTCGATATTGGGCGTTTATTCAAAGGAAATATAAGTAAAAAGAGTGGAACGCAATATTTTTCCAGGACTCTTTATTCCGCCTGATTTTTGATATAATTTAAGAATTTTCGGTATTGGCCGTTTGTAGATGGGAAATGTAAGTAAAGCCACAGGAACACCATATTTTTCCAACATTCTTCATTTCGCTTTATTTTGCAGAGGAAATCGAGAAAAATAATTGAAAATGATATATATTATGAATTCTCGATATTGGGCGTTTATTCAAAGGAAATATAAGTAAAAAGAGTGGAACGCAATATTTTTCCAGGACTCTTCATTTCGCCTGATTTTTGATATAATTTAAGAATTTTCGGTATTGGCCGTTTGTAGATGGGAAATGTAAGTAAAGCCACAGGAACACCATATTTTTCTAACATTCTTCATTTCGCCTTATTTTGCAGAGGAAATCGAGTAAAATAATTGAAAATGATATATTTTATGAATTCTCGATATTGGGGGTTTATTCAAAGGAAATATAAGTAAAAAGAGTGGAACGCAATATTTTTCCAGGACTCTTTATTCCGCCTGATTTTTGATATAATTTAAGAATTTTTGGTATTGGCCGTTTGTACATGGGAAATGTAAGTAAAGCCACAGGAACACCATATTTTTCTAACATTCTTCATTTCGCCTTATTTTGCAGAGGAAATCGAGTAAAATAATTGAAAATGATATATTTTATGAATTCTCGATATTGGGCGTTTATTCAAAGGAAATATAAGTAAAAAGAGTGGAACGCAATATTTTTCCAGGACTCTTTATTCCGCCTGATTTTTGATATATATTAAGAATTTTCGGTATTGGCCGTTTGTACAGGGGAAATGAAAGTAAAGCCACAGAAACACCATATTATTCCAACATTCTTCATTTCGCTTTATTTTGCAGAGGAAATCGAGAAAAATAATTGAAAATGACATATATTATGAATTCTCGATATTGGGCGTTTATTCAAAGGAAATATAAGTAAAAAGAGTGGAACGCAATATTTTTCCAGGACTCTTCATTTCGCCTGATTTTTGATATATATTAAGAATTTTCGGTATTGGCCGTTTGTACATGGGAAATGTAAGTAAAGCCACAGGAACACCATATTTTTCTAACATTCTTCATTTCGCCTTATTTTGCAGAGGAAATCGAGTAAAATAATTGAAAATGATATATTTTATGAATTCTCGATATTGGGCGTTTATTCAAAGGAAATATAAGTAAAAAGAGTGGAACGCAATATTTTTCCAGGACTCTTTATTCCGCCTGATTTTTGATATACATTAAGAATTTTCGGTATTGGCCGTTTGTACAGGGGAAATGAAAGTAAAGCCACAGAAACACCATATTATTCCAACATTCTTCATTTCGCTTTATTTTGCAGAGGAAATCGAGAAAAATAATTGAAAATGATATATATTATGAATTCTTGATATTGGGCGTTTTTTCAAAGGAAATATAAGTAAAAACTTTGGAACGCAATATTTTTCCAGGACTTTTCTTTTCGCCTGATTTTTGATATAATTTAAGAATTTTCGGTATTGGCCGTTTGTAGATGGGAAATGTAAGTAAAGCCACAGGAACACCATATTTTTCTAACATTCTTCATTTCGCTTTATTTTGCAGAGGAAATCGAGAAAAATAATTGAAAATGATATATATTATGAATTCTCGATATTGGGCGTTTATTCAAAGGAAATATAAGTAAAAAGAGTGGAACGCAATATTTTTCCAGGACTCTTCATTTCGCCTGATTTTTGATATAATTTAAGAATTTTCGGTATTGGCCGTTTGTAGATGGGAAATGTAAGTAAAGCCACAGGAACACCATATTTTTCTAACATTCTTCATTTCGCCTTATTTTGCAGAGGAAATCGAGTAAAATAATTGAAAATGATATATTTTATGAATTCTCGATATTGGGCGTTTATTCAAAGGAAATATAAGTAAAAAGAGTGGAACGCAATATTTTTCCAGGACTCTTTATTCCGCCTGATTTTTGATATATATTAAGAATTTTCGGTATTGGCCGTTTGTACAGGGGAAATGAAAGTAAAGCCACAGAAACACCATATTATTCCAACATTCTTCATTTCGCTTTATTTTGCAGAGGAAATCGAGAAAAATAATTGAAAATGATATATATTATCAATTCTTGATATTGGGCGTTTATTCAAAGGAAATATAAGTAAAAACTTTGGAACGCAATATTTTTCCAGGACTTTTCTTTTCGCCTGATTTTTGATATAATTTAAGAATTTTCGGTATTGGCCGTTTGTAGATGGGAAATGTAAGTAAAGCCACAGGAACACCATATTTTTCTAACATTCTTCATTTCGCTTTTTTTTGCAGAGGAAATCGAGTAAAATAATTGAAAATGATATATTTTATGAATTCTCGATATTGGGCGTTTATTCAAAGGAAATATAAGTAAAAAGAGTGGAACGTAATATTTTTCCAGGTCTCTTCATTTCGCCTGATTTTTGATATAATTTAAGAATTTTCGGTATTGGCCGTTTGTAGATGGGAAATGTAAGTAAAGCCACAGGAACACCATATTTTTCTAACATTCTTCATTTCGCCTTTTTTTGCAGAGGAAATCGAGTAAAATAATTGAAAATAATATATTTTATGAATTCTCGATATTGGGCGTTTATTCAAAGGAAATATAAGTAAAAAGAGTGGAACGCAATATTTTTCCAGGTCTCTTCATTTCGCCTGATTTTTGATATAATTTAAGAATTTTCGGTATTGGCCGTTTGTAGATGGGAAATGTAAGTAAAGCCACAGGAACACCATATTTTTCTAACATTCTTCATTTCGGTTTTTTTTGCAGAGGAAATCGAGTAAAATAATTGAAAATGATATATTTTATGAATTCTCGATATTGGGCGTTTATTCAAAGGAAATATAAGTAAAAAGAGTGGAACGCAATATTTTTCCAGGTCTCTTCATTTGGCCTGATTTTTGATATAATTTAAGAATTTTCGGTATTGGCCGTTTTTAGATGGGAAATGTAAGTAAATCCACAGGAACACCATATTTTTCCAACATTCTTCATTTCGTCTTATTTTGCAGAGGAAATCGAGAAAAATAATTGAAAATGATATATATTATGAATTCTTGATATTGGGCGATTATTCATAGGAAATATAAGTAAAAAGTGTGGAACGCAATATTTTTCCAGGACTCTTCATTTCGCCTGATTTTTGATATAATTTAAGAATTTTCGGTATTGGCCGTTTGTAGATGGGAAATGTAAGTAAAGCCACAGGAACACCATATTTTTCTAACATTCTTCATTCCGGTTTTTTTTTGCAGAGGAAATCGAGTAAAATAATTGAAAATGATATATTTTATGAATTCTCGATATTGGGCGTTTATTCAAAGGAAATATAAGTAAAAAGAGTGGAACGCAATATTTTTCCAGGACTCTTCATTTCGCCTGATTTTTGATATAATTTAAGAATTTTCGGTATTGGCCGTTTGTACATGGGAAATGTAAGTAAAGCCACAGGAACACCATATTTTTCTAACATTCTTCATTTCGCTTTTTTTTGCAGAGGAAATCGAGTAAAATAATTGAAAATGATATATTTTATGAATTCTCGATATTGGGCGTTTATTCGAAGGAAATATAAGTAAAAAGAGTGGAACGCAATATTTTTCCAGGACTCTTCATTTCGCCTGATTTTTGATATAATTTAAGAATTTTCGGTATTGGCCGTTTGTAGATGGGAAATGTAAGTAAAGCCACAGGAACACCATATTTTTCTAACATTCTTCATTTCGCCTTTTTTTGCAGAGGAAATCGAGTAAAATAATTGAAAATAATATATTTTATGAATTCTCGATATTGGGCGTTTATTCAAAGGAAATATAAGTAAAAAGAGTGGAACGCAATATTTTTCCAGGACTCTTCATTTCGCCTGATTTTTGATATAATTTAAGAATTTTCGGTATTGGCCGTTTGTACATGGGAAATGTAAGTAAAGCCACAGGAACACCATATTTTTCTAACATTCTTCATTTCGCTTTTTTTTGCAGAGGAAATCGAGTAAAATAATTGAAAATGATATATTTTATGAATTCTCGATATTGGGCGTTTATTCAAAGGAAATATAAGTAAAAAGAGTGGAACGTAATATTTTTCCAGGTCTCTTCATTTCGCCTGATTTTTGATATAATTTAAGAATTTTCGGTATTGGCCGTTTGTAGATGGGAAATGTAAGTAAAGCCACAGGAACACCATATTTTTCTAACATTCTTCATTTCGCCTTTTTTTGCAGAGGAAATCGAGTAAAATAATTGAAAATAATATATTTTATGAATTCTCGATATTGGGCGTTTATTCAAAGGAAATATAAGTAAAAAGAGTGGAACGCAATATTTTTCCAGGACTCTTCATTTCGCCTGATTTTTGATATAATTTAAGAATTTTCGGTATTGGCCGTTTGTACATGGGAAATGTAAGTAAAGCCACAGGAACACCATATTTTTCTAACATTCTTCATTTCGTCTTATTTTGCAGAGGAAATCGAGAAAAATAATTGAAAATGATATATATTATGAATTCTTGATATTGGGCGATTATTCAAAGGAAATATAAGTAAAAAGTGTGGAACGCAATATTTTTCCAGGACTTTTCTTTTCGCCTGATTTTTGATATAATTTAAGAATTTTCGGTATTGGCCGTTTGTAGATGGGAAATGTAAGTAAAGCCACAGGAACACCATATTTTTCTAACATTCTTCATTTCGCTTTATTTTGCAGAGGAAATCGAGAAAAATAATTGAAAATGATATATATTATGAATTCTCGATATTGGGCGTTTATTCAAAGGAAATATAAGTAAAAAGAGTGGAACGCAATATTTTTCCAGGACTCTTCATTTCGCCTGATTTTTGATATAATTTAAGAATTTTCGGTATTGGCCGTTTGTACATGGGAAATGTAAGTAAAGCCACAGGAACACCATATTTTTCTAACATTCTTCATTTCGCCTTATTTTGCAGAGGAAATCGAGTAAAATAATTGAAAATGATATATTTTATGAATTCTCGATATTGGGCGTTTATTCAAAGGAAATATAAGTAAAAAGAGTGGAACGCAATATTTTTCCAGGACTCTTTATTCCGCCTGATTTTTGATATATATTAAGAATTTTCGGTATTGGCCGTTTGTACAGGGGAAATGAAAGTAAAGCCACAGAAACACCATATTATTCCAACATTCTTCATTTCGCTTTATTTTGCAGAGGAAATCGAGAAAAATAATTGAAAATGATATATATTATGAATTCTTGATATTGGGCGTTTTTTCAAAGGAAATATAAGTAAAAACTTTGGAACGCAATATTTTTCCAGGACTTTTCTTTTCGCCTGATTTTTGATATAATTTAAGAATTTTCGGTATTGGCCGTTTGTAGATGGGAAATGTAAGTAAAGCCACAGGAACACCATATTTTTCCAACATTCTTCATTTCGCTTTATTTTGCAGAGGAAATCGAGAAAAATAATTGAAAATGATATATATTATGAATTCTCGATATTGGGCGTTTATTCAAAGGAAATATAAGTAAAAAGAGTGGAACGCAATATTTTTCCAGGACTCTTCATTTCGCCTGATTTTTGATATAATTTAAGAATTTTCGGTATTGGCCGTTTGTAGATGGGAAATGTAAGTAAAGCCACAGGAACACCATATTTTTCTAACATTCTTCATTTCGCCTTATTTTGCAGAGGAAATCGAGTAAAATAATTGAAAATGATATATTTTATGAATTCTCGATATTGGGCGTTTATTCAAAGGAAATATAAGTAAAAAGAGTGGAACGCAATATTTTTCCAGGACTCTTTATTCCGCCTGATTTTTGATATAATTTAAGAATTTTTGGTATTGGCCGTTTGTACATGGGAAATGTAAGTAAAGCCACAGGAACACCATATTTTTCTAACATTCTTCATTTCGCCTTATTTTGCAGAGGAAATCGAGTAAAATAATTGAAAATGATATATTTTATGAATTCTCGATATTGGGCGTTTATTCAAAGGAAATATAAGTAAAAAGAGTGGAACGCAATATTTTTCCAGGACTCTTTATTCCGCCTGATTTTTGATATATATTAAGAATTTTCGGTATTGGCCGTTTGTACAGGGGAAATGAAAGTAAAGCCACAGAAACACCATATTATTCCAACATTCTTCATTTCGCTTTATTTTGCAGAGGAAATCGAGAAAAATAATTGAAAATGACATATATTATGAATTCTCGATATTGGGCGTTTATTCAAAGGAAATATAAGTAAAAAGAGTGGAACGCAATATTTTTCCAGGACTCTTCATTTCGCCTGATTTTTGATATATATTAAGAATTTTCGGTATTGGCCGTTTGTACATGGGAAATGTAAGTAAAGCCACAGGAACACCATATTTTTCTAACATTCTTCATTTCGCCTTATTTTGCAGAGGAAATCGAGTAAAATAATTGAAAATGATATATTTTATGAATTCTCGATATTGGGCGTTTATTCAAAGGAAATATAAGTAAAAAGAGTGGAACGCAATATTTTTCCAGGACTCTTTATTCCGCCTGATTTTTGATATATATTAAGAATTTTCGGTATTGGCCGTTTGTACAGGGGAAATGAAAGTAAAGCCACAGAAACACCATATTATTCCAACATTCTTCATTTCGCTTTATTTTGCAGAGGAAATCGAGAAAAATAATTGAAAATGATATATATTATGAATTCTTGATATTGGGCGTTTTTTCAAAGGAAATATAAGTAAAAACTTTGGAACGCAATATTTTTCCAGGACTTTTCTTTTCGCCTGATTTTTGATATAATTTAAGAATTTTCGGTATTGGCCGTTTGTAGATGGAAATGTAAGTAAAGCCACAGGAACACCATATTTTTCTAACATTCTTCATTTCGCTTTATTTTGCAGAGGAAATCGAGAAAAATAATTGAAAATGATATATATTATGAATTCTCGATATTGGGCGTTTATTCAAAGGAAATATAAGTAAAAAGAGTGGAACGCAATATTTTTCCAGGACTCTTCATTTCGCCTGATTTTTGATATAATTTAAGAATTTTCGGTATTGGCCGTTTGTAGATGGGAAATGTAAGTAAAGCCACAGGAACACCATATTTTTCTAACATTCTTCATTTCGCCTTATTTTGCAGAGGAAATCGAGTAAAATAATTGAAAATGATATATTTTATGAATTCTCGATATTGGGCGTTTATTCAAAGGAAATATAAGTAAAAAGAGTGGAACGCAATATTTTTCCAGGACTCTTTATTCCGCCTGATTTTTGATATATATTAAGAATTTTCGGTATTGGCCGTTTGTACAGGGGAAATGAAAGTAAAGCCACAGAAACACCATATTATTCCAACATTCTTCATTTCGCTTTATTTTGCAGAGGAAATCGAGAAAAATAATTGAAAATGATATATATTATCAATTCTTGATATTGGGCGTTTATTCAAAGGAAATATAAGTAAAAACTTTGGAACGCAATATTTTTCCAGGACTTTTCTTTTCGCCTGATTTTTGATATAATTTAAGAATTTTCGGTATTGGCCGTTTGTAGATGGGAAATGTAAGTAAAGCCACAGGAACACCATATTTTTCTAACATTCTTCATTTCGCTTTTTTTTGCAGAGGAAATCGAGTAAAATAATTGAAAATGATATATTTTATGAATTCTCGATATTGGGCGTTTATTCAAAGGAAATATAAGTAAAAAGAGTGGAACGTAATATTTTTCCAGGTCTCTTCATTTCGCCTGATTTTTGATATAATTTAAGAATTTTCGGTATTGGCCGTTTGTAGATGGGAAATGTAAGTAAATCCACAGGAACACCATATTTTTCCAACATTCTTCATTTCGTCTTATTTTGCAGAGGAAATCGAGAAAAATAATTGAAAATGATATATATTATGAATTCTTGATATTGGGCGATTATTCATAGGAAATATAAGTAAAAAGTGTGGAACGCAATATTTTTCCAGGACTCTTCATTTCGCCTGATTTTTGATATAATTTAAGAATTTTCGGTATTGGCCGTTTGTAGATGGGAAATGTAAGTAAAGCCACAGGAACACCATATTTTTCTAACATTCTTCATTCCGGTTTTTTTTTGCAGAGGAAATCGAGTAAAATAATTGAAAATGATATATTTTATGAATTCTCGATATTGGGCGTTTATTCAAAGGAAATATAAGTAAAAAGAGTGGAACGCAATATTTTTCCAGGACTCTTCATTTCGCCTGATTTTTGATATAATTTAAGAATTTTCGGTATTGGCCGTTTGTACATGGGAAATGTAAGTAAAGCCACAGGAACACCATATTTTTCTAACATTCTTCATTTCGCTTTTTTTTGCAGAGGAAATCGAGTAAAATAATTGAAAATGATATATTTTATGAATTCTCGATATTGGGCGTTTATTCGAAGGAAATATAAGTAAAAAGAGTGGAACGCAATATTTTTCCAGGTCTCTTCATTTCGCCTGATTTTTGATATAATTTAAGAATTTTCGGTATTGGCCGTTTGTAGATGGGAAATGTAAGTAAAGCCACAGGAACACCATATTTTTCTAACATTCTTCATTTCGCCTTTTTTTGCAGAGGAAATCGAGTAAAATAATTGAAAATAATATATTTTATGAATTCTCGATATTGGGCGTTTTTTCAAAGGAAATATAAGTAAAAACTTTGGAACGCAATATTTTTCCAGGACTCTTCATTTCGCCTGATTTTTGATATAATTTAAGAATTTTCGGTATTGGCCGTTTGTACATGGGAAATGTAAGTAAAGCCACAGGAACACCATATTTTTCTAACATTCTTCATTTCGCTTTTTTTTGCAGAGGAAATCGAGTAAAATAATTGAAAATAATATATTTTATGAATTCTCGATATTGGGCGTTTTTTCAAAGGAAATATAAGTAAAAACTTTGGAACGCAATATTTTTCCAGGACTCTTCATTTCGCCTGATTTTTGATATAATTTAAGAATTTTCGGTATTGGCCGTTTGTACATGGGAAATGTAAGTAAAGCCACAGGAACACCATATTTTTCTAACATTCTTCATTTCGCCTTTTTTTGCAGAGGAAATCGAGTAAAATAATTGAAAATAATATATTTTATGAATTCTCGATATTGGGCGTTTTTTCAAAGGAAATATAAGTAAAAAGTGTGGAACGCAATATTTTTCCAGGACTTTTCTTTTCGCCTGATTTTTGATATAATTTAAGAATTTTCGGTATTGGCCGTTTGTAGATGGGAAATGTAAGTAAAGCCACAGGAACACCATATTTTTCTAACATTCTTCATTTCGCTTTATTTTGCAGAGGAAATCGAGAAAAATAATTGAAAATGATATATATTATGAATTCTCGATATTGGGCGTTTATTCAAAGGAAATATAAGTAAAAAGAGTGGAACGCAATATTTTTCCAGGACTCTTCATTTCGCCTGATTTTTGATATAATTTAAGAATTTTCGGTATTGGCCGTTTGTACATGGGAAATGTAAGTAAAGCCACAGGAACACCATATTTTTCTAACATTCTTCATTTCGCCTTATTTTGCAGAGGAAATCGAGTAAAATAATTGAAAATGATATATTTTATGAATTCTCGATATTGGGCGTTTATTCAAAGGAAATATAAGTAAAAAGAGTGGAACGCAATATTTTTCCAGGACTCTTTATTCCGCCTGATTTTTGATATATATTAAGAATTTTCGGTATTGGCCGTTTGTACAGGGGAAATGAAAGTAAAGCCACAGAAACACCATATTATTCCAACATTCTTCATTTCGCTTTATTTTGCAGAGGAAATCGAGAAAAATAATTGAAAATGATATATATTATGAATTCTTGATATTGGGCGTTTTTTCAAAGGAAATATAAGTAAAAACTTTGGAACGCAATATTTTTCCAGGACTTTTCTTTTCGCCTGATTTTTGATATAATTTAAGAATTTTCGGTATTGGCCGTTTGTAGATGGGAAATGTAAGTAAAGCCACAGGAACACCATATTTTTCCAACATTCTTCATTTCGCTTTATTTTGCAGAGGAAATCGAGAAAAATAATTGAAAATGATATATATTATGAATTCTCGATATTGGGCGTTTATTCAAAGGAAATATAAGTAAAAAGAGTGGAACGCAATATTTTTCCAGGACTCTTCATTTCGCCTGATTTTTGATATAATTTAAGAATTTTCGGTATTGGCCGTTTGTAGATGGGAAATGTAAGTAAAGCCACAGGAACACCATATTTTTCTAACATTCTTCATTTCGCCTTATTTTGCAGAGGAAATCGAGTAAAATAATTGAAAATGATATATTTTATGAATTCTCGATATTGGGCGTTTATTCAAAGGAAATATAAGTAAAAAGAGTGGAACGCAATATTTTTCCAGGACTCTTTATTCCGCCTGATTTTTGATATAATTTAAGAATTTTTGGTATTGGCCGTTTGTACATGGGAAATGTAAGTAAAGCCACAGGAACACCATATTTTTCTAACATTCTTCATTTCGCCTTATTTTGCAGAGGAAATCGAGTAAAATAATTGAAAATGATATATTTTATGAATTCTCGATATTGGGCGTTTATTCAAAGGAAATATAAGTAAAAAGAGTGGAACGCAATATTTTTCCAGGACTCTTTATTCCGCCTGATTTTTGATATATATTAAGAATTTTCGGTATTGGCCGTTTGTACAGGGGAAATGAAAGTAAAGCCACAGAAACACCATATTATTCCAACATTCTTCATTTCGCTTTATTTTGCAGAGGAAATCGAGAAAAATAATTGAAAATGACATATATTATGAATTCTCGATATTGGGCGTTTATTCAAAGGAAATATAAGTAAAAAGAGTGGAACGCAATATTTTTCCAGGACTCTTCATTTCGCCTGATTTTTGATATATATTAAGAATTTTCGGTATTGGCCGTTTGTACATGGGAAATGTAAGTAAAGCCACAGGAACACCATATTTTTCTAACATTCTTCATTTCGCCTTATTTTGCAGAGGAAATCGAGTAAAATAATTGAAAATGATATATTTTATGAATTCTCGATATTGGGCGTTTATTCAAAGGAAATATAAGTAAAAAGAGTGGAACGCAATATTTTTCCAGGACTCTTTATTCCGCCTGATTTTTGATATATATTAAGAATTTTCGGTATTGGCCGTTTGTACAGGGGAAATGAAAGTAAAGCCACAGAAACACCATATTATTCCAACATTCTTCATTTCGCTTTATTTTGCAGAGGAAATCGAGAAAAATAATTGAAAATGATATATATTATGAATTCTTGATATTGGGCGTTTTTTCAAAGGAAATATAAGTAAAAACTTTGGAACGCAATATTTTTCCAGGACTTTTCTTTTCGCCTGATTTTTGATATAATTTAAGAATTTTCGGTATTGGCCGTTTGTAGATGGAAATGTAAGTAAAGCCACAGGAACACCATATTTTTCTAACATTCTTCATTTCGCTTTATTTTGCAGAGGAAATCGAGAAAAATAATTGAAAATGATATATATTATGAATTCTCGATATTGGGCGTTTATTCAAAGGAAATATAAGTAAAAAGAGTGGAACGCAATATTTTTCCAGGACTCTTCATTTCGCCTGATTTTTGATATAATTTAAGAATTTTCGGTATTGGCCGTTTGTAGATGGGAAATGTAAGTAAAGCCACAGGAACACCATATTTTTCTAACATTCTTCATTTCGCCTTATTTTGCAGAGGAAATCGAGTAAAATAATTGAAAATGATATATTTTATGAATTCTCGATATTGGGCGTTTATTCAAAGGAAATATAAGTAAAAAGAGTGGAACGCAATATTTTTCCAGGACTCTTTATTCCGCCTGATTTTTGATATATATTAAGAATTTTCGGTATTGGCCGTTTGTACAGGGGAAATGAAAGTAAAGCCACAGAAACACCATATTATTCCAACATTCTTCATTTCGCTTTATTTTGCAGAGGAAATCGAGAAAAATAATTGAAAATGATATATATTATCAATTCTTGATATTGGGCGTTTATTCAAAGGAAATATAAGTAAAAACTTTGGAACGCAATATTTTTCCAGGACTTTTCTTTTCGCCTGATTTTTGATATAATTTAAGAATTTTCGGTATTGGCCGTTTGTAGATGGGAAATGTAAGTAAAGCCACAGGAACACCATATTTTTCTAACATTCTTCATTTCGCTTTTTTTTGCAGAGGAAATCGAGTAAAATAATTGAAAATGATATATTTTATGAATTCTCGATATTGGGCGTTTATTCAAAGGAAATATAAGTAAAAAGAGTGGAACGTAATATTTTTCCAGGTCTCTTCATTTCGCCTGATTTTTGATATAATTTAAGAATTTTCGGTATTGGCCGTTTGTAGATGGGAAATGTAAGTAAATCCACAGGAACACCATATTTTTCCAACATTCTTCATTTCGTCTTATTTTGCAGAGGAAATCGAGAAAAATAATTGAAAATGATATATATTATGAATTCTTGATATTGGGCGATTATTCATAGGAAATATAAGTAAAAAGTGTGGAACGCAATATTTTTCCAGGACTCTTCATTTCGCCTGATTTTTGATATAATTTAAGAATTTTCGGTATTGGCCGTTTGTAGATGGGAAATGTAAGTAAAGCCACAGGAACACCATATTTTTCTAACATTCTTCATTCCGGTTTTTTTTTGCAGAGGAAATCGAGTAAAATAATTGAAAATGATATATTTTATGAATTCTCGATATTGGGCGTTTATTCAAAGGAAATATAAGTAAAAAGAGTGGAACGCAATATTTTTCCAGGACTCTTCATTTCGCCTGATTTTTGATATAATTTAAGAATTTTCGGTATTGGCCGTTTGTACATGGGAAATGTAAGTAAAGCCACAGGAACACCATATTTTTCTAACATTCTTCATTTCGCTTTTTTTTGCAGAGGAAATCGAGTAAAATAATTGAAAATGATATATTTTATGAATTCTCGATATTGGGCGTTTATTCGAAGGAAATATAAGTAAAAAGAGTGGAACGCAATATTTTTCCAGGACTCTTCATTTCGCCTGATTTTTGATATAATTTAAGAATTTTCGGTATTGGCCGTTTGTAGATGGGAAATGTAAGTAAAGCCACAGGAACACCATATTTTTCTAACATTCTTCATTTCGCCTTTTTTTGCAGAGGAAATCGAGTAAAATAATTGAAAATAATATATTTTATGAATTCTCGATATTGGGCGTTTTTTCAAAGGAAATATAAGTAAAAACTTTGGAACGCAATATTTTTCCAGGACTCTTCATTTCGCCTGATTTTTGATATAATTTAAGAATTTTCGGTATTGGCCGTTTGTACATGGGAAATGTAAGTAAAGCCACAGGAACACCATATTTTTCTAACATTCTTCATTTCGCTTTTTTTTGCAGAGGAAATCGAGTAAAATAATTGAAAATGATATATTTTATGAATTCTCGATATTGGGCGTTTATTCAAAGGAAATATAAGTAAAAAGAGTGGAACGTAATATTTTTCCAGGTCTCTTCATTTCGCCTGATTTTTGATATAATTTAAGAATTTTCGGTATTGGCCGTTTGTAGATGGGAAATGTAAGTAAAGCCACAGGAACACCATATTTTTCTAACATTCTTCATTTCGCCTTTTTTTGCAGAGGAAATCGAGTAAAATAATTGAAAATAATATATTTTATGAATTCTCGATATTGGGCGTTTATTCAAAGGAAATATAAGTAAAAAGAGTGGAACGCAATATTTTTCCAGGACTCTTCATTTCGCCTGATTTTTGATATAATTTAAGAATTTTCGGTATTGGCCGTTTGTACATGGGAAATGTAAGTAAAGCCACAGGAACACCATATTTTTCTAACATTCTTCATTTCGTCTTATTTTGCAGAGGAAATCGAGAAAAATAATTGAAAATGATATATATTATGAATTCTTGATATTGGGCGATTATTCATAGGAAATATAAGTAAAAAGTGTGGAACGCAATATTTTTCCAGGACTCTTCATTTCGCCTGATTTTTGATATAATTTAAGAATTTTCGGTATTGGCCGTTTGTAGATGGGAAATGTAAGTAAAGCCACAGGAACACCATATTTTTCTAACATTCTTCATTCCGGTTTTTTTTTGCAGAGGAAATCGAGTAAAATAATTGAAAATGATATATTTTATGAATTCTCGATATTGGGCGTTTATTCAAAGGAAATATAAGTAAAAAGAGTGGAACGCAATATTTTTCCAGGACTCTTCATTTCGCCTGATTTTTGATATAATTTAAGAATTTTCGGTATTGGCCGTTTGTAGATGGGAAATGTAAGTAAAGCCACAGGAACACCATATTTTTCTAACATTCTTCATTCCGGTTTTTTTTTGCAGAGGAAATCGAGAAAAATAATTGAAAATGATATATATTATGAATTCTTGATATTGGGCGATTATTCATAGGAAATATAAGTAAAAAGTGTGGAACGCAATATTTTTCCAGGACTCTTCATTTCGCCTGATTTTTGATATAATTTAAGAATTTTCGGTATTGGCCGTTTGTACATGGGAAATGTAAGTAAAGCCACAGGAACACCATATTTTTCTAACATTCTTCATTCCGGTTTTTTTTTGCAGAGGAAATCGAGTAAAATAATTGAAAATGATATATTTTATGAATTCTCGATATTGGGCGTTTATTCAAAGGAAATATAAGTAAAAAGAGTGGAACGCAATATTTTTCCAGGACTCTTCATTTCGCCTGATTTTTGATATAATTTAAGAATTTTCGGTATTGGCCGTTTGTACATGGGAAATGTAAGTAAAGCCACAGGAACACCATATTTTTCTAACATTCTTCATTTCGCTTTTTTTTGCAGAGGAAATCGAGTAAAATAATTGAAAATGATATATTTTATGAATTCTCGATATTGGGCGTTTATTCGAAGGAAATATAAGTAAAAAGAGTGGAACGCAATATTTTTCCAGGACTCTTCATTTCGCCTGATTTTTGATATAATTTAAGAATTTTCGGTATTGGCCGTTTGTAGATGGGAAATGTAAGTAAAGCCACAGAAACACCATATTATTCCAACATTCTTCATTTCGCTTTATTTTGCAGAGGAAATCGAGAAAAATAATTGAAAATGATATATATTATCAATTCTTGATATTGGGCGTTTATTCAAAGGAAATATAAGTAAAAACTTTGGAACGCAATATTTTTCCAGGACTTTTCTTTTCGCCTGATTTTTGATATAATTTAAGAATTTTCGGTATTGGCCGTTTGTAGATGGGAAATGTAAGTAAAGCCACAGGAACACCATATTTTTCTAACATTCTTCATTTCGGTTTTTTTTGCAGAGGAAATCGAGTAAAATAATTGAAAATGATATATTTTATGAATTCTCGATATTGGGCGTTTATTCAAAGGAAATATAAGTAAAAAGAGTGGAACGCAATATTTTTCCAGGTCTCTTCATTTGGCCTGATTTTTGATATAATTTAAGAATTTTCGGTATTGGCCGTTTTTAGATGGGAAATGTAAGTAAATCCACAGGAACACCATATTTTTCCAACATTCTTCATTTCGTCTTATTTTGCAGAGGAAATCGAGAAAAATAATTGAAAATGATATATATTATGAATTCTTGATATTGGGCGATTATTCATAGGAAATATAAGTAAAAAGTGTGGAACGCAATATTTTTCCAGGACTCTTCATTTCGCCTGATTTTTGATATAATTTAAGAATTTTCGGTATTGGCCGTTTGTAGATGGGAAATGTAAGTAAAGCCACAGGAACACCATATTTTTCTAACATTCTTCATTTCGCCTTATTTTGCAGAGGAAATCGAGAAAAATAATTGAAAATGATATATATTATCAATTCTTGATATTGGGCGTTTATTCAAAGGAAATATAAGTAAAAACTTTGGAACGCAATATTTTTCCAGGACTTTTCTTTTCGCCTGATTTTTGATATAATTTAAGAATTTTCGGTATTGGCCGTTTGTAGATGGGAAATGTAAGTAAAGCCACAGGAACACCATATTTTTCTAACATTCTTCATTTCGCTTTTTTTTGCAGAGGAAATCGAGTAAAATAATTGAAAATGATATATTTTATGAATTCTCGATATTGGGCGTTTATTCAAAGGAAATATAAGTAAAAAGAGTGGAACGCAATATTTTTCCAGGTCTCTTCATTTGGCCTGATTTTTGATATAATTTAAGAATTTTCGGTATTGGCCGTTTGTAGATGGGAAATGTAAGTAAAGCCACAGGAACACCATATTTTTCTAACATTCTTCATTCCGGTTTTTTTTTGCAGAGGAAATCGAGTAAAATAATTGAAAATGATATATTTTATGAATTCTCGATATTGGGCGTTTATTCAAAGGAAATATAAGTAAAAAGAGTGGAACGCAATATTTTTCCAGGACTCTTCATTTCGCCTGATTTTTGATATAATTTAAGAATTTTCGGTATTGGCCGTTTGTACATGGGAAATGTAAGTAAAGCCACAGGAACACCATATTTTTCTAACATTCTTCATTCCGGTTTTTTTTTGCAGAGGAAATCGAGTAAAATAATTGAAAATGATATATTTTATGAATTCTCGATATTGGGCGTTTATTCAAAGGAAATATAAGTAAAAAGAGTGGAACGCAATATTTTTCCAGGACTCTTCATTTCGCCTGATTTTTGATATAATTTAAGAATTTTCGGTATTGGCCGTTTGTAGATGGGAAATGTAAGTAAAGCCACAGGAACACCATATTTTTCTAACATTCTTCATTTCGCTTTTTTTTGCAGAGGAAATCGAGAAAAATAATTGAAAATGATATATTTTATGAATTCTCGATATTGGGCGTTTATTCAAAGGAAATATAAGTAAAAAGTGTGGAACGCAATATTTTTCCAGGACTCTTCATTTCGCCTGATTTTTGATATAATTTAAGAATTTTCGGTATTGGCCGTTTGTAGATGGGAAATGTAAGTAAAGCCACAGGAACACCATATTTTTCTAACATTCTTCATTCCGGTTTTTTTTTGCAGAGGAAATCGAGTAAAATAATTGAAAATGATATATTTTATGAATTCTCGATATTGGGCGTTTATTCAAAGGAAATATAAGTAAAAAGAGTGGAACGCAATATTTTTCCAGGACTCTTCATTTCGCCTGATTTTTGATATAATTTAAGAATTTTCGGTATGGGCCGTTTGTACATGGGAAATGTAAGTAAAGCCACAGGAACACCATATTTTTCTAACATTCTTCATTCCGGTTTTTTTTTGCAGAGGAAATCGAGTAAAATAATTGAAAATGATATATTTTATGAATTCTCGATATTGGGCGTTTATTCAAAGGAAATATAAGTAAAAAGAGTGGAACGCAATATTTTTCCAGGACTCTTCATTTCGCCTGATTTTTGATATAATTTAAGAATTTTCGGTATTGGCCGTTTGTACATGGGAAATGTAAGTAAAGCCACAGGAACACCATATTTTTCTAACATTCTTCATTCCGGTTTTTTTTTGCAGAGGAAATCGAGTAAAATAATTGAAAATGATATATTTTATGAATTCTCGATATTGGGCGTTTATTCAAAGGAAATATAAGTAAAAAGAGTGGAACGCAATATTTTTCCAGGACTCTTCATTTCGCCTGATTTTTGATATAATTTAAGAATTTTCGGTATTGGCCGTTTGTACATGGGAAATGTAAGTAAAGCCACAGGAACACCATATTTTTCTAACATTCTTCATTTCGCTTTTTTTTGCAGAGGAAATCGAGTAAAATAATTGAAAATGATATATTTTATGAATTCTCGATATTGGGCGTTTATTCGAAGGAAATATAAGTAAAAAGAGTGGAACGCAATATTTTTCCAGGACTCTTCATTTCGCCTGATTTTTGATATAATTTAAGAATTTTCGGTATTGGCCGTTTGTAGATGGGAAATGTAAGTAAAGCCACAGAAACACCATATTATTCCAACATTCTTCATTTCGCTTTATTTTGCAGAGGAAATCGAGAAAAATAATTGAAAATGATATATATTATCAATTCTTGATATTGGGCGTTTATTCAAAGGAAATATAAGTAAAAACTTTGGAACGCAATATTTTTCCAGGACTTTTCTTTTCGCCTGATTTTTGATATAATTTAAGAATTTTCGGTATTGGCCGTTTGTAGATGGGAAATGTAAGTAAAGCCACAGGAACACCATATTTTTCTAACATTCTTCATTTCGGTTTTTTTTGCAGAGGAAATCGAGTAAAATAATTGAAAATGATATATATTATGAATTCTCGATATTGGGCGTTTATTCAAAGGAAATATAAGTAAAAAGAGTGGAACGCAATATTTTTCCAGGTCTCTTCATTTGGCCTGATTTTTGATATAATTTAAGAATTTTCGGTATTGGCCGTTTTTAGATGGGAAATGTAAGTAAATCCACAGGAACACCATATTTTTCCAACATTCTTCATTTCGTCTTATTTTGCAGAGGAAATCGAGAAAAATAATTGAAAATGATATATATTATGAATTCTTGATATTGGGCGATTATTCATAGGAAATATAAGTAAAAAGTGTGGAACGCAATATTTTTCCAGGACTCTTCATTTCGCCTGATTTTTGATATAATTTAAGAATTTTCGGTATTGGCCGTTTGTAGATGGGAAATGTAAGTAAAGCCACAGGAACACCATATTTTTCTAACATTCTTCATTTCGCCTTATTTTGCAGAGGAAATCGAGAAAAATAATTGAAAATGATATATATTATCAATTCTTGATATTGGGCGTTTATTCAAAGGAAATATAAGTAAAAACTTTGGAACGCAATATTTTTCCAGGACTTTTCTTTTCGCCTGATTTTTGATATAATTTAAGAATTTTCGGTATTGGCCGTTTGTAGATGGGAAATGTAAGTAAAGCCACAGGAACACCATATTTTTCTAACATTCTTCATTTCGCTTTTTTTTGCAGAGGAAATCGAGTAAAATAATTGAAAATGATATATTTTATGAATTCTCGATATTGGGCGTTTATTCAAAGGAAATATAAGTAAAAAGAGTGGAACGCAATATTTTTCCAGGTCTCTTCATTTGGCCTGATTTTTGATATAATTTAAGAATTTTCGGTATTGGCCGTTTTTAGATGGGAAATGTAGGTAAATCCACAGGAACACCATATTTTTCCAACATTCTTCATTTCGTCTTATTTTGCAGAGGAAATCGAGAAAAATAATTGAAAATGATATATTTTATGAATTCTCGATATTGGGCGTTTATTCAAAGGAAATATAAGTAAAAAGTGTGGAACGCAATATTTTTCCAGGACTCTTCATTTCGCCTGATTTTTGATATAATTTAAGAATTTTCGGTATTGGCCGTTTGTAGATGGGAAATGTAAGTAAAGCCACAGGAACACCATATTTTTCTAACATTCTTCATTCCGGTTTTTTTTTGCAGAGGAAATCGAGTAAAATAATTGAAAATGATATATTTTATGAATTCTCGATATTGGGCGTTTATTCAAAGGAAATATAAGTAAAAAGAGTGGAACGCAATATTTTTCCAGGTCTCTTCATTTGGCCTGATTTTTGATATAATTTAAGAATTTTCGGTATTGGCCGTTTTTAGATGGGAAATGTAAGTAAATCCACAGGAACACCATATTTTTCCAACATTCTTCATTTCGTCTTATTTTGCAGAGGAAATCGAGAAAAATAATTGAAAATGATATATATTATGAATTCTTGATATTGGGCGATTATTCATAGGAAATATAAGTAAAAAGTGTGGAACGCAATATTTTTCCAGGACTCTTCATTTCGCCTGATTTTTGATATAATTTAAGAATTTTCGGTATTGGCCGTTTGTAGATGGGAAATGTAAGTAAAGCCACAGGAACACCATATTTTTCTAACATTCTTCATTCCGGTTTTTTTTTGCAGAGGAAATCGAGTAAAATAATTGAAAATGATATATTTTATGAATTCTCGATATTGGGCGTTTATTCAAAGGAAATATAAGTAAAAAGAGTGGAACGCAATATTTTTCCAGGACTCTTCATTTCGCCTGATTTTTGATATAATTTAAGAATTTTCGGTATTGGCCGTTTGTACATGGGAAATGTAAGTAAAGCCACAGGAACACCATATTTTTCTAACATTCTTCATTTCGCTTTTTTTTGCAGAGGAAATCGAGTAAAATAATTGAAAATGATATATTTTATGAATTCTCGATATTGGGCGTTTATTCGAAGGAAATATAAGTAAAAAGAGTGGAACGCAATATTTTTCCAGGACTCTTCATTTCGCCTGATTTTTGATATAATTTAAGAATTTTCGGTATTGGCCGTTTGTAGATGGGAAATGTAAGTAAAGCCACAGAAACACCATATTATTCCAACATTCTTCATTTCGCTTTATTTTGCAGAGGAAATCGAGAAAAATAATTGAAAATGATATATATTATCAATTCTTGATATTGGGCGTTTATTCAAAGGAAATATAAGTAAAAACTTTGGAACGCAATATTTTTCCAGGACTTTTCTTTTCGCCTGATTTTTGATATAATTTAAGAATTTTCGGTATTGGCCGTTTGTAGATGGGAAATGTAAGTAAAGCCACAGGAACACCATATTTTTCTAACATTCTTCATTTCGCTTTTTTTTGCAGAGGAAATCGAGTAAAATAATTGAAAATGATATATTTTATGAATTCTCGATATTGGGCGTTTATTCAAAGGAAATATAAGTAAAAAGAGTGGAACGTAATATTTTTCCAGGTCTCTTCATTTCGCCTGATTTTTGATATAATTTAAGAATTTTCGGTATTGGCCGTTTGTAGATGGGAAATGTAAGTAAAGCCACAGGAACACCATATTTTTCTAACATTCTTCATTTCGCCTTTTTTTGCAGAGGAAATCGAGTAAAATAATTGAAAATGATATATTTTATGAATTCTCGATATTGGGCGTTTATTCAAAGGAAATATAAGTAAAAAGAGTGGAACGCAATATTTTTCCAGGACTCTTCATTTCGCCTGATTTTTGATATAATTTAAGAATTTTCGGTATTGGCCGTTTGTACATGGCAAATGTAAGTAAAGCCACAGGAACACCATATTTTTCTAACATTCTTCATTTCGTCTTATTTTGCAGAGGAAATCGAGAAAAATAATTGAAAATGATATATATTATGAATTCTTGATATTGGGCGATTATTCATAGGAAATATAAGTAAAAAGTGTGGAACGCAATATTTTTCCAGGACTCTTCATTTCGCCTGATTTTTGATATAATTTAAGAATTTTCGGTATTGGCCGTTTGTAGATGGGAAATGTAAGTAAAGCCACAGGAACACCATATTTTTCTAACATTCTTCATTCCGGTTTTTTTTTTGCAGAGGAAATCGAGTAAAATAATTGAAAATGATATATTTTATGAATTCTCGATATTGGGCGTTTATTCAAAGGAAATATAAGTAAAAAGAGTGGAACGCAATATTTTTCCAGGACTCTTCATTTCGCCTGATTTTTGATATAATTTAAGAATTTTCGGTATTGGCCGTTTGTAGATGGGAAATGTAAGTAAAGCCACAGGAACACCATATTTTTCTAACATTCTTCATTTCGCTTTTTTTTTTGCAGAGGAAATCGAGAAAAATAATTGAAAATGATATATATTATGAATTCTTGATATTGGGCGATTATTCATAGGAAATATAAGTAAAAAGTGTGGAACGCAATATTTTTCCAGGACTCTTCATTTCGCCTGATTTTTGATATAATTTAAGAATTTTCGGTATTGGCCGTTTGTACAGGGGAAATGAAAGTAAAGCCACAGAAACACCATATTATTCCAACATTCTTCATTTCGCTTTATTTTGCAGAGGAAATCGAGAAAAATAATTGAAAATGATATATATTATGAATTCTTGATATTGGGCGTTTATTCAAAGGAAATATAAGTAAAAACTTTGGAACGCAATATTTTTCCAGGACTTCTTTTCGCCTGATTTTTGGTATAATTTAAGAATTTTCGGTATTGGCCGTTTGTACATGGGAAATGTAAGTAAAGCCACAGGAACATCGTATTTTTCCAACATTCTTCATTTCGCTTTATTTTGCAGAGGAAATCGAGAAAAATAGTTGAAAATGATATATTTTATGAATTCTCGATATTGGGCGATTATTCAAAGGAAATATAAGTAAAAACTTTGGAACGCAATATTTTTCCAGGACTTTTCTTTTCGCCTGATTTTTGATATAATTTAAGAATTTTTGGTATTGGCCGTTTGTACATGGGAAATGTAAGTAAAGCCACAGGAACACCATATTTTTCTAACATTCTTCATTTCGCTTTATTTTGCAGAGGAAATCGAGAAAAATAATTGAAAATGACATATATTATGAATTCTCGATATTGGGCGTTTATTCAAAGGAAATATAAGTAAAAAGAGTGGAACGCAATATTTTTCCAGGACTCTTCATTTCGCCTGATTTTTGATATATATTAAGAATTTTCGGTATTGGCCGTTTGTACATGGGAAATGTAAGTAAAGCCACAGGAACACCATATTTTTCTAACATTCTTCATTTCGCCTTATTTTGCAGAGGAAATCGAGTAAAATAATTGAAAATGATATATTTTATGAATTCTCGATATTGGGCGTTTATTCAAAGGAAATATAAGTAAAAAGAGTGGAACGCAATATTTTTCCAGGACTCTTTATTCCGCCTGATTTTTTATATATATTAAGAATTTTCGGTATTGGCCGTTTGTACAGGGGAAATGAAAGTAAAGCCACAGAAACACCATATTATTCCAACATTCTTCATTTCGCTTTATTTTGCAGAGGAAATCGAGAAAAATAATTGAAAATGATATATATTATGAATTCTTGATATTGGGCGTTTTTTCAAAGGAAATATAAGTAAAAACTTTGGAACGCAATATTTTTCCAGGACTTTTCTTTTCGCCTGATTTTTGATATAATTTAAGAATTTTCGGTATTGGCCGTTTGTAGATGGGAAATGTAAGTAAAGCCACAGGAACACCATATTTTTCTAACATTCTTCATTTCGCTTTATTTTGCAGAGGAAATCGAGAAAAATAATTGAAAATGATATATATTATGAATTCTCGATATTGGGCGTTTATTCAAAGGAAATATAAGTAAAAAGAGTGGAACGCAATATTTTTCCAGGACTCTTCATTTCGCCTGATTTTTGATATAATTTAAGAATTTTCGGTATTGGCCGTTTGTAGATGGGAAATGTAAGTAAAGCCACAGGAACACCATATTTTTCTAACATTCTTCATTTCGCCTTATTTTGCAGAGGAAATCGAGTAAAATAATTGAAAATGATATATTTTATGAATTCTCGATATTGGGCGTTTATTCAAAGGAAATATAAGTAAAAAGAGTGGAACGCAATATTTTTCCAGGACTCTTTATTCCGCCTGATTTTTGATATATATTAAGAATTTTCGGTATTGGCCGTTTGTACAGGGGAAATGAAAGTAAAGCCACAGAAACACCATATTATTCCAACATTCTTCATTTCGCTTTATTTTGCAGAGGAAATCGAGAAAAATAATTGAAAATGATATATATTATCAATTCTTGATATTGGGCGTTTATTCAAAGGAAATATAAGTAAAAACTTTGGAACGCAATATTTTTCCAGGACTTTTCTTTTCGCCTGATTTTTGATATAATTTAAGAATTTTCGGTATTGGCCGTTTGTAGATGGGAAATGTAAGTAAAGCCACAGGAACACCATATTTCTCTAACATTCTTCATTTCGCTTTATTTTGCAGAGGAAATCGAGAAAAATAATTGAAAATGATATATTTTATGAATTCTCGATATTGGGCGATTATTCAAAGGAAATATAAGTAAAAAGTGTGGAACGCAATATTTTTCCAGGACTCTTCATTTCGCCTGATTTTTGATATATATTAAGAATTTTCGGTATTGGCCGTTTGTACAGGGGAAATGAAAGTAAAGCCACAGAAACACCATATTATTCCAACATTCTTCATTTCGCTTTATTTTGCAGAGGAAATCGAGAAAAATAATTGAAAATGATATATTTTATGAATTCTCGATATTGGGCGATTATTCAAAGGAAATATAAGTAAAAAGTGTGGAACGCAATATTTTTCCAGGACTTTTCTTTTCGCCTGATTTTTGATATAATTTAAGAATTTTCGGTATTGGCCGTTTGTAGATGGGAAATGTAGGTTAAGCCACAGGAACACCATATTTTTCTAACATTCTTCATTTCGCTTTATTTTGCAGAGGATATCGAGAAAAATAGTTGAAAATGATATATATTATGAATTCTCGATATTGGGCGTTTATTCAAAGGAAATATAAGTAAAAACTTTGGAACGCAATATTTTTCCAGGACTTTTCTTTTCGCCTGATTTTTGATATAATTTAAGAATTTTCGGTATTGGCCGTTTGTAGATGGGAAATGTAAGTAAAGCCACAGGAACACCATATTTTTCTAACATTCTTCATTTCGCTTTATTTTGCAGAGGAAATCGAGAAAAATAATTGAAAATGATATATATTATGAATTCTCGATATTGGGCGTTTATTCAAAGGAAATATAAGTAAAAAGAGTGGAACGCAATATTTTTCCAGGACTCTTCATTTCGCCTGATTTTTGATATAATTTAAGAATTTTCGGTATTGGCCGTTTGTACATGGGAAATGTAAGTAAAGCCACAGGAACACCATATTTTTCTAACATTCTTCATTTCGCCTTATTTTGCAGAGGAAATCGAGTAAAATAATTGAAAATGGTATATTTTATGAATTCTCGATATTGGGCGTTTATTCAAAGGAAATATAAGTAAAAAGAGTGGAACGCAATATTTTTCCAGGTCTCTTCATTTCGCCTGATTTTTGATATATATTAAGAATTTTCGGTATTGGCCGTTTGTACAGGGGAAATGAAAGTAAAGCCAAAGAAACACCATATTATTCCAACATTCTTCATTTCGTTTTATTTTGCAGAGGAAATCGAGTAAAATAATTGAAAATGATATATTTTATGAATTCTCGATATTGGGCGTTTTTTCAAAGGAAATATAAGTAAAAAGAGTGGAACGCAATATTTTTCCAGGACTCTTCATTTCGCCTGATTTTTGATATAATTTAAGAATTTTCGGTATTGGCCGTTTGTACATGGGAAATGTAAGTAAAGCCACAGGAACACCATATTTTTCTAACATTCTTCATTTCGCCTTATTTTGCAGAGGAAATCGAGTAAAATAATTGAAAATGATATATTTTATGAATTCTCGATATTGGGCGTTTATTCAAAGGAAATATAAGTAAAAAGAGTGGAACGCAATATTTTTCCAGGACTCTTTATTCCGCCTGATTTTTGATATATATTAAGAATTTTCGGTATTGGCCGTTTGTACAGGGGAAATGAAAGTAAAGCCACAGAAACACCATATTATTCCAACATTCTTCATTTCGCTTTATTTTGCAGAGGAAATCGAGAAAAATAATTGAAAATGATATATATTATCAATTCTTGATATTGGGCGTTTATTCAAAGGAAATATAAGTAAAAACTTTGGAACGCAATATTTTTCCAGGACTTTTCTTTTCGCCTGATTTTTGATATAATTTAAGAATTTTCGGTATTGGCCGTTTGTAGATGGGAAATGTAAGTAAAGCCACAGGAACACCATATTTCTCTAACATTCTTCATTTCGCTTTATTTTGCAGAGGAAATCGAGAAAAATAATTGAAAATGATATATTTTATGAATTCTCGATATTGGGCGATTATTCAAAGGAAATATAAGTAAAAAGTGTGGAACGCAATATTTTTCCAGGACTCTTCATTTCGCCTGATTTTTGATATATATTAAGAATTTTCGGTATTGGCCGTTTGTACAGGGGAAATGAAAGTAAAGCCACAGAAACACCATATTATTCCAACATTCTTCATTTCGCTTTATTTTGCAGAGGAAATCGAGAAAAATAATTGAAAATGATATATTTTATGAATTCTCGATATTGGGCGATTATTCAAAGGAAATATAAGTAAAAAGTGTGGAACGCAATATTTTTCCAGGACTTTTCTTTTCGCCTGATTTTTGATATAATTTAAGAATTTTCGGTATTGGCCGTTTGTAGATGGGAAATGTAGGTTAAGCCACAGGAACACCATATTTTTCTAACATTCTTCATTTCGCTTTATTTTGCAGAGGATATCGAGAAAAATAGTTGAAAATGATATATATTATGAATTCTCGATATTGGGCGTTTATTCAAAGGAAATATAAGTAAAAACTTTGGAACGCAATATTTTTCCAGGACTTTTCTTTTCGCCTGATTTTTGATATAATTTAAGAATTTTCGGTATTGGCCGTTTGTAGATGGGAAATGTAAGTAAAGCCACAGGAACACCATATTTTTCTAACATTCTTCATTTCGCTTTATTTTGCAGAGGAAATCGAGAAAAATAATTGAAAATGATATATATTATGAATTCTCGATATTGGGCGTTTATTCAAAGGAAATATAAGTAAAAAGAGTGGAACGCAATATTTTTCCAGGACTCTTCATTTCGCCTGATTTTTGATATAATTTAAGAATTTTCGGTATTGGCCGTTTGTACATGGGAAATGTAAGTAAAGCCACAGGAACACCATATTTTTCTAACATTCTTCATTTCGCCTTATTTTGCAGAGGAAATCGAGTAAAATAATTGAAAATGGTATATTTTATGAATTCTCGATATTGGGCGTTTATTCAAAGGAAATATAAGTAAAAAGAGTGGAACGCAATATTTTTCCAGGTCTCTTCATTTCGCCTGATTTTTGATATATATTAAGAATTTTCGGTATTGGCCGTTTGTACAGGGGAAATGAAAGTAAAGCCACAGAAACACCATATTATTCCAACATTCTTCATTTCGTTTTATTTTGCAGAGGAAATCGAGTAAAATAATTGAAAATGATATATTTTATGAATTCTCGATATTGGGCGTTTTTTCAAAGGAAATATAAGTAAAAAGAGTGGAACGCAATATTTTTCCAGGACTCTTCATTTCGCCTGATTTTTGATATAATTTAAGAATTTTCGGTATTGGCCGTTTGTACATGGGAAATGTAAGTAAAGCCACAGGAACACCACATTTTTCCAACATTCTTAATTTCGCCTTATTTTGCAGAGGAAGTCGAGTAAAATAATTGAAAATGATATATTTTATGAATTCTCGATATTGGGCGTTTTTTCACAGGAAATATAAGTAAAAAGAGTGGAACGCAATATTTTTCCAGGACTTTTCTTTTCGCCTGATTTTTGATATAATTTAAGAATTTTCAGTATTAACCGTTTGTACATGGGAAATGTAAGTAAAGCCACAGGAACACCATATTTTTCCAACATTCTTCATTTCGCCTTATTTTGCCGAGGAAATCGAGTAAAATAATTGAAAATGATATATTTTATGAATTCTCGATATTGGGCGTTTATTCAAAGGAAATATAAGTAAAAAGAGTGGAACGCAATATTTTTCCAGGACTTTTCTTTTCGCCTGATTTTTGATATATTTTAAGAATTTTCGGTATTGGCCGTTTGTACATGGGAAATGAAAGTAAAGCCACAGAAACACCATATTTTTCCAACATTCTTCATTTCGCCTTATTTTGCAGAGGAAATCGAGTAAAATAATTGAAAATGATATATTTCATGAATTCTCGATATTGGGCGTTTTTTCACAGGAAATATAAGTAAAAAGAGTGGAACGCAATATTTTTCCAGGTCTCTTCATTTCGCCTGATTTTTGATATAATTTAAGAATTTTCGGTATTGGTCGTTTGTAGATGGGAAATGTAAGTAAAGCCACAGGAACACCATATTTTTCCAACATTCTTCATTTCGTCTTATTTTGCAGAGGAAATCGAGAAAAATAATTGAAAATGATATATTTTATGAATTCTCGATATTGGGCGTTTTTTCACAGGAAATATAAGTAAAAAGAGTGGAACGCAATATTTTTCCAGGACGTTTCTTTTCGCCTGATTTTTGATATAATTTAAGAATTTTCGGTATTGGCCGTTTGTACATGGGAAATGTAAGTAAAGCCACAGGAACACCATATTTTTCCAACATTCTTCATTTCGCCTTATTTTGCAGAGGAAATCGAGTAAAATAATTGAAAATGATATATTTCATGAATTCTCGATATTGGGCGTTTTTTCACAGGAAATATAAGTAAAAAGAGTGGAACGCAATATTTTTCCAGGTCTCTTCATTTCGCCTGATTTTTGATATAATTTAAGAATTTTCGGTATTGGTCGTTTGTAGATGGGAAATGTAAGTAAAGCCACAGGAACACCATATTTTTCCAACATTCTTCATTTCGTCTTATTTTGCAGAGGATATCGAGAAAAATAGTTGAAAATGATATATATTATGAATTCTCGATATTGGGCGTTTATTCAAAGGAAATATAAGTAAAAACTTTGGAACGCAATATTTTTCCAGGACTTTTCTTTTCGCCTGATTTTTGATATAATTTAAGAATTTTCGGTATTGGCCGTTTGTAGATGGGAAATGTAAGTAAAGCCACAGGAACACCATATTTTTCTAACATTCTTCATTTCGCTTTATTTTGCAGAGGAAATCGAGAAAAATAATTGAAAATGATATATATTATGAATTCTCGATATTGGGCGTTTATTCAAAGGAAATATAAGTAAAAAGAGTGGAACGCAATATTTTTCCAGGACTCTTCATTTCGCCTGATTTTTGATATAATTTAAGAATTTTCGGTATTGGCCGTTTGTACATGGGAAATGTAAGTAAAGCCACAGGAACACCATATTTTTCTAACATTCTTCATTTCGCCTTATTTTGCAGAGGAAATCGAGTAAAATAATTGAAAATGGTATATTTTATGAATTCTCGATATTGGGCGTTTATTCAAAGGAAATATAAGTAAAAAGAGTGGAACGCAATATTTTTCCAGGTCTCTTCATTTCGCCTGATTTTTGATATATATTAAGAATTTTCGGTATTGGCCGTTTGTACAGGGGAAATGAAAGTAAAGCCACAGAAACACCATATTATTCCAACATTCTTCATTTCGTTTTATTTTGCAGAGGAAATCGAGTAAAATAATTGAAAATGATATATTTTATGAATTCTCGATATTGGGCGTTTTTTCAAAGGAAATATAAGTAAAAAGAGTGGAACGCAATATTTTTCCAGGACTCTTCATTTCGCCTGATTTTTGATATAATTTAAGAATTTTCGGTATTGGCCGTTTGTACATGGGAAATGTAAGTAAAGCCACAGGAACACCACATTTTTCCAACATTCTTAATTTCGCCTTATTTTGCAGAGGAAGTCGAGTAAAATAATTGAAAATGATATATTTTATGAATTCTCGATATTGGGCGTTTTTTCACAGGAAATATAAGTAAAAAGAGTGGAACGCAATATTTTTCCAGGACTTTTCTTTTCGCCTGATTTTTGATATAATTTAAGAATTTTCGGTATTGGCCGTTTGTAGATGGGAAATGTAAGTAAAGCCACAGGAACACCATATTTTTCTAACATTCTTCATTTCGCCTTATTTTGCAGAGGAAATCGAGTAAAATAATTGAAAATGGTATATTTTATGAATTCTCGATATTGGGCGTTTATTCAAAGGAAATATAAGTAAAAAGAGTGGAACGCAATATTTTTCCAGGTCTCTTCATTTCGCCTGATTTTTGATATATATTAAGAATTTTCGGTATTGGCCGTTTGTACAGGGGAAATGAAAGTAAAGCCAAAGAAACACCATATTATTCCAACATTCTTCATTTCGTTTTATTTTGCAGAGGAAATCGAGTAAAATAATTGAAAATGATATATTTTATGAATTCTCGATATTGGGCGTTTTTTCAAAGGAAATATAAGTAAAAAGAGTGGAACGCAATATTTTTCCAGGACTCTTCATTTCGCCTGATTTTTGATATAATTTAAGAATTTTCGGTATTGGCCGTTTGTACATGGGAAATGTAAGTAAAGCCACAGGAACACCATATTTTTCTAACATTCTTCATTTCGCCTTATTTTGCAGAGGAAATCGAGTAAAATAATTGAAAATGATATATTTTATGAATTCTCGATATTGGGCGTTTATTCAAAGGAAATATAAGTAAAAAGAGTGGAACGCAATATTTTTCCAGGACTCTTTATTCCGCCTGATTTTTGATATATATTAAGAATTTTCGGTATTGGCCGTTTGTACAGGGGAAATGAAAGTAAAGCCACAGAAACACCATATTATTCCAACATTCTTCATTTCGCTTTATTTTGCAGAGGAAATCGAGAAAAATAATTGAAAATGATATATATTATCAATTCTTGATATTGGGCGTTTATTCAAAGGAAATATAAGTAAAAACTTTGGAACGCAATATTTTTCCAGGACTTTTCTTTTCGCCTGATTTTTGATATAATTTAAGAATTTTCGGTATTGGCCGTTTGTAGATGGGAAATGTAAGTAAAGCCACAGGAACACCATATTTCTCTAACATTCTTCATTTCGCTTTATTTTGCAGAGGAAATCGAGAAAAATAATTGAAAATGATATATTTTATGAATTCTCGATATTGGGCGATTATTCAAAGGAAATATAAGTAAAAAGTGTGGAACGCAATATTTTTCCAGGACTCTTCATTTCGCCTGATTTTTGATATATATTAAGAATTTTCGGTATTGGCCGTTTGTACAGGGGAAATGAAAGTAAAGCCACAGAAACACCATATTATTCCAACATTCTTCATTTCGCTTTATTTTGCAGAGGAAATCGAGAAAAATAATTGAAAATGATATATTTTATGAATTCTCGATATTGGGCGATTATTCAAAGGAAATATAAGTAAAAAGTGTGGAACGCAATATTTTTCCAGGACTTTTCTTTTCGCCTGATTTTTGATATAATTTAAGAATTTTCGGTATTGGCCGTTTGTAGATGGGAAATGTAGGTTAAGCCACAGGAACACCATATTTTTCTAACATTCTTCATTTCGCTTTATTTTGCAGAGGATATCGAGAAAAATAGTTGAAAATGATATATATTATGAATTCTCGATATTGGGCGTTTATTCAAAGGAAATATAAGTAAAAACTTTGGAACGCAATATTTTTCCAGGACTTTTCTTTTCGCCTGATTTTTGATATAATTTAAGAATTTTCGGTATTGGCCGTTTGTAGATGGGAAATGTAAGTAAAGCCACAGGAACACCATATTTTTCTAACATTCTTCATTTCGCTTTATTTTGCTGAGGAAATCGAGAAAAATAATTGAAAATGATATATATTATGAATTCTCGATATTGGGCGTTTATTCAAAGGAAATATAAGTAAAAAGAGTGGAACGCAATATTTTTCCAGGACTCTTCATTTCGCCTGATTTTTGATATAATTTAAGAATTTTCGGTATTGGCCGTTTGTACATGGGAAATGTAAGTAAAGCCACAGGAACACCATATTTTTCTAACATTCTTCATTTCGCCTTATTTTGCAGAGGAAATCGAGTAAAATAATTGAAAATGGTATATTTTATGAATTCTCGATATTGGGCGTTTATTCAAAGGAAATATAAGTAAAAAGAGTGGAACGCAATATTTTTCCAGGTCTCTTCATTTCGCCTGATTTTTGATATATATTAAGAATTTTCGGTATTGGCCGTTTGTACAGGGGAAATGAAAGTAAAGCCACAGAAACACCATATTATTCCAACATTCTTCATTTCGTTTTATTTTGCAGAGGAAATCGAGTAAAATAATTGAAAATGATATATTTTATGAATTCTCGATATTGGGCGTTTTTTCAAAGGAAATATAAGTAAAAAGAGTGGAACGCAATATTTTTCCAGGACTCTTCATTTCGCCTGATTTTTGATATAATTTAAGAATTTTCGGTATTGGCCGTTTGTACATGGGAAATGTAAGTAAAGCCACAGGAACACCACATTTTTCCAACATTCTTAATTTCGCCTTATTTTGCAGAGGAAGTCGAGTAAAATAATTGAAAATGATATATTTTATGAATTCTCGATATTGGGCGTTTTTTCACAGGAAATATAAGTAAAAAGAGTGGAACGCAATATTTTTCCAGGACTTTTCTTTTCGCCTGATTTTTGATATAATTTAAGAATTTTCAGTATTAACCGTTTGTACATGGGAAATGTAAGTAAAGCCACAGGAACACCATATTTTTCCAACATTCTTCATTTCGCCTTATTTTGCCGAGGAAATCGAGTAAAATAATTGAAAATGATATATTTTATGAATTCTCGATATTGGGCGTTTATTCAAAGGAAATATAAGTAAAAAGAGTGGAACGCAATATTTTTCCAGGACTTTTCTTTTCGCCTGATTTTTGATATATTTTAAGAATTTTCGGTATTGGCCGTTTGTACATGGGAAATGAAAGTAAAGCCACAGAAACACCATATTTTTCCAACATTCTTCATTTCGCCTTATTTTGCAGAGGAAATCGAGTAAAATAATTGAAAATGATATATTTCATGAATTCTCGATATTGGGCGTTTTTTCACAGGAAATATAAGTAAAAAGAGTGGAACGCAATATTTTTCCAGGTCTCTTCATTTCGCCTGATTTTTGATATAATTTAAGAATTTTCGGTATTGGTCGTTTGTAGATGGGAAATGTAAGTAAAGCCACAGGAACACCATATTTTTCCAACATTCTTCATTTCGTCTTATTTTGCAGAGGAAATCGAGAAAAATAATTGAAAATGATATATTTTATGAATTCTCGATATTGGGCGTTTTTTCACAGGAAATATAAGTAAAAAGAGTGGAACGCAATATTTTTCCAGGACGTTTCTTTTCGCCTGATTTTTGATATAATTTAAGAATTTTCGGTATTGGCCGTTTGTACATGGGAAATGTAAGTAAAGCCACAGGAACACCATATTTTTCCAACATTCTTCATTTCGCCTTCTTTTGCAGAGGAAATCGAGTAAAATAATTGAAAATGATATATTTTATGAATTCTCGATATTGGGCGTTTTTTCACAGGAAATATAAGTAAAAAGAGTGGAACGCAGTATTTTTCCAGGTCTCTTCATTTCGCCTGATTTTTGATATAATTTAAGAATTTTCGGTATTGGCCGTTTGTAGATGGGAAATGTAAGTAAATCCACAGGAACACCATATTTTTCCAACATTCTTCATTTCGTCTTATTTTGCAGAGGAAATCGAGAAAAATAATTGAAAATGATATATTTTATGAATTCTCGATATTGGGCGTTTTTTCACAGGAAATATAAGTAAAAAGAGTGGAACGCAATATTTTTCCAGGACTTTTCTTTTCGCCTGATTTTTGATATAATTTAAGAATTTTCGGTATTGGCCGTTTGTAGATGGGAAATGTAAGTAAAGCCACAGGAACACCATATTTTTCCAACATTGTTCATTTCGCCTTATTTTGCAGAGGAAGTCGAGTAAAATAATTGAAAATGATATATTTTATGAATTCTCGATATTGGGCGTTTTTTCACAGGAAATATAAGTAAAAAGAGTGGAACGCAATATTTTTCCAGGACTTTTCTTTTCGCCTGATTTTTGATATAATTTAAGAATTTTCGGTATTGGCCGTTTGTAGATGGGAAATGTAAGTAAAGCCACAGGAACACCATATTTTTCCAACATTCTTCATTTCGTCTTATTTTGCAGAGGAAATCGAGAAAAATAATTGAAAATGATATATTTTATGAATTCTCGATATTGGGCGTTTTTTCAAAGGAAATATAAGTAAAGAGAGTGGAACGCAGTATTTTTCCAGGTCTCTTCATTTCGCCTGATTTTTGATATAATTTAAGAATTTTCGGTATTGGCCGTTTGTAGATGGCAAATGTAAGTAAATCCACAGGAACACCATATTTTTCCAACATTCTTCATTTCGTCTTATTTTGCAGAGGAAATCGAGAAAAATAATTGAAAATGATATATTTTATGAATTCTCGATATTGGGCGTTTTTTCACAGGAAATATAAGTAAAAAGTGTGGAACGCAATATTTTTCCAGGACTTTTCTTTTCGCCTGATTTTTGATATAATTTAAGAATTTTCGGTATTGGCCGTTTGTACATGGGAAATGTAAGTAAAGCCACAGGAACACCACATTTTTCCAACATTCTTAATTTCGCCTTATTTTGCAGAGGAAGTCGAGTAAAATAATTGAAAATGATATATTTTATGAATTCTCGATATTGGGCGTTTTTTCACAGGAAATATAAGTAAAAAGAGTGGAACGCAATATTTTTCCAGGACTTTTCTTTTCGCCTGATTTTTGATATAATTTAAGAATTTTCGGTATTGGCCGTTTGTACATGGGAAATGTAAGTAAAGCCACAGGAACACCATATTTTTCCAACATTCTTCATTTCGCCTTATTTTGCAGAGGAAATCGAGTAAAATAATTGAAAATGATATATTTTATGAATTCTCGAAATTGGGCGTTTATTCAAAGGAAATATAAGTAAAAAGAGTGGAACGCAATATTTTTCCAGGACTCTTCATTTCGCCTGATTTTTGATATATATTAAAAATTTTCGGTATTGGCCGTTTGTACAGGGGAAATGAAAGTAAAGCCACAGAAACACCATATTATTCCAACATTCTTCATTTCGCTTTATTTTGCAGAGGAAATCGAGTAAAATAATTGAAAATGATATATTTTATGAATTCCCGATATTGGGCGTTTATTCAAAGGAAATATAAGTAAAAAGAGTGGAACGCAATATTTTTCCAGGTCTCTTCATTTCGCCTGATTTTTGATATAATTTAAGAATTTTCGGTATTGGCCGTTTGTACATGGGAAATGTAAGTAAAGCCACAGGAACACCATATTTTTCTAACATTCTTCATTTCGGTTTTTTTTGCAGAGGAAATCGAGTAAAATAATTGAAAATGATATATTTTATGAATTCTCGATATTGGGCGTTTATTCAAAGGAAATATAAGTAAAAAGAGTGGAACGCAATATTTTTCCAGGTCTCTTCATTTCGCCTGATTTTTGATATAATTTAAGAATTTTCGGTATTGGCCGTTTGTAGATGGGAAATGTAAGTAAAGCCACAGGAACACCATATTTTTCTAACATTCTTCATTTCGCCTTTTTTTGCAGAGGAAATCGAGTAAAATAATTGAAAATGATATATTTTATGAATTCTCGATATTGGGCGTTTATTCAAAGGAAATATAAGTAAAAAGAGTGGAACGCAATATTTTTCCAGGTCTCTTCATTTCGCCTGATTTTTGATATAATTTAAGAATTTTCGGTATTGGCCGTTTGTAGATGGGAAATGTAAGTAAAGCCACAGGAACACCATATTTTTCTAACATTCTTCATTTCGGTTTTTTTTGCAGAGGAAATCGAGTAAAATAATTGAAAATGATATATTTTATGAATTCTCGATATTGGGCGTTTATTCAAAGGAAATATAAGTAAAAAGAGTGGAACGCAATATTTTTCCAGGTCTCTTCATTTCGCCTGATTTTTGATATAATTTAAGAATTTTCGGTATTGGCCGTTTTTAGATGGGAAATGCAAGTAAATCCACAGGAACACCATATTTTTCCAACATTCTTCATTTCGTCTTATTTTGCAGAGGAAATCGAGAAAAATAATTGAAAATGATATATATTATGAATTCTTGATATTGGGCGATTATTCATAGGAAATATAAGTAAAAAGTGTGGAACGCAATATTTTTCCAGGACTCTTCATTTCGCCTGATTTTTGATATAATTTAAGAATTTTCGGTATTGGCCGTTTGTAGATGGGAAATGTAAGTAAAGCCACAGGAACACCATATTTTTCTAACATTCTTCATTTCGCCTTTTTTTGCAGAGGAAATCGAGTAAAATAATTGAAAATGATATATTTTATGAATTCTCGATATTGGGCGTTTATTCAAAGGAAATATAAGTAAAAAGAGTGGAACGCAATATTTTTCCAGGTCTCTTCATTTCGCCTGATTTTTGATATAATTTAAGAATTTTCGGTATTGGCCGTTTGTAGATGGGAAATGTAAGTAAAGCCACAGGAACACCATATTTTTCTAACATTCTTCATTTCGGTTTTTTTTGCAGAGGAAATCGAGTAAAATAATTGAAAATGATATATATTATGAATTCTCGATATTGGGCGTTTATTCAAAGGAAATATAAGTAAAAAGAGTGGAACGCAATATTTTTCCAGGTCTCTTCATTTCGCCTGACTTTTGATATAATTTAAGAATTTTCGGTATTGGCCGTTTTTAGATGGGAAATGTAAGTAAATCCACAGGAACACCATATTTTTCTAACATTCTTCATTTCGGTTTTTTTTGCAGAGGAAATCGAGTAAAATAATTGAAAATGATATATTTTATGAATTCTCGATATTGGGCGTTTATTCAAAGGAAATATAAGTAAAAAGAGTGGAACGCAATATTTTTCCAGGTCTCTTCATTTCGCCTGATTTTTGATATAATTTAAGAATTTTCGGTATTGGCCGTTTGTAGATGGGAAATGTAAGTAAAGCCACAGGAACACCATATTTTTCTAACATTCTTCATTTCGCCTTTTTTTGCAGAGGAAATCGAGTAAAATAATTGAAAATGATATATTTTATGAATTCTCGATATTGGGCGTTTATTCAAAGGAAATATAAGTAAAAAGAGTGGAACGCAATATTTTTCCAGGTCTCTTCATTTCGCCTGATTTTTGATATAATTTAAGAATTTTCGGTATTGGCCGTTTGTAGATGGGAAATGTAAGTAAAGCCACAGGAACACCATATTTTTCTAACATTCTTCATTTCGGTTTTTTTTGCAGAGGAAATCGAGTAAAATAATTGAAAATGATATATTTTATGAATTCTCGATATTGGGCGTTTATTCAAAGGAAATATAAGTAAAAAGAGTGGAACGCAATATTTTTCCAGGTCTCTTCATTTCGCCTGATTTTTGATATAATTTAAGAATTTTCGGTATTGGCCGTTTTTAGATGGGAAATGTAAGTAAAGCCACAGGAACACCATATTTTTCTAACATTCTTCATTTCGGTTTTTTTTGCAGAGGAAATCGAGTAAAATAATTGAAAATGATATATATTATGAATTCTCGATATTGGGCGTTTATTCAAAGGAAATATTAGTAAAAACTTTGGAACGCAATATTTTTCCAGGACTTTTCTTTTCGCCTGATTTTTGATATAATTTAAGAATTTTCGGTATTGGCCGTTTGTAGATGGGAAATGTAAGTAAAGCCACAGGAACACCATATTTTTCTAACATTCTTCATTTCGCTTTATTTTGCAGAGGAAATCGAGAAAAATAATTGAAAATGATATATATTATGAATTCTCGATATTGGGCGTTTATTCAAAGGAAATATAAGTAAAAAGAGTGGAACGCAATATTTTTCCAGGACTCTTCATTTCGCCTGATTTTTGATATAATTTAAGAATTTTCGGTATTGGCCGTTTGTACATGGGAAATGTAAGTAAAGCCACAGGAACACCATATTTTTCTAACATTCTTCATTTCGCCTTATTTTGCAGAGGAAATCGAGTAAAATAATTGAAAATGGTATATTTTATGAATTCTCGATATTGGGCGTTTATTCAAAGGAAATATAAGTAAAAAGAGTGGAACGCAATATTTTTCCAGGTCTCTTCATTTCGCCTGATTTTTGATATATATTAAGAATTTTCGGTATTGGCCGTTTGTACAGGGGAAATGAAAGTAAAGCCACAGAAACACCATATTATTCCAACATTCTTCATTTCGCTTTATTTTGCAGAGGAAATCGAGTAAAATAATTGAAAATGATATATTTTATGAATTCTCGATATTGGGCGTTTTTTCAAAGGAAATATAAGTAAAGAGAGTGGAACGCAGTATTTTTCCAGGTCTCTTCATTTCGCCTGATTTTTGATATAATTTAAGAATTTTCGGTATTGGCCGTTTGTACATGGGAAATGTAAGTAAAGCCACAGGAACACCACATTTTTCCAACATTCTTAATTTCGCCTTATTTTGCAGAGGAAGTCGAGTAAAATAATTGAAAATGATATATTTTATGAATTCTCGATATTGGGCGTTTTTTCACAGGAAATATAAGTAAAAAGAGTAGAACGCAATATTTTTCCAGGACTTTTCTTTTCGCCTGATTTTTGATATAATTTAAGAATTTTCGGTATTAACCGTTTGTACATGGGAAATGTAAGTAAAGCCACAGGAACACCATATTTTTCCAACATTCTTCATTTCGCCTTATTTTGCCGAGGAAATCGAGTAAAATAATTGAAAATGATATATTTTATGAATTCTCGATATTGGGCGTTTATTCAAAGGAAATATAAGTAAAAAGAGTGGAACGCAATATTTTTCCAGGACTTTTCTTTTCGCCTGATTTTTGATATAATTTAAGAATTTTCGGTATTGGCCGTTTGTACATGGGAAATGTAAGTAAAGCCACAGGAACACCATATTTTTCCAACATTCTTCATTTCGCCTTATTTTGCAGAGGAAATCGAGAAAAATAATTGAAAATGATATATTTTATGAATTCTCGATATTGGGCGTTTTTTCACAGGAAATATAAGTAAAAAGAGTGGAACGCAATATTTTTCCAGGACTTTTCTTTTCGCCTGATTTTTGATATAATTTAAGAATTTTCGGTATTGGCCGTTTGTACATGGGAAATGTAAGTAAAGCCACAGGAACACCATATTTTTCCAACATTCTTCATTTCGCCTTCTTTTGCAGAGGAAATCGAGTAAAATAATTGAAAATGATATATTTTATGAATTCTCGATATTGGGCGTTTTTTCACAGGAAATATAAGTAAAAAGAGTGGAACGCAGTATTTTTCCAGGTCTCTTCATTTCGCCTGATTTTTGATATAATTTAAGAATTTTCGGTATTGGCCGTTTGTAGATGGGAAATGTAAGTAAATCCACAGGAACACCATATTTTTCCAACATTCTTCATTTCGTCTTATTTTGCAGAGGAAATCGAGAAAAATAATTGAAAATGATATATTTTATGAATTCTCGATATTGGGCGTTTTTTCACAGGAAATATAAGTAAAAAGAGTGGAACGCAATATTTTTCCAGGACTTTTCTTTTCGCCTGATTTTTGATTTAATTTAAGAATTTTCGGTATTGGCCGTTTGTACATGGGAAATGTAAGTAAAGCCACAGGAACACCATATTTTTCCAACATTCTTCATTTCGCCTTATTTTGCAGAGGAAGTCGAGTAAAATAATTGAAAATGATATATTTTATGAATTCTCGATATTGGGCGTTTTTTCACAGGAAATATAAGTAAAAAGAGTGGAACGCAATATTTTTCCAGGACTTTTCTTTTCGCCTGATTTTTGATATAATTTAAGAATTTTCGGTATTGGCCGTTTGTAGATGGGAAATGTAAGTAAAGCCACAGGAACACCATATTTTTCCAACATTCTTCATTTCGTCTTATTTTGCAGAGGAAATCGAGAAAAATAATTGAAAATGATATATTTTATGAATTCTCGATATTGGGCGTTTTTTCAAAGGAAATATAAGTAAAGAGAGTGGAACGCAGTATTTTTCCAGGTCTCTTCATTTCGCCTGATTTTTGATATAATTTAAGAATTTTCGGTATTGGCCGTTTGTAGATGGCAAATGTAAGTAAATCCACAGGAACACCATATTTTTCCAACATTCTTCATTTCGTCTTATTTTGCAGAGGAAATCGAGAAAAATAATTGAAAATGATATATTTTATGAATTCTCGATATTGGGCGTTTATTCAAAGGAAATATAAGTAAAAAGAGTGGAACGCAATATTTTTCCAGGTCTCTTCATTTCGCCTGATTTTTGATATAATTTAAGAATTTTCGGTATTGGCCGTTTGTACAGGGGAAATGAAAGTAAAGCCACAGAAACACCATATTATTCCAACATTCTTCATTTCGCTTTATTTTGCAGAGGAAATCGAGTAAAATAATTGAAAATGATATATTTTATGAATTCCCGATATTGGGCGTTTATTCAAAGGAAATATAAGTAAAAAGAGTGGAACGCAATATTTTTCCAGGTCTCTTCATTTCGCCTGATTTTTGATATAATTTAAGAATTTTCGGTATTGGCCGTTTGTACATGGGAAATGTAAGTAAAGCCACAGGAACACCATATTTTTCTAACATTCTTCATTTCGGTTTTTTTTGCAGAGGAAATCGAGTAAAATAATTGAAAATGATATATTTTATGAATTCTCGATATTGGGCGTTTATTCAAAGGAAATATAAGTAAAAAGAGTGGAACGCAATATTTTTCCAGGACTCTTCATTTCGCCTGATTTTTGATATATATTAAAAATTTTCGGTATTGGCCGTTTGTACAGGGGAAATGAAAGTAAAGCCACAGAAACACCATATTATTCCAACATTCTTCATTTCGCTTTATTTTGCAGAGGAAATCGAGTAAAATAATTGAAAATGATATATTTTATGAATTCCCGATATTGGGCGTTTATTCAAAGGAAATATAAGTAAAAAGAGTGGAACGCAATATTTTTCCAGGTCTCTTCATTTCGCCTGATTTTTGATATAATTTAAGAATTTTCGGTATTGGCCGTTTGTACATGGGAAATGTAAGTAAAGCCACAGGAACACCATATTTTTCCAACATTCTTCATTTCGCCTTATTTTGCAGAGGAAGTCGAGTAAAATAATTGAAAATGATATATTTTATGAATTCTCGATATTGGGCGTTTTTTCACAGGAAATATAAGTAAAAAGAGTGGAACGCAATATTTTTCCAGGACTTTTCTTTTCGCCTGATTTTTGATATAATTTAAGAATTTTCGGTATTGGCCGTTTGTAGATGGGAAATGTAAGTAAAGCCACAGGAACACCATATTTTTCCAACATTCTTCATTTCGTCTTATTTTGCAGAGGAAATCGAGAAAAATAATTGAAAATGATATATTTTATGAATTCTCGATATTGGGCGTTTTTTCAAAGGAAATATAAGTAAAGAGAGTGGAACGCAGTATTTTTCCAGGTCTCTTCATTTCGCCTGATTTTTGATATAATTTAAGAATTTTCGGTATTGGCCGTTTGTAGATGGCAAATGTAAGTAAATCCACAGGAACACCATATTTTTCCAACATTCTTCATTTCGTCTTATTTTGCAGAGGAAATAGAGAAAAATAATTGAAAATTATATATTTTATGAATTCTCGATATTGGGCGTTTTTTCACAGGAAATATAAGTAAAAAGAGTGGAACGCAATATTTTTCCAGGACTTTTCTTTTCGCCTGATTTTTGATATAATTTAAGAATTTTCGGTATTGGCCGTTTGTACATGGGAAATGTAAGTAAAGCCACAGGAACACCACATTTTTCCAACATTCTTAATTTCGCCTTATTTTGCAGAGGAAGTCGAGTAAAATAATTGAAAATGATATATTTTATGAATTCTCGATATTGGGCGTTTTTTCACAGGAAATATAAGTAAAAAGAGTGGAACGCAATATTTTTCCAGGACTTTTCTTTTCGCCTGATTTTTGATATAATTTAAGAATTTTCGGTATTGGCCGTTTGTACGTGGGAAATGTAAGTAAAGCCACAGGAACACCATATTTTTCCAACATTCTTCATTTCGCCTTATTTTGCAGAGGAAATCGAGTAAAATAATTGAAAATGATATATTTTATGAATTCTCGAAATTGGGCGTTTATTCAAAGGAAATATAAGTAAAAAGAGTGGAACGCAATATTTTTCCAGGACTCTTCATTTCGCCTGATTTTTGATATATATTAAAAATTTTCGGTATTGGCCGTTTGTACAGGGGAAATGAAAGTAAAGCCACAGAAACACCATATTATTCCAACATTCTTCATTTCGCTTTATTTTGCAGAGGAAATCGAGTAAAATAATTGAAAATGATATATTTTATGAATTCCCGATATTGGGCGTTTATTCAAAGGAAATATAAGTAAAAAGAGTGGAACGCAATATTTTTCCAGGTCTCTTCATTTCGCCTGATTTTTGATATAATTTAAGAATTTTCGGTATTGGCCGTTTGTACATGGGAAATGTAAGTAAAGCCACAGGAACACCATATTTTTCTAACATTCTTCATTTCGGTTTTTTTTGCAGAGGAAATCGAGTAAAATAATTGAAAATGATATATTTTATGAATTCTCGATATTGGGCGTTTATTCAAAGGAAATATAAGTAAAAAGAGTGGAACGCAATATTTTTCCAGGTCTCTTCATTTCGCCTGATTTTTGATATAATTTAAGAATTTTCGGTATTGGCCGTTTGTAGATGGGAAATGTAAGTAAAGCCACAGGAACACCATATTTTTCTAACATTCTTCATTTCGCCTTTTTTTGCAGAGGAAATCGAGTAAAATAATTGAAAATGATATATTTTATGAATTCTCGATATTGGGCGTTTATTCAAAGGAAATATAAGTAAAAAGAGTGGAACGCAATATTTTTCCAGGTCTCTTCATTTCGCCTGATTTTTGATATAATTTAAGAATTTTCGGTATTGGCCGTTTGTAGATGGGAAATATAAGTAAAGCCACAGGAACACCATATTTTTCCAACATTCTTCATTTCGCCTTATTTTGCAGAGGAAATCGAGTAAAATAATTGAAAATGATATATTTTATGAATTCTCGAAATTGGGCGTTTATTCAAAGGAAATATAAGTAAAAAGAGTGGAACGCAATATTTTTCCAGGACTCTTCATTTCGCCTGATTTTTGATATATATTAAAAATTTTCGGTATTGGCCGTTTGTACAGGGGAAATGAAAGTAAAGCCACAGAAACACCATATTATTCCAACATTCTTCATTTCGCTTTATTTTGCAGAGGAAATCGAGTAAAATAATTGAAAATGATATATTTTATGAATTCCCGATATTGGGCGTTTATTCAAAGGAAATATAAGTAAAAAGAGTGGAACGCAATATTTTTCCAGGTCTCTTCATTTCGCCTGATTTTTGATATAATTTAAGAATTTTCGGTATTGGCCGTTTGTACATGGGAAATGTAAGTAAAGCCACAGGAACACCATATTTTTCTAACATTCTTCATTTCGGTTTTTTTTGCAGAGGAAATCGAGTAAAATAATTGAAAATGATATATTTTATGAATTCTCGATATTGGGCGTTTATTCAAAGGAAATATAAGTAAAAAGAGTGGAACGCAATATTTTTCCAGGTCTCTTCATTTCGCCTGATTTTTGATATAATTTAAGAATTTTCGGTATTGGCCGTTTGTAGATGGGAAATGTAAGTAAAGCCACAGGAACACCATATTTTTCTAACATTCTTCATTTCGCCTTTTTTTGCAGAGGAAATCGAGTAAAATAATTGAAAATGATATATTTTATGAATTCTCGATATTGGGCGTTTATTCAAAGGAAATATAAGTAAAAAGAGTGGAACGCAATATTTTTCCAGGTCTCTTCATTTCGCCTGATTTTTGATATAATTTAAGAATTTTCGGTATTGGCCGTTTGTAGATGGGAAATATAAGTAAATCCACAGGAACACCATATTTTTCCAACATTCTTCATTTCGCCTTATTTTGCAGAGGAAATCGAGTAAAATAATTGAAAATGATATATATTATGAATTCTTGATATTGGGCGATTATTCATAGGAAATATAAGTAAAAAGTGTGGAACGCAATATTTTTCCAGGAATCTTCATTTCGCCTGATTTTTGATATAATTTAAGAATTTTCGGTATTGGCCGTTTGTAGATGGGAAATGTAAGTAAAGCCACAGGAACACCATATTTTTCTAACATTCTTCATTTCGCTTTATTTTGCAGAGGAAATCGAGAAAAATAATTGAAAATGATATATATTATGAATTCTCGATATTGGGCGTTTATTCAAAGGAAATATAAGTAAAAAGAGTGGAACGCAATATTTTTCCAGGACTCTTCATTTCGCCTGATTTTTGATATAATTTAAGAATTTTCGGTATTGGCCGTTTGTAGATGGGAAATGTAAGTAAATCCACAGGAACACCATATTTTTCTAACATTCTTCATTTCGGTTTTTTTTGCAGAGGAAATCGAGTAAAATAATTGAAAATGATATATTTTATGAATTCTCGATATTGGGCGTTTATTCAAAGGATATATAAGTAAAAAGAGTGGAACGCAATATTTTTCCAGGACTCTTCATTTCGCCTGATTTTTGATATAATTTAAGAATTTTCGGTATTGGCCGTTTGTAGATGGGAAATGTAAGTAAATCCACAGGAACACCATATTTTTCTAACATTCTTCATTTCGGTTTTTTTTGCAGAGGAAATCGAGAAAAATAATTGAAAATGATATATTTTATGAATTCTCGATATTGGGCGTTTATTCAAAGGAAATATAAGAAAAAACTTTGGAACGCAATATTTTTCCAGGACTTTTCTTTTCGCCTGATTTTTGATATAATTTAAGAATTTTCGGTATTGGCCGTTTGTAGATGGGAAATGTAAGTAAAGCCACAGGAACACCATATTTTTCTAACATTCTTCATTTAGCTTTATTTTGCAGAGGAAATCGAGAAAAATAATTGAAAATGATATATATTATGAATTCTCGATATTGGGCCTTTATTCAAAGGAAATATAAGTAAAAAGAGTGGAACGCAATATTTTTCCAGGACTCTTCATTTCGCCTGATTTTTGATATAATTTAAGAATTTTCGGTATTGGCCGTTTGTACATGGGAAATGTAAGTAAAGCCACAGGAACACCATATTTTTCTAACATTCTTCATTTCGGTTTTTTTTGCAGAGGAAATCGAGTAAAATAATTGAAAATGATATATATTATGAATTCTCGATATTGGGCGTTTATTCAAAGGAAATATAAGTAAAAAGAGTTGAACGCAATATTTTTCCAGGACTCTTCATTTCGCCTGATTTTTGATATAATTTAAGAATTTTCGGTATTGGCCGTTTGTACATGGGAAATGTAAGTAAAGCCACAGGAACACCATATTTTTCTAACATTCTTCATTTAGCTTTATTTTGCAGAGGAAATCGAGAAAAATAATTGAAAATGATATATATTATGAATTCTTGATATTGGGCGTTTATTCAAAGGAAATATAAGTAAAAAGAGTGGAACGCAATATTTTTCCAGGACTCTTCATTTCGCCTGATTTTTGATATAATTTAAGAATTTTCGGTATTGGCCGTTTGTAGATGGGAAATGTAAGTAAAGCCACAGGAACACCATATTTTTCTAACATTCTTCATTTCGCTTTATTTTGCAGAGGAAATCGAGTAAAATAATTGAAAATGATATATATTATGAATTCTCGATATAAGGCGTTTATTCAAAGGAAATATAAGTAAAAAGAGTTGAACGCAATATTTTTCCAGGACTCTTCATTTCGCCTGATTTTTGATATAATTTAAGAATTTTCGGTATTGGCCGTTTGTACATGGGAAATGTAAGTAAAGCCACAGGAACACCATATTTTTCTAACATTTTTCATTTCGCTTTTTTTTGCAGAGGAAATCGAGTAAAATAATTGAAAATGATATATTTTATGAATTCTCGATATTGGGCGTTTATTCAAAGGAAATATAAGTAAAAAGAGTGGAACGCAATATTTTTCCAGGACTCTTCATTTCGCCTGATTTTTGATATAATTTAAGAATTTTCGGTATTGGCCGTTTGTACATGGGAAATATAAGTAAAGCCACAGGAACACCATATTTTTCTAATATTCTTCATTTCGCTTTATTTTGCAGAGGAAATCGAGAAAAATAATTGAAAATGATATATTTTATGAATTCTCGATATTGGGCGATTATTCAAAGGAAATATAAGTAAAAAGAGTGGAACGCAATATTTTTCCAGGACTTTTCTTTTCGCCTGATTTTTGATATAATTTAAGAATTTTCGGTATTGGCCGTTTGTAGATGGGAAATGTAAGTAAAGCCACAGGAACACCATATTTTTCTAACATTCTTCATTTCGCTTTATTTTGCAGAGGAAATCGAGAAAAATAATTGAAAATGATATATTTTATGAATTCTCGATATTGGGCGATTATTCAAAGGAAATATAAGTAAAAAGTGTGGAACGCAATATTTTTCCAGGACTCTTCATTTCGCCTGATTTTTGATATATATTAAGAATTTTCTGTATTGGCCGTTTGTACATGGGAAATGTAAGTAAAGCCACAGGAACATCATATTTTTCTAACATTCTTCATTTCGCTTTATTTTGCAGAGGAAATCGAGAAAAATAATTGAAAATGATATATATTATGAATTCTCGATATTGGGCGTTTAATCAAAGGAAATATAAGTAAAAACTTTGGAACGCAATATTTTTCCAGGACTTTTCTTTTCGCCTGATTTTTGATATAATTTAAGAATTTTCGGTATTGGCCGTTTGTAGATGGGAAATGTAAGTAAAGCCACAGGAACACCATATTTTTCTAACATTCTTCATTTCGCTTTATTTTGCAGAGGAAATCGAGAAAAATAATTGAAAATGACATATATTATGAATTCTCGATATTGGGCGTTTATTCAAAGGAAATGTAAGTAAAAAGAGTGGAACGCAATTTTTTCCCAGTACTCTTCATTTCGCCCGATTTTTGATATAATTTAAGAATTTTCGGTATTGGCCGTTTGTAGATGGGAAATGTAAGTAAAGCCACAGGAACACCATATTTTTCTAACATTCCTCATTTCGCTTTATTTTGCAGAGGAAATCGAGAAAAATAATTGAAAATGACATATATTATGAATTCTCGATATTGGGCGTTTATTCAAAGGAAATGTAAGTAAAAAGAGTGGAACGCAATATTTTCCCAGGACTCTTCATTTCGCCCGATTTTTGATATAATTTAAGAATTTTCGGTATTGGCCGTTTGTAGATGGGAAATGTAAGTTAAGCCACAGGAACACCATATTTTTCTAACATTCTTCATTTCGCTTTATTTTGCAGAGGAAATCGAGAAAAATAATTGAAAATGATATATATTATGAATTCTTGATATTGGGCGTTTATTCAAAGGAAATATAAGTAAAAAGAGTGGAACGCAATATTTTTCCAGGACTTTTCTTTTCGCCTGATTTTTGATATAATTTAAGAATTTTCGGTATTGGCCGTTTGTAGATGGGAAATGTAAGTTAAGCCACAGGAACACCATATTTTTCTAACATTCTTCATTTCGCTTTATTTTGCAGAGGAAATCGAGAAAAATAATTGAAAATGATATATTTTATGAATTCTCGATATTGGGCGATTATTCAAAGGAAATATAAGTAAAAAGTGTGGAACGCAATATTTTTCCAGGACTCTTCATTTCGCCTGATTTTTGATATATATTAAGAATTTTCTGTATTGGCCGTTTGTACATGGGAAATGTAAGTAAAGCCACAGGAACATCATATTTTTCTAACATTCTTCATTTCGCTTTATTTTGCAGAGGAAATCGAGAAAAATAATTGAAAATGATATATATTATGAATTCTCGATATTGGGCGTTTAATCAAAGGAAATATAAGTAAAAACTTTGGAACGCAATATTTTTCCAGGACTTTTCTTTTCGCCTGATTTTTGATATAATTTAAGAATTTTCGGTATTGGCCGTTTGTAGATGGGAAATGTAAGTAAAGCCACAGGAACACCATATTTTTCTAACATTCTTCATTTCGCTTTATTTTGCAGAGGAAATCGAGAAAAATAATTGAAAATGACATATATTATGAATTCTCGATATTGGGCGTTTATTCAAAGGAAATGTAAGTAAAAAGAGTGGAACGCAATATTTTCCCAGGACTCTTCATTTCGCCTGATTTTTGATATAATTTAAGAATTTTCGGTATTGGCCGTTTGTAGATGGGAAATGTAAGTTAAGCCACAGGAACACCATATTTTTCTAACATTCTTCATTTCGCTTTATTTTGCAGAGGAAATCGAGAAAAATAATTGAAAATGATATATATTATGAATTCTTGATATTGGGCGTTTATTCAAAGGAAATATAAGTAAAAAGAGTGGAACGCAATATTTTTCCAGGACTTTTCTTTTCGCCTGATTTTTGATATAATTTAAGAATTTTCGGTATTGGCCGTTTGTAGATGGGAAATGTAAGTTAAGCCACAGGAACACCATATTTTTCTAACATTCTTCATTTCGCTTTATTTTGCAGAGGAAATCGAGAAAAATAATTGAAAATGATATATATTATGAATTCTCGATATTGGGCGTTTATTCAAAGGAAATATAAGTAAAAACTTTGGAACGCAATATTTTTCCAGGACTTTTCTTTTCGCCTGATTTTTGATATAATTTAAGAATTTTCGGTATTGGCCGTTTGTACATGGGAAATGTAAGTAAAGCCACAGGAACATCATATTTTTCTAACATTCTTCATTTCGCTTTATTTTGCAGAGGAAATCGAGAAAAATAATTGAAAATGATATATATTATGAATTCTCGATATTGGGCGTTTATTCAAAGGAAATATAAGTAAAAACTTTGGAACGCAATATTTTTCCAGGACTTTTCTTTTCGCCTGATTTTTGATATAATTTAAGAATTTTCGGTATTGGCCGTTTGTAGATGGGAAATGTAAGTAAAGCCACAGGAACACCATATTTTTCTAACATTCTTCATTTCGGTTTTTTTTGCAGAGGAAATCGAGTAAAATAATTGAAAATGATATATTTTATGAATTCTCGATATTGGGCGTTTATTCAAAGGAAATATAAGTAAAAAGAGTGGAACGCAATATTTTTCCAGGTCTCTTCATTTCGCCTGATTTTTGATATAATTTAAGAATTTTCGGTATTGGCCGTTTTTAGATGGGAAATGTAAGTAAATCCACAGGAACACCATATTTTTCCAACATTCTTCATTTCGTCTTATTTTGCAGAGGAAATCGAGAAAAATAATTGAAAATGATATATATTATGAATTCTCGATATTGGGCGTTTATTCAAAGGAAATATAAGTAAAAAGAGTGGAACGCAATATTTTTCCAGGACTCTTCATTTCGCCTGATTTTTGATATAATTTAAGAATTTTCGGTATTGGCCGTTTGTAGATGGGAAATGTAAGTAAATCCACAGGAACACCATATTTTTCTAACATTCTTCATTTCGGTTTTTTTTTGCAGAGGAAATCGAGAAAAATAATTGAAAATGATATATATTATGAATTCTTGATATTGGGCGATTATTCATAGGAAATATAAGTAAAAAGTGTGGAACGCAATATTTTTCCAGGACTCTTCATTTCGCCTGATTTTTGATATAATTTAAGAATTTTCGGTATTGGCCGTTTGTAGATGGGAAATGTAAGTAAGGCCACAGGAACACCATATTTTTCTAACATTCTTCATTTCGCTTTATTTTGCAGAGGAAATCGAGAAAAATAATTGAAAATGATATATATTATGAATTCTCGATATTGGGCGTTTATTCAAAGGAAATATAAGTAAAAAGAGTGGAACGCAATATTTTTCCAGGACTCTTCATTTCGCCTGATTTTTGATATAATTTAAGAATTTTCGGTATTGGCCGTTTGTACATGGGAAATGTAAGTAAAGCCACAGGAACACCATATTTTTCTAACATTCTTCATTTCGGTTTTTTTTGCAGAGGAAATCGAGTAAAATAATTGAAAATGATATATTTTATGAATTCTCGATATTGGGCGTTTATTCAAAGGAAATATAAGTAAAAAGAGTGGAACGCAATATTTTTCCAGGACTCTTCATTTCGCCTGATTTTTGATATAATTTAAGAATTTTCGGTATTGGCCGTTTGTACATGGGAAATGTAAGTAAAGCCACAGGAACACCATATTTTTCTAACATTCTTCATTTCGCTTTATTTTGCAGAGGAAATCGAGAAAAATAATTGAAAATGATATATATTATGAATTCTCGATATTGGGCGTTTATTCAAAGGAAATATAAGTAAAAAGAGTGGAACGCAATATTTTTCCAGGACTCTTCATTTCGCCTGATTTTTGATATAATTTAAGAATTTTCGGTATTGGCCGTTTGTACATGGGAAATGTAAGTAAAGCCACAGGAACACCATATTTTTTTAACATTCTTCATTTCGCTTTTTTTTGCAGAGGAAATCGAGTAAAATAATTGAAAATGATATATTTTATGAATTCTCGATATTGGGCGTTTATTCAAAGGAAATATAAGTAAAAAGAGAGGAACGCAATATTTTTCCAGGACTCTTCATTTCGCCTGATTTTTGATATAATTTAAGAATTTTCGGTATTGGCCGTTTGTACATGGGAAATGTAAGTAAAGCCACAGGAACACCATATTTTTCTAACATTCTTCATTTCGCTTTATTTTGCAGAGGAAATCGAGAAAAATAATTGAAAATGATATATATTATGAATTCTCGATATTGGGCGTTTATTCAAAGGAAATATAAGTAAAAACTTTGGAACGCAATATTTTTCCAGGACTTTTCTTTTCGCCTGATTTTTGATATAATTTAAGAATTTTCGGTATTAGCCGTTTGTAGATGAGAAATGTAAGTAAAGCCACAGGAACACCATATTTTTCTAACATTCTTCATTTCGCTTTATTTTGCAGAGGAAATCGAGAAAAATAATTGAAAATGATATATTTTATGAATTCTCGATATTGGGCGATTATTCAAAGGAAATATAAGTAAAAAGTGTGGAACGCAATATTTTTCCAGGACTCTTCATTTCGCCTGATTTTTGATATATATTAAGAATTTTCTGTATTGGCCGTTTGTACAGGGGAAATGAAAGTAAAGCCACAGAAACACCATATTATTCCAACATTCTTCATTTCGCTTTATTTTGCAGAGGAAATCGAGAAAAATAATTGAAAATGATATATATTATGAATTCTCGATATTGGGCGATTATTCAAAGGAAATATAAGTAAAAAGTGTGGAACGCAATATTTTTCCAGGACTCTTCATTTCGCCTGATTTTTGATATATATTAAGAATTTTCGGTATTGGCCGTTTGTACAGGGGAAATGAAAGTAAAGCCACAGAAACACCATATTATTCCAACATTCTTCATTTCGCTTTATTTTGCAGAGGAAATCGAGAAAAATAATTGAAAATGATATATTTTATGAATTCTCGATATTGGGCGATTATTCAAAGGAAATATAAGTAAAAAGTGAGGAACGCAATATTTTTCCAGGACTCTTCATTTCGCCTGATTTTTGATATATATTAAGAATTTTCTGTATTGGCCGTTTGTACAGGGGAAATGAAAGTAAAGCCACAGAAACACCATATTATTCCAACATTCTTCTTTTCGGTTTTTTTTGCAGAGGAAATCGAGTAAAATAATTGAAAATGATATATTTTATGAATTCTCGATATTGGGCGTTTATTCAAAGGAAATATAAGTAAAAAGAGTGGAACGCAATATTTTTCCAGGACTCTTCATTTCGCCTGATTTTTGATATATATTAAAAATTTTCGGTATTGGCCGTTTGTACAGGGGAAATGAAAGTTAAGCCACAGGAACACCACATTTTTCCAACATTCTTAATTTCGCTTTATTTTGCAGAGGAAATCGAGAAAAATAATTGAAAATGATATATATTATGAATTCTCGATATTGGGCGTTTATTCAAAGGAAATATAAGTAAAAACTTTGGAACGCAATATTTTTCCAGGACTTTTCTTTTCGCCTGATTTTTGATATAATGTAAGAATTTTCTGTATTGGCCGTTTGTACAGGGGAAATGTAAGTAAAGCCACAGGAACACCATATTTTTCTAACATTCTTCATTTCGCTTTATTTTGCAGAGGAAATCGAGAAAAATAATTGAAAATGACATATATTTTGAATTCTCGATATTGGGCGTTTATTCAAAGGAAATGTAAGTAAAAAGAGTGGAACGCAATATTTTCCCAGGACTCTTCATTTCGCTTGATTTTTGATATAATTTAAGAATTTTCGGTATTGGCCGTTTGTACATGGGAAATGTAAGTAAAGCCACAGGAACACCACATTTTTCCAACATTCTTAATTTCGCCTTATTTTGCAGAGGAAGTCGAGTAAAATAATTGAAACTGATATATTTTATGAATTCTCGATATTGGGCGTTTTTTCACAGGAAATATAAGTAAAAAGAGTGGAACGCAATATTTTTCCAGGACTTTTCTTTTCGCCTGATTTTTGATATAATTTAAGAATTTTCGGTATTGGCCGTTTGTACATGGGAAATGTAAGTAAAGCCACAGGAACACCATATTTTTCTAACATTCTTCATTTCGGTTTTTTTTGCAGAGGAAATCGAGTAAAATAATTGAAAATGATATATTTTATGAATTCTCGATATTGGGCGTTTATTCAAAGGAAATATAAGTAAAAAGAGTGGAACGCAATATTTTTCCAGGTCTCTTCATTTCGCCTGATTTTTGATATATATTAAAAATTTTCGGTATTGGCCGTTTGTTGATGGGAAATGTAAGTAAAGCCACAGGAACACCATATTATTCCAACATTCTTCATTTCGCTTTATTTTGCAGAGGAAATCGAGTTAAATAATTGAAAATTATATATTTTATGAATTCTCGATATTGGGCGTTTATTCAAAGGAAATATAAGTAAAAAGAGTGGAACGCAATATTTTTCCAGGTCTCTTCATTTCGCCTGATTTTTGATATAATTTAAGAATTTTCGGTATTGGCCGTTTGTAGATGGGAAATGTAAGTAAAGCCACAGGAACACCATATTTTTCTAACATTCTTCATTTCGCCTTTTTTTTGCAGAGGAAATCGAGTAAAATAATTGAAAATGATATATTTTATGAATTCTCGATATTGGGCGTTTATTCAAAGGAAATATAAGTAAAAAGAGTGGAACGCAATATTTTTCCAGGTCTCTTCATTTCGCCTGATTTTTGATATAATTTAAGAATTTTCGGTATTGGCCGTTTGTAGATGGGAAATGTAAGTAAAGCCACAGGAACACCATATTTTTCTAACATTCTTCATTTCGGTTTTTTTTGCAGAGGAAATCGAGTAAAATAATTGAAAATGATATATTTTATGAATTCTCGATATTGGGCGTTTATTCAAAGGAAATATAAGTAAAAAGAGTGGAACGCAATATTTTTCCAGGTCTCTTCATTTCGCCTGATTTTTGATATAATTTAAGAATTTTCGGTATTGGCCGTTTGTAGATGGGAAATGTAAGTAAAGCCACAGGAACACCATATTTTTCTAACATTCTTCATTTCGCCTTTTTTTTGCAGAGGAAATCGAGTAAAATAATTGAAAATGATATATTTTATGAATTCTCGATATTGGGCGTTTATTCAAAGGAAATATAAGTAAAAAGAGTGGAACGCAATATTTTTCCAGGTCTCTTCATTTCGCCTGATTTTTGATATATATTAAAAATTTTCGGTATTGGCCGTTTTTACATGGGAAATGTAAGTAAAGCCACAGGAACACCATATTTTTCTAACATTCTTCATTTCGGTTTTTTTTGCAGAGGAAATCGAGTAAAATAATTGAAAATGATATACTATATTTTATGAATTCTCGATATTGGATGTTTATTTAAAGGAAATATAAGTAAAAAGAGTGGAACGCAATATTTTTCCAGGTCTCTTCATTTCGCCTGATTTTTGATATAATTTAAGAATTTTCGGTATTGGCCGTTTGTAGATGGGAAATGTAAGTAAAGCCACAGGAACACCATATTTTTCTAACATTCTTAATTTCGCCTTTTTTTTGCAGAGGAAATCGAGTAAAATAATTGAAAATGATATATTTTATGAATTCTCGATATTGGGCGTTTATTCAAAGGAAATATAAGTAAAAAGAGTGGAACGCAATATTTTTCCAGGTCTCTTCATTTCGCCTGATTTTTGATATAATTTAAGAATTTTCGGTATTGGCCGTTTGTAGATGGGAAATGTAAGTAAAGCCACAGGAACACCATATTTTTCCAACATTCTTCATTTCGCCTTATTTTGCAGAGGAAATCGAGTAAAATAATTGAAAATGATATATTTTATGAATTCTCGATATTGGGCGTTTATTCAAAGGAAATATAAGTAAAAAGAGTGGAACGCAATATTTTTCCAGGTCTCTTCATTTCGCCTGATTTTTGATATAATTTAAGAATTTTCGGTATTGGCCGTTTGTACAGGGGAAATGAAAGTAAAGCCACAGAAACACCATATTTTTCTAACATTCTTCATTTCGGTTTTTTTTGCAGAGGAAATCGAGTAAAATAATTGAAAATGATATATTTTATTAATTCTCGATATTGGGCGTTTATTCAAAGGAAATATAAGTAAAAAGAGTGGAACGCAATATTTTTCCAGGACTCTTCATTTCGCCTGATTTTTGATATATATTAAAAATTTTCGGTATTGGCCGTTTGTACAGGGGAAATGAAAGTAAAGCCACAGAAACACCATATTATTCCAACATTCTTCATTTCGCTTTATTTTGCAGAGGAAATCGAGTAAAATAATTGAAAATGATATATTTTATGAATTCTCGATATTGGGCGTTTATTCAAAGGAAATATAAGTAAAAAGAGTGGAACGCAATATTTTTCCAGGTCTCTTCATTTCGCCTGATTTTTGATATAATTTAAGAATTTTCGGTATTGGCCGTTTGTACATGGGAAATGTAAGTAAAGCCACAGGAACACCATATTTTTTTAACATTCTTCATTTCGGTTTTTTTTGCAGAGGAAATCGAGTAAAATAATTGAAAATGATATATTTTATGAATTCTCGATATTGGATGTTTATTCAAAGGAAATATAAGTAAAAAGAGTGGAACGCAATATTTTTCCAGGTCTCTTCATTTCGCCTGATTTTTGATATAATTTAAGAATTTTCGGTATTGGCCGTTTGTAGATGGGAAATGTAAGTAAAGCCACAGGAACACCATATTTTTCTAACATTCTTCATTTCGCCTTTTTTTTTGCAGAGGAAATCGAGTAAAATAATTGAAAATGATATATATTATGAATTCTCGATATTGGGCGTTTATTCAAAGGAAATATAAGTAAAAAGAGTGGAACGCAATATTTTTCCAGGTCTCTTCATTTCGCCTGATTTTTGATATAATTTAAGAATTTTCGGTATTGGCCGTTTGTAGATGGGAAATGTAAGTAAAGCCACAGGAACACCATATTTTTCTAACATTCTTCATTTCGGTTTTTTTTGCAGAGGAAATCGAGTAAAATAATTGAAAATGATATATTTTATGAATTCTCGATATTGGGCGTTTATTCAAAGGAAATATAAGTAAAAAGAGTGGAACGCAATATTTTTCCAGGTCTCTTCATTTCGCCTGATTTTTGATATAATTTAAGAATTTTCGGTATTGGCCGTTTGTACAGGGGAAATGAAAGTAAAGCCACAGAAACACCATATTTTTCTAACATTCTTCATTTCGGTTTTTTTTGCAGAGGAAATCGAGTAAAATAATTGAAAATGATATATTTTATGAATTCTCGATATTGGGCGTTTATTCAAAGGAAATATAAGTAAAAAGAGTGGAACGCAATATTTTTCCAGGACTCTTCATTTCGCCTGATTTTTGATATATATTAAAAATTTTCGGTATTGGCCGTTTGTACAGGGGAAATGAAAGTAAAGCCACAGAAACACCATATTATTCCAACATTCTTCACTTCGCTTTATTTTGCAGAGGAAATCGAGTAAAATAATTGAAAATGATATATTTTATGAATTCTCGATATTGGGCGTTTATTCAAAGGAAATATAAGTAAAAAGAGTGGAACGCAATATTTTTCCAGGTCTCTTCATTTCGCCTGATTTTTGATATAATTTAAGAATTTTCGGTATTGGCCGTTTGTACATGGGAAATGTAAGTAAAGCCACAGGAACACCATATTTTTCTAACATTCTTCATTTCGGTTTTTTTTGCAGAGGAAATCGAGTAAAATAATTGAAAATGATATATTTTATGAATTCTCGATATTGGATGTTTATTCAAAGGAAATATAAGTAAAATGAGTGGAACGCAATATTTTTCCAGGTCTCTTCATTTCGCCTGATTTTTGATATAATTTAAGAATTTTCGGTATTGGCCGTTTGTAGATGGGAAATGTAAGTAAAGCCACAGGAACACCATATTTTTCTAACATTCTTCATTTCGCCTTTTTTTTTGCAGAGGAAATCGAGTAAAATAATTGAAAATGATATATTTTATGAATTCTCGATATTGGGCGTTTATTCAAAGGAAATATAAGTAAAAAGAGTGGAACGCAATATTTTTCCAGGTCTCTTCATTTCGCCTGATTTTTGATATAATTTAAGAATTTTCGGTATTGGCCGTTTGTAGATGGGAAATGTAAGTAAAGCCACAGGAACACCATATTTTTCTAACATTCTTCATTTCGGTTTTTTTTGCAGAGGAAATCGAGTAAAATAATTGAAAATGATATATTTTATGAATTCTCGATATTGGGCGTTTATTCAAAGGAAATATAAGTAAAAAGAGTGGAACGCAATATTTTTCCAGGTCTCTTCATTTCGCCTGATTTTTGATATAATTTAAGAATTTTCGGTATTGGCCGTTTGTAGATGGGAAATGTAAGTAAATCCACAGGAACACCATATTTTTCCAACATTCTTCATTTCGGTTTTTTTTGCAGAGGAAATCGAGTAAAATAATTGAAAATGATATATTTTATGAATTCTCGATATTGGGCGTTTATTCAAAGGAAATATAAGTAAAAAGAGTGGAACGCAATATTTTTCCAGGTCTCTTCATTTCGCCTGATTTTTGATATAATATAAGAATTTTCGGTATTGGCCGTTTGTACATGGGAAATGTAAGTAAAGCCACAGGAACACCATATTTTTCCAACATTCTTCATTTCGCTTTATTTTGCAAAGGAAATCGAGTAAAATAATTGAAAATGATATATTTTATGAATTCTCGATATTGGGCGTTTATTCAAAGGAAATATAAGTAAAAAGAGTGGAACGCAATATTTTTCCAGGACTCTTCATTTCGCCTGATTTTTGATATAATTTAAGAATTTTCGGTATTGGCCGTTTGTAGATGGGAAATGTAAGTAAATCCACAGGAACACCATATTTTTCTAACATTCTTCACTTCGGTTTTTTTTGCAGAGGAAATCGAGTAAAATAATTGAAAATGATATATTTTATGAATTCTCGATATTCGGCGTTTATTCAAAGGAAATATAAGTAAAAAGAGTGGAACGCAATATTTTTCCAGGACTCTTCATTTCGCCTGATTTTTGATATAATTAAAGAATTTTCGGTATTGGCCGTTTGTACAGGGGAAATGAAAGTAAAGCCACAGAAACACCATATTATTCCAACTTTCTTCATTTCGCTTTATTTTGCAGAGGAAATCGAGTAAAATAATTGAAAATGATATATTTTATGAATTCTCGATATTGGGCGTTTATTCAAAGGAAATATAAGTAAAAAGAGTGGAACGCAATATTTTTCCAGGACTCTTCATTTCGCCTGATTTTTGATATATATTAAAAATTTTCGGTATTGGCCGTTTGTACAGGGGAAATGAAAGTAAAGCCACAGAAACACCATATTATTCCAACATTCTTCATTTCGCTTTATTTTGCAGAGGAAATCGAGTAAAATAATTGAAAATGATATATTTTATGAATTCTCGATATTGGGCGTTTATTCAAAGGAAATATAAGTAAAAAGAGTGGAACGCAATATTTTTCCAGGTCTCTTCATTTCGCCTGATTTTTGATATAATTTAAGAATTTTCGGTATTGGCCGTTTGTACATGGGAAATGTAAGTAAAGCCACAGGAACACCATATTTTTCTAACATTCTTCATTTCGGTTTTTTTTGCAGAGGAAATCGAGTAAAATAATTGAAAATGATATATTTTATGAATTCTCGATATTGGATGTTTATTCAAAGGAAATATAAGTAAAAAGAGTGGAACGCAATATTTTTCCAGGTCTCTTCATTTCGCCTGATTTTTGATATAATTTAAGAATTTTCGGTATTGGCCGTTTGTAGATGGGAAATGTAAGTAAAGCCACAGGAACACCATATTTTTCTAACATTCTTCATTTCGCCTTTTTTTTGCAGAGGAAATCGAGTAAAATTATTGAAAATGATATATTTTATGAATTCTCGATATTGGGCGTTTATTCAAAGGAAATATAAGTAAAAAGAGTGGAACGCAATATTTTTCCAGGTCTCTTCATTTCGCCTGATTTTTGATATAATTTAAGAATTTTCGGTATTGGCCGTTTGTAGATGGGAAATGTAAGTAAAGCCACAGGAACACCATATTTTTCTAACATTCTTCATTTCGCTTTATTTTGCAGAGGAAATCGAGTAAAATAATTGAAAATGATATATTTTATGAATTCTCGATATTGGGCGTTTATTCAAAGGAAATATAAGTAAAAAGAGTGGAACGCAATATTTTTCCAGGTCTCTTCATTTCGCCTGATTTTTGATATAATTTAAGAATTTTCGGTATTGGCCGTTTGTACATGGGAAATGTAAGTAAAGCCACAGGAACACCATATTTTTCTAACATTCTTCATTTCGCCTTTTTTTTGCAGAGGAAATCGAGTAAAATAATTGAAAATGATATATATTATGAATTCTCGATATTGGGCGTTTATTCAAAGGAAATATAAGTAAAAAGAGTGGAACGCAATATTTTTCCAGGACTCTTCATTTCGCCTGATTTTTGATATATATTAAAAATTTTCGGTATTGGCCGTTTGTACAGGGGAAATGAAAGTAAAGCCACAGGAACACCATATTTTTCTAACATTCTTCATTTCGGTTTTTTTTGCAGAGGAAATCGAGTAAAATAATTGAAAATGATATATTTTATGAATTCTCGATATTGGATGTTTATTCAAAGGAAATATAAGTAAAAAGAGTGGAACGCAATATTTTTCCAGGTCTCTTCATTTCGCCTGATTTTTGATATAATTTAAGAATTTTCGGTATTGGCCGTTTGTAGATGGGAAATGTAAGTAAAGCCACAGGAACACCATATTTTTCTAACATTCTTCATTTCGCTTTATTTTGCAGAGGAAATCGAGTAAAATAATTGAAAATGATATATTTTATGAATTCTCGATATTGGGCGTTTATTCAAAGGAAATATAAGTAAAAAGAGTGGAACGCAATATTTTTCCAGGACTCTTCATTTCGCCTGATTTTTGATATAATTTAAGAATTTTCGGTATTGGCCGTTTGTAGATGGGAAATGTAAGTAAAGCCACAGGAACACCATATTTTTCTAACATTCTTCATTTCGCTTTATTTTGCAGAGGAAATCGAGTAAAATAATTGAAAATGATATATTTTATGAATTCTCGATATTCGGCGTTTATTCAAAGGAAATATAAGTAAAAAGAGTGGAACGCAATATTTTTCCAGGTCTCTTCATTTCGCCTGATTTTTGATATAATTTAAGAATTTTCGGTATTGGCCGTTTGTACAGGGGAAATGAAAGTAAAGCCACAGAAACACCATATTTTTCTAACATTCTTCATTTCGGTTTTTTTTGCAGAGGAAATCGAGTAAAATAATTGAAAATGATATATTTTATGAATTCTCGATATTGGGCGTTTATTCAAAGGAAATATAAGTAAAAAGAGTGGAACGCAATATTTTTCCAGGACTCTTCATTTCGCCTGATTTTTGATATATATTAAAAATTTTCGGTATTGGCCGTTTGTACAGGGGAAATGAAAGTAAAGCCACAGAAACACCATATTATTCCAACATTCTTCATTTCGCTTTATTTTGCAGAGGAAATCGAGTAAAATAATTGAAAATGATATATTTTATGAATTCTCGATATTGGGCGTTTATTCAAAGGAAATATAAGTAAAAAGAGTGGAACGCAATATTTTTCCAGGTCTCTTCATTTCGCCTGATTTTTGATATAATTTAAGAATTTTCGGTATTGGCCGTTTGTACATGGGAAATGTAAGTAAAGCCACAGGAACACCATATTTTTCTAACATTCTTCATTTCGGTTTTTTTTGCAGAGGAAATCGAGTAAAATAATTGAAAATGATATATTTTATGAATTCTCGATATTGGATGTTTATTCAAAGGAAATATAAGTAAAATGAGTGGAACGCAATATTTTTCCAGGTCTCTTCATTTCGCCTGATTTTTGATATAATTTAAGAATTTTCGGTATTGGCCGTTTGTAGATGGGAAATGTAAGTAAAGCCACAGGAACACCATATTTTTCTAACATTCTTCATTTCGCCTTTTTTTTTGCAGAGGAAATCGAGTAAAATAATTGAAAATGATATATTTTATGAATTCTCGATATTGGGCGTTTATTCAAAGGAAATATAAGTAAAAAGAGTGGAACGCAATATTTTTCCAGGTCTCTTCATTTCGCCTGATTTTTGATATAATTTAAGAATTTTCGGTATTGGCCGTTTGTAGATGGGAAATGTAAGTAAAGCCACAGGAACACCATATTTTTCTAACATTCTTCATTTCGGTTTTTTTTGCAGAGGAAATCGAGTAAAATAATTGAAAATGATATATTTTATGAATTCTCGATATTGGGCGTTTATTCAAAGGAAATATAAGTAAAAAGAGTGGAACGCAATATTTTTCCAGGTCTCTTCATTTCGCCTGATTTTTGATATAATTTAAGAATTTTCGGTATTGGCCGTTTGTAGATGGGAAATGTAAGTAAATCCACAGGAACACCATATTTTTCCAACATTCTTCATTTCGTCTTATTTTGCAGAGGAAATCGAGAAAAATAATTGAAAATGATATATATTATGAATTCTTGATATTGGGCGATTATTCATAGGAAATATAAGTAAAAAGTGTGGAACGCAATATTTTTCCAGGACTCTTCATTTCGCCTGATTTTTGATATAATTTAAGAATTTTCGGTATTGGCCGTTTGTAGATGGGAAATGTAAGTAAAGCCACAGGAACACCATATTTTTCTAACATTCTTCATTTCGCTTTATTTTGCAGAGGAAATCGAGAAAAATAATTGAAAATGATATATATTATGAATTCTCGATATTGGGCGTTTATTCAAAGGAAATATAAGTAAAAAGAGTGGAACGCAATATTTTTCCAGGACTCTTCATTTCGCCTGATTTTTGATATAATTTAAGAATTTTCGGTATTGGCCGTTTGTAGATGGGAAATGTAAGTAAATCCACAGGAACACCATATTTTTCTAACATTCTTCATTTCGGTTTTTTTTGCAGAGGAAATCGAGTAAAATAATTGAAAATGATATATTTTATGAATTCTCGATATTGGGCGTTTATTCAAAGGAAATATAAGTAAAAAGAGTGGAACGCAATATTTTTCCAGGACTCTTCATTTCGCCTGATTTTTGATATAATATAAGAATTTTCGGTATTGGCCGTTTGTACATGGGAAATGTAAGTAAAGCCACAGGAACACCATATTTTTCCAACATTCTTCATTTCGCTTTATTTTGCAGAGGAAATCGAGTAAAATAATTGAAAATGATATATTATATGAATTCTCGATATTGGGCGTTTATTCAAAGGAAATATAAGTAAAAAGAGTGGAACGCAATATTTTTCCAGGACTCTTCATTTCGCCTGATTTTTGATATAATTTAAGAATTTTCGGTATTGGCCGTTTGTAGATGGGAAATGTAAGTAAATCCACAGGAACACCATATTTTTCTAACATTCTTCACTTCGGTTTTTTTTGCAGAGGAAATCGAGTAAAATAATTGAAAATGATATATTTTATGAATTCTCGATATTCGGCGTTTATTCAAAGGAAATATAAGTAAAAAGAGTGGAACGCAATATTTTTCCAGGACTCTTCATTTCGCCTGATTTTTGATATAATTAAAGAATTTTCGGTATTGGCCGTTTGTACAGGGGAAATGAAAGTAAAGCCACAGAAACACCATATTATTCCAACTTTCTTCATTTCGCTTTATTTTGCAGAGGAAATCGAGTAAAATAATTGAAAATGATATATTTTATGAATTCTCGATATTGGGCGTTTATTCAAAGGAAATATAAGTAAAAAGAGTGGAACGCAATATTTTTCCAGGACTCTTCATTTCGCCTGATTTTTGATATATATTAAAAATTTTCGGTATTGGCCGTTTGTACAGGGGAAATGAAAGTAAAGCCACAGAAACACCATATTATTCCAACATTCTTCATTTCGCTTTATTTTGCAGAGGAAATCGAGTAAAATAATTGAAAATGATATATTTTATGAATTCTCGATATTGGGCGTTTATTCAAAGGAAATATAAGTAAAAAGAGTGGAACGCAATATTTTTCCAGGTCTCTTCATTTCGCCTGATTTTTGATATAATTTAAGAATTTTCGGTATTGGCCGTTTGTACATGGGAAATGTAAGTAAAGCCACAGGAACACCATATTTTTCTAACATTCTTCATTTCGGTTTTTTTTGCAGAGGAAATCGAGTAAAATAATTGAAAATGATATATTTTATGAATTCTCGATATTGGATGTTTATTCAAAGGAAATATAAGTAAAAAGAGTGGAACGCAATATTTTTCCAGGTCTCTTCATTTCGCCTGATTTTTGATATAATTTAAGAATTTTCGGTATTGGCCGTTTGTAGATGGGAAATGTAAGTAAAGCCACAGGAACACCATATTTTTCTAACATTCTTCATTTCGCCTTTTTTTTGCAGAGGAAATCGAGTAAAATTATTGAAAATGATATATTTTATGAATTCTCGATATTGGGCGTTTATTCAAAGGAAATATAAGTAAAAAGAGTGGAACGCAATATTTTTCCAGGTCTCTTCATTTCGCCTGATTTTTGATATAATTTAAGAATTTTCGGTATTGGCCGTTTGTAGATGGGAAATGTAAGTAAAGCCACAGGAACACCATATTTTTCTAACATTCTTCATTTCGCTTTATTTTGCAGAGGAAATCGAGTAAAATAATTGAAAATGATATATTTTATGAATTCTCGATATTGGGCGTTTATTCAAAGGAAATATAAGTAAAAAGAGTGGAACGCAATATTTTTCCAGGTCTCTTCATTTCGCCTGATTTTTGATATAATTTAAGAATTTTCGGTATTGGCCGTTTGTACATGGGAAATGTAAGTAAAGCCACAGGAACACCATATTTTTCTAACATTCTTCATTTCGCCTTTTTTTTGCAGAGGAAATCGAGTAAAATAATTGAAAATGATATATATTATGAATTCTCGATATTGGGCGTTTATTCAAAGGAAATATAAGTAAAAAGAGTGGAACGCAATATTTTTCCAGGACTCTTCATTTCGCCTGATTTTTGATATATATTAAAAATTTTCGGTATTGGCCGTTTGTACAGGGGAAATGAAAGTAAAGCCACAGGAACACCATATTTTTCTAACATTCTTCATTTCGGTTTTTTTTGCAGAGGAAATCGAGTAAAATAATTGAAAATGATATATTTTATGAATTCTCGATATTGGATGTTTATTCAAAGGAAATATAAGTAAAAAGAGTGGAACGCAATATTTTTCCAGGTCTCTTCATTTCGCCTGATTTTTGATATAATTTAAGAATTTTCGGTATTGGCCGTTTGTAGATGGGAAATGTAAGTAAAGCCACAGGAACACCATATTTTTCTAACATTCTTCATTTCGCTTTATTTTGCAGAGGAAATCGAGTAAAATAATTGAAAATGATATATTTTATGAATTCTCGATATTGGGCGTTTATTCAAAGGAAATATAAGTAAAAAGAGTGGAACGCAATATTTTTCCAGGACTCTTCATTTCGCCTGATTTTTGATATAATTTAAGAATTTTCGGTATTGGCCGTTTGTAGATGGGAAATGTAAGTAAAGCCACAGGAACACCATATTTTTCTAACATTCTTCATTTCGCTTTATTTTGCAGAGGAAATCGAGTAAAATAATTGAAAATGATATATTTTATGAATTCTCGATATTCGGCGTTTATTCAAAGGAAATATAAGTAAAAAGAGTGGAACGCAATATTTTTCCAGGACTCTTCATTTCGCCTGATTTTTGATATAATTAAAGAATTTTCGGTATTGGCCGTTTGTACAGGGGAAATGAAAGTAAAGCCACAGAAACACCATATTATTCCAACTTTCTTCATTTCGCTTTATTTTGCAGAGGAAATCGAGTAAAATAATTGAAAATGATATATTTTATGAATTCTCGATATTGGGCGTTTATTCAAAGGAAATATAAGTAAAAAGAGTGGAACGCAATATTTTTCCAGGACTCTTCATTTCGCCTGATTTTTGATATATATTAAAAATTTTCGGTATTGGCCGTTTGTACAGGGGAAATGAAAGTAAAGCCACATAAACACCATATTATTCCAACATTTTTCATTTCGCTTTATTTTGCAGAGGAAATCGAGTAAAATAATTGAAAATGATATATTTTATGAATTCTCGATATTGGGCGTTTATTCAAAGGAAATATAAGTAAAAAGAGTGGAACGCAATATTTTTCCAGGTCTCTTCATTTCGCCTGATTTTTGATATAATTTAAGAATTTTCGGTATTGGCCGTTTGTACATGGGAAATGTAAGTAAAGCCACAGGAACACCATATTTTTCTAACATTCTTCATTTCGGTTTTTTTTGCAGAGGAAATCGAGTAAAATAATTGAAAATGATATATTTTATGAATTCTCGATATTGGATGTTTATTCAAAGGAAATATAAGTAAAAAGAGTGGAACGCAATATTTTTCCAGGTCTCTTCATTTCGCCTGATTTTTGATATAATTTAAGAATTTTCGGTATTGGCCGTTTGTAGATGGGAAATGTAAGTAAAGCCACAGGAACACCATATTTTTCTAACATTCTTCATTTCGCCTTTTTTTTGCAGAGGAAATCGAGTAAAATTATTGAAAATGATATATTTTATGAATTCTCGATATTGGGCGTTTATTCAAAGGAAATATAAGTAAAAAGAGTGGAACGCAATATTTTTCCAGGTCTCTTCATTTCGCCTGATTTTTGATATAATTTAAGAATTTTCGGTATTGGCCGTTTGTAGATGGGAAATGTAAGTAAAGCCACAGGAACACCATATTTTTCTAACATTCTTCATTTCGCTTTATTTTGCAGAGGAAATCGAGTAAAATAATTGAAAATGATATATTTTATGAATTCTCGATACTGGGCGTTTATTCAAAGGAAATATAAGTAAAAAGAGTGGAACGCAATATTTTTCCAGGTCTCTTCATTTCGCCTGATTTTTGATATAATTTAAGAATTTTCGGTATTGGCCGTTTGTACATGGGAAATGTAAGTAAAGCCACAGGAACACCATATTTTTCTAACATTCTTCATTTCGCCTTTTTTTTGCAGAGGAAATCGAGTAAAATAATTGAAAATGATATATATTATGAATTCTCGATATTGGGCGTTTATTCAAAGGAAATATAAGTAAAAAGAGTGGAACGCAATATTTTTCCAGGACTCTTCATTTCGCCTGATTTTTGATATATATTAAAAATTTTCGGTATTGGCCGTTTGTACAGGGGAAATGAAAGTAAAGCCACAGGAACACCATATTTTTCTAACATTCTTCATTTCGGTTTTTTTTGCAGAGGAAATCGAGTAAAATAATTGAAAATGATATATTTTATGAATTCTCGATATTGGATGTTTATTCAAAGGAAATATAAGTAAAAAGAGTGGAACGCAATATTTTTCCAGGTCTCTTCATTTCGCCTGATTTTTGATATAATTTAAGAATTTTCGGTATTGGCCGTTTGTAGATGGGAAATGTAAGTAAAGCCACAGGAACACCATATTTTTCTAACATTCTTCATTTCGCTTTATTTTGCAGAGGAAATCGAGTAAAATAATTGAAAATGATATATTTTATGAATTCTCGATATTGGGCGTTTATTCAAAGGAAATATAAGTAAAAAGAGTGGAACGCAATATTTTTCCAGGACTCTTCATTTCGCCTGATTTTTGATATATATTAAAAATTTTCGGTATTGGCCGTTTGTACAGGGGAAATGAAAGTAAAGCCACAGAAACACCATATTATTCCAACATTCTTCATTTCGCTTTATTCTGCAGAGGAAATCGAGTAAAATAATTGAAAATGATATATTTTATGAATTCTCGATATTGGGCGTTTATTCAAAGGAAATATAACTAAAAAGAGTGGAACGCAATATTTTTCCAGGACTCTTCATTTCGCCTGATTTTTGATATAATTTAAGAATTTTCGGTATTGGCCGTTTGTACATGGGAAATGTAAGTAAAGCCACAGGAACACCATATTTTTCTAACATTCTTCATTTCGGTTTTTTTTGCAGAGGAAATCGAGTAAAATAATTGAAAATGATATATTTTATGAATTCTCGATATTGGATGTTTATTCAAAGGAAATATAAGTAAAAAGAGTGGAACGCAATATTTTTCCAGGACTTTTCTTTTCGCCTGATTTTTGATATAATGTAAGAATTTTCGGTATTGGCCGTTTGTACATGGGAAATGTAAGTAAAGCCACAGGAACATCATATTTTTCTAACATTCTTCATTTCGCTTTATTTTGCAGAGGAAATCGAGAAAAATAATTGAAAATGATATATATTATGAATTCTCGATATTGGGCGTTTATTCAAAGGAAATATAAGAAAAAACTTTGGAACGCAATATTTTTCCAGGACTCTTCATTTCGCCTGATGTTTGATATATATTAAGAATTTTCGGTATTGGCCGTTTGTACAGGGGAAATGAAAGTAAAGCCACAGAAACACCATATTATTCCAACATTCTTCTTTTCGCTTTATTTTGCAGAGGAAATCGAGAAAAATAATTGAAAATGATATATATTATGAATTCTCGATATTGGGCGTTTATTCAAAGGAAATATAAGTAAAAACTTTGGAACGCAATATTTTTCCAGGACTTTTCTTTTCGCCTGATTTTTGATATAATGTAAGAATTTTCTGTATTGGCCGTTTGTACAGGGGAAATGTAAGTAAAGCCACAGGAACACCATATTTTTCTAACATTCTTCATTTCGCTTTATTTTGCAGAGGAAATCGAGAAAAATAATTGAAAATGACATATATTTTGAATTCTCGATATTGGGCGTTTATTCAAAGGAAATGTAAGTAAAAAGAGTGGAACGCAATATTTTCCCAGGACTCTTCATTTCGCTTGATTTTTGATATAATTTAAGAATTTTCGGTATTGGCCGTTTGTACATGGGAAATGTAAGTAAAGCCACAGGAACACCACATTTTTCCAACATTCTTAATTTCGCCTTATTTTGCAGAGGAAGTCGAGTAAAATAATTGAAAATGATATATTTTATGAATTCTCGATATTGGGCGTTTTTTCACAGGAAATATAAGTAAAAAGAGTGGAACGCAATATTTTTCCAGGACTTTTCTTTTCGCCTGATTTTTGATATAATTTAAGAATTTTCGGTATTGGCCGTTTGTACATGGGAAATGTAAGTAAAGCCACAGGAACACCATATTTTTCCAACATTCTTAATTTCGCCTTATTTTGCAGAGGAAGTCGAGTAAAATAATTGAAAATGATATATTTTATGAATTCTCGATATTGGGCGATTATTCAAAGGAAATATAAGTAAAAAGAGTGGAACGCAATATTTTTCCAGGACTTTTCTTTTCGCCTGATTTTTGATATAATTTAAGAATTTTCGGTATTGGCCGTTTGTAGATGGGAAATGTAAGTTAAGCCACAGGAACACCATATTTTTCCAACATTCTTCATTTCGCTTTATTTTGCAGAGGAAATCGAGAAAAATAATTGAAAATGATATATATTATGAATTCTCGATATTGGGCGTTTATTCAAAGGAAATATAAGTAAAAACTTTGGAACGCAATATTTTTCCAGGACTTTTCTTTTCGCCTGATTTTTGATATAATGTAAGAATTTTCTGTATTGGCCGTTTGTACAGGGGAAATGTAAGTAAAGCCACAGGAACACCATATTTTTCTAACATTCTTCATTTCGCTTTATTTTGCAGAGGAAATCGAGAAAAATAATTGAAAATGACATATATTTTGAATTCTCGATATTGGGCGTTTATTCAAAGGAAATGTAAGTAAAAAGAGTGGAACGCAATATTTTCCCAGGACTCTTCATTTCGCTTGATTTTTGATATAATTTAAGAATTTTCGGTATTGGCCGTTTGTACATGGGAAATGTAAGTAAAGCCACAGGAACACCACATTTTTCCAACATTCTTAATTTCGCCTTATTTTGCAGAGGAAGTCGAGTAAAATAATTGAAAATGATATATTTTATGAATTCTCGATATTGGGCGTTTTTTCACAGGAAATATAAGTAAAAAGAGTGGAACGCAATATTTTTCCAGGACTTTTCTTTTCGCCTGATTTTTGATATAATTTAAGAATTTTCGGTATTGGCCGTTTGTACAGGGGAAATGAAAGTAAAGCCACAGGAACACCATATTTTTCCAACATTCTTAATTTCGCCTTATTTTGCAGAGGAAGTCGAGTAAAATAATTGAAAATGATATATTTTATGAATTCACGATATTGGGCGTTTTTTCACAGGAAATATAAGTAGAAAGAGTGGAACGCAATATTTTTCCAGGACTTTTCTTTTCGCCTGATTTTTGATATAATTTAAGAATTTTCGGTATTGGCCGTTTGTACATGGGAAATGTAAGTAAAGCCACAGGAACACCATATTTTTCCAACATTCTTCATTTCGCTTTATTTTGCAGAGGAAATCGAGTAAAATAATTGAAAATGATATATTTTATGAATTCTCGATATTGGGCGTTTATTCAAAGGAAATATAAGTAAAAAGAGTGGAACGCAATATTTTTCCAGGTCTCTTCATTTCGCCTGATTTTTGATATATATTAAAAATTTTCGGTATTGGCCGTTTGTTGATGGGAAATGTAAGTAAAGCCACAGGAACACCATATTATTCCAACATTCTTCATTTCGCTTTATTTTGCAGAGGAAATCGAGTAAAATAATTGAAAATTATATATTTTATGAATTCTCGATATTGGGCGTTTATTCAAAGGAAATATAAGTAAAAAGAGTGGAACGCAATATTTTTCCAGGTCTCTTCATTTCGCCTGATTTTTGATATAATTTAAGAATTTTCGGTATTGGCCGTTTGTACATGGGAAATGTAAGTAAAGCCACAGGAACACCATATTTTTCTAACATTCTTCATTTCGGTTTTTTTTGCAGAGGAAATCGAGTAAAATAATTGAAAATGATATACTATATTTTATGAATTCTCGATATTGGATGTTTATTCAAAGGAAATATAAGTAAAAAGAGTGGAACGCAATATTTTTCCAGGTCTCTTCATTTCGCCTGATTTTTGATATAATTTAAGAATTTTCGGTATTGGCCGTTTGTAGATGGGAAATGTAAGTAAAGCCACAGGAACACCATATTTTTCTAACATTCTTCATTTCGCCTTTTTTTTGCAGAGGAAATCGAGAAAAATAATTGAAAATGATATATTTTATGAATTCTCGATATTGGGCGTTTATTCAAAGGAAATATAAGTAAAAAGAGTGGAACGCAATATTTTTCCAGGTCTCTTCATTTCGCCTGATTTTTGATATAATTTAAGAATTTTCGGTATTGGCCGTTTGTAGATGGGAAATGTAAGTAAAGCCACAGGAACACCATATTTTTCCAACATTCTTCATTTCGCCTTATTTTGCAGAGGAAATCGAGTAAAATAATTGAAAATGATATATTTTATGAATTCTCGATATTGGGCGTTTATTCAAAGGAAATATAAGTAAAAAGAGTGGAACGCAATATTTTTCCAGGTCTCTTCATTTCGCCTGATTTTTGATATAATTTAAGAATTTTCGGTATTGGCCGTTTGTACAGGGGAAATGAAAGTAAAGCCACAGAAACACCATATTTTTCTAACATTCTTCATTTCGGTTTTTTTTGCAGAGGAAATCGAGTAAAATAATTGAAAATGATATATTTTATGAATTCTCGATATTGGGCGTTTATTCAAAGGAAATATAAGTAAAAAGAGTGGAACGCAATATTTTTCCAGGACTCTTCATTTCGCCTGATTTTTGATATATATTAAAAATTTTCGGTATTGGCCGTTTGTACAGGGGAAATGAAAGTTAAGCCACAGAAACACCATATTATTCCAACATTCTTCATTTCGCTTTATTTTGCAGAGGAAATCGAGTAAAATAATTGAAAATGATATATTTTATGAATTCTCGATATTGGGCGTTTATTCAAAGGAAATATAAGTAAAAAGAGTGGAACGCAATATTTTTCCAGGTCTCTTCATTTCGCCTGATTTTTGATATAATTTAAGAATTTTCGGTATTGGCCGTTTGTACATGGGAAATGTAAGTAAAGCCACAGGAACACCATATTTTTCTAACATTCTTCATTTCGGTTTTTTTTGCAGAGGAAATCGAGTAAAATAATTGAAAATGATATATTTTATGAATTCTCGATATTGGATGTTTATTCAAAGGAAATATAAGTAAAAAGAGTGGAACGCAATATTTTTCCAGGTCTCTTCGTTTCGCCTGATTTTTGATATAATTTAAGAATTTTCGGTATTGGCCGTTTGTACAGGGGAAATGAAAGTAAAGCCACAGAAACACCATATTATTCCAACATTCTTCATTTCGCCTTTTTTTTTGCAGAGGAAATCGAGAAAAATAATTGAAAATGATATATTTTATGAATTCTCGATATTGGGCGTTTATTCAAAGGAAATATAACTAAAAAGAGTGGAACGCAATATTTTTCCAGGACTCTTCATTTCGCCTGATTTTTGATATAATTTAAGAATTTTCGGTATTGGCCGTTTGTACATGGGAAATGTAAGTAAAGCCACAGGAACACCATATTTTTCTAACATTCTTCATTTCGGTTTTTTTTGCAGAGGAAATCGAGTAAAATAATTGATAATGATATATTTTATGAATTCTCGATATTGGATGTTTATTCAAAGGAAATATAAGTAAAAAGAGTGGAACGCAATATTTTTCCAGGACTTTTCTTTTCGCCTGATTTTTGATATAATGTAAGAATTTTCGGTATTGGCCGTTTGTACATGGGAAATGTAAGTAAAGCCACAGGAACATCATATTTTTCTAACATTCTTCATTTCGCTTTATTTTGCAGAGGAAATCGAGAAAAATAATTGAAAATGATATATATTATGAATTCTCGATATTGGGCGTTTATTCAAAGGAAATATAAGAAAAAACTTTGGAACGCAATATTTTTCCAGGACTCTTCATTTCGCCTGATGTTTGATATATATTAAGAATTTTCGGTATTGGCCGTTTGTACAGGGGAAATGAAAGTAAAGCCACAGAAACACCATATTATTCCAACATTCTTCTTTTCGCTTTATTTTGCAGAGGAAATCGAGAAAAATAATTGAAAATGATATATATTATGAATTCTCGATATTGGGCGTTTATTCAAAGGAAATATAAGTAAAAACTTTGGAACGCAATATTTTTCCAGGACTTTTCTTTTCGCCTGATTTTTGATATAATGTAAGAATTTTCTGTATTGGCCGTTTGTACAGGGGAAATGTAAGTAAAGCCACAGGAACACCATATTTTTCTAACATTCTTCATTTCGCTTTATTTTGCAGAGGAAATCGAGAAAAATAATTGAAAATGACATATATTTTGAATTCTCGATATTGGGCGTTTATTCAAAGGAAATGTAAGTAAAAAGAGTGGAACGCAATATTTTCCCAGGACTCTTCATTTCGCTTGATTTTTGATATAATTTAAGAATTTTCGGTATTGGCCGTTTGTACATGGGAAATGTAAGTAAAGCCACAGGAACACCACATTTTTCCAACATTCTTAATTTCGCCTTATTTTGCAGAGGAAGTCGAGTAAAATAATTGAAAATGATATATTTTATGAATTCTCGATATTGGGCGTTTTTTCACAGGAAATATAAGTAAAAAGAGTGGAACGCAATATTTTTCCAGGACTTTTCTTTTCGCCTGATTTTTGATATAATTTAAGAATTTTCGGTATTGGCCGTTTGTACATGGGAAATGTAAGTAAAGCCACAGGAACACCATATTTTTCCAACATTCTTAATTTCGCCTTATTTTGCAGAGGAAGTCGAGTAAAATAATTGAAAATGATATATTTTATGAATTCTCGATATTGGGCGATTATTCAAAGGAAATATAAGTAAAAAGAGTGGAACGCAATATTTTTCCAGGACTTTTCTTTTCGCCTGATTTTTGATATAATTTAAGAATTTTCGGTATTGGCCGTTTGTAGATGGGAAATGTAAGTTAAGCCACAGGAACACCATATTTTTCCAACATTCTTCATTTCGCTTTATTTTGCAGAGGAAATCGAGAAAAATAATTGAAAATGATATATATTATGAATTCTCGATATTGGGCGTTTATTCAAAGGAAATATAAGTAAAAACTTTGGAACGCAATATTTTTCCAGGACTTTTCTTTTCGCCTGATTTTTGATATAATGTAAGAATTTTCTGTATTGGCCGTTTGTACAGGGGAAATGTAAGTAAAGCCACAGGAACACCATATTTTTCTAACATTCTTCATTTCGCTTTATTTTGCAGAGGAAATCGAGAAAAATAATTGAAAATGACATATATTTTGAATTCTCGATATTGGGCGTTTATTCAAAGGAAATGTAAGTAAAAAGAGTGGAACGCAATATTTTCCCAGGACTCTTCATTTCGCTTGATTTTTGATATAATTTAAGAATTTTCGGTATTGGCCGTTTGTACATGGGAAATGTAAGTAAAGCCACAGGAACACCACATTTTTCCAACATTCTTAATTTCGCCTTATTTTGCAGAGGAAGTCGAGTAAAATAATTGAAAATGATATATTTTATGAATTCTCGATATTGGGCGTTTTTTCACAGGAAATATAAGTAAAAAGAGTGGAACGCAATATTTTTCCAGGACTTTTCTTTTCGCCTGATTTTTGATATAATTTAAGAATTTTCGGTATTGGCCGTTTGTACAGGGGAAATGAAAGTAAAGCCACAGGAACACCATATTTTTCCAACATTCTTAATTTCGCCTTATTTTGCAGAGGAAGTCGAGTAAAATAATTGAAAATGATATATTTTATGAATTCTCGATATTGGGCGTTTTTTCACAGGAAATATAAGTAGAAAGAGTGGAACGCAATATTTTTCCAGGACTTTTCTTTTCGCCTGATTTTTGATATAATTTAAGAATTTTCGGTATTGGCCGTTTGTACATGGGAAATGTAAGTAAAGCCACAGGAACACCATATTTTTCCAACATTCTTCATTTCGCTTTATTTTGCAGAGGAAATCGAGTAAAATAATTGAAAATGATATATTTTATGAATTCTCGATATTGGGCGTTTATTCAAAGGAAATATAAGTAAAAAGAGTGGAACGCAATATTTTTCCAGGTCTCTTCATTTCGCCTGATTTTTGATATATATTAAAAATTTTCGGTATTGGCCGTTTGTTGATGGGAAATGTAAGTAAAGCCACAGGAACACCATATTATTCCAACATTCTTCATTTCGCTTTATTTTGCAGAGGAAATCGAGTAAAATAATTGAAAATTATATATTTTATGAATTCTCGATATTGGGCGTTTATTCAAAGGAAATATAAGTAAAAAGAGTGGAACGCAATATTTTTCCAGGTCTCTTCATTTCGCCTGATTTTTGATATAATTTAAGAATTTTCGGTATTGGCCGTTTGTACATGGGAAATGTAAGTAAAGCCACAGGAACACCATATTTTTCTAACATTCTTCATTTCGGTTTTTTTTGCAGAGGAAATCGAGTAAAATAATTGAAAATGATATACTATATTTTATGAATTCTCGATATTGGATGTTTATTCAAAGGAAATATAAGTAAAAAGAGTGGAACGCAATATTTTTCCAGGTCTCTTCATTTCGCCTGATTTTTGATATAATTTAAGAATTTTCGGTATTGGCCGTTTGTAGATGGGAAATGTAAGTAAAGCCACAGGAACACCATATTTTTCTAACATTCTTCATTTCGCCTTTTTTTTGCAGAGGAAATCGAGAAAAATAATTGAAAATGATATATTTTATGAATTCTCGATATTGGGCGTTTATTCAAAGGAAATATAAGTAAAAAGAGTGGAACGCAATATTTTTCCAGGTCTCTTCATTTCGCCTGATTTTTGATATAATTTAAGAATTTTCGGTATTGGCCGTTTGTAGATGGGAAATGTAAGTAAAGCCACAGGAACACCATATTTTTCCAACATTCTTCATTTCGCCTTATTTTGCAGAGGAAATCGAGTAAAATAATTGAAAATGATATATTTTATGAATTCTCGATATTGCGCGTTTATTCAAAGGAAATATAAGTAAAAAGAGTGGAACGCAATATTTTTCCAGGTCTCTTCATTTCGCCTGATTTTTGATATAATTTAAGAATTTTCGGTATTGGCCGTTTGTACAGGGGAAATGAAAGTAAAGCCACAGAAACACCATATTTTTCTAACATTCTTCATTTCGATTTTTTTTGCAGAGGAAATCGAGTAAAATAATTGAAAATGATATATTTTATGAATTCTCGATATTGGGCGTTTATTCAAAGGAAATATAAGTAAAAAGAGTGGAACGCAATATTTTTCCAGGACTCTTCATTTCGCCTGATTTTTGATATATATTAAAAATTTTCGGTATTGGCCGTTTGTACAGGGGAAATGAAAGTAAAGCCACAGAAACACCATATTATTCCAACATTCTTCATTTCGCTTTATTTTGCAGAGGAAATCGAGTAAAATAATTGAAAATGATATATTTTATGAATTCTCGATATTGGGCGTTTATTCAAAGGAAATATAAGTAAAAAGAGTGGAACGCAATATTTTTCCAGGTCTCTTCATTTCGCCTGATTTTTGATATAATTTAAGAATTTTCGGTATTGGCCGTTTGTACATGGGAAATGTAAGTAAAGCCACAGGAACACCATATTTTTCTAACATTCTTCATTTCGGTTTTTTTTGCAGAGGAAATCGAGTAAAATAATTGAAAATGATATATTTTATGAATTCTCGATATTGGATGTTTATTCAAAGGAAATATAAGTAAAAAGAGTGGAACGCAATATTTTTCCAGGTCTCTTCATTTCGCCTGATTTTTGATATAATTTAAGAATTTTCGGTATTGGCCGTTTGTAGATGGGAAATGTAAGTAAAGCCACAGGAACACCATATTTTTCTAACATTCTTCATTTCGGTTTTTTTTGCAGAGGAAATCGAGTAAAATAATTGAAAATGATATATTTTATGAATTCTCGATATTGGGCGTTTTTTCACAGGAAATATAAGTAAAAAGAGTGGAACGCAATATTTTTCCAGGACTTTTCTTTTCGCCTGATTTTTGATATAATTTAAGAATTTTCGGTATTGGCCGTTTGTACATGGGAAATGTAAGTAAAGCCACAGGAACACCATATTTTTCCAACATTCTTAATTTCGCCTTATTTTGCAGAGGAAGTCGAGTAAAATAATTGAAAATGATATATTTTATGAATTCTCGATATTGGGCGATTATTCAAAGGAAATATAAGTAAAAAGAGTGGAACGCAATATTTTTCCAGGACTTTTCTTTTCGCCTGATTTTTGATATAATTTAAGAATTTTCGGTATTGGCCGTTTGTAGATGGGAAATGTAAGTTAAGCCACAGGAACACCATATTTTTCCAACATTCTTCATTTCGCTTTATTTTGCAGAGGAAATCGAGAAAAATAATTGAAAATGATATATATTATGAATTCTCGATATTGGGCGTTTATTCAAAGGAAATATAAGTAAAAACTTTGGAACGCAATATTTTTCCAGGACTTTTCTTTTCGCCTGATTTTTGATATAATGTAAGAATTTTCTGTATTGGCCGTTTGTACAGGGGAAATGTAAGTAAAGCCACAGGAACACCATATTTTTCTAACATTCTTCATTTCGCTTTATTTTGCAGAGGAAATCGAGAAAAATAATTGAAAATGACATATATTTTGAATTCTCGATATTGGGCGTTTATTCAAAGGAAATGTAAGTAAAAAGAGTGGAACGCAATATTTTCTCAGGACTCTTCATTTCGCTTGATTTTTGATATAATTTAAGAATTTTCGGTATTGGCCGTTTGTACATGGGAAATGTAAGTAAAGCCACAGGAACACCACATTTTTCCAACATTCTTAATTTCGCCTTATTTTGCAGAGGAAGTCGAGTAAAATAATTGAAAATGATATATTTTATGAATTCTCGATATTGGGCGTTTTTTCACAGGAAATATAAGTAAAAAGAGTGGAACGCAATATTTTTCCAGGACTTTTCTTTTCGCCTGATTTTTGATATAATTTAAGAATTTTCGGTATTGGCCGTTTGTACAGGGGAAATGAAAGTAAAGCCACAGGAACACCATATTTTTCCAACATTCTTAATTTCGCCTTATTTTGCAGAGGAAGTCGAGTAAAATAATTGAAAATGATATATTTTATGTATTCTCGATATTGGGCGTTTTTTCACAGGAAATATAAGTAGAAAGAGTGGAACGCAATATTTTTCCAGGACTTTTCTTTTCGCCTGATTTTTGATATAATTTAAGAATTTTCGGTATTGGCCGTTTGTACATGGGAAATGTAAGTAAAGCCACAGGAACACCATATTTTTCCAACATTCTTCATTTCGCTTTATTTTGCAGAGGAAATCGAGTAAAATAATTGAAAATGATATATTTTATGAATTCTCGATATTGGGCGTTTATTTAAAGGAAATATAAGTAAAAAGAGTGGAACGCAATATTTTTCCAGGTCTCTTCATTTCGCCTGATTTTTGAAATATATTAAAAATTTTCGGTATTGGCCGTTTGTTGATGGGAAATGTAAGTAAAGCCACAGGAACACCATATTATTCCAACATTCTTCATTTCGCTTTATTTTGCAGAGGAAATCGAGTAAAATAATTGAAAATTATATATTTTATGAATTCTCGATATTGGGCGTTTATTCAAAGGAAATATAAGTAAAAAGAGTGGAACGCAATATTTTTCCAGGTCTCTTCATTTCGCCTGATTTTTGATATAATTTAAGAATTTTCGGTATTGGCCGTTTGTACATGGGAAATGTAAGTAAAGCCACAGGAACACCATATTTTTCTAACATTCTTCATTTCGGTTTTTTTTGCAGAGGAAATCGAGTAAAATAATTGAAAATGATATACTATATTTTATGAATTCTCGATATTGGATGTTTATTCAAAGGAAATATAAGTAAAAAGAGTGGAACGCAATATTTTTCCAGGTCTCTTCATTTCGCCTGATTTTTGATATAATTTAAGAATTTTCGGTATTGGCCGTTTGTAGATGGGAAATGTAAGTAAAGCCACAGGAACACCATATTTTTCTAACATTCTTCATTTCGCCTTTTTTTTGCAGAGGAAATCGAGAAAAATAATTGAAAATGATATATTTTATGAATTCTCGATATTGGGCGTTTATTCAAAGGAAATATAAGTAAAAAGAGTGGAACGCAATATTTTTCCAGGTCTCTTCATTTCGCCTGATTTTTGATATAATTTAAGAATTTTCGGTATTGGCCGTTTGTAGATGGGAAATGTAAGTAAAGCCACAGGAACACCATATTTTTCCAACATTCTTCATTTCGCCTTATTTTGCAGAGGAAATCGAGTAAAATAATTGAAAATGATATATTTTATGAATTCTCGATATTGGGCGTTTATTCAAAGGAAATATAAGTAAAAAGAGTGGAACGCAATATTTTTCCAGGTCTCTTCATTTCGCCTGATTTTTGATATAATTTAAGAATTTTCGGTATTGGCCGTTTGTACAGGGGAAATGAAAGTAAAGCCACAGAAACACCATATTTTTCTAACATTCTTCATTTCGGTTTTTTTTGCAGAGGAAATCGAGTAAAATAATTGAAAATGATATATTTTATGAATTCTCGATATTGGGCGTTTATTCAAAGGAAATATAAGTAAAAAGAGTGGAACGCAATATTTTTCCAGGACTCTTCATTTCGCCTGATTTTTGATATATATTAAAAATTTTCGGTATTGGCCGTTTGTACAGGGGAAATGAAAGTAAAGCCACAGAAACACCATATTATTCCAACATTCTTCATTTCGCTTTATTTTGCAGAGGAAATCGAGTAAAATAATTGAAAATGATATATTTTATGAATTCTCGATATTGGGCGTTTATTCAAAGGAAATATAAGTAAAAACTTTGGAACGCAATATTTTTCCAGGTCTCTTCATTTCGCCTGATTTTTGATATAATTTAAGAATTTTCGGTATTGGCCGTTTGTACATGGGAAATGTAAGTAAAGCCACAGGAACACCATATTTTTCTAACATTCTTCATTTCGGTTTTTTTTGCAGAGGAAATCGAGTAAAATAATTGAAAATGATATATTTTATGAATTCTCGATATTGGATGTTTATTCAAAGGAAATATAAGTAAAAAGAGTGGAACGCAATATTTTTCCAGGTCTCTTCATTTCGCCTGATTTTTGATATAATTTAAGAATTTTCGGTATTGGCCGTTTGTAGATGGGAAATGTAAGTAAAGCCACAGGAACACCATATTTTTCTAACATTCTTCATTTCGGTTTTTTTTGCAGAGGAAATCGAGTAAAATAATTGAAAATGATATATTTTATGAATTCTCGATATTGGGCGTTTATTCAAAGGAAATATAAGTAAAAAGAGTGGAACGCAATATTTTTCCAGGTCTCTTCATTTCGCCTGATTTTTGATAAATTTTTAAGAATTTTCGGTATTGGCCGTTTGTAGATGGGAAATGTAAGTAAAGCCACAGGAACACCATATTTTTCTAACATTCTTCATTTCGGTTTTTTTTGCAGAGGAAATCGAGTAAAATAATTGAAAATGATATATTTTATGAATTCTCGATATTGGGCGTTTATTCAAAGGAAATATAAGTAAAAAGAGTGGAACGCAATATTTTTCCAGGTCTCTTCATTTCGCCTGATTTTTGATATAATTTAAGAATTTTCGGTATTGGCCGTTTTTAGATGGGAAATGTAAGTAAATCCACAGGAACACCATATTTTTCCAACATTCTTCATTTCGTCTTATTTTGCAGAGGAAATCGAGAAAAATAATTGAAAATGATATATATTATGAATTCTTGATATTGGGCGATTATTCATAGGAAATATAAGTAAAAAGTGTGGAACGCAATATTTTTCCAGGACTCTTCATTTCGCCTGATTTTTGATATAATTTAAGAATTTTCGGTATTGGCCGTTTGTAGATGGGAAATGTAAGTACAGCCACAGGAACACCATATTTTTCTAACATTCTTCATTTCGCTTTATTTTGCAGAGGAAATCGAGAAAAATAATTGAAAATGATATATATTATGAATTCTCGATATTGGGCGTTTATTCAAAGGAAATATAAGTAAAAAGAGTGGAACGCAATATTTTTCCAGGACTCTTCATTTCGCCTGATTTTTGATATAATTTAAGAATTTTCGGTATTGGCCGTTTGTAGATGGGAAATGTAAGTAAATCCACAGGAACACCATATTTTTCTAACATTCTTCATTTCGGTTTTTTTTGCAGAGGAAATCGAGTAAAATAATTGAAAATGATATATTTTATGAATTCTCGATATTGGGCGTTTATTCAAAGGAAATATAAGTAAAAAGAGTGGAACGCAATATTTTTCCAGGACTCTTCATTTCGCCTGATTTTTGATATAATTTAAGAATTTTCGGTATTGACCGTTTGTACATGGGAAATGTAAGTAAAGCCACAGGAACACCATATTTTTCCAACATTCTTCATTTCGCTTTATTTTGCAGAGGAAATCGAGTAAAATAATTGAAAATGATATATTTTATGAATTCTCGATATTGGGCGTTTATTCAAAGGAAATATAAGTAAAAAGAGTGGAACGCAATATTTTTCCAGGACTCTTCATTTCGCCTGATTTTTGATATAATTTAAGAATTTTCGGTATTGGCCGTTTGTAGATGGGAAATGTAAGTAAATCCACAGGAACACCATATTTTTCTAACATTCTTCATTTCGGTTTTTTTTGCAGAGGAAATCGAGTAAAATAATTGAAAATGATATATTTTATGAATTCTCGATATTCGGCGTTTATTCAAAGGAAATATAAGTAAAAAGAGTGGAACGCAATATTTTTCCAGGACTCTTCATTTCTCCTGATTTTTGATATAATTTAAGAATTTTCGGTATTGGCCGTTTGTACAGGGGAAATGAAAGTAAAGCCACAGAAACACCATATTATTCCAACATTCTTCATTTCGCTTTATTTTGCAGAGGAAATCGAGTAAAATAATTGAAAATGATATATTTTATGAATTCTCGATATTGGGCGTTTATTCAAAGGAAATATAAGTAAAAAGAGTGGAACGCAATATTTTTCCAGGACTCTTCATTTCGCCTGATTTTTGATATATATTAAAAATTTTCGGTATTGGCCGTTTGTACAGGGGAAATGAAAGTAAAGCCACAGAAACACCATATTATTCCAACATTCTTCATTTCGCTTTATTTTGCAGAGGAAATCGAGTAAAATAATTGAAAATGATATATTTTATGAATTCTCGATATTGGGCGTTTATTCAAAGGAAATATAAGTAAAAAGAGTGGAACGCAATATTTTTCCAGGTCTCTTCATTTCGCCTGATTTTTGATATAATTTAAGAATTTTCGGTATTGGCCGTTTGTACATGGGAAATGTAAGTAAAGCCACAGGAACACCATATTTTTCTAACATTCTTCATTTCGGTTTTTTTTGCAGAGGAAATCGAGTAAAATAATTGAAAATGATATATTTTATGAATTCTCGATATTGGATGTTTATTCAAAGGAAATATAAGTAAAAAGAGTGGAACGCAATATTTTTCCAGGTCTCTTCATTTCGCCTGATTTTTGATATAATTTAAGAATTTTCGGTATTGGCCGTTTGTAGATGGGAAATGTAAGTAAATCCACAGGAACACCATATTTTTCCAACATTCTTCATTTCGTCTTATTTTGCAGAGGAAATCGAGAAAAATAATTGAAAATGATATATATTATGAATTCTTGATATTGGGCGATTATTCATAGGAAATATAAGTAAAAAGTGTGGAACGCAATATTTTTCCAGGACTCTTCATTTCGCCTGATTTTTGATATAATTTAAGAATTTTCGGTATTGGCCGTTTGTAGATGGGAAATGTAAGTAAAGCCACAGGAACACCATATTTTTCTAACATTCTTCATTTCGCTTTATTTTGCAGAGGAAATCGAGAAAAATAATTGAAAATGATATATATTATGAATTCTCGATATTGGGCGTTTATTCAAAGGAAATATAAGTAAAAAGAGTGGAACGCAATATTTTTCCAGGACTCTTCATTTCGCCTGATTTTTGATATAATTTAAGAATTTTCGGTATTGGCCGTTTGTAGATGGGAAATGTAAGTAAAGCCACAGGAACACCATATTTTTCCAACATTCTTCATTTCGCTTTATTTTGCAGAGGAAATCGAGAAAAATAATTGAAAATGATATATTTTATGAATTCTCGATATTGGGCGTTTATTCAAAGGAAATATAAGTAAAAAGAGTGGAACGCAATATTTTTCCAGGACTCTTCATTTCGCCTGATTTTTGATATAATTTAAGAATTTTCGGTATTGGCCGTTTGTACATGGGAAATGTAAGTAAAGCCACAGGAACACCATATTTTTCTAACATTCTTCATTTCGGTTTTTTTTGCAGAGGAAATCGAGTAAAATAATTGAAAATGATATATTTTATGAATTCTCGATATTGGGCGTTTATTCAAAGGAAATATAAGTAAAAAGAGTGGAACGCAATATTTTTCCAGGACTCTTCATTTCGCCTGATTTTTGATATATATTAAAAATTTTCGGTATTGGCCGTTTGTACAGGGGAAATGAAAGTAAAGCCACAGAAACACCATATTATTCCAACATTCTTCATTTCGCTTTATTTTGCAGAGGAAATCGAGTAAAATAATTGAAAATGATATATTTTATGAATTCTCGATATTGGGCGTTTATTCAAAGGAAATATAAGTAAAAAGAGTGGAACGCAATATTTTTCCAAGTCTCTTCATTTCGCCTGATTTTTGATATAATTTAAGAATTTTCGGTATTGGCCGTTTGTACATGGGAAATGTAAGTAAAGCCACAGGAACACCATATTTTTCTAACATTCTTCATTTCGGTTTTTTTTGCAGAGGAAATCGAGTAAAATAATTGAAAATGATATATTTTATGAATTCTCGATATTGGATGTTTATTCAAAGGAAATATAAGTAAAAAGAGTGGAACGCAATATTTTTCCAGGTCTCTTCATTTCGCCTGATTTTTGATATAATTTAAGAATTTTCCGTATTGGCCGTTTGTAGATGGGAAATGTAAGTAAAGCCACAGGAACACCATATTTTTCTAACATTCTTCATTTCGCCTTTTTTTTTGCAGAGGAAATCGAGTAAAATAATTGAAAATGATATATTTTATGAATTCTCGATATTGGGCGTTTATTCAAAGGAAATATAAGTAAAAAGAGTGGAACGCAATATTTTTCCAGGTCTCTTCATTTCGCCTGATTTTTGATATAATTTAAGAATTTTCGGTATTGGCCGTTTGTAGATGGGAAATGTAAGTAAAGCCACAGGAACACCATATTTTTCTAACATTCTTCATTTCGGTTTTTTTTGCAGAGGAAATCGAGTAAAATAATTGAAAATGATATATTTTATGAATTCTCGATATTGGGCGTTTATTCAAAGGAAATATAAGTAAAAAGAGTGGAACGCAATATTTTTCCAGGTCTCTTCATTTCGCCTGATTTTTGATATAATTTAAGAATTTTCGGTATTGGCCGTTTTTAGATGGGAAATGTAAGTAAATCCACAGGAACACCATATTTTTCCAACATTCTTCATTTCGTCTTATTTTGCAGAGGAAATCGAGAAAAATAATTGAAAATGATATATATTATGAATTCTTGATATTGGGCGATTATTCATAGGAAATATAAGTAAAAAGTGTGGAACGCAATATTTTTCCAGGACTCTTCATTTCGCCTGATTTTTGATATAATTTAAGAATTTTCGGTATTGGCCGTTTGTAGATGGGAAATGTAAGTAAAGCCACAGGAACACCATATTTTTCTAACATTCTTCATTTCGCTTTATTTTGCAGAGGAAATCGAGAAAAATAATTGAAAATGATATATATTATGAATTCTCGATATTGGGCGTTTATTCAAAGGAAATATAAGTAAAAAGAGTGGAACGCAATATTTTTCCAGGACTCTTCATTTCGCCTGATTTTTGATATAATTTAAGAATTTTCGGTATTGGCCGTTTGTAGATGGGAAATGTAAGTAAATCCACAGGAACACCATATTTTTCTAACATTCTTCATTTCGGTTTTTTTTGCAGAGGAAATCGAGTAAAATAATTGAAAATGATATATTTTATGAATTCTCGATATTGGGCGTTTATTCAAAGGAAATATAAGTAAAAAGAGTGGAACGCAATATTTTTCCAGGACTCTTCATTTCGCCTGATTTTTGATATAATTTATGAATTTTCGGTATTGGCCGTTTGTACATGGGAAATGTAAGTAAAGCCACAGGAACACCATATTTTTCCAACATTCTTCATTTCGCTTTATTTTGCAGAGGAAATCGAGTAAAATAATTGAAAATGATATATTTTATGAATTCTCGATATTGGGCGTTTATTCAAAGGAAATATAAGTAAAAAGAGTGGAACGCAATATTTTTCCAGGACTCTTCATTTCGCCTGATTTTTGATATAATTTAAGAATTTTCGGTATTGGCCGTTTGTAGATGGGAAATGTAAGTAAATCCACAGGAACACCATATTTTTCTAACATTCTTCATTTCGGTTTTTTTTGCAGAGGAAATCGAGTAAAATAATTGAAAATGATATATTTTATGAATTCTCGATATTCGGCGTTTATTCAAAGGAAATATAAGTAAAAAGAGTGGAACGCAATATTTTTCCAGGACTCTTCATTTCTCCTGATTTTTGATATAATTTAAGAATTTTCGGTATTGGCCGTTTGTACAGGGGAAATGAAAGTAAAGCCACAGAAACACCATATTATTCCAACATTCTTCATTTCGCTTTATTTTGCAGAGGAAATCGAGTAAAATAATTGAAAATGATATATTTTATGAATTCTCGATATTGGGCGTTTATTCAAAGGAAATATAAGTAAAAAGAGTGGAACGCAATATTTTTCCAGGACTCTTCATTTCGCCTGATTTTTGATATATATTAAAAATTTTCGGTATTGGCCGTTTGTACAGGGGAAATGAAAGTAAAGCCACAGAAACACCATATTATTCCAACATTCTTCATTTCGCTTTATTTTGCAGAGGAAATCGAGTAAAATAATTGAAAATGATATATTTTATGAATTCTCGATATTGGGCGTTTATTCAAAGGAAATATAAGTAAAAAGAGTGGAACGCAATATTTTTCCAGGTCTCTTCATTTCGCCTGATTTTTGATATAATTTAAGAATTTTCGGTATTGGCCGTTTGTACATGGGAAATGTAAGTAAAGCCACAGGAACACCATATTTTTCTAACATTCTTCATTTCGGTTTTTTTTGCAGAGGAAATCGAGTAAAATAGTTGAAAATGATATATTTTATGAATTCTCGATATTGGATGTTTATTCAAAGGAAATATAAGTAAAAAGAGTGGAACGCAATATATTTCCAGGTCTCTTCATTTCGCCTGATTTTTGATATAATTTAAGAATTTTCGGTATTGGCCGTTTGTAGATGGGAAATGTAAGTAAAGCCACAGGAACACCATATTTTTCTAACATTCTTCATTTCGCCTTTTTTTTGCAGAGGAAATCGAGTAAAATTATTGAAAATGATATATTTTATGAATTCTCGATATTGGGCGTTTATTCAAAGGAAATATAAGTAAAAAGAGTGGAACGCAATATTTTTCCAGGTCTCTTCATTTCGCCTGATTTTTGATATAATTTAAGAATTTTCGGTATTGGCCGTTTGTAGATGGGAAATGTAAGTAAAGCCACAGGAACACCATATTTTTCTAACATTCTTCATTTCGGTTTTTTTTGCAGAGGAAATCGAGTAAAATAATTGAAAATGATATATTTTATGAATTCTCGATATTGGGCGTTTATTCAAAGGAAATATAAGTAAAAAGAGTGGAACGCAATATTTTTCCAGGTCTCTTCATTTCGCCTGATTTTTGATATAATTTAAGAATTTTCGGTATTGGCCGTTTTTAGATGGGAAATGTAAGTAAATCCACAGGAACACCATATTTTTCCAACATTCTTCATTTCGTCTTATTTTGCAGAGGAAATCGAGAAAAATAATTGAAAATGATATATTTTATGAATTCTCGATATTGGGCGTTTATTCAAAGGAAATATAAGTAAAAAGAGTGGAACGCAATATTTTTCCAGGACTCTTCATTTCGCCTGATTTTTGATATAATTTAAGAATTTTCGGTATTGGCCGTTTGTAGATGGGAAATGTAAGTAAATCCACAGGAACACCATATTTTTCTAACATTCTTCATTTCGGTTTTTTTTGCAGAGGAAATCGAGTAAAATAATTGAAAATGATATATTTTATGAATTCTCGATATTGGGCGTTTATTCAAAGGAAATATAAGTAAAAAGAGTGGAACGCAATATTTTTCCAGGACTCTTCATTTCGCCTGATTTTTGATATAATTTAAGAATTTTCGGTATTGGCCGTTTGTAGATAGGAAATGTAAGTAAATCCACAGGAACACCATATTTTTCTAACATTCTTCATTTCGGTTTTTTTTGCAGAGGAAATCGAGTAAAATAATTGAAAATGATATATTTTATGAATTCTCGATATTGGGCGTTTATTCAAAGGAAATATAAGTAAAAAGAGTGGAACGCAATATTTTTCCAGGAATCTTCATTTCGCCTGATTTTTGATATAATTTAAGAATTTTCGGTATTGGCCGTTTGTAGATGGGAAATGTAAGTAAAGCCACAGGAACACCATATTTTTCCAACATTCTTCATTTTGCCTTATTTTGCAGAGGAAATCGAGAAAAATAATTGAAAATGATATATTTTATGAATTCTCGATATTGGGCGTTTATTCAAAGGAAATATAAGTAAAAAGAGTGGAACGCAATATTTTTCCAGGACTCTTCATTTCGCCTGATTTTTGATATAATTTAAGAATTTTCGGTATTGGCCGTTTGTAGATGGGAAATGTAAGTAAATCCACAGGAACACCATATTTTTCTAACATTCTTCATTTCGGTTTTTTTTGCAGAGGAAATCGAGTTAAATAATTGAAAATGATATATTTTATGAATTTTGGATATTGGGCGTTTATTCAAAGGAAATATAAGTAAAAAGAGTGGAACGCAATATTTTTCCAGGTCTCTTCATTTCGCCTGATTTTTGATATAATTTAAGAATTTTCGGTATTGGCCGTTTTTAGATGGGAAATGTAAGTAAATCCACAGGAACACCATATATTTCCAACATTCTTCATTTCGTCCTATTTTGCAGAGGAAATCGAGTAAAATAATTGAAAATGATATATTTTATGAATTCTCGATATTGGGCGTTTATTCAAAGGAAATATAAGAAAAAACTTTGGAACGCAATATTTTTCCAGGACTTTTCTTTTCGCCTGATTTTTGATATAATTTAAGAATTTTCGGTATTGGCCGTTTGTAGATGGGAAATGTAAGTAAAGCCACAGGAACACCATATTTTTCTAACATTCTTCATTTCGCTTTATTTTGCAGAGGAAATCGAGAAAAATAATTGAAAATGATATATATTATGAATTCTCGATATTGGGCGTTTATTCAAAGGAAATATAAGTAAAAAGAGTGGAACGCAATATTTTTCCAGGACTCTTCATTTCGCCTGATTTTTGATATAATTTAAGAATTTTCGGTATTGGCCGTTTGTAGATAGGAAATGTAAGTAAATCCACAGGAACACCATATTTTTCTAACATTCTTCATTTCGGTTTTTTTTGCAGAGGAAATCGAGTAAAATAATTGAAAATGATATATTTTATGAATTCTCGATATTGGGCGTTTATTCAAAGGAAATATAAGTAAAAAGAGTGGAACGCAATATTTTTCCAGGACTCTTCATTTCGCCTGATTTTTGATATAATTTAAGAATTTTCGGTATTGGCCGTTTGTACATGGGAAATGTAAGTAAAGCCACAGGAACACCATATTTTTCCAACATTCTTCATTTTGCCTTATTTTGCAGAGGAAATCGAGAAAAATAATTGAAAATGATATATTTTATGAATTCTCGATATTGGGCGTTTATTCAAAGGAAATATAAGTAAAAAGAGTGGAACGCAATATTTTTCCAGGACTCTTCATTTCGCCTGATTTTTGATATAATTTAAGAATTTTCGGTATTGGCCGTTTGTAGATGGGAAATGTAAGTAAATCCACAGGAACACCATATTTTTCTAACATTCTTCATTTCGGTTTTTTTTGCAGAGGAAATCGAGTTAAATAATTGAAAATGATATATTTTATGAATTTTGGATATTGGGCGTTTATTCAAAGGAAATATAAGTAAAAAGAGTGGAACGCAATATTTTTCCAGGTCTCTTCATTTCGCCTGATTTTTGATATAATTTAAGAATTTTCGGTATTGGCCGTTTTTAGATGGGAAATGTAAGTAAATCCACAGGAACACCATATATTTCCAACATTCTTCATTTCGTCCTATTTTGCAGAGGAAATCGAGTAAAATAATTGAAAATGATATATTTTATGAATTCTCGATATTGGGCGTTTATTCAAAGGAAATATAAGAAAAAACTTTGGAACGCAATATTTTTCCAGGACTTTTCTTTTCGCCTGATTTTTGATATAATTTAAGAATTTTCGGTATTGGCCGTTTGTAGATGGGAAATGTAAGTAAAGCCACAGGAACACCATATTTTTCTAACATTCTTCATTTCGCTTTATTTTGCAGAGGAAATCGAGAAAAATAATTGAAAATGATATATATTATGAATTCTCGATATTGGGCGTTTATTCAAAGGAAATATAAGTAAAAAGAGTGGAACGCAATATTTTTCCAGGACTCTTCATTTCGCCTGATTTTTGATATAATTAAGGAATTTTCGGTATTGGCCGTTTGTACATGGGAAATGTAAGTAAAGCCACAGGAACACCATATTTTTCTAACATTCTTCATTTCGCTTTTTTTTGCAGAGGAAATCGAGTAAAATAATTGAAAATGATAAATTTTATGAATTCTCGATATTGGGCGTTTATTCAAAGGAAATATAAGTAAAAAGAGTGGAACGCAATATTTTTCCAGGACTTTTCTTTTCGCCTGATTTTGGATATAATTTAAGAATTTTCGGTATTGGCCTTTTGTAGATGGGAAATGTAAGTAAAGCCACAGGAACACCATATTTTTCTAACATTCTTCATTTCGCTTTATTTTGCAGAGGAAATCGAGAAAAATAATTGAAAATGATATATATTATGAATTCTCGATATTGGGCGTTTATTCAAAGGAAATATAAGTAAAAAGAGTTGAACGCAATATTTTTCCAGGACTCTTCATTTCGCCTGATTTTTGATATAATTTTAGAATTTTCGGTATTGGCCGTTTGTACATGGGAAATGTAAGTAAAGCCACAGGAACACCATATTTTTCTAACATTCTTCATTTCGCTTTTTTTTGCAGAGGAAATCGAGTAAAATAATTGAAAATGATATATTTTATGAATTCTCGATATTGGGTGTTTATTCAGAGGAAATATAAGTTAAAAGAGTGGAACGCAATATTTTTCCAGGACTCTTCATTTCGCCTGATTTTTGATATAATTTAAGAATTTTCGGTATTGGCCGTTTGTACATGGGAAATGTAAGTAAAGCCACAGGAACACCATATTTTTCTAACATTCTTCATTTCGCTTTATTTTGCAGAGGAAATCGAGAAAAATAATTGAAAATGATATATATTATGAATTCTCGATATTGGGCGTTTATTCAAAGGAAATATAAGTAAAAACTTTGGAACGCAATATTTTTCCAGGACTTTTCTTTTCGCCTGATTTTTGATATAATTTAAGAATTTTCGGTATTGGCCGTTTGTAGATGGGAAATGTAAGTAAAGCCACAGGAACACCATATTTTTCTAACATTCTTCATTTCGCTTTATTTTGCAGAGGAAATCGAGAAAAATAATTGAAAATGATATATTTTATGAATTCTCGATATTGGGCGATTATTCAAAGGAAATATAAGTAAAAAGTGTGGAACGCAATATTTTTCCAGGACTTTTCTTTTCGCCTGATTTTGGATATAATTTAAGAATTTTCGGTATTGGCCGTTTGTAGATGGGAAATGTAAGTAAAGCCACAGGAACACCATATTTTTCTAACATTCTTCATTTCGCTTTATTTTGCAGAGGAAATCGAGAAAAATAATTGAAAATGATATATATTATGAATTCTCGATATTGGGCGTTTATTCAAAGGAAATATAAGTAAAAAGAGTGGAACGCAATATTTTTCCAGGACTCTTCATTTCGCCTGATTTTTGATATAATTTAAGAATTTTCGGTATTGGCCGTTTGTAGATGGGAAATGTAAGTAAAGCCACAGGAACACCATATTTTTCTAACATTCTTCATTTCGCTTTATTTTGCAGAGGAAATCGAGAAAAATAATTGAAAATGATATATATTATGAATTCTCGATATTGGGCGTTTATTCAAAGGAAATATAAGTAAAAAGAGTGGAACGCAATATTTTTCCAGGACTCTTCATTTCGCCTGATTTTTGATATATATTAAAAATTTTCGGTATTGACCGTTTGTACAGGGGAAATGAAAGTAAAGCCACAGGAACACCATATTTTTCTAACATTCTTCATTTCGGTTTTTTTTGCAGAGGAAATCGAGTAAAATAATTGAAAATGATATATTTTATGAATTCTCGATATTGGGCGTTTATTCAAAGGAAATATAAGTAAAAAGAGTGGAACGCAATATTTTTCCAGGACTCTTCATTTCGCCTGATTTTTGATATATATTAAAAATTTTCGGTATTGGCCGTTTGTACAGGGGAAATGAAAGTAAAGCCACAGAAACACCATATTATTCCAACATTCTTCATTTCGCTTTATTTTGCAGAGGAAATCGAGAAAAATAATTGAAAATGATATATTTTATGAATTCTCGATATTGGGTGTTTATTCAGAGGAAATATAAGTTAAAAGAGTGGAACGCAATATTTTTCCAGGACTCTTCATTTCGCCTGATTTTTGATATAATTTAAGAATTTTCGGTATTGGCCGTTTGTACATGGGAAATGTAAGTAAAGCCACAGGAACACCATATTTTTCTAACATTCTTCATTTCGCTTTATTTTGCAGAGGAAATCGAGAAAAATAATTGAAAATGATAAATATTATGAATTCTCGATATTGGGCGTTTATTCAAAGGAAATATAAGTAAAAAGAGTGGAACGCAATATTTTTCCAGGACTCTTCATTTCGCCTGATTTTTGATATAATTTAAGAATTTTCGGTATTTACCGTTTGTACATGGGAAATGTAAGTAAAGCCACAGGAACACCATATTTTTCTAACATTCTTCATTTCGGTTTTTTTTGCAGAGGAAATCGAGTAAAATAATTGAAAATGATATATTTTATGAATTCTCGATATTGGGCGTTTATTCAAAGGAAATATAAGTAAAAAGAGTGGAACGCAATATTTTTCCAGGACTCTTCATTTCGCCTGATTTTTGATATATATTAAAAATTTTCGGTATTGGCCGTTTGTACAGGGGAAATGAAAGTAAAGCCACAGAAACACCATATTATTCCAACATTCTTCATTTCGCTTTATTTTGCAGAGGAAATCGAGTAAAATAATTGAAAATGATATATTTTATGAATTCTCGATATTGGGCGTTTATTCAAAGGAAATATAAGTAAAAAGAGTGGAACGCAATATTTTTCCAGGACTCTTCATTTCGCCTGATTTTTGATATAATTTAAGAATTTTCGGTATTGGCCGTTTGTAGATGGGAAATGTAAGTAAAGCCACAGGAACACCATATTTTTCTAACATTCTTCATTTCGCTTTATTTTGCAGAGGAAATCGAGAAAAATAATTGAAAATGATAAATATTATGAATTCTCGATATTGGGCGTTTATTCAAAGGAAATATAAGTAAAAAGAGTGGAACGCAATATTTTTCCAGGACTCTTCATTTCGCCTGATTTTTGATATAATTTAAGAATTTTCGGTATTGGCCGTTTGTACATGGGAAATGTAAGTAAAGCCACAGGAACACCATATTTTTCTAACATTCTTCATTTCGGTTTTTTTTGCAGAGGAAATCGAGTAAAATAATTGAAAATGATATATTTTATGAATTCTCGATATTGGGCGTTTATTCAAAGGAAATATAAGTAAAAAGAGTGGAACGCAATATTTTTCCAGGACTCTTCATTTCGCCTGATTTTTGATATATATTAAAAATTTTCGGTATTGGCCGTTTGTACAGGGGAAATGAAAGTAAAGCCACAGAAACACCATATTATTCCAACATTCTTCATTTCGCTTTATTTTGCAGAGGAAATCGAGTAAAATAATTGAAAATGATATATTTTATGAATTCTCGATATTGGGCGTTTATTCAAAGGAAATATAAGTAAAAAGAGTGGAACGCAATATTTTTCCAGGTCTCTTCATTTCGCCTGATTTTTGATATAATTTAAGAATTTTCGGTATTGGCCGTTTGTACATGGGAAATGTAAGTAAAGCCACAGGAACACCATATTTTTCTAACATTCTTCATTTCGGTTTTTTTTGCAGAGGAAATCGAGTAAAATAATTGAAAATGATATATTTTATGAATTCTCGATATTGGGCGTTTATTCAAAGGAAATATAAGTAAAAAGAGTGGAACGCAATATTTTTCCAGGTCTCTTCATTTCGCCTGATTTTTGATATAATTTAAGAATTTTCGGTATTGGCCGTTTGTAGATGGGAAATGTAAGTAAAGCCACAGGAACACCATATTTTTCTAACATTCTTCATTTCGGTTTTTTTTGCAGAGGAAATCGAGTAAAATAATTGAAAATGATATATTTTATGAATTCTCGATATTGGGCGTTTATTCAAAGGAAATATAAGTAAAAAGAGTGGAACGCAATATTTTTCCAGGTCTCTTCATTTCGCCTGATTTTTGATATAATTTAAGAATTTTCGGTATTGGCCGTTTTTAGATGGGAAATGTAAGTAAATCCACAGGAACACCATATTTTTCCAACATTCTTCATTTCGTCTTATTTTGCAGAGGAAATCGAGAAAAATAATTGAAAATGATATATATTATGAATTCTTGATATTGGGCGATTATTCATAGGAAATATAAGTAAAAAGTGTGGAACGCAATATTTTTCCAGGACTCTTCATTTCGCCTGATTTTTGATATAATTTAAGAATTTTCGGTATTGGCCGTTTGTAGATGGGAAATGTAAGTAAAGCCACAGGAACACCATATTTTTCTAACATTCTTCATTTCGCTTTATTTTGCAGAGGAAATCGAGAAAAATAATTGAAAATGATATATATTATGAATTCTCGATATTGGGCGTTTATTCAAAGGAAATATAAGTAAAAAGAGTGGAACGCAATATTTTTCCAGGACTCTTCATTTCGCCTGATTTTTGATATAATTTAAGAATTTTCGGTATTGGCCGTTTGTAGATGGGAAATGTAAGTAAATCCACAGGAACACCATATTTTTCTAACATTCTTCATTTCGGTTTTTTTTGCAGAGGAAATCGAGTAAAATAATTGAAAATGATATATTTTATGAATTCTCGATATTGGGCGTTTATTCAAAGGAAATATAAGTAAAAAGAGTGGAACGCAATATTTTTCCAGGACTCTTCATTTCGCCTGATTTTTGATATAATTTAAGAATTTTCGGTATTGGCCGTTTGTACATGGGAAATGTAAGTAAAGCCACAGGAACACCATATTTTTCCAACATTCTTCATTTCGCTTTATTTTGCAGAGGAAATCGAGTAAAATAATTGAAAATGATATATTTTATGAATTCTCGATATTGGGCGTTTATTCAAAGGAAATATAAGTAAAAAGAGTGGAACGCAATATTTTTCCAGGACTCTTCATTTCGCCTCATTTTTGATATAATTTAAGAATTTTCGGTATTGGCCGTTTGTAGATGGGAAATGTAAGTAAATCCACAGGAACACCATATTTTTCTAACATTCTTCATTTCGGTTTTTTTTGCAGAGGAAATCGAGTAAAATAATTGAAAATGATATATTTTATGAATTCTCGATATTCGGCGTTTATTCAAAGGAAATATAAGTAAAAAGAGTGGAACGCAATATTTTTCCAGGACTCTTCATTTCTCCTGATTTTTGATATAATTTAAGAATTTTCGGTATTGGCCGTTTGTACAGGGGAAATGAAAGTAAAGCCACAGAAACACCATATTATTCCAACATTCTTCATTTCGCTTTATTTTGCAGAGGAAATCGAGTAAAATAATTGAAAATGATATATTTTATGAATTCTCGATATTGGGCGTTTATTCAAAGGAAATATAAGTAAAAAGAGTGGAACGCAATATTTTTCCAGGACTCTTCATTTCGCCTGATTTTTGATATATATTAAAAATTTTCGGTATTGGCCGTTTGTACAGGGGAAATGAAAGTAAAGCCACAGAAACACCATATTATTCCAACATTCTTCATTTCGCTTTATTTTGCAGAGGAAATCGAGTAAAATAATTGAAAATGATATATTTTATGAATTCTCGATATTGGGCGTTTATTCAAAGGAAATATAAGTAAAAAGAGTGGAACGCAATATTTTTCCAGGTCTCTTCATTTCGCCTGATTTTTGATATAATTTAAGAATTTTCGGTATTGGCCGTTTGTACATGGGAAATGTAAGTAAAGCCACAGGAACACCATATTTTTCTAACATTCTTCATTTCGGTTTTTTTTGCAGAGGAAATCGAGTAAAATAATTGAAAATGATATATTTTATGAATTCTCGATATTGGATGTTTATTCAAAGGAAATATAAGTAAAAAGAGTGGAACGCAATATATTTCCAGGTCTCTTCATTTCGCCTGATTTTTGATATAATTTAAGAATTTTCGGTATTGGCCGTTTGTAGATGGGAAATGTAAGTAAAGCCACAGGAACACCATATTTTTCTAACATTCTTCATTTCGCCTTTTTTTTGCAGAGGAAATCGAGTAAAATTATTGAAAATGATATATTTTATGAATTCTCGATATTGGGCGTTTATTCAAAGGAAATATAAGTAAAAAGAGTGGAACGCAATATTTTTCCAGGTCTCTTCATTTCGCCTGATTTTTGATATAATTTAAGAATTTTCGGTATTGGCCGTTTGTAGATGGGAAATGTAAGTAAAGCCACAGGAACACCATATTTTTCTAACATTCTTCATTTCGGTTTTTTTTGCAGAGGAAATCGAGTAAAATAATTGAAAATGATATATTTTATGAATTCTCGATATTGGGCGTTTATTCAAAGGAAATATAAGTAAAAAGAGTGGAACGCAATATTTTTCCAGGTCTCTTCATTTCGCCTGATTTTTGATATAATTTAAGAATTTTCGGTATTGGCCGTTTTTAGATGGGAAATGTAAGTAAATCCACAGGAACACCATATTTTTCCAACATTCTTCATTTCGTCTTATTTTGCAGAGGAAATCGAGAAAAATAATTGAAAATGATATATATTATGAATTCTTGATATTGGGCGATTATTCATAGGAAATATAAGTAAAAAGTGTGGAACGCAATATTTTTCCAGGACTCTTCATTTCGCCTGATTTTTGATATAATTTAAGAATTTTCGGTATTGGCCGTTTGTAGATGGGAAATGTAAGTAAAGCCACAGGAACACCATATTTTTCTAACATTCTTCATTTCGCTTTATTTTGCAGAGGAAATCGAGAAAAATAATTGAAAATGATATATATTATGAATTCTCGATATTGGGCGTTTATTCAAAGGAAATATAAGTAAAAAGAGTGGAACGCAATATTTTTCCAGGACTCTTCATTTCGCCTGATTTTTGATATAATTTAAGAATTTTCGGTATTGGCCGTTTGTAGATAGGAAATGTAAGTAAAGCCACAGGAACACCATATTTTTCCAACATTCTTCATTTTGCCTTATTTTGCAGAGGAAATCGAGAAAAATAATTGAAAATGATATATTTTATGAATTCTCGATATTGAGCGTTTATTCAAAGGAAATATAAGTAAAAAGAGTGGAACGCAATATTTTTCCAGGACTCTTCATTTCGCCTGATTTTTGATATAATTTAAGAATTTTCGGTATTGGCCGTTTGTAGATGGGAAATGTAAGTAAATCCACAGGAACACCATATTTTTCCAACATTCTTCATTTTGCCTTATTTTGCAGAGGAAATCGAGAAAAATAATTGAAAATGATATATTTTATGAATTCTCGATATTGGGCGTTTATTCAAAGGAAATATAAGTAAAAAGAGTGGAACGCAATATTTTTCCAGGACTCTTCATTTCGCCTGATTTTCGATATAATTTAAGAATTTTCGGTATTGGCCGTTTGTAGATAGGAAATGTAAGTAAAGCCACAGGAACACCATATTTTTCTAACATTCTTCATTTCGGTTTTTTTTGCAGAGGAAATCGAGTAAAATAATTGAAAATGATATATTTTGTGAATTCTCGATATTGGGCGTTTATTCAAAGGAAATATAAGTAAAAAGAGTGGAACGCAATATTTTTCCAGGACTCTTCATTTCGCCTGATTTTTGATATAATTTAAGAATTTTCGGTATTGGCCGTTTGTACATGGGAAATGTAAGTAAAGCCACAGGAACACCATATTTTTCCAACATTCTTCATTTTGCCTTATTTTGCAGAGGAAATCGAGAAAAATAATTGAAAATGATATATTTTATGAATTCTCGATATTGGGCGTTTATTCAAAGGAAATATAAGTAAAAAGAGTGGAACGCAATATTTTTCCAGGACTCTTCATTTCGCCTGATTTTTGATATAATTTAAGAATTTTCGGTATTGGCCGTTTGTAGATGGGAAATGTAAGTAAATCCACAGGAACACCATATTTTTCTAACATTCTTCATTTCGGTTTTTTTTGCAGAGGAAATCGAGTTAAATAATTGAAAATGATATATTTTATGAATTCTCGATATTGGGCGTTTATTCAAAGGAAATATAAGTAAAAAGAGTGGAACGCAATATTTTTCCAGGTCTCTTCATTTCGCCTGATTTTTGATATAATTTAAGAATTTTCGGTATTGGCCGTTTTTAGATGGGAAATGTAAGTAAATCCACAGGAACACCATATTTTTCCAACATTCTTCATTTCGTCCTATTTTGCAGAGGAAATCGAGTAAAATAATTGAAAATGATATATTTTATGAATTCTCGATATTGGGCGTTTATTCAAAGGAAATATAAGAAAAAACTTTGGAACGCAATATTTTTCCAGGACTTTTCTTTTCGCCTGATTTTTGATATAATTTAAGAATTTTCGGTATTGGCCGTTTGTAGATGGGAAATGTAAGTAAAGCCACAGGAACACCATATTTTTCTAACATTCTTCATTTAGCTTTATTTTGCAGAGGAAATCGAGAAAAATAATTGAAAATGATATATATTATGAATTCTCGATATTGGGCGTTTAATTAAAGGAAATATAAGTAAAAAGAGTGGAACGCAATATTTTTCCAGGACTCTTCATTTCGCCTGATTTTTGATATAATTTAAGAATTTTCGGTATTGGCCGTTTGTAGATGGGAAATGTAAGTAAAGCCACAGGAACACCATATTTTTCTAACATTCTTCATTTCGCTTTTTTTTGCAGAGGAAATCGAGTAAAATAATTGAAAATGATAAATTTTATGAATTCTCGATATTGGGCGTTTATTCAAAGGAAATATAAGTAAAAAGAGTGGAACGCAATATTTTTCCAGGACTTTTCTTTTCGCCTGATTTTGGATATAATTTAAGAATTTTCGGTATTGGCCGTTTGTAGATGGGAAATGTAAGTAAAGCCACAGGAACACCATATTTTTCTAACATTCTTCATTTCGCTTTATTTTGCAGAGGAAATCGAGAAAAATAATTGAAAATGATATATATTATGAATTCTCGATATTGGGCGTTTATTCAAAGGAAATATAAGTAAAAAGAGTTGAACGCAATATTTTTCCAGGACTCTTCATTTCGCCTGATTTTTGATATAATTTTAGAATTTTCGGTATTGGCCGTTTGTACATGGGAAATGTAAGTAAAGCCACAGGAAGACCATATTTTTCTAACATTCTTCATTTCGCTTTTTTTTGCAGAGGAAATCGAGTAAAATAATTGAAAATGATATATTTTATGAATTCTCGATATTGGGTGTTTATTCAAAGGAAATATAAGTTAAAAGAGTGGAACGCAATATTTTTCCAGGACTCTTCATTTCGCCTGATTTTTGATATAATTTAAGAATTTTCGGTATTGGCCGTTTGTACATGGGAAATGTAAGTAAAGCCACAGGAACACCATATTTTTCTAACATTCTTCATTTCGCTTTATTTTGCAGAGGAAATCGAGAAAAATAATTGAAAATGATATATATTATGAATTCTCGATATTGGGCGTTTATTCAAAGGAAATATAAGTAAAAACTTTGGAACGCAATATTTTTCCAGGACTTTTCTTTTCGCCTGATTTTTGATATAATTTAAGAATTTTCGGTATTGGCCGTTTGTAGATGGGAAATGTAAGTAAAGCCACAGGAACACCATATTTTTCTAACATTCTTCATTTCGCTTTATTTTGCAGAGGAAATCGAGAAAAATAATTGAAAATGATATATTTTATGAATTCTCGATATTGGGCGATTATTCAAAGGAAATATAAGTAAAAAGTGTGGAACGCAAAATTTTTCAGGACTTTTCTTTTCGCCTGATTTTGGATATAATTTAAGAATTTTCGGTATTGGCCGTTTGTAGATGGGAAATGTAAGTAAAGCCACAGGAACACCATATTTTTCTAACATTCTTCATTTCGCTTTATTTTGCAGAGGAAATCGAGAAAAATAATTGAAAATGATATATATTATGAATTCTCGATATTGGGCGTTTATTCAAAGGAAATATAAGTAAAAAGAGTGGAACGCAATATTTTTCCAGGACTCTTCATTTCGCCTGATTTTTGATATAATTTAAGAATTTTCGGTATTGGCCGTTTGTAGATGGGAAATGTAAGTAAATCCACAGGAACACCATATTTTTCTAACATTCTTCATTTCGGTTTTTTTTGCAGAGGAAATCGAGTTAAATAATTGAAAATGATATATTTTATGAATTTTGGATATTGGGCGTTTATTCAAAGGAAATATAAGTAAAAAGAGTGGAACGCAATATTTTTCCAGGACTTTTCTTTTCGCCTGATTTTTGATATAATTTAAGAATTTTCGGTATTGGCCGTTTGTAGATGGGAAATGTAAGTAAAGCCACAGGAACACCATATTTTTCTAACATTCTTCATTTAGCTTTATTTTGCAGAGGAAATCGAGAAAAATAATTGAAAATGATATATATTATGAATTCTCGATATTGGGCGTTTATTCAAAGGAAATATAAGTAAAAAGAGTGGAACGCAATATTTTTCCAGGACTCTTCATTTCGCCTGATTTTTGATATAATTTAAGAATTTTCGGTATTGGCCGTTTGTAGATGGGAAATGTAAGTAAAGCCACAGGAACACCATATTTTTCTAACATTCTTCATTTAGCTTTATTTTGCAGAGGAAATCGAGAAAAATAATTGAAAATGATATATATTATGAATTCTCGATATTGGGCGTTTATTCAAAGGAAATATAAGTAAAAAGAGTGGAACGCAATATTTTTCCAGGACTCTTCATTTCGCCTGATTTTTGATATAATTTAAGAATTTTCGGTATTGGCCGTTTGTAGATGGGAAATGTAAGTAAATCCACAGGAACACCATATTTTTCTAACATTCTTCATTTCGGTTTTTTTTGCAGAGGAAATCGAGTTAAATAATTGAAAATGATATATTTTATGAATTTTGGATATTGGGCGTTTATTCAAAGGAAATATAAGTAAAAAGAGTGGAACGCAATATTTTTCCAGGACTCTTCATTTCGCCTGATTTTTGATATAATTTAAGAATTTTCGGTATTGGCCGTTTTTAGATGGGAAATGTAAGTAAATCCGCAGGAACACCATATTTTTCCAACATTCTTCATTTCGTCCTATTTTGCAGAGGAAATCGAGTAAAATAATTGAAAATGATATATTTTATGAATTCTCGATATTGGGCGTTTATTCAAAGGAAATATAAGAAAAAACTTTGGAACGCAATATTTTTCCAGGACTTTTCTTTTCGCCTGATTTTTGATATAATTTAAGAATTTTCGGTATTGGCCGTTTGTAGATGGGAAATGTAAGTAAAGCCACAGGAACACCATATTTTTCTAACATTCTTCATTTAGCTTTATTTTGCAGAGGAAATCGAGAAAAATAATTGAAAATGATATATATTATGAATTCTCGATATTGGGCGTTTATTCAAAGGAAATATAAGTAAAAAGAGTGGAACGCAATATTTTTCCAGGACTCTTCATTTCGCCTGATTTTTGATATAATTTAAGAATTTTCGGTATTGGCCGTTTGTAGATGGGAAATGTAAGTAAATCCACAGGAACACCATATTTTTCTAACATTCTTCATTTCGGTTTTTTTTGCAGAGGAAATCGAGTAAAATAATTGAAAATGATATATTTTATGAATTCTCGATATTGGGCGTTTATTCAAAGGAAATATAAGTAAAAAGAGTGGAACGCAATATTTTTCCAGGACTTTTCTTTTCGCCTGATTTTGGATATAATTTAAGAATTTTCGGTATTGGCCGTTTGTAGATGGGAAATGTAAGTAAAGCCACAGGAACACCATATTTTTCTAACATTCTTCATTTCGCTTTATTTTGCAGAGGAAATCGAGAAAAATAATTGAAAATGATATATATTATGAATTCTCGATATTGGGCGTTTATTCAAAGGAAATATAAGTAAAAAGAGTGGAACGCAATATTTTTCCAGGACTCTTCATTTCGCCTGATTTTTGATATAATTTAAGAATTTTCGGTATTGGCCGTTTGTAGATGGGAAATGTAAGTAAATCCACAGGAACACCATATTTTTCTAACATTCTTCATTTCGGTTTTTTTTGCAGAGGAAATCGAGTTAAATAATTGAAAATGATATATTTTATGAATTTTGGATATTGGGCGTTTATTCAAAGGAAATATAAGTAAAAAGAGTGGAACGCAATATTTTTCCAGGTCTCTTCATTTCGCCTGATTTTTGATATAATTTAAGAATTTTCGGTATTGGCCGTTTTTAGATGGGAAATGTAAGTAAATCCACAGGAACACCATATTTTTCCAACATTCTTCATTTCGTCCTATTTTGCAGAGGAAATCGAGTAAAATAATTGAAAATGATATATTTTATGAATTCTCGATATTGGGCGTTTATTCAAAGGAAATATAAGAAAAAACTTTGGAACGCAATATTTTTCCAGGACTTTTCTTTTCGCCTGATTTTTGATATAATTTAAGAATTTTCGGTATTGGCCGTTTGTAGATGGGAAATGTAAGTAAAGCCACAGGAACACCATATTTTTCTAACATTCTTCATTTAGCTTTATTTTGCAGAGGAAATCGAGAAAAATAATTGAAAATGATATATATTATGAATTCTCGATATTGGGCGTTTATTCAAAGGAAATATAAGTAAAAAGAGTGGAACGCAATATTTTTCCAGGACTCTTCATTTCGCCTGATTTTTGATATAATTTAAGAATTTTCGGTATTGGCCGTTTGTACATGGGAAATGTAAGTAAAGCCACAGGAACACCATATTTTTCTAACATTCTTCATTTCGCTTTTTTTTGCAGAGGAAATCGAGTAAAATAATTGAAAATGATAAATTTTATGAATTCTCGATATTGGGCGTTTATTCAAAGGAAATATAAGTAAAAAGAGTGGAACGCAATATTTTTCCAGGACTTTTCTTTTCGCCTGATTTTGGATATAATTTAAGAATTTTCGGTATTGGCCGTTTGTAGATGGGAAATGTAAGTAAAGCCACAGGAACACCATATTTTTCTAACATTCTTCATTTCGCTTTATTTTGCAGAGGAAATCGAGAAAAATAATTGAAAATGATATATATTATGAATTCTCGATATTGGGCGTTTATTCAAAGGAAATATAAGTAAAAAGAGTTGAACGCAATATTTTTCCAGGACTCTTCATTTCGCCTGATTTTTGATATAATTTTAGAATTTTCGGTATTGGCCGTTTGTAGATGGGAAATGTAAGTAAAGCCACAGGAACACCATATTTTTCTAACATTCTTCATTTCGCTTTATTTTGCAGAGGAAATCGAGAAAAATAATTGAAAATGATATATTTTATGAATTCTCGATATTGGGCGATTATTCAAAGGAAATATAAGTAAAAAGTGTGGCACGCAATATTTTTCCAGGACTTTTCTTTTCGCCTGATTTTTGATATAATTTAAGAATTTTCGGTATTGGCCGTTTGTAGATGGGAAATGTAAGTTAAGCCACAGGAACACCATATTTTTCTAACATTCTTCATTTCGCTTTATTTTGCAGAGGAAATCGAGAAAAATAATTGAAAATGATATATATTATGAATTCTCGATATTGGGCGTTTATTCAAAGGAAATATAAGTAAAAACTTTGGAACGCAATATTTTTCCAGGACTTTTCTTTTCGCCTGATTTTTGATATAATGTAAGAATTTTCTGTATTGGCCGTTTGTACAGGGGAAATGTAAGTAAAGCCACAGGAACACCATATTTTTCTAACATTCTTCATTTCGCTTTATTTTGCAGAGGAAATCGAGAAAAATAATTGAAAATGACATATATTTTGAATTCTCGATATTGGGCGTTTATTCAAAGGAAATGTAAGTAAAAAGAGTGGAACGCAATATTTTCCCAGGACTCTTCATTTCGCCTGATTTTTGATATATATTAAAAATTTTCGGTATTGGCCGTTTGTTGATGGGAAATGTAAGTAAAGCCACAGGAACACCATATTATTCTAACATTCTTCATTTCGCTTTATTTTGCAGAGGAAATCGAGTAAAATAATTGAAAATTATATATTTTATGAATTCTCGATATTGGGCGTTTATTCAAAGGAAATATAAGTAAAAAGAGTGGAACGCAATATTTTTCCAGGTCTCTTCATTTCGCCTGATTTTTGATATAATTTAAGAATTTTCGGTATTGGCCGTTTGTACATGGGAAATGTAAGTAAAGCCACAGGAACACCATATTTTTCCAACATTCTTCGTTTCGCTTTATTTTGCAGAGGAAATCGAGTAAAATAATTGAAAATGATATATTTTATGAATTCTCGATATTGGGCGTTTATTCAAAGGAAATATAAGTAAAAAGAGTGGAACGCAATATTTTTCCAGGTCTCTTCATTTCGCCTGATTTTTGATATATATTAAAAATTTTCGGTATTGGCCGTTTGTTGATGGGAAATGTAAGTAAAGCCACAGGAACACCATATTATTCTAACATTCTTCATTTCGCTTTATTTTGCAGAGGAAATCGAGTAAAATAATTGAAAATTATATATTTTATGAATTCTCGATATTGGGCGTTTATTCAAAGGAAATATAAGTAAAAAGAGTGGAACGCAATATTTTTCCAGGTCTCTTCATTTCGCCTGATTTTTGATATAATTTAAGAATTTTCGGTATTGGCCGTTTGTACATGGGAAATGTAAGTAAAGCCACAGGAACACCATATTTTTCCAACATTCTTCGTTTCGCTTTATTTTGCAGAGGAAATCGAGTAAAATAATTGAAAATGATATATTTTATGAATTCTCGATATTGGGCGTTTATTCAAAGGAAATATAAGTAAAAAGAGTGGAACGCAATATTTTTCCAGGTCTCTTCATTTCGCCTGATTTTTGATATATATTAAAAATTTTCGGTATTGGCCGTTTGTTGATGGGAAATGTAAGTAAAGCCACAGGAACACCATATTATTCTAACATTCTTCATTTCGCTTTATTTTGCAGAGGAAATCGAGTAAAATAATTGAAAATTATATATTTTATGAATTCTCGATATTGGGCGTTTATTCAAAGGAAATATAAGTAAAAAGAGTGGAACGCAATATTTTTCCAGGTCTCTTCATTTCGCCTGATTTTTGATATAATTTAAGAATTTTCGGTATTGGCCGTTTGTACATGGGAAATGTAAGTAAAGCCACAGGAACACCATATTTTTCTAACATTCTTCATTTCGGTTTTTTTTGCAGAGGAAATCGAGTAAAATAATTGAAAATGATATACTATATTTTATGAATTCTCGATATTGGATGTTTATTCAAAGGAAATATAAGTAAAAAGAGTGGAACGCAATATTTTTCCAGGTCTCTTCATTTCGCCTGATTTTTGATATAATTTAAGAATTTTCGGTATTGGCCGTTTGTAGATGGGAAATGTAAGTAAAGCCACAGGAACACCATATTTTTCTAACATTCTTCATTTCGCCTTTTTTTTGCAGAGGAAATCGAGTAAAATAATTGAAAATGATATACTATATTTTATGAATTCTCGATATTGGATGTTTATTCAAAGGAAATATAAGTAAAAAGAGTGGAACGCAATATTTTTCCAGGTCTCTTCATTTCGCCTGATTTTTGATATAATTTAAGAATTTTCGGTATTGGCCGTTTGTAGATGGGAAATGTAAGTAAAGCCACAGGAACACCATATTTTTCTAACATTCTTCATTTCGCCTTTTTTTTGCAGAGGAAATCGAGTAAAATAATTGAAAATGATATATTTTATGAATTCTCGATATTGGGCGTTTATTCAAAGGAAATATAAGTAAAAAGAGTGGAACGCAATATTTTTCCAGGTCTCTTCATTTCGCCTGATTTTTGATATAATTTAAGAATTTTCGGTATTGGCCGTTTGTTGATGGGAAATGTAAGTAAAGCCACAGGAACACCATATTTTTCCAACATTCTTCATTTCGCCTTATTTTGCAGAGGAAATCGAGTAAAATAATTGAAAATGATATATATTATGAATTCTCGATATTGGGCGTTTATTCAAAGGAAATATAAGTAAAAACTTTGGAACGCAATATTTTTCCAGGACTTTTCTTTTCGCCTGATTTTTGATATAATTTAAGAATTTTCGGTATTGGCCGTTTGTAGATGGGAAATGTAAGTAAAGCCACAGGAACACCATATTTTTCTAACATTCTTCATTTCGCTTTATTTTGCAGAGGAAATCGAGAAAAATAATTGAAAATGATATATATTATGAATTCTCGATATTGGGCGTTTATTCAAAGGAAATATAAGTAAAAAGAGTTGAACGCAATATTTTTCCAGGACTCTTCATTTCGCCTGATTTTTGATATAATTTTAGAATTTTCGGTATTGGCCGTTTGTAGATGGGAAATGTAAGTAAAGCCACAGGAACACCATATTTTTCTAACATTCTTCATTTCGCTTTATTTTGCAGAGGAAATCGAGAAAAATAATTGAAAATGATATATTTTATGAATTCTCGATATTGGGCGATTATTCAAAGGAAATATAAGTAAAAAGTGTGGCACGCAATATTTTTCCAGGACTTTTCTTTTCGCCTGATTTTTGATATAATTTAAGAATTTTCGGTATTGGCCGTTTGTAGATGGGAAATGTAAGTTAAGCCACAGGAACACCATATTTTTCTAACATTCTTCATTTCGCTTTATTTTGCAGAGGAAATCGAGAAAAATAATTGAAAATGATATATATTATGAATTCTCGATATTGGGCGTTTATTCAAAGGAAATATAAGTAAAAACTTTGGAACGCAATATTTTTCCAGGACTTTTCTTTTCGCCTGATTTTTGATATAATGTAAGAATTTTCTGTATTGGCCGTTTGTACAGGGGAAATGTAAGTAAAGCCACAGGAACACCATATTTTTCTAACATTCTTCATTTCGCTTTATTTTGCAGAGGAAATCGAGAAAAATAATTGAAAATGACATATATTTTGAATTCTCGATATTGGGCGTTTATTCAAAGGAAATGTAAGTAAAAAGAGTGGAACGCAATATTTTCCCAGGACTCTTCATTTCGCTTGATTTTTGATATAATTTAAGAATTTTCGGTATTGGCCGTTTGTACATGGGAAATGTAAGTAAAGCCACAGGAACACCATATTTTTCCAACATTCTTCATTTCGCTTTATTTTGTAGAGGAAATCGAGTAAAATAATTGAAAATGATATATTTTATGAATTCTCGATATTGGGCGTTTATTCAAAGGAAATATAAGTAAAAAGAGTGGAACGCAATATTTTTCCAGGACTTTTCTTTTCGCCTGATTTTTGATATAATTTAAGAATTTTCGGTATTGGCCGTTTGTACATGGGAAATGTAAGTAAAGCCACAGGAACACCATATTTTTCCAACATTCTTAATTTCGCCTTATTTTGCAGAGGAAGTCGAGTAAAATAATTGAAAATGATATATTTTATGAATTCTCGATATTGGGCGTTTTTTCACAGGAAATATAAGTAAAAAGAGTGGAACGCAATATTTTTCCAGGACTTTTCTTTTCGCCTGATTTTTGATATAATTTAAGAATTTTCGGTATTGGCCGTTTGTACATGGGAAATGTAAGTAAAGCCACAGGAACACCATATTTTTCCAACATTCTTCATTTCGCTTTATTTTGCAGAGGAAATCGAGTAAAATAATTGAAAATGATATATTTTATGAATTCTCGATATTGGGCGTTTATTCAAAGGAAATATAAGTAAAAAGAGTGGAACGCAATATTTTTCCAGGTCTCTTCATTTCGCCTGATTTTTGATATATATTAAAAATTTTCGGTATTGGCCGTTTGTTGATGGGAAATGTAAGTAAAGCCACAGGAACACCATATTATTCTAACATTCTTCATTTCGCTTTATTTTGCAGAGGAAATCGAGTAAAATAATTGAAAATTATATATTTTATGAATTCTCGATATTGGGCGTTTATTCAAAGGAAATATAAGTAAAAAGAGTGGAACGCAATATTTTTCCAGGTCTCTTCATTTCGCCTGATTTTTGATATAATTTAAGAATTTTCGGTATTGGCCGTTTGTACATGGGAAATGTAAGTAAAGCCACAGGAACACCATATTTTTCTAACATTCTTCATTTCGGTTTTTTTTGCAGAGGAAATCGAGTAAAATAATTGAAAATGATATACTATATTTTATGAATTCTCGATATTGGATGTTTATTCAAAGGAAATATAAGTAAAAAGAGTGGAACGCAATATTTTTCCAGGTCTCTTCATTTCGCCTGATTTTTGATATAATTTAAGAATTTTCGGTATTGGCCGTTTGTAGATGGGAAATGTAAGTAAAGCCACAGGAACACCATATTTTTCTAACATTCTTCATTTCGCCTTTTTTTTGCAGAGGAAATCGAGTAAAATAATTGAAAATGATATATTTTATGAATTCTCGATATTGGGCGTTTATTCAAAGGAAATATAAGTAAAAAGAGTGGAACGCAATATTTTTCCAGGTCTCTTCATTTCGCCTGATTTTTGATATAATTTAAGAATTTTCGGTATTGGCCGTTTGTAGATGGGAAATGTAAGTAAAGCCACAGGAACACCATATTTTTCCAACATTCTTCATTTCGCCTTATTTTGCAGAGGAAATCGAGTAAAATAATTGAAAATGATATATATTATGAATTCTCGATATTGGGCGTTTATTCAAAGGAAATATAAGTAAAAACTTTGGAACGCAATATTTTTCCAGGACTTTTCTTTTCGCCTGATTTTTGATATAATTTAAGAATTTTCGGTATTGGCCGTTTGTACATGGGAAATGTAAGTAAAGCCACAGGAACACCATATTTATCCAACATTCTTCATTTCGCTTTATTTTGCAGAGGAAATCGAGTAAAATAATTGAAAATGATATATTTTATGAATTCTCGATATTGGGCGTTTATTCAAAGGAAATATAAGTAAAAAGAGTGGAACGCAATATTTTTCCAGGTCTCTTCATTTCGCCTGATTTTTGATATATATTAAAAATTTTCGGTATTGGCCGTTTGTTGATGGGAAATGTAAGTAAAGCCACAGGAACACCATATTATTCTAACATTCTTCATTTCGCTTTATTTTGCAGAGGAAATCGAGAAAAATAATTGAAAATTATATATTTTATGAATTCTCGATATTGGGCGTTTATTCAAAGGAAATATAAGTAAAAAGAGTGGAACGCAATATTTTTCCAGGTCTCTTCATTTCGCCTGATTTTTGATATAATTTAAGAATTTTCGGTATTGGCCGTTTGTACATGGGAAATGTAAGTAAAGCCACAGGAACACCATATTTTTCTAACATTCTTCATTTCGGTTTTTTTTGCAGAGGAAATCGAGTAAAATAATTGAAAATGATATACTATATTTTATGAATTCTCGATATTGGATGTTTATTCAAAGGAAATATAAGTAAAAAGAGTGGAACGCAATATTTTTCCAGGTCTCTTCATTTCGCCTGATTTTTGATATAATTTAAGAATTTTCGGTATTGGCCGTTTGTAGATGGGAAATGTAAGTAAAGCCACAGGAACACCATATTTTTCTAACATTCTTCATTTCGCCTTTTTTTTGCAGAGGAAATCGAGTAAAATAATTGAAAATGATATATTTTATGAATTCTCGATATTGGGCGTTTATTCAAAGGAAATATAAGTAAAAAGAGTGGAACGCAATATTTTTCCAGGTCTCTTCATTTCGCCTGATTTTTGATATAATTTAAGAATTTTCGGTATTGGCCGTTTGTAGATGGGAAATGTAAGTAAAGCCACAGGAACACCATATTTTTCCAACATTCTTCATTTCGCCTTACTTTGCAGAGGAAATCGAGTAAAATAATTGAAAATGATATATTTTATGAATTCTCGATATTGGGCGTTTATTCAAAGGAAATATAAGTAAAAAGAGTGGAACGCAATATTTTTCCAGGTCTCTTCATTTCGCCTGATTTTTGATATAATTTAAGAATTTTCGGTATTGGCCGTTTGTACAGGGGAAATGAAAGTAAAGCCACAGAAACACCATATTTTTCTAACATTCTTCATTTCGGTTTTTTTTTCAGAGGAAATCGAGTAAAATAATTGAAAATGATATATTTTATGAATTCTCGATATTGGGCGTTTATTCAAAGTAAATATAAGTAAAAAGAGTGGAACGCAATATTTTTCCAGGACTCTTCATTTCGCCTGATTTTTGATATATATTAAAAATTTTCGGTATTGGCCGTTTGTACAGGGGAAATGAAAGTAAAGCCACAGAAACACCATATTATTCCAACATTCTTCATTTCGCTTTATTTTGCAGAGGAAATCGAGTAAAATAATTGAAAATGATATATTTTATGAATTCTCGATATTGGGCGTTTATTCAAAGGAAATATAAATAAAAAGAGTGGAACGCAATATTTTTCCAGGTCTCTTCATTTCGCCTGATTTTTGATATAATTTAAGAATTTTCGGTATTGGCCGTTTGTACATGGGAAATGTAAGTAAAGCCACAGGAACACCATATTTTTCTAACATTCTTCATTTCGGTTTTTTTTGCAGAGGAAATCGAGTAAAATAATTGAAAATGATATATTTTATTAATTCTCGATATTGGATGTTTATTCAAAGGAAATATAAGTAAAAAGAGTGGAACGCAATATTTTTCCAGGTCTCTTCATTTCGCCTGATTTTTGATATAATTTAAGAATTTTCGGTATTGGCCGTTTGTAGATGGGAAATGTAAGTAAAGCCACAGGAACACCATATTTTTCTAACATTCTTCATTTCGCCTTTTTTTTTGCAGAGGAAATCGAGTAAAATAATTGAAAATGATATATTTTATGAATTCTCGATATTGGGCGTTTATTCAAAGGAAATATAAGTAAAAAGAGTGGAACGCAATATTTTTCCAGGTCTCTTCATTTCGCCTGATTTTTGATATAATTTAAGAATTTTCGGTATTGGCCGTTTGTAGATGGGAAATGTAAGTAAAGCCACAGGAACACCATATTTTTCTAACATTCTTCATTTCGGTTTTTTTTGCAGAGGAAATCGAGTAAAATAATTGAAAATGATATATTTTATGAATTCTCGATATTGGGCGTTTATTCAAAGGAAATATAAGTAAAAAGAGTGGAACACAATATTTTTCCAGGACTCTTCATTTCGCCTGATTTTTGATATATATTAAAAATTTTCGGTATTGGCCGTTTGTACAGGGGAAATGAAAGTAAAGCCACAGAAACACCATATTATTCCAACATTCTTCATTTCGCTTTATTTTGCAGAGGAAATCGAGTAAAATAATTGAAAATGATATATTTTATGAATTCTCGATATTGGGCGTTTATTCAAAGGAAATATAAATAAAAAGAGTGGAACGCAATATTTTTCCAGGTCTCTTCATTTCGCCTGATTTTTGATATAATTTAAGAATTTTCGGTATTGGCCGTTTGTAGATGGGAAATGTAAGTAAAGCCACAGGAACACCATATTTTTCTAACATTCTTCATTTCGCCTTTTTTTTGCAGAGGAAATCGAGTAAAATAATTGAAAATGATATATTTTATGAATTCTCGATATTGGGCGTTTATTCAAAGGAAATATAAGTAAAAACTTTGGAACGCAATATTTTTCCAGGACTTTTCTTTTCGCCTGATTTTTGATATAATTTAAGAATTTTCGGTATTGGCCGTTTGTACATGGGAAATGTAAGTAAAGCCACAGGAACACCATATTTTTCCAACATTCTTCATTTCGCTTTATTTTGCAGAGGAAATCGAGTAAAATAATTGAAAATGATATATTTTATGAATTCTCGATATTGGGCGTTTATTCAAAGGAAATATAAGTAAAAAGAGTGGAACGCAATATTTTTCCAGGTCTCTTCATTTCGCCTGATTTTTGATATATATTAAAAATTTTCGGTATTGGCCGTTTGTTGATGGGAAATGTAAGTAAAGCCACAGGAACACCATATTATTCTAACATTCTTCATTTCGCTTTATTTTGCAGAGGAAATCGAGTAAAATAATTGAAAATTATATATTTTATGAATTTTCGATATTGGGCGTTTATTCAAAGGAAATATAAGTAAAAAGAGTGGAACGCAATATTTTTCCAGGTCTCTTCATTTCGCCTGATTTTTGATATAATTTAAGAATTTTCGGTATTGGCCGTTTGTACATGGGAAATGTAAGTAAAGCCACAGGAACACCATATTTTTCTAACATTCTTCATTTCGGTTTTTTTTGCAGAGGAAATCGAGTAAAATAATTGAAAATGATATACTATATTTTATGAATTCTCGATATTGGATGTTTATTCAAAGGAAATATAAGTAAAAAGAGTGGAACGCAATATTTTTCCAGGTCTCTTCATTTCGCCTGATTTTTGATATAATTTAAGAATTTTCGGTATTGGCCGTTTGTAGATGGGAAATGTAAGTAAAGCCACAGGAACACCATATTTTTCTAACATTCTTCATTTCGCCTTTTTTTTGCAGAGGAAATCGAGTAAAATAATTGAAAATGATATATTTTATGAATTCTCGATATTGGGCGTTTATTCAAAGGAAATATAAGTAAAAAGAGTGGAACGCAATATTTTTCCAGGACTCTTCATTTCGCCTGATTTTTGATATAATTTAAGAATTTTCGGTATTGGCCGTTTGTACATGGGAAATGTAAGTAAAGCCACAGGAACACCATATTTTTCCAACATTCTTCATTTCGCTTTATTTTGCAGAGGAAATCGAGTAAAATAATTGAAAATGATATATTTTATGAATTCTCGATATTGGGCGTTTATTCAAAGGAAATATAAGTAAAAAGAGTGGAACGCAATATTTTTCCAGGACTCTTCATTTCGCCTGATTTTTGATATAATTTAAGAATTTTCGGTATTGGCCGTTTGTAGATGGGAAATGTAAGTAAATCCACAGGAACACCATATTTTTCTAACATTCTTCATTTCGGTTTTTTTTGCAGAGGAAATCGAGTAAAATAATTGAAAATGATATATTTTATGAATTCTCGATATTGGGCGTTTATTCAAAGGAAATATAAGTAAAAAGAGTGGAACGCAATATTTTTCCAGGACTCTTCATTTCGCCTGATTTTTGATATAATTTAAGAATTTTCGGTATTGGCCGTTTGTACAGGGGAAATGAAAGTAAAGCCACAGAAACACCATATTATTCCAACATTCTTCATTTCGCTTTATTTTGCAGAGGAAATCGAGTAAAATAATTGAAAATGATATATTTTATGAATTCTCGATATTGGGCGTTTATTCAAAGGAAATATAAGTAAAAAGAGTGGAACGCAATATTTTTCCAGGACTCTTCATTTCGCCTGATTTTTGATATATATTAATAATTTTCGGTATTGGCCGTTTGTACAGGGGAAATGAAAGTAAAGCCACAGAAACACCATATTATTCCAACATTCTTCATTTCGCTTTATTTTGCAGAGAAAATCGAGTAAAATAATTGAAAATGATATATTTTATGAATTCTCGATATTGGGCGTTTATTCAAAGGAAATATAAGTAAAAAGAGTGGAACGCAATATTTTTCCAGGTCTCTTCATTTCGCCTGATTTTTGATATAATTTAAGAATTTTCGGTATTGGCCGTTTGTAGATGGGAAATGTAAGTAAAGCCACAGGAACACCATATTTTTCTAACATTCTTCATTTCGCCTTTTTTTTGCAGAGGAAATCGAGTAAAATTATTGAAAATGATATATTTTATGAATTCTCGATATTGGGCGTTTATTCAAAGGAAATATAAGTAAAAAGAGTGGAACGCAATATTTTTCCAGGACTTTTCTTTTCGCCTGATTTTTGATATAATTTAAGAATTTTCGGTATTGGCCGTTTGTAGATGGGAAATGTAAGTAAAGCCACAGGAACACCATATTTTTCTAACATTCTTCATTTCGGTTTTTTTTGCAGAGGAAATCGAGTAAAATAATTGAAAATGATATATATTATGAATTCTCGATATTGGGCGTTTATTCAAAGGAAATATAAGTAAAAAGAGTGGAACGCAATATTTTTCCAGGTCTCTTCATTTCGCCTGATTTTTGATATAATTTAAGAATTTTCGGTATTGGCCGTTTTTAGATGGGAAATGTAAGTAAATCCACAGGAACACCATATTTTTCCAACATTTTTCATTTCGTCTTATTTTGCAGAGGAAATCGAGAAAAATAATTGAAAATGATATATATTATGAATTCTTGATATTGGGCGATTATTCATAGGAAATATAAGTAAAAAGTGTGGAACGCAATATTTTTCCAGGACTCTTCATTTCGCCTGATTTTTGATATAATTTAAGAATTTTCGGTATTGGCCGTTTGTAGATGGGAAATGTAAGTAAAGCCACAGGAACACCATATTTTTCTAACATTCTTCATTTCGCTTTATTTTGCAGAGGAAATCGAGAAAAATAATTGAAAATGATATATATTATGAATTCTCGATATTGGGCGTTTATTCAAAGGAAATATAAGTAAAAAGAGTGGAACGCAATATTTTTCCAGGACTCTTCATTTCGCCTGATTTTTGATATTATTTAAGAATTTTCGGTATTGGCCGTTTGTAGATGGGAAATGTAAGTAAATCCACAGGAACACCATATTTTTCTAACATTCTTCATTTCGGTTTTTTTTGCAGAGGAAATCGAGTAAAATAATTGAAAATGATATATTTTATGAATTCTCGATATTGGGCGTTTATTCAAAGGAAATATAAGTAAAAAGAGTGGAACGCAATATTTTTCCAGGACTCTTCATTTCGCCTGATTTTTGATATAATTTAAGAATTTTCGGTATTGGCCGTTTGTACATAGGAAATGTAAGTAAAGCCACAGGAACACCATATTTTTCCAACATTCTTCATTTTGCCTTATTTTGCAGAGGAAATCGAGAAAAATAATTGAAAATGATATATTTTATGAATTCTCGATATTGGGCGTTTATTCAAAGGAAATATAAGTAAAAAGAGTGGAACGCAATATTTTTCCAGGACTCTTCATTTCGCCTGATTTTTGATATAATTTAAGAATTTTCGGTATTGGCCGTTTGTAGATGGGAAATGTAAGTAAATCCACAGGAACACCATATTTTTCTAACATTCTTCATTTCGGTTTTTTTTGCAGAGGAAATCGATTTAAATAATTGAAAATGATATATTTTATGAATTTTGGATATTGGGCGTTTATTCAAAGGAAATATAAGTAAAAAGAGTGGAACGCAATATTTTTCCAGGACTTTTCTTTTCGCCTGATTTTGGATATAATTTAAGAATTTTCGGTATTGGCCGTTTGTAGATGGGAAATGTAAGTAAAGCCACAGGAACACCATATTTTTCTAACATTCTTCATTTCGCTTTATTTTGCAGAGGAAATCGAGAAAAATAATTGAAAATGATATATATTATGAATTCTCGATATTGGGCGATTATTCTAAGGAAATATAAGTAAAAAGTGTGGAACGCAATATTTTTCCAGGACTCTTCATTTCGCCTGATTTTTGATATAATTTAAGAATTTTCGGTATTGGCCGTTTGTACATGGGAAATGTAAGTAAAGCCACAGGAACACCATATTTTTCTAACATTCTTCATTTCGCTTTTTTTTGCAGAGGAAATCGAGTAAAATAATTGAAAATGATATATTTTATGAATTCTCGATATTGGGTGTTTATTCAAAGGAAATATAAGTAAAAAGAGTGGAACGCAATATTTTTCCAGGACTCTTCATTTCGCCTGATTTTTGATATAATTTAAGAATTTTCGGTATTGGCCGTTTGTACATGGGAAATGTAAGTAAAGCCACAGGAACACCATATTTTTCTAACATTCTTCATTTCGCTTTATTTTGCAGAGGAAATCGAGAAAAATAATTGAAAATGATATATATTATGAATTCTCGATATTGGGCGTTTATTCAAAGGAAATATAAGTAAAAACTTTGGAACGCAATATTTTTCCAGGACTTTTCTTTTCGCCTGATTTTTGATATAATTTAAGAATTTTCGGTATTGGCCGTTTGTACACGGGAAATGTAAGTAAAGCCACAGGAACACCATATTTTTCTAACATTCTTCATTTCGCTTTATTTTGCAGAGGAAATCGAGAAAAATAATTGAAAATGATATATTTTATGAATTCTCGATATTGGGCGATTATTCAAAGGAAATATAAGTAAAAAGTGTGGAACGCAATATTTTTCCAGGACTCTTCATTTCGCCTGATTTTTGATATATATTAAGAATTTTCTGTATTGGCCGTTTGTACAGGGGAAATTAAAGTAAAGCCACAGAAACACCATATTATTCCAACATTCTTCATTTCGCTTTATTTTGCAGAGGAAATCGAGAAAAATAATTGAAAATGATATATATTATGAATTCTCGATATTGGGCGATTATTCTAAGGAAATATAAGTAAAAAGTGTGGAACGCAATATTTTTCCAGGACTCTTCATTTCGCCTGATTTTTGATATAATTTAAGAATTTTCGGTATTGGCCGTTTGTACATGGGAAATGTAAGTAAAGCCACAGGAACACCATATTTTTCTAACATTCTTCATTTCGCTTTTTTTTGCAGAGGAAATCGAGTAAAATAATTGAAAATGATAAATTTTATGAATTCTCGATATTGGGCGTTTATTCAAAGGAAATATAAGTAAAAAGAGTGGAACGCAATATTTTTCCAGGACTTTTCTTTTCGCCTGATTTTTGATATAATTTAAGAATTTTCGGTATTGGCCGTTTGTAGATGGGAAATGTAAGTAAAGCCACAGGAACACCATATTTTTCTAACATTCTTCATTTAGCTTTATTTTGCAGAGGAAATCGAGAAAAATAATTGAAAATGATATATATTATGAATTCTCGATATTGGGCGTTTATTCAAAGGAAATATAAGTAAAAAGAGTGGAACGCAATATTTTTCCAGGACTCTTCATTTCGCCTGATTTTTGATATAATTTAAGAATTTTCGGTATTGGCCGTTTGTACATGGGAAATGTAAGTAAAGCCACAGGAACACCATATTTTTCTAACATTCTTCATTTCGCTTTTTTTTGCAGAGGAAATCGAGTAAAATAATTGAAAATGATAAATTTTATGAATTCTCGATATTGGGCGTTTATTCAAAGGAAATATAAGTAAAAAGAGTGGAACGCAATATTTTTCCAGGACTTTTCTTTTCGCCTGATTTTGGATATAATTTAAGAATTTTCGGTATTGGCCGTTTGTAGATGGGAAATGTAAGTAAAGCCACAGGAACACCATATTTTTCTAACATTCTTCATTTCGCTTTATTTTGCAGAGGAAATCGAGAAAAATAATTGAAAATGATATATATTATGAATTCTCGATATTGGGCGATTATTCCAAGGAAATATAAGTAAAAAGTGTGGAACGCAATATTTTTCCAGGACTCTTCATTTCGCCTGATTTTTGATATAATTTAAGAATTTTCGGTATTGGCCGTTTGTACATGGGAAATGTAAGTAAAGCCACAGGAACACCATATTTTTCTAACATTCTTCATTTTGTTTTTTTTTGCAGAGGAAATCGAGTAAAATAATTGAAAATGATATATTTTATGAATTCTCGATATTGGGTGTTTATTCAAAGGAAATATAAGTAAAAAGAGTGGAACGCAATATTTTTCCAGGACTCTTCATTTCGCCTGATTTTTGATATAATTTAAGAATTTTCGGTATTGGCCGTTTGTACATGGGAAATGTAAGTAAAGCCACAGGAACACCATATTTTTCTAACATTCTTCATTTCGCTTTATTTTGCAGAGGAAATCGAGAAAAATAATTGAAAATGATATATATTATGAATTCTCGATATTGGGCGTTTATTCAAAGGAAATATAAGTAAAAACTTTGGAACGCAATATTTTTCCAGGACTTTTCTTTTCGCCTGATTTTTGATATAATTTAAGAATTTTCGGTATTGGCCGTTTGTAGATGGGAAATGTAAGTAAAGCCACAGGAACACCATATTTTTCTAACATTCTTCATTTCGCTTTATTTTGCAGAGGAAATCGAGAAAAATAATTGAAAATGATATATTTTATGAATTCTCGATATTGGGCGATTATTCAAAGGAAATATAAGTAAAAGGTGTGGAACGCAATATTTTTCCAGGACTCTTCATTTCGCCTGATTTTTGATATATATTAAGAATTTTCTGTATTGGCCGTTTGTACAGGGGAAATTAAAGTAAAGCCACAGAAACACCATATTATTCCAACATTCTTCATTTCGCTTTATTTTGCAGAGGAAATCGAGAAAAATAATTGAAAATGATATATATTATGAATTCTCGATATTGGGCGATTATTCTAAGGAAATATAAGTAAAAAGTGTGGAACGCAATATTTTTCCAGGACTCTTCATTTCGCCTGATTTTTGATATAATTTAAGAATTTTCGGTATTGGCCGTTTGTACATGGGAAATGTAAGTAAAGCCACAGGAACACCATATTTTTCTAACATTCTTCATTTCGCTTTTTTTTGCAGAGGAAATCGAGTAAAATAATTGAAAATGATATATTTTATGAATTCTCGATATTGGGTGTTTATTCAAAGGAAATATAAGTAAAAAGAGTGGAACGCAATATTTTTCCAGGACTCTTCATTTCGCCTGATTTTTGATATAATTTAAGAATTTTCGGTATTGGCCGTTTGTACATGGGAAATGTAAGTAAAGCCACAGGAACACCATATTTTTCTAACATTCTTCATTTCGCTTTATTTTGCAGAGGAAATCGAGAAAAATAATTGAAAATGATATATATTATGAATTCTCGATATTGGGCGTTTATTCAAAGGAAATATAAGTAAAAACTTTGGAACGCAATATTTTTCCAGGACTTTTCTTTTCGCCTGATTTTTGATATAATTTAAGAATTTTCGGTATTGGCCGTTTGTAGATGGGAAATGTAAGTAAAGCCACAGGAACACCATATTTTTCTAACATTCTTCATTTCGCTTTATTTTGCAGAGGAAATCGAGAAAAATAATTGAAAATGATATATTTTATGAATTCTCGATATTGGGCGTTTATTCAAAGGAAATATAAGTAAAAAGAGTGGAACGCAATATTTTTCCAGGTCTCTTCATTTCGCCTGATTTTTGATATAATTTAAGAATTTTCGGTATTGGCCGTTTTTAGATGGGAAATGTAAGTAAATCCACAGGAACACCATATTTTTCCAACATTTTTCATTTCGCTTTATTTTGCAGAGGAAATCGAGAAAAATAATTGAAAATGACATATATTATGAATTCTCGATATTGGGCGTTTATTCAAAGGAAATGTAAGTAAAAAGAGTGGAACGCAATATTTTCCCAGGACTCTTCATTTCGCCTGATTTTTGATATAATTTAAGAATTTTCGGTATTGGCCGTTTGTAGATGGGAAATGTAAGTAAAGCCACAGGAACATCATATTTTTCTAACATTCTTCATTTCGCTTTATTTTGCAGAGGAAATCGAGAAAAATAATTGAAAATGATATATATTATGAATTCTCGATATTGGGCGTTTATTCAAAGGAAATATAAGTAAAAACTTTGGAACGCAATATTTTTCCGGGACTTTTCTTTTCGCCTGATTTTTGATATAATTTAAGAATTTTCGGTATTGGCCGTTTGTAGATGGGAAATGTAAGTAAAGCCACAGGAACACCATATTTTTCTAACATTCTTCATTTCGCTTTTTTTTGCAGAGGAAATCGAGTAAAATAATTGAAAATGATATATTTTATGAATTCTCGATATTGGGTGTTTATTCAAAGGAAATATAAGTAAAAAGAGTGGAACGCAATATTTTTCCAGGACTCTTCATTTCGCCTGATTTTTGATATAATTTAAGAATTTTCGGTATTGGCCGTTTGTAGATGGGAAATGTAAGTAAAGCCACAGGAACACCATATTTTTCTAACATTCTTCATTTCGCTTTATTTTGCAGAGGAAATCGAGAAAAATAATTGAAAATGATATATTTTATGAATTCTCGATATTGGGCGATTATTCAAAGGAAATATAAGTAAAAAGTGTGGAACGCAATATTTTTCCAGGACTCTTCATTTCGCCTGATTTTTGATATATATTAAGAATTTTCTGTATTGGCCGTTTGTACAGGGGAAATTAAAGTAAAGCCACAGAAACACCATATTATTCCAACATTCTTCATTTCGCTTTATTTTGCAGAGGAAATCGAGAAAAATAATTGAAAATGATATATATTATGAATTCTCGATATTGGGCGATTATTCAAAGGAAATATAAGTAAAAAGTGTGGAACGCAATATTTTTCCAGGACTCTTCATTTCGCCTGATTTTTGATATAATTTAAGAATTTTCGGTATTGGCCGTTTGTACAGGGGAAATGAAAGTAAAGCCACAAAAACACCATATTATTCCAACATTCTTCATTTCGCTTTATTTTGCAGAGGAAATCGAGAAAAATAATTGAAAATGATATATTTTATGAATTCTCGATATTGGGCGATTATTCAAAGGAAATATAAGTAAAAAGTGTGGAACGCAATATTTTTCCAGGACTTTTCTTTTCGCCTGATTTTTGATATAATTTAAGAATTTTCGGTATTGGCCGTTTGTAGATGGGAAATGTAAGTTAAGCCACAGGAACACCATATTTTTCTAACATTCTTCATTTCGCTTTATTTTGCAGAGGAAATCGAGAAAAATAATTGAAAATGATATATATTATGAATTCTCGATATTGGGCGTTTATTCAAAGGAAATATAAGTAAAAACTTTGGAACGCAATATTTTTCCAGGACTTTTCTTTTCGCCTGATTTTTGATATAATTTAAGAATTTTCGGTATTGGCCGTTTGTACATGGGAAATGTAAGTAAAGCCACAGGAACATCATACTTTTCTAACATTCTTCATTTCGCTTTATTTTGCAGAGGAAATCGAGAAAAATAATTGAAAATGATATATATTATGAATTCTCGATATTGGGCGTTTATTCAAAGGAAATATAAGTAAAAACTTTGGAACGCAATATTTTTCCAGGACTTTTCTTTTCGCCTGATTTTTGATATAATTTAAGAATTTTCGGTATTGGCCGTTTGTAGATGGGAAATGTAAGTAAAGCCACAGGAACACCATATTTTTCTAACATTCTTCATTTCGCTTTATTTTGCAGAGGAAATCGAGAAAAATAATTGAAAATGACATATATTATGAATTCTCGATATTGGGCGTTTATTCAAAGGAAATGTAAGTAAAAAGAGTGGAACGCAATATTTTCCCAGGACTCTTCATTTCGCCTGATTTTTGATATAATTTAAGAATTTTCGGTATTGGCCGTTTGTACATGGGAAATGTAAGTAAAGCCACAGGAACATCATATTTTTCTAACATTCTTCATTTCGCTTTATTTTGCAGAGGAAATCGAGAAAAATAATTGAAAATGATATATTTTATGAATTCTCGATATTGGGCGATTATTCAGAGGAAATATAAGTAAAAAGTGTGGAACGCAATATTTTTCCAGGACTTTTCTTTTCGCCTGATTTTTGATATAATTTAAGAATTTTCGGTATTGGCCGTTTGTAGATGGGAAATGTAAGTTAAGCCACAGGAACACCATATTTTTCTAACATTCTTCATTTCGCTTTATTTTGCAGAGGAAATCGAGAAAAATAATTGAAAATGATATATATTATGAATTCTCGATATTGGGCGTTTATTCAAAGGAAATATAAGTAAAAACTTTGGAACGCAATATTTTTCCAGGACTTTGCTTTTCGCCTGATTTTTGATATAATTTAAGAATTTTCGGTATTGGCCGTTTGTAGATGGGAAATGTAAGTAAAGCCACAGGAACATCATATTTTTCCAACATTCTTAATTTCGCCTTATTTTGCAGAGGAAGTCGAGTAAAATAATTGAAAATGATATATTTTATGAATTCTCGATATTGGGCGTTTTTTCACAGGAAATATAAGTAAAAAGAGTGGAACGCAATATTTTTCCAGGACTTTTCTTTTCGCCTGATTTTTGATATAATTTAAGAATTTTCGGTATTGGCCGTTTGTACATGGGAAATGTAAGTAAAGCCACAGGAACACCACATTTTTCCAACATTCTTCTTTTCGCTTTATTTTGCAGAGGAAATCGAGAAGAATAATTGAAAATGACATATATTATGAATTCTCGATATTTTGCGTTTATTCAAAGGAAATGTAAGTAAAAAGAGTGGAACGCAATATTTTCCCAGGACTCTTCATTTCGCCTGATTTTTGATATAATTTAAGAATTTTCGGTATTGGCCGTTTGTACATGAGAAATGTAAGTAAAGCCACAGGAACACCACATTTTTCCAACATTCTTAATTTCGCCTTATTTTGCAGAGGAAGTCGAGTAAAATAATTGAAAATGATATATTTTATGAATTCTCGATATTGGGCGTTTTTTCATAGGAAATATAAGTAAAAAGAGTGGAACGCAATATTTTTCCAGGACTTTTCTTTTCGCCTGATTTTTGATATAATTTAAGAATTTTCGGTATTGGCCGTTTGTACAGGGGAAATGAAAGTAAAGCCACAGAAACACCATATTATTCCAACATTCTTCATTTCGCTTTATTTTGCAGAGGAAATCGAGAAAAATAATTGAAAATGACATATATTATGAATTCTCGATATTGGGCGTTTATTCAAAGGAAATGTAAGTAAAAAGTGTGGAACGCAATATTTTTCCAGGACTCTTCATTTCGCCTGATTTTTGATATATATTAAGAATTTTCGGTATTGGCCGTTTGTACAGGGGAAATGAAAGTAAAGCCACAAAAACACCATATTATTCCAACATTCTTCATTTCGCTTTATTTTGCAGAGGAAATCGAGAAAAATAATTGAAAATGATATATTTTATGAATTCTCGATATTGGGCGATTATTCAAAGGAAATATAAGTAAAAAGTGTGGAACGCAATATTTTTCCAGGACTTTTCTTTTCGCCTGATTTTTGATATAATTTAAGAATTTTCGGTATTGGCCGTTTGTAGATGGGAAATGTAAGTTAAGCCACAGGAACACCATATTTTTCTAACATTCTTCATTTCGCTTTATTTTGCAGAGGAAATCGAGAAAAATAATTGAAAATGATATATATTATGAATTCTCGATATTGGGCGTTTATTCAAAGGAAATATAAGTAAAAACTTTGGAACGCAATATTTTTCCAGGACTTTTCTTTTCGCCTGATTTTTGATATAATGTAAGAATTTTCGGTATTGGCCGTTTGTACATGGGAAATGTAAGTAAAGCCACAGGAACATCATATTTTTCTAACATTCTTCATTTCGCTTTATTTTGCAGAGGAAATCGAGAAAAATAATTGAAAATGATATATATTATGAATTCTCGATATTGGGCGTTTATTCAAAGGAAATATAAGTAAAAACTTTGGAACGCAATATTTTTCCAGGACTTTTCTTTTCGCCTGATTTTTGATATAATTTAAGAATTTTCGGTATTGGCCGTTTGTAAATGGGAAATGTAAGTAAAGCCACAGGAACACCATATTTTTCTAACATTCTTCATTTCGCTTTATTTTGCAGAGGAAATCGAGAAAAATAATTGAAAATGACATATATTATGAATTCTCGATATTGGGCGTTTATTCAAAGGAAATGTAAGTAAAAAGAGTGGAACGCAATATTTTCCCAGGACTCTTCATTTCGCCTGATTTTTGATATAATTTAAGAATTTTCGGTATTGGCCGTTTGTACATGAGAAATGTAAGTAAAGCCACAGGAACACCACATTTTTCCAACATTCTTAATTTCGCCTTATTTTGCAGAGGAAGTCGAGTAAAATAATTGAAAATGATATATTTTATGAATTCTCGATATTGGGCGTTTTTTCACAGGAAATATAAGTAAAAAGAGTGGAACGCAATATTTTTCCAGGACTTTTCTTTTCGCCTGATTTTTGATATAATTTAAGAATTTTCGGTATTGTCCGTTTGTACATGGGAAATGTAAGTAAAGCCACAGGAACACCATATTTTTCCAACATTCTTCATTTCGCCTTATTTTGCAGAGGAAATCGAGTAAAATAATTGAAAATGATATATTTTATGAATTCTCGATATTGGGCGTTTTTTCACAGGAAATATAAGTAAAAAGAGTGGAACGCAATATTTTTCCAGGACTCTTCATTTCGCCTGATTTTTGATATAATTTAAGAATTTTCGGTATTGGCCGTTTGTACATGAGAAATGTAAGTAAAGCCACAGGAACACCACATTTTTCCAACATTCTTAATTTCGCCTTATTTTGCAGAGGAAATCGAGAAAAATAATTGAAAATGATATATATTATGAATTCTCGATATTGGGCGTTTATTAAAAGGAAATATAAGTAAAAACTTTGGAACGCAATATTTTTCCAGGACTTTTTTTTTCGCCTGATTTTTGATATAATTTAAGAATTTTCGGTATTGGCCGTTTGTACATGGGAAATGTAAGTAAAGCCACAGGAACATCATACTTTTCTAACATTCTTCATTTCGCTTTATTTTGCAGAGGAAATCGAGAAAAATAATTGAAAATGATATATATTATGAATTCTCGATATTGGGCGTTTATTCAAAGGAAATATAAGTAAAAACTTTGGAACGCAATATTTTTCCAGGACTTTTCTTTTCGCCTGATTTTTGATATAATTTAAGAATTTTCGGTATTGGCCGTTTGTAGATGGGAAATGTAAGTAAAGCCACAGGAACATCATATTTTTCTAACATTCTTCATTTCGCTTTATTTTGCAGAGGAAATCGAGAAAAATAATTGAAAATGATATATTTTATGAATTCTCGATATTGGGCGATTATTCAGAGGAAATATAAGTAAAAAGTGTGGAACGCAATATTTTTCCAGGACTTTTCTTTTCGCCTGATTTTTGATATAATTTAAGAATTTTCGGTATTGGCCGTTTGTAGATGGGAAATGTAAGTTAAGCCACAGGAACACCATATTTTTCTAACATTCTTCATTTCGCTTTATTTTGCAGAGGAAATCGAGAAAAATAATTGAAAATGATATATATTATGAATTCTCGATATTGGGCGTTTATTCAAAGGAAATATAAGTAAAAACTTTGGAACGCAATATTTTTCCAGGACTTTTCTTTTCGCCTGATTTTTGATATAATTTAAGAATTTTCGGTATTGGCCGTTTGTAGATGGGAAATGTAAGTAAAGCCACAGGAACATCATATTTTTCCAACATTCTTAATTTCGCCTTATTTTGCAGAGGAAGTCGAGTAAAATAATTGAAAATGATATATTTTATGAATTCTCGATATTGGGCGTTTTTTCACAGGAAATATAAGTAAAAAGAGTGGAACGCAATATTTTTCCAGGACTTTTCTTTTCGCCTGATTTTTGATATAATTTAAGAATTTTCGGTATTGGCCGTTTGCACATGGGAAATGTAAGTAAAGCCACAGGAACACCACATTTTTCCAACATTCTTCTTTTCGCTTTATTTTGCAGAGGAAATCGAGAAGAATAATTGAAAATGACATATATTATGAATTCTCGATATTTTGCGTTTATTCAAAGGAAATGTAAGTAAAAAGAGTGGAACGCAATATTTTCCCAGGACTCTTCATTTCGCCTGATTTTTGATATAATTTAAGAATTTTCGGTATTGGCCGTTTGTACATGAGAAATGTAAGTAAAGCCACAGGAACACCACATTTTTCCAACATTCTTAATTTCGCCTTATTTTGCAGAGGAAGTCGAGTAAAATAATTGAAAATGATATATTTTATGAATTCTCGATATTGGGCGTTTTTTCATAGGAAATATAAGTAAAAAGAGTGGAACGCAATATTTTTCCAGGACTTTTCTTTTCGCCTGATTTTTGATATAATTTAAGAATTTTCGGTATTGGCCGTTTGTACAGGGGAAATGAAAGTAAAGCCACAGAAACACCATATTATTCCAACATTCTTCATTTCGCTTTATTTTGCAGAGGAAATCGAGAAAAATAATTGAAAATGACATATATTATGAATTCTCGATATTGGGCGTTTATTCAAAGGAAATGTAAGTAAAAAGTGTGGAACGCAATATTTTTCCAGGACTCTTCATTTCGCCTGATTTTTGATATATATTAAGAATTTTCGGTATTGGCCGTTTGTACAGGGGAAATGAAAGTAAAGCCACAAAAACACCATATTATTCCAACATTCTTCATTTCGCTTTATTTTGCAGAGGAAATCGAGAAAAATAATTGAAAATGATATATTTTATGAATTCTCGATATTGGGCGATTATTCAAAGGAAATATAAGTAAAAAGTGTGGAACGCAATATTTTTCCAGGACTTTTCTTTTCGCCTGATTTTTGATATAATTTAAGAATTTTCGGTATTGGCCGTTTGTAGATGGGAAATGTAAGTTAAGCCACAGGAACACCATATTTTTCTAACATTCTTCATTTCGCTTTATTTTGCAGAGGAAATCGAGAAAAATAATTGAAAATGATATATATTATGAATTCTCGATATTGGGCGTTTATTCAAAGGAAATATAAGTAAAAACTTTGGAACGCAATATTTTTCCAGGACTTTTCTTTTCGCCTGATTTTTGATATAATGTAAGAATTTTCGGTATTGGCCGTTTGTACATGGGAAATGTAAGTAAAGCCACAGGAACATCATATTTTTCTAACATTCTTCATTTCGCTTTATTTTGCAGAGGAAATCGAGAAAAATAATTGAAAATGATATATATTATGAATTCTCGATATTGGGCGTTTATTCAAAGGAAATATAAGTAAAAACTTTGGAACGCAATATTTTTCCAGGACTTTTCTTTTCGCCTGATTTTTGATATAATTTAAGAATTTTCGGTATTGGCCGTTTGTAAATGGGAAATGTAAGTAAAGCCACAGGAACACCATATTTTTCTAACATTCTTCATTTCGCTTTATTTTGCAGAGGAAATCGAGAAAAATAATTGAAAATGACATATATTATGAATTCTCGATATTGGGCGTTTATTCAAAGGAAATGTAAGTAAAAAGAGTGGAACGCAATATTTTCCCAGGACTCTTCATTTCGCCTGATTTTTGATATAATTTAAGAATTTTCGGTATTGGCCGTTTGTACATGAGAAATGTAAGTAAAGCCACAGGAACACCACATTTTTCCAACATTCTTAATTTCGCCTTATTTTGCAGAGGAAGTCGAGTAAAATAATTGAAAATGATATATTTTATGAATTCTCGATATTGGGCGTTTTTTCACAGGAAATATAAGTAAAAAGAGTGGAACGCAATATTTTTCCAGGACTTTTCTTTTCGCCTGATTTTTGATATAATTTAAGAATTTTCGGTATTGTCCGTTTGTACATGGGAAATGTAAGTAAAGCCACAGGAACACCATATTTTTCCAACATTCTTCATTTCGCCTTATTTTGCAGAGGAAATCGAGTAAAATAATTGAAAATGATATATTTTATGAATTCTCGATATTGGGCGTTTTTTCACAGGAAATATAAGTAAAAAGAGTGGAACGCAATATTTTTCCAGGACTCTTCATTTCGCCTGATTTTTGATATAATTTAAGAATTTTCGGTATTGCCCGTTTGTACATGAGAAATGTAAGTAAAGCCACAGGAACACCACATTTTTCCAACATTCTTAATTTCGCCTTATTTTGCAGAGGAAATCGAGAAAAATAATTGAAAATGATATATATTATGAATTCTCGATATTGGGCGTTTATTAAAAGGAAATATAAGTAAAAACTTTGGAACGCAATATTTTTCCAGGACTTTTTTTTTCGCCTGATTTTTGATATAATTTAAGAATTTTCGGTATTGGCCGTTTGTACATGGGAAATGTAAGTAAAGCCACAGGAACATCATACTTTTCTAACATTCTTCATTTCGCTTTATTTTGCAGAGGAAATCGAGAAAAATAATTGAAAATGATATATATTATGAATTCTCGATATTGGGCGTTTATTCAAAGGAAATATAAGTAAAAACTTTGGAACGCAATATTTTTCCAGGACTTTTCTTTTCGCCTGATTTTTGATATAATTTAAGAATTTTCGGTATTGGCCGTTTGTAGATGGGAAATGTAAGTAAAGCCACAGGAACACCATATTTTTCTAACATTCTTCATTTCGCTTTATTTTGCAGAGGAAATCGAGAAAAATAATTGAAAATGACATATATTATGAATTCTCGATATTGGGCGTTTATTCAAAGGAAATATAAGTAAAAACTTTGGAACGCAATATTTTTCCAGGACTTTTCTTTTCGCCTGATTTTTGATATAATTTAAGAATTTTCGGTATTGGCCGTTTGTAGATGGGAAATGTAAGTAAAGCCACAGGAACACCACATTTTTCTAACATTCTTCATTTCGCTTTTTTTTGCAGAGGAAATCGAGAAAAATAATTGAAAATGACATATATTATGAATTCTCGATATTGGGCGTTTATTCAAAGGAAATGTAAGTAAAAAGAGTGGAACGCAATATTTTCCCAGGACTCTTCATTTCGCCTGATTTTTGATATAATTTAAGAATTTTCGGTATTGGCCGTTTGTACATGAGAAATGTAAGTTAAGCCACAGGAACACCATATTTTTCTAACATTCTTCATTTCGCTTTATTTTGCAGAGGAAATCGAGAAAAATAATTGAAAATGATATATATTATGAATTCTCGATATTGGGCGTTTATTCAAAGGAAATATAAGTAAAAACTTTGGAACGCAATATTTTTCCAGGACTTTTCTTTTCGCCTGATTTTTGATATAATTTAAGAATTTTCGGTATTGGCCGTTTGTAGATGGGAAATGTAAGTAAAGCCACAGGAACATCATATTTTTCTAACATTCTTCATTTCGCTTTATTTTGCAGAGGAAATCGAGAAAAATAATTGAAAATAATATATATTATGAATTCTCGATATTGGGCGTTTATTCAAAGGAAATATAAGTAAAAACTTTGGAACGCAATATTTTTCCAGGACTTTTCTTTTCGCCTGATTTTTGATATAATTTAAGAATTTTCGGTATTGGCCGTTTGTACATGGGAAATGTAAGTAAAGCCACAGGAACACCACATTTTTCCAACATTCTTCTTTTCGCTTTATTTTGCAGAGGAAATCGAGAAAAATAATTGAAAATGACATATATTATGAATTCTCGATATTGGGCGTTTATTCAAAGGAAATGTAAGTAAAAAGAGTTAAACGCAATATTTTCCCAGGACTCTTCATTTCGCCTGATTTTTGATATAATTTAAGAATTTTCGGTATTGGCCGTTTGTACATGAGAAATGTAAGTAAAGCCACAGGAACACCACATTTTTCCAACATTCTTAATTTCGCCTTATTTTGCAGAGGAAGTCGAGTAAAATAATTGAAAATGATATATTTTATGAATTCTCGATATTGGGCGTTTTTTCACAGGAAATATAAGTAAAAAGAGTGGAACGCAATATTTTTCCAGGACTTTTCTCTTCGCCTGATTTTTGATATAATTTAAGAATTTTTGGTATTGGGCGTTTGTACATGGGAAATGTAAGTAAAGCCACAGGAACACCACATTTTTCCAACATTCTTAATTTCGCCTTATTTTGCAGAGGAAGTCGAGTAAAATAATTGAAAATGATATATTTTATGAATTCTCGATATTGGGCGTTTTTTCATAGGAAATATAAGTAAAAAGAGTGGAACGCAATATTTTTCCAGGACTTTTCTTTTCGCCTGATTTTTGATATAATTTAAGAATTTTCGGTATTGGCCGTTTGTACAGGGGAAATGAAAGTAAAGCCACAGAAACACCATATTATTCCAACATTCTTCATTTCGCTTTATTTTGCAGAGGAAATCGAGAAAAATAATTGAAAATGATATATATTATGAATTCTCGATATTGGGCGATTATTCAAAGGAAATATAAGTAAAAAGTGTGGAACGCAATATTTTTCCAGGACTCTTCATTTCGCCTGATTTTTGATATATATTAAGAATTTTCGGTATTGGCCGTTTGTACAGGGGAAATGAAAGTAAAGCCACAAAAACACCATATTATTCCAACATTCTTCATTTCGCTTTATTTTGCAGAGGAAATCGAGAAAAATAATTGAAAATGATATATTTTATGAATTCTCGATATTGGGCGATTCTTCAAAGGAAATATAAGTAAAAAGTGTGGAACGCAATATTTTTCCAGGACTTTTCTTTTCGCCTGATTTTTGATATAATTTAAGAATTTTCGGTATTGGCCGTTTGTAGATGGGAAATGTAAGTTAAGCCACAGGAACACCATATTTTTCTAACATTCTTCATTTCGCTTTATTTTGCAGAGGAAATCGAGAAAAATAATTGAAAATGATATATTTTATGAATTCTCGATATTGGGCGTTTATTCAAAGGAAATATAAGTAAAAACTTTGGAACGCAATATTTTTCCAGGACTTTTCTTTTCGCCTGATTTTTGATATAATGTAAGAATTTTCGGTATTGGCCGTTTGTACATGGGAAATGTAAGTAAAGCCACAGGAACATCATATTTTTCTAACATTCTTCATTTCGCTTTATTTTGCAGAGGAAATCGAGAAAAATAATTGAAAATGATATATATTATGAATTCTCGATATTGGGCGTTTATTCAAAGGAAATATAAGTAAAAACTTTGGAACGCAATATTTTTCCAGGACTTTTCTTTTCGCCTGATTTTTGATATAATTTAAGAATTTTCGGTATTGGCCGTTTGTAGATGGGAAATGTAAGTAAAGCCACAGGAACACCATATTTTTCTAACATTCTTCATTTCGCTTTATTTTGCAGAGGAAATCGAGAAAAATAATTGAAAATGACATATATTATGAATTCTCGATATTGGGCGTTTATTCAAAGGAAATGTAAGTAAAAAGAGTGGAACGCAATATTTTCCCAGGACTCTTCATTTCGCCTGATTTTTGATATAATTCAAGAATTTTCGGTATTGGCCGTTTGTACATGAGAAATGTAAGTAAAGCCACAGGAACACCACATTTTTCCAACATTCTTAATTTCGCCTTATTTTGCAGAGGAAGTCGAGTAAAATAATTGAAAATGATATATTTTATGAATTCTCGATATTGGGCGTTTTTTCACAGGAAATATAAGTAAAAAGAGTGGAACGCAATATTTTTCCAGGACTTTTCTTTTCGCCTGATTTTTGATATAATTTAAGAATTTTCGGTATTGGCCGTTTGTACAGGGGAAATGTAAGTAAAGCCACAGGAACACCATATTTTTCCAACATTCTTCATTTCGCCTTATTTTGCAGAGGAAATCGAGTAAAATAATTGAAAATGATATATTTTATGAATTCTCGATATTGGGCGTTTATTCAAAGGAAATATAAGTAAAAAGAGTGGAACGCAATATTTTTCCAGGACTCTTCATTTCGCCTGATTTTTGATATAATTTAAGAATATTCGGTATTGGCCGTTTGTACATGAGAAATGTAAGTAAAGCCACAGGAACACCACATTTTTCCAACATTCTTAATTTCGCCTTATTTTGCAGAGGAAGTCGAGTAAAATAATTGAAAATGATATATTTTATGAATTCTCGATATTGGGCGTTTATTCAAAGGAAATATAAGTAAAAACTTTGGAACGCAATATTTTTCCAGGACTTTTCTTTTCGCCTGATTTTTGATATAATTTAAGAATTTTCGGTATTGGCCGTTTGTACATGAGAAATGTAAGTAAAGCCACAGGAACACCACATTTTTCCAACATTCTTAATTTCGCCTTATTTTGCAGAGGAAGTCGAGTAAAATAATTGAAAATGATATATTTTATGAATTCTCGATATTGGGCGTTTTTTCACAGGAAATATAAGTAAAAAGAGTGGAACGCAATATTTTTCCAGGACTTTTCTTTTCGCCTGATTTTTGATATAATTTAAGAATTTTCGGTATTGGCCGTTTGTACATGGGAAATGTAAGTAAAGCCACAGGAACACCACATTTTTCCAACATTCTTCTTTTCGCTTTATTTTGCAGAGGAAATCGAGAAAAATAATTGAAAATGATATATTTTATGAATTCTCGATATTGGGCGATTATTCAAAGGAAATATAAGTAAAAAGTGTGGAACGCAATATTTTTCCAGGACTTTTCTTTTCGCCTGATTTTTGATATAATTTAAGAATTTTCGGTATTGGCCGTTTGTAGATGGGAAATGTAAGTTAAGCCACAGGAACACCATATTTTTCTAACATTCTTCATTTCGCTTTATTTTGCAGAGGAAATCGAGAAAAATAATTGAAAATGATATATTTTATGAATTCTCGATATTGGGCGATTATTCAAAGGAAATATAAGTAAAAAGAGTGGAACGCAATATTTTTCCAGGACTTTTCTTTTCGCCTGATTTTTGATATAATTTAAGAATTTTCGGTATTGGCCGTTTGTAGATGGGAAATGTAAGTAAAGCCACAGGAACATCATATTTTTCTAACATTCTTCATTTCGCTTTATTTTGCAGAGGAAATCGAGAAAAATAATTGAAAATGATATATATTATGAATTCTCGATATTGGGCGTTTATTCAAAGGAAATATAAGTAAAAACTTTGGAACGCAATATTTTTCCAGGACTTTTCTTTTCGCCTGATTTTTGATATAATTTAAGAATTTTCGGTATTGGCCGTTTGTACATGAGAAATGTAAGTAAAGCCACAGGAACACCACATTTTTCCAACATTCTTAATTTCGCCTTATTTTGCAGAGGAAGTCGAGTAAAATAATTGAAAATGATATATTTTATGAATTCTCGATATTGGGCGTTTTTTCACAGGAAATATAAGTAAAAAGAGTGGAACGCAATATTTTTCCAGGACTTTTCTTTTCGCCTGATTTTTGATATAATTTAAGAATTTTCGGTATTGGCCGTTTGTACATGGGAAATGTAAGTAAAGCCACAGGAACACCACATTTTTCCAACATTCTTCTTTTCGCTTTATTTTGCAGAGGAAGTCGAGTAAAATAATTGAAAATGACATATATTATGAATTCTCGATATTGGGCGTTTATTCAAAGGAAATGTAAGTAAAAAGAGTGGAACGCAATATTTTCCCAGGACTCTTCATTTCGCCTGATTTTTGATATAATTTAAGAATTTTCGGTATTGGCCGTATGTACATGAGAAATGTAAGTAAAGCCACAGGAACACCACATTTTTCCAACATTCTTAATTTCGCCTTATTTTGCAGAGGAAGTCGAGTAAAATAATTGAAAATGATATATTTTATGAATTCTCGATATTGGGCGTTTTTTCACAGGAAATATAAGTAAAAAGAGTGGAACGCAATATTTTTCCAGGACTTTTCTCTTCGTCTGATTTTTGATATAATTTAAGAATTTTCGGTATTGGCCGTTTGTACATGGGAAATGTAAGTAAAGCCACAGGAACACCACATTTTTCCAACATTCTTAATTTCGCCTTATTTTGCAGAGGAAGTCGAGTAAAATAATTGAAAATGATATATTTTATGAATTCTCGATATTGGGCGTTTTTTCATAGGAAATATAAGTAAAAAGAGTGGAACGCAATATTTTTCCAGGACTTTTCTTTTCGCCTGATTTTTGATATAATTTAAGAATTTTCGGTATTGGCCGTTTGTACATGAGAAATGTAAGTAAAGCCACAGGAACACCACATTTTTCCAACATTCTTAATTTCGCCTTATTTTGCAGAGGAAGTCGAGTAAAATAATTGAAAATGATATATTTTATGAATTCTCGATATTGGGCGTTTTTTCACAGGAAATATAAGTAAAAAGAGTGGAACGCAATATTTTTCCAGGACTTTTCTCTTCGCCTGATTTTTGATATAATTTAAGAATTTTTGGTATTGGGCGTTTGTACATGGGAAATGTAAGTAAAGCCACAGGAACACCACATTTTTCCAACATTCTTAATTTCGCCTTATTTTGCAGAGGAAGTCGAGTAAAATAATTGAAAATGATATATTTTATGAATTCTCGATATTGGGCGTTTTTTCATAGGAAATATAAGTAAAAAGAGTGGAACGCAATATTTTTCCAGGACTTTTCTTTTCGCCTGATTTTTGATATAATTTAAGAATTTTCGGTATTGGCCGTTTGTACAGGGGAAATGAAAGTAAAGCCACAGAAACACCATATTATTCCAACATTCTTCATTTCGCTTTATTTTGCAGAGGAAATCGAGAAAAATAATTGAAAATGATATATATTATGAATTCTCGATATTGGGCGATTATTCAAAGGAAATATAAGTAAAAAGTGTGGAACGCAATATTTTTCCAGGACTCTTCATTTCGCCTGATTTTTGATATATATTAAGAATTTTCGGTATTGGCCGTTTGTACAGGGGAAATGAAAGTAAAGCCACAAAAACACCATATTATTCCAACATTCTTCATTTCGCTTTATTTTGCAGAGGAAATCGAGAAAAATAATTGAAAATGATATATTTTATGAATTCTCGATATTGGGCGATTCTTCAAAGGAAATATAAGTAAAAAGTGTGGAACGCAATATTTTTCCAGGACTTTTCTTTTCGCCTGATTTTTGATATAATTTAAGAATTTTCGGTATTGGCCGTTTGTAGATGGGAAATGTAAGTTAAGCCACAGGAACACCATATTTTTCTAACATTCTTCATTTCGCTTTATTTTGCAGAGGAAATCGAGAAAAATAATTGAAAATGATATATTTTATGAATTCTCGATATTGGGCGTTTATTCAAAGGAAATATAAGTAAAAACTTTGGAACGCAATATTTTTCCAGGACTTTTCTTTTCGCCTGATTTTTGATATAATGTAAGAATTTTCGGTATTGGCCGTTTGTACATGGGAAATGTAAGTAAAGCCACAGGAACATCATATTTTTCTAACATTCTTCATTTCGCTTTATTTTGCAGAGGAAATCGAGAAAAATAATTGAAAATGATATATATTATGAATTCTCGATATTGGGCGTTTATTCAAAGGAAATATAAGTAAAAACTTTGGAACGCAATATTTTTCCAGGACTTTTCTTTTCGCCTGATTTTTGATATAATTTAAGAATTTTCGGTATTGGCCGTTTGTAGATGGGAAATGTAAGTAAAGCCACAGGAACACCATATTTTTCTAACATTCTTCATTTCGCTTTATTTTGCAGAGGAAATCGAGAAAAATAATTGAAAATGACATATATTATGAATTCTCGATATTGGGCGTTTATTCAAAGGAAATGTAAGTAAAAAGAGTGGAACGCAATATTTTCCCAGGACTCTTCATTTCGCCTGATTTTTGATATAATTCAAGAATTTTCGGTATTGGCCGTTTGTACATGAGAAATGTAAGTAAAGCCACAGGAACACCACATTTTTCCAACATTCTTAATTTCGCCTTATTTTGCAGAGGAAGTCGAGTAAAATAATTGAAAATGATATATTTTATGAATTCTCGATATTGGGCGTTTTTTCACAGGAAATATAAGTAAAAAGAGTGGAACGCAATATTTTTCCAGGACTTTTCTTTTCGCCTGATTTTTGATATAATTTAAGAATTTTCGGTATTGGCCGTTTGTACAGGGGAAATGTAAGTAAAGCCACAGGAACACCATATTTTTCCAACATTCTTCATTTCGCCTTATTTTGCAGAGGAAATCGAGTAAAATAATTGAAAATGATATATTTTATGAATTCTCGATATTGGGCGTTTATTCAAAGGAAATATAAGTAAAAAGAGTGGAACGCAATATTTTTCCAGGACTCTTCATTTCGCCTGATTTTTGATATAATTTAAGAATATTCGGTATTGGCCGTTTGTACATGAGAAATGTAAGTAAAGCCACAGGAACACCACATTTTTCCAACATTCTTAATTTCGCCTTATTTTGCAGAGGAAGTCGAGTAAAATAATTGAAAATGATATATTTTATGAATTCTCGATATTGGGCGTTTATTCAAAGGAAATATAAGTAAAAACTTTGGAACGCAATATTTTTCCAGGACTTTTCTTTTCGCCTGATTTTTGATATAATTTAAGAATTTTCGGTATTGGCCGTTTGTACATGAGAAATGTAAGTAAAGCCACAGGAACACCACATTTTTCCAACATTCTTAATTTCGCCTTATTTTGCAGAGGAAGTCGAGTAAAATAATTGAAAATGATATATTTTATGAATTCTCGATATTGGGCGTTTTTTCACAGGAAATATAAGTAAAAAGAGTGGAACGCAATATTTTTCCAGGACTTTTCTTTTCGCCTGATTTTTGATATAATTTAAGAATTTTCGGTATTGGCCGTTTGTACATGGGAAATGTAAGTAAAGCCACAGGAACACCACATTTTTCCAACATTCTTCTTTTCGCTTTATTTTGCAGAGGAAATCGAGAAAAATAATTGAAAATGATATATTTTATGAATTCTCGATATTGGGCGATTATTCAAAGGAAATATAAGTAAAAAGTGTGGAACGCAATATTTTTCCAGGACTTTTCTTTTCGCCTGATTTTTGATATAATTTAAGAATTTTCGGTATTGGCCGTTTGTAGATGGGAAATGTAAGTTAAGCCACAGGAACACCATATTTTTCTAACATTCTTCATTTCGCTTTATTTTGCAGAGGAAATCGAGAAAAATAATTGAAAATGATATATTTTATGAATTCTCGATATTGGGCGATTATTCAAAGGAAATATAAGTAAAAAGAGTGGAACGCAATATTTTTCCAGGACTTTTCTTTTCGCCTGATTTTTGATATAATTTAAGAATTTTCGGTATTGGCCGTTTGTAGATGGGAAATGTAAGTAAAGCCACAGGAACATCATATTTTTCTAACATTCTTCATTTCGCTTTATTTTGCAGAGGAAATCGAGAAAAATAATTGAAAATGATATATATTATGAATTCTCGATATTGGGCGTTTATTCAAAGGAAATATAAGTAAAAACTTTGGAACGCAATATTTTTCCAGGACTTTTCTTTTCGCCTGATTTTTGATATAATTTAAGAATTTTCGGTATTGGCCGTTTGTACATGAGAAATGTAAGTAAAGCCACAGGAACACCACATTTTTCCAACATTCTTAATTTCGCCTTATTTTGCAGAGGAAGTCGAGTAAAATAATTGAAAATGATATATTTTATGAATTCTCGATATTGGGCGTTTTTTCACAGGAAATATAAGTAAAAAGAGTGGAACGCAATATTTTTCCAGGACTTTTCTTTTCGCCTGATTTTTGATATAATTTAAGAATTTTCGGTATTGGCCGTTTGTACATGGGAAATGTAAGTAAAGCCACAGGAACACCACATTTTTCCAACATTCTTCTTTTCGCTTTATTTTGCAGAGGAAGTCGAGTAAAATAATTGAAAATGACATATATTATGAATTCTCGATATTGGGCGTTTATTCAAAGGAAATGTAAGTAAAAAGAGTGGAACGCAATATTTTCCCAGGACTCTTCATTTCGCCTGATTTTTGATATAATTTAAGAATTTTCGGTATTGGCCGTATGTACATGAGAAATGTAAGTAAAGCCACAGGAACACCACATTTTTCCAACATTCTTAATTTCGCCTTATTTTGCAGAGGAAGTCGAGTAAAATAATTGAAAATGATATATTTTATGAATTCTCGATATTGGGCGTTTTTTCACAGGAAATATAAGTAAAAAGAGTGGAACGCAATATTTTTCCAGGACTTTTCTCTTCGTCTGATTTTTGATATAATTTAAGAATTTTCGGTATTGGCCGTTTGTACATGGGAAATGTAAGTAAAGCCACAGGAACACCACATTTTTCCAACATTCTTAATTTCGCCTTATTTTGCAGAGGAAGTCGAGTAAAATAATTGAAAATGATATATTTTATGAATTCTCGATATTGGGCGTTTTTTCATAGGAAATATAAGTAAAAAGAGTGGAACGCAATATTTTTCCAGGACTTTTCTTTTCGCCTGATTTTTGATATAATTTAAGAATTTTCGGTATTGGCCGTTTGTACAGGGGAAATGAAAGTAAAGCCACAGAAACACCATATTATTCCAACATTCTTCATTTCGCTTTATTTTGCAGAGGAAATCGAGAAAAATAATTGAAAATGATATATATTATGAATTCTCGATATTGGGCGATTATTCAAAGGAAATATAAGTAAAAAGTGTGGAACGCAATATTTTTCCAGGACTCTTCATTTCGCCTGATTTTTGATATATATTAAGAATTTTCGGTATTGGCCGTTTGTACAGGGGAAATGAAAGTAAAGCCACAAAAACACCATATTATTCCAACATTCTTCTTTTCGCTTTATTTTGCAGAGGAAATCGAGAAAAATAATTGAAAATGATATATTTTATGAATTCTCGATATTGGGCGATTATTCAAAGGAAATATAAGTAAAAAGTGTGGAACGCAATATTTTTCCAGGACTTTTCTTTTCGCCTGATTTTTGATATAATTTAAGAATTTTCGGTATTGGCCGTTTGTAGATGGGAAATGTAAGTTAAGCCACAGGAACACCATATTTTTCTAACATTCTTCATTTCGCTTTATTTTGCAGAGGAAATCGAGAAAAATAATTGAAAATGATATATATTATGAATTCTCGATATTGGGCGTTTATTCAAAGGAAATATAAGTAAAAACTTTGGAACGCAATATTTTTCCAGGACTTTTCTTTTCGCCTGATTTTTGATATAATGTAAGAATTTTCGGTATTGGCCGTTTGTACATGGGAAATGTAAGTAAAGCCACAGGAACATCATATTTTTCTAACATTCTTCATTTCGCTTTATTTTGCAGAGGAAATCGAGAAAAATAATTGAAAATGATATATATTATGAATTCTCGATATTGGGCGTTTATTCAAAGGAAATATAAGTAAAAACTTTGGAACGCAATATTTTTCCAGGACTTTTCTTTTCGCCTGATTTTTGATATAATTTAAGAATTTTCGGTATTGGCCGTTTGTACATGGGAAATGTAAGTTAAGCCACAGGAACACCATATTTTTCTAACATTCTTCATTTCGCCTTATTTTGCAGAGGAAGTCGAGTAAAATAATTGAAAATGATATATTTTATGAATTCTCGATATTGGGCGTTTTTTCATAGGAAATATAAGTAAAAAGAGTGGAACGCAATATTTTTCCAGGACTTTTCTTTTCGCCTGATTTTTGATATAATTTAAGAATTTTCGGTATTGGCCGTTTGTACAGGGGAAATGAAAGTAAAGCCACAGAAACACCATATTATTCCAACATTCTTCATTTCGCTTTATTTTGCAGAGGAAATCGAGAAAAATAATTGAAAATGATATATATTATGAATTCTCGATATTGGGCGATTATTCAAAGGAAATATAAGTAAAAAGTGTGGAACGCAATATTTTTCCAGGACTCTTCATTTCGCCTGATTTTTGATATATATTAAGAATTTTCGGTATTGGCCGTTTGTACAGGGGAAATGAAAGTAAAGCCACAAAAACACCATATTATTCCAACATTCTTCTTTTCGCTTTATTTTGCAGAGGAAATCGAGAAAAATAATTGAAAATGATATATTTTATGAATTCTCGATATTGGGCGATTATTCAAAGGAAATATAAGTAAAAAGTGTGGAACGCAATATTTTTCCAGGACTTTTCTTTTCGCCTGATTTTTGATATAATTTAAGAATTTTCGGTATTGGCCGTTTGTAGATGGGAAATGTAAGTTAAGCCACAGGAACACCATATTTTTCTAACATTCTTCATTTCGCTTTATTTTGCAGAGGAAATCGAGAAAAATAATTGAAAATGATATATATTATGAATTCTCGATATTGGGCGATTATTCAAAGGAAATATAAGTAAAAAGTGTGGAACGCAATATTTTTCCAGGACTCTTCATTTCGCCTGATTTTTGATATATATTAAGAATTTTCGGTATTGGCCGTTTGTACAGGGGAAATGAAAGTAAAGCCACAAAAACACCATATTATTCCAACATTCTTCTTTTCGCTTTATTTTGCAGAGGAAATCGAGAAAAATAATTGAAAATGATATATTTTATGAATTCTCGATATTGGGCGATTATTCAAAGGAAATATAAGTAAAAAGTGTGGAACGCAATATTTTTCCAGGACTTTTCTTTTCGCCTGATTTTTGATATAATTCAAGAATTTTCGGTATTGGCCGTTTGTAGATGGGAAATGTAAGTTAAGCCACAGGAACACCACATTTTTCCAACATTCTTCTTTTCGCTTTATTTTGCAGAGGAAGTCGAGTAAAATAATTGAAAATGACATATATTATGAATTCTCGATATTGGGCGTTTATTCAAAGGAAATGTAAGTAAAAAGAGTGGAACGCAATATTTTCCCAGGACTCTTCATTTCGCCTGATTTTTGATATAATTTAAGAATTTTCGGTATTGGCCGTATGTACATGAGAAATGTAAGTAAAGCCACAGGAACACCACATTTTTCCAACATTCTTAATTTCGCCTTATTTTGCAGAGGAAGTCGAGTAAAATAATTGAAAATGATATATTTTATGAATTCTCGATATTGGGCGTTTTTTCACAGGAAATATAAGTAAAAAGAGTGGAACGCAATATTTTTCCAGGACTTTTCTCTTCGTCTGATTTTTGATATAATTTAAGAATTTTCGGTATTGGCCGTTTGTACATGGGAAATGTAAGTAAAGCCACAGGAACACCACATTTTTCCAACATTCTTAATTTCGCCTTATTTTGCAGAGGAAGTCGAGTAAAATAATTGAAAATGATATATTTTATGAATTCTCGATATTGGGCGTTTTTTCATAGGAAATATAAGTAAAAAGAGTGGAACGCAATATTTTTCCAGGACTTTTCTTTTCGCCTGATTTTTGATATAATTTAAGAATTTTCGGTATTGGCCGTTTGTACAGGGGAAATGAAAGTAAAGCCACAGAAACACCATATTATTCCAACATTCTTCATTTCGCTTTATTTTGCAGAGGAAATCGAGAAAAATAATTGAAAATGATATATATTATGAATTCTCGATATTGGGCGATTATTCAAAGGAAATATAAGTAAAAAGTGTGGAACGCAATATTTTTCCAGGACTCTTCATTTCGCCTGATTTTTGATATATATTAAGAATTTTCGGTATTGGCCGTTTGTACAGGGGAAATGAAAGTAAAGCCACAAAAACACCATATTATTCCAACATTCTTCTTTTCGCTTTATTTTGCAGAGGAAATCGAGAAAAATAATTGAAAATGATATATTTTATGAATTCTCGATATTGGGCGATTATTCAAAGGAAATATAAGTAAAAAGTGTGGAACGCAATATTTTTCCAGGACTTTTCTTTTCGCCTGATTTTTGATATAATTTAAGAATTTTCGGTATTGGCCGTTTGTAGATGGGAAATGTAAGTTAAGCCACAGGAACACCATATTTTTCTAACATTCTTCATTTCGCTTTATTTTGCAGAGGAAATCGAGAAAAATAATTGAAAATGATATATATTATGAATTCTCGATATTGGGCGTTTATTCAAAGGAAATATAAGTAAAAACTTTGGAACGCAATATTTTTCCAGGACTTTTCTTTTCGCCTGATTTTTGATATAATGTAAGAATTTTCGGTATTGGCCGTTTGTACATGGGAAATGTAAGTAAAGCCACAGGAACATCATATTTTTCTAACATTCTTCATTTCGCTTTATTTTGCAGAGGAAATCGAGAAAAATAATTGAAAATGATATATATTATGAATTCTCGATATTGGGCGTTTATTCAAAGGAAATATAAGTAAAAACTTTGGAACGCAATATTTTTCCAGGACTTTTCTTTTCGCCTGATTTTTGATATAATTTAAGAATTTTCGGTATTGGCCGTTTGTAGATGGGAAATGTAAGTAAAGCCACAGGAACACCATATTTTTCTAACATTCTTCATTTCGCTTTATTTTGCAGAGGAAATCGAGAAAAATAATTGAAAATGACATATATTATGAATTCTCGATATTGGGCGTTTATTCAAAGGAAATGTAAGTAAAAAGAGTGGAACGCAATATTTTCCCTGGACTCTTCATTTCGCCTGATTTTTGATATAATTTAAGAATTTTCGGTATTGGCCGTTTGTACATGAGAAATGTAAGTAAAGCCACAGGAACACCACATTTTTCCAACATTCTTAATTTCGCCTTATTTTGCAGAGGAAGTCGAGTAAAATAATTGAAAATGATATATTTTATGAATTCTCGATATTGGGCGTTTTTTCACAGGAAATATAAGTAAAAAGAGTGGAACGCAATATTTTTCCAGGACTTTTCTTTTCGCCTGATTTTTGATATAATTTAAGAATTTTCGGTATTGGCCGTTTGTACATGGGAAATGTAAGTAAAGCCACAGGAACACCATATTTTTCCAACATTCTTCATTTCGCCTTATTTTGCAGAGGAATTCGAGTAAAATAATTGAAAATGATATATTTTATGAATTCTCGATATTGGGCGTTTATTCAAAGGAAATATAAGTAAAAAGAGTGGAACGCAATATTTTTCCAGGACTCTTCATTTCGCCTGATTTTTGATATAATTTAAGAATTTTCGGTATTGGCCGTTTGTACATGAGAAATGTAAGTAAAGCCACAGGAACACCACATTTTTCCAACATTCTTAATTTCGCCTTATTTTGCAGAGGAAGTCGAGTAAAATAATTGAAAATGATATATTTTATGAATTCTCGATATTGGGCGTTTATTCAAAGGAAATATAAGTAAAAACTTTGGAACGCAATATTTTTCCAGGACTTTTCTTTTCGCCTGATTTTTGATATAATTTAAGAATTTTCGGTATTGGCCTTTTGTAGATGGGAAATGTAAGTAAAGCCACAGGAACACCATATTTTTCTAACATTCTTCATTTCGCTTTATTTTGCAGAGGAAATCGAGAAAAATAATTGAAAATGACATATATTATGAATTCTCGATATTGGGCGTTTATTCAAAGGAAATGTAAGTAAAAAGAGTGGAACGCAATATTTTCCCAGGACTCTTCATTTCGCCTGATTTTTGATATAATTTAAGAATTTTCGGTATTGGCCGTTTGTACATGAGAAATGTAAGTAAAGCCACAGGAACACCACATTTTTCCAACATTCTTAATTTCGCCTTATTTTGCAGAGGAAGTCGAGTAAAATAATTGAAAATGATATATTTTATGAATTCTCGATATTGGGCGTTTATTCAAAGGAAATATAAGTAAAAACTTTGGAACGCAATATTTTTCCAGGACTTTTCTTTTCGCCTGATTTTTGATATAATTTAAGAATTTTCGGTATTGGCCGTTTGTAGATGGGAAATGTAAGTAAAGCCACAGGAACACCATATTTTTCTAACATTCTTCATTTCGCTTTATTTTGCAGAGGAAATCGAGAAAAATAATTGAAAATGACATATTTTATGAATTCTCGATATTGGGCGATTATTCAAAGGAAATATAAGTAAAAAGTGTGGAACGCCATATTTTTCCAGGACTTTTCTTTTCGCCTGATTTTTGATATAATTTAAGAATTTTCGGTATTGGCCGTTTGTAGATGGGAAATGTAAGTTAAGCCACAGGAACACCATATTTTTCTAACATTCTTCATTTCGCTTTATTTTGCAGAGGAAATCGAGAAAAATAATTGAAAATGATATATATTATGAATTCTCGATATTGGGCGTTTATTCAAAGGAAATATAAGTAAAAACTTTGGAACGCAATATTTTTCCAGGACTTTTCTTTTCGCCTGATTTTTGATATAATTTACGAATTTTCGGTATTGGCCGTTTGTACATGGGAAATGTAAGTAAAGCCACAGGAACATCATATTTTTCTAACATTCTTCATTTCGCTTTATTTTGCAGAGGAAATCGAGAAAAATAATTGAAAATGATATATATTAAGAATTCTCGATATTGGGCGTTTATTCAAAGGAAATATAAGTAAAAACTTTGGAACGCAATATTTTTCCAGGACTTTTCTTTTCGCCTGATTTTTGATATAATTTAAGAATTTTCGGTATTTACCGTTTGTACATGGGAAATGTAAGTAAAGCCACAGGATCACCACATTTTTCCAACATTCTTAATTTCGCCTTATTTTGCAGAGGAAATCGAGAAAAATAATTGAAAATGACATATATTATGAATTCTCGATATTGGGCGTTTATTCAAAGGAAATGTAAGTAAAAAGAGTGGAACGCAATGTTTTCCCAGGACTCTTCATTTCGCCTGATTTTTGATATAATTTAAGAATTTTCGGTATTGGCCGTTTGTACATGAGAAATGTAAGTAAAGCCACAGGAACACCACATTTTTCCAACATTCTTAATTTCGCCTTATTTTGCAGAGGAAGTCGAGTAAAATAATTGAAAATGATATATTTTATGAATTCTCGATATTGGGGGTTTTTTCACAGGAAATATAAGTAAAAAGAGTGGAACGCAATATTTTTCCAGGACTTTTCTTTTCGCCTGATTTTTGATATAATTTAAGAATTTTCGGTATTGGCCGTTTGTACATGGGAAATGTAAGTAAAGCCACAGGAACAACACATTTTTCCAACATTCTTAATTTCGCCTTATTTTGCAGAGGAAGTCGAGTAAAATAATTGAAAATGATATATTTTATGAATTCTCGATATTGGGCGTTTTTTCATAGGAAATATAAGTAAAAAGAGTGGAACTCAATATTTTTCCAGGACTTTTCTTTTCGCCTGATTTTTGATATAATTTAAGAATTTTCGGTATTGGCCGTTTGTACAGGGGAAATGAAAGTAAAGCCACAAAAACACCATATTATTCCAACATTCTTCATTTCGCTTTATTTTGCAGAGGAAATCGAGAAAAATAATTGAAAATGATATATTTTATGAATTCTCGATATTGGGCGATTATTCAAAGGAAATATAAGTAAAAAGTGTGGAACGCAATATTTTTCCAGGACTTTTCTTTTCGCCTGATTTTTGATATAATTTAAGAATTTTCGGTATTGGCCGTTTGTACAGGGGAAATGAAAGTAAAGCCACAGAAACACCATATTATTCCAACATTCTTCATTTCGCTTTATTTTGCAGAGGAAATCGAGAAAAATAATTGAAAATGATATATATTATGAATTCTCGATATTGGGCGATTATTCAAAGGAAATATAAGTAAAAAGTGTGGAACGCAATATTTTTCCAGGACTCTTCATTTCGCCTGATTTTTGATATATATTAAGAATTTTCGGTATTGGCCGTTTGTACAGGGGAAATGAAAGTAAAGCCACAAAAACACCATATTATTCCAACATTCTTCTTTTCGCTTTATTTTGCAGAGGAAATCGAGAAAAATAATTGAAAATGATATATATTATGAATTCTCGATATTGGGCGATTATTCAAAGGAAATATAAGTAAAAAGTGTGGAACGCAATATTTTTCCAGGACTTTTCTTTTCGCCTGATTTTTGATATAATTTAAGAATTTTCGGTATTGGCCGTTTGTAGATGGGAAATGTAAGTTAAGCCACAGGAACACCATATTTTTCTAACATTCTTCATTTCGCTTTATTTTGCAGAGGAAATCGAGAAAAATAATTGAAAATGATATATATTATGAATTCTCGATATTGGGCGTTTATTCAAAGGAAATATAAGTAAAAACTTTGGAACGCAATATTTTTCCAGGACTTTTCTTTTCGCCTGATTTTTGATATAATGTAAGAATTTTCGGTATTGGCCGTTTGTACATGGGAAATGTAAGTAAAGCCACAGGAACACCATATTTTTCTAACATTCTTCATTTCGCTTTATTTTGCAGAGGAAATCGAGAAAAATAATTGAAAATGATATATATTATGAATTCTCGATATTGGGCGTTTATTCAAAGGAAATATAAGTAAAAACTTTGGAACGCAATATTTTTCCAGGACTTTTCTTTTCGCCTGATTTTTGATATAATTTAAGAATTTTCGGTATTGGCCGTTTGTAGATGGGAAATGTAAGTAAAGCCACAGGAACACCATATTTTTCTAACATTCTTCATTTCGCTTTATTTTGCAGAGGAAATCGAGAAAAATAATTGAAAATGACATATATTATGAATTCTCGATATTGGGCGTTTATTCAAAGGAAATGTAAGTAAAAAGAGTGGAACGCAATATTTTCCCAGGACTCTTCATTTCGCCTGATTTTTGATATAATTTAAGAATTTTCGGTATTGGCCGTTTGTACATGAGAAATGTAAGTAAAGCCACAGGAACACCACATTTTTCCAACATTCTTAATTTCGCCTTATTTTGCAGAGGAAGTCGAGTAAAATAATTGAAAATGATATATTTTATGAATTCTCGATATTGGGCGTTTTTTCACAGGAAATATAAGTAAAAAGAGTGGAACGCAATATTTTTCCAGGACTTTTCTTTTCGCCTGATTTTTGATATAATTTAAGAATTTTCGGTATTGGCCGTTTGTACATGGGAAATGTAAGTAAAGCCACAGGAACACCATATTTTTCCAACATTCTTCATTTCGCCTTATTTTGCAGAGGAAATCGAGTAAAATAATTGAAAATGATATATTTTATGAATTCTCGATATTGGGCGTTTATTCAAAGGAAATATAAGTAAAAAGAGTGGAACGCAATATTTTTCCAGGACTCTTCATTTCGCCTGATTTTTGATATAATTTAAGAATTTTCGGTATTGGCCGTTTGTACATGAGAAATGTAAGTAAAGCCACAGGAACACCACATTTTTCCAACATTCTTAATTTCGCCTTAGTTTGCAGAGGAAGTCGAGTAAAATAATTGAAAATGATATATTTTATGAATTCTCGATATTGGGCGTTTATTCAAAGGAAATATAAGTAAAAACTTTGGAACGCAATATTTTTCCAGGACTTTTCTTTTCGCCTGATTTTTGATATAATTTAAGAATTTTCGGTATTGGCCTTTTGTAGATGGGAAATGTAAGTAAAGCCACAGGAACACCATATTTTTCTAACATTCTTCATTTCGCTTTATTTTGCAGAGGAAATCGAGAAAAATAATTGAAAATGACATATATTATGAATTCTCGATATTGGGCGTTTATTCAAAGGAAATGTAAGTAAAAAGAGTGGAACGCAATATTTTCCCAGGACTCTTCATTTCGCCTGATTTTTGATATAATTTAAGAATTTTCGGTATTGGCCGTTTGTACATGAGAAATGTAAGTAAAGCCACAGGAACACCACATTTTTCCAACATTCTTAATTTCGCCTTATTTTGCAGAGGAAGTCGAGTAAAATAATTGAAAATGATATATTTTATGAATTCTCGATATTGGGCGTTTATTCAAAGGAAATATAAGTAAAAACTTTGGAACGCAATATTTTTCCAGGACTTTTCTTTTCGCCTGATTTTTGATATAATTTAAGAATTTTCGGTATTGGCCGTTTGTAGATGGGAAATGTAAGTAAAGCCACAGGAACACCATATTTTTCCAACATTCTTCATTTCGCTTTATTTTGCAGAGGAAATCGAGAAAAATAATTGAAAATGATATATTTTATGAATTCTCGATATTGGGCGATTATTCAAAGGAAATATAAGTAAAAAGTGTGGAACGCAATATTTTTCCAGGACTTTTCTTTTCGCCTGATTTTTGATATAATTTAAGAATTTTCGGTATTGGCCGTTTGTTGATGGGAAATGTAAGTAAAGCCACAGGAACACCAGATTTTCCAACAGTCTTCATTTCGCCTTATTTTGCAGAGGAAATCGAGAAAAATAATTGAAAATGATATATATTAAGAATTCTCGATATTGGGCGTTTATTCAAAGGAAATATAAGTAAAAACTTTGGAACGCAATATTTTTCCAGGACTTTTCTTTTCGCCTGATTTTTGATATAATTTAAGAATTTTCGGTATTTACCGTTTGTACATGGGAAATGTAAGTAAAGCCACAGGAACACCATATTTTTCTAACATTCTTCATTTCGCTTTATTTTGCAGAGGAAATCGAGAAAAATAATTGAAAATGATATATTTTATGAATTCTCGATATTGGGCGATTATTCAAAGGAAATATAAGTAAAAAGTGTGGAACGCCATATTTTTCCAGGACTTTTCTTTTCGCCTGATTTTTGATATAATTTAAGAATTTTCGGTATTGGCCGTTTGTAGATGGGAAATGTAAGTTAAGCCACAGGATCACCACATTTTTCCAACATTCTTAATTTCGCCTTATTTTGCAGAGGAAATCGAGAAAAATAATTGAAAATGACATATATTATGAATTCTCGATATTGGGCGTTTATTCAAAGGAAATGTAAGTAAAAAGAGTGGAACGCAATATTTTCCCAGGACTCTTCATTTCGCCTGATTTTTGATATAATTTAAGAATTTTCGGTATTGGCCGTTTGTACATGAGAAATGTAAGTAAAGCCACAGGAACACCACATTTTTCCAACATTCTTAATTTCGCCTTATTTTGCAGAGGAAGTCGAGTAAAATAATTGAAAATGATATATTTTATGAATTCTCGATATTGGGCGTTTTTTCACAGGAAATATAAGTAAAAAGAGTGGAACGCAATATTTTTCCAGGACTTTTCTTTTCGCCTGATTTTTGATATAATTTAAGAATTTTCGGTATTGGCCGTTTGTACATGGGAAATGTAAGTAAAGCCACAGGAACACCACATTTTTCCAACATTCTTAATTTCGCCTTATTTTGCAGAGGAAGTCGAGTAAAATAATTGAAAATGATATATTTTATGAATTCTCGATATTGGGCGTTTTTTCATAGGAAATATAAGTAAAAAGAGTGGAACGCAATATTTTTCCAGGACTTTTCTTTTCGCCTGATTTTTGATATAATTTAAGAATTTTCGGTATTGGCCGTTTGTACAGGGGAAATGAAAGTAAAGCCACAGAAACACCATATTATTCCAACATTCTTCATGTCGCTTTATTTTGCAGAGGAAATCGAGAAAAATAATTGAAAATGATATATATTATGAATTCTCGATATTGGGCGATTATTCAAAGGAAATATAAGTAAAAAGTGTGGAACGCAATATTTTTCCAGGACTCTTCATTTCGCCTGATTTTTGATATAATTTAAGAATTTTCGGTATTGGCCGTTTGTACATGGGAAATGTAAGTAAAGCCACAGGAACACCATATTTTTCCAACATTCTTCATTTCGCCTTATTTTGCAGAGGAAATCGAGTAAAATAATTGAAAATGATATATTTTATGAATTCTCGATATTGGGCGTTTATTCAAAGGAAATATAAGTAAAAAGAGTGGAACGCAATATTTTTCCAGGACTCTTCATTTCGCCTGATTTTTGATATAATTTAAGAATTTTCGGTATTGGCCGTTTGTAGATGGGAAATGTAAGTTAAGCCACAGGAACACCATATTTTTCTAACATTCTTCATTTCGCTTTATTTTGCAGAGGAAATCGAGAAAAATAATTGAAAATGATATGTATTATGAATTCGCGATATTGGGCGTTTATTCAAAGGAAATATAAGTAAAAACTTTGGAACGCAATATTTTTCCAGGACTTTTCTTTTCGCCTGATTTTTGATATAATTTAAGAATTTTCGGTATTGGCCTTTTGTAGATGGGAAATGTAAGTAAAGCCACAGGAACACCATATTTTTCTAACATTCTTCATTTCGCTTTATTTTGCAGAGGAAATCGAGAAAAATAATTGAAAATGATATATTTTATGAATTCTCGATATTGGGCGATTATTCAAAGGAAATATAAGTAAAAACTTTGGAACGCAATATTTTTCCAGGACTTTTCTTTTCGCCTGATTTTTGATATAATTTAAGAATTTTCGGTATTGGCCGTTTGTAGATGGGAAATGTAAGTAAAGCCACAGGAACACCATATTTTTCTAACATTCTTCATTTCGCTTTATTTTGCAGAGGAAATCGAGAAAAATAATTGAAAATGACATATATTATGAATTCTCGATATTGGGCGTTAATTCAAAGGAAATGTAAGTAAAAAGAGTGGAACGCAATATTTTCCCAGGACTCTTCATTTCGCCTGATTTTTGATATAATTTAAGAATTTTCGGTATTGGCCGTTTGTACATGAGAAATGTAAGTAAAGCCACAGGAACACCACATTTTTCCAACATTCTTAATTTCGCCTTATTTTGCAGAGGAAGTCGAGTAAAATAATTGAAAATGATATATTTTATGAATTCTCGATATTGGGCGTTTTTTCACAGGAAATATAAGTAAAAAGAGTGGAACGCAATATTTTTCCAGGACTCTTCATTTCGCCTGATTTTTGATATATATTAAGAATTTTCGATATTGGCCGTTTGTACATGGGAAATGTAAGTATAGCCACAGGAACACCATATTTTTCCAACATTCTTCATTTTGCCTTATTTTGCAGAGGAAATCGAGAAAAATAATTGAAAAAGATATATTTTATGAATTCTCGATATTGGGCGTTTATTCAAAGGAAATATAAGTAAAAACTTTGGAACGCAATATTTTTCCAGGACTTTTCTTTTCGCCTGATTTTTGATATAATTTAAGAATTTTCGGTATTGGCCGTTTGTAGATGGGAAATGTAAGTAAAGCCACAGGAACACCATATTTTTCTAACATTCTTCATTTCGCTTTATTTTGCAGAGGAAATCGAGAAAAATAATTGAAAATGACATATATTATGAATTCTCGATATTGGGCGTTAATTCAAAGGAAATGTAAGTAAAAAGAGTGGAACGCAATATTTTCCCAGGACTCTTCATTTCGCCTGATTTTTGATATAATTTAAGAATTTTCGGTATTGGCCGTTTGTACATGAGAAACGTAAGTAAAGCCACAGGAACACCACATTTTTCCAACATTCTTAATTTCGCCTTATTTTGCAGAGGAAGTCGAGTAAAATAATTGAAAATGATATATTTTATGAATTCTCGATATTGGGCGATTATTCAAAGGAAATATAAGTAAAAAGTGTGGAACGCCATATTTTTCCAGGACTTTTCTTTTCGCCTGATTTTTGATATAATTTAAGAATTTTCGGTATTGGCCGTTTGTAGATGGGAAATGTAAGTTAAGCCACAGGATCACCACATTTTTCCAACATTCTTAATTTCGCCTTATTTTGCAGAGGAAGTCGAGTAAAATAATTGAAAATGATATATTTTATGAATTCTCGATATTGGGCGATTATTCAAAGGAAATGTAAGTAAAAAGAGTGGAACGCAATATTTTCCCAGGACTCTTCATTTCGCCTGATTTTTGATATAATTTAAGAATTTTCGGTATTGGCCGTTTGTACATGAGAAACGTAAGTAAAGCCACAGGAACACCACATTTTTCCAACATTCTTAATTTCGCCTTATTTTGCAGAGGAAGTCGAGTAAAATAATTGAAAATGATATATTTTATGAATTCTCGATATTGGGCGATTATTCAAAGGAAATATAAATAAAAAGTGTGGAACGCCATATTTTTCCAGGACTTTTCTTTTCGCCTGATTTTTGATATAATTTAAGAATTTTCGGTATTGGCCGTTTGTTGATGGGAAATGTAAGTAAAGCCACAGGAACACCAGATTTTCCAACAGTCTTCATTTCGCCTTATTTTGCAGAGGAAATCGAGAAAAATAATTGAAAATGATATATATTAAGAATTCTCGATATTGGGCGTTTATTCAAAGGAAATATAAGTAAAAACTTTGGAACGCAATATTTTTCCAGGACTTTTCTTTTCGCCTGATTTTTGATATAATTTAAGAATTTTCGGTATTTACCGTTTGTACATGGGAAATGTAAGTAAAGCCACAGGAACACCATATTTTTCTAACATTCTTCATTTCGCTTTATTTTGCAGAGGAAATCGAGAAAAATAATTGAAAATGATATATTTTATGAATTCTCGATATTGGGCGATTATTCAAAGGAAATATAAGTAAAAAGTGTGGAACGCCATATTTTTCCAGGACTTTTCTTTTCGCCTGATTTTTGATATAATTTAAGAATTTTCGGTATTGGCCGTTTGTAGATGGGAAATGTAAGTTAAGCCACAGGATCACCACATTTTTCCAACATTCTTAATTTCGCCTTATTTTGCAGAGGAAATCGAGAAAAATAATTGAAAATGACATATATTATGAATTCTCGATATTGGGCGTTTATTCAAAGGAAATGTAAGTAAAAAGAGTGGAACGCAATATTTTCCCAGGACTCTTCATTTCGCCTGATTTTTGATATAATTTAAGAATTTTCGGTATTGGCCGTTTGTACATGAGAAATGTAAGTAAAGCCACAGGAACACCACATTTTTCCAACATTCTTAATTTCGCCTTATTTTGCAGAGGAAGTCGAGTAAAATAATTGAAAATGATATATTTTATGAATTCTCGATATTGGGCGTTTTTTCACAGGAAATATAAGTAAAAAGAGTGGAACGCAATATTTTTCCAGGACTTTTCTTTTCGCCTGATTTTTGATATAATTTAAGAATTTTCGGTATTGGCCGTTTGTACATGGGAAATGTAAGTAAAGCCACAGGAACACCACATTTTTCCAACATTCTTAATTTCGCCTTATTTTGCAGAGGAAGTCGAGTAAAATAATTGAAAATGATATATTTTATGAATTCTCGATATTGGGCGTTTTTTCATAGGAAATATAAGTAAAAAGAGTGGAACGCAATATTTTTCCAGGACTTTTCTTTTCGCCTGATTTTTGATATAATTTAAGAATTTTCGGTATTGGCCGTTTGTACAGGGGAAATGAAAGTAAAGCCACAGAAACACCATATTATTCCAACATTCTTCATGTCGCTTTATTTTGCAGAGGAAATCGAGAAAAATAATTGAAAATGATATATATTATGAATTCTCGATATTGGGCGATTATTCAAAGGAAATATAAGTAAAAAGTGTGGAACGCAATATTTTTCCAGGACTCTTCATTTCGCCTGATTTTTGATATAATTTAAGAATTTTCGGTATTGGCCGTTTGTACATGGGAAATGTAAGTAAAGCCACAGGAACACCATATTTTTCCAACATTCTTCATTTCGCCTTATTTTGCAGAGGAAATCGAGTAAAATAATTGAAAATGATATATTTTATGAATTCTCGATATTGGGCGTTTATTCAAAGGAAATATAAGTAAAAAGAGTGGAACGCAATATTTTTCCAGGACTCTTCATTTCGCCTGATTTTTGATATAATTTAAGAATTTTCGGTATTGGCCGTTTGTAGATGGGAAATGTAAGTTAAGCCACAGGAACACCATATTTTTCTAACATTCTTCATTTCGCTTTATTTTGCAGAGGAAATCGAGAAAAATAATTGAAAATGATATGTATTATGAATTCGCGATATTGGGCGTTTATTCAAAGGAAATATAAGTAAAAACTTTGGAACGCAATATTTTTCCAGGACTTTTCTTTTCGCCTGATTTTTGATATAATTTAAGAATTTTCGGTATTGGCCTTTTGTAGATGGGAAATGTAAGTAAAGCCACAGGAACACCATATTTTTCTAACATTCTTCATTTCGCTTTATTTTGCAGAGGAAATCGAGAAAAATAATTGAAAATGATATATTTTATGAATTCTCGATATTGGGCGATTATTCAAAGGAAATATAAGTAAAAACTTTGGAACGCAATATTTTTCCAGGACTTTTCTTTTCGCCTGATTTTTGATATAATTTAAGAATTTTCGGTATTGGCCGTTTGTTGATGGGAAATGTAAGTAAAGCCACAGGAACACCAGATTTTCCAACAGTCTTCATTTCGCCTTATTTTGCAGAGGAAATCGAGAAAAATAATTGAAAATGATATATATTAAGAATTCTCGATATTGGGCGTTTATTCAAAGGAAATATAAGTAAAAACTTTGGAACGCAATATTTTTCCAGGACTTTTCTTTTCGCCTGATTTTTGATATAATTTAAGAATTTTCGGTATTTACCGTTTGTACATGGGAAATGTAAGTAAAGCCACAGGAACACCATATTTTTCTAACATTCTTCATTTCGCTTTATTTTGCAGAGGAAATCGAGAAAAATAATTGAAAATGATATATTTTATGAATTCTCGATATTGGGCGATTATTCAAAGGAAATATAAGTAAAAAGTGTGGAACGCCATATTTTTCCAGGACTTTTCTTTTCGCCTGATTTTTGATATAATTTAAGAATTTTCGGTATTGGCCGTTTGTAGATGGGAAATGTAAGTTAAGCCACAGGATCACCACATTTTTCCAACATTCTTAATTTCGCCTTATTTTGCAGAGGAAATCGAGAAAAATAATTGAAAATGACATATATTATGAATTCTCGATATTGGGCGTTTATTCAAAGGAAATGTAAGTAAAAAGAGTGGAACGCAATATTTTCCCAGGACTCTTCATTTCGCCTGATTTTTGATATAATTTAAGAATTTTCGGTATTGGCCGTTTGTACATGAGAAATGTAAGTAAAGCCACAGGAACACCACATTTTTCCAACATTCTTAATTTCGCCTTATTTTGCAGAGGAAGTCGAGTAAAATAATTGAAAATGATATATTTTATGAATTCTCGATATTGGGCGTTTTTTCACAGGAAATATAAGTAAAAAGAGTGGAACGCAATATTTTTCCAGGACTTTTCTTTTCGCCTGATTTTTGATATAATTTAAGAATTTTCGGTATTGGCCGTTTGTACATGGGAAATGTAAGTAAAGCCACAGGAACACCACATTTTTCCAACATTCTTAATTTCGCCTTATTTTGCAGAGGAAGTCGAGTAAAATAATTGAAAATGATATATTTTATGAATTCTCGATATTGGGCGTTTTTTCATAGGAAATATAAGTAAAAAGAGTGGAACGCAATATTTTTCCAGGACTTTTCTTTTCGCCTGATTTTTGATATAATTTAAGAATTTTCGGTATTGGCCGTTTGTACAGGGGAAATGAAAGTAAAGCCACAGAAACACCATATTATTCCAACATTCTTCATGTCGCTTTATTTTGCAGAGGAAATCGAGAAAAATAATTGAAAATGATATATATTATGAATTCTCGATATTGGGCGATTATTCAAAGGAAATATAAGTAAAAAGTGTGGAACGCAATATTTTTCCAGGACTCTTCATTTCGCCTGATTTTTGATATAATTTAAGAATTTTCGGTATTGGCCGTTTGTACATGGGAAATGTAAGTAAAGCCACAGGAACACCATATTTTTCCAACATTCTTCATTTCGCCTTATTTTGCAGAGGAAATCGAGTAAAATAATTGAAAATGATATATTTTATGAATTCTCGATATTGGGCGTTTATTCAAAGGAAATATAAGTAAAAAGAGTGGAACGCAATATTTTTCCAGGACTCTTCATTTCGCCTGATTTTTGATATAATTTAAGAATTTTCGGTATTGGCCGTTTGTAGATGGGAAATGTAAGTTAAGCCACAGGAACACCATATTTTTCTAACATTCTTCATTTCGCTTTATTTTGCAGAGGAAATCGAGAAAAATAATTGAAAATGATATGTATTATGAATTCGCGATATTGGGCGTTTATTCAAAGGAAATATAAGTAAAAACTTTGGAACGCAATATTTTTCCAGGACTTTTCTTTTCGCCTGATTTTTGATATAATTTAAGAATTTTCGGTATTGGCCTTTTGTAGATGGGAAATGTAAGTAAAGCCACAGGAACACCATATTTTTCTAACATTCTTCATTTCGCTTTATTTTGCAGAGGAAATCGAGAAAAATAATTGAAAATGATATATTTTATGAATTCTCGATATTGGGCGATTATTCAAAGGAAATATAAGTAAAAACTTTGGAACGCAATATTTTTCCAGGACTTTTCTTTTCGCCTGATTTTTGATATAATTTAAGAATTTTCGGTATTGGCCGTTTGTAGATGGGAAATGTAAGTAAAGCCACAGGAACACCATATTTTTCTAACATTCTTCATTTCGCTTTATTTTGCAGAGGAAATCGAGAAAAATAATTGAAAATGACATATATTATGAATTCTCGATATTGGGCGTTAATTCAAAGGAAATGTAAGTAAAAAGAGTGGAACGCAATATTTTCCCAGGACTCTTCATTTCGCCTGATTTTTGATATAATTTAAGAATTTTCGGTATTGGCCGTTTGTACATGAGAAATGTAAGTAAAGCCACAGGAACACCACATTTTTCCAACATTCTTAATTTCGCCTTATTTTGCAGAGGAAGTCGAGTAAAATAATTGAAAATGATATATTTTATGAATTCTCGATATTGGGCGTTTTTTCACAGGAAATATAAGTAAAAAGAGTGGAACGCAATATTTTTCCAGGACTCTTCATTTCGCCTGATTTTTGATATATATTAAGAATTTTCGATATTGGCCGTTTGTACATGGGAAATGTAAGTATAGCCACAGGAACACCATATTTTTCCAACATTCTTCATTTTGCCTTATTTTGCAGAGGAAATCGAGAAAAATAATTGAAAAAGATATATTTTATGAATTCTCGATATTGGGCGTTTATTCAAAGGAAATATAAGTAAAAACTTTGGAACGCAATATTTTTCCAGGACTTTTCTTTTCGCCTGATTTTTGATATAATTTAAGAATTTTCGGTATTGGCCGTTTGTAGATGGGAAATGTAAGTAAAGCCACAGGAACACCATATTTTTCTAACATTCTTCATTTCGCTTTATTTTGCAGAGGAAATCGAGAAAAATAATTGAAAATGACATATATTATGAATTCTCGATATTGGGCGTTAATTCAAAGGAAATGTAAGTAAAAAGAGTGGAACGCAATATTTTCCCAGGACTCTTCATTTCGCCTGATTTTTGATATAATTTAAGAATTTTCGGTATTGGCCGTTTGTACATGAGAAACGTAAGTAAAGCCACAGGAACACCACATTTTTCCAACATTCTTAATTTCGCCTTATTTTGCAGAGGAAGTCGAGTAAAATAATTGAAAATGATATATTTTATGAATTCTCGATATTGGGCGTTTTTTCACAGGAAATATAAGTAAAAAGAGTGGAACGCAATATTTTTCCAGGACTTTTCTTTTCGCCTGATTTTTGATATAATTTAAGAATTTTCGGTATTGGCCGTTTGTACATGGGAAATGTAAGTAAAGCCACAGGAACACCATATTTTTCCAACATTCTTCATTTCGCCTTATTTTGCAGAGGAAATCGAGTAAAATAATTGAAAATGATATATTTTATGAATTCTCGATATTGGGCGTTTATTCAAAGGAAATATAAGTAAAAAGAGTGGAACGCAATATTTTTCCAGGACTCTTCATTTCGCCTGATTTTTGATATAATTTAAGAATTTTCGGTATTGGCCGTTTGTAGATGGGAAATGTAAGTAAATCCACAGGAACACCATATTTTTCCAACATTCTTCATTTCGTCTTATTTTGCAGAGGAAATCGAGAAAAATAATTGAAAATGATATATTTTATGAATTCTCGAAATTGGGCGTTTATTCAAAGGAAATATAAGTAAAAAGAGTGGAACGCAATATTTTTCCAGGACTCTTCATTTCGCCTGATTTTTGATATATAGTATATTAAAAATTTTCGGTATTGGCCGTTTGTACAGGGGAAATGAAAGTAAAGCCACAGAAACACCATATTATTCCAACATTCTTCATTTCGCTTTATTTTGCAGAGGAAATCGAGTAAAATAATTGAAAATGATATATTTTATGAATTCTCGATATTGGGCGTTTATTCAAAGGAAATATAAGTAAAAAGACGCAATATTTTTCCAGGTCTCTTCATTTCGCCTGATTTTTGATATAATTTAAGAATTTTCGGTATTGGCCGTTTGTACATGGGAAATGTAAGTAAAGCCACAGGAACACCATATTTTTCTAACATTCTTCATTTCGCTTTTTTTTGCAGAGGAAATCGAGTAAAATAATTGAAAATGATATATTTTATGAATTCTCGATATTGGGCGTTTATTCAAAGGAAATATAAGTAAAAAGAGTGGAACGTAATATTTTTCCAGGTCTCTTCATTTCGCCTGATTTTTGATATAATTTAAGAATTTTCGGTATTGGCTGTTTGTAGATGGGAAATGTAAGTAAAGCCACAGGAACACCATATTTTTCTAACATTCTTCATTTCGCCTTTTTTTGCAGAGGAAATCGAGTAAAATAATTGAAAATAATATATTTTATGAATTCTCGATATTGGGCGTTTATTCAAAGGAAATATAAGTAAAAAGAGTGGAACGCAATATTTTTCCAGGACTCTTCATTTCGCCTGATTTTTGATATAATTTAAGAATTTTCGGTATTGGCCGTTTGTAGATGGGAAATGTAAGTAAATCCACAGGAACACCATATTTTTCCAACATTCTTCATTTCGTCTTATTTTGCAGAGGAAATCGAGAAAAATAATTGAAAATGATATATTTTATGAATTCTCGAAATTGGGCGTTTATTCAAAGGAAATATAAGTAAAAAGACGCAATATTTTTCCAGGTCTCTTCATTTCGCCTGATTTTTGATATAATTTAAGAATTTTCGGTATTGGCCGTTTGTACATGGGAAATGTAAGTAAAGCCACAGGAACACCATATTTTTCTAACATTCTTCATTTCGCTTTATTTTGCAGAGGAAATCGAGTAAAATAATTGAAAATGATATATTTTATGAATTCTCGATATTGGGTGTTTATTCAAAGGAAATATAAGTAAAAAGAGTGGAACGCAATATTTTTCCAGGACTCTTCATTTCGCCTGATTTTTGATATATATTAAGAATTTTCGGTATTGGCCGTTTGTACAGGGGAAATGAAAGTAAAGCCACAAAAACACCATATTATTCCAACATTCTTCTTTTCGCTTTATTTTGCAGAGGAAATCGAGAAAAATAATTGAAAATGATATATTTTATGAATTCTCGATATTGGGCGATTATTCAAAGGAAATATAAGTAAAAAGTGTGGAACGCAATATTTTTCCAGGACTTTTCTTTTCGCCTGATTTTTGATATAATTTAAGAATTTTCGGTATTGGCCGTTTGTAGATGGGAAATGTAAGTTAAGCCACAGGAACACCATATTTTTCTAACATTCTTCATTTCGCTTTATTTTGCAGAGGAAATCGAGAAAAATAATTGAAAATGATATATATTATGAATTCTCGATATTGGGCGTTTATTCAAAGGAAATATAAGTAAAAACTTTGGAACGCAATATTTTTCCAGGACTTTTCTTTTCGCCTGATTTTTGATATAATGTAAGAATTTTCGGTATTGGCCGTTTGTACATGGGAAATGTAAGTAAAGCCACAGGAACATCATATTTTTCTAACATTCTTCATTTCGCTTTATTTTGCAGAGGAAATCGAGAAAAATAATTGAAAATGATATATATTATGAATTCTCGATATTGGGCGTTTATTCAAAGGAAATATAAGTAAAAACTTTGGAACGCAATATTTTTCCAGGACTTTTCTTTTCGCCTGATTTTTGATATAATTTAAGAATTTTCGGTATTGGCCGTTTGTAGATGGGAAATGTAAGTAAAGCCACAGGAACACCATATTTTTCTAACATTCTTCATTTCGCTTTATTTTGCAGAGGAAATCGAGAAAAATAATTGAAAATGACATATATTATGAATTCTCGATATTGGGCGTTTATTCAAAGGAAATGTAAGTAAAAAGAGTGGAACGCAATATTTTCCCAGGACTCTTCATTTCGCCTGATTTTTGATATAATTTAAGAATTTTCGGTATTGGCCGTTTGTACATGAGAAATGTAAGTAAAGCCACAGGAACACCACATTTTTCCAACATTCTTAATTTCGCCTTATTTTGCAGAGGAAGTCGAGTAAAATAATTAAAAATGATATATTTTATGAATTCTCGATATTGGGCGTTTTTTCACAGGAAATATAAGTAAAAAGAGTGGAACGCAATATTTTTCCAGGACTTTTCTTTTCGCCTGATTTTTGATATAATTTAAGAATTTTCGGTATTGGCCGTTTGTACATGGGAAATGTAAGTAAAGCCACAGGAACACCATATTTTTCCAACATTCTTCATTTCGCCTTATTTTGCAGAGGAAATCGAGTAAAATAATTGAAAATGATATATTTTATGAATTCTCGATATTGGGCGTTTATTCAAAGGAAATATAAGTAAAAAGAGTGGAACGCAATATTTTTCCAGGACTCTTCATTTCGCCTGATTTTTGATATAATTTAAGAATTTTCGGTATTGGCCGTTTGTACATGAGAAATGTAAGTAAAGCCACAGGAACACCACATTTTTCCAACATTCTTAATTTCGCCTTATTTTGCAGAGGAAGTCGAGTAAAATAATTGAAAATGATATATTTTATGAATTCTCGATATTGGGCGTTTATTCAAAGGAAATATAAGTAAAAACTTTGGAACGCAATATTTTTCCAGGACTTTTCTTTTCGCCTGATTTTTGATATAATTTAAGAATTTTCGGTATTGGCCTTTTGTAGATGGGAAATGTAAGTAAAGCCACAGGAACACCATATTTTTCTAACATTCTTCATTTCGCTTTATTTTGCAGAGGAAATCGAGAAAAATAATTGAAAATGACATATATTATGAATTCTCGATATTGGGCGTTTATTCAAAGGAAATGTAAGTAAAAAGAGTGGAACGCAATATTTTCCCAGGACTCTTCATTTCGCCTGATTTTTGATATAATTTAAGAATTTTCGGTATTGGCCGTTTGTACATGAGAAATGTAAGTAAAGCCACAGGAACACCACATTTTTCCAACATTCTTAATTTCGCCTTATTTTGCAGAGGAAGTCGAGTAAAATAATTGAAAATGATATATTTTATGAATTCTCGATATTGGGCGTTTATTCAAAGGAAATATAAGTAAAAACTTTGGAACGCAATATTTTTCCAGGACTTTTCTTTTCGCCTGATTTTTGATATAATTTAAGAATTTTCGGTATTGGCCGTTTGTAGATGGGAAATGTAAGTAAAGCCACAGGAACACCATATTTTTCTAACATTCTTCATTTCGCTTTATTTTGCAGAGGAAATCGAGAAAAATAATTGAAAATGATATATTTTATGAATTCTCGATATTGGGCGATTATTCAAAGGAAATATAAGTAAAAAGTGTGGAACGCCATATTTTTCCAGGACTTTTCTTTTCGCCTGATTTTTGATATAATTTAAGAATTTTCGGTATTGGCCGTTTGTAGATGGGAAATGTAAGTTAAGCCACAGGAACACCATATTTTTCTAACATTCTTCATTTCGCTTTATTTTGCAGAGGAAATCGAGAAAAATAATTGAAAATGATATATATTATGAATTCTCGATATTGGGCGTTTATTCAAAGGAAATATAAGTAAAAACTTTGGAACGCAATATTTTTCCAGGACTTTTCTTTTCGCCTGATTTTTGATATAATTTAAGAATTTTCGGTATTGGCCGTTTGTTGATGGGAAATGTAAGTAAAGCCACAGGAACACCAGATTTTCCAACAGTCTTCATTTCGCCTTATTTTGCAGAGGAAATCGAGAAAAATAATTGAAAATGATATATATTAAGAATTCTCGATATTGGGCGTTTATTCAAAGGAAATATAAGTAAAAACTTTGGAACGCAATATTTTTCCAGGACTTTTCTTTTCGCCTGATTTTTGATATAATTTAAGAATTTTCGGTATTTACCGTTTGTACATGGGAAATGTAAGTAAAGCCACAGGAACACCATATTTTTCTAACATTCTTCATTTCGCTTTATTTTGCAGAGGAAATCGAGAAAAATAATTGAAAATGATATATTTTATGAATTCTCGATATTGGGCGATTATTCAAAGGAAATATAAGTAAAAAGTGTGGAACGCCATATTTTTCCAGGACTTTTCTTTTCGCCTGATTTTTGATATAATTTAAGAATTTTCGGTATTGGCCGTTTGTAGATGGGAAATGTAAGTTAAGCCACAGGATCACCACATTTTTCCAACATTCTTAATTTCGCCTTATTTTGCAGAGGAAATCGAGAAAAATAATTGAAAATGACATATATTATGAATTCTCGATATTGGGCGTTTATTCAAAGGAAATGTAAGTAAAAAGAGTGGAACGCAATATTTTCCCAGGACTCTTCATTTCGCCTGATTTTTGATATAATTTAAGAATTTTCGGTATTGGCCGTTTGTACATGAGAAATGTAAGTAAAGCCACAGGAACACCACATTTTTCCAACATTCTTAATTTCGCCTTATTTTGCAGAGGAAGTCGAGTAAAATAATTGAAAATGATATATTTTATGAATTCTCGATATTGGGCGTTTTTTCACAGGAAATATAAGTAAAAAGAGTGGAACGCAATATTTTTCCAGGACTTTTCTTTTCGCCTGATTTTTGATATAATTTAAGAATTTTCGGTATTGGCCGTTTGTACATGGGAAATGTAAGTAAAGCCACAGGAACACCACATTTTTCCAACATTCTTAATTTCGCCTTATTTTGCAGAGGAAGTCGAGTAAAATAATTGAAAATGATATATTTTATGAATTCTCGATATTGGGCGTTTTTTCATAGGAAATATAAGTAAAAAGAGTGGAACGCAATATTTTTCCAGGACTTTTCTTTTCGCCTGATTTTTGATATAATTTAAGAATTTTCGGTATTGGCCGTTTGTACAGGGGAAATGAAAGTAAAGCCACAGAAACACCATATTATTCCAACATTCTTCATTTCGCTTTATTTTGCAGAGGAAATCGAGAAAAATAATTGAAAATGATATATATTATGAATTCTCGATATTGGGCGATTATTCAAAGGAAATATAAGTAAAAAGTGTGGAACGCAATATTTTTCCAGGACTCTTCATTTCGCCTGATTTTTGATATAATTTAAGAATTTTCGGTATTGGCCGTTTGTACATGGGAAATGTAAGTAAAGCCACAGGAACACCATATTTTTCCAACATTCTTCATTTCGCCTTATTTTGCAGAGGAAATCGAGTAAAATAATTGAAAATGATATATTTTATGAATTCTCGATATTGGGCGTTTATTCAAAGGAAATATAAGTAAAAAGAGTGGAACGCAATATTTTTCCAGGACTCTTCATTTCGCCTGATTTTTGATATAATTTAAGAATTTTCGGTATTGGCCGTTTGTAGATGGGAAATGTAAGTTAAGCCACAGGAACACCATATTTTTCTAACATTCTTCATTTCGCTTTATTTTGCAGAGGAAATCGAGAAAAATAATTGAAAATGATATGTATTATGAATTCGCGATATTGGGCGTTTATTCAAAGGAAATATAAGTAAAAACTTTGGAACGCAATATTTTTCCAGGACTTTTCTTTTCGCCTGATTTTTGATATAATTTAAGAATTTTCGGTATTGGCCTTTTGTAGATGGGAAATGTAAGTAAAGCCACAGGAACACCATATTTTTCTAACATTCTTCATTTCGCTTTATTTTGCAGAGGAAATCGAGAAAAATAATTGAAAATGATATATTTTATGAATTCTCGATATTGGGCGATTATTCAAAGGAAATATAAGTAAAAACTTTGGAACGCAATATTTTTCCAGGACTTTTCTTTTCGCCTGATTTTTGATATAATTTAAGAATTTTCGGTATTGGCCGTTTGTAGATGGGAAATGTAAGTAAAGCCACAGGAACACCATATTTTTCTAACATTCTTCATTTCGCTTTATTTTGCAGAGGAAATCGAGAAAAATAATTGAAAATGACATATATTATGAATTCTCGATATTGGGCGTTAATTCAAAGGAAATGTAAGTAAAAAGAGTGGAACGCAATATTTTCCCAGGACTCTTCATTTCGCCTGATTTTTGATATAATTTAAGAATTTTCGGTATTGGCCGTTTGTACATGAGAAATGTAAGTAAAGCCACAGGAACACCACATTTTTCCAACATTCTTAATTTCGCCTTATTTTGCAGAGGAAGTCGAGTAAAATAATTGAAAATGATATATTTTATGAATTCTCGATATTGGGCGTTTTTTCACAGGAAATATAAGTAAAAAGAGTGGAACGCAATATTTTTCCAGGACTCTTCATTTCGCCTGATTTTTGATATATATTAAGAATTTTCGATATTGGCCGTTTGTACATGGGAAATGTAAGTATAGCCACAGGAACACCATATTTTTCCAACATTCTTCATTTTGCCTTATTTTGCAGAGGAAATCGAGAAAAATAATTGAAAAAGATATATTTTATGAATTCTCGATATTGGGCGTTTATTCAAAGGAAATATAAGTAAAAACTTTGGAACGCAATATTTTTCCAGGACTTTTCTTTTCGCCTGATTTTTGATATAATTTAAGAATTTTCGGTATTGGCCGTTTGTAGATGGGAAATGTAAGTAAAGCCACAGGAACACCATATTTTTCTAACATTCTTCATTTCGCTTTATTTTGCAGAGGAAATCGAGAAAAATAATTGAAAATGACATATATTATGAATTCTCGATATTGGGCGTTAATTCAAAGGAAATGTAAGTAAAAAGAGTGGAACGCAATATTTTCCCAGGACTCTTCATTTCGCCTGATTTTTGATATAATTTAAGAATTTTCGGTATTGGCCGTTTGTACATGAGAAACGTAAGTAAAGCCACAGGAACACCACATTTTTCCAACATTCTTAATTTCGCCTTATTTTGCAGAGGAAGTCGAGTAAAATAATTGAAAATGATATATTTTATGAATTCTCGATATTGGGCGTTTTTTCACAGGAAATATAAGTAAAAAGAGTGGAACGCAATATTTTTCCAGGACTTTTCTTTTCGCCTGATTTTTGATATAATTTAAGAATTTTCGGTATTGGCCGTTTGTACATGGCAAATGTAAGTAAAGCCACAGGAACACCATATTTTTCCAACATTCTTCATTTCGCCTTATTTTGCAGAGGAAATCGAGTAAAATAATTGAAAATGATATATTTTATGAATTCTCGATATTGGGCGTTTATTCAAAGGAAATATAAGTAAAAAGAGTGGAACGCAATATTTTTCCAGGACTCTTCATTTCGCCTGATTTTTGATATAATTTAAGAATTTTCGGTATTGGCCGTTTGTAGATGGGAAATGTAAGTAAATCCACAGGAACACCATATTTTTCCAACATTCTTCATTTCGTCTTATTTTGCAGAGGAAATCGAGAAAAATAATTGAAAATGATATATTTTATGAATTCTCGAAATTGGGCGTTTATTCAAAGGAAATATAAGTAAAAAGAGTGGAACGCAATATTTTTCCAGGACTCTTCATTTCGCCTGATTTTTGATATATAGTATATTAAAAATTTTCGGTATTGGCCGTTTGTACAGGGGAAATGAAAGTAAAGCCACAGAAACACCATATTATTCCAACATTCTTCATTTCGCTTTATTTTGCAGAGGAAATCGAGTAAAATAATTGAAAATGATATATTTTATGAATTCTCGATATTGGGCGTTTATTCAAAGGAAATATAAGTAAAAAGACGCAATATTTTTCCAGGTCTCTTCATTTCGCCTGATTTTTGATATAATTTAAGAATTTTCGGTATTGGCCGTTTGTACATGGGAAATGTAAGTAAAGCCACAGGAACACCATATTTTTCTAACATTCTTCATTTCGCTTTTTTTTGCAGAGGAAATCGAGTAAAATAATTGAAAATGATATATTTTATGAATTCTCGATATTGGGCGTTTATTCAAAGGAAATATAAGTAAAAAGAGTGGAACGTAATATTTTTCCAGGTCTCTTCATTTCGCCTGATTTTTGATATAATTTAAGAATTTTCGGTATTGGCTGTTTGTAGATGGGAAATGTAAGTAAAGCCACAGGAACACCATATTTTTCTAACATTCTTCATTTCGCCTTTTTTTGCAGAGGAAATCGAGTAAAATAATTGAAAATAATATATTTTATGAATTCTCGATATTGGGCGTTTATTCAAAGGAAATATAAGTAAAAAGAGTGGAACGCAATATTTTTCCAGGACTCTTCATTTCGCCTGATTTTTGATATAATTTAAGAATTTTCGGTATTGGCCGTTTGTAGATGGGAAATGTAAGTAAATCCACAGGAACACCATATTTTTCCAACATTCTTCATTTCGTCTTATTTTGCAGAGGAAATCGAGAAAAATAATTGAAAATGATATATTTTATGAATTCTCGAAATTGGGCGTTTATTCAAAGGAAATATAAGTAAAAAGACGCAATATTTTTCCAGGTCTCTTCATTTCGCCTGATTTTTGATATAATTTAAGAATTTTCGGTATTGGCCGTTTGTACATGGGAAATGTAAGTAAAGCCACAGGAACACCATATTTTTCTAACATTCTTCATTTCGCTTTATTTTGCAGAGGAAATCGAGTAAAATAATTGAAAATGATATATTTTATGAATTCTCGATATTGGGTGTTTATTCAAAGGAAATATAAGTAAAAAGAGTGGAACGCAATATTTTTCCAGGACTTTTCTTTTCGCCTGATTTTTGATATAATTTAAGAATTTTCGGTATTGGCCTTTTGTAGATGGGAAATGTAAGTAAAGCCACAGGAACACCATATTTTTCTAACATTCTTCATTTCGCTTTATTTTGCAGAGGAAATCGAGAAAAATAATTGAAAATGATATATTTTATGAATTCTCGAAATTGGGCGTTTATTCAAAGGAAATATAAGTAAAAAGAGTGGAACGCAATATTTTTCCAGGACTCTTCATTTCGCCTGATTTTTGATATATAGTATATTAAAAATTTTCGGTATTGGCCGTTTGTACAGGGGAAATGAAAGTAAAGCCACAGAAACACCATATTATTCCAACATTCTTCATTTCGCTTTATTTTGCAGAGGAAATCGAGTAAAATAATTGAAAATGATATATTTTATGAATTCTCGATATTGGGCGTTTATTCAAAGGAAATATAAGTAAAAAGACGCAATATTTTTCCAGGTCTCTTCATTTCGCCTGATTTTTGATATAATTTAAGAATTTTCGGTATTGGCCGTTTGTACATGGGAAATGTAAGTAAAGCCACAGGAACACCATATTTTTCTAACATTCTTCATTTCGCTTTATTTTGCAGAGGAAATCGAGAAAAATAATTGAAAATGATATGTATTATGAATTCGCGATATTGGGCGTTTATTCAAAGGAAATATAAGTAAAAACTTTGGAACGCAATATTTTTCCAGGACTTTTCTTTTCGCCTGATTTTTGATATAATTTAAGAATTTTCGGTATTGGCCTTTTGTAGATGGGAAATGTAAGTAAAGCCACAGGAACACCATATTTTTCTAACATTCTTCATTTCGCTTTATTTTGCAGAGGAAATCGAGAAAAATAATTGAAAATGATATATTTTATGAATTCTCGATATTGGGCGATTATTCAAAGGAAATATAAGTAAAAACTTTGGAACGCAATATTTTTCCAGGACTTTTCTTTTCGCCTGATTTTTGATATAATTTAAGAATTTTCGGTATTGGCCGTTTGTAGATGGGAAATGTAAGTAAAGCCACAGGAACACCATATTTTTCTAACATTCTTCATTTCGCTTTATTTTGCAGAGGAAATCGAGAAAAATAATTGAAAATGACATATATTATGAATTCTCGATATTGGGCGTTAATTCAAAGGAAATGTAAGTAAAAAGAGTGGAACGCAATATTTTCCCAGGACTCTTCATTTCGCCTGATTTTTGATATAATTTAAGAATTTTCGGTATTGGCCGTTTGTACATGAGAAATGTAAGTAAAGCCACAGGAACACCACATTTTTCCAACATTCTTAATTTCGCCTTATTTTGCAGAGGAAGTCGAGTAAAATAATTGAAAATGATATATTTTATGAATTCTCGATATTGGGCGTTTTTTCACAGGAAATATAAGTAAAAAGAGTGGAACGCAATATTTTTCCAGGACTCTTCATTTCGCCTGATTTTTGATATATAGTATATTAAAAATTTTCGGTATTGGCCGTTTGTACAGGGGAAATGAAAGTAAAGCCACAGAAACACCATATTATTCCAACATTCTTCATTTCGCTTTATTTTGCAGAGGAAATCGAGTAAAATAATTGAAAATGATATATTTTATGAATTCTCGATATTGGGCGTTTATTCAAAGGAAATATAAGTAAAAAGACGCAATATTTTTCCAGGTCTCTTCATTTCGCCTGATTTTTGATATAATTTAAGAATTTTCGGTATTGGCCGTTTGTACATGGGAAATGTAAGTAAAGCCACAGGAACACCATATTTTTCTAACATTCTTCATTTCGCTTTATTTTGCAGAGGAAATCGAGAAAAATAATTGAAAATGATATGTATTATGAATTCGCGATATTGGGCGTTTATTCAAAGGAAATATAAGTAAAAACTTTGGAACGCAATATTTTTCCAGGACTTTTCTTTTCGCCTGATTTTTGATATAATTTAAGAATTTTCGGTATTGGCCTTTTGTAGATGGGAAATGTAAGTAAAGCCACAGGAACACCATATTTTTCTAACATTCTTCATTTCGCTTTATTTTGCAGAGGAAATCGAGAAAAATAATTGAAAATGATATATTTTATGAATTCTCGATATTGGGCGTTTATTCAAAGGAAATATAAGTAAAAACTTTGGAACGCAATATTTTTCCAGGACATTTCTTTTCGCCTGATTTTTGATATAATTTAAGAATTTTCGGTATTGGCCGTTTGTAGATGGGAAATGTAAGTAAAGCCACAGGAACACCATATTTTTCTAACATTCTTCATTTCGCTTTATTTTGCAGAGGAAATCGAGAAAAATAATTGAAAATGACATATATTATGAATTCTCGATATTGGGCGTTAATTCAAAGGAAATGTAAGTAAAAAGAGTGGAACGCAATATTTTCCCAGGACTCTTCATTTCGCCTGATTTTTGATATAATTTAAGAATTTTCGGTATTGGCCGTTTGTACATGAGAAATGTAAGTAAAGCCACAGGAACACCACATTTTTCCAACATTCTTAATTTCGCCTTATTTTGCAGAGGAAGTCGAGTAAAATAATTGAAAATGATATATTTTATGAATTCTCGATATTGGGCGTTTTTTCACAGGAAATATAAGTAAAAAGAGTGGAACGCAATATTTTTCCAGGACTCTTCATTTCGCCTGATTTTTGATATATATTAAGAATTTTCGATATTGGCCGTTTGTACATGGGAAATGTAAGTATAGCCACAGGAACACCATATTTTTCCAACATTCTTCATTTTGCCTTATTTTGCAGAGGAAATCGAGAAAAATAATTGAAAAAGATATATTTTATGAATTCTCGATATTGGGCGTTTATTCAAAGGAAATATAAGTAAAAACTTTGGAACGCAATATTTTTCCAGGACTTTTCTTTTCGCCTGATTTTTGATATAATTTAAGAATTTTCGGTATTGGCCGTTTGTAGATGGGAAATGTAAGTAAAGCCACAGGAACACCATATTTTTCTAACATTCTTCATTTCGCTTTATTTTGCAGAGGAAATCGAGAAAAATAATTGAAAATGACATATATTATGAATTCTCGATATTGGGCGTTAATTCAAAGGAAATGTAAGTAAAAAGAGTGGAACGCAATATTTTCCCAGGACTCTTCATTTCGCCTGATTTTTGATATAATTTAAGAATTTTCGGTATTGGCCGTTTGTACATGAGAAACGTAAGTAAAGCCACAGGAACACCACATTTTTCCAACATTCTTAATTTCGCCTTATTTTGCAGAGGAAGTCGAGTAAAATAATTGAAAATGATATATTTTATGAATTCTCGATATTGGGCGTTTTTTCACAGGAAATATAAGTAAAAAGAGTGGAACGCAATATTTTTCCAGGACTTTTCTTTTCGCCTGATTTTTGATATAATTTAAGAATTTTCGGTATTGGCCGTTTGTACATGGGAAATGTAAGTAAAGCCACAGGAACACCATATTTTTCCAACATTCTTCATTTCGCCTTATTTTGCAGAGGAAATCGAGTAAAATAATTGAAAATGATATATTTTATGAATTCTCGATATTGGGCGTTTATTCAAAGGAAATATAAGTAAAAAGAGTGGAACGCAATATTTTTCCAGGACTCTTCATTTCGCCTGATTTTTGATATAATTTAAGAATTTTCGGTATTGGCCGTTTGTAGATGGGAAATGTAAGTAAATCCACAGGAACACCATATTTTTCCAACATTCTTCATTTCGTCTTATTTTGCAGAGGAAATCGAGAAAAATAATTGAAAATGATATATTTTATGAATTCTCGAAATTGGGCGTTTATTCAAAGGAAATATAAGTAAAAAGAGTGGAACGCAATATTTTTCCAGGACTCTTCATTTCGCCTGATTTTTGATATATAGTATATTAAAAATTTTCGGTATTGGCCGTTTGTACAGGGGAAATGAAAGTAAAGCCACAGAAACACCATATTATTCCAACATTCTTCATTTCGCTTTATTTTGCAGAGGAAATCGAGTAAAATAATTGAAAATGATATATTTTATGAATTCTCGATATTGGGCGTTTATTCAAAGGAAATATAAGTAAAAAGACGCAATATTTTTCCAGGTCTCTTCATTTCGCCTGATTTTTGATATAATTTAAGAATTTTCGGTATTGGCCGTTTGTACATGGGAAATGTAAGTAAAGCCACAGGAACACCATATTTTTCTAACATTCTTCATTTCGCTTTTTTTTGCAAAGGAAATCGAGTAAAATAATTGAAAATGATATATTTTATGAATTCTCGATATTGGGCGTTTATTCAAAGGAAATATAAGTAAAAAGAGTGGAACGTAATATTTTTCCAGGTCTCTTCATTTCGCCTGATTTTTGATATAATTTAAGAATTTTCGGTATTGGCTGTTTGTAGATGGGAAATGTAAGTAAAGCCACAGGAACACCATATTTTTCTAACATTCTTCATTTCGCCTTTTTTTGCAGAGGAAATCGAGTAAAATAATTGAAAATAATATATTTTATGAATTCTCGATATTGGGCGTTTATTCAAAGGAAATATAAGTAAAAAGAGTGGAACGCAATATTTTTCCAGGTCTCTTCATTTGGCCTGATTTTTGATATATATTAAGAATTTTCGGTATTGGCCGTTTTTAGATGGGAAATGTAAGTAAATCCACAGGAACACCATATTTTTCCAACATTCTTCATTTCGTCTATTTTGCAGAGGAAATCGAGAAAAATAATTGAAAATGATATATATTATGAATTCTTGATATTGGGCGATTATTCATAGGAAATATAAGTAAAAAGTGTGGAACGCAATATTTTTCCAGGTCTCTTCATTTCGCCTGATTTTTGATATAATTTAAGAATTTTCGGTATTGGCCGTTTGTACATGGGAAATGTAAGTAAAGCCACAGGAACACCATATTTTTCTAACATTCTTCATTCCGGTTTTTTTTTTGCAGAGGAAATCGAGTAAAATAATTGAAAATGATATATTTTATGAATTCTCGATATTGGGCGTTTATTCAAAGGAAATATAAGTAAAAAGAGTGGAACGCAATATTTTTCCAGGACTCTTCATTTCGCCTGATTTTTGATATAATTTAAGAATTTTCGGTATTGGCCGTTTGTACATGGGAAATGTAAGTAAAGCCACAGGAACACCATATTTTTCAAACATTCTTCATTTCGCTTTTTTTTGCAGAGGAAATCGAGTAAAATAATTGAAAATGATATATTTTATGAATTCTCGATATTGGGCGTTTATTCGAAGGAAATATAAGTAAAGAGAGTGGAACGCAATATTTTTCCAGGACTCTTCATTTCGTCTGATTTTTGATATAATTTAAGAATTTTCGGTATTGGCCGTTTGTACATGGGAAATGTAAGTAAAGCCACAGGAACACCATATTTTTCTAACATTCTTCATTTCGCTTTTTTTTGCAGAGGAAATCGAGAAAAATAATTGAAAATGATATATATTATGAATTCTTGATATTGGGCGTTTATTCAAAGGAAATATAAGTAAAAACTTTGGAACGCAATATTTTTCCAGGACTTTTCTTTTCGCCTGATTTTTGATATAATTTAAGACTTTTTGGTATTGGCCGTTTGTACATGGGAAATGTAAGTAAAGCCACAGGAACACCATATTTTTCCAACATTCTTCATTTCGCTTTATTTTGCAGAGGAAATCGAGAAAAATAATTGAAAATGACATATATTACGAATTCTCGATATTGGGCGTTTATTCAAAGGAAATATAAGTAAAAAGAGTGGAACGCAATATTTTTCCAGGACTCTTCATTTCGCCTGATTTTTGATATATATTAAGAATTTTCGGTATTGGCCGTTTGTAGATGGGAAATGTAAGTAAAGCCACAGGAACACCATATTTTTCTAACATTCTTCATTTCGCCTTATTTTGCAGAGGAAATCGAGTAAAATAATTGAAAATGATATATTTTATGAATTCTCGATATTGGGCGTTTATTCAAAGGAAATATAAGTAAAAAGAGTGGAACGCAATATTTTTCCAGGACTCTTTATTCCGCCTGTTTTTTGATATATATTAAGAATTTTCGGTATTGGCCGTTTGTACAGGGGAAATGAAAGTAAAGCCACAGAAACACCATATTATTCCAACATTCTTCATTTCGCTTTATTTTGCAGAGGAAATCGAGAAAAATAATTGAAAATGATATATATTATGAATTCTTGATATTGGGCGTTTTTTCAAAGGAAATATAAGTAAAAACTTTGGAACGCAATATTTTTCCAGGACTTTTCTTTTCGCCTGATTTTTGATATAATTTAAGAATTTTCGGTATTGGCCGTTTGTAGATGGGAAATGTAAGTAAAGCCACAGGAACACCATATTTTTCTAACATTCTTCATTTCGCTTTATTTTGCAGAGGAAATCGAGAAAAATAATTGAAAATGATATATATTATGAATTCTCGATATTGGGCGTTTATTCAAAGGAAATATAAGTAAAAAGAGTGGAACGCAATATTTTTCCAGGACTCTTCATTTCGCCTGATTTTTGATATAATTTAAGAATTTTCGGTATTGGCCGTTTGTACATGGGAAATGTAAGTAAAGCCACAGGAACACCATATTTTTCTAACATTCTTCATTTCGCCTTATTTTGCAGAGGAAATCGAGTAAAATAATTGAAAATGATATATTTTATGAATTCTCGATATTGGGCGTTTATTCAAAGGAAATATAAGTAAAAAGAGTGGAACGCAATATTTTTCCAGGACTCTTTATTCCGCCTGATTTTTGATATATATTAAGAATTTTCGGTATTGGCCGTTTGTACAGGGGAAATAAAAGTAAAGCCACAGAAACACCATATTATTCCAACATTCTTCATTTCGCTTTATTTTGCAGAGGAAATCGAGAAAAATAATTGAAAATGATATATATTATCAATTCTTGATATTGGGCGTTTATTCAAAGGAAATATAAGTAAAAACTTTGGAACGCAATATTTTTCCAGGACTTTTCTTTTCGCCTGATTTTTGATATAATTTAAGAATTTTCGGTATTGGCCGTTTGTAGATGGGAAATGTAAGTAAAGCCACAGGAACACCATATTTCTCTAACATTCTTCATTTCGCTTTATTTTGCAGAGGAAATCGAGAAAAATAATTGAAAATGATATATTTTATGAATTCTCGATATTGGGCGATTATTCAAAGGAAATATAAGTAAAAAGTGTGGAACGCAATATTTTTCCAGGACTCTTCATTTCGCCTGATTTTTGATATATATTAAGAATTTTCGGTATTGGCCGTTTGTACAAGGGAAATGAAAGTAAAGCCACAGAAACACCATATTATTCCAACATTCTTCATTTCGCTTTATTTTGCAGAGGAAATCGAGAAAAATAATTGAAAATGATATATTTTATGAATTCTCGATATTGGGCGATTATTCAAAGGAAATATAAGTAAAAAGTGTGGAACGCAATATTTTTCCAGGACTCTTCATTTCGCCTGATTTTTGATATATATTAAGAATTTTCGGTATTGGCCGTTTGTACAGGGGAAATGAAAGTAAAGCCACAAAAACACCATATTATTCCAACATTCTTCTTTTCGCTTTATTTTGCAGAGGAAATCGAGAAAAATAATTGAAAATGATATATTTTATGAATTCTCGATATTGGGCGATTATTCAAAGGAAATATAAGTAAAAAGTGTGGAACGCAATATTTTTCCAGGACTTTTCTTTTCGCCTGATTTTTGATATAATTTAAGAATTTTCGGTATTGGCCGTTTGTAGATGGGAAATGTAGGTTAAGCCACAGGAACACCATATTTTTCTAACATTCTTCATTTCGCTTTATTTTGCAGAGGATATCGAGAAAAATAATTGAAAATGATATATATTATGAATTCTCGATATTGGGCGTTTATTCAAAGGAAATATAAGTAAAAACTTTGGAACGCAATATTTTTCCAGGACTTTTCTTTTCGCCTGATTTTTGATATAATTTAAGAATTTTCGGTATTGGCCGTTTGTAGATGGGAAATGTAAGTAAAGCCACAGGAACACCATATTTTTCTAACATTCTTCATTTCGCTTTATTTTGCAGAGGAAATCGAGAAAAATAATTGAAAATGATATATATTATGAATTCTCGATATTGGGCGTTTATTCAAAGGAAATATAAGTAAAAAGAGTGGAACGCAATATTTTTCCAGGACTCTTCATTTCGCCTGATTTTTGATATAATTTAAGAATTTTCGGTATTGGCCGTTTGTACATGGGAAATGTGAGTAAAGCCACAGGAACACCATATTTTTCTAACATTCTTCATTTCGCCTTATTTTGCAGAGGAAATCGAGTAAAATAATTGAAAATGGTATATTTTATGAATTCTCGATATTGGGCGTTTATTCAAAGGAAATATAAGTAAAAAGAGTGGAACGCAATATTTTTCCAGGTCTCTTCATTTCGCCTGATTTTTGATATATATTAAGAATTTTCGGTATTGGCCGTTTGTACAGGGGAAATGAAAGTAAAGCCACAGAAACACCATATTATTCCAACATTCTTCATTTCGCTTTATTTTGCAGAGGAAATCGAGAAAAATAATTGAAAATGATATATTTTATGAATTCTCGATATTGGGCGATTATTCAAAGGAAATATAAGTAAAAAGTGTGGAACGCAATATTTTTCCAGGACTTTTCTTTTCGCCTGATTTTTGATATAATTTAAGAATTTTCGGTATTGGCCGTTTGTAGATGGGAAATGTAGGTTAAGCCACAGGAACACCATATTTTTCTAACATTCTTCATTTCGCTTTATTTTGCAGAGGAAATCGAGAAAAATAATTGAAAATGATATATATTATGAATTCTCGATATTGGGCGTTTATTCAAAGGAAATATAAGTAAAAACTTTGGAACGCAATATTTTTCCAGGACTTTTTATTTCGCCTGATTTTTGATATAATTTAAGAATTTTCGGTATTGGCCGTTTGTAGATGGGAAATGTAAGTAAAGCCACAGGAACACCATATTTTTCTAACATTCTTCATTTCGCTTTTTTTTGCAGAGGAAATCGAGTGAAATAATTGAAAAAGATATATTTTATGAATTCTCGATATTGAGCGTTTATTCGAAGGAAATATAAGTAAAAAGAGTGGAACGCAATATTTTTCCAGGACTCTTCATTTCGCCTGATTTTTGATATAATTTAAGAATTTTCGGTATTGGCCGTTTGTACATGGGAAATGTAAGTAAAGCCACAGGAACACCATATTTTTCTAACATTCTTCATTTCGCTTTTTTTTGCAGAGGAAATCGAGTAAAATAATTGAAAATGATATATTTTATGAATTCTCGATATTGGGCGTTTATTCACAGGAAATATAAGTAAAAAGAGTGGAACGCAATATTTTTCCAGGACTCTTCATTTCGCCTGATTTTTGATATATATTAAGAATTTTCGGTATTGGCCGTTTGTACAGGGGAAATGAAAGTAAAGCCACAGAAACACCATATTATTCCAACATTCTTCATTTCGCTTTATTTTGCAGAGGAAATCGAGAAAAATAATTGAAAATGATATATATTATGAATTCTTGATATTGGGCGTTTATTCAAAGGAAATATAAGTAAAAACTTTGGAACGCAATATTTTTCCAGGACTTCTTTTCGCCTGATTTTTGGTATAATTTAAGAATTTTCGGTATTGGCCGTTTGTACATGGGAAATGTAAGTAAAGCCACAGGAACATCGTATTTTTCCAACATTCTTCATTTCGCTTTATTTTGCAGAGGAAATCGAGAAAAATAGTTGAAAATGATATATTTTATGAATTCTCGATATTGGGCGATTATTCAAAGGAAATATAAGTAAAAACTTTGGAACGCAATATTTTTCCAGGACTTTTCTTTTCGCCTGATTTTTGATATAATTTAAGAATTTTTGGTATTGGCCGTTTGTACATGGGAAATGTAAGTAAAGCCACAGGAACACCATATTTTTCCAACATTCTTCATTTCGCTTTATTTTGCAGAGGAAATCGAGAAAAATAATTGAAAATGACATATATTATGAATTCTCGATATTGGGCGTTTATTCAAAGGAAATATAAGTAAAAAGAGTGGAACGCAATATTTTTCCAGGACTCTTCATTTCGCCTGATTTTTGATATATATTAAGAATTTTCGGTATTGGCCGTTTGTACATGGGAAATGTAAGTAAAGCCACAGGAACACCATATTTTTCTAACATTCTTCATTTCGCCTTATTTTGCAGAGGAAATCGAGAAAAATAATTGAAAATGATATATTTTATGAATTCTCGATATTGGGCGTTTATTCAAAGGAAATATAAGTAAAAAGAGTGGAACGCAATATTTTTCCAGGACTCTTTATTCCGCCTGATTTTTGATATATATTAAGAATTTTCGGTATTGGCCGTTTGTACAGGGGAAATGTAAGTAAAGCCACAGAAACACCATATTATTCCAACATTCTTCATTTCGCTTTATTTTGCAGAGGAAATCGAGAAAAATAATTGAAAATGATATATATTATGAATTCTTGATATTGGGCGTTTTTTCAAAGGAAATATAAGTAAAAACTTTGGAACGCAATATTTTTCCAGGACTTTTCTTTTCGCCTGATTTTTGATATAATTTAAGAATTTTCGGTATTGGCCGTTTGTAGATGGGAAATGTAAGTAAAGCCACAGGAACACCATATTTTTCTAACATTCTTCATTTCGCTTTATTTTGCAGAGGAAATCGAGAAAAATAATTGAAAATGATATATATTATGAATTCTCGATATTGGGCGTTTATTCAAAGGAAATATAAGTAAAAAGAGTGGAACGCAATATTTTTCCAGGACTCTTCATTTCGCCTGATTTTTGATATAATTTAAGAATTTTCGGTATTGGCCGTTTGTACATGGGAAATGTAAGTAAAGCCACAGGAACACCATATTTTTCCAACATTCTTCATTTCGCCTTATTTTGCAGAGGAAATCGAGTAAAATAATTGAAAATGATATATTTTATGAATTCTCGATATTGGGCGTTTATTCAAAGGAAATATAAGTAAAAACTTTGGAACGCAATATTTTTCCAGGACTCTTTATTCCGCCTGATTTTTGATATATATTAAGAATTTTCGGTATTGGCCGTTTGTACAGGGGAAATGAAAGTAAAGCCACAGAAACACCATATTATTCCAACATTCTTCATTTCGCTTTATTTTGCAGAGGAAATCGAGAAAAATAATTGAAAATGATATATATTATCAATTCTTGATATTGGGCGTTTATTCAAAGGAAATATAAGTAAAAACTTTGGAACGCAATATTTTTCCAGGACTTTTCTTTTCGCCTGATTTTTGATATAATTTAAGAATTTTCGGTATTGGCCGTTTGTAGATGGGAAATGTAAGTAAAGCCACAGGAACACCATATTTCTCTAACATTCTTCATTTCGCTTTATTTTGCAGAGGAAATCGAGAAAAATAATTGAAAATGATATATTTTATGAATTCTCGATATTGGGCGATTATTCAAAGGAAATATAAGTAAAAAGTGTGGAACGCAATATTTTTCCAGGACTCTTCATTTCGCCTGATTTTTGATATATATTAAGAATTTTCGGTATTGGCCGTTTGTACAAGGGAAATGAAAGTAAAGCCACAGAAACACCATATTATTCCAACATTCTTCATTTCGCTTTATTTTGCAGAGGAAATCGAGAAAAATAATTGAAAATGATATATTTTATGAATTCTCGATATTGGGCGATTATTCAAAGGAAATATAAGTAAAAAGTGTGGAACGCAATATTTTTCCAGGACTTTTCTTTTCGCCTGATTTTTGATATAATTTAAGAATTTTCGGTATTGGCCGTTTGTAGATGGGAAATGTAGGTTAAGCCACAGGAACACCATATTATTCCAACATTCTTCATTTCGCTTTATTTTGCAGAGGAAATCGAGTAAAATAATTGAAAATGATATATTTTATGAATTCTCGATATTGGGCGTTTTTTCAAAGGAAATATAAGTGAAGAGAGTGGAACGCAGTATTTTTCCAGGTCTCTTCATTTCGCCTGATTTTTGATATAATTTAAGAATTTTCGGTATTGGCCGTTTGTACATGGGAAATGTAAGTAAAGCCACAGGAACACCACATTTTTCCAACATTCTTAATTTCGCCTTATTTTGCAGAGGAAGTCGAGTAAAATAATTGAAAATGATATATTTTATGAATTCTCGATATTGGGCGTTTTTTCACAGGAAATATAAGTAAAAAGAGTGGAACGCAATATTTTTCCAGGACTTTTCTTTTCGCCTGATTTTTGATATAATTTAAGAATTTTCGGTATTAACCGTTTGTACATGGGAAATGTAAGTAAAGCCACAGGAACACCATATTTTTCCAACATTCTTCATTTCGCCTTATTTTGCCGAGGAAATCGAGTAAAATAATTGAAAATGATATATTTTATGAATTCTCGATATTGGGCGTTTATTCAAAGGAAATATAAGTAAAAAGAGTGGAACGCAATATTTTTCCAGGACTTTTCTTTTCGCCTGATTTTTGATATATTTTAAGAATTTTCGGTATTGGCCGTTTGTACATGGGAAATGTAAGTAAAGCCACAGGAACACCATATTTTTCCAACATTCTTCATTTCGCCTTATTTTGCAGAGGAAATCGAGTAAAATAATTGAAAATGATATATTTTATGAATTCTCGATATTGGGCGTTTATTCACAGGAAATATAAGTAAAAAGAGTGGAACGCAATATTTTTCCAGGTCTCTTCATTTCGCCTGATTTTTGATATAATTTAAGAATTTTCGGTATTGGCCGTTTGTAGATGGGAAATGTATGTAAAGCCACAGGAACACCATATTTTTCCAACATTCTTCATTTCGTCTTATTTTGCAGAGGAAATCGAGAAAAATAATTGAAAATGATATATTTTATGAATTCTCGATATTGGGCGTTTTTTCACAGGAAATATAAGTAAAAAGAGTGGAACGCAATATTTTTCCAGGACTTTTCTTTTCGCCTGATTTTTGATATAATTTAAGAATTTTCGGTATTGGCCGTTTGTACATGGGAAATGTAAGTAAAGCCACAGGAACACCATATTTTTCCAACATTCTTCATTTCGCCTTCTTTTGCAGAGGAAATCGAGTAAAATAATTGAAAATGATATATTTTATGAATTCTCGATATTGGGCGTTTTTTCACAGGAAATATAAGTAAAAAGAGTGGAACGCAGTATTTTTCCAGGTCTCTTCATTTCGCCTGATTTTTGATATAATTTAAGAATTTTCGGTATTGGCCGTTTGTAGATGGGAAATGTAAGTAAATCCACAGGAACACCATATTTTTCCAACATTCTTCATTTCGTCTTATTTTGCAGAGGAAATCGAGAAAAATAATTGAAAATGATATATTTTATGAATTCTCGATATTGGGCGTTTTTTCACAGGAAATATAAGTAAAAAGAGTGGAACGCAATATTTTTCCAGGACTTTTCTTTTCGCCTGATTTTTGATATAATTTAAGAATTTTCGGTATTGGCCGTTTGTACATGGGAAATGTAAGTAAAGCCACAGGAACACCATATTTTTCCAACATTCTTCATTTCGCCTTATTTTGCAGAGGAAGTCGAGTAAAATAATTGAAAATGATATATTTTATGAATTCTCGATATTGGGCGTTTTTTCACAGGAAATATAAGTAAAAACTTTGGAACGCAATATTTTTCCAGGACTTTTCTTTTCGCCTGATTTTTGATATAATTTAAGAATTTTCGGTATTGGCCGTTTGTAGATGGCAAATGTAAGTAAATCCACAGGAACACCATATTTTTCCAACATTCTTCATTTCGTCTTATTTTGCAGAGGAAATCGAGAAAAATAATTGAAAATGATATATTTTATGAATTCTCGATATTGGGCGTTTTTTCACAGGAAATATAAGTAAAAAGAGTGGAACGCAATATTTTTCCAGGACTTTTCTTTTCGCCTGATTTTTGATATAATTTAAGAATTTTCGGTATTGGCCGTTTGTACATGGCAAATGTAAGTAAATCCACAGGAACACCATATTTTTCCAACATTCTTCATTTCGTCTTATTTTGCAGAGGAAATCGAGAAAAATAATTGAAAATGATATATTTTATGAATTCTCGATATTGGGCGTTTTTTCAAAGGAAATATAAGTAAAGAGAGTGGAACGCAGTATTTTTCCAGGTCTCTTCATTTCGCCTGATATTTGATATAATTTAAGAATTTTCGGTATTGGCCGTTTGTAGATGGCAAATGTAAGTAAATCCACAGGAACACCATATTTTTCCAACATTCTTCATTTCGTCTTATTTTGCAGAGGAAATCGAGAAAAATAATTGAAAATGATATATTTTATGAATTCTCGATATTGGGCGTTTTTTCACAGGAAATATAAGTAAAAAGAGTGGAACGCAATATTTTTCCAGGACTTTTCTTTTCGCCTGATTTTTGATATAATTTAAGAATTTTCGGTATTGGCCGTTTGTACATGGGAAATGTAAGTAAAGCCACAGGAACACCACATTTTTCCAACATTCTTAATTTCGCCTTATTTTGCAGAGGAAGTCGAGTAAAATAATTGAAAATGATATATTTTATGAATTCTCGATATTGGGCGTTTTTTCACAGGAAATATAAGTAAAAAGAGTGGAACGCAATATTTTTCCAGGACTTTTCTTTTCGCCTGATTTTTGATATAATTTAAGAATTTTCGGTATTGGCCGTTTGTACATGGGAAATGTAAGTAAAGCCACAGGAACACCATATTTTTCCAACATTCTTCATTTCGCCTTATTTTGCAGAGGAAATCGAGAAAAATAATTGAAAATGATATATTTTATGAATTCTCGATATTGGGCGTTTTTTCAAAGGAAATATAAGTAAAGAGAGTGGAACGCAGTATTTTTCCAGGTCTCTTCATTTCGCCTGATATTTGATATAATTTAAGAATTTTCGGTATTGGCCGTTTGTAGATGGCAAATATAAGTAAATCCACAGGAACACCATATTTTTCCAACATTCTTAATTTCGCCTTATTTTGCAGAGGAAGTCGAGTAAAATAATTGAAAATGATATATTTTATGAATTCCCGATATTGGGCGTTTATTCAAAGGAAATATAAGTAAAAAGAGTGGAACGCAATATTTTTCCAGGACTCTTCATTTCGCCTGATTTTTGATATATATTAAAAATTTTCGGTATTGGCCGTTTGTACAAGGGAAATGAAAGTAAAGCCACAGAAACACCATATTATTCCAACATTCTTCATTTCGCTTTATTTTGCAGAGGAAATCGAGTAAAATAATTGAAAATGATATATTTTATGAATTCCCGATATTGGGCGTTTATTCAAAGGAAATATAAGTAAAAAGAGTGGAACGCAATATTTTTCCAGGTCTCTTCATTTCGCCTGATTTTTGATATAATTTAAGAATTTTCGGTATTGGCCGTTTGTACATGGGAAATGTAAGTAAAGCCACAGGAACACCATATTTTTCTAACATTCTTCATTTCGGTTTTTTTTGCAGAGGAAATCGAGTAAAATAATTGAAAATGATATATTTTATGAATTCTCGATATTGGGCGTTTATTCAAAGGAAATATAAGTAAAAAGAGTGTAACGCAATATTTTTCCAGGTCTCTTCATTTCGCCTGATTTTTGATATAATTTAAGAATTTTCGGTATTGGCCGTTTGTAGATGGGAAATGTAAGTAAAGCCACAGGAACACCATATTTTTCTAACATTCTTCATTTCGCCTTTTTTTGCAGAGGAAATCGAGTAAAATAATTGAAAATGATATATTTTATGAATTCTCGATATTGGGCGTTTATTCAAAGGAAATATAAGTAAAAAGAGTGGAACGCAATATTTTTCCAGGTCTCTTCATTTCGCCTGATTTTTGATATAATTTAAGAATTTTCGGTATTGGCCGTTTGTAGATGGGAAATGTAAGTAAAGCCACAGGAACACCATATTTTTCTAACATTCTTCATTTCGGTTTTTTTTGCAGAGGAAATCGAGTAAAATAATTGAAAATGATATATTTTATGAATTCTCGATATTGGGCGTTTATTCAAAGGAAATATAAGTAAAAAGAGTGGAACGCAATATTTTTCCAGGTCTCTTCATTTCGCCTGATTTTTGATATAATTTAAGAATTTTCGGTATTGGCCGTTTGTAGATGGGAAATGTAAGTAAAGCCACAGGAACACCATATTTTTCTAACATTCTTCATTTCGCTTTATTTTGCAGAGGAAATCGAGAAAAATAATTGAAAATGATATATATTATGAATTCTCGATATTGGGCGTTTATTCAAAGGAAATATAAGTAAAAAGAGTGGAACGCAATATTTTTCCAGGACTCTTCATTTCGCCTGATTTTTGATATAATTTAAGAATTTTCGGTATTGGCCGTTTGTAGATGGGAAATGTAAGTAAATCCACAGGAACACCATATTTTTCTAACATTCTTCATTTCGGTTTTTTTTGCAGAGGAAATCGAGTAAAATAATTGAAAATGATATATTTTATGAATTCTCGATATTGGGCGTTTATTCAAAGGATATATAAGTAAAAAGAGTGGAACGCAATATTTTTCCAGGACTCTTCATTTCGCCTGATTTTTGATATAATTTAAGAATTTTCGGTATTGGCCGTTTGTAGATGGGAAATGTAAGTAAATCCACAGGAACACCATATTTTTCTAACATTCTTCATTTCGGTTTTTTTTGCAGAGGAAATCGAGAAAAATAATTGAAAATGATATATTTTATGAATTCTCGATATTGGGCGTTTATTCAAAGGAAATATAAGTAAAAAGAGTGGAACGCAATATTTTTCCAGGTCTCTTCATTTCGCCTGATTTTTGATATAATTTAAGAATTTTCGGTATTGGCCGTTTTTAGATGGGTAATGTAAGTAAATCCACAGGAACACCATATTTTTCCAACATTCTTCATTTCGTCTTATTTTGCAGAGGAAATCGAGTAAAATAATTGAAAATGATATATTTTATGAATTCTCGATATTGGGCGTTTATTTAAAGGAAATATAAGAAAAAACTTTGGAACGCAATATTTTTCCAGGACTTTTCTTTTCGCCTGATTTTTGATATAATTTAAGAATTTTCGGTATTGGCCGTTTGTAGATGGGAAATGTAAGTAAAGCCACAGGAACACCATATTTTTCTAACATTCTTCATTTAGCTTTATTTTGCAGAGGAAATCGAGAAAAATAATTGAAAATGATATATATTATGAATTCTCGATATTGGGCCTTTATTCAAAGGAAATATAAGTAAAAAGAGTGGAATGCAATATTTTTCCAGGACTCTTCATTTCGCCTGATTTTTGATATAATTTAAGAATTTTCGGTATTGGCCGTTTGTACATGGGAAATGTAAGTAAAGCCACAGGAACACCATATTTTTCTAACATTCTTCATTTCGGTTTTTTTTGCAGAGGAAATCGAGTAAAATAATTGAAAATGATATATATTATGAATTCTCGATATTGGGCGTTTATTCAAAGGAAATATAAGTAAAAAGAGTTGAACGCAATATTTTTCCAGGACTCTTCATTTCGCCTGATTTTTGATATAATTTAAGAATTTTCGGTATTGGCCGTTTGTACATGGGAAATGTAAGTAAAGCCACAGGAACACCATATTTTTCTAACATTCTTCATTTAGCTTTATTTTGCAGAGGAAATCGAGAAAAATAATTGAAAATGATATATATTATGAATTCTTGATATTGGGCGTTTATTCAAAGGAAATATAAGTAAAAAGAGTGGAACGCAATATTTTTCCAGGACTCTTCATTTCGCCTGATTTTTGATATAATTTAAGAATTTTCGGTATTGGCCGTTTGTAGATGGGAAATGTAAGTAAAGCCACAGGAACACCATATTTTTCTAACATTCTTCATTTCGCTTTATTTTGCAGAGGAAATCGAGTAAAATAATTGAAAATGATATATATTATGAATTCTCGATATTAGGCGTTTATTCAAAGGAAATATAAGTAAAAAGAGTTGAACGCAATATTTTTCCAGGACTCTTCATTTCGCCTGATTTTTGATATAATTTAAGAATTTTCGGTATTGGCCGTTTGTACATGGGAAATGTAAGTAAAGCCACAGGAACACCATATTTTTCTAACATTCTTCATTTCGCTTTATTTTGCAGAGGAAATCGAGTAAAATAATTGAAAATGATATATTTTATGAATTCTCGATATTGGGCGTTTATTCAAAGGAAATATAAGTAAAAAGAGTGGAACGCAATATTTTTCCAGGACTCTTCATTTCGCCTGATTTTTGATATAATTTAAGAATTTTCGGTATTGGCCGTTTGTACATGGGAAATGTAAGTAAAGCCACAGGAACACCATATTTTTCTAACATTCTTCATTTCGCTTTATTTTGCAGAGGAAATCGAGAAAAATAATTGAAAATGATATATATTATGAATTATCGATATTGGGCGTTTATTCAAAGGAAATATAAGTAAAAAGAGTGGAACGCAATATTTTTCCAGGACTTTTCTTTTCGCCTGATTTTTGATATAATTTAAGAATTTTCGGTATTGGCCGTTTGTAGATGGGAAATGTAAGTAAAGCCACAGGAACACCATATTTTTCTAACATTCTTCATTTCGCTTTATTTTGCAGAGGAAATCGAGAAAAATAATTGAAAATGATATATTTTATGAATTCTCGATATTGGGCGTTTATTCAAAGGAAATATAAGTAAAAACTTTGGAACGCAATATTTTTCCAGGACTTTTCTTTTCGCCTGATTTTTGATATAATTTAAGAATTTTCGGTATTGGCCGTTTGTAGATTGGAAATGTAAGTAAAGCCACAGGAACACCATATTTTTCTAACATTCTTCATTTCGCTTTATTTTGCAGAGGAAATCGAGAAAAATAATTGAAAATGACATATATTATGAATTCTCGATATTGGGCGTTTATTCAAAGGAAATGTAAGTAAAAAGAGTGGAACGCAATATTTTCCCAGGACTCTTCATTTCGCCTGATTTTAGATATAATTTAAGAATTTTCGGTATTGGCCGTTTGTACATGAGAAATGTAAGTAAAGCCCTAGGAACACCACATTTTTCCAACATTCTTAATTTCGCCTTATTTTGCAGAGGAAATCGAGAAAAATAATTGAAAATGATATATATTATGAATTATCGATATTGGGCGTTTATTCAAAGGAAATATAAGTAAAAAGAGTGGAACGCAATATTTTTCCAGGACTCTTCATTTCGCCTGATTTTTGATATAATTTAAGAATTTTCGGTATTGGCCGTTTGTACATGGGAAATGTAAGTAAAGCCACAGGAACACCATATTTTTCTAACATTCTTCATTTAGCTTTATTTTGCAGAGGAAATCGAGAAAAATAATTGAAAATGATATATATTATGAATTCTTGATATTGGGCGTTTATTCAAAGGAAATATAAGTAAAAAGAGTGGAACGCAATATTTTTCCAGGACTCTTCATTTCGCCTGATTTTTGATATAATTTAAGAATTTTCGGTATTGGCCGTTTGTAGATGGGAAATGTAAGTAAAGCCACAGGAACACCATATTTTTCTAACATTCTTCATTTCGCTTTATTTTGCAGAGGAAATCGAGTAAAATAATTGAAAATGATATATTTTATGAATTCTCGATATTGGGCGTTTATTCAAAGGAAATATAAGTAAAAAGAGTGGAACGCAATATTTTTCCAGGACTCTTCATTTCGCCTGATTTTTGATATAATTTAAGAATTTTCGGTATTGGCCGTTTGTACATGGGAAATGTAAGTAAAGCCACAGGAACACCATATTTTTCTAACATTCTTCATTTCGCTTTATTTTGCAGAGGAAATCGAGAAAAATAATTGAAAATGATATATATTATGAATTATCGATATTGGGCGTTTATTCAAAGGAAATATAAGTAAAAAGAGTGGAACGCAATATTTTTCCAGGACTTTTCTTTTCGCCTGATTTTTGATATAATTTAAGAATTTTCGGTATTGGCCGTTTGTAGATGGGAAATGTAAGTAAAGCCACAGGAACACCATATTTTTCTAACATTCTTCATTTCGCTTTATTTTGCAGAGGAAATCGAGAAAAATAATTGAAAATGATATATTTTATGAATTCTCGATATTGGGCGATTATTCAAAGGAAATATAAGTAAAAAGTGTGGAACGCAATATTTTTCCAGGACTCTTCATTTCGCCTGATTTTTGATATATATTAAGAATTTTCTGTATTGGCCGTTTGTACAGGGGAAATGAAAGTAAAGCCACAGAAACACCATATTATTCCAACATTCTTCATTTCGCTTTATTTTGCAGAGGAAATCGAGAAAAATAATTGAAAATGATATATTTTATGAATTCTCGATATTGGGCGATTATTCAAAGGAAATATAAGTAAAAAGTGTGGAACGCAATATTTTTCCAGGACTTTTCTTTTCGCCTGATTTTTGATATAATTTAAGAATTTTCGGTATTGGCCGTTTGTAGATGGGAAATGTAAGTAAAGCCACAGGAACACCATATTTTTCTAACATTCTTCATTTCGCTTTATTTTGCAGAGGAAATCGAGAAAAATAATTGAAAATGATATATATTATGAATTATCGATATTGGGCGTTTATTCAAAGGAAATATAAGTAAAAAGAGTGGAACGCAATATTTTTCCAGGACTTTTCTTTTCGCCTGATTTTTGATATAATTTAAGAATTTTCGGTATTGGCCGTTTGTAGATGGGAAATGTAAGTAAAGCCACAGGAACACCATATTTTTCTAACATTCTTCATTTCGCTTTATTTTGCAGAGGAAATCGAGAAAAATAATTGAAAATGATATATTTTATGAATTCTCGATATTGGGCGATTATTCAAAGGAAATATAAGTAAAAAGTGTGGAACGCAATATTTTTCCAGGACTCTTCATTTCGCCTGATTTTTGATATATATTAAGAATTTTCTGTATTGGCCGTTTGTACAGGGGAAATGAAAGTAAAGCCACAGAAACACCATATTATTCCAACATTCTTCATTTCGCTTTATTTTGCAGAGGAAATCGAGAAAAATAATTGAAAATGATATATAGTATATTATGAATTCTCGATATTGGGCGATTATTCAAAGGAAATATAAGTAAAAAGAGTGGAACGCAATATTTTTCCAGGACTCTTCATTTCGCCTGATTTTTGATATAATTTAAGAATTTTCGGTATTGGCCATTTGTAGATGGGAAATGAAAGTAAAGCCACAAAAACACCATATTATTCCAACATTCTTCTTTTCGCTTTATTTTGCAGAGGAAATCGAGAAAAATAATTGAAAATGATATATATTATGAATTCTCGATATTGGGCGTTTATTCAAAGGAAATATAAGTAAAAACTTTGGAACGCAATATTTTTCCAGGACTTTTCTTTTCGCCTGATTTTTGATATAATTTAAGAATTTTCGGTATTGGCCGTTTGTACATGGGAAATGTAAGTAAAGCCACAAAAACACCATATTATTCCAACATTCTTCTTTTCGCTTTATTTTGCAGAGGAAATCGAGAAAAATAATTGAAAATGATATATTTTATGAATTCTCGATATTGGGCGTTTATTCAAAGGAAATATAAGTAAAAACTTTGGAACGCAATATTTTTCCAGGACTTTTCTTTTCGCCTGATTTTTGATATAATTTAAGAATTTTCGGTATTGGCCGTTTGTAGATTGGAAATGTAAGTAAAGCCACAGGAACACCATATTTTTCTAACATTCTTCATTTCGCTTTATTTTGCAGAGGAAATCGAGAAAAATAATTGAAAATGACATATATTATGAATTCTCGATATTGGGCGTTTATTCAAAGGAAATGTAAGTAAAAAGAGTGGAACGCAATATTTTCCCAGGACTCTTCATTTCGCCTGATTTTAGATATAATTTAAGAATTTTCGGTATTGGCCGTTTGTACATGAGAAATGTAAGTAAAGCCCTAGGAACACCACATTTTTCCAACATTCTTAATTTCGCCTTATTTTGCAGAGGAAATCGAGAAAAATAATTGAAAATGATATATATTATGAATTATCGATATTGGGCGTTTATTCAAAGGAAATATAAGTAAAAAGAGTGGAACGCAATATTTTCCCAGGACTCTTCATTTCGCTTGATTTTAGATATAATTTAAGAATTTTCGGTATTGGCCGTTTGTACATGAGAAATGTAAGTAAAGCCCTAGGAACACCACATTTTTCCAACATTCTTAATTTCGCCTTATTTTGCAGAGGAAATCGAGAAAAATAATTGAAAATGATATATATTATGAATTCTCGATATTGGGCGATTATTCAAAGGAAATATAAGTAAAAAGAGTAGAACGCAATATTTTTCCAGGACTCTTCATTTCGCCTGATTTTTGATATAATTTAAGAATTTTCGGTATTGGCCATTTGTAGATGGGAAATGAAAGTAAAGCCACAAAAACACCATATTATTCCAACATTCTTCTTTTCGCTTTATTTTGCAGAGGAAATCGAGAAAAATAATTGAAAATGATATATTTTATGAATTCTCGATATTGGGCGATTATTCAAAGGAAATATAAGTAAAAAGTGTGGAACGCAATATTTTTCCAGGACTTTTCTTTTCGCCTGATTTTTGATATAATTTAAGAATTTTCGGTATTGGCCGTTTGTAGATGGGAAATGTAAGTTAAGCCACAGGAACACCATATTTTTCTAACATTCTTCATTTCGCTTTATTTTGCAGAGGAAATCGAGAAAAATAGTTGAAAATGATATATTTTATGAATTCTCGATATTGGGCGATTATTCAAAGGAAATATAAGTAAAAACTTTGGAACGCAATATTTTTCCAGGACTTTTCTTTTCGCCTGATTTTTGATATAATTTAAGAATTTTCGGTATTGGCCGTTTGTACATGGGAAATGTAAGTAAAGCCACAGGAACATCATATTTTTCTAACATTCTTCATTTCGCTTTATTTTGCAGAGGAAATCGAGAAAAATAATTGAAAATGATATATATTATGAATTCTCGATATTGGGCGTTTATTCAAAGGAATTATAAGTAAAAACTTTGGAACGCAATATTTTTCCAGGACTTTTCTTTTCGCCTGATTTTTGATATAATTTAAGAATTTTCGGTATTGGCCGTTTGTAGATTGGAAATGTAAGTAAAGCCACAGGAACACCATATTTTTCTAACATTCTTCATTTCGCTTTATTTTGCAGACGAAATCGAGAAAAATAATTGAAAATGACATATATTATGAATTCTCGATATTGGGCGTTTATTCAAAGGAAATGTAAGTAAAAAGAGTGGAACGCAATATTTTCCCAGGACTCTTCATTTCGCCTGATTTTAGATATAATTTAAGAATTTTCGGTATTGGCCGTTTGTACATGAGAAATGTAAGTAAAGCCCTAGGAACACCACATTTTTCCAACATTCTTAATTTCGCCTTATTTTGCAGAGGAAGTCGAGTAAAATAATTGAAAATGATATATATTATGAATTATCGATATTGGGCGTTTATTCAAAGGAAATATAAGTAAAAAGAGTGGAACGCAATATTTTTCCAGGACTTTTCTTTTCGCCTGATTTTTGATATAATTTAAGAATTTTCGGTATTGGCCGTTTGTAGATGGGAAATGTAAGTAAAGCCACAGGAACACCATATTTTTCTAACATTCTTCATTTCGCTTTATTTTGCAGAGGAAATCGAGAAAAATAATTGAAAATGATATATTTTATGAATTCTCGATATTGGGCGATTATTCAAAGGAAATATAAGTAAAAAGTGTGGAACGCAATATTTTTCCAGGACTCTTCATTTCGCCTGATTTTTGATATATATTAAGAATTTTCTGTATTGGCCGTTTGTACAGGGGAAATGAAAGTAAAGCCACAGAAACACCATATTATTCCAACATTCTTCATTTCGCTTTATTTTGCAGAGGAAATCGAGAAAAATAATTGAAAATGATATATAGTATATTATGAATTCTCGATATTGGGCGATTATTCAAAGGAAATATAAGTAAAAAGAGTGGAACGCAATATTTTTCCAGGACTCTTCATTTCGCCTGATTTTTGATATAATTTAAGAATTTTCGGTATTGGCCATTTGTAGATGGGAAATGAAAGTAAAGCCACAAAAACACCATATTATTCCAACATTCTTCTTTTCGCTTTATTTTGCAGAGGAAATCGAGAAAAATAATTGAAAATGATATATTTTATGAATTCTCGATATTGGGCGATTATTCAAAGGAAATATAAGTAAAAAGTGTGGAACGCAATATTTTTCCAGGACTTTTCTTTTCGCCTGATTTTTGATATAATTTAAGAATTTTCGGTATTGGCCGTTTGTAGATGGGAAATGTAAGTTAAGCCACAGGAACACCATATTTTTCTAACATTCTTCATTTCGCTTTATTTTGCAGAGGAAATCGAGAAAAATAATTGAAAATGATATATATTATGAATTCTCGATATTGGGCGTTTATTCAAAGGAAATATAAGTAAAAACTTTGGAACGCAATATTTTTCCAGGACTTTTCTTTTCGCCTGATTTTTGATATAATTTAAGAATTTTCGGTATTGGCCGTTTGTACATGGGAAATGTAAGTAAAGCCACAAAAACACCATATTATTCCAACATTCTTCTTTTCGCTTTATTTTGCAGAGGAAATCGAGAAAAATAATTGAAAATGATATATTTTATGAATTCTCGATATTGGGCGTTTATTCAAAGGAAATATAAGTAAAAACTTTGGAACGCAATATTTTTCCAGGACTTTTCTTTTCGCCTGATTTTTGATATAATTTAAGAATTTTCGGTATTGGCCGTTTGTAGATTGGAAATGTAAGTAAAGCCACAGGAACACCATATTTTTCTAACATTCTTCATTTCGCTTTATTTTGCAGAGGAAATCGAGAAAAATAATTGAAAATGACATATATTATGAATTCTCGATATTGGGCGTTTATTCAAAGGAAATGTAAGTAAAAAGAGTGGAACGCAATATTTTCCCAGGACTCTTCATTTCGCCTGATTTTAGATATAATTTAAGAATTTTCGGTATTGGCCGTTTGTACATGAGAAATGTAAGTAAAGCCCTAGGAACACCACATTTTTCCAACATTCTTAATTTCGCCTTATTTTGCAGAGGAAATCGAGAAAAATAATTGAAAATGATATATATTATGAATTATCGATATTGGGCGTTTATTCAAAGGAAATATAAGTAAAAAGAGTGGAACGCAATATTTTCCCAGGACTCTTCATTTCGCTTGATTTTAGATATAATTTAAGAATTTTCGGTATTGGCCGTTTGTACATGAGAAATGTAAGTAAAGCCCTAGGAACACCACATTTTTCCAACATTCTTAATTTCGCCTTATTTTGCAGAGGAAATCGAGAAAAATAATTGAAAATGATATATATTATGAATTCTCGATATTGGGCGATTATTCAAAGGAAATATAAGTAAAAAGAGTAGAACGCAATATTTTTCCAGGACTCTTCATTTCGCCTGATTTTTGATATAATTTAAGAATTTTCGGTATTGGCCATTTGTAGATGGGAAATGAAAGTAAAGCCACAAAAACACCATATTATTCCAACATTCTTCTTTTCGCTTTATTTTGCAGAGGAAATCGAGAAAAATAATTGAAAATGATATATTTTATGAATTCTCGATATTGGGCGATTATTCAAAGGAAATATAAGTAAAAAGTGTGGAACGCAATATTTTTCCAGGACTTTTCTTTTCGCCTGATTTTTGATATAATTTAAGAATTTTCGGTATTGGCCGTTTGTAGATGGGAAATGTAAGTTAAGCCACAGGAACACCATATTTTTCTAACATTCTTCATTTCGCTTTATTTTGCAGAGGAAATCGAGAAAAATAATTGAAAATGATATATATTATGAATTCTCGATATTGGGCGTTTATTCAAAGGAAATATAAGTAAAAACTTTGGAACGCAATATTTTTCCAGGACTTTTCTTTTCGCCTGATTTTTGATATAATTTAAGAATTTTCGGTATTGGCCGTTTGTACATGGGAAATGTAAGTAAAGCCACAGGAACATCATATTTTTCTAACATTCTTCATTTCGCTTTATTTTGCAGAGGAAATCGAGAAAAATAATTGAAAATGATATATATTATGAATTCTCGATATTGGGCGTTTATTCAAAGGAATTATAAGTAAAAACTTTGGAACGCAATATTTTTCCAGGACTTTTCTTTTCGCCTGATTTTTGATATAATTTAAGAATTTTCGGTATTGGCCGTTTGTAGATTGGAAATGTAAGTAAAGCCACAGGAACACCATATTTTTCTAACATTCTTCATTTCGCTTTATTTTGCAGAGGAAATCGAGAAAAATAATTGAAAATGACATATATTATGAATTCTCGATATTGGGCGTTTATTCAAAGGAAATGTAAGTAAAAAGAGTGGAACGCAATATTTTCCCAGGACTCTTCATTTCGCCTGATTTTAGATATAATTTAAGAATTTTCGGTATTGGCCGTTTGTACATGAGAAATGTAAGTAAAGCCCTAGGAACACCACATTTTTCCAACATTCTTAATTTCGCCTTATTTTGCAGAGGAAGTCGAGTAAAATAATTGAAAATGATATATTTTATGAATTCTCGATATTGGGCGTTTTTTCACAGGAAATATAAGTAAAAAGAGTGGAACGCAATATTTTTCCAGGACTTTTCTTTTCGCCTGATTTTTGATATAATTTAAGAATTTTCGGTATTGGCCGTTTGTACATGGGAAATGTAAGTAAAGCCACAGGAACACCATATTATTCCAACATTCTTCATTTCGCCTTATTTTGCAGAGGAAATTGAGTAAAATAATTGAAAATGATATATATTATGAATTATCGATATTGGGCGTTTATTCAAAGGAAATATAAGTAAAAAGAGTGGAACGCAATATTTTTCCAGGACTCTTCATTTCGCCTGATTTTTGATATAATATAAGAATTTTCGGTATTGGCCGTTTGTAGATGGGAAATGTAAGTAAATCCACAGGAACACCATATTTTTCCAACATTCTTCATTTCGTCTTATTTTGCAGAGGAAATCGAGAAAAATAATTGAAAATGATATATTTTATGAATTCTCGAAATTGGGCGTTTATTCAAAGGAAATATAAGTAAAAAGAGTGGAACGCAATATTTTTCCAGGACTCTTCATTTCGCCTGATTTTTGATATATAGTATATTAAAAATTTTCGGTATTGGCCGTTTGTACAGGGGAAATGAAAGTAAAGCCACAGAAACACCATATTATTCCAACATTCTTCATTTCGCTTTATTTTGCAGAGGAAATCGAGTAAAATAATTGAAAATGATATATTTTATTAATTCTCGATATTGGCCGTTTATTCAAAGGAAATATAAGTAAAAAGACGCAATATTTTTCCAGGTCTCTTCATTTCGCCTGATTTTTGATATAATTTAAGAATTTTCGGTATTGGCCGTTTGTACATGGGAAATGTAAGTAAAGCCACAGGAACACCATATTTTTCTAACATTCTTCATTTCGGTTTTTTTTGCAGAGGAAATCGAGTAAAATAATTGAAAATGATATATTTTATGAATTCTCGATATTGGGCGTTTATTCAAAGGAAATATAAGTAAAAAGAGTGGAACGCAATATTTTTCCAGGTCTCTTCATTTCGCCTGATTTTTGATATAATTTAAGAATTTTCGGTATTGGCCGTTTGTAGATGGGAAATGTAAGTAAAGCCACAGGAACACCATATTTTTCTAACATTCTTCATTTCGCCTTTTTTTTGCAGAGGAAATCGAGTAAAATAATTGAAAATGATATATTTTATGAATTCTCGATATTGGGCGTTTATTCAAAGGAAATATAAGTAAAAAGAGTGGAACGCAATATTTTTCCAGGTCTCATCATTTCGCCTGATTTTTGATATAATTTAAGAATTTTCGGTATTGGCCGTTTGTAGATGGGAAATGTAAGTAAAGCCACAGGAACACCATATTTTTCTAACATTCTTCATTTCGCCTTTTTTTGCAGAGGAAATCGAGTAAAATAATTGAAAATGATATATTTTATGAATTCTCGATATTGGGCGTTTATTCAAAGGAAATATAAGTAAAAAGAGTGGAACGCAATATTTTTCCAGGTCTCTTCATTTCGCCTGATTTTTGATATAATTTAAGAATTTTCGGTATTGGCCGTTTGTAGATGGGAAATGTAAGTAAAGCCACAGGAACACCATATTTTTCTAACATTCTTCATTTCGGTTTTTTTTGCAGAGGAAATCGAGTAAAATAATTGAAAATGATATATTTTATGAATTCTCGATATTGGGCGTTTATTCAAAGGAAATATAAGTAAAAAGAGTGGAACGCAATATTTTTCCAGGTCTCTTCATTTCGCCTGATTTTTGATATAATTTAAGAATTTTCGGTATTGGCCGTTTGTAGATGGGAAATGTAAGTAAAGCCACAGGAACACCATATTTTTCTAACATTCTTCATTTCGCCTTTTTTTGCAGAGGAAATCGAGTAAAATAATTGAAAATGATATATTTTATGAATTCTCGATATTGGGCGTTTATTCAAAGGAAATATAAGTAAAAAGAGTGGAACGCAATATTTTTCCAGGTCTCTTCATTTCGCCTGATGTTTGATATAATTTAAGAATTTTCGGTATTGGCCGTTTGTAGATGGGAAATGTAAGTAAAGCCACAGGAACACCATATTTTTCTAACATTCTTCATTTCGGTTTTTTTGCAGAGGAAATCGAGTAAAATAATTGAAAATGATATATTTTATGAATTCTCGATATTGGGCGTTTATTCAAAGGAAATATAAGTAAAAAGAGTGGAACGCAATATTTTTCCAGGTCTCTTCATTTCGCCTGATTTTTGATATAATTTAAGAATTTTCGGTATTGGCCGTTTTTAGATGGGAAATGTAAGTAAATCCACAGGAACACCATATTTTTCCAACATTCTTCATTTCGTCTTATTTTGCAGAGGAAATCGAGAAAAATAATTGAAAATGATATATATTATGAATTCTTGATATTGGGCGATTATTCATAGGAAATATAAGTAAAAAGTGTTGAACGCAATATTTTTCCAGGACTCTTCATTTCGCCTGATTTTTGATATAATTTAAGAATTTTCGGTATTGGCCGTTTGTAGATGGGAAATGTAAGTAAAGCCACAGGAACACCATATTTTTCTAACATTCTTCATTCCGGTTTTTTTTTGCAGAGGAAATCGAGTAAAATAATTGAAAATGATATATTTTATGAATTCTCGATATTGGGCGTTTATTCAAAGGAAATATAAGTAAAAAGAGTGGAACGCAATATTTTTCCAGGTCTCTTCATTTCGCCTGATTTTTGATATAATTTAAGAATTTTCGGTATTGGCCGTTTGTAGATGGAAAATGTAAGCAAAGCCACAGGAACACCATATTTTTCTAACATTCTTCATTTCGCTTTTTTTTGCAGAGGAAATCGAGTAAAATAATTGAAAATGATATATTTTATGAATTCTCGATATTGGGCGTTTATTCGAAAGAAATATAAGTAAAAAGAGTGGAACGCAATATTTTTCCAGGACTCTTCATTGCGCCTGATTTTTGATATAATTTAAGAATTTTCGGTATTGGCCGTTTGTACATGGGAAATGTAAGTAAAGCCACAGGAACACCATATTTTTCTAACATTCTTCATTTCGGTTTTTTTTGCAGAGGAAATCGAGTAAAATAATTGAAAATGATATATTTTATGAATTCTCGATATTGGGCGTTTATTCACAGGAAATATAAGTAAAAAGAGTGGAACGCAATATTTTTCCAGGACTCTTCATTTCGCCTGATTTTTGATATATATTAAGAATTTTCGGTATTGGCCGTTTGTACAGGGGAAATGAAAGTAAAGCCACAGAAACACCATATTATTCCAACATTCTTCATTTCGCTTTATTTTGCAGAGGAAATCGAGAAAAATAATTGAAAATGATATATATTATGAATTCTTGATATTGGGCGTTTATTCAAAGGAAATATTTGTAAAAACTTTGGAACGCAATATTTTTCCAGGACTTCTTTTCGCCTGATTTTAGGTATAATTTAAGAATTTTCGGTATTGGCCGTTTGTACATGGGAAATGTAAGTAAAGCCACAGGAACATCGTATTTTTCCAACATTCTTCATTTCGCTTTATTTTGCAGAGGAAATCGAGAAAAATAGTTGAAAATGATATATTTTATGAATTCTCGATATTGGGCGATTATTCAAAGGAAATATAAGTAAAAACTTTGGAACGCAATATTTTTCCAGGACTTTTCTTTTCGCCTGATTTTTGATATAATTTAAGAATTTTTAGTATTGGCCGTTTGTACATGGGAAATGTAAGTAAAGCCACAGGAACACCATATTTTTCCAACATTCTTCATTTCGCTTTATTTTGCAGAGGAAATCGAGAAAAATAATTGAAAATGACATATATTATGAATTCTCGATATTGGGCGTTTATTCAAAGGAAATATAAGTAAAAAGAGTGGAACGCAATATTTTTCCAGGACTTTTCTTTTCGCCTGATTTTTGATATAATTTAAGAATTTTCGGTATTGGCTGTTTGTACATGGGAAATGTAAGTAAAGCCACAGGAACACCATATTTTTCTAACATTCTTTATTTCGCTTTTTTTTGCAGAGGAAATCGAGTAAAATAATTGAAAATGATATATTTTATGAATTCTCGATATTGGGCGTTTATTCAAAGGAAATATAAGTAAAAAGAGTGGAACGCAATATTTTTCCAGGACTCTTTATTCCGCCTGATTTTTGATATATATTAAGAATTTTCGGTATTGGCCGTTTGTACAGGGGAAATGAAAGTAAAGCCACAGAAACACCATATTATTCCAACATTCTTCATTTCGCTTTATTTTGCAGAGGAAATCGAGAAAAATAATTGAAAATGATATATATTATGAATTCTTGATATTGGGCGTTTATTCAAAGGAAATATAAGTAAAAACTTTGGAACGCAATATTTTTCCAGGACTTCTTTTCGCCTGATTTTTGGTATAATTTAAGAATTTTCGGTATTGGCCGTTTGTACATGGGAAATGTAAGTAAAGCCACAGGAACATCGTATTTTTCCAACATTCTTCATTTCGCTTTATTTTGCAGAGGAAATCGAGAAAAATAGTTGAAAATGATATATTTTATGAATTCTCGATATTGGGCGATTATTCAAAGGAAATATAAGTAAAAACTTTGGAACGCAATATTTTTCCAGGACTTTTCTTTTCGCCTGATTTTTGATATAATTTAAGAATTTTTAGTATTGGCTGTTTGTACATGGGAAATGTAAGTAAAGCCACAGGAACACCATATTTTTCTAACATTCTTCATTTCGCTTTTTTTTGCAGAGGAAATCGAGTAAAATAATTGAAAATGATATATTTTATGAATTCTCGATATTGGGCGTTTATTCAAAGGAAATATAAGTAAAAAGAGTGGAACGCAATATTTTTCCAGGACTTTTCTTTTCGCCTGATTTTTGATATAATTTAAGAATTTTCGGTATTGGCTGGTTGTACATGGGAAATGTAAGTAAAGCCACAGGAACACCATATTTTTCTAACATTCTTCATTTCGCTTTTTTTTGCAGAGGAAATCGAGTAAAATAATTGAAAATGATATATTTTATGAATTCTCGATATTGGGCGTTTTTTCAAAGGAAATATAAGTAAAGAGAGTGGAACGCAGTATTTTTCCAGGACTCTTCATTTCGCCTGATTTTTGATATAATTTAAGAATTTTCGGTATTGGCTGTTTGTACATGGGAAATGTAAGTAAAGCCACAGAAACACGATATTATTCCAACATTCTTCATTTCGCTTTATTTTGCAGAGGAAATCGAGAAAAATAATTGAAAATGATATATATTATGAATTCTTGATATTGGGCGTTTATTCAAAGGAAATATAAGTTAAAACTTTGGAACGCAATATTTTTCCAGGACTTTTCTTTTCGCCTGATTTTTGATATAATTTAAGAATTTTCGGTATTGGCTGTTTGTACATGGGAAATGTAAGTAAAGCCACAGGAACACCATATTTTTCTAACATTCTTCATTTCGCCTTTTTTTGCAGAGGAAATCGAGTAAAATAATTGAAAATGATATATTTTATGAATTCTCGATATTGGGCGTTTATTCAAAGGAAATATAAGTAAAAAGAGTGGAACGCAATATTTTTCCAGGTCTCTTCATTTCGCCTGATGTTTGATATAATTTAAGAATTTTCGGTATTGGCCGTTTGTAGATGGGAAATGTAAGTAAAGCCACAGGAACACCATATTTTTCTAACATTCTTCATTTCGGTTTTTTTGCAGAGGAAATCGAGTAAAATAATTGAAAATGATATATTTTATGAATTCTCGATATTGGGCGTTTATTCAAAGGAAATATAAGTAAAAAGAGTGGAACGCAATATTTTTCCAGGTCTCTTCATTTCGCCTGATTTTTGATATAATTTAAGAATTTTCGGTATTGGCCGTTTTTAGATGGGAAATGTAAGTAAATCCACAGGAACACCATATTTTTCCAACATTCTTCATTTCGTCTTATTTTGCAGAGGAAATCGAGAAAAATAATTGAAAATGATATATATTATGAATTCTTGATATTGGGCGATTATTCATAGGAAATATAAGTAAAAAGTGTTGAACGCAATATTTTTCCAGGACTCTTCATTTCGCCTGATTTTTGATATAATTTAAGAATTTTCGGTATTGGCCGTTTGTAGATGGGAAATGTAAGTAAAGCCACAGGAACACCATATTTTTCTAACATTCTTCATTCCGGTTTTTTTTTGCAGAGGAAATCGAGTAAAATAATTGAAAATGATATATTTTATGAATTCTCGATATTGGGCGTTTATTCAAAGGAAATATAAGTAAAAAGAGTGGAACGCAATATTTTTCCAGGTCTCTTCATTTCGCCTGATTTTTGATATAATTTAAGAATTTTCGGTATTGGCCGTTTGTAGATGGAAAATGTAAGCAAAGCCACAGGAACACCATATTTTTCTAACATTCTTCATTTCGCTTTTTTTTGCAGAGGAAATCGAGTAAAATAATTGAAAATGATATATTTTATGAATTCTCGATATTGGGCGTTTATTCGAAAGAAATATAAGTAAAAAGAGTGGAACGCAATATTTTTCCAGGACTCTTCATTGCGCCTGATTTTTGATATAATTTAAGAATTTTCGGTATTGGCCGTTTGTACATGGGAAATGTAAGTAAAGCCACAGGAACACCATATTTTTCTAACATTCTTCATTTCGGTTTTTTTTGCAGAGGAAATCGAGTAAAATAATTGAAAATGATATATTTTATGAATTCTCGATATTGGGCGTTTATTCACAGGAAATATAAGTAAAAAGAGTGGAACGCAATATTTTTCCAGGACTCTTCATTTCGCCTGATTTTTGATATATATTAAGAATTTTCGGTATTGGCCGTTTGTACAGGGGAAATGAAAGTAAAGCCACAGAAACACCATATTATTCCAACATTCTTCATTTCGCTTTATTTTGCAGAGGAAATCGAGAAAAATAATTGAAAATGATATATATTATGAATTCTTGATATTGGGCGTTTATTCAAAGGAAATATTTGTAAAAACTTTGGAACGCAATATTTTTCCAGGACTTCTTTTCGCCTGATTTTAGGTATAATTTAAGAATTTTCGGTATTGGCCGTTTGTACATGGGAAATGTAAGTAAAGCCACAGGAACATCGTATTTTTCCAACATTCTTCATTTCGCTTTATTTTGCAGAGGAAATCGAGAAAAATAGTTGAAAATGATATATTTTATGAATTCTCGATATTGGGCGATTATTCAAAGGAAATATAAGTAAAAACTTTGGAACGCAATATTTTTCCAGGACTTTTCTTTTCGCCTGATTTTTGATATAATTTAAGAATTTTTAGTATTGGCCGTTTGTACATGGGAAATGTAAGTAAAGCCACAGGAACACCATATTTTTCCAACATTCTTCATTTCGCTTTATTTTGCAGAGGAAATCGAGAAAAATAATTGAAAATGACATATATTATGAATTCTCGATATTGGGCGTTTATTCAAAGGAAATATAAGTAAAAAGAGTGGAACGCAATATTTTTCCAGGACTTTTCTTTTCGCCTGATTTTTGATATAATTTAAGAATTTTCGGTATTGGCTGTTTGTACATGGGAAATGTAAGTAAAGCCACAGGAACACCATATTTTTCTAACATTCTTTATTTCGCTTTTTTTTGCAGAGGAAATCGAGTAAAATAATTGAAAATGATATATTTTATGAATTCTCGATATTGGGCGTTTATTCAAAGGAAATATAAGTAAAAAGAGTGGAACGCAATATTTTTCCAGGACTCTTTATTCCGCCTGATTTTTGATATATATTAAGAATTTTCGGTATTGGCCGTTTGTACAGGGGAAATGAAAGTAAAGCCACAGAAACACCATATTATTCCAACATTCTTCATTTCGCTTTATTTTGCAGAGGAAATCGAGAAAAATAATTGAAAATGATATATATTATGAATTCTTGATATTGGGCGTTTATTCAAAGGAAATATAAGTAAAAACTTTGGAACGCAATATTTTTCCAGGACTTCTTTTCGCCTGATTTTTGGTATAATTTAAGAATTTTCGGTATTGGCCGTTTGTACATGGGAAATGTAAGTAAAGCCACAGGAACATCGTATTTTTCCAACATTCTTCATTTCGCTTTATTTTGCAGAGGAAATCGAGAAAAATAGTTGAAAATGATATATTTTATGAATTCTCGATATTGGGCGATTATTCAAAGGAAATATAAGTAAAAACTTTGGAACGCAATATTTTTCCAGGACTTTTCTTTTCGCCTGATTTTTGATATAATTTAAGAATTTTTAGTATTGGCTGTTTGTACATGGGAAATGTAAGTAAAGCCACAGGAACACCATATTTTTCTAACATTCTTCATTTCGCTTTTTTTTGCAGAGGAAATCGAGTAAAATAATTGAAAATGATATATTTTATGAATTCTCGATATTGGGCGTTTATTCAAAGGAAATATAAGTAAAAAGAGTGGAACGCAATATTTTTCCAGGACTTTTCTTTTCGCCTGATTTTTGATATAATTTAAGAATTTTCGGTATTGGCTGGTTGTACATGGGAAATGTAAGTAAAGCCACAGGAACACCATATTTTTCTAACATTCTTCATTTCGCTTTTTTTTGCAGAGGAAATCGAGTAAAATAATTGAAAATGATATATTTTATGAATTCTCGATATTGGGCGTTTTTTCAAAGGAAATATAAGTAAAGAGAGTGGAACGCAGTATTTTTCCAGGACTCTTCATTTCGCCTGATTTTTGATATAATTTAAGAATTTTCGGTATTGGCTGTTTGTACATGGGAAATGTAAGTAAAGCCACAGAAACACGATATTATTCCAACATTCTTCATTTCGCTTTATTTTGCAGAGGAAATCGAGAAAAATAATTGAAAATGATATATATTATGAATTCTTGATATTGGGCGTTTATTCAAAGGAAATATAAGTTAAAACTTTGGAACGCAATATTTTTCCAGGACTTTTCTTTTCGCCTGATTTTTGATATAATTTAAGAATTTTCGGTATTGGCTGTTTGTACATGGGAAATGTAAGTAAAGCCACAGGAACACCATATTTTTCTAACATTCTTCATTTCGCTTTTTTTTGCAGAGGAAATCGAGTAAAATAATTGAAAATGATATATTTTATGAATTCTCGATATTGGGCGTTTTTTCAAAGGAAATGTAAGTAAAGAGAGTGGAACGCAGTATTTTTCCAGGACTCTTCATTTCGCCTGATTTTTGATATAATTTAAGAATTTTCGGTATTGGCTGTTTGTACATGGGAAATGTAAGTAAAGCCACAGGAACACCATATTTTTCTAACATTCTTCATTTCGCTTTATTTTGCAGAGGAAATCGAGAAAAATAATTGAAAATGATATTATTTTATGAATTCTCGATATTGGGCGTTTATTCAAAGGAAATATAAGTAAAAAGAGTGGAACGCAATATTTTTCCAGGACTTTTCTTTTCGCCTGATTTTTGATATAATTTAAGAATTTTCGGTATTGGCCGTTTGTAGATGGGAAATGTAAGTAAAGCCACAGGAACACCATATTTTTCTAACATTCTTCATTTCGCTTTTTTTTGCAGAGGAAATCGAGTAAAATAATTGAAAATGATATATTTTATGAATTCTCGATATTGGGAGTTTTTTCACAGGAAATATAAGTAAAGAGAGTGGAACGCAGTATTTTTCCAGGACTCTTCATTTCGCCTGATTTTTGATATAATTTAAGAATTTTCGGTATTGGCTGTTTGTACATGGGAAATGTAAGTAAAGCCACAGGAACACCATATTTTTCTAACATTCTTCATTTCGCTTTATTTTGCAGAGGATATCGAGAAAAATAATTGAAAATGATATATATTATGAATTCTTGATATTGGGCGTTTATTCAAAGGAAATATAAGTAAAGAGAGTGGAACGCAGTATTTTTCCAGGACTCTTCATTTCGCCTGATTTTTGATATAATTTAAGAATTTTCGGTATTGGCTGTTTGTACATGGGAAATGTAAGTAAAGCCACAGGAACACCATATTTTTCTAACATTCTTCATTTCGCTTTATTTTGCAGAGGATATCGAGAAAAATAATTGAAAATGATATATATTATGAATTCTCGATATTGGGCGTTTATTCAAAGGAAATATAAGTAAAAAGTGTGGAACGCAATATTTTTCCAGGACTCTTCATTTCGCCTGATTTTTGATATATATTAAGAATTTTCGGTATTGGCCGTTTGTACAGGGGAAATGTAGGTTAAGCCACAGGAACACCATATTTTTCTAACATTCTTCATTTCCCCTTATTTTGCAGAGGAAATCGAGAAAAATAATTGAAAATGATATATTTTATGAATTCTCGATATTGGGCGATTATTCAAAGGAAATATAAGTAAAAAGTGTGGAACGCAATATTTTTCCAGGACTTTTCTTTTCGCCTGATTTTTGATATAATTTAAGAATTTTCGGTATTGGCCGTTTGTAGATGGGAAATGTAAGTTAAGCCACAGGAACACCATATTTTTCTAACATTCTTCATTTCGCTTTATTTTGCAGAGAATATCGAGAAAAATAATTGAAAATGATATATATTATGAATTCTCGATATTGGGCGTTTATTCAAAGGAAATATAAGTAAAAACTTTGGAACGCAATATTTTTCCAGGACTTTTCTTTTCGCCTGATTTTTGATATAATTTAAGAATTTTCGGTATTGGCCGTTTGTAGATGGGAAATGTAAGTAAAGCCACAGGAACACCATATTTTTCTAACATTCTTCATTTCGCTTTATTTTGCAGAGGAAATCGAGAAAAATAATTGAAAATGATATATATTATGAATTCTCGATATTGGGCGTTTATTCAAAGGAAATATAAGTAAAAAGAGTGGAACGCAATATTTTTCCAGGACTCTTCGTTTCGCCTGATTTTTGATATAATTTAAGAATTTTCGGTATTGGCCGTTTGTACAGGGGAAATGAAAGTAAAGCCACAGAAACACCATATTATTCCAACATTCTTCATTTCGCTTTATTTTGCAGAGAATATCGAGAAAAATAATTGAAAATGATATATATTATGAATTCTCGATATTGGGCGTTTATTCAAAGGAAATATAAGTAAAAACTTTGGAACGCAATATTTTTCCAGGACTTTTCTTTTCGCCTGATTTTTGATATAATTTAAGAATTTTCGGTATTGGCCGTTTGTAGATGGGAAATGTAAGTAAAGCCACAGGAACACCATATTTTTCTAACATTCTTCATTTCGCTTTATTTTGCAGAGGAAATCGAGAAAAATAATTGAAAATGATATATATTATGAATTCTCGATATTGGGCGTTTATTCAACGGAAATATAAGTAAAAAGAGTGGAACGCAATATTTTTCCAGGACTCTTCGTTTCGCCTGATTTTTGATATAATTTAAGAATTTTCGGTATTGGCCGTTTGTACAGGGGAAATGAAAGTAAAGCCACAGAAACACCATATTATTCCAACATTCTTCATTTCGCTTTATTTTGCAGAGAATATCGAGAAAAATAATTGAAAATGATATATATTATGAATTCTCGATATTGGGCGTTTATTCAAAGGAAATATAAGTAAAAACTTTGGAACGCAATATTTTTCCAGGACTTTTCTTTTCGCCTGATTTTTGATATAATTTAAGAATTTTCGGTATTGGCCGTTTGTAGATGGGAAATGTAAGTAAAGCCACAGGAACACCATATTTTTCTAACATTCTTCATTTCGCTTTTTTTTGCAGAGGAAATCGAGTAAAATAATTGAAAATGATATATTTTATGAATTCTCGATATTGGGAGTTTTTTCACAGGAAATATAAGTAAAGAGAGTGGAACGCAGTATTTTTCCAGGACTCTTCATTTCGCCTGATTTTTGATATAATTTAAGAATTTTCGGTATTGGCTGTTTGTACATGGGAAATGTAAGTAAAGCCACAGGAACACCATATTTTTCTAACATTCTTCATTTCGCTTTATTTTGCAGAGGATATCGAGAAAAATAATTGAAAATGATATATATTATGAATTCTTGATATTGGGCGTTTATTCAAAGGAAATATAAGTAAAGAGAGTGGAACGCAGTATTTTTCCAGGACTCTTCATTTCGCCTGATTTTTGATATAATTTAAGAATTTTCGGTATTGGCTGTTTGTACATGGGAAATGTAAGTAAAGCCACAGGAACACCATATTTTTCTAACATTCTTCATTTCGCTTTATTTTGCAGAGGATATCGAGAAAAATAATTGAAAATGATATATATTATGAATTCTCGATATTGGGCGTTTATTCAAAGGAAATATAAGTAAAAAGTGTGGAACGCAATATTTTTCCAGGACTCTTCATTTCGCCTGATTTTTGATATATATTAAGAATTTTCGGTATTGGCCGTTTGTACAGGGGAAATGTAGGTTAAGCCACAGGAACACCATATTTTTCTAACATTCTTCATTTCCCCTTATTTTGCAGAGGAAATCGAGAAAAATAATTGAAAATGATATATTTTATGAATTCTCGATATTGGGCGATTATTCAAAGGAAATATAAGTAAAAAGTGTGGAACGCAATATTTTTCCAGGACTTTTCTTTTCGCCTGATTTTTGATATAATTTAAGAATTTTCGGTATTGGCCGTTTGTAGATGGGAAATGTAAGTTAAGCCACAGGAACACCATATTTTTCTAACATTCTTCATTTCGCTTTATTTTGCAGAGAATATCGAGAAAAATAATTGAAAATGATATATATTATGAATTCTCGATATTGGGCGTTTATTCAAAGGAAATATAAGTAAAAACTTTGGAACGCAATATTTTTCCAGGACTTTTCTTTTCGCCTGATTTTTGATATAATTTAAGAATTTTCGGTATTGGCCGTTTGTAGATGGGAAATGTAAGTAAAGCCACAGGAACACCATATTTTTCTAACATTCTTCATTTCGCTTTATTTTGCAGAGGAAATCGAGAAAAATAATTGAAAATGATATATATTATGAATTCTCGATATTGGGCGTTTATTCAAAGGAAATATAAGTAAAAAGAGTGGAACGCAATATTTTTCCAGGACTCTTCGTTTCGCCTGATTTTTGATATAATTTAAGAATTTTCGGTATTGGCCGTTTGTACAGGGGAAATGAAAGTAAAGCCACAGAAACACCATATTATTCCAACATTCTTCATTTCGCTTTATTTTGCAGAGAATATCGAGAAAAATAATTGAAAATGATATATATTATGAATTCTCGATATTGGGCGTTTATTCAAAGGAAATATAAGTAAAAACTTTGGAACGCAATATTTTTCCAGGACTTTTCTTTTCGCCTGATTTTTGATATAATTTAAGAATTTTCGGTATTGGCCGTTTGTAGATGGGAAATGTAAGTAAAGCCACAGGAACACCATATTTTTCTAACATTCTTCATTTCGCTTTATTTTGCAGAGGAAATCGAGAAAAATAATTGAAAATGATATATATTATGAATTCTCGATATTGGGCGTTTATTCAACGGAAATATAAGTAAAAAGAGTGGAACGCAATATTTTTCCAGGACTCTTTATTCCGCCTGATTTTTGATATATATTAAGAATTTTCGGTATTGGCCGTTTGTACAGGGGAAATGAAAGTAAAGCCACAGAAACACCATATTATTCCAACATTCTTCATTTCGCTTTATTTTGCAGAGGAAATCGAGAAAAATAATTGAAAATGATATATATTATGAATTCTCGATATTGGGCGTTTATTCAAAGGAAATATAAGTAAAAACTTTGGAACGCAATATTTTTCCAGGACTTTTCTTTTCGCCTGATTTTTGATATAATTTAAGAATTTTCGGTATTGGCCGTTTGTAGATGGGAAATGTAAGTAAAGCCACAGGAACACCATATTTTTCTAACATTCTTCATTTCGCTTTATTTTGCAGAGGAAATCGAGAAAAATAATTGAAAATGATATATATTATGAATTCTCGATATTGGGCGTTTATTCAACGGAAATATAAGTAAAAAGAGTGGAACGCAATATTTTTCCAGGACTCTTTATTCCGCCTGATTTTTGATATATATTAAGAATTTTCGGTATTGGCCGTTTGTACAGGGGAAATGAAAGTAAAGCCACAGAAACACCATATTATTCCAACATTCTTCATTTCGCTTTATTTTGCAGAGGAAATCGAGAAAAATAATTGAAAATGATATATATTATGAATTCTCGATATTGGGCGTTTATTCAAAGGAAATATAAGTAAAAACTTTGGAACGCAATATTTTTCCAGGACTTTTCTTTTCGCCTGATTTTTGATATAATTTAAGAATTTTCGGTATTGGCCGTTTGTAGATGGGAAATGTAAGTAAAGCCACAGGAACACCATATTTTTCTAACATTCTTCATTTCGCTTTATTTTGCAGAGGAAATCGAGAAAAATAATTGAAAATGATATATATTATGAATTCTCGATATTGGGCGTTTATTCAAAGGAAATATAAGTAAAAACTTTGGAACGCAATATTTTTCCAGGACTTTTCTTTTCGCCTGATTTTTGATATAATTTAAGAATTTTCGGTATTGGCCGTTTGTAGATGGGAAATGTAAGTAAAGCCACAGGAACACCATATTTTTCTAACATTCTTCATTTCGCTTTATTTTGCAGAGGAAATCGAGAAAAATAATTGAAAATGATATATATTATGAATTCTCGATATTGGGCGTTTATTCAACGGAAATATAAGTAAAAAGAGTGGAACGCAATATTTTTCCAGGACTCTTTATTCCGCCTGATTTTTGATATATATTAAGAATTTTCGGTATTGGCCGTTTGTAGATGGGAAATGTAAGTAAAGCCACAGGAACACCATATTTTTCTAACATTCTTCATTTCGCTTTATTTTGCAGAGGAAATCGAGAAAAATAATTGAAAATGATATATATTATGAATTCTCGATATTGGGCGTTTATTCAAAGGAAATATAAGTAAAAACTTTGGAACGCAATATTTTTCCAGGACTTTTCTTTTCGCCTGATTTTTGATATAATTTAAGAATTTTCGGTATTGGCCGTTTGTACAGGGGAAATGAAAGTAAAGCCACAGAAACACCATATTATTCCAACATTCTTCATTTCGCTTTATTTTGCAGAGGAAATCGAGAAAAATAATTGAAAATGATATATATTATGAATTCTCGATATTGGGCGTTTATTCAAAGGAAATATAAGTAAAAAGAGTGGAACGCAATATTTTTCCAGGACTCTTCGTTTCGCCTGATTTTTGATATAATTTAAGAATTTTCGGTATTGGCCGTTTGTACAGGGGAAATGAAAGTAAAGCCACAGGAACACCATATTTTTCTAACATTCTTCATTTCGCTTTATTTTGCAGAGAATATCGAGAAAAATAATTGAAAATGATATATATTATGAATTCTCGATATTGGGCGTTTATTCAAAGGAAATATAAGTAAAAACTTTGGAACGCAATATTTTTCCAGGACTTTTCTTTTCGCCTGATTTTTGATATAATTTAAGAATTTTCGGTATTGGCCGTTTGTAGATGGGAAATGTAAGTAAAGCCACAGGAACACCATATTTTTCTAACATTCTTCATTTCGCTTTATTTTGCAGAGGAAATCGAGAAAAATAATTGAAAATGATATATATTATGAATTCTCGATATTGGGCGTTTATTCAACGGAAATATAAGTAAAAACTTTGGAACGCAATATTTTTCCAGGACTTTTCTTTTCGCCTGATTTTTGATATATATTAAGAATTTTCGGTATTGGCCGTTTGTACAGGGGAAATGAAAGTAAAGCCACAGAAACACCATATTATTCCAACATTCTTCATTTCGCCTTATTTTGCAGAGGAAATCGAGAAAAATAATTGAAAATGATATATATTATGAATTCTCGATATTGGGCGTTTATTCAAAGGAAATATAAGTAAAAACTTTGGAACGCAATATTTTTCCAGGACTTTTCTTTTCGCCTGATTTTTGATATAATTTAAGAATTTTCGGTATTGGCCGTTTGTAGATGGGAAATGTAAGTAAAGCCACAGGAACACCATATTTTTCTAACATTCTTCATTTCGCTTTTTTTTGCAGAGGAAATCGAGTAAAATAATTGAAAATGATATATTTTATGAATTCTCGATATTGGGCGTTTTTTCACAGGAAATATAAGTAAAGAGAGTGGAACGCAGTATTTTTCCAGGACTCTTCATTTCGCCTGATTTTTGATATAATTTAAGAATTTTCGGTATTGGCTGTTTGTACATGGGAAATGTAAGTAAAGCCACAGGAACACCATATTTTTCTAACATTCTTCATTTCGCTTTATTTTGCAGAGGAAATCGAGAAAAATAATTGAAAATGATATATATTATGAATTCTCGATATTGGGCGTTTATTCAAAGGAAATATAAGTAAAAAGAGTGGAACGCAATATTTTTCCAGGACTCTTCATTTCGCCTGATTTTTGATATAATTTAAGAATTTTCGGTATTGGCCGTTTGTAGATGGCAAATGTAAGTAAAGCCACAGGAACACCATATTTTTCTAACATTCTTCATTTCGCTTTTTTTTGCAGAGGAAATCGAGTAAAATAATTGAAAATGATATATTTTATGAATTCTCGATATTGGGCATTTATTCAAAGGAAATATATGTAAGTAAAAAGAGTGGAACGCAATATTTTTCCAGGACTCTTTATTCCGCCTGATTTTTGATATATATTAAGAATTTTCGGTATTGGCCGTTTGTACAGGGGAAATGAAAGTAAAGCCACAGAAACACCATATTATTCCAACATTCTTCATTTCGCTTTATTTTGCAGAGGAAATCGAGAAAAATAATTGAAAATGATATATATTATGAATTCTTGATATTGGGCGTTTATTCAAAGGAAATATAAGTAAAAACTTTGGAACGCAATATTTTTCCAGGACTTTTCTTTTCGCCTGATTTTTGATATAATTTAAGAATTTTCGGTATTGGCTGTTTGTACATGGGAAATGTAAGTAAAGCCACAGGAACACCATATTTTTCTAACATTCTTCATTTCGCTTTTTTTTGCAGAGGAAATCGAGTAAAATAATTGAAAATGATATATTTTATGAATTCTCGATATTGGGCGTTTTTTCAAAGGAAATATAAGTAAAGAGAGTGGAACGCAGTATTTTTCCAGGACTCTTCATTTCGCCTGATTTTTGATATAATTTAAGAATTTTCGGTATTGGCTGTTTGTACATGGGAAATGTAAGTAAAGCCACAGGAACACCATATTTTTCTAACATTCTTCATTTCGCTTTATTTTGCAGAGGAAATCGAGACAAATGATGGAAAATGATATTATTTTATGAATTCTCGATATTGGGCGTTTATTCAAAGGAAATATAAGTAAAAAGAGTGGAACGCAATATTTTTCCAGGACTCTTCATTTCGCCTGATTTTTGATATAATTTAAGAATTTTCGGTATTGGCCGTTTGTAGATGGGAAATGTAAGTAAAGCCACAGGAACACCATATTTTTCTAACATTCTTCATTTCGCTTTATTTTGCAGAGGAAATCGAGAAAAATAATTGAAAATGATATATATTATGAATTCTCGATATTGGGCGTTTATTCAAAGGAAATATAAGTAAAAAGAGTGGAACGCAATATTTTTCCAGGACTCTTCATTTCGCCTGATTTTTGATATAATTTAAGAATTTTCGGTATTGGCCGTTTGTAGATGGCAAATGTAAGTAAAGCCACAGGAACACCATATTTTTCTAACATTCTTCATTTCGCTTTATTTTGCAGAGGAAATCGAGAAAAATAATTGAAAATGACATATATTTTGAATTCTCGATATTGGGCGTTTATTCAAAGGAAATGTAAGTAAAAAGAGTGGAACGCAATATTTTCCCAGGACTCTTCATTTCGCTTGATTTTTGATATAATTTAAGAATTTTCGGTATTGGCCGTTTGTACATGGGAAATGTAAGTAAAGCCACAGGAACACCATATTTTTCCAACATTCTTCATTTCGCTTTATTTTGTAGAGGAAATCGAGTAAAATAATTGAAAATGATATATTTTATGAATTCTCGATATTGGGCGTTTATTCAAAGGAAATATAAGTAAAAAGAGTGGAACGCAATATTTTTCCAGGACTTTTCTTTTCGCCTGATTTTTGATATAATTTAAGAATTTTCGGTATTGGCCGTTTGTACATGGGAAATGTAAGTAAAGCCACAGGAACACCATATTTTTCCAACATTCTTAATTTCGCCTTATTTTGCAGAGGAAGTCGAGTAAAATAATTGAAAATGATATATTTTATGAATTCTCGATATTGGGCGTTTTTTCACAGGAAATATAAGTAAAAAGAGTGGAACGCAATATTTTTCCAGGACTTTTCTTTTCGCCTGATTTTTGATATAATTTAAGAATTTTCGGTATTGGCCGTTTGTACATGGGAAATGTAAGTAAAGCCACAGGAACACCATATTTTTCCAACATTCTTCATTTCGCTTTATTTTGCAGAGGAAATCGAGTAAAATAATTGAAAATGATATATTTTATGAATTCTCGATATTGGGCGTTTATTCAAAGGAAATATAAGTAAAAAGAGTGGAACGCAATATTTTTCCAGGTCTCTTCATTTCGCCTGATTTTTGATATATATTAAAAATTTTCGGTATTGGCCGTTTGTTGATGGGAAATGTAAGTAAAGCCACAGGAACACCATATTATTCTAACATTCTTCATTTCGCTTTATTTTGCAGAGGAAATCGAGTAAAATAATTGAAAATTATATATTTTATGAATTCTCGATATTGGGCGTTTATTCAAAGGAAATATAAGTAAAAAGAGTGGAACGCAATATTTTTCCAGGTCTCTTCATTTCGCCTGATTTTTGATATAATTTAAGAATTTTCGGTATTGGCCGTTTGTACAGGGGAAATGAAAGTAAAGCCACAGAAACACCATATTATTCCAACATTCTTCATTTCGCTTTATTTTGCAGAGGAAATCGAGAAAAATAATTGAAAATGATATATATTATGAATTCTTGATATTGGGCGTTTATTCAAAGGAAATATAAGTAAAAACTTTGGAACGCAATATTTTTCCAGGACTTTTCTTTTCGCCTGATTTTTGATATAATTTAAGAATTTTCGGTATTGGCTGTTTGTACATGGGAAATGTAAGTAAAGCCACAGGAACACCATATTTTTCTAACATTCTTCATTTCGCTTTTTTTTGCAGAGGAAATCGAGTAAAATAATTGAAAATGATATATTTTATGAATTCTCGATATTGGGCGTTTTTTCAAAGGAAATATAAGTAAAGAGAGTGGAACGCAGTATTTTTCCAGGACTCTTCATTTCGCCTGATTTTTGATATAATTTAAGAATTTTCGGTATTGGCTGTTTGTACATGGGAAATGTAAGTAAAGCCACAGGAACACCATATTTTTCTAACATTCTTCATTTCGCTTTATTTTGCAGAGGAAATCGAGACAAATGATGGAAAATGATATTATTTTATGAATTCTCGATATTGGGCGTTTATTCAAAGGAAATATAAGTAAAAAGAGTGGAACGCAATATTTTTCCAGGACTCTTCATTTCGCCTGATTTTTGATATAATTTAAGAATTTTCGGTATTGGCCGTTTGTAGATGGGAAATGTAAGTAAAGCCACAGGAACACCATATTTTTCTAACATTCTTCATTTCGCTTTATTTTGCAGAGGAAATCGAGAAAAATAATTGAAAATGATATATTTTATGAATTCTCGATATTGGGCGTTTATTCAAAGGAAATATAAGTAAAAAGAGTGGAACGCAATATTTTTCCAGGACTCTTCATTTCGCCTGATTTTTGATATAATTTAAGAATTTTCGGTATTGGCCGTTTGTAGATGGCAAATGTAAGTAAAGCCACAGGAACACCATATTTTTCTAACATTCTTCATTTCGCTTTTTTTTGCAGAGGAAATCGAGTAAAATAATTGAAAATGATATATTTTATGAATTCTCGATATTGGGCGTTTTTTCAAAGGAAATATAAGTAAAGAGAGTGGAACGCAATATTTTTCCAGGACTCTTCATTTCGCCTGATTTTTGATATAATTTAAGAATTTTCGGTATTGGCCGTTTGTACATGGGAAATGTAAGTAAAGCCACAGGAACACCATATTTTTCTAACATTCTTCATTTCGCTTTTTTTTGCAGAGGAAATCGAGTAAAATAATTGTAAATGATATATATTATGAATTCTCGATATTGGGCGTTTATTCAAAGGAAATATAAGTAAAAAGAGTGGAGCGCAATATTTTTCCAGGACTTTTCTTTTCGCCTGATTTTTGATATAATTTAAGAATTTTCGGTATTGGCCGTTTGTAGATGGGAAATGTAAGTAAAGCCACAGGAACACCATATTTTTCTAACATTCTTCATTTCGCTTTATTTTGCAGAGGAAATCGAGAAAAATAATTGAAAATGATATATTTTATGAATTCTCGATATTGGGCGATTATTCAAAGGAAATATAAGTAAAAAGTGTGGAACGCAATATTTTTCAAGGACTCTTCATTTCGCCTGATTTTTGATATATATTAAGAATTTTCTGTATTGGCCGTTTGTACAGGGGAAATGAAAGTAAAGCCACAGAAACACCATATTATTCCAACATTCTTCATTTCGCTTTATTTTGCAGAGGAAATCGAGAAAAATAATTGAAAATGATATATATTATGAATTCTCGATATTGGGCGATTATTCAAAGGAAATATAAGTAAAAAGTGTGGAACGCAATATTTTTCCAGGACTCTTCATTTCGCCTGATTTTTGATATATATTAAGAATTTTCGGTATTGGCCGTTTGTACAGGGGAAATGAAAGTAAAGCCACAGAAACACCATATTATTCCAACATTCTTCATTTCGCTTTATTTTGCAGAGGAAATCGAGAAAAATAATTGAAAATGATATATTTTATGAATTCTCGATATTGGACGATTATTCAAAGTATATATAAGTAAAAAGTGTGGAACGCAATATTTTTCCAGGACTTTTCTTTTCGCCTGATTTTTGATATAATTTAAGAATTTTCGGTATTGGCCGTTTGTAGATGGGAAATGTAGGTTAAGCCACAGGAACACCATATTTTTCTAACATTCTTCATTTCGCTTTATTTTGCAGAGGATATCGAGAAAAATAATTGAAAATAATATATATTATGAATTCTCGATATTGGGCGTTTATTCAAAGGAAATATAAGTAAAAACTTTGGAACGCAATATTTTTCCAGGACTTTTCTTTTCGCCTGATTTTTGATATAATTTAAGAATTTTCGGTATTGGCCGTTTGTAGATGGGAAATGTAAGTAAAGCCACAGGAACACCATATTTTTCTAACATTCTTGATTTCGCTTTATTTTGCAGAGGAAATCGAGAAAAATAATTGAAAAGTGGAACGCAATATTTTTCCAGGACTCTTCATTTCGCCTGATTTTTGATATAATTTAAGAATTTTCGGTATTGGCCGTTTGTAGATGGGAAATGTAAGTAAATCCACAGGAACACCATATTTTTCTAACATTCTTCATTTCGCCTTATTTTGCAGAGGAAATCGAGTAAAATAATTGAAAATGATATTATTTTATGAATTCTCGATATTGGGCGTTTATTCAAAGGAAATATAAGTAAAAAGAGTGGAACGCAATATTTTTCCAGGACTCTTCATTTCGCCTGATTTTTGATATAATTTAAGAATTTTCGGTATTGGCCGTTTGTAGATGGGAAATGTAAGTAAAGCCACAGGAACACCATATTTTTCTAACATTCTTCATTTCGCTTTATTTTGCAGAGGAAATCGAGAAAAATAATTGAAAATGATATATAGTATATTATGAATTCTCGATATTGGGCGTTTATTCAAAGGAAATATAAGTAAAAAGAGTGGAACGCAATATTTTTCCAGGACTCTTCATTTCGCCTGATTTTTGATATAATTTAAGAATTTTCGGTATTGGCCGTTTGTACATGGGAAATGTAAGTAAAGCCACAGGAACACCATATTTTTCCAACATTCTTCATTTCGCTTTTTTTTGCAGAGGAAATCGAGTAAAATAATTGAAAATGATATATTTTATGAATTCTCGATATTGGGCGTTTTTTCAAAGGAAATATAAGCAAAGAGAGTGGAACGCAATATTTTTCCAGGACTCTTCATTTCGCCTGATTTTTGATATAATTTAAGAATTTTCGGTATTGGCCGTTTGTAGATGGGAAATGTAAGTTAAGCCACATAAACACCATATTTTTCTAACATTCTTCATTTCGCTTTATTTTGCAGAGGATATCGAGAAAAATAATTGAAAATGATATATTTTATGAATTCTCGATATTGGGCGTTTATTCAAAGGAAATATAAGTAAAAACTTTGGAACGCAATATTTTTCCAGGACTTTTCTTTTCGCCTGATTTGTGATATAATTTAAGAATTTTCGGTATTGGCCGTTTGTAGATAGGAAATGTAAGTAAAGCCACAGGAACACCATATTTTTCTAACATTCTTCATTTCGCTTTATTTTGCAGAGGAAATCGAGAAAAATAATTGAAAATGATATATATTATGAATTCTCGATATTGGGCGTTTATTCAAAGGAAATATAAGTAAAAAGAGTGGAACGCAATATTTTTCCAGGACTCTTCATTTCGCCTGATTTTTGATATAATTTAAGAATTTTCGGTATTGGCCGTTTGTACATGGGAAATGTAAGTAAAGCCACAGGAACACCATATTTTTCTAACATTCTTCATTTCGCTTTTTTTTGCAGAGGAAATCGAGTAAAATAATTGAAAATGATATATTTTATGAATTCTCGATATTGGGCGTTTTTTCACAGGAAATATAAGTAAAGAGAGTGGAACGCAGTATTTTTCCAGGACTCTTCATTTCGCCTGATTTTTGATATAATTTAAGAATTTTCGGTATTGGCTGTTTGTACATGGGAAATGTAAGTAAAGCCCTAGGAACACCATATTTTTCCAACATTCTTAATTTCGCTTTATTTTGCAGAGGATATCGAGAAAAATAGTTGAAAATGATATATATTATGAATTCTCGATATTGGGCGTTTATTCAAAGGAAATATAAGTAAAAAGAGTGGAACGCAAAATTTTTCCAGGACTCTTCATTTCGCCTGATTTTTGATATAATTTAAGAATTTTCGGTATTGGCCGTTTGTAGATGGCAAATGTAAGTAAAGCCACAGGAACACCATATTTTTCTAACATTCTTCATTTCGCTTTTTTTTGCAGAGGAAATCGAGTAAAATAATTGAAAATGATATATTTTATGAATTCTCGATATTGGGCGTTTATTCAAAGGAAATATAAGTAAAAAGAGTGGAACGCAATATTTTTCCAGGACTCTTCATTTCGCCTGATTTTTGATATATATTAAGAATTTTCGGTATTGGCCGTTTGTACAGGGGAAATGAAAGTAAAGCCACAGAAACACCATATTATTCCAACATTCTTCATTTCGCTTTATTTTGCAGAGGAAATCGAGAAAAATAATTGAAAATGATATATATTATGAATTCTTGATATTGGGCGTTTATTCAAAGGAAATATAAGTAAAAACTTTGGAACGCAATATTTTTCCAGGACTTTTCTTTTCGCCTGATTTTTGATATAATTTAAGAATTTTCGGTATTGGCTGTTTGTACATGGGAAATGTAAGTAAAGCCACAGGAACACCATATTTTTCTAACATTCTTCATTTCGCTTTTTTTTGCAGAGGAAATCGAGTAAAATAATTGAAAATGATATATTTTATGAATTCTCGATATTGGGCGTTTTTTCAAAGGAAATATAAGTAAAGAGAGTTGAACGCAGTATTTTTCCAGGACTCTTCATTTCGCCTGATTTTTGATATAATTTAAGAATTTTCGGTATTGGCTGTTTGTACATGGGAAATGTAAGTAAAGCCACAGGAACACCATATTTTTCTAACATTCTTCATTTCGCTTTATTTTGCAGAGGAAATCGAGAAAAATAATTGAAAATGATATTATTTTATGAATTCTCGATATTGGGCGTTTATTCAAAGGAAATATAAGTAAAAAGAGTGGAACGCAATATTTTTCCAGGACTTTTCTTTTCGCCTGATTTTTGATATAATTTAAGAATTTTCGGTATTGGCCGTTTGTAGATGGGAAATGTAAGTAAAGCCACAGGAACACCATATTTTTCTAACATTCTTCATTTCGCTTTTTTTTGCAGAGGAAATCGAGTAAAATAATTGAAAATGATATATTTTATGAATTCTCGATATTGGGCGTTTTTTCACAGGAAATATAAGTAAAGAGAGTGGAACGCAGTATTTTTCCAGGATTCTTCATTTCGCCTGATTTTTGATATAATTTAAGAATTTTCGGTATTGGCCGTTTGTACATGGGAAATGTAAGTAAAGCCACAGGAACACCATATTTTTCTAACATTCTTCATTTCGCCTTATTTTGCAGAGGAAATCTAGTAAAATAATTGAAAATGATATATTTTATGAATTCTCGATATTGGGCGTTTATTCAAAGGAAATATAAGTAAAAAGAGTGGAACGCAATATTTTTCCAGGACTCTTTATTCCGCCTGATTTTTGATATATATTAAGAATTTTCGGTATTGGCCGTTTGTACAGGGGAAATGAAAGTAAAGCCACAGAAACACCATATTATTCCAACATTCTTCATTTCGCTTTATTTTGCAGAGGAAATCGAGAAAAATAATTGAAAATGATACATATTATGAATTCTTGATATTGGGCGTTTATTCAAAGAAAATATAAGTAAAAACTTTGGAACGCAATATTTTTCCAGGACTTTTCTTTTCGCCTGATTTTTGATATAATTTAAGAATTTTCGGTATTGGCCGTTTGTAGATGGGAAATGTAAGTAAAGCCACAGGAACACCATATTTTTCTAACATTCTTCATTTCGCTTTATTTTGCAGAGGAAATCGAGAAAAATAATTGAAAATGATATATATTATGAATTCTCGATATTGGGCGTTTATTCAAAGGAAATATAAGTAAAAAGAGTGGAACGCAATATTTTTCCAGGACTCTTCATTTCGCCTGATTTTTGATATAATTTAAGAATTTTCGGTATTGGCCGTTTGTACATGGGAAATGTAAGTAAAGCCACAGGAACACCATATTTTTCTAACATTCTTCATTTCGATTTTTTTTGCAGAGGAAATCGAGTAAAATAATTGAAAATGATATTATTTTATGAATTCTAGATATTGGGCGTTTATTCAAAGGAAATATAAGTAAAAAGAGTGGAACGCAATATTTTTCCAGGACTCTTCATTTCGCCTGACTTTTGATATAATTTAAGAATTTTCGGTATTGGCCGTTTGTAGATGGGAAATGTAAGTAAAGCCACTGGAGCTCCTTATTTTTCCAAGATTCTTCATTTCGTCTGATATTTTTGAGGAAATTGAGAAAAAACTGCTGGAACACGAGATTTTTCAAAAATTCTCGAGATTGGCAATTTGTACCAGTGAAAAGTATTTAAAACCACTGGAACCTCTCATTTTTCCAAGATTCTTCATTTCGCCTGATATTTCCAAGAAAATTGACAAAAAACTGCTGGAACACGAGTTTTTTTAAATATTCTCGAATTGGCAGTTTGTACCATTGAAAAGGTAGTAAAACCACTGGAGCTCCTTATTTTTCCAAGATTCTTCATTTCGTCTGATATTTTAGAGGAAATTGAGAAAACACTGCTGGAGCACAAGATTTTTAAAATATTCTCGAAATTGGCAGTTTGTACCAGTGAAATGTAAGTAAAACCACTTGAACCTCTCATTTTTCCAAGATTCTTTATTTCGCCTGATATTTCAAAGAAAATTGAGAAAAACTGCTGGAGCACGAGATTTTTCAAATATACTCGAGAATGGCAATTTGTACCTGTGAAAAGGCCGTTAAACCACTGGAACATCTTATTTTTCCAAGATTCTTTATTTCGCCTGATATTTCAGAGGAAATATTTCGTATAAAATTCTATTTTTTCCAAATAAACTAACGATTTCAATGGGTTTCTTTAACTTTTGTTTTTTTATGTGAGGGAAAATTTTATCAATTAATGAGATCGAAGCTCCTGTATCTATAAGGCAAAGAACTTTTTTATTAAAAATAGTAAATTCAACTATAGGGAATACGTTTCCCGAGGCTGTAAATGAAAACTTTCGTCAATTTCCATTGGCTCGACATGTCTATGACTATTACGAGACACCCCTGAATTTTGATATCTACTCTGATTAAAATTATTGTTATTCCTACCATTTCTAAAATTTTCACTATCATTTCTCTGACGTCTATTACAAAAGACTACACTACGGCTTGGTTTTTGTTGATTATTTTGATTAAAATTATTATTGAAATTGTTATTCTTTCGTTCAAAATTATGAAAATGATTTTTTCGTTCGTTACTATGAAAATTATTTCGTTTAAAATTTGTATTATTATTAAATTTTTTATAATTCTGTTTTTGATTATTATGTTTATGTGGAGGCATAGATAAACTATACTCTACATAGATGTCTACTTTCAATGCAATGACATGGTATATGAAAAATAAAAATTACACATTCGAAATAAAGCTCTACACGTTTAAAACAAAGCTCTTTGAATTTGAGTTTGAGATAAAGTTTTAAACACGACACAATACATGTATTGTATTGCATGAAAATGATCGTTTATCCTATTCTATCATCTTAAGGATATTGATTGTGTACGATAACAAGATATGAATATGTTTGATGGATAGTGAATACATACATATTTTGTTGTCCTGTCATATACATATAGTATAAAATTGTATATGTATATGCATTTAAGATCAAACCAAATATAGTTAATATATGAAAAACCAGATTGTATACTATATTGTGCAACTGAAGATCTTTTTTTTTAGCTCAGATATTTGAATATGAAAATCATCAGGTCAGGTATATATACATATGTACATACATATATGTACTGTTTGGTACGTAAGGATACCAACTATACAAATATGCATTATGATTCAAGATTTTTTCATGTATATTCTTGCGATTGTAAAAAATTTGAGCCTTTTCTATATTATCGTCGTTTTACATATTTTTACTTTGATAGTTGTTGTTTTCATTTTCAAATACAGTATATTAACAAGGGAAGAGTAAACATAAAAACGAGTTTTTCCTTATTACATACGAATGCTAATGCATTGAAACTGAATTCACACATTTTCATGAATTCATAGTTTTCTCAAGTAATAATATGAACATTAGAAAAAGAAATCTCCGGCTTCTTGATTTTTGATTTGTGCTTGTCAATAACTTTAAAATCAAAAAATCAAAACAGAAAAGTATAACAGTTATATTTTTAGGCAACATATTCGTTCCCTTTTTCTAATATTTTAAACATAAACATATTCTAAACATGTTATTATTTAGAGAAGCGATTTCAATAATATATGTATACCTATATAATATGTAATAAATATCAACCTGTTTAAACGGTCTCAAAAATGAAAAATTTTCTCGTTATAAAGAATGACTAACGTTATATAGAGTGTATCAATGCATGGGTTTTAAATCAAACCAAACAAACTCCGGTAATTTTTACGTTATAAGGAGTTTTTCCTTATAACGAGTTTCGTTATAAAGATTAAAGAGTTTACACTGTGTATCAATTATATCCCTTATTTGTTAAAATCAAAAAAAAAAGTATAAACAAATAAAAAATCAAGAAGCCAACAATTTTTTTTTCTAATGTTCAGTGAATGAAATGTGTGTATTCAGTTTCAATGCATTAGCATTCGTATGTAATAAGAAAAAACTCGTTTTTATGTTTACTCTTCCCTTGTTAATATACTGTATTGGAAAATGAAAACAACAACTATCAAAGTAAAAATATGTAAAACGACGATAATATAGAAAAGGCTCAAATTTTTTACAATCGCAAGAATATACATGAAAAAATCTTGAATCCTAATGCATATTTGTATAGTTGGTATCCTTACGTACCAAACAGTACATATATGTATGTACATATGTATATATGCCTAACCTCATGATTTTCATATTCAAATATCTGAGCTAAAAAAAAAAAGATCTTCAGTTACACAATATAGTATACAATCTGGTTTTTCACATATTAACTATATTTGGTTTGATCTTAAATGCATATACATATACAGTTTTATACTATATGTATATGACAGGACAACAAAATATGTATGTATTCACTATCCATCAAACATATTCATATCTTGTTATCGTACACAATCAATATCCTTAAGATGATAGAATAGGATAAACGATCATTTTCATGCAATACAATACATGTATTGTGTCGTGTTTAAAACTTTATTTCAAACTCAAATTCAAAGAGCTTTGTTTTAAACGTGTAGAGCTTTATTTCGAATGTGTAATTTTTATTTTTCATATACCATGTCATTGCATTGAAAGTAGACATCTATGTAGAGTATAGTTTATCTATGGTGGAGGTGAGGTATAATCACTAATTCCAGTTTGAAATAATTCAAAATATGCTTCTTCTAATGTCTGAACATTTTTTATTCTCAAAAACACACTATCTGATCTTGGCGATTTACACAAAAACTTTTCTAAAATACTTTTTTCGTTATTCTTTGTATTAAATTTTATTGTATGTTCATCATCCAATGTATACTTAAGATTTAATTTATCTAAAATTTTTGATAACTGATTATAATATTGATTTACATTAATAAACTTTATGGAATCTGCTTCTTCCTTCAACTTTAAATATGACTGTTGAACCCCGAATGACTTCTTCAACTGTTTTTTTATATCACCCCATGTTGCATCTTCTAATCTTCGTATGGATGTTGCTGCTGGACCTTGAATTTTTGTGATGAGTATATTTAATAGATAAGACCGTAGTCTTTCGTCCGTAGTTAATCCAGTGATGGTTTCTACTTCCCTGATGAAATGGCTCAATTCAAAAGTTTGGCCTCTAAAAATTGGGACAGCTCTTGCCTCTGTAATTAAGTCTCTGCTAGTAAATGTATTGCTATTTTCGTTATTTACTGACATATAATTGTTTTCGAAGATAAGTTTTACTGAAGTTAAATATTGATTATATTCCTTTTCTTCTTCTATTGCAGTGAGTTCTTAGCTTTTACTTGTTGTTGGTTTTTCGTATGGTTTCATAAATCCCAACAACTCCTTTAAAGGATCCTAGTAATCGTCGCCTAAAATAATTTCAAATGTAAAGCAATTATTGTAATATATAAATATATGTAAATATATTTTATCATATGTTTTTGGTTATCAATCCACTTAATTCACTGCACTATGTTTGCTCGATTTTTTTTTTTGTACAATTATTATTATATTTTTTTCTTTTTTTAAATGAAATTTTACTGCACTTAAGTCGCACGTATTTTGTTTTATTTCTATTATTTTCGATTTTATTCGCGACGTCACTAGTTTGGCATCCTACCGACTGCGCCAAACATATGATTGATATAAATTTTGAATAAATTTAATCAATTCACAAGAAATTAACCAACGAAAATAAATAAAATTGTAACCGATAAATTTGCAAATCAAATTTATATAAAATTAATAATAAAATTTGTAAATCAAATTTTATAATGAAATAATAAAACAAGTTAAACTCTTTGTTAATCAAAAGAATCCTAACTTTATTATTTCATATATTTAATCCAAACAACTCAAAAGTAACTTAAGAACTGAACTTTTTAAGTCTACAAAAATTCTATTTCATATGGTATCGAAACAAAAGAGAAGTCAAGCATTATAAAGAATTATTGCAAAATTACAATAGTCAGCAATTATTACCTATATATGAATAAGATTGCAAGTTTGATAAAAACTGCATTTCTCATATAAAGAATTTGTTGCGAAATTAATTAAAACAAAACCCGTGTAAAAATTGACTTACTTAGCAAATTTGTTTATTAATGTTATTATGTTTCAAAGTTTATAAATTAATGGGAACGGATGTAAATGTCGAAATTTCTGGGTATATGACTTGCATTATTAAAATCTCGACGAAGAAGCCTAGCTTTAAGTCTACCGAAATGTTCTAAAAAAGATAAATATTCAGATTTATTTGATTTATCGTTAATAGTTCGAAAAGCTGTTGATGAAAAACGAAAATGTAATGAAGAAATTAGTTGTGATGAAATTAGGGTGACCAGAACTGCTACTGAGAAAAAGAGGACATTTTAAAATAGAAAAAGAGGACAAAAAGAGGACTTTGCAATGTTCAAGAAAAAAGCATTAATGAATATATTTGATGTAAAATCAATACACCGTTTTATTCAAAATTTAGACGACATAACAAAATAAAATAAAAAAATCAAAACAATTCGTTTATTATTAACAAATAATATCCAACTTGAAAAATTTTTCGGTAAAATAATTTTCGATATTCATTGTTGATTCTGCAAACCGTATTGTGTTTTTGTGTTTTGCTGATTCTAAGTGCTGTTTTAAATAAAAACGGGCTTTATTTCCCACTGAAACAGCCATGCAAGCAGTGCAAATTGCTTCATATTTCGAGCTTTGACTTTTGAAAAAAATTTGTATTGAGCAAGAAATTCATCTGAAACAACGAACTTCCTTTTTGGAATTTTCGTCCTTAATTTATAATTATCTATAATTTAAGTTGTATTGTAGAAGACAGAAATTTTAGAGATCGAATACTTGTTCAACTTTACCAGTTTAAACACTATACGACGATATTTTTAATCGCTCTCAATTAAAACCATTGATAATTGATCTATTAATTGACTTTTGACAGTATTTCAAAATCTAAATAAGCCAAATTTAAAATTTAACTAAATAAGTTAAATCTACATTTAAATTTTCACAAAATTACGAATTATTGTATTTTGAATTTTGACAATAAGCTTCATGCTTACTGTAAAAGATTACTCTGTAAGTTTCTGAATATTAGATTTGATTAGATACATTTTTCATGACATTTTGGTAAAGGCAAAGAAAAAATACTTTAATGACGTTTAGCAGATGAGAAACATGGTATGAGAATTCAGCTGATAAATGTTGTACAATATATTAAAAAACCGTTGAAGAAAACTATAATAAATAATTATGTTACTAAAAAATAGAGGACAAAAGAGGACATTTAAGGAAGAAAAGAGTAAAAAAGATCCCGACTAAAAAAGAGGACATGTACTCTTTAAAAGAGACATTCTGGTCACCCTAGATGAAATATCAAAATCATTTTCAATAGCAAAATTAATTGATGGCATCAATAAAAACGAAAACAGCAACAACAACAATATGGATAATAATTATAATAATGATGATAATAATAAAGAAAAAAATATACGATATTATCACGATAACAGTACTAATAATGCTGCTGTTTTAGATAACACTATCGATAATGATGATGATGCATTTGCAAATTTTAATTCATATAAATATTGATCAAGATTTTAGTAAAATTAATCAATATAGAACGTATGTATATATGTATATATGTATATATATTTTTTTTTTTTCAATTTGAATTATCAACAATAATTAATTTTATTTCATTTTTATGTAGCAAATATTTTAAATGAAGGAAATCCAGAGAATAATCCATCGGAGATGGAATTTGTAACTTACAAGATAATAGAGAAGATAATAGTGAAGAAAATAGTCTCATCGATTAATAAAATAGTTAAACGATTATTATTATTATTACTATTTATTTTTAAGAAAAGAAAATTGTAAAGAAAGACAAATACTTTTATTTAAGAAATTAAGTGCTTATTATTATCATCCGTCATGTTATCGTTCATTTAATCGTTATTCTTATAACTGTTTTTTAAATAAAAATATCTAATAATATCGTATGTATGGAGATGTTTTATGTTTTCTTTTTCTTATTTATGTCATTGTCCTTTTAGAAATCATCTATTTTTACAGTTTTGTTTTGAATAATTGAAATTTTACACCAATTTTCATACTTCTGTTGCTTTTAATCAACTCAATAAATAATATGTATATAAAGTAATTTTGTAGTTTTTTTGTTATTTAAATTAAGTATGTACGAGTATTTCGAATGATTTTCGACTAAAATTGAAAACATCCGATGCTTTTTGTTGAATATTTTTCTATAGTAATTATGGTAATAATTACATATGTACATACAATTTATATTCCTGGACACGAAGACAACACAGCACATAGATTACACACAGATTCAATGGAATAGTATAAATTAGCTATCAAACAAGATGATAAACTTAATCATGTGGTATGATCAAAAACGGTCTACTATCATTAATCTATTTGTGACACAAATAATTAATATAGCGTATTTTTTTTAAATAGACTTAAAAGTCGATTCTGTTCTATTATGTATTTTTTATCGAATAGATCCTCGTAATTGAGCCTATGTAAGTATATACATTATACCTAGGCATACATACATATTTTAACATTTTAACTATAAGGCAAGTATGAGGGATATCATAAACGTCATCAACTTCAAAAAAACTGAAAATAAAAAATTTTGATCTTATCTTCAACAGTTTTTAATCTTATATTTTCAACGGTTTTCGATCTTATACCTTCAACGATTTTCAATTTTCAACTTTCAACGGTTTTTGATCTTATACCCTCAATGGTTTTTAATCTTATGTCCTCAATGATTTTTGATCTTATATCTTTAAAGGATAATCGAGAAATACATATATAAAGAAAACTAAATTAATTATGTATATAAATTTCTAAATATTATTTGGACAAGAATACCAATTGGATAATCCAATTTGATTGGGAAAAAAATTAGATAAGCAATTTAAAAAATCAATCAAGTAAAGGTCCATATGGAAACGTTTTTCTACTGTAACAGAAAAGTGAAACATTGAAAATTTACTCTAGAAATTTTAAAACATTTGTTTCACTTTCTATGTACATAACTGAAAGACAATGAAAGATTTCTGAAATGAAGGAGAAAACAACAAAGATTTTCATATAAAATGTTAAAATATGACTTTTTATTCATAATAATCTTATTTTATAGCCTTATTCTACTTATTGTTAATAATTTAAAATCAAATTTATAGATATTCACATACAATTTTTACACGTTATCTTTAACATTTCCTAAACTATGACTTATCCTAAGGATCAAAAACATCAGTTAATAAATCTGTAATATTGATAAAACTATTCTTGTTTCAATTACATTTAATGCTCGTCTTATATTATATATTATAATGTATTTTATCGCCAGCATTTATTAAAATTTTTGGCGTATTATTTTTTCCATTAAACATTACAATTTTTAAATACTCGGCTAATGATGCTCTATCTTTTGCTGTTAAATATCTAGCTGCTTGATCACATATTAAACAATCTATACCACCACGTCCTGAAAATATTCATAAAACATATTCAAAACCAAAATCTTTACTTAAAGCAACATCTAATGATTTAATACTTTACATGTGATTGCACTGAATTGCCACAATTTTCCTGCTGAAAAACGTAATATTACAAATTTCTTACGGATACGTAAAAATATCTTATACGCAATTGGGCAACTGAATTTCACTGCTTCGTTATTCAAAATTTAATCAATGTGACTGCAATGAAAAAAAAGAGGGAGTTTTTTTCTTAATTTATTTTTCAATGAATTAAATCACAAATTAACTTACACAATACAAATGGTATTTGTAAATCCAGATACTTGTTTCCATCCTGTAACAATAACAATTGGATCTACAATTTTATAAAACCATTCTTTTTACCAAGCGAAGTCCAAATTGTACAAGATCATCTACATCTTTAAGCCAATCAGATAGTATTGGTTCTAATTTAAGAAAAAATCAATACAAAATTAAATACAAAATGAATACCTAATTAAATTGTAATTACGTGTGCATACCAGTGTAAATTAATGGCAGAATAGCATGATAGAGATGGCGAAGAGATTTTTGTGCCAAAGCGCGGTTTCAGCTTCCTTGCATATTTTTGCCATTGTAATGGATAATTATCCTTTGCTATTTCACCTGAAACGTAACACAATCAGCACCATCTAAGATTGCATTGGCAACATCGGAAATTTCAGCGCGAGTTAGACTTGGTTTCTCATCCATTGATTCAAGTATTTGTGTTGCACAAATCACTGGTTTTCCTTGCTGTAATTTTATTAAATAATTAAACAAAATACAGAAATTAAAAACAAACTATTTTTAGTTACCTTGTTGCAGCGAGAAAATCTTTTCTGGTGGTACGGCTACGACACCATCAGATGCAGCAATAATTTCATATAAATTATGCATATCCGGTTGATTTTAAAGCTTTTTTCCTGCATCATCGTGTACACAACAGATTTCCCGAAATGCATGTGGATTTCAAATAAATTATGCAAAAACCATGTCAACTCATTGTTCAACGTCAAATTTAAAATCTGATTTGTTTTTTTCAGATACAGCTAACAAATCGACTGGTACTCCTGGTAAATTAACACCTTTTATTGAACCGAGTACAGCATCGTTTTCAATTGTAAGAATTAATGCATCACCTTGAATTTCTTTAACAATCAACGAAATAAGACGTTCATCAACGAATACTCTATTATTTGGTTTAATAATATTTACATAATCAACAAAAATCACATCCTTATTGCCCTTCTCTGCATATTCCTTATTTGTTGTTAATTTTATTTTATCATTTCGTTTAAGTTTAACTTCAGCTGTTCATGTCCTTTTTTATCTAATGCAAAACGATCCTTATCTCCTTAAATTTTGTTTAAATTAAATGACAAATTCCTTTACGAATATTTTTAATCGTATCGTGAAAGAAATTCAATTTTGCTATGTTCATTCCTGTTTGCATCATTTTTTCTAACATTTCAACACTAATTTCTCCATCTGGGAAACTGTTGTCATCTGAATCTAAAATGTAAAAAAAACAAATAATCGATATAATATTCAAATTTTAAACAAACAATAATAAAAAATTATTATATCAATGAATGACCATATGAAAGATATCGATAAAATGGTATATTATACATTGTAATATGTATACAGAAATAATTGTTTTCATTTGTAATAAATTAATAATCCTATAGAATTTCTGGATTATCATTATATATTTTAGAAAGTAAACAAATTCCAGTGTAATATGACGTTTCCAATACTGTGTTGTCATTTGTTTGACGTTTCCATTACATTTGTTAAAATTCTTCAATTCGGTATGATAATACTGTTTGTGGATCTTAACTGCGCCATCTGTTAAACGAGATGGAACTTCGAAAATGTCAAAACTTAAAAGGATTAAAAAGGATATAAATCCTTAATGATTTTTATAAGCATGCATTTTAGGACAATCTACGGCTCATAAGCTTTCGATTGGTATATATAAAGTGGTATTTAATTGTTTATTTTTGTCGTATGAACGAGTAGGACGAAAAAGGATTTATGCTTTTTTTAAGGATATAGGCAATCGTATCCTTGCAACAAGATGTGGAAAGTACTTATTTTTTTCCCCTCTTTCCATTGCAACAAGGATCAATTCTTAAAAATGCGCATCCTTCTGGCCCCTATTCTGTAATGTATCCTGATACTTTTGGATAATGTAAATCCATATCCTGTTTAGCCCCTCTGACCAAATCAGCCTAGAGCCGCCGCTGTGTTAAAATATGACTTTTTATTCATAATCGTATTATTTTATAGCCTTATTCTACTTATTGTTAATAATTTAAAATGAACATAAATCAACTTTTAATTTTTACATTAAACACACTTTATCAGTTTTTAGATGTATAGAAAGCTGTGCTTTTAATAAATTTTTTTAAGACCTTTTGTTACAACATTTATATCTAATAAATGATGGATAACAGAACGCTAATTGCTAACGCTAACTTCTTCAACAATACATTTTAATTTACAACTGAATGAACATGCGTACGTTGTAAATGCATCCCACACGTTTTTCGAATTACCCTCATAAGATTTTAAATATTGTTCACAATGAGTATTTTCATTGTAGATAATACGTAATGGTTAAATTATATTTAATGCTCGCCTTATGCTATGACGTATTTTATCACCAGTATTTATTAAGAATTTTGGCGCATTATTTTTCCCATAAAATGTTATAATTTGTAATTGTTAAATACTCAGCTAATGATGATCTACCTTTTGCAGTGTCTGTGAAAATATTCATAAATTATGTTAAAAACCAAAATCTTTACTTAAAAACAGCATCTAATGATTTAATACTTTACATGTGATTGCAATAAATTGCAACAATTTGCCTGATGAAAAACGTAATGTTACAAATTTCTTACGTATACGTAAAAATATCTTATACACAATTGGGCAACTGAATTTTACTGCTTCGTTATTCAAAATTTAGTCAATATGATTGCAATGGAAAAGAAGAGGGATTTTTCTTAATTTATTTTTCAATGAATTAAATCACAAATTAACTTACACAATACAAATGGTATTTGTAAATCCAGATACTTGTTTCCATCCTGTAACAATAACAACTGGATCTATGATTTTATAAAACCATTCTTTTTACCAAGCGAAGTCCAAATTGTACAAGATCATCTACATCTTTAAGCCAATCAGATAGTGTTGGTTCTAATTTATGAACAAAATCAATACAAAATTAAATACAAAATGAATGCTTAATAAAATTGTAATTAGGTGTGCATACCAGTGTAAATTAATGCAAAAAGTATATATTCAAATAGAGTTTCCAAGTAATAAAACTGTCAAAATTTCGAACACATAAATGCACATATATACAATTGTATTAAATGTGTTTCGAAGATATTTCGAAAACATTTCGAAGACATTTTTTGCAAACATACAGACAAGTGGAAACTCTATATATATGCTCTTTGATTAATGGCAGAATAGTGTGATAGAGATGGCGAAGAAATTTTTGTGCCAAAGCGCAGTTTCAGCTTCCTTGCATATTTTTGCCATTGTAATGGATAATTATCCTTTGCTGTTTCACCTGGAACGTAACACAATCAGCACCATCTAAGATTGCATTGGCAGAGTTAGACGTGGTCTCTCATCCATTGATTCAAGTATTTGTGTTACACAAATCACTGGTTTTCCTTGCTGTAATTTTATTAAATAATTAAACAAAACACAGAAATTAAAAAAAATCTATTTTTAGTTACCTTATTGCAGCGAGAAAATCTTTTCTGGTGGAATTTCATTTCCAAGATCACTACGTGCTACGGCTACGGCACTTTCAGATACAGCAATAATTTCATATAAATTATGCATATCCGGTTGATATTAAAGCTTTTTTCCTGCATGACCGAGTACACAACGAATAAATGATGCAAAACCCATGTCAATTCCTTGTTTAAAATCTGATTTATCTTTTTCAGATACACCTGGCAAATCGACTGGTAACACCTTTTCTTGAACCGAGTATACCATTGTTTTCAATTGTAAAAATGAATGCATCAACATGAATTTCTTTAACAATCAACGAAATAAGACCATCATCAACGAATTTGGCTTAACAACATTTGCATAATTAACAAAAATCACATTCTTATTGCCCTTTTTTTTGTTGTAAATTTTATTGTATAATTTCATCATTGACAAACTTTTTCACGAATATTTTCAATCGTATCATGAGAGAAATTCAATTTTGCTGTGTTCATTCCTGTTTGCATCATTTTTCCTATCATTTCAACACTAACCGATGCCGGCCCAACTGTACATACAAATGATGCCAGATAATCGAACATGTGGTGCAGGTAATGCAAAATCAAGTTCTCACATATATTCAAGATGATTTGGTGTTTTAGCTGCCTCCATCTGGGAAACTGTTGTTATCTAAATATAAAATGTAAAAAACAGAAAACAAATAAATGATATAATATTACAATTTAATACACCTTTTTCACATACAAATTTTAAACAAACAATTAATTGTTTATTTGTAATAAATTAATAATCCTGTAGAATTTCCGGATTATCATATTATTATATATTTTGGAATGTAAATAAATTCAGTTGTCATTTGTTTGACGTTTCCACTGCGTTTGTGGCGTTTGTTAAAATTGTTCATTTTGCAATGGAAACACTTTTTGTGGATCTTAACTGCGCCGTCTGTTAAACAAGACGGAACTTCGAAAATGTCAAAATTTAAAAGGATTAAAAAGGATATTAATCCTTAATGATTTTTATAAGCATGCATTTTAGGACAATCTACGACTCATAAGCTTTCGATTGGTATATATAAAGTGGTATTTCATTGTTTATTTTTGTCGTATGAACGAGTAGGACGAAAAAGGATTTATGCTTTTTTTAAGGATATAGACAATCGTATCCTTGAAACAAGATGTGGAAAGGACTTATTTTTTTCCCCTCTTTCCATTGCAACAAGGATCAATTCTTAAAAATGCGTATCCTTCTGGCCCCTATTCTGTAATATATATCCCAATATTCATTATGCACATACACAACACATCGTCATAAACTCATAAACATAAATTACATACGTTAAAAAATTTGGTGCAATGATACGTCTACGATAATGACCATGACCATCTAAAATAAATACATCAAACTAAATATTTTCCAATTTTTAGTTTTTACATAACACATCATTGGCAATGAGATCAAAGAATATTTGAAAATAAAGTTCTTTATACTATATTTTGTGCGTGTCTTAAAACAAAAATAAAAGAAATTTAAAGTAAAAAGTTCTGTACATCACGGTGTATTTCAGCAGAACTGATAAAGGCCTATCACAAAAAATCATATTGACATAGAATGTTTAATCGGATTTACATTCAAACTAAACATATAATAAAATGGAATAGAGCAATTTTAAAATCATTAAACCGTACTTATACACAATACAGTTCAAGCAAAAGTAGCGACAGCATTATCAACAGCAGCAACAATAGCAGCACTAGTGACAGTAATGGTCCTTTAACTGCATTACAAAAGAAAATCCAAGCTGGTGATTTATTACAAGATGATCATCAGACACAGGCATGTGGTGCATTAGAAGAACTTTATCATAAATTAAAATCTTATAGTCCAAAACAGAAAAAGAAAGGTAGAATTTTTAATTTATTTTCATCATCCTCATTGGCATCAGCAAAGGCTCCACAAGGCTTGTACATATACGGTAGTGTTGGAGGAGGTAAAACAACTCTTATGGATTTATTTTATGAATGTTGTGACAATGTATGTAGACAAAAAAAAATTTAAACGCATATGTTATCAAAATTATTCTATATTGTTTTTTCATTACAGATAAGCAATAAAAAGCGTGTACATTTTAATTCATTTATGACAAATGTACATTCAAAAATTCATGAAGTTAAAGAAAAAATGAATATAGAACGTTCTTTTGGTGATGCAAAATTAAAACCATTTGATCCAACTGAACCAGTTGCTGAAATTATAGCTAATGAATCGTGGCTAATATGTTTTGATGAATTTCAAGTAACTGATATTGCTGATGCAATGATATTAAAACGTTTATTTACACATTTATTTAATAATGGTATTGTTATAATAGCAACAAGTAATCGTCATCCAGATGATTTATATAAGAATGGATTACAACGTAGTAATTTTGTACCATTTATTAGCGTATTAAAATCAAAATGTAAAGTATTATCACTTGATAGTGGTATTGATTATAGGAAAAAAGGATTATTAAGTGGAAAATTCACAAATTTTTTTGTGTATGTTATTAAATTAATATTCATATTTTATTTTTGTATATTTAAAATTTTATATTATTATGTTCTCATTAATTTTTATAGAAAATCTGTAGTAGATGCTAATAGTCAAATGGATAAAATGTTTAAAATATTATGCTCACAAGAGAATGATTTAATACGCCCAAGAACAATAACACATTTTGGACGTAATTTAACATTTTCAAAAACATGTGGACAAGTATTAGACAGTACATTTGAGGAATTATGCGATAGGGTAATTTGCAAATAAAGCATATTTCTAAATTGTAATTTAAAAAAAGAACAAAAAAAAAACAAAATTTTTTTTGTCATTGCTTTTTAGCCATTAGCTGGAAGTGATTATTTACAAATATCACAATTTTTTCATACAGTTCTTATACGTGATGTGCCACAATTAAATTTATCACTTAAATCTCAAACAAGACGTTTTATAACATTAATTGATACATTATATGATAATCGTGTACGTGTTGTTGTATCGTCTGATGTGCAATTAGATAATTTATTTTCAAAGGAAAAATCAACTGATATGTCAGATGAAAACCGTGTATTAATGGACGATTTAGGTATTAAACATGGTTCGGTATGTTGCAAATATTGATTAGAAAAAAATGAAAAAGTAACTTTTTTTTTTTAGACTGAATCTACCTCGAATGTATTTACTGGCGATGAAGAAATCTTTGCTTTTGATCGGACATTATCACGTTTAACTGAAATGCAAACACAAGATTACTGGGAGCAATGGGAAAAACATCGTTAAAAAGCAACAGAGGAAAAAAAAGCAATATTGAAAAATTTTATTTTTGGATTAGAAAAAATTTAACAAACAAACGCATAAACAAAATTAAAAAGATCAATACGCGTACTTATATGATGTATTCGAAAAAAAACAATCGTGCAAGCATTCGTATTTCTTGTATAAATTGTAAATAAACAATTAGAAAAAAGTAAAATATAAGTTTTTTTTAATTAAAAGCCCAATATGGCCTTTATATAGGCCTTTAGACGTTTTATCAACCCCCTATTCTCTACACATTTTTAGTCTTATATATACATTCGAAATTTATCTAATTTCAAGATAAAAAATACACTCTCCAAAACATTCTCGCGATGATGTAATGTGTCTGTTAAAAAATAATAATACATAATTTTTTTTCCTCACTAAATTCATATAATAATTTTTATTACTGAAAATTTTATAAATTTTTTATATAATTTTTAAGAAGTTCTTCAATATCATCTAATAAACCAGATGCACCGAAACGAAATAAATTTGGTTGTAACCATTTTGAACCAAGCGTTTCTTTAATTAACTGCATCCATAATATGGTATCATTAACAGTTCGAATACCACCAGCCGGTTTCAATCCAATTAAACGTTGTGTTTTTATTTGAAAATTTTTTATTGCATAAATCATAACTAAACCGACTGTTAATGTTGCATTTATTGATTCCTTACCAGTCGATGTTTTAATAAAATCTGAACCAGCCATCATAGCAACCATAGAAGCTTTATAAACCTGATGAAAAAAATAAAACCATTTCAATAGAAATGTACAAATTAAAAAAAAAAAGTTAATTCTTTTAAATTTACATTTTCCATACATCCTAATTCTCCTATAGCTAAAATTGTTTTTAAATGTGCATTATTCGAGCATATTTTACGCATTTGAACAATTTCATCATATAATTCTTTCCATTTCTCTTGTAATGCTAATTGACGATTAATTACAACATCTATTTCATTTGCACCATTCATAATCGCATATTTAATTTCTTTTAAACGTGTCTCAATTGGATATTGTCCAGTTGGAAAACCAGCTGCTACAGATGCTATTTGAATTTTTTTATTTGCTTGAATATCATTTAATGCTATGAAAGCATCTTTAACACGTTCTGGGTAAACGCATACAGCCGCTGTATGAATATCATCAATTAGATTCTTTTCAATTAATTTATTAAGTATGTTATCAGGTAATGGATATGCAGCACGTAAACATAAACGATATACATTTGAGTTTGTATCATCACCAGATAATGTTGTTAAATCACTTAGTGTAAGAGCTTTTAATGCCCATATAATTTTATTAATACCAGTTACATTGTATTTAGTTGTTAATTTATTTACAATATCATCAAGTTGATGTAAATCAATTGAAATATTTTGTAACCAATCATGTTCTATTATTAGTATCCATTATGATGTGGTACATACAATATTCAGTGTATTATCGTTGTTTTTATGTAAAAAAAAATATATAAAACAAACTATATATAAAATATATAAATGAATAAATTAAAAAAATAAATGAATAAATTTAAATATTTACCAAAAGGAATTTCTCTATAACATTCCATAATTTTCAGGTTCTTGTTTATTTTTTAATTTTTTTATTTGCTTTATAAAAAAATAAAAAATTAAAATTCCAATAATTATCTCTTCACTTCCACTGCTAGTACTATGTATACTTTATGGATGGGGGATACTCAGATATTCACTCGCTAGTTCAATCTATTTCAACGATCTTGGCCAGACTCATTATAAGCACAACCTTTAGGCTATAGCACATACAGTTAATATGAGGGCTATTATCGCCCGATAGTAATGAGATAACGATAAACTTCTGTTATCGCTTTGTTTTTTTTTTTTCATTTTGTTCACAAATCATATATTAATCAATACAAAATAATCGTACAAAAACAATTAAATTGCAATTATACAATTGGCACATTGTACGTAATTTTGTAGAAATACATCATGAAGAATATTTTCTTCGTCATAAAGTTTTTCTGATTAAGTAATAACAAAAAGAATTGAAATCTTAAAGAGCCAACATCAGTTTTCTAAACATCATTTAGTCGATGGAATGGTTCGGGCGATGAAAGAGGGGACTGTGTAATTGAGTCAGTAGCTGAGTGTATAGAAACATGAAATAATTTTATCGTATATTAACGTACAAAATGAACTCGAAAAATTTTGAGCCAAGTACTTATTATACATGTTTATATGTATATGCATATAGGTATATGTAATAATATATTACATATGTACGTGTGTTTGTAAATATTTTGCTGGAAAAGCTAATGATTCTTTAATTTTGGAAATTTTTTTTTATGTCTTTGGTCTTGTTGATGAAAAGTGATCACTTTAATGTGGTGTTCAATTGTGACCAATGAGCTACATAGCATAAAATGGCTCCTAAAGATGGGTTAACAGTTGAAATTAGAACAGCTATTGTTTCAGATTATTAGAATGGGATTTCTTCATCAGAAATCGCCAAAAAATATGGTATTCATAAAAATACTGTTCACTATCAAGTAAACAACAAAAACACCAAAGGATGTTAGAAAACAGCTAAAGGACGAAGTAAAAAAGGGAAGACAACAGATAAAAAACACAAGTACTATTCACTTAATCCTGCCGTATTGCTAGGTGCATCATCATGCTGGAGGGTCAAATTGGTGTTTATCAACCAGTGTCCAGCTGGTGAATCAACTTCTTCAAAAATTTTCGAACAGTGTTGTTAATTTACCTTATTTGTGCATTTATTTTTGACAGTTTTATTACTAGGAAAATCTATTTGTAATGTATATGATCTTTGATGATATCAAAGAGTATATGGCCGTGTCCGATTTGAAAAATGTCCTTACTTTTCCCCAAATTTCCTAACTTTTCCGTTTAGTACTTTTTTTTGGCGACCGAATTACATTTGTGTCAACTTTAAATAGACAGCTGTCATTCACTTATTTGTTTACAAATATTTTTATTAACGGTTTCAGCGTAAAAATTCTTTCACAACAATATGAATTATGGTAAGAGCATGATTTTAATAATATTATGTTTAAAGATGGGTGTTTCATTTATAATGTACGTGGAAAATGTTCAGAAAGTTCATGATCACCATCTAAAATGAAGGCAGCGAATATTACGAAAGATACATGTGTGTGTTATTTTGCATTGTGTGAGTACATATTACTATAAAAATTACTTATCAAGCGAAGTATGGCGAAGTAAGCAACTGTCAAGTACAAGTCTACTATTTTTCTTACTTCGCCGAAAGTAATCGGCGAAGTAAGAAAATTGTGTAATCGAACACAGCCTATGTATAGAGTTTCCAATTGTCTGTATGTTTGCATAAAATGTCTTCGTAATGTCTTCGAAATATCTTCGAAACACATTTAATCCCATTGTATATATGTGCATTTATGTGTTCGGAATTTTGACAGTTTTATTAATTGGAAATTCTATTTGATATATACTTTATGATGAGATATAAGCTAGGACCAAAATAAGACGTAACTCAACTCGACGCTAGGTACGAATACATTGAAACCCATAAGGCAAACTTAAATAGACGTTAACTTACGTTCGTCAAGTTTCGTTCGCTTCAAAATGTCAAATGTACGTACGTATAAGTTCGGTAAGAATCGAATAATACGTACGTAAGTTCACTTAAGTATACGTCTATTTAAGTTTGAAGAATTAAAAGTAAGGTATGCGTACATTTGAATTTACGCAAGTTTAATGTTACGCACGTTTAAGATTACGCACGTTTAAAGTTAAACCTTTAAAAATTTTTATTTAAAAAATTTTTTGAAATCATGTGAGAAATGTTAAATAAAAAGAAAGATGAAATATTTTTTCTGAATTTAATTTTAAATTTTGTGGTTAAAGTAATAAGAAATTATTAAGTAAAATTTTTTTTTAATTCATCTACTATATGCACATTCATTCATTGTTTACATTCATTTCTGTTTATAACAAGATATTTAGGTTGTCAATGTAATTTGTAACAGCTGTTTACAGGTGTATATGTATGTATTCGTTTCTATTTTGGTTCAAATGTCAAAAATACGTAACGTTAGATAAAATTAAACGAACCAGCGCGTTACGAAGCGTTTTTATTTTGGATAAAGCTATTTTCTTTCGCTGCCGTGCAGTAAACATCGTACAAAATCAAAATACGCATCAATTTAAATGTTGAAAAAATTATCAAAAATATTTTAAAAATATAATAAATCGAATGTACACAATAAATAATATTTTACATTATTTCATAACATAACCAAAGCGAACTTGAACTAAGAGAATAGATGATAATTTGACAACTGAAAAAATTTTTAAATGGATCGAGTGAATAAAAATGTATGACTTTTATCTTACATGATCCTATTTTGAGTCATAACCAAAAGAATATAGATACTAACGTACAAGAAGCGAAAATTAAATTAGACTAAAAAAACCAAAAGAGATGCTGATATTTTCCTAAGAAAAACACAATACATAAAAGCATTAAAAAACAAAAAAAAAATCACTATGAATGCCAAAATGTAATAGTTCTATATATCCCATTTGAAAAAAAGAGAAGAAAACAATCACTCGAAAATGTATAACCACATGTTTGTTGTATTTGTATTAACCACGTTTTCCTGGAACTCCCTGGTGTTTTAAAATCATATAAAATTTACCTATCCGTATACGAAATCTGAAGTTCCTGGAACTCCCCCAAGTTTTCATACACGTGAAAATTTGATTTTTCGTACAAGATTTTTAAATGAACATTACAATATGTTTTTTTAATTATTTTCACATGACATTTGATACAAACTATATCACAATATCTAAATATTCAAAATTATTGATTAAAATTCATATCGCACACGATAAAAATATATTTTTCTTCAAAAATTGTAAACACAAAAACTTCCATACAATTTAAAATTTTATTCAAAAATATTTCAAATAAAACTTATTGATTCGTCAAAAAAAATATAACACAGTAATTCCAAACATTTTCACTTTAAATAGCTATTAAAATTATAACATGACATTATTTATAAAATTATTATTTTAGACAAATTTTAATGTTTGTTTATATCACATCAACCCAACAACACTTAAGAATTCTCAGAACTCACCGAGAAATTGTATTTTTGTAAACAAAATAATTCTCGGAACTCTAGCTAGATTCTAGAATGAAACGATGTAGTACATGCGGCCTATTCTGTACTTCGCGACTATCCTTTTTCATATAATTTTTTTCTATACGCGGTCTACTTCTTTCAAAATGAACTGACCTGCCCCAACATTGTATTAGTATTGGTGCAGTTTTATGTTGCTTATATGGGTTAGTTTTGGATTTTGGCTGCACTCACTCCCATACTGTGCCCATTCTTGTTTTAATCTATGTATATTCTTTTGGTTCGTATACGAAGTATGCGATCAAAAACAATTTCGTGATTTTACTCATGAGGAAAATTTTTCATACGTGTTCGACAGTGTGCAAGTACTCATTGGCACATTGTACGTAATTTTGCAGAAATACGACATTATGAAGAATATTTTCTTTGTCATTAAGTTTTTCTGATTAAGTATATTCTACCTAATCAGGATTTTAATTAAGAAAAGAGACATCTACGTTTAAAGTTTTGGTAAATGTGTAAATAACGGGACAAACGGTCGCTCAGGGTGTGAGTGGGTAGAGGGGGTAGAGCAGGTCGTGTACAACACTGATCAAGTGTTTTTAGGTGGTAGACGAGCAAGGGGGGCACAGGAGGAGGGAGTAAAAGTTGAATTTTTAGGCTTTTTAATGATTAAATAATAATCCGTAAAGGGGGTAAAGAGTGTAAAAGTGGATGGTCAAGGTAGAGGAGGATTCAATGGATCTACCCCAATCACTTAAAAGTACAATCAGTGTTGTGACGGGGTGCGACGCGCACATAAAGAATTAATATTTTCAACTTAATATCGGTTGACTATTTACCCTTTCAACAGGACTCCTGGGAGTTCATCTCATATTCATATATTTAGCTATACTCTATCCGTACTCGGAATAGAATATACAGAATACTGTCCGGAAAATTTGGAATAGTATTAATAAAGAAACAAAATAGAATAAATGGTATATTAAAATGGCTGGAGAAAAATAATTTAATTATTTTAGTTACAAAAAAATAAGATTTTTTCAGGATGAAAATTTTTGTTTTCAAAAAATAATAAAATATGAAAAATAAAATAAAATAATGTAATTTATTTATTTTATTAAATTATTTTTTTATGAAATAACCCTATTTATCTTTCACTATTATATATTTGACATATTACAAATTAAAAGTAGGGTTTATTCCATATGTACCATCATCAGTCTAGGAATAAAAAGAATACGTTCCGTATATTCCGAATGAATACAGAAACACGGAAAAGAACGTTCGGAATATACTTTTTGAATAAAGAAATGCATATGGAATATACCGAACGTACGGTACGAATAAAGAAATATACTCAAAATTTTCATTTATTCTAAAATTTATTCAGTTCATACTGCAGATTTTACCCTACTTTTAAAACCTATGATCAAGAAACACAACCTCCAATCTAAAAATATTTTTCGTAAAGAGAATTATTCTCATGTAGATTAAAAAAAAAATCAAAAAAAATCGTTGACATGTACGAAATAAATACCACTTTTCATGAATGTATGTGTAAAAATATTACCACCACCCAAAACTAATTATTTGTGTAGGACTTTTTTCCCTTTCAAACAAGATCCAAGCCAAAAGACTATAGATACTAACGTACAAGAAGAGAAATTTAAATTAGAATAAAAAAACCAAAAGAGATGCTAATATTTTCTAAGAAAAAAACAATACATAAAAGCATTAAAAAACAAAAAAAAATGCACTATGAATGTCAAAATGTAATAGTTCTACATATCCCATTTGAAAAAAAGAGAAGAAAACAATCACTCAAAAATGTATAACCACATGTTTGTTGTATTTGTATTAACCACGTTTACCTGGAACTCCCCGAAGTTTTCATACACGTGCAAATTTGATTTTTCATACAAGATTGTTAAATGAATATAAAAATATATTTTTTTCACATTATTTTCACATGACATTAGATGCAAACTATAACACAATATTTAAATATTCATAATTATCGATTAAAATCCATATCACACACGAAAAAAATATATTTCTCTTCAAAAATTGTAAACACAAAAACTTCCATACAATTTAAAATTTTATTCAAAAATATTTCAAATAAAACTTTTTAATTCGTCAAAAAAATATATTACAGTAAATCCAAACATTTTCACTTTAAATAGCTATTAAAATGATTGCATGACATTATTTATAAAATAGAATAAATTATTTAATTAGACAAATTATGATGTTTGTTTATAACACATTATCGCAACAACACTTAAGAATTCTCGGAACTCACCGAGAAATTGTATTTTTGTAAACAAAATAATTCTCGGAATTCTTTAGATTCTAGAATAAAACGATGTAGTAAATGCGGATTATTCTGTTCTTCGCGGCTATCCTTTTTCATATACCTCTTTTTCTATACGCGGTCTACTTCTTTCAAAATGAACTGACCTGCCCCAACATTGTATTAGTATTGGTGCAGTTTTATGTTGCTTATATGGGTTAGTTTTGGATTTTGGCTGCACTCACTGTTCCCATTCTTGTTTTAATCCATATTCTCTTGATCCAAGCATTATCACCAAAGCGGATCTATATAATAAGCGAGATCACTCTCCACGTGTTTTCTTATCAATTTTTCACATTTGTACCGTTATTCGAATGGCTTTAACGGTTTTGCGAAAATTGGATGGTAATTTGAACCCTGTTTATACGAGAGGGATAAAAAATGTAGTTGTTCACGATTCAAACACATATGAAAGTTGTTTCGGATCGCCTTTAAAATTACATTATGGGAAAATCTCATGTACAGTCACGTATTTGTTTTAATTATTTTGTAACGTATGTTGTATTCATTTTTACATATGGCATTCTACTATAAGACAATGGATTTGAAGCAAAGTACGTTACTTTTTCTTTTTCACGTCGATTTTTGTTCATATTTTACACTTTTCTTTTACTTTTTATATCAGACAAGAAAATATATACAAGTACGATCTACTATATAAACCCATAAATTTGTATACGGTCGAAAGATGTGTACAGAATATTGCATGTATGTATGTATATATTGTATTTATAATTAACAAAATCAAGTCATTAAGTTTATGGTACAATATTTGTATAGGGACATACATGACTCCACGTGGAATGTATACTTAAATTACATACTTACGTATACGATATATAATGCATTCATACGATCATATTTTTATTTATCATTACCAAAAAAGTATGAATTTTGAATACTCAAAAATTCAAAATTTAACATTAAACCGATCGTATTCAAAATACATTGTATTTCCCATACAATACATTACAATTTGAATTTACATTTTGTATTTCTATCCTCGTTTCTGATGTAATGAAATTTATGACTCATATGATCGTACAATTATGAAAAAATTATATATGTTTAGGACAGAAGTTTTACACACGCATATATACGATAAATACGTACATTACAAAATATTCTTATAAATATTGCGCATAATATGTACACTTTAATTACATACGCACGTATGTGATAAATATGCATACATATTCACATTCTATGCTGATTCATGGATATTTTAGTGGGTGCTGAATGATTTCTTCTGAAAATTGTAAATATTGGGTGCTATTCAGTCACATTTTACAAATCTGTAATAAAATCTGTAGCGAATTGCTACAGATTATGATTTTTACAGATCTGTACGAATCGGTATTCAAGATGTACACAATCTACTGATCTTTTCACTTTCCATAATTTTTAATTTCGAAACTGGAATCTGTTGTCAAAACTTTGATATTTGACATAAATAAAAAAGGATAGATATATATATATCGTTATATATATATCTATCCTTTTTGCACTTATTTAAAATTATAAATCGTAAAAATCGTTATTTTTAAAACCAGATTTAAATTTGCATGCTAATTATCTAAAAATGAATTTAATATACATACTTACATATGTATGTATGCATATACATAACTAATTTGTTTACATACATATGTATATGCGTCTTTTTAGTTCTAAACCAAATTTAAATTTGCGCTTTTAATATGTAAAAATTAATTGAACATATACTTATATGTAAATATACACATACATATATACATATACGTATATATACATAACCCAATGTATGTACTAGAAATGTCATATAACAGAAAATTGGAAAGATAAAAGTACATCCATTTGTTTCTTTTACGATTACAGATTTTCAGTTGTCAAGTCTACAGATTTTCATAAAAGATTGCCATGTTGAATACGAATTCGAGAGATTACAGATTTTTTTTTCTGTTGTCAAAATTTGTTCGAAAAAATATTACAGAATCTGTAATCAGTGCCATGTCGAATAGCACCCAATATTGTGAACTTTTTTTTGTTGAATAAAACGGTAACACTGGGTACTGATGGCAGTACCCAGGAAGAAAAATTTTTGAATGTCGAGTTTGCACTGCTTGCAGTATCTCGTAGTTTTGGATTTCTGGTTATACACATATTGCTTTAAATTGTAAACATTTTAATTATCGTATCGATAGACTTTTAACAGTGGCCTTTTTTAAGCAAAGTTTAAGGGAACAAATAATGAAGTAATTATGTTAAGTAAGAGTAGGAATTATAGGGCAAAGTACATAAATATTGATATTTCATACAGGATTTTAGAAATTTTGATGAGCAAAAAAACTTGTTTTTAAATTGTGTTCAAAAGTAAAGATTATTTTAAAGTTTTTCCGAATAATCTTGGCGGGGCTTGGCCCTGTTGGCCCCAAAGGTCAGGCCGCCGCTGCTAGATACATATCTACCCATTCCTTTTTGACTCTGTACCATTTTACTCTGATGAAGACGATTTCAGGAATTCTGAGTTGATAATATTAATCAGAAACACGAAAACAAGTCTCGGTTTTATTATTTTTTTATAATAATTTTTATTACATCATTATATTTCATTTTTATTTTTTTTCTAAATACATATATAAAATTTGAAGGGGAAAAATCATCATAGTAATAGAAAAGAAAACACGAGTAAAATAAATAAAAAATTTAATGAAAATATAATTTTATATATCCACGTTTTGTTGTTTTTCTTCTTCTTGATTTTGAATCATTTCGGGAAAACAATTTTTTTAATGTTTTTAAAGTAAACGTTCCACTTGAAATCCTCGTTCTGGATTAGCTGAATACTTCATAACGGTCATTTTACCTTTATGATCAATATAACCATATTCACCAATAACATTCCCATTATTATCTCTTTGTTCATGTCTGTATTGACGTCCTTTTCTATAAAAAATAAGAAAAAAAAAATTTATTTTTGGCGCCAATCATGGTTTTCGACGATCGATCGAACAGCATACAAGTATCGAATTTCGGTATCATGGTTTTCGTTTTTTCGTCGAACTGTTCGATAAAATCGAACAGGTAGTTCGATCACTTTTGTACTGTCGAAATGTAAATTTTTACAAAAATTTGCGCGAATTGTGATGCGAAGTGTAAAGAATATGAATATTTAAATATTTTAAAAAAATATTTATTAAATATTTATATTAATTCATTATTTTATACTAATTAATTTTAATATTTAATTTCTAAATATTTCAAAAAAATTATTAAAAAGTACGGTATATATTTAGATCCGGGTACACACGGTCGTTAAGAGTGAAAAGATTGTGGGGGGATAGAGGGGGTCAAATACAATACTGATCAAGTGTTTTTAGGTGGGAGACGGACAAGGGGAGGACAGGAAAGTGGGTTAAAAATCGAATTTTTAGGTTTTTTAATGATTAAATGGTGGACAGTAGAGGGGGAAAAGTGGGTAAAAACGGGTGGACAAAGTAGAATGAGAGTTATATGAATCGGGTCGTCGGGAATTGGCCCGTTGGGTCGTGCGCGTGGGTGGGGCGGGCCTTGGAGCGTGTGAATGTTAGAGTGAGTGGGGAGGGGCCGGAAAAGCGTGTTAGAGGGTGAGTGCATATCTAAATGAATATAAAAGATATTTATTTTTTATCTGCCTGTCGTTCAACCCCCCCCACAACACGGGTTCCGCTTTTTGGTGATTGGGGCAGATTTATATAACCATTCATATATAAAAACACTTGATCAGTCTTGTACTCGACCCTCTCTATCCCCCCACCCTCTTATCACTCTGAGCGACCGTGTGTACCCGGATCTAGATATTTATCAAAAGTACAATTAATGGTATTAACTAAATTGTTTTAATTTTTGTTTTTATTTTGTTGAATAGGAAAATTTCAAACATTTTTGGATAATCAGTAAAGTTGTTAAATTTAAATTTTCAAAAACTTTTTGAAATTTAATGGCAGCGAAAGAAAATAAAACGGGGAGGAAAATAAGAATATGGTACAAAACAAAATGTGAAAAAAAAAATTTCCTTACGATATTAAAAACCCGCGGGTACCGGGCTTCCTGATACTCTCCTCACCATCCATCACCCAGTAAACTGGAATTATTGGAAAGTGTTTCATAAGTATTTATCTACAGTGTGAAAGCAGTCATTAAGTTACATGATACCGAAACTAAATTCAGTCGAATCGAAGAAGCTTGTTCTATCAATCGTCGAATCGAAAACGATAATAACCCCGACAAAGAATACAAAAGACCTACATTTATTTATAATACATTTTAGAAATATTTCAAAAATTTTATGAGAAACACAAAGAAGAAGAAGACACAAATATGCCAAAATGTCAAAAATATTGCAAGAAGCAATATTGCTCCTTGAGGCAATGGCAATATTGCCAATGCAGACACAGAGTAATAATAGAACATAGAACTAAAATTTCAAAAACTTTTCTTTTTCATTAATCTACGAGTTTTTAAAAATCTTATTAATCGAAATAAATAATCGGTATTTTAAATTTAAAGACAAAAAAAACGTATTTATATTTTTTTTGTTTTGTGATTACCCTTTACCGGTATCGTATCCAAATCTATAACTTTTTGGTCCATTATATCCGTGTATTTGATATTCAATACGATCATTACCATTATTATTATTAATTGGTACTTTGATAGCATTATCATTTTCAATACGATCATTATCATCATCATTTATATTATTATTATTATCATCACTATTATTATTGTTACTATCATCATTATCATTATTATTACGATTTTCTTCATCTTTTTCATCATCATTATCATCATCATAATTGTTATTATTGTTATCATTAGTATAATCATGATTAGAATATTTCATAGCTCTTTTATAAATTGGTGAACGACTTTCTTCAGCAGTATGATCATTTAATGATGTTAAATGATTTATTTTATTATTTAATACATTTATTAATTTAACATTAATTATTGGAAAATTATTATATGAATTTTTATTATCATAATTTTTATTTAATAATAATTTTGAATTTTTTAATTTTAATGTTGATAAATATTTTTTTGGAATTTTTTTAAATTTTTTCATTGATGTATAATAATCATTATTGATTTCATTATTATTTATTAATGATAATTTAAATGTATCTATTAATTTATTCATTTTATTTGTATCATTATTATTATTATTATTATTGTTATTATTATTGTTATTACTATTATTATTATTATTAGTTCCATTATTAATGCTCATTTTATTACTGATCATATCATTAATATTGAAATTGATATTCATTTTATTGGCATCTGTTTCATTATTGTCATTACTATTATCATCACTATTAGCATCATCGTCATTATTATAATCATCAATTTTACCATCTAAATAATAATTTCTATCATTTTTATTTTCAGTTACAATTTTATCCTTATTAACATATTGATTGTAATTTTGATAATTTAATTCATTTGGTAATAATGGTGGTGGTTGAAGATCTTGATTAATATGTGATGATAATGATAATGATGATTCTACCAATTGATCAGGTGATATATTATATGAATATATATTTGATAATGAATTTTTATTTTCTGCATTTAATATTAAATTATTTAAATTTTTTTTATTTATTACATGTGAAGCAACATTATGTAATTTTGATGTTATTGAAATTGGAATATCATCATTATTTGAATCATTGATTTCATCATCAACAATTAATGATGATGATAATTTCGTTTTAGATGGAGTTAAAATCGTTACAGACCATAATGTTGAAAATATCAATAACTGAAAAATTAAAAAAATAAAATAAATTAAAAAAAATTAAAAAAAATAAAATAAAATAATAAAAATAGAAAATGAAATTTCTTTATCTTTTAATATGTACAAATGTGTGTGTGTATACAAAAACCATGAAAATAATTTTTTTTTGTAACTTTTGTAACACAGACTATAGATAGAAATTCTGAAATTGTATGAATAATTAAATTTTTAATGGGAAACTGATTTTATAAATTAATAAAACTTCTGCTTCTTTAAATTGTTTTAGATTTCACCATATAATAAGTACCACATAAAAGAGTATTTCAAATTTTTAATTTAAATTGGACATACACACATATGCATGTACATTCCAATATGTATAGTAGTTGTTTTAAAATGACGGTTTTTTTTAAAATCACACATGTATGTACACTCCAATATGTATAGTAATTGTTTTAAAATGACGGTTTTTTTTTAAATCCATTTTTACAACAAGTTTTTTGTTGATTTTTAAAATGAAAGAATATTAATTGTAATATATACCTACATATATATGTATGTACACACATATGTACAAATGTACTCACAAATTGTATTCGATGCATTCTCATTCTAATGGCACTTTTAATGTTAAAATTATTTTAATAATTAGTCTTTTTGTTATTCATTTATTAAAATTCTGCAAAAAAATATTCGTTATTTTGTTTTCAAATGAATAATTTTTTTTTTTTTTAATTAAAATTTAAAAATCGATATTCCCTAGGAAAAAAAAACGTATTTATTTTTTTATTAAAAAAAAAAATTTTTTTTGTTTTCTTTTTCGTATAGATACGCCTCTATCTATACGTACTTTAATTATTTGAAAAATACAAATTTGTATATTTGTCACAAATCTATTTAGTTTGAATTTTTTCAAGAGAATGAAGTCTAGCATAAAGTCACATAACATTTTTATATTACAATGATATAATTTTTAAAGATTGTACGTAACAATTTCAAATTGTGTACATATTTTAAATTTTTCTTATGTACATTACAACAACATGATACAAATTTGTGTGCAGGTTGTCCCAGAGTTTTTAAAATTTAAACTGTTCGTTACAAACAAAATCGTTCTAGAGAATTCATGTCTTGTGAGATGTATAAGACATTGAAAAATTTTTATTTTTCATACACGTGATATATACGAAAATTATACAGGGTAATTAATAAAAACCATCATATGTTTTGTACAAAAAAACAACAATAATTTCGAAATTTAAGTATTATTAATAACTAGACTTTTTTATTCACATCTTATCATAAGGCTCAAATCTCAGCTAAAATATTTAACAATGAATCAAATGCACATATGTAATAACTCAAAAAATATTGCCCATATGATGTTAAATATTTGAATGAAATAAATTTTAGGGGAGAAAAATCTAAAACGATTTTTCGCAAGAATGAATTTGAATTTTGAGAAAAATCTAGTTTGTAACACTTATTCCGGGACATCCAATATATATATACATAAGAAAAGCGTTATTATTATTTTTTTTTATTATTTATATCTTCATTTATAATAAGCCAATCCAAGTATGTATGATAATTATAAATTGTCAACTACCACAAATATTACTTTCTTTTTTTTTCTTCAATTTTCCGTTTTTCATTTTTCCTTTTTTAAATTCAAATATTTATTTTTTAGTTTTCTTTTTCATAAAATTTCATTCGTGAATTTCCATATTTAAAAATACGCATGCATTTTTATTTTATTTTCTTTCTGAATTTATATTCATTTTTCCATCGAAGATAAAACTTTCCTCCATTCTATTATTATTTTAAAAAAATATATATTTAAATTGTTTGGTTGTAACGGTTATACCAGATTATACTAATACTTGTATGCTAATATCAAATATGTAATTTATCTTTTTGTATAGAATTTAAATATAAAAATGGATTATATCGTTTATATTATACAATTTAATTGTAATCATGTATACAGGTTAAATATGGTATACATCAAGTACGTTATCAATCAGTAAAAAAAAATTTGTTTCGTTCAATACACTTCATTTTTTGCACCGTATTTTGTTTATTATTATTTTTTTTTTTTGAAATAATGAATTTTGTTATATTTTCCAAATTATTACCCGCTTCAGATCTGACTTGGAGGCAGGTTGCTATTGCTCTAGAGCGAGATCTCGTAAATCTGATCTGCGAGCAAATTTAACTGCCTCTAGAATTGCTCTACAACTACAACAAAGCTAATTGCTCCACGATGAGTTAAATGTGAAATTTGATCTATCATCAATCGCAGTGTCAATAAACACAGATCTAAAAACCTGCTCTTTTTGACCTTGCACAGAGCAATTTCAAATTCCTCGATGATGTAAATCTAACTCCGAGTAAGATCAAGTGACATCTCGATGATGTAAATCTAACACCGAGCGCGATCAAGTGACATCTCGATGATGTAAACATAGAGTAGATATAGAGAAAAATGTTCCATATAAAACTTGATTTACAGTTATAAAAATTTCCTATACACGTTATAAGGTGCGAATGAAAAATAAAATTTTGTGGCTTGGAAAAGTCGATAGCAATATTAATGGCCATAAGGATCTTTAAGATAGATAAAGAAATCAAAAGAAAGCGGGGCATGACATTTTATGATTTTTGTTTTATTTTTTACAAATAATTTCTCTAAATTCCCATTGCTTACAAAATTTAGCACTTTATTTCTCTAATTTTCTCAATGCTGAATGACGTAGTTACAAATCGGTGTGAATACCAACACACTGACAGCCATTTAAAAACATTAAAAAAAAAACGCACGTGGAAAACATATGATTGTACAACTACATTCGCAGGTAATATACTCTATCGGTGTAAACCACTAATATTGTCGCACCTAATATCCCCATTTAAAAAACGCGTTCATAAAAAATATGTAAACAAACAAATATTACACATACTTAACCGAAATTCTCTGCTGAGTTTAAGAAAGTGTTATGTGTTTCTTTTTCATATAAAGGTTCTTTTTTATAACTTTATGCTTCTATTTATGGTGGGACTTTCACGTACAGGAAAATTTTTGTTTTTTTTGGTTGCATGGGGAATAAAACAATGAAAACAAAAATAAGTCCTTGTTACTTCTGTGACGTCAGAGACATTTTTCTCTTATCTCTATACTCTTTGATGTAAATCTGCGATAGATTTACTTCTCGATGATGAAATCTACTCGTAGGTGCTCTGCGAGCAAAAAGATCGGTATCTCGATGAGGTCATAAGCCTTTTATGTTTCTTTTAATACGCAACATTTAAAAAAAAAACTTCAAAAAACAAATATACAGGGTGTTCCGAAAAACGTGGACTATATTTGATTAAATGCCATATTGCATTTTTCCCGTTTCGGCTTTGTTTATCAGATATTTCAAGTCTTGTGTTTTTTCATTTTCACTGTTTTTCAGCCTAGAAATTGTTATATCTTAGCATCTAATAGTCTTAGAATAATGTTTAAGCACTCATCATATCGGAAAAAAGTCCACCTCTTAAGAACAATTTGCCGTTTAATTGTAATGGCAGTCGTTGAGTTATTGCTACGTTAACGCTACGAGGGCGGTTTTAAAAAAATGTAACTTTATTCTTTGCTGAGACAAAAATGCTTTATTACGCAGGTAAAGGTATGACCCGGTTTCAAAAAATAATTTCTCTGATCGATTACCTTTCTAACAAATCCAGGTTCATGGTCCTAGGCCTAGGCCATCAGGATCAAAAGTTATTGTAAAAAGAAGATACGAAAACACCAAGTAATCTGGAAGATTTCAGGTCAAAAATCAAACAGCAGCAAAAAATTTGAGAAAAAAAGCGAAAGCCAGCCAGCTGACAAAACAGAAACGGGAAAAATGTAATATGGCATTTTCGACTGGAAATTATCTCTACTCTACTTTCACCCTTTGAAATTAGTTCACGTTTTTCAGAGCACCCTGTATACATTAACAATTAAAAACTGGTATTCAGTTATTTTAATTCAATTTAAGGTCAAAAACTTATTTGAAAAACGTTTTATTTTCTTACAAAAGAGTTTTATAAAAATAATTTTTGTTCAATCATGAAATTAAGAAATAATTATGAAAAAGTTCATTAACATGATTTAAATATATATATTTTTTTAAATTGGTTTTATTTTATTTACTTATATCTTTATATTAAAAAAAATCGAAAATGAAGTATTTCAAGTTTATATTTCATTTGGTTGCGGTTTTATACATCAATAAATAAAATGTTTTTTTTCGAATATATTTGTACTTTACACGCAATATGCATACATAATATTAATTAACAAATTGCAATAAATCCATTTTTTCATTAAATGTTAAGCAATAAGTTGAATAATTTTTAATTATTAAAAAAAAATAAATAAATAAATGAAATATGTATTATCCCTTTTCGTGTGTATAATAAACCGATTTACGCGGAAGATGAGTTCCTCAGAAACTATGTAAATTGAAGTCAAAGTAAAATGTGCATAATTCCATCATTTTATCCTAATATTAAATGAATGTAATATTCGGGTTTATGAAAATACATCATTGTCTATTTAATGTGAAATTCAGCTTAACACGGTATATTTTGAAAAAGATAAAAATAAATGTCTATAAACATACATATAATTTTATATATAAAAGTTTGAATAATCAAATTACTGTCCTCACTTTTATAGATTATTAATCTTTCTTTTCTGATTGGTACGATGTCATTTTTATCACTCGTGAAAGCGAAATCGTGTAAGTGAACCAGAGTGTATATCAAGGAATAAATGTATTTATGTCTACTTCACAATATATTATTTAAAAAAAGTAAATAAATATAGAAGCATTCAATATTTACAAAAAAAAATTTTCACTTAATACAAAAAAGAAATTAACAAATCTATACATATATATATGCATATGTACATGTAAAATGTTTAAATTTGATACAAACCAATCATGCTTAACAATTTATAATGATTAAAAATTAAAATTCCTAAAGAGAATAGAAAAAATAAAAATCAAATTTTCATGCATATATGAATATTTTTTATTTGTATTTATTGTTGGTATATTTTGAACTCGATACGGTTGAATGAAATTACATAATTGATATACATATATTTTTTTTAGTTTATTTTTTCATTTCTATTAAAATATTATTATTATTAGATTCATAGAAATATAGTCTAACCACTTTTTTTTAAATTTAAAAAATCGAATGAATCTTAAATCCTAACCATATGCATCAACCGGAGTTAAACTAATGTCTTGTCGTGAAAATCATTCATTTAATACGATTGGTGTATAAGGGCATTAAGTAACTTTTAAGTACTTTGTTTCTTTTTTTTATATATTTGTGTATTCTATCTTTTTTCGTTAACAAAAAATTTTCACTTTATGGTTTTAATTAGGTCATTGTTATTATACAAATTAATTTAAAATATTTTTACTATTTTGTTATTATAACACGGTTACCTTATTTTAATTACAATGTCTTAGAAATTCTAAAAATTTTGTAATTTCCTCAAATAAATAAAAATTCGATACATTATTTTTAATTTGAATTTTTTATTTCATGAACTTTAAACATTTATACTTGAAATTTTTTTTTTCTTGGAAATGAAAAGTAAAAAAAAAAAATTTAATTTATTCATTATCATAATCTTCTTCTGGTAATTTGAACGTTGAAACTTCATTTTGTATTCGTTGTATAATATTCATGTCACGATTAATGATACTGACCAAAAATTCAATAGTTCTCTGTTGTGCAACTAAAAATAAGTTTAGATCGTCTTCATAATTTTTATCAGGTGAACATGAACCTACATTTATTAAATTTGCACTCATTTGATGTTTTTTTAAACGAACATATGAAACTAATTCTTGTAAACGTCCCTAAAATTAAAATATAAATAATTTATGATAAATTATATCGATTGTGTATTATGTATTATTTAGTACTTTTAATGAAACTGGTGGTAATAATAATGAATGCATGGACTCTAATTTATTTCTTAAAAGTTCTTCTTCTGGTGTTATAGCTATATTCATTTTACGCGTACATTCTTGTTCCACAGCAATCTTGAAAAAAAATAAAATAAAATAAATCAAATAAAAATGTGTAATGAAATAATAAAAATAAAAAATAAAAAAACTAAGATATATAGATATATGATTTTACTTTGTGTTTATACAAAAATTTACTCATTTCTATAAATATTTCAAGTTGAAATTTTTTTACGTACTATAATTTCTATTTGAATAATAAGAATAATACTTATTTCAATGAATTATATGCGTATGTCTTTAAATTATTTATAAATACAATTTTAAAACTTTATATTGTAATTACCTCCAATAAATTATGATTTAAAAGTAATAAATTATGTTTTAATTCTCGAATTTTAGCTATACTTGTTGCATGACGTTGCTTTAAATCGGTAATATCTTTACCAATTTTAATTAAACATTGTGCATGCATTTCAGTTTCCTGTTCTTGTAATTCAACACGTTTTTTTAATTGTTTAAAACCAACTATTGGTATTGGTATAAACAATTTTGGATTTGGATTGTCTAATTTAGCTTGTTTCCACATTCTTAAATCAATACCAGTTGGTGGTGTATTTAAATATTTTTCTAATTCATCAGCATCTGGATATACAATTGGTAATATGTATTCTATATTCATATTTGTTAATTGCATATTAAATTGTGGTTGATTTAAATATGAATTAACTTCTGTTGCTGATATACGCCGTGTATCATTTGGATTTGGTAAAGATTTCTCATCAACAGAAATTGTTAATTGTGTTTTCTCATCATTTTGTTGAATATTCTCAATATTTATTATTAAATTTGATTTATTGCCAAATATTTGATTTAAATTCTGTATAATTTGTTGTTGTTGATTTCTTCACATAAAATTAAAAAATAAAGTGATAAAATAAAATTAAAATAAAAACGTAAAATATAAATTTAAAGTAAATTCTTTCATTGTCTTACTTAATATCATTATGTGGTTTATTAAACATTATTAGTACATGTCCCAGTTTATTATCTTTTCCTGGTATACGACTATATGCAATAGCTTTAAATCGGCAAAAATAATTGTCTGGTGTGATATCAATTGGTGGTGCATTATTTGAATAAAATGCTTTACCAGTTCCCCACATTGACTATTAATTTATTTATTTTTTTAATTAAATTATTAAAATTAAAAGCGTATTCTACAATAGATACAGTGATTCAACTTGGACAGTAACTTTTTTACTATTAATTATAATTTTTATTTTTTAATGAATAAGCTTTTTAACAAGTTTGTAATTGGGGTGTTTTGCATTAATAATAAGAAATGAAAGGATATTTAAAAAGCCAATTTCGAAGTCCAAATTATTTTATCCGTTATAGAATAGCTTTAAAACATTTTTTTTCTTTTTTCTTACTTGAAAATAATTCCAATTAGCAATGATTGTATCATTTTCATTGTTAAATAAATTAACATAGAAAACGGCATATCCAAGAGCTTCATCTGAACTTAATTGCTGTTGTTGTTGCTGCTGTTGTAATAACAACTGTGGCTGGAATGGTTGCTGTTGAAATCCAGTTGTCGACTGCTGCTGCTGTTGTTGTTGCTGCTGCTGTAAACCAAATCCTCCCGTGCCAAATCCACCAAAATTTAACTGTTGCCCAGGTGGTTTTCCAAAATCTAAAAAATAAAAATTAATAAATGAAAACTTTATTGTATATATTTTTTCTTTGTCGTATATACTTGAACCAAATCCTCCAAAACTATTACTTAAGCCACTACTAGTTGATGCTGTCACACTACCAAAACTTTTAAATGTTGGCGCTGTAGATGTTATACTTGTATTACCAAAACCACCAAAACCTTATATATAAATAATATAATATTATTTCAGAATGTTTTTTTCTTGTTTTTAATTATTTCGTAGTAAAAATGATTATTTACCAGGTGTAGATGAAATATTAGTTCCACCGAAAAAAGGTGTTGTCGCCATTGTTGTCGCTGCTGGCGTTGATCCAAATCCAAATCCTGTCGTAGTTGTTGGATTCCCAAATCCTGAGAAAGCATTAGTTGTTCCAAAACCTTTGGTATATTAAAAAATAAATAAATAAATAAATGAAGAAATAAAATAAAATTAGTAAAAACAAATTAAAATTTTTAATTTACATACCACTTGTACCAAATGCTGGTTTTGCGGCTGACGTAGCACCAAACGCAGATGCCGTCGTCTGTGGCCCAAATGAGAAATTACTGAAATTTGTAGCTGCTGTAAAAAGGAATCATTGAACATTATTAGTGAGATAATTAGTTAAAAACTTATGTTCAGCTAGATTACTTGTTGCTCCTAAAGCTGGATTATTTTGATTTGTGGTCAACATTTTTTATGAAGATTGATTTATAAAAATAAGTTCTTATTATCACGATTTTATTATTTTTTGAACTGCAAATACATGTAAATGAATGTTAATCAAACATATTCAAATTATTGAGAAAATTTCCATTCAAATATGTAAATAATCACCTTGATTAATTTAAAAACAAATTCAACAAAAAGTAGTAAATATTCTTATATTTAAAAAAACTGTATTCATTAATTAGTTAATTCAATTTGTGCAAAAGTTTTATTTGTTTATATGTACTTATTTTATTTTATATTGAAAATAAATTACAGTGAAAGCATTGTTCTTATTTTATAATATTAATATTAATAACTTCAATCACACTCATCTCATACTTCGCGCCGTTTTTACCAAAATTCAATTCAGCAATTGTGGTTTTTACACACGCGAGACACATGAAAAATGTTTCATAAAACATTTCCGGATGCATTACAATAAAGGGGCCAAGCGAAAACGCATTTTTAAAAATTTAGCTCTTTTTAATCGAAAGAGCATCAAAAAATAAAGATTTTGAGGGGCGAATTTTAAGGATACGATTACCCATATCCTTAAAAAAAGCAAAAATCCTTTTCCGTCCTACTCGTTCATACGACAAAAATAAACAATGAAATACCACTTTATATATACCAATCGAAAGCTTATGAGTCGTAGATTGTCCTAAAATGCATGCTTATAAAAATCATTAAGGATTAATATCCCTTTTAATCCTTTTAAATTTTGACATTTTCGAAGTTCCATCTCGTTTAACAGATGGCGCAGTTAAGATCCACAAACAGTATTATCATACCGAATTGAAGAATTTTAACAAATGTAATGGAAACTTCAAACAAATGACAACACAGTATTGGAAACGTCATATTACACTGGAATTTGTTTACATTCTAAAATATATAATGGGTGTATTTCTTTATTTTTTCCGTACTCGGAATAGAATATACGGAATACTGTCCGGAAAATTTGGTAAGCAACAAAATAGAATAAATGGTATATTAAAATGGCTGGGGAAAAAATAATTTAATTTTTTTAGTTATAAATAAATAAGATTTTTTCAGATTGGAATTTTTTGTTTTTAAAAAGTAATAAATAATGAAAAATAAAATAAAATACTGTAATTTATTTATTTTATTAAATTATTTTTTTATTTCATAACCCTATTTTCCCTATAACTATCATATATTTGACAGATTTCAAATTAAAAGTAGGGTTTATTCCATCTATACCATCATCAGTCTAGGATTAAAAAGAATACGTTCCGTATATTCCGAATGAATAAAGAAACACGGAAAAGAACGTTCGGAATATACTTTTTGAATAAAGAAATGCATATGGAATATACCGAACGTACGGTACGAATAAAGAAATACACTCAATAATATGATAATCCGAAAATTCTACAGAATTATTAATTTATCACAAATAAACAATTAATGAAGAAAACAGAAAACCAATCTAGAAGATATCTCGCGGTTTTAATCTATATTCTTTTGGTATATTCCATATGCATTTTTTTATTCGAAAAGTATACTCCGAATGTTCTTTTCCGTGTTTCTTTATTCGTTCGGAATATCCAGAACGTATTCTTTTTAATCCTAGACTGATGATGGAATAAACCCTACTTTTAATTTGTAATCTGTCAAATATATGATAGTGAAAGGGAAAATAGGGTTATGTCATAGAAAAATAATTTAATAAAATAAATATGTTGCATTATTTTTTTTTTATTTTTCATTTTTTATTATTTTTTAAGTACAAAAATTTCCAACCTATCTCTCCAATAACAAAAAAAAATTAAATTATTTTTCTCCAGTCATTTTAATGAACCATTTATTCTATTTTGTTTCTTTATTCAAAATTTTTCGAACAGTATTCTGTTCGTTCTATTCTGAAAAACAGCCACAAGTAGATGTTTCATTTGTTTGTATGTTTGCAAAAAATGTCTTCGAAGTGTCTTCGAAATATCTTCGAAAGACATTTATTCCTATTGTATATATGTGCATTTATGTGTTCTGGATTTTGACAGTTTAATTTCTTGGAACATCTATTTGTATGTTTAATTTTTGTCAAAACAGCTATCTAATAGACCAGATACAATGAAAGCGATCGTTTTTTCTCGTGGCGTCTGTTTTTGGTAGTGATGGGGAAAAAGAAACTAACTAACTAGTAACTAACTAGATACAACAGAAAAGTAACTAACTAGTTACATGAAAATATTATAGTTAGTTACTAGTTACTTTTTAGTTACTCAAGAATTTGACATTCGGATTTGTATTACTAATTTGTGAAATTATTAATAATATATTATTCTTATAAGTAAAAAAGTCTCATCAAAACAATTTTAATGCGACTCTACTTAAACTAGATATTATACAAACATTTATATATATGGACTTAAACGAAAAACTTATTATTGAACCTACCCTAACCCTTATACTCCTATATCACTGAATTGAAAATTATTATCGAACATCAAATTGAAAACAACAAAGATTATTGTAATATATGGTAATCATTTGAAAATAAAACGGCTAACTCAAGCAATAATGCAACTTGTTCTTCAACGGCAGTAATTGAAGTTCGACAGTATATTGAAGAATCTTTATTAAGTAGAAGTGAGGATCCTTTGACATTTTGGAAGCAACGTCAAAATATCTACCCTCATTTATCAAACCTTGCTAAAAAGTACTTAGCAATTCAAGCAACGTCTGTCGCCATCAACGTCATTTGATGTTCAATAATAATTTTCAATTCAGTGATATACGAGTATAAGGGTTAGGGTAGGTTCAATAATAAGTTTTTCGTTTAAGTCCATATATATAAATGTTTGTATAATATCTAGTTTAAGTAGATTCGTATTAAAATTGTCTTGATGAGACTTATATAATATATTGTAATATATATTATATTTAATACATTATTTTACTTATATAATATATTATTAAGTAAAATAATATATTATTAATAATTTCACAAAGTAGTAACACAAATCCAAATGTCAAATTCTCGAGTAACTAAAAAGTAACTAGCAACTAACTATAATATTTTCAAGTAACTAGTTAGTTACTTTTCTGTTGTATCTAGTTAGTTACTTTTTCCCCATCACTAGAATATAATGATGGCATTATATTTATTTCTATTTACTTTCTGTTTCAATTATTTTGTAATTTGATTATTTTTATTTACTTTTTGTTACGTTTTTGTTTTTTAATATATTGCGAAAAATTTTTGTTTTGCTTATTTTGGCCATAAAAATAAGTCTTTTAATAAAAATTTCACCAAAAGATACAGTAAAGTAACTAGGAACTAACTAGTCATTCACATCCGAAAATAGTTACTCCAAATAACAAGTAACATACTAGAATAACTAGTTAGTTACTTACAAAGTAACTAGTAACTAACTATAACTCAAAGTAACTATTTTCCCCATCACAAGTTTGTGGCGTTCAAGATACAATGAGAGCCACGCGTTTTTTTGACAGTTCATACATTAATACATGCATTAGTATGTAAACAAAGAAATTTTTTTGATATTATTCATGTCAACTTGTTTATAATTCTCTTTGTTCCTAAAAAATGAAAACGCGTCGCTTTCATTGTATTTGCCATATAAAGGTGTGAAGAAATCGGGCCAAAATCCACAAAAAAGTTGAAAAGACAATATCATTTTGCGCGCGCGAAATTCTCTTTTAGATATTTTGTGTTTGGAGATTAGGTGGCCAACCCGCACAAATCTAAAAACGTGCATTTATGAATGTAACATACCTATTTCGATGAAATTAAATATAAATTATACATACAACATACATATCTATCATGATTTTTTGTTTTAAACTGATTATTTTAATTAAACGAAAAATGATGACAATCGTTTGTAATATAAAATTTCTCACATAGAAATTTACAGGTGATAAACAATAGAAAATAGGTATGTTGTATGTACTATATGTATGTATACTCATTATTCAGTCCATTTTAATTGACGTTGTTTACGTATTACGTGGGTTTTCTGGAATATTTTTACAGTTTTGGAACATATGTATCTGCTATGCAAAAATAGAATTGGAGTGTGCTCACGCACATGCGCACATACATATATAGTTTATAAATAGGTATGGAAATAAATATGTACATATGTATATACACACATTTTATTGAAAATCTGGATTAAAGCAGTATAATCAATAAGGTCATGATTAAGAGTTATTATTATAATTTATTTTTTATAAATTATGCTATTCAATAAAATATTATAAATGTAATGTAATGTAAGAATAAAATCACAACAAAATTATCATCGTTGTTATATTATGTATATTGCAAAAAATGAAATATTTACTGGTTAAAAGTGGTTTAATTTTAAAGCCACTTAAAGATGTATTTTATTGATAAAGCATGATGATACAAAAAATATGATGTACGAGCATGTGTAAAAACAATACAGTAAACTTTCATTTAACGCGGTTACGGCATACGGTACTTGTACACTTTCGAACATGTATGAAAAATTTTCCTCATGAGTAAAGTCACGAAATTGTTTTTGATCGTATATATCGTATACGAGCTGTCAAATTAATCGCCTTCTTCGTTTTATTTTATTTTTCGATTTTTGATGTTATGACTCAAAATATGATCATGTAATATAAAAGTCTTACGCTTTTATTCACTCGATCCATTTAAAAATTTATTCAGTTGTCAAATTATCATCTGTTCTCTTAATTCATTTTCGCTTTGGTTATGTTATGAAATAATGTAAAATAAATAATGGATAAAAATTCTTTTGAATTTATTATTTATTAATTACATTCGATTTATTTAATTTTTAAAATATTTATGGTAATTTTTTCAACACCCAAATTGATGCATATTTTGATTTTACACTATCTTTACTGCATGGCAGCGAAAAAAAATAAAACGGAGAGGAAAATAAGAATATGGCACAAAACAGAATGTGAAAAAAAAAGAAGAAAATTTGTTTACGATATTAAAAACCCGCGGGTACCGAGCTACCTGATACTCTCCTCACTTTCCCTCGCCAGGTATCTCGTAAGTATTTCTCTATAATGTAAAAACAGTGATAGGGTACTTGTACACTTTCGAACATGTATGAAAAATTTTCCTCATGAGTAAAATCACAAAATTGTTTTTGATCGTATATATCGTATACGAGCTGTCAAATTAATCGCCTTTTCCGTTTTATTTTATTTTTCGGTTTTTGATGTTATGACTCAAAATATGATCATGTAATATAAAAGTCATACGCTTTTATTCACTCGATTCATTTAAAAATTTATTCAGTTGTCAAATTATCAACTATTCTCTTAATTCATTTTCGCTTTGGTTATGTTATGAAATAATGTAAAATAAATAATAGATAAAAATTCTTTTGAATTTATTATTTATTATTTACATTCGATTTATTTAATTTTTAAAATATTTTTGGTAATTTTTTCAACACTTAAATTGATGCATATTTTGATTTTATCCGATGTTTACTGCATGGCAGCGAAAGAAAATAAAACGGAGAGGAAAATAAGAATATGGCACAAAACAGAATGTGAAAAAAAGAAGAAAATTTGTTTACGATATTAAAAACCCACAGGTACCGGGCTACCTGATACTCTCCTCACTTTCCCTCGCCCGTTTACTCATAAGTATTTCTCTTTAGTGTGCAAGTAGTCATAGAGTAGAGAGATATATACTTACGATATACTGGGCGAGGGAAAGTGAGGAGAGTATCAGGTAGCCCGGTACTCGCGGGTTTTTAATATCGTAAAGAAATTTTCTTCTTTTTTTTCACATTCTGTTTTGTGCCATATTCTTATTTTCCTCTCCGTTTTATTTTCTTTCGCGGCTTGGCAGTAAACATCGTATAAAATCAAAATATGCATCAATTTGGGTGTTGAAAAAATTACCAAAAATATTTTAAAAATTAAATAAATCGAATGTAATTAATAAATAATAAATTCAAAAGAATTTTTATCTATTATTTGTTTTACATTATTTCATAACATAACCAAAGCGAAAATGAATTAAGAAAATAGATGATAATTTGACAACTGAATAAATTTTTAAATGGATCGAGTGAATAACAGCGTATGACTTTTATATTACATGATCCTATTTTGAGTCATAACATCAAAAACCGAAAAATAAAATAAAACGGAGAAGGCGATTATTTTGACAGTTCGTGTACGAAGTATATGATCAAAAACAATTTCGTGATTTTACTCATGAGGAAAATTTTTCATACGTGTTCGAAAGTGTACAACAAGTACTTATTGTTGTCGTTATCATTAGACACTAGGCCTTAAAGTAACAAACAACAAAAAAATATTCATTACATTTTTATATTTTGGCGCGTTATATGAAGAATCGCGCTATATGAAAACGAATTATTGGCGTACATTTTATTATAGAAATTAGAAATTTGTGATTTAAAAACTCACTTTTAAAAGCGAGTTGACTATATGAAATTATTGAATACATCTCTGTACCAGTTATTATTTTACAAATTTTGTTTTGAAACAAAAATTTAAAAACAAAATAAAAAGAATATACCTCCATACATATAAATATTAATCGTAAATAAATAAAAATTATATTAAACTTTGTATGTACATATGTACATATGAAAAATAGAATTGCAAGTAAAATTCTAAAAAAAAATAATAAAAAATAGATTAATTTCAAACCAGATATTACCACATTTCATACAAAAGATTATAATTATATTCGCAATTATTATTATTATTAAAATTTTTTTTGTCTTAGTTTCATTTTATTTTATTTTATTTTTCATTAAGTTCATCTGACCCTAAAAGGTTACTAGATATACTATATTCTGAATTCTGGTCTTAATTCTCGTCTTATATTCTGGAATCTGGACATATGTATATGTATAAATATACCTACTACTATGTATTTGTATGTACGTACATATAAAACATTCACATGTACGTGTACGGTGTATGTGCCATTGTATAACGATTTACAACAAGTAGTATTAGTGTTAAGGAAAAAATACATTCCCGTTAAAATCCTTGAAAAAATAACTGTACAATACATTTAAATATTTTGCACAATTTTGCACTAACACAAAAATGACCCTAAAAATAGATGGTATTATTAGTCACATTGAACAAAAAAAGATACAAAAATTTTAAATTTAAAAATTACACCATATTCACCACAAGTGGTAAAAAGAAAATGAGTGTCAGATGTGATTTTCAAATATATTTATAAAACATGGTTTGATCTGCATTGTTTTAACATATTTCAAAATTATTTTTTATTTAAAACACTTTATAATCATTTTATCTAAGATCAGATAATGAAATTTGTTAAAATAAAGTAGATTAATTTTTTGATAAGGTGAATTAGAATTGCTTCTTTTTTCGCTGTTTTGGAGAATTTGAAAGAGAATAGAAAGAAGAAGAAAACGAAAAGGAGAAACGTCAAAACGACGAAGATTGAAAAGTATAAACAATGGCGCGTTATTAATAATTATTTAATGAAATTTAATTATTTTCTAAATATATTTATGTGATTTATTTAAAATTTATTAAATTCGGTAAAAACATATCTGTTTTTAAATTGTGAGAATATATTTTATGTGAATATTTATTTTATAAATGTGAAATAAATTGTAATTTGGTTTACTAGCAATGGAGAAATTGTGTCGCATTTTAATTCGTAATTAAAAAGGAATTTGTTTCCTAAATATTAATTTTTTTAATTTTTTATATAAATTAAGTGTTCTACTTTGCATATGATTATACAAAATCATAATTAAATCGTGAAAATAATTAGAAATAATCTCATTAAAATAACATTGTTTGTGCATGAAAGCACGTGGTACCACACATACTAATGTACTCGTCAGTGAGCCATAAAACGTGTAAAAATTGTGTACGAATATTGTCAGTGAACTGGTGAACTAAGACACTTACTGTCGTCAGTGAACTGAAAAATTTTGCATGAAATTTAGGCATTTCGGGAGGTGGTGCGGCGAAGGGTCGTTAATTTGTCCATATATTTTGTTCTTCGCGCAAGTTAGAATTTTCATTTAAAATATAATTGTTACTTTTTTACCAATGTAAAAATTTTTTAATATTTTTTTTGATTTTTTTTAACCGTTATATAACGGTAAAAGCAGTCTAGCTCTTTTCCTTTTTTATCTTCAATAAGACTTTCAAAACTTTATTTTACCTGAACAATGGTATGTGTCTATATACATATGAGTATGCATGCCCATGTTTTTTTTTCCTCTCTTCTTTTTATTTATTTAATTTAAATACACTATGTACACGATTTAATTTATTTTATTTTGAAATTATTATTTTCAGTATTCAGATATTCATTCACAATATATAATTAAAGTTTAAAAAAAGATTTTTAGATTTTTTTTAAATATTTAAAATTTTTCAATTAATATTTAATTTTATTTTATATGTGAGTATACTTGTATACCTACATATATGTTTTAAGTGTGAAGACAAAAAAATCAGGTAATTATACATAGGTACATATAGGTATATACATATACATATATATACATGATTAATTACAAATTTACGTTTAAATTTAAATACATAATTTCTTTTACATACAAATTGTTTACATCTCATGTTGTTTATTTTCAAATATAGAAATTAAACTACATAATTTTATGAAAGTAATAAAAATTTATGAATTATTTTTAAAAGCGACAAAAAAAAAATAAATAAATAAATACAATAGGTAGGTACTTATTTTATGTTAGAAGGTGATTTAGCTTAAATCACACAGCAAAAAATTACAAGAAATAAAGATTTTTAACTTATTCATTAAAAGTGATCATTTAACATAAACGGTGTGTTTTCAAACAATTCAAGCGAAATTCAAAAAACTCGCTAAAATTCCGTTACTTTTTTTAAAATTTTGAATTTGAATATTTTTTGAATCGTATCGTTATATAGCACAAAACTTTTTTGAACATAGTCACATACTTTATTATGAAGCATAAAAGTATTGTATCATTTATGTTACAGTTGTTCTTGTTGACAAAATGCAGAAAATTGGCAATCAGAAAACAAGAGTAAAAGACAAATTTATTCAAACTGATTGCAAAAGAATACAAAGAAGTATCAATTTTAAATACAGATGATTATGTTTTAAAAACGAATCATAAACACCTCATTGAAAGGGGTTTAAAATGAATTATAATTTTGTTGAGTACTTTTATATCGCCAACAGCTATGAATTACGAGATTACGGACAGTAAACATATTTTTTTAATGTGGTCAAATGGTAAATATTTACAATCCCATTAGTACAATTTTCCACTTACATAAATCCTTCATACGTAGCTCATCAAAACTTATAATAAATCGGTCCATTTTGTGATTCAATTTGAATTACCCTATAAATAAAGGCAAGATGCAAAGATACATACATACTTAAAATATTTTATGATGATTAAAGATGTATGTATGTGTATTATGATGATTAAAGATGATAATTCAAAATGTTTGTGTACACGAATTTTTTAAATTACAAATTAATTTTTGTTTCTAGACGAATTTAGATAAGATAATTTATAAATTAACGTTTATGTATATTATCACATTAAGATATGTATTTTATTCATATATTACCTATAAATTTTTCAATTTAATATGCAAGGCTATAATACATGATAAATGTTTTTCGTGTATTCATAATTTATTAATTGAAATGAAGTCACAGATTATATAAGTACTATATGTATTCAAATGTATTTGAATATATAATTTTTGATGCAGTACAATTGAAACACTGATAAAAACTTCGGGGATATTTCCCGTTTTCTGGGAAATCGAAGCCTTAAAAGGGAAAAGAGAAATCAGACCGAAATTAAGCGAAAAAAGTGAAATATCGCTTTTTTGAAATAATTACTAATAAATTTAGAACCAGACTAAACATTTTTTACTACTATCCTAGTCTCTGATCTTTATTTTACGTTCATTTATATGATCGAACCATTACCAAATTGTTTTCTAATGTTCTTATGAACGAAAGTTATATTTGTTTAGGATGACTGTCCCCTATCATTGCCTGAACCACTCTACCGGCTAAAAAATTTTTAAAAGCCCAATAAGAATTCTTCGATTTTCATATTTTTTGGTAAAAGTATAATCTGTCTATACTTCATTTTCCTCTGCTTCATAATATCGCTTTCCTTCATAATGAAATATAGTATGTCAAAAGCCTAAACAAACTGGTTTCACTGAGATGTGTTCAGATTGCAGACAAAACACATATGAAGATTAATAAGGTTTCATTCAAACTTAAGCCCTCAGTAATATCACTACCTATAATATATCGTTTTATGCACTTAAGCCGATGTTCCATAACGGCGTTGAGTTGAGCGTTGGGCGTTTTGGACTTTTTCGGCGTTATGGGCGTTGTGAGCGTTTGACATTTGATGTTCCAATACGGCGTTGAGTTGAGCGTTGACAGTTGTTATAATTTACATATGTACAGTATGCCAAATCGTATTCGTACACCTGGGTTTTTTGTAGGAAAATGTACTTATCAAAAAAAAAATTAAAGGGTAAGTAAATAAAAATACGTAATAATAAATAATAAAAAATTCATTTATTTTGGTTTAAAAACAAATCCATAATTATAAACAATTTTTTAAAAATTTTTTTAACTGTACGAATACGAATTTTGCTTTATAAATATTGTTTTTTTGTTTTTATTTTATAATTATCGATTTGTTTTTAAACGAAAATAAGGGAATTTGTTATTATACTCAGTATTACACATTTTTATTTACTTACCCTTTAATTTTTCCTCTGATAAGTGCATTTTCTACAAAAAACTCAGGTGTACGAATACGAATTTGGCATATAGAATACATTGGTCTACATAATACAGTCAATGAAGTGTTTTTTAAATAAAATAATAAAATTTAATAAATTTTAAATAAATAATTAATTAAATTAAATTAAATTAATTTAAATTATTAAATTTAATAAAATCAAATAAAATTAGAATTTGATATTGTACTGAGCATAAATTGCACAAGTCGATTGATCAAGAAAAATCGTTCAGTCGGTCGTTCTTGGTTTACGTAAGTCGATTTTTCTGTTTTAAACAATAATCAATATTAAAAATATTTTTCATTATATCACACACTATGTTAGTAATTTTCTGTTATTCATTAGATGGATTTTCAAATTTCTTAATAAATCTATAATGTTTACATTATACATATGTAAATATATAATGTATATACAAACTGACAAATTAATTTGGTTTTTGAATGATATTGAATAGGAACAAACGATTTTTTATTTATCGACCTATACAAACCTAAAACGATAGTGGAACTTTTTCCATCGTTTTCAATATCGTTCGATCACGTTTTTATCGATCGACTTGCGCAATTTATGCCCTGGTATAAATGTAACGATTTTTTAAAATGTTTGTTTACATTTTTTCATATAAAACATAACCAACAAACGCTCGTATCGCTGAAAAAGTACAAAGTTGGGCTACTTTGGGCGTTATGAGCGTTATCTGCGTTTTCAGCGTTGTCCATTGGAACAATTTACATTTAAATACACGTATTTCAACTTAATTGTCAACGCTTACAACGCCCAACGCTCAACTCAATGCCGTTATGGAACATCGTACTCGTTTAGCAAATACAGTACAGTTTCGATTATCTGTCACAGTCAGAACTTAGCAGTTGACGGATAAACGAATAGACGGATAATAGAATATGCATATGTATATATAATATGTACATATAATAAACATTGTGAGGAGCAATTTACTGAACATTTTCTTGTCTAGAACAATTTTTTGCTAGAAACACTAAACTACACAATAGACTCGCTTTATTTTATAACATGGACTCTGGGACACCCTATATGTACAAATCTATTCGTCTGTAGTAGGTGTAATCGTGTATTTCGAATTTGAATCACATATTCACATCTGAAATATAGTAATGAATGAAAGAGTGACATTAGAATGCATTAGATTAGTGTGAACAAAATTATATTGTCATCCTATAAAATATTTACATATGTACATATGTACATACATTATTTGTTTTATTTACAATTTTACACATACAAATCAACAAATCATTGTAAATGAAATATACATTACAATAAATGTTAATAATGTTGTAAACATAATTTTATTTCATTTTATTATTTTAAAAAAACAAGTGATAAAAAAGATTGCTAGAAGAATTTTTTGTTTTTAAAGATTTATTCCTTTTTTTAAAAGCGGTACTTTCATATAAATTTAATTAATTTATTTTTCTTTTTTTCTTTAATTTCTTTTTTTTTCTAAAAGATATCAACGTATTAATTCTATTCAAATTCAATTTAATGAATTTTTAATAATAACAAAAATAAAATAAGAAAAAAAAAGAAAAAATAAAACAAAAATGAGTGAACCAGATAATATAATACAAAATGTACCTGATGGTGGTTTTGGATGGTTTCTAGTCGCTGGTGTTGTTCTAATGAATGTAAATATTACAATCAAACATTATAAGCATATTTTATTTTATTTATTTTTAAATAATATTAAATATATAATTTTTTTTTATTTTTCTCCTTTTTTAGATGTTCACACAATCGATTGTATCAAGTTTTACTTTATTATTTGGTGATCATTTACAACAAATGAATGAAAAAGTTTATGGTGCTGCATTATTAGCTAGTTTAAATAGTATTTTTTTAAATTTTTCTGGTAGATAAAAAATATTTAAAAATATCTTTATATTTAATATGAATTTAAATTTACATATTTACATTTTTATATTTATTCTTTTTAAAGGCTTTTTAATTGGACCAGCAATAAAGATTTTTAAACCACGTAAAGTCGCTATCATTGGATGTTTATTAGTATCATTTGGTTTGATATTATGTTCATTATCGTATAAATTATGGCATATGATTTTAGGATATAGTATTTTAGTAAGTAATTGTCATACACAAAAATATATTAAATTACTCTTCAATTTAATTATAAATTAATTTTCAATTATTTATTTATCTTTTTTTTCGTTTTTATTATTTAGGTTGGTATTGGTCTAGGATTAATTGGACCATCAACATTTATAGCAATTAATTCATACTTTTTAAAAAAGCGTGGTTTTGCTGTCGGTATTGCATTAGCTGGTACTGGTATTGGACAAATAATTTTACCACAAATTATACATTTATTATTACAAAATTTTGGTTATCAATCGACTGTATTCATAATATCAGGATTAACATTAAATGGGGTAAATATAAATAATTGAAAAATAAATAAAATTTAAAAAATATTTAAATTATTATTTATGAATTTAGTTAGTTGGAGCATGCCTTTTTCGACCAATTGAAATATATAATAATAATAATAATAATAATCATCAACAACAACAACGAAATATTAAAAAAATTAAATTATTACTAGATTTAAATGATGATAAGAAAAATGAAATAAATGATCATGAAATAAATGAAAATAATAAAATGATTAAAAATGAAAAATCTGTAACATTATTATCATTAAAATCAACAACACCAATTATATCTCCATCGAATAATAAATGTAATAATAAATTATTTAAAGAGATTTTAATTAAAATTACACAAGCAATGGATTTACAATTATTAAAAGATCCAGTATTTTGTAACATTATATTTGGTATTGGACTTGTGTATACAGTTTCAATAAATTTCTCAATGTTATTCCCATATTTCTTACAGGTAAAAATATATATATATATGTATATATTACTAATAAAAAGAAAGTTAAAAAAAATCGATTACATTTTTCTTTTTTTTTCTTTTTTTAGTTTTCAATTGGTTTATCAAAGTCTGATACAGCATTGTGTATGTCAATATTGGCTGGTACAGACACATTTTGTCGTTTATTATTACCAATATTAACAGATAAATTTAAATTATCACACCGTTTTGTATTTTTATTAGGTAGTATTGGTTTATTAATAAACCGTTTTATATTTATTGAAATTAATAATAATAATAACGATCGTAATTTTACATTAATGTTATTATATATAATATCAGCATTATATGGTTGCACAAAATCAGCAACAATTATTAATAATAATTTAACAATATCAGAACACCTAAAAATTCAAGATAAATTACCAGGCGGTTTAGGTTTAAATATGATATCAAAAGGAATATTGGTTATTAGTTTAGGACAGTTATTAGGTTGGTTAAGAGATTATACAAAAAGTTATATAATATGTTTAAGTGCACAAAATTTATTAGTTAGTATTGTAATTATATTATGGACATTTGAATTTATTCATAACACGATAAAACATTATTTAAAAAATAATTATACAAATAATACTATTAACAATATGGAAATTTAAAAAAAAAGTATAATGATTTTCTGCTGCCATTTAAAAAAAAGTTTTTCCTTTTTAATTTTTAAAAAATTTAAAATAAGAGATTTTCAAAGAAGTATAAGACTTATGTATTTGTAAAAAATATTTTCATTTTCAATTAAGTATGATTTAATATACTGGTGTGGGTATCAAATTTTGGTTTTTGCGATTTCCATGTGAAATTGCCATAAACTTATGAAAACCCCAAAAAAGTAAATTTTGAAACACCCCTCGTAGAGTATATAGATATACATATATACATACGTACGTATATAAAAATAATAAAAAAGTGATACATTCTAAATTTAATTTTTTTTATGTAGTTTTTTTTCTATATAGGTACATACATATATATATATTTAAGAAACTAAAATACGTTAAATCAAAATTATATTTTGTTTTAGTAAATAGTTTTTTTATTTTTGTATTTCCCTCTATCAATGTCATAAAAAGATTTGTCTTGATTTCTTTTTATATTTATTTGAGGAAACCATAAATATTTTTCTTTCCAAATTCATTATAACTTGTTTCTTCTAAATTAAGTGCATTAATTAATGATGAATTTAAATGTTTTACGGCAGATACACCTAATGTAATGCAGGAATTTAATGAATTTAATGTAAGCGATCCTTCACTACACGCATGAACAGTTGTTATAAAATCTATTTGAAAAAAAAAAAAAAAAAATTTTTTTTTTACATTAAAATTTCTTCTAAATTTTTTCTAAAAATTAATAAACATATATATATTTTTTCGAAACCTTGATCTTTATGTTGACAAACACCAATTACAATGGATACTGAACTACATTCTTCCTCTTCAGCTGATGGATCAATTATAAAATGATCACCAATTTTACATACAGTTGCTAATAATGGTAATGAATCAATATTAATTCGTATACAATCCAATGGATTATCAGATAATACAGATTCTTGTATTTCACCATCTAATGTTTCAGCTGTTAATTTTGGTAATTTTGTATGAAACAATGCTGCTTTAACAGCTAATGATACAGCATCAAATAGATTACCACCGCATTCTAATATCTATGTGAGAAAAAATAATTAATTAATATATCTAAATTTTACTTTCGAGTTTCAAATGCATAATATGTGTTTTATTATTATTATTTTTACCAAAATGTCAATATATAATTTCCAGCATTGTTGTCCTGGTATTAAACATAATGAATCATAATTTAATGCATGTGGCGCTTTATATGAATTTAATAATGTATTTGATATTTCAAATGCTAAATCTTCACCACCTCTACCTTCAAATTCTGGTGTTGCATTCGCTGAACTAAATTACATTATATTTAAAAATAAAAAATAAACTTACATAATGTATTAATGATTTAAAGAATAAAAATGAATAGTTTTCTATAATATTTAAAAATACATACCAGTCAACAAAAATTTCTAATTTTCCTTTGTTTGGTGTAAGTGGATCTGGTACACAAATTTCAGCTTTAACACACACTAAAATATCAGAATTAGCAAGACGTAATCTAGCTGAACCTGATGCATTACTAACAATATTTGTTTCTAATTCAACAGGACGATAATCTTGTCGACTTCTTCCATCATTTCTACAATCATCCTAATTTGCGACAAATTAATTAATATAAACATATTCAATTTAGATTAATGAGAAAACTAAAGAAGATATGTATGTCGTGAAATCGAAATTATAAGAAAACAATCCGATGAAAAAAATATTCGTCATTTCTAAAGGTAATAAAAGGGAAAGATAGACAACTTCATAGACGATATACAATATTTGCATTAATGTACATATATACATATGTATATATAGTTTAGAAGTTAGGATTCCAAGGAAGAAGACACAAAACAGAAGCCGGAAATGTTTGAGAGATATTTTGGAAAAAGCTAGACCGGCTACTGAGTCACTGTCACTCCACTATTCTATTGGTTTTGGTAATAAAAGACAATCAGGCTTTTTACAGGTAAACAATTTCATGATAAACTAAAAAAATAAAATTGTAAAAGTTAGTATTTACCTGAATACCTTGTACAATAAATATTTTTTCAGCTTCACTCAAAGTAACATTTGCCATAACTTTTCCTTTTTTTAAATTTCAATAAATGATAATTGTTGAACTTTTTCAATATTAAAATTCAAGAAAAAAATGTTTGTAAATATAATAACGTGCACTGTCCAAATTTTTTAACACATGTGCATATAATGCTTCGTACCAAAACCTTCTATAAAAAAGCCATGAACTAGTGTTTTGTATGTATTAAATAGAAGTGTGGCTGTTTTGTTTACATTCTCGTTTATCTGTCAAAATAGTAGTGCTAGTACTAATAATAGAAGTGTATAAAGCTAGAAAAACGTTTAAAACCAGGGAAAAAAAGTTAAAATAAAACTGAAGTAAGTAAATTGATTTATTTTATTAAATCGGTTATTAAATTTATAATCAATATTTATATAAAATACTTAATAATAACACACTTTTCCTTTATTTTCAGTACATAAATTAATATGTAAAACTAAATTCTCGAATTCATAATTTATATTAATTTATTTTTTATTTTTATATACATAGTTTTATACTGCGAGCCACTTCATCAAGGAAATTCAAGGAAATGATGATTTAAGCTAACCCCAAAATAAGACGTATCTCAACGCGACACTAGGTTCGAATACATTGAAACCCATAGGGCAAAAGCTAGGACCAAAATAAGACGTAACGCAACGCGACACTAGGTGCGAATACATTGAAACCCATAAGGCAAACTTAAATAGACGTAAACTTACGTTCGTCAAGTTTCGTTCGCTTCAAAAGCTTTATCCAAAATAGAAACGCTTCGTAACGCGCTGCTTCATTAAATTTTACTAGATGTTACGTATTTTCGACATTTGAACCAAAATAAAAACGTATACATACGTATACACCTGTAAACAGCTGTAACAAATTACATTGACAACCTAAATATCTTGTTATAAACAATAATGAATGTAAACAATGAATGATTGTGCATATAGTTGATAAATTTAAAAAAAAATTTTCTTGATAATTTCTTATAAATTTAACCACAAAATTTAAAATTAAATTCAGAAAAAATATTTTATTTTTTTCTTTTACTTACCATTTCCCACATAATTTAAAAAAATTTTTCAAATACAAATTTTTAAAGGTTTAACCTTAAACGTGCGTAATCTTAAACGTGAGTAACCTTAAACTCCGTAACCTCAAATGTACGCATCCCTTATTTTTAATGCTTCAAGCTTAAATAGATGTATACTTACGTGACATTACGCACGAACTATTCGATTCTTACCGAACTATACGTACGTAAATTTGACATTTTGAAGCGAAAAGTTCATGATCATCATCTAAAATGCAGCCATCGAATATTACAAAAGGTACATATGCATGTGTACATATTGTGTTGTGTGTGTACATATTAAGTAAGCAACTGTCAATTACAAGTTTACTATTTTTCTTACTTCGCCGAAAGTAAGCGGTTAAGTGAAAAAATTGTGTAATCGGACACAGCCTATATTTTTGGATTTTGATTGTTCTGTCATTGAGTACTTATACACTAGCGAACACTTAAGAAAAATTTTCCTCATGAGTAAAATCACGAAATTGTTTTTGATCGTATGAATCATATACCAGCTGTCAAATTAATCGCCTTCTCCGTTCTATTTTATTTTTCGGTTTTTGATGTTATGACTCAAAATATGATCATGTAATATAAAAGTCATACGCTTTTATTCACTCGATCCATTTAAAAATTTATTCAGTTGTCAAATTATCATCTATTTTCTTAATTCATTTTCGCTTTGGTTATGTTATGAAATAATGTAAAATGAATAATGGATAAAAATTCTTTTGAATTTATTACTTATTAATTACATTCGATTTATTTAATTTATATTTTTGGTAATTTTTTCAACACTCAAATTGATGCATATTTTAATTTTATCCAATGTTTACTGCATGGCAGCGAAAAAAAATAAAACGGAGAAGAAAATAAGAATATGCCACAAAACAGAATGTGAAAAAAAAGAAGAAAATTTGTTTACGAAATTAAAAACCCGCGGGCAGTGCTGTCGTTTTGGACTTTTGAATTGCAGTAGGTATATTTCCAAATTGCAGTAAATTTCATGAAATTGCAGTAGACCACAATATAAACGGTTATTTTAATACAAATCTATTTCTTACCCATTTTCTTACCTTCGAATACCAAGCTTGTCATAGATTTGAATTTAAAATATATAATATGATTACAGGTCGAAGGAAACTACTTATTTCAAGACACCAATTTCTAATGAAAATACTTGATTATTTGATCAATAAGTTTCAAACTTTATTTTAAAAAACATAAACAAAATAACTGATTAACTAAAATAAAAATTTTAATCATTAACAAAACTTAATTCTTCAAAGAATAAAAAAACAATAATAATAAAAACAACTACTAAATAATTAAAATAAATAAAAACAAAGTTAAAGGAAACAAAAAAAAGAAAACATTTTTTTTCTTAAACTTATCACTTTTTATAGGTGGTTAGCATATTCTTCGATGGCTTCCATTCAGTTGCAGAATTATTTTGAAGTAGAGCTTTTGCAGCCATTATTGCATGTAAAGTATCAACTTGTAGGCAATTTCTTTTTTCATTTTTAATTATTGTATTAAAATCTGAATACAAGAACAAACTCAGTCAATATGATATTGTTTACATAATTTTGAGTTGGTATATGCTTGAAGTAGGATTGTTGTAAATCATACAGTAAAACTTGAAAAGTAGCAAAGTATTCAAATTGCAGTAGATCGTAAACAATTGCAGTGTTGCAGTAAATGGACATAGAATACAGTAAAAACACTGCAATTGCAGCAGAACGACAGCACTGCCCGCGGGTACCGGGCTACCTGATACTCTCCTCAATTTCCCTTGGCAAGTATTTCTTACTGGCCAGTATTTATAATGTAAAAACAGTCATTTTGATATTTTCTTTTTGAAATTTTGAAGGTTATATCAAAGAGTATATATATAGAGTTTCCAATTGTCTGTATGTTTGGAAAAACAAAAAATGTCTTCGAAATATCGGCTCTATTCAAGTACACCTAGCAAACAAGAAGGAACTTCGAAAATGGCAAAATTTAAAAGGATTAAAAAGGATATTAATCCTTAATGATTTTTATAAGCATGCATTTTAGGATAATCTACGAATCATAAGCTTTCGATTGGTATATATAAAGTGGTTATTTTTTTGTTTATTTTTGTCGTATGAACGAGTGGAACGAAAAAGGATTTTTGCTTTTTTTAAGGATATCGGTAATCGTATCCTTGAAATTCGCACCTCAAAATCTTTATTTTTTGATGCTCTTTCAATTTAAAAAAAAGTTCAATTTTTAAAAATGCGTCCTCGCGTTCCGGGTGTACTTGGATAGACCCGAAATATTTTCGAAACACATGTAATCCCATTGTGTATATGTGCATTTATGTGTTTGGAATTTTGACAGTTTTATTAATTGGAAACTCTATTTGATTTGAATATAAACTTTTTGGTTATATTTTGTGGAATTGCTGATTTTAATTGGTCATATATACATAAGATTTATAAAGACAAAATTCAGTTTAATTGAAGTGAATACATAATTATCATAAACAAAATAATATTAAAAATATATATATTTTACTTTTTTTTTTAAATTAATAATAATTTCATAAATAACATTTAATTTGAATTAAATTCAAAATAATGGCACCAAGTATTGCAATACCAAAAGAAAGATATGAACCTGAAAGTACTGGGATTAATGCAATATTTCTTGGACCACCTGGTTCTGGAAAAGGGACACAGGTACAAAGATCTAATTATTAAAAAAATATATATCTATATGTACATGTATATTGAAATAATAATAATAATCAATTTTATTATTATTCTGTTAAGGCATGTCAGATAACAATATAACATACATACTTAGACTAGGGTGACCAGAATGTCTCTTTTAAAGAGTACATGTCCTCTTTTTTAGTCGGGATCTTTTTTACTCTTTTCTTCCTTAAATGTCCTCTTTTGTCCTCTATTTTTTAGTAACAATATTATTTGTTATAGTTTTCTTCAACGTTTTTTTAATATCTTGTACAACATTTATCAGCTGAATTCTCATACCATGTTTCTCATCTGCTAAACGTCATTAAAGTATTTTTTCTTTGCTTTTACCAAAATGTCATGAAAAATGTATCTAATCAAATCTAATATTCAGAAACTTACAGAGTAATCTTTTACAGTAAGCATGAAGCTTATTGTCAAAATTCAAAATAATTCGTAATTTTGTGAAAATTTAAATGTAGATTTAGCTTATTTAGTTAAATTTTAAATTTGGCTTATTTAGATTTTGAAATACTGTCAAAAGTCAATTAATAGATCAATTATCAATGGTTTTAATTGAGAGCGATTAAAAATATCGTCGTATAGTGTCTAAACTGGTAAAGTTGAACAAGTATTCGATCTCTAAAATTTCTGTCTTCTACAATACAACCTAAATTATAGATAATTATAAATTAAGGACGAAAATTCCAAAAAAAAGTTCGTTGTTTCAGATGAATTTCTTGCTCGATACAAATTTTTTTCAAAAGTCAAAGCTCGAAATATGAATCAATTTGCACTGTTTGCATGGCTGTTGTTTCAATGGGAAATAAAGCCCGTTTTTATTTAAAACAGCACTTAGAATCAGCAAAACACAAAAACACAATACGGTTTGCAGAATCAACAATGAATATCGAAAATTATTTTACCGAAAATTTTTTCAAATTTGTATTGATTTTACATCAAATATATTCATTAATGCTTTTTTCTTGAACATTGCATAGTCCTCTTTTTGTCCTCTTTTTCTATTTTAAAATGTCCTCTTTTTCTCAGTAGCAGTTCTGGTCACCCTAACTTAGACATTGTTTTATTGAAGATTATCATGTATTAATAAATTTCAAAGCATAAATGAAAAAATAAAATATTATGTAATATGACTGATTAAAAAACAAAAAACATTTATTTTGATATTTTTATTCATGGTTAAAAGTTCATTTGTATGCATTGTTGTATAAAATTTATATTTAGGTTATGATAAGCCGCCAATAATGAAATTTATAATTATGAAAATTTAAGATTTTTCTCTTTAATTTTCCTTATACGTATTTTTATTTATTTATTTAATCATAGGCCCCACTTTTTAAAGAGAAATATTGTGTATGTCATTTATCAACTGGTGATATGCTAAGAGCTGAAATAGCATCAGGTTCAAAACTTGGCGCACAATTAAAAAAAGTTATGGATGAAGGGAAATTGGTATCAGATGAATTAGTTGTCGATATGATCGATAGCAATTTAAGTAAACCAGAATGTAAAAATGGATTTTTGCTTGATGGTTTCCCTCGTACTGTACCACAAGCACAAAAGGTTTAAAAATTAATTAAAATTTAAGGAACTTAATTTTTATTTAATTTACATTCACATGTATAATTTTTTTACAGTTGGATGAATTATTAGAAAAACGTAAAACTGGTCTAGATGCTGTTGTTGAATTTTCAATTGATGATAGTTTACTTGTTAGAAGAATAACTGGTCGTCTTATACATTTATCAAGTGGTCGTTCATATCATGAAGAATTTGCACCACCAAAAGTTCCTATGAAAGATGATGTACATAACATATTACATTATTATTACATATTTAAATATCATTTCTTACAATAATATATTTCATTATATATATATATATATATTTTTTTTTTTTTTTTCTAATTAATGTAGTTAACTGGTGAGCCCTTAGTACATCGTAGTGATGATAATCCAGAAGCATTAAAAAAACGTTTAGAAGCTTATCATAAACAAACTCGACCACTTGTTGATTATTATTCATTACGTGGTTTACATTTTCGTGTTGATGCTGCTAAAAGTTCTAGAGAAGTTTTTGCTAACATTGATAGCATTTTTATGAGACAAAAAAAGCAGAGAGCGCATATGTGATTTTTTTAAATTGATTTAAAAAAAAAAATCATAAAAAGAAAACAACAAGATCCAACTGAATAATAGTGTAAATTGCCATCCATGTACTAAACAAATATAATTATCTAAAATAAGTATACTTACAATTAGAAAACACAAAAATATCTTTTAAATGCATTTCATTTTTTTTACAAAAACATTTAAAAAAAAACAGGAAAAAAAACATTTACCATATCAAGGAGAAATAAATGCTTTTATTTTGTTTATTTCTTTAAAAAATTATTTTTCAAATAAACACAATTTTTATAAAATAATAAAAAATATTTAAAAAAAAAGAAACAAACATAATGTATAGATATATTTAAGTGAACTAGAAGAAAAATTAATTCCATTACAAAAAATATGAAATCTAAATTTAAAAAAAAGAATAAAAACAAATCAAATAAAAGTGGTATGTGTAAATAGAATAAACATATGTATAGACGAAATGTTTGATATTGCATATACATAAAAATATCAATTTTACATATTACATATTGTGAAGCCTAAAATTATATTCATATAATGTATATATACATACATACATATAAATATGTATTTTTCTTGTTGTACATGGTATCAAATAAAATTGACTAGAAAATTTGTATTACTAATTTGAAAAAGTTTAAAGGTCTCTAAACAAGTTGTCCATTTAGTATTTCATTTTTATGAACGATTACATATATCAAAAGAAGTTTTGGTACAGGTCTAGATGTGCTGCCACACGGTTGCTCATGGGTGTGAGTGGGTGAAGGGGTTAGAGGGGGTCGTGTACAACACTGATCAAGTGATTTTAGGTGGTGGATGGCATGGGAGGTGCAGGAGGAGGGGGTAAAAATCGAATTTTTAGGTGTTTTATGAATGTGGTGAGGGAGTTAGAAGGGGCGTGTAAGTGTGATAGACACCTTTATGTTAGAGGTGATCATGCTGTGATGACTAAAAGTTTAGGGCAGAAAGGTGGAAGGACGGGATAAACGTAAAAATTCTAATATTAATGGTGGTATTACCAGTGAACGTTTAAAGTTTAAACTCAAGTTTAACAAATAATTCGGTTTAACAGTGTTCGTTTAAACTCCAAACCAAGTTTAAACCTCAGTTTAGGCAACGACAATACATAACGAGATTTCCATTTCTTACGGTAGATATTACCCTAGCTAGAAAACCTCCACGAAAGAAATCTTACCTCCACTCTAAAAATATTTTTCGTAAAGAGAATTACTCTCATGTAGATTTAAAAAAAAATCAAAAAACATCGTGTACATGTACGAAATAAATACCAATTTTAATGAATGTATGTGTAAGAATATTACCACCATCCAAAACTAGTTATTTGTTTAGGATTTTTTCTTTTTTCTTAATGACTATTAGATTTTTTACGCATTTGACCGATTTTAAACATTTTAATTTTACATATACAGTGTAAACTCTTTATAACGAAACTCGTTATAAGGGAAAACTCTCTATAACGTAAAAATTACTTGAGTTTGTTTGGTTTGATTTAAAGCCCATGCATTGATACACTCTATACAACGTTAAATGGATAAAATACGAACAAAATATTGGCATTCAAAAAAATGTCAGTCAAAATTAGCAGATTTTATTGAAAAAACGTAATGTTCTATAATTTAATATTAGATGTAACGATTACAAAAAATAATAAATTATGTATAATGTATGAAATTATGTATTTATGAAATTTTGGTGTATTTTTTCTCCTCTCCATATAACGAAAACTCTCTATAAGGTACAAAAATGGTCGGTCCCTTGAATTTCGTTATAGAGAGTTTACACTGTATTTGCATTTAAAATGTACGTGTTTGTATCAATTAGCTACGATACACTTGTACGAATAATGCTAGAACCATATAGTAAAGTAAAGTAATTCACATTCATTGTACTTGTGCTAAGGTAATTTAAACCTAAACAAGTATTACTTAACTGTAGCTACGTCTTAATTTTGGTCAGGCTATATAATAGAAATAAATGTGTACAAGTTTCATACATATTACATATTGCACTGATCGTATATTTTGGAGTTTAATTTCATATGATATCATGAACTTCAAATTTTTTACTCATTTGTCCGTTTTTGAACATTTTAATTTTACATGTACTTACATTAACGAACACTGTTAAACCGAATTATTTGTTAAACTCGAGTTTAACCCTTAAACGAAGTTTAAACGTTCACTGTTAAACCGGGCATTAATATCTAAATTAAAAAAAACACAAAATTTTCAAATAAGTAGTATTTGGTAGTATACTTTTTTATTTTTATTAATTCATTCAAAAATATAGAAACATGAATGGTATTATTATTAAAAAAAACAAGGAGACTTCTTATTATAAAGTTTAATAGAATAAATAACTTTTTATATAATTAGTTTCAGAATATCTTAAATTTTTTGGTATAATTAAAGAACGTTGAATTAATATTTCATGTAAATTTTCAAATGTTTGATATGAAACCGTAACTGTTTTATTATATTCATTTAATGAATTTTCATATTCATGTTCATTTATTACATTAAATAATATTGAAAATGCTTTAGAATGTATTGGATTTATATTTAAATTAATTTTATCTGTTTTATTTTGTTGATGATTAATATTAAATTTATATGCTATAGAAACATTTCTTCCAATTATATTTAATTCTAAATACTTTTTTTTACAATCTGGAAATATAGCATTAATGAAAATTTTTGTAAATGCTGATAAATTATCTGGATTTGATATATAATCATAAAAAATTAATTTTGTTATCATATTTGTTATAATTGTTTCAAAATTAATTGAAATTTCATTATAAAATATTGTATCAATTTGTTTATCATTATTAAAATCTTTTATAAATAAAATAAAATCATTCCATAAACGAATTCCTTTATTTAATTCAATTAATTCACCAAAATATTGTAAACATTTAGAACAGTAATAATGTATATTATTGTTAATTGTATAATTTTTTAACAAATTATTATTTATAATAATATTATAATATCCATAAAATAAATCATTTAATTGTGGTGATTGAATTTTATCATATTCAATATTTCCATGACAAGACCAAATTCTTTTATCAATTAATTCATTTGGTAATTCTAAGATTCTTTTAAATTTGATTTTTTCTGTTAATAAATTTTTACAATTAGAACAAATAATTTGATATTCTTTATTTAATTTTAATTGAATTCTATTTACATTATCATTTAATGTTAATGAAATTAATAAATTTGAATTATCATTATCAATATTATTATTTGTATTATTATTAAAATTTAATTTATAATTACTTTTTGAATATATATTGAACCCATTATAATATAATGGATATATATCTAATAAATTATATCCTTTTAGTTCAATGTAATTTTTAATTGTTTTATCATCATTTATTATTGAAATTTTATTTTCATTTATTTCAAATGTAAGTGATTTTCTTTTGATTTCATCATTTAAATCGTTTTTTTGAATATATGATTTATTTAATATTATATACATATTAGCTGAATTTAAATTTTTATGAAATTCAATTAAAAATTGATCAATTAAATAATTCATTATTTAAATTTATTATTTTCTGGTTTCTGCTAGCTAATTGTTAGCTACGTACTTTAACACTATTTGTACCAGATTTTTGAGATTTTATATAAATTGATTATCTTCTTTTTTTTTTTGTTTCAAAAATTAAAGTATATTATTGATTAAATTGAACTCTCGCCTGTTGAAAGAATTATTTTATTTGAGAAAAAAATAAAAATAAAAATTAATTTTAAAAAATTTAAGAAAATTGTATTAAGAGAAAATTATTTTCTACTTACCACTTTAAAATTTAAATATAAATTTAATTTGAAACTTATATTTTTTTATTTTCCTTGTTTATTTTATTTATAACAAAATTTTTGCAAATTAATTTCTTTCTCCTCTACTTCTTATTCTGAACTTAACTTGATTCATGCTTGATAACAAGAAAAAGAACAAAGTGTTATGTGTTGTTTAATAGCCTCATCGAGATGTCTGATCTGACTCGAGGTAGATTGCTCGATAGTTTTAGCATAGAGTAGAGAGATATAGAGAAAAATGTCTCTAACGTCACAGAAGTAACAAGGACTTATTTTTGTTTTCATTGTTTTATTCCCCATGCAACCAAAAAAAACAAAAATTTTCCTGTACGTGAAAGTCCCACCATAAATAGAAGCATAAAGTTATAAAAAAGAACCTTTATATGAAAAAGAAACACATAACACTTTCTTAAACTCAGCAGAGAATTTCGGTTAAGTATGTGTAAAATTCGATTGTTTACATATTTTTTATGAACGCGTTTTTTAAATGGGGATATTAGGTGCGACAATATTAGTGGTTTACACCAGGGTTGTGCATTTACGCGTAAACAGCCGAAGTTTACGTTTACTTGGTAAAGAGAGTAAAGAGTGTAAATACTGTAAAGACTGCGTAAATAGCGTAAATAGACGTAAATACATAAAACAAACAGCTGTGTGTAAATTGTCTGTCACTTTTAAAAATTAACAGATTAAAAAAACATAAGTCGGGTGATTTTGATCTTTGAAAATACCAAACTTATGTACAGATTTTACAATTTTTATTCACAAAATAAATATTGAAGTTAATGTTAAACAAAATATTTTGTGTTTTTTTATTTTTATGAATAAAATTTAATTTTTAATAAATTTGTTTACGTTTACACTCTATACGTCTTTACGGTAAACAGAAAAACTCTTTACGTACGTTGTTTTTACGTGTAAATTGTGGTTGTAAACGCTGTAAATAGTTTACGCGCCCAACCATGGTTTACACCGATTTGTAACTAAGTCATTCAGCATTGAGAAAATTAGAGAAATAAACTGCTAAATTTTGTAAGCAATGGGAATTTAGAGAAATTATTTGTAAAAAATAAAACAAAAATCATAAAATGTCATGCCCCGCTTTCTACTGATTTCTTTATCTTTCTTAAGGATCTTTATGGCCATTAATATTGCTATCGACTTTTCCAAGCCACAAAATTTTATTTTTCATTCGCACCTTATAACGTGTATAGGAAATTTTTATAACTGTAAATAGTTTTATATGGAACATTTTTCTATTTCTCTATATCTACTCTATGGTTACAGGTAGAAAAAGTCAACGTATAATATATGCATGTATGTATCTTTAACAATTTTATTATACAATTATACACCATATCTCAAATCCCAATACAAAAGCTAGGACCAAAATAAGAAGTAACACAACGCGACGCTAGGTTCGAATACATTGAAACCCATAAGGCCAACTTAAATAGACGTTAACTTACGTTCATCAAGTTTCGTTCGCTTCAAAATGTCAAATTTACGTACGAATAGTTCGGTAAGAATCGAATAATTCGTGCGTAAGTTCACGTAAGTATACGTCTATTTAAGTTTGAAGCATTAAAAATAAGGGATGCGTACATTTGAAGTTACGCACGTTTAAGGTTAAACCAAAGAATGTGTATTAAAATCAAGAATTAAACTTCTTACGGCAGATTTTACCCTACTTTTAAAACCTCTGATCAAGAAACACAACCTCCCATCTAAAAATATTTTTAGTAAAGAGAATTATTCTCATGTAGATTAAAAAAAAAAAAAATCGTGTACATGTACGAAATAAATACCAATTTTCATGAATGTATGTGTAAAAATATTACCATCACCCAAAACTAATTACTTGTTTAGGATTTTTTCTTTTTTCTCAAAGACTATTAGATTTTTTACGCATTTGACCGATTTTAAGCATTTAAATTTTACACGTACTTCCATTTAAAATACACGTGTTTGTATCGCAGTATATCAATTAGCACATGTTCGTATATGTATTCATTTATTTCAATATGAAATGCATGCTTTCTAATAGAAATAAAAGGTTCTTTACTTTTCATGATGTAATGATAAATATTGGAAAAGGTAGCACATTTTCTGAGACTCCACTGTACTTTTAGGTATTTTCCTTATGTGTAAATAGAATTCACACATACATTTAAAGAATGAAAAATTGAAATTTAGTGATTCCCAATGAAGAGAAATACATTTTACCCCTATCTACTCTGCCCGCACAGCACCTGTTTCGATCAAAATTTTTGGGGTAAAATAAAAGCCTTTGACTTTAAATCTCCTTTATTCTTTGTCGATGGTTAAACATTTAAAAATTTTTATTTGAAAATTTTTTTAAATTATGTGAGAAATGGTAAGTAAAAAAAAAAAATAAAGCATTTTTTCTGAATTTAATTTTAAATTTTGTGGTTAAATTTATAAGAAATTATCAAGAATTTTTTTTTTTAATTTATCAACTATATGCACATTCATTCTTGTTTACATTCATTATTGTTTATAACAAGATATTTAGGTTGTCAGTGTAATTTGTAACAGTTGTTTACAGGTGTATATGTATGTATACGTTTCTATTTTGGTTCAAATGTCAAAAATACGTAACGTTAGGTAAAATTCAACGAAGCAGCGCGTTACGAAGCGTTTCTATTTTGGATAAAGCTAAACATTTTACTATCGTCCGCGATAGTTTGCGATACGAACCGCGATTAGCTTAGAAGATATCGCTATCTTCTAATTTGAATGCGAAATTCTAGCCTGTATCCCGAACGATACTGTCCGCTGGAAGAAATTGCCATAGGCCAGGATATGGAGAGTTGGAGAATCGCGAAGGGATGCTCGTATCCCTTTAGCGATACATAATCGTATCTACTTAGCGAATCGCTTTCTTATTTCCCAAGCGAAAAAAATCAGATAAACGAAAGTAGCCCAAATTTTTCATATTAAATTGAGATTCATACCAACGGAACTATTTTTAACATTTTTTAAAAATTTTTTAGTGTGAAAAATGTTCATAATTTAATACATATGTACATTCTTCACACTAAAAATTTTTTGAAAAATGTTAAAAATAGTTCCGTTGGTATGAATAAAAAACTAAAAAACTCCCTTAATTTTAATAATATATTATTTTCAAACACTTTTAATACTTTTTTTTTTTTAAATATATAAAATAAAAATTTCACTACACTTTACATTATACGTCCGAACTTTACCAATTTTTACGCTTTATTAAAACCGTCGTAGTAAAATTTGATAATGACGCCACAATACATCGCTTACTTATCGCCTTGAAGAAAATAAATTTGTCGCGATTTTATCAGAAAGGCGAAAACATGTAATACTCATCGCTTTTTTAACATACCGGCGATATAGCATTGTTATCTTTTTATCAGAAGGAAGAAAGAAAGATGATTTTCTCTTCTAATTGTCGGCAACGCGAATCAGATACGATAACTTTTTATTTGCATCTAAGGGATATCGTTTGGGTAACAAAAAATACGACGAAAATGCGACAAAGAATATCGCGAGGAAGATATCTCCTTCGTTTCGCTTAGACGATAATTGTCGAAATTTTCGATTTTGTTTACTGGGATATATAATATATACAACACAACACACAACACATCATATCAACATCAAATCAAATAAAAAATATCAAAATTACTGTCAAATTGAAAATTTTAAACGGATCAAGTCAAAGGTAGTGTAACCCAAGCCATACACGCTCAAGCGTGTTTATAAACAAGCAAAATTTAAATGTATGGCCAAAAGAATATGGATACTAACGTACAAGAAGAGAAATTTAAATTAGAATATGAAAAATGTTTAAGGTTACGCACGTTTAAGGTTAAACGTGTTTTTTTAAAAAAATTTTTTAAATTATGTGAGAAATGGTAAGTAAAAAGAGAAATGAAATTTTTTTTTTGAACTTAATTTTAAATTTTTTGGTTAAAGTAATAAGAAATGATCAAGAATTTTTTTCCATGTGCGTAACCATGTGCGTTCACACATAAGGAAAATACCTAAAAGTACAGTGGAGTCTCAGAAAATGTGCTACCTTTTCCAATATTTATCATTACATCATGAAAAGTAAAGAACCTTTTATTTCTATTAGAAAGCATGCATTTCATATTGAAATAAATGAATACATATACGAACATGTGCTAATTGATATACTGCGATACAAACACGTGTATTTTAAATGGAAGTACGTGTAAAATTTAAATGCTTAAAATCGGTCAAATGCGTAAAAAATCTAATAGTCTTTGAGAAAAAAGAAAAAATCCTAAACAAGTAATTAGTTTTGGGTGATGGTAATATTTTTACACATACATTCATGAAAATTGGTATTTATTTCGTACATGTACACGATTTTTTTTTTTTTTAATCTACATGAGAATAATTCTCTTTACTAAAAATATTTTTAGATGGGAGGTTGTGTTTCTTGATCAGAGGTTTTAAAAGTAGGGTAAAATCTGCCGTAAGAAGTTTAATTCTTGATTTTAATACACATTCTTTGGTTTAACCTTAAACGTGCGTAACTTCAAATGTACGCATCCCTTATTTTTAATGCTTCAAACTTAAATAGACGTATACTTACGTGAACTTACGCACGAATTATTCGATTCTTACCGAACTATTCGTACGTAAATTTGACATTTTGAAGCGAACGAAACTTGATGAACGTAAGTTAACGTCTATTTAAGTTGGCCTTATGGGTTTCAATGTATTCGAACCTAGCGTCGCGTTGTGTTACTTCTTATTTTGGTCCTAGCTTTTGTATTGGGATTTGAGATATGGTGTATAATTGTATAATAAAATTGTTAAAGATACATACATGCATATATTATACGTTGACTTTTTCTACCTGTAACCATAGAGTAGATACTGTAACGTACTCTAAGCTGTAACCTGTACAGTAACCTATAATCATAATAAATAATTTTCTTATTTGAATAATTTATTCATTTTTTAGAAATTTCAATTTAGTTACAATTGTTAAAAAGTAGAAATTAAAAATAAAAATTTAAAAATTATGTCAAAAATTAATGATCGTATTATTGAAAAATTTAATAATGAAATTGGCAAGGATATAAAAAATTTAAATAAATCAAGAAACATAATTGAACAATATAAAAAACAATTTAATGATATCGAAGATAAGGTAATTATTAATTGATTGTTTTAATTTATAATACATAATTTTTTTATTAGTTATTTTCATATTATTACAGTTAAATGTTGAAAGTAGAAAAAGTGTATCAATTGTAAAGGATGCATTAAATCAAGAGAAATTAACAAGAGATATAATTATATTAGAAAATGATAAAATACAAAGATATGAATATAAATTGAATGAACATTTATCACAATGTGATTGTATATTAATTGATGTCAATACATATTTAAAAGATATTAAATATTTGCAGCATATGATAGAATATTTAAAAATGATTGAAGATATACAACAAATAAAGTAAGTTATAGCTTCGATGTATAACTAAACTATAACTAAATGAAAAATTTTTTTCTTTATTTTTAAGTAATAATTTAACTCAATTAATTAAAGGGAAAAATGATGATTTAAAAATTATTCATTATTATTTAAAATTATATGATGATAATAATCCATACAATACAATTATAGGACGTTTACATAACATAAATGCAAAACATTTAAATAAATTTGCAATAAAATCAATAGAATATTGGTATATAATTTTAATTGAAAAATTTTCAAAGTTAGTATTTCAAATTTAAATACTCAGTTATTTACTTTTTTTTAGTAGAAACTTATTTTTTCTTTAAATTTCAGTGATTTTGAACAGTTATTGAAAAATATAAAGTGGTCACAGCAAGGACAAGTTCTTGATGAATTGAGTCCATCAAAAGAAACGATTGACAAATTAATAAATTTAGCCAGATATTTATTTACAGTAAATTACTTAGTTTTGTATTATTTTTAAATATGTGAATGATTTAAGAATGCTGTATATATATTTTTTTTAACAGATAAAAACGCCATCATCAAATAATAATGACTGGAAAACAATAACACCATCAATTGTATGTCCACCAATAAGTCATACAACACAATTATTAATAAAACCATTCCGTCAAAAGTAACTTATTTAATTTATTTGCTTTTTTCATTTTTATTTTATTTACTTGTGTCATTTTTCTTTAGATTTTTTTACCATTTTAGTGGTACAAAGAAAACAAATCGTTTAGATAAACCAGAATGGTATCTAACACAAGTATTAAATTGGATTAAAGAAACGCATTTATTTGTTGGTAAAAATTTTCAAATGGCTGTTAATAAAGCTGGCTATAAAACTTTTAATATGAGGGTAAGTCGTAAATGAGAGTGAAATATGCATAACGTAAATTATAATTTATTTAAAAAATAAATTAAAAACTTTCGATTTCAGTTAGAATATATTCGTGCTTTAGTTCAATTATGTATTGAAAAATTATCATATGATATTGAAGAAATAAGTAAAGATGGTTGCTTATTTGCTCATTTAATTGATGAGGTTCTTGCATTTGATATTGAATTGAAAGATAATTTTGATTATCCAAATAGTTTCCCGAGTTTAGTTAATGTTCTCACGCAGCCACAATATATCATGAAATGGATATCAATTGAAAGACAATGTTCGTATTTTTATTTTTTAAAATACATATTTCCACTTTTTTAAATTCCTTTTTTTTCAAATTTTAGTTTGTACTAATCAAATGGATTTATTACTTCAATCAGATAATAATCCATGGATGTTTGTTATACCGAGCGGCTTTGAAGATTTAAAAATACCAAAATGTTCTGATCAATTTATACGTTTATTAGATGCAATTAAAGATCGTTATTATTTATTGACACAACCTAGACATAAATTAGAATTTTTAAATTTACAATTAGAATTAATTGATAATTTTCGTACAAGATTAGTTCAATTACATGCTAATGAAATAATTGACAGTACGAAAGTAATTAATGCAATTAACTATATAATATGTGTATTAAGGGAGTGGGGTGAAAATATCGTAAGTATTTTTAAATTAGTTTTTAAACAGTTTAATTAAAATCGTTTTTATCTTTTTTTTTTTATATTTAAGCATTATTTACATTTACATGCTGCATTAATTGATCCAAATTCTAATCAAATTAATTCTGTATTTGAACAACCAATTAATGAATTAGAACATTGGCAACGACAATTATTAAATGATTTATCAACAAAAATTGTGGATGAAATTAAAGCAAAATCATGGTTATATCGACGTGAAAATTGGTCAAATATGCCTGAACAAAATTCAAAAGAGCCATTCATTTTATCAACAAGTGCCGGTGAAATGTTTCAAGTAAATTTATACATATGTATAAACATAACTATCTTAAATATTATATTCATATATATATTCTTTTAAAATTCCTAGTTAATGGTAACAACTATTCATAATTTAGAAAAAGAATTATCTTCAAATCTTTTAATAATGCTATTACGCATGATTGCAAATTTATTAGATGATTTCTTTATGTATAGTTTAATTATGAATACGAAATTTTCAATTGGTGGTGCATCACAATTTCGTTATGATATGGTTAGAAATTTATTTCCAATATTTGGACAATTCATTCGGCGACCAAATCTTTTATTTAAAAAGTATGCTTTTTGTTTTTGAATTCGTATATTATAATTTCATTTTATATTATTTTTCTTTTTTCTTTTCATTTTCAGAATTAACGATGCATGCATTCTCCTAAATATTGCACAAGGTAATGCATTATTATTATGTCAGACACTTAAAAATCTTGATATTTCGACCGATGAAAAAATAAAAGCTCTACGTGAATTAGGCATAATACATTTAAATCCAGAAAATAGCCTTGATATACTTGAAAGAAGAATTAATCTTCGAATATATTAAATAAATGATAATTAATAATTCTACTATTTATACATGCACGTTTTTATGTCTAATTTCATCTTTCGATTTTTATATTCTTATTTTCGTAACGAAAAACAAAAACCACCCGAATAATGATATATACATACATATATATATTTTTTGCTTATTAATGGCCAATTTATACTCATTTACTGAAGTATTAGAAAAACAAAAATCTGGTTATTTTTTTACACATATTTTTTAAATAATTGTATTAAATTTTTTCCATTAATTTTTATTGCATTTTTCTTTCTCTTTTTTTGTACAAATACACAAAAGAAAATTATATATGTATATTGTTGTCAAATAATTGTTATTGATGTGTGAATTATTACATTTTATTTTGTTTTATTATTTTTATTTATAACTACAATTATTATTATTTTTAATGTATAACTAATATATATATAGATATATATATATTTTTTTAATAAAATATACATAATAAAATTTAAAAATAATAAAATGTATAAATAATATTAACTAAAAAAGAATTAATTTTTTCTTTACACAATCAACACATTTACCATTAGTTTCATATAAAATGGAATTTTATGCTTTTAATCTTTTTTATTACTCTAAACTGTACTTTTATGGTTTGAAATAAAATTCTCATCATACATTATCAACATAATGTCCTTGAATAAGCGATGATTGGTGATATCTTCTTCTTGATGCAAAATCGTCATTTTCTTCATTTAATTGTGCAGAAGTTACATTTATACCAGGACATGTTGGCGTTACAACAACCTGCTCATAATCAGTAACACGTTTACTTTTTAACAAAGGGGAGAAAATAATCACGTTTATTTCCGTTTTTTTTTTCGACAAATTGATAAAAATAATTCTTACCCAAAACATCTGAATATAACATTTTTTAACCATATAAAAAATCGAAACTCAGATGTTAATCCTGGTTTAACAGCTGGATTTGCAGTACCAACATAAAACCATACAATAAATACAATACATATACAAGCCAATGCATAATACCAATTGACCAAAAGCATAATAACAATTTTAAGGCATGCCTGAGAGAGAAATAAAGAATAGTTTTTTATTTTTCGTTTCCTAGAAATCGTTTTTACTTACCCCAATTAAAGATGCCCATCTGTTACAAAAACCTGAGTACCAATTTTTTGTTTTTGAATGTATCGGAGGTCTTGTCGGTGCTATTGGTTCATCATCGTCATCACCACCAACACCACCAGTTCCGCCACCACTACTTATTGATGATTGTTGAGCTATTGAATTAATGTCATCTGTACTGTTTAGACTATTTGTTATGCTATTACTATCACGTATTATAACTTGATCAGTATTATTTGAGCTGTTATTATTTCCAGATGATTGCACTGTTTGTTGATTATTTTTCAAAGGCACATGTTGTGGTGAATTGTGATGGGATGTTGACGGACTCTAATATTTTAATAACAATATTCATACATGTACGTACATCAATTATATGTATATATTAATTTTTTTTTTCAACTGACCTGTAAATTTTTGTGTCGTGTCCTTTCGGGAAATAAATGGTCTAAATCATTATCATGATAATCTTGTACGGCACCATAACGACGACTTTCATATGATGGACTTTGTGCTTGTATACGAAAACGCTCTTCACGTCTCTCTTGTATATCAAACGTTTGTGCTAATGCAAAATATGAATAATCTATACATGCGTATGTTAATAAGAATGGCATCGTTACAATTGGTGCTAGAAAATTAATATCACCGACAATAATGAATGTTATAGTAATGAAAGCAACGACTGCCATCGAATATAATGGAACTTTATTTGGTCCTCGCTTAAATATACATTAAGAAAGTAATGACTGAATAAATATAAATTCAATGTGTTATAAAAAATATAATTAAAAACTTACTCCTTTTCCCAATATATCAATTCCTGGTATAACACTTTCATTTGCTATACTTTGTAAAACTCTTGGTGTACCATACATTGCTCCTAAACATGATGACATACTAGATACATAAATTCCGGCTAATAAAAGTACTTGAACAGCTGATACTTTAACAGCTATCATAAAATCAGTTAACAGAAATTTTCTACGACATGTAGAACCAAGGAATAATATAAAAACTAAATACAAAAATGTTCTGAAATGATAAATATTTGATTACTATTATAAGAATGTGTGTAAAAACAGTACAATGAGAAATTACAAATTTATTCTTACGATGTGCCAAACGCTGCTAATGTGCCATTTGGAATATCAGTAGATGGTGCTCGTAAATCCCCACTCATATTAATACCAGATAAAACACCAGTTACTGTAGGAAAAAATACTCCGAATACTCTGAACCATGTGTAACCATCGTGATATTCTTGCCATAAATTGTCAAAGAAATTATCACTAATCCAACCGTCAAATCCACTCTCTGAAAATTTTGTTCAAATTATATCATTTTATTATATTTTTTATATTCTATTATTATTTATTATTATAAGGAATGTATGACATACCTTCATCTTCTCCTACAAAACTTCCAACCATAAAATCCAATGCTGATAATAATAACACAATCAATAAAGCAAATTGCAATTTAATCACCCATTTAACACCGGCTACATTAATAATGCCCAATAGTAGTACAGCAGTTGCTGCAAAACCTCGAATTGCCCACTTATTACCTTCTAAGCCAACTAAGCCAGCCATTGATTCACCTAAACCGAGTACATTTAATGCACATCCAACTGCTTGTCCAAAACAATAAAGTAAGCCTAATGAACCACCAAAACGAGAGCCTAATGTATGAGCAATTAAAAAATAAACACCACCACTTTCAACTCGACATCTTTCGCATATTCCAACTGCTGATAAAACTGACACAAGTGCAATTCCAACTGTACAAAATATTATTAAGGTTGCATTAATAATTCCAGCTTGTGCAACAATCCATCCAGAACGAAGAAATACAATAACGCCAAATACATTTATTAGACATGATGTAAAAACTCCATCCCACGTACCAAATAAAACTGGCTGAGAGATAAAGAAATGTGTTCTCCACCTAGCACAAATATAAGAAAAAAATAATTTAAACAAAAATCATGCACAAATATTTTAAAGAAATGTTTTACCATGGCCTATCTCCTTGTTCATCAGCAAAAATTTCATTTGCTCCAGAGGCTTGATGCCCACCAGCTGCATAATCATATTCATTACCTAAATCAACGAATCCACTAGAACTAGCAGCACGTTGTCTTGTATTAGCTAAAGAATCTTCGTCACCACCCAAACCAAATCTAAATAATATATTACATTATTCATTTATATTTTTTTAACAATTATTGTATGCGAAAATACAACCTATTCCAATTTAGATCAGCTCTACGACCGTTTGATCCTCTACGTTCATTCATCTTGATAATAAATTAAATGAAATACAATTTTTCATTTTCTTTTCTAAAATTTGGATTAAAAAGTTATTTTTATAATTTTTCTTGTTTATTAGGTCCTGTTATTTCCCAAATATGTATTATAATTCACATACAAAAATATAAATTAAAAAAAGAATCCTTACACATTCGAATGACTCAAATTATTACTACTTTAACTCACAAGAAAACACTAATATGAACATGACGTTATTTGTAAAATAAGTTCATTTTTTTCCTTCTTTTTTTAAATAGGAAAATCTCTGTAAATTTAAAATAAAATTCTCACACTGATTATAACTATGTATATAATATGTATACATATAAAATATAAATTTTAAAAAAATATTACAATTATTACAAGTGGATAAAATAAAAGCAATGTAAGTTAATATTTGTACACTTTTTGTAGTTTTGTTTTTTAAATTTATCTTCCACCGTGTCTTTTGCTTTTCATTTGTTTGACTTTGAAGTTTTTCTTTTATATGTATTTAATATTTATTTAAATTTATAAATATTATTAATTGAAAGATAGAAATTAGGATGTTATTTGTTTTGACATTGACATTTGCATCGAAGATTTGAAGATTTACTATACTATATGGCTGTGTCCGATTACACAATTTTCTTACTTCGCCGCTTACTTACGGCTTACGGCGAAGTAAGAAAAATAATGGCTGTGTCCGATTACACAATTTAAATTAATAAATGTTTCGCTTGCATTGAACACAAATTTCTATTGAAAAAATGTATGTTTGGAAGAAAACGAAGAGGAAGAACAAGATATTTTATTTGAAGTTTTAAAATATTACCATATACAACTATTACATACATATATTTAAACTTAAATGCTTTTATTTTAGTCACGAAATTTTGATCGAAACAGGTGCTGTGTGGGCAGAGTAGAAAGGGGTAAAATGTATTTCTCTTCATTAAGAATCACTAAATTTCAATTTTTTACTACTAGTGTTACTAGTGTTAAGCTGGAATTGATGGTAACACTTTTCAGTGCTTTGATCGCCGTCCTGTCTTTTTCGCTCTATTAAACAATTTACGCGTTTGTATCCTTAAATTATCGAGGTCTTTGGTCCACCAGTTTATTGACTTCCTGCTGGACCGCCTCGATACAGGACAACTTTCTTGATAAGAGGCGAGAACAACCTCCTTTAGTTGTTCTGAGGCTACCTCTACATCAAGTGCATTTTTGATTATCTTTTTACAGTTACTTATCCCTTCGCTAATATTTTTACTATACTTGACCCAATTCGTTCTGCGTGGATTCCGATACATAACGATTGGTTTATCAATAGAACTGATTCCCATTATTATGTATCTGTGGTCCGAGAGCGATGGTTCTCTCAGAACCGACCACTTGCAGACGTTGGGTTCAATGAGATTAGAAGACATGGTTATATCGATAACCTCTTCACGTATCGCATTTATTAAAGTAGGTTCATTCCCTCTATTTAGAATGCTTATATTATGGGTGATAATATAATCTAAAACGTATTCACCTTTTTTATTCGTATCGGAACTTCCCCAGACTTCATGGTGTGCATTCACATCAGCTCCGATTATGTACTGGAGGTTGTTCTCCTCACAGTAGTCCACCATGTTCTCCAGCTGTACAGTTGGCGGAGGTTCGGCGGAGTCATATGGAAGGTAAGCCGTCGTTAGGATTTTTGGCCTGCGACTACCATCCATACTGATGTTCAGACTTACCGCTACAAGATCCCTGTGAATGAGATTTTGTAAGTTTAGAATCTTTAGTTCTCTCTTGACAAACATGCAAGATCTTTCCGCTTGTAAGTCATAGATTGTCTTACCTGGTAAGTTTCCGAGGCCCATAACTTTGTTGTTAAGGATCCAGAATTCCTGGATCAAGGCCACGTCTATGTTCTCTGCAGTAATTAACCTGCAGAGGAAGGCTGTAGCAGTCTTACTATGCTGAACTACCTTCAGCATCTGCCGGCTTAGAGATAATCCGGAACGTCAACTGAGAGAAACCAAGGTATGCTTTATACCCAGTTCCCCTCAGTGCCTACGTAGATTTCTCATCCAGGTAGAGAACCAAGGTAATACCTTGTTCTTCTATCTTAGAGCTACAAATGCTCCACTCCTCTATGTTAGGCCTCACATTTTGGGTCTTGAGGAGCTCAAGCACTTTAGGAGGTGATTTTGCCTCCAGAAGGTCCGTATTCGGTATAAATACCAAGGCTTTAGTTGTCCTCACTATTTCCCTCGCTTCTCCAACTCGAAGGATCGCACCCTCCCATGGAGTCACACGAGGAACGGTGAGTTTCAACTATTCCTTGGCCGCTTTGTTGGCGCAGGTGATAAATAACACTCCTTTATCAAAGAAGCTATTCGTGAACTGAGGACCTTTAGAGGGTTCACACCTCCAGACCTCAGCTAGAATAGCCCTCTGAATCATGCTTGCAGGTGAACCCAGATTCCACCTCGGAGGATGTAACGGGTTGCACCACAGATCCTGTCTGCTTTGACTTTTTGTTTGGTGGTTTAGATGCTCCGCCCTGGTCGGAGATGAATCGCGTACATGGTAATATTGCAATTACCAAATTAGAACACTATGACACAATAGTGAAATAATTGCGATTACGCTAATTGAGATTGAACCATTTCCGTCTATGAAGACACCTGACTTAACATTACTATTCGTGTTCTTATAACCGCATTCTTTATGTTTTCGATAACATAAGTGGGGAACATCGAAAATTAACTTTAAAAGTAAAAGTGATAAGTTTGGTGAGTTGAATTTGACTGTTCAAAGAATAAAGTTGTTTTACTCTAAAAAAACCTCTAACCAAAAATCCTAAAACACACAACACTTTCGTCTATTGGTTTTGTGGATATACCACTTCCCTGCAGACTAGATGTACCATGTATTGTAGTTTCCTGACTCGTTTTAGGGACTTGGTCAGGATCTGCCCCTGTTTGTTTATTTTTTAAAAAATGCTCCATTTTTGTCCCACGAGTTTGGAGTAAGAAACGGTTACCATATGCAGTGACTCCTGTACATATGGAAGGCTAATTACTCTAGGGGGGCGCCTGGTACCCTAGAGGCTCCGTTAACGGTATCACTTTCCCCTGATACCATTCACTCCTCGGCACGGGTCGCATAACACCTTGAGTTAGGGGTTTGGTTGCGTTTAGTTTCATTTTGTCTACGTTGCATCTCCCATCTTGTTACCAAGTGGTCTGATATCAACGCTTCACTGATAACTACTCAGCCGCCCCACCACGACAAGGCGCAACCTCCGGAGGGGAAATAATCTTTCGGGAATATTACCTTTTGTAATATTCGCTGGCTTAATTTTAGATGATGATCATGAACTTTCAAAACATTTCCATGTACATTATAAATAAAACACCCATCTTTAAATATAATAATATTAAAATTATACTTTTACGGTATTTCATATTGTTGTGACAGTATTTTTACGCTGAAACCATTAATAGAAATATTTGTAAACAAATAGGTGAATGACAGCTGTCTATTTAAAGTTGACACAAATGTAATTCGGACGCCAAACAAAAATATCAAAGGAAAAGTAAGGACATTTTTCAAATCGGACACGGCCTCGAGTATGGAAAAAATAAAGAAATACAACCTTTGTAGTGATAGGCACAATCGATGTTTTCGACTATCGATAGTTTTGCATCGAGTGATTTGAACTATCGATTTATCGAGCGTCGATAGTTCAAAACTATCGATTATATCGATGCATCGAATGTCATATTGGTCCAATTCACAAAATTTACATTTGCTTTGTCGATTTCGACTATTCAAACACGAACATTTCAGTGTGGGAGATGTATACGACTTTTTATAAGGACGGTATATTTTTAAAAGGAATGTCAAAAATCCATTTGATAAAAAATGTTTGATGATGTAAATTAGGCCGCCATTCATAATTAATTTTTTATAAAGGCTCTATTATTTTCAGGCTCCCCCTTTTACTACTGAGATTCAATTTAATCTATTACCTCAATCGCTGTAGATTGTAATTGTTATGTAGGCATTTTAACGATGAGACATGAGACTTCTATTGCACATTATACGCACAGATGAATTCGATTGAATTCATTTTGGGTTGGAAAAAGTGAGACGTATATCAGGGAGCCCGGTAGCCGCTGGTTTTTTATTTTATCATTTTTTTGACATTTTGTTTTCTCTGTTATATTTTTCTTTCGTTGCGAAGCAGTTAACAACATCAAATAAAATCAAAATATGAATCAATTTAAATAGTGTTTTAATTACCGAAAATATTTTAATAAAAAATTAAACAAATATAAGAAAATTTTTATCTTTTATTTTTAAATTCAGTAATTATTTATTAAAAAACTATCGAATCGATAGTTTGAAAACTATCGAATGCATCGAATAGTTTGAAAACTATCTATCGATATACTTTCTTTCCAAAGGCACTATCGATGCATCGATAGTTGCGTGCCTAACACTAAACCTTTGTGACTATATAAATATATTGACTTGTGTGAACTACCGTAAAAAGTGTGTAATGTACAAATTTTTATCATTCCTACTTTTACATTTTAATGATTTTAAAATAGTAAAAATTATTTATTTTGATCATACATTATATTAAAAAATTGATATTATTTGACCATCTGAATCTATTGTGTTTCTTCAGTATGAAATAAAAGTAAAAATTTCATAATTTTCTACGTAAAATTGAATATTTATGGAAATAATTTAATGTAAGTATGCGTGTATGAATATGTACTCCAGTATTTTTCTAAGAAAATAAATTTTATATTGTATTGTGTATTGTTTTAAGATTAGAATAAAAGTAAAATAAATACTTCTACTTCTACAATATATGTAATATCAAATAATATATGTACTTGACTAAAAAGGAGACTTTTCTAAGAAAAAAAAAAAAAAAAACAATGAACCACAAATATTGGCGGTTAATTTTTTGGTTCTACAGTACAGTCCGTGTCCAGTTCAGTTAAAATTTTTAAAAATTTCCATTTCTCAAGAAGTAAATATATTAAATTAAAAAAAAATATTTATTAATAAAATGGAAAATCATTACATTGCCATTACCTTGCTAAAATAAACCCTTCGAATTTTGATTATATAGACGAATGTTAGGGATAAAATGGACTGACAGTGACAAAATAATCAATGCAGAAGTATAAAAAAGAATTTTCCAAATAGCTCTTTAATTAAATATTTAGTAACATATAATGATATAATTTATGCGGAATAATTTTTTTTTAAATTTAATATTTTAAAATAGTTGATTACTAATTAGATTAAAAGAATTGGATTTTTAACGTAAATTCCATTTATTTAAAATATATAAAAAAGAGAACAATATTGAAAATATATGTACTTGATGAGTATTTTTATAGCACGCCCACGCGTCGTATATTTTTCAAAATATGATTTAAGATACCTACCTACATATATTTTTTTTCCTTTTTATTATTATTATTATTTTTCATATTAAGATATGTTCTTTATTCATTACATTACAAGTATCACTTCATAAAATGAAATTTATATAAATATATTTTTTTCTCGTTGAAGTACAAGCAAAGGGAAATGTTTATACTGATTAAACCGAAGAGAATTTATACAACGCAAACGCAAATAAAATATTAAAAAGAGAAAAAAGAAAAAATAATTTGCAGTATTAACATGGATAACAATGATGATGACAATGTATTTTCAATGCGAATATTTTTTGTTGATTATTATTTAATACATCCTATAGCTGGTCTTGATCCTTTCTATTCAGATTTTCGTGGATATGAAATAAAAACTGTATGTAATTTATCTATATTTGTATTTTAGATGAATAAGATTTGAAATTTATTTCGATATTTTTTTTTCTTTAAATTAAAGGTACCTGTTATTCGAATTTTTGGTCCAAATAAAGATGGTAAAAAAACATGCATGCATGTACATGGTGTATTGCCATATTTTTATGTACCATATGAAAGTAAAAATTTAGGCAATTTTGAACAAGCATATTATCAAATATCAGCAAGTATAGATAAAGCGTTAAATGTATCATTTGGCCAAGCAAATTCACAGAAAAAGCACGTATTCAAAATTCAACTTGTTAAAGGAAAGTAAGTCAAAATTTTTTATAAATACCTAGTTACGTTACATACAATAGATTATAATAGGTACATATATTTTATAATTTATTTAAATATAACTGACATTTTTGAAAATTTTTTATTCTTTTTCTTTATCTTAGACCATTATATGGATATCATGGTAAAGAGCATTTATTTTTAAAAATTTTTCTTTATAATCCGCGATATATAAAACCTGCGGCAAATTTGTTACAAAATGGTGCAATAATGGGGAAATTATTTCAGCCACACGAAGCACACATACCATTTGTTTTACAATTTTTAATTGATTTTAATTTATATGGAATGAGTCATATACACGTACCAAAAAAAATTATAAATCCTCGATTAAATATTGTGGATAATGATTGTAACAATGATAATGGCATTAATACACAAACAAGTAATGAAAATTATGAATAAATATACCTACAATGTCTACTACATTAATAATAAATCTTTAAATCTTTTTTTTTTTTATTTTTTTATTTAATAGATAATTTATTAAAGCGTATGACAATATGTGAATATGAATTGGATATTAATGCCAAATTCATATTAAATCGTTTTAATGTAAATAGTAAAGCAAATAATTTAAATCCAGGTATTGAATCAATATGGCAAGATGAATTAAATAGACGACAAAATATATTTAAGGATAATGAGGTGAAGAAATACATACATATGTTGTATACACATTTTATCTTTTTTAACGTTTTCTTATTAATCTTTCAATAGATACCTCCATTGGATATACCCGCATCACAGGAGCGTATACATCTAAAATTAACTGAAAGTGAAAATTTTTACAAAGAAATATTAAAAGAGAAAGTTTATCATAAAATTTGTACAGAGAATATTAATCGAAAAATAGTTTATGAAAAGTGTGATGAATCGAAAAAAGTACGCACTTTCTTTTTATTATTTCTTTACGTTTTACGAGTATTTTACATTATTATTATATTTATCTTTTTAACTGAAATTTTTGTAATTGAATTTAAACAGGCTATGAAGTTTAATGTAAATAAACTTTTGACCACATCAATATATCCAGAAGAATGTACACAAAATTCAGATCACGATAATTTAACAAATGCATCAACAAATTTTCATGATCATTTACCATCATTAATATTATCTAATGATATTAAAAATAAATATACGATATCATCAACTACATCGAACGTAGAAAATAAAGTTCAAAATGATTACAGTAATGATAATGATATTTCTATAATTGATGAACAATTGATATTAACGTTATCACAAAATAATAAAAAGCAAAATGAAACATGTAAATTAATAAAAAAAATTGGAAAAATATTATTAAAAATTTTGTATTTTCTTCCACAAATTTTTTTTATAATTTTTTCAGTACACTTTGGAGATTATGAAATATTAGACATTCTACAAAATTTAGAAAAAGAAAAGGATAGTGACGACAACATTATTGATTTAGACAGCACACTTGCAGCATTAACACCAGAATCACCTTCGAAATGTAAGACTCAAATTATGAATAAATCGTATTATTATTTATTTTAAAACTTTTTACATTTTTGTGTTTTAAATTATTTAGTAAATAATGCAAAATTAAATAAGAAATTTAAAGATGTCATAATTGGAGAACATGAATGTAACATGGAAAATTTTGAAATAAAAGATGATTTGGATGAAAGCTTCGATATTGACGAAATTAATTTTACTGATCTTACGCTATCATCAGAACATATTAATCAACTTTTATTGCAAATTGATGAAACGTAAATAACATTTTAAAATACATTTAACATATATTTCATATATATCTTACTTTTATTTATATTCATTTTAGTAAACAAAATAAGGCACAAGTACAAACAAATGAAAACGAAATTACAAATGATAGTAAAATTATTGAAAATGATGAAAATATTTTAAATGAATATAAAGAAAGCATAAAAATACAAGAGATAAATGATAAAGATAATAATAATGAAGGATCAAATCTTTCAAAATTTCAAAGGGATTTTGGCAGGTAGAATTATTCGTAACTGTGTTTTAATTATAACCGATTACTTTAATGATTTTATTATTTATTTATTTATTTATTTATTTTTATTATTATCTTTTTTAAAGTAGTATTAAACCTTGTCAATTAGATGGAAGTTTAGATACTAAAACTTTAGAAAACTCAAATAAAAGTAACAATTCAAGGGATTCAAAGAAACTCGAAAGAAATAAGTCACCATCAAAATCATCAAAAAAAAGTGATTCAAAATCAAAATATAAGCCACTTAAAATAAAAACAAGACGATTATCAATAGTAGATGGAAGAGGTAATTTGATTTGTTTACATACACAAATTTATTTATTTAATTTTAAAACTTTTTTCATTGATCCAATGAATGTATTTAAAACAGAAATAGAAATACAAAGTAGAAATGGTACTAACAATGAAGTTGCTTATGATGGTTTCTTAAATGATCAACTAAAAACAGAACAAAGGTAATAAATTGTAGATTTTTATTTAAATTGAATTTCACTTAACGTTTTATTACAAAAAAAAGAAAAATATGAAATGGGAAGTTTCTCATACGCTTTTAATTTTTAGAATAATACCTTTAAAGAGTATTACTACCGTTCAAAACACCGAGCATCATAAACGAAGATTACAATTTGATAACGTGGTAGAACATGATATAAATAATGAAAATGATTCAAGTAATTATTTAAAAATAACTATAAAAATATTACAAATTACTCAATAATTTTGGTTATAGGTAAATCATCTTCACCGTATAAATTAAGATCGAATGAGAAAAAAAGTAAAATTAATTCACACGAAATAAGTGAAGTATCTTACAGTTTTAAAAAATTAGAAATACGGTTGAAGCGCATTAAGAATTTACCAGCAACATTATTACCATTAAATAAAGACAAAAAAAATGTTCTAGGTTTGTTATAATAAAGCAATAAACCAAAATTACAGTAGAAGTCCGACAGTTTAATTTAGTCTTCAAAGTTAGGCTAACTTAAAATTGTCAAACTTATACCTAACGATAATTAAATTTCATAAAAATATAACTTAATCATAAATATGAAATTATTTTTTAATAGGTACAAATACGCCTAATCGTAAAAGACGACGTTCAGTATCTGATGTTGCACGAGAATTTGATAGAAGAAATAATTTCTTCCCAGAACCAGGTCCGTCACACATAAATTATTATGAATTTACAGGAGTGCCAAATTCGATATCATCATATCAAATGAATAATAAAAATGGTATTCAAAAAGAAATAGATCAATGTGAAAAAATAGAGGATAATAATAATAATAACGGAAACAATAAGAACAATGGCGACAATGTTAGTGATGGTGATGATGATGATAACAATTATGATAATGATGAAGATATGCCAATAAAAAGTTTCTGTGAGAATTCATATTTTATTGATAGTCCTTCAATATTTAGTCAAAAATCATTATCTAATATGAACTGTAGTGATACTTTTAACAGTTCTTGTACTAATTATAAATATAAACGTAATAATATAATAAAACTAAAATTATCGCCACCAATGTATGATGATGCAATAAATGATTTAATAAAATATAATATTCCAGAAGTTGAAAATGTTGAACCGTTTTATGGTAATAATAATTATTTTGATAAGACAACACTACCGACATCAGCACCAGTACTTTCATTAACAACAAACTGTAATTCTAAGTCATCATCATCAAAACAAGAAATTGGCCATAAAATTTTACAAATTCGTGGAAATTCATTAAATGATTGTCAGGACTTTCATAGTTTAATACATAATTTAAATGGATTATATGCACAACGAAAACAGCAGTTCTTATTACATATTAATAATAATAAATTAGTTAAAAATTTAGAGGAAATTAAAGATTATGAAATAAAAGAATATTTTTGTAATAATAGTGTAGTAATAATATCAAAAAGAGATTTGCCACCAAATCGATATGATGCTGAGCAATGGTTAAAAAATAAAAATATACAAAATACTAATAGTGCAATAAGTCGTAATAAAGATTTAATTGATAATGATAATAAGGAAGAGAATAACAAATATAACAGTAAAATTGATTTCTCACAATTAAACAGTTCTAATAATAAAAACCTCATAAATAATAACAATGATCATAAAAGTAAACTAATTCAATCTAATTTAAAAAATCATAATGTTAATAATACACAATTATGCCATAAAAAAAAATTACTGAAATTAAGGAATATTTCTAAAAAATATCGTCAATCATTAGCAGATAAAAAGATATTTTTAGATAATAAAAACTTTTATAAAATTAATGAAAGTAATAAATTGAAAAAACATATTCCTTTTGTTAAATTGAAAATAATTAATGAGGATGTTTTGAAAAAATATAAAATTCGTAATGATGAGAAATTTGTTAAAAAAAAGAGAAATTCTGTAAGTTTTCAACATCGTAAATAAAAGTAAATAGTATACATGTATTTTTGTCCTTTTTTTAAGGATTTAAAAATTTCTGAAACTTCGAGTATTTATAAGAATTATGAATTAGAGAATTCAACAAAAACTACATTATCAAAATCATCGATAGTATATGATCACAGTTTTGGCTTAAGTGGACCAACATTAGAAAATACATTTGGTTTCAAATTTAATTTAGATAATTATCAAAATGTTAAATCTGATATCGAGGTAAGGAATTTTTATATTAATAATTTTTTTATTTAATTACGAAACAATATTATTGTTTTGTTTATGCTGTTTTTGTTTTTCTTTTTTGTAAAAAATATTTAATCTTTTCTCTTTTTTTTTATATCTATAGCCAAATTTTTTAACAGTTATGTCGTTAGAAATATTTGTATCAACAAGAAATAATTTAAAACCAAATCCAAAATTTGATTCAATTAATTGCATATTTTATTCAATAATTAATAATAATCAGAATGCAATTGAAAATTTTTATAATAGTATGATTACGGGTTATATAATTAGAACAGATTTAGATTTAAGTCAAATAAAATTAACTAATAATATTAATAATAATGATGGTGAAGTAAATTTGGATGTAATTAAAGAAAATTTATTATTAAATAAATTAAATAATATAAAAAATAATAAAAATGATATGAATATGAATGAAATTATAATTTATGTTAAAAATGAAGATGAATTAATTAATGAATTAATAAATTTATGTAATAAATATGATCCAGATATATTAGCTGGCTATGAAATTGAATACAATTCATGGGGTTATATTATTGATAGAGGAAAATATTTAAATTTAAATTTAATATCAAAATTATCAAGAGCACCATTTGAAAATAAACAACGCCACAATTATATAAGTACAAATAAGGATTTAAATCAAACAAATGTATTTGATGAAGATAAAGAACAATTTGATATTGATGTCGAGGTAAATATTTATTGAATATAAAATGAAAAACGAAATTTACAATAAAAACAAGTGCGGAAGCTAAAATGACCACAAAATAAATAATGTTAAAAATTTTTATTTTTTTATTTTTAGACAAAATTAAATGGAAGAATATTATTAAATTTATGGAGATTAATGCGTTCAGAAATTTCATTAACATCCTATACATTTGAAAATGTAATGTGTCATATAATGCATAAACGAATACCATCACATTCACACAAAAATTTAACTACATGGTATCATTCAAATAAAACAAAGTGGATTGTTATTGATTATTATTTAAAACGTGTTAAAGGAAATTTAGAATTATTAAATCAATTAGATTTAATTGATAGAACATGTGAAATGGCTAAATTGATTGGTATACAATTTTATGAAGTTTTATCAAGGGGTTCACAATATCGTGTAGAAAGTATGATGTTAAGGTAATTATTTAAAAAAAAAAGTAAAAAGAAAAGCTACACTTCATTCATAAAGTTTGTAAAAGTAATACTTGTTTTCACATTTGTTGCGTTAAAGGAACACAAAAGATGATTTTTATTTTTATTTATGTCTAGTGTCTACAGTTTAATTAAAGAAATACCAATGAGTTCTGTATTGAAAATCTTTATGAATGAAATCTATACAAAAAAAGGAATTAATATATACGAAATTCATCTTATTTTTATTAGAATGGCTAAACCAAGAAATTTCATTCCTTTATCACCAAGTGTAAAACAAAGAGCTCATATGAAAGCACCTGAATATCTTCCATTAATACTAGAACCAGAATCACGATTTTATGTTGATCCTGTTATTGTTTTAGATTTTCAAAGCTTATATCCTAGTATGATAATTGCATATAATTATTGTTTTTCGACATGTTTAGGACGTATACGACATTTAGGAGAGTTAGTATACACTGGAATTTTTCTCTTTTTATCTTATATATTCGTAAATCAATTTCTAGCTCACAACCATTTGAATTTGGTGCATCACAGTTACGAATCTCACAAAGTGATCTTAAGTACTTAATTGAAAATGATTTCATCAACGCGTCACCATGTGGTGTAGCATTTGTTAAATCAAATATACGTTATGGCATATTACCAAAAATGTTACAAGAAGTTTTGGACACACGATTAATGGTTAAAAGATCAATGAAATTGCATAAAAATAATTCAACATTACAAAAAGTATTACATTCAAGACAATTAGCATTAAAACTAATGGCGAATGTTACATACGGTTATACAGCAGCAAATTTTAGCGGCCGTATGCCTTGTGTTGAGGTTAACATATCCACGATATTTTTTATATATATGTAGATTTTGAGCAATTTTTCGTTTTAGGTTGCTGATAGTATTGTTAGTAAAGGTCGTGAAACACTTGAACGTGCAATCAAATTAATTCAAAATAATCAAGAATGGAATGTTAAAGTTATTTATGGCGATACAGATTCAATATTCGTTTTAGTACCTGGTAGAAGTAAAGAGACTGCATTTAAGATTGGTGAGCAAATTTCGCAAGCTATAACAAATGATAATCCAAAACCAGTTAAACTAAAATTAGAAAAAATTTATCAGCCCTGCATATTACAAGTAAGATATATTAAATTTTTCCTTACAAAATTATAAAATTAATTTTTAATGCTTTTTATTTTTGCTTCCAAAGACAAAAAAAAGGTACGTGGGTTATATGTATGAATCTGCTGATCAAAATGATCCTATATATGAAGCTAAAGGTATAGAGACAGTAAGACGAGATGGATGTCCAGCTGTAGCTAAAGTACATTATTTTTAAATTCACTGTAATTTCAGACAAAATAAAAATGATTTTATTTCATTTAGATTTTAGAAAAATCTTTAAAAATTTTATTTGAAACACGTGATATCAACAAAATTAAAAACTATGTATGTCATCAGTTTACAAAAATTCTGCGTGGCAAAACAAATATACAAGATTTAATATTTGCAAAAGAATTTCGTGGTGTACATGGTTATAAGCCAGGGGCTTGTGTACCGGCATTAGAACTTACTAAGTATGCAAAATATGTTTTTATTTTTTAATTTTTTTTTTTTTAAATCGCTCAATTAATATATATTTTATATAAATTATGTGTTTTTAAGAAAATGGCTTCAATTAGATCCAAGAAGTGAACCAAGAAAAGGTGAAAGAGTACCATTTATTATTATAAATGGTCCACCGAATGTGCCATTAATACGTTTAGTTCGTAGTCCGCATGAATTATTATCAAATGATGGTTTAAAAATTAATGGATTGTACTACATTACAAAATCAATAATCCCACCATTAAATAGATGTCTTCTATTAATAGGAGCTGATGCAAATGAATGGTAAATTTATAGATAAAATTGGATCATTAAATATATTAATTTATTATTATATTATTTATTGGCTATTAGGTTTATGGAATTGCCTAGAAAAAATATTTCATTATTAATGTTATCAACAGCATCTGAAATTATAAAACATGTCAATCAGAATTTGAAAAAGAGCATTATATCACAATATTTTTCATCAAAAAACTGTATAGTTAATTGTGGTAGGCATACAAACAATGGTATATGTTTAGAATGTAAAAAAAATCCTCAAAAATGTGTTTTAATATTAAAAGATAAATTATGGAGAATTGATCGTTCATACAATTTAACAAGAAAGGTATAATCATTTGAAAAAAAAAAAATATTCCCCCTGATACTGAGAGACAACGTGGTCGACGATCGACAATCGCCTTTTCAGTCGAGGCGATAAAAAATTCGTATTCTGTAAACCAATTAACCAATCATCTCGACTTAAAAATGTTGCCATATCAAACATGGTTTCGTGTCGATATAAACTGTGAAAATACAAAATTTTCAAAGAAATTTAATGAGTTGATCGTTGTTGTTTAATTTTTTTTAAAGTACGTTTTTTAAACGGAATTTATAATTGTATAGGTATATGAAGAGGAAAGAATTGAAAGAATTAGAAATGAAATTCTACAAAGGAAAATTTCAAGAGAAAAATTTAGGAAAAACTTTTATTTTATTTTTTTATTATTTTTTCTTTTAATTTTTTATTAATTTTTTTTATTTCCACTTTTTTTTATTACAAAACACAACAACGGAAAAAACTCTAACATCAACTTGAAGAAGCGATTGTCAAAATCTCATTGACTAATCTAAGTCGACATATCGACTCAAATCGACTCTCGTGATCGCAATATTTGCCACAGAGTCGATAGTCGATCAAATCGACTCTTGGAATCAGGGCCATTATTTAATTTTTTAAAAAATTTAAATTAATATGCATATCATATAACATATTATTTGTTTTCATTTTTGATTAGATATGTGAATCATGTTGTGGACGCAATAATAATATTGAATGCCAATCACTTGATTGTCCTGTTTTATATATTTTCAATTTAAAACAAAATGATACCAAGCAAATTGAATATTATAATAAACTATTAGAATTATTTTAAATTTATTTTAAAAAAAGGTATATTTTTTGAATTTTAATTTTTTTCATTACTTTCTTTACTTGTTTTGTTATTATACAATGTACATAGTATATAACTATATACATAGGTATAAAATATTGAACTGAAATGAATTTATACGTATGTAAATTGTAAATATACCATACATTTGAAATGAATTTTTGAATTTTATAATTATGAAATAAAATAAATAGATATTTAAATTGAATTATTTTTGTATTTTTACTATTAAATAACATAACAAATTTGAAAACTTTCTTGATAGAGTTGGAAATCTTTGTTAATTGGAATTTTTGTATTTGACAGAAAGAAAAAATATCTGATCCATTTTGCTACGTAATACACATTTATGATAAATACAGTAAATCGTAAGTAGCTAGATTAAAAATTAGATTTGAAGTCAGGCGATATTCAAAATTTTGAATAATTCAATAAACGCTTTTTTTTTGTTTTAATTCATTTTTTTATTTTATTATTATTTTTTTAAATTATTTTTCACCTTTTTCATTATTTAAGTGTAACACATATAATTTTTACATTATGTAAGAATTTATAATTTAATTTTAATTTCTGCTTATTTAATTTTTGGTAGCGAAATTTTTTTTTATCATTACTTTTTTAATTTTTCTTTTTTTCTTTTATTTTATAAAACGATAATTTTATTAATTAATTATTTATTATTTAATTATTCATTAATGTATATGTATATATTTAATATGTTTAATAATAAATTTAAAATTAATATAAAAAAAATTAATAAAATATTTAACATAAGAAAAAACAAATGTATAAAAAAAATGATTTGTAATAATAGAAATTGAAAATAAAATAATTATTAATTTAATAATATTAATTACATTTTTAAGAAAAAATAAACTTAAATTTACGCATTTAAAATTTTTCGGAAACATTGAACACGTGGTATTTAATTCATTGAATGTGTTTTATATGTTTTGTTTTCTTCCATTTAATTATATTAAAGAAAAAAGAAATACAAAGGTTAATTTCTAACATTTATTTAAATGTTATTTTTTCTTTTGTTCTATTTTGTTTTAATTTTTATTTAACTGAATATATTTATTATTTCTTTTCTCTCTGTATATATTTTCATATTCCTTATTATTATTTTTTTTTGCTTATCTTTGCGATACTTATACAATAAAATATTTTTATTCTGTTTGTTATTTATAATTACCAATAATTACAAACAAAATAAAAATAATCTACTTATTTTGCTTCTTTTTTTTTTTTTTTTAAATAAAAATGTTTAGAGAAAATAGCAAAGAACGTTAAATTCAATCGAAATTTTAAATGTTTTCAGAAAATTCGAATGCTTTGATAATGGAAAAAGTCAAAATAATTATTAAATAATACATATATTTTTAAATTGTTTATCATTTCTTAATAATCGTTTAATTCTCAAAATGTTCTGTCATTAAACTTTCATAATACATACAATATAATTTGAATATTTCTTTTCTTTTTTATTTATTTTGTTCTATGTAAATTCATTCATTTGTTAATTTTTTTTTAAAAGTTTTTTCAGATATTAAATTATGTGTATGTATTCATTCCATTTTAAAATTTTAGCAGTCTTTTTCTCAGTTAATTACATACATTTATTATATTGAATTCATTACACATATTATTTTCATTCACGAAATAAATTTTTATTACAAATAAACAAAGAAAAAGAAACAAAAGCTATAATAATAATTATTATTCAAATAGAATATGTTATATACATATATATATGTATGTAACGAAAATAAGATAAATTTTTCATTTATCTTATTTCTGATTTGCTAGAAATAATTCAAAATTATACATAATAAAATGTGGTAATGGTAGTGCACATTATGTTGATTTTATATATTTTCATAATATATAATTTATTATAGTATTTAATTATTACCATTATTCTTTAATTTTCCAATAATACATTCTGCTGTAATCTTATTACAAATGTAATTACTAAGTTTTTGAATTTAAATAATTCTTAATATTTATTTTGTTCACAAATTGTTTTTTTTCCAAATCTTTGGAAGATTTTTATTTTTTGTTTTGGTTTTTTATTTAATTTATTTTGTAATTAAAGTCTAAAGTAGTTAAACTGTTTTGTTTCTCATTTTTTACCTCATTTATTTTTTTTTTGTTTTGTTTTTGTTCTTGTTAATTTAGATTTCTTATTCTATTCATTGTTTGTTTTCCTCATTTTTATGTATTTTGTTTAATACTATATTTTGTTCTTTGTCATTTATTGAATCTATATTCTTTTTTCTACAATTTTTTCTGCTAATTTTAAGGTGGTGGTAATTTGAATTATTAATTATTTTTCTGTTTTTATTGTTTTTATTATCAACAATGATCTATTTGTTGTAATTTTTTTTTTTTCGTTTTATTAAAATTATGAAAACACAAATGTTTATTTCTTGTTTTTATGCTTATTTTATATTGTTATTTATTCATTCATTATACTTAAGATACAAGATGTGTAAAATTTAAATGTTTGTATTTGAATACCAATAATAAATTAAATGAAAAAAAATTTTGATTAGAAAAATATAAAAAAATTGTGATAAATTAAAAATTAATGGAAATAAGGGAAAACAAATAAAATATGAATAAAAATGAAAAAATAATTTCTACATTTTGTTTTTATTTTAAATTTTTAAATTTTTACTATATGTTATTTACATTATGAAGTAAGTAAATAGTTTTTATTAAAGTTTATCAATATATTGATTAGCTAGTAAGAAAAATTTTTTTTGTTTTTATTTGTTGTTTATTTGTTTTCTATTTATTTATTCTCTTTTTTCTCTATTTATTTTTTGGTCATTTGATAAATTTATACATACATACCACATTTTGTTTTTTCTAGTATTTATTTAAATTTCTTTTTGTGTTTAAATTTTTTTTTCTTCGAAAATTTTTATTACGTTTTTACCTTTTTAATTTTAAAATGCTTTTTTTTTTTTTGTTTTAGTCTTTTGCTTTTTAGTTTTGAGTTTAATTTCATTCCATTTTTAATAAAAAAAACGTAGAATAACAAATAAAAAAAAAAATTTAAATAAATCAAAAACGACAAAAAAAGAAAAAAAATCCAAAACTAAAGAACACAATAATATATGTATATACCACGTATTATTTATTATTGTATTTAGACTTAATATTCATAATTATTAATTATTTTTTAAACAAAATTTTTTTTTAAAAAATACACAAAAATTGAATTAAATGTATTGTTTTTATTTACCTATTTTTTCACATTCGTTTTTTGTTTTGATTGTATAGCCTACAATTTATGTATTTGTTTCCATTTTCTTTCTAATCTTTTTCTAGCAAAAAAAAAATTTTTCAATTATGTATGTATATATTGTCATAACTTTAAAATATGTTTTTCGTATTTGCTTTGTTTACAATTCGTTTATTATATTTATCTTTAATTTTGTATACAATATATTTTTTTTTTTTTTGTGTTTTTGTTAATTTTTGTTTTTTTTTTCTTCGATATACATGTACTATATATATTTATACGCATGGTACACACAAATGTGTAATGTGCGTATGTAATATTTGAATGTTATTTACTTGTATTTTCATACTTTTTTTTTATCTTTGATTTCTATGTACTTACTTTTTATTGTTTATCTTGGATTTGTTTTTTTATTTTTAATCAAAAATTTTTGCTATATTAGGTTTTATACATAATTTTATATTTTATAAATAATACATTTTTTTGTAAATTTTGCTTTATTATTATTATTTTTTATCCTTTTTTAATTTACTTCATTTTTTTGTAATTTCGTTTCTTGTCTTTGTTTTTCTTTTTTTTGGTTTTTAAATTAGATGAGCTCATTATTTGTTGTTGTTTGTTTTTGTTTTTGGTTTTGTTTTGTTACTATTCAGTTTTTACATTTTTTTTTTTTGTTTTTCATTATCATATTTTAGTTTTGATTTTTTCAATACTTCCTTTTTTCAAATTGAAACAAAAAATTGAATTCTGATTGAACGAAAAATATTTTACAATGTATTAAAATAAGTAATTAATAAACAAAACTATTACAAGATAACTATAAATTATTAAAAAAGAAATAAGAGAAAAATAAAACCTTAAACAATTTTCTTTTCTTTATTTAAAAAAAAAAAAAAAAAGAAAAGAAAAATCAATACAAGCTTCTTCGCATTTACCATTTTACTTAATATACATCAGCGTTTTTCTTTTTGTCATGTTTTATCAATAAATATATATATTTTATATTTTTATACTTTTTATTTCTAGTTAATTTTTGTATTTTTCTTTATATTTTTTTTCACAAACCTATTATGTGCCAGCATATGTGCGTAACATTTTTATTTATCGTTTTATATGTATAGACAAATGCATATAATAAATGCAAATAATACGATTTATTTTTCTTTTTCATTTCAAAAACAGAAAGAATTGTTGTTTTTTATATTGTTATTTGTTTATTTATACTTTTCTTTTTTTTAATTTATTAAAATTTTCTATTTTTTTTCCGTTTGTTTATAGTTTTTGTTTAAAGTTTAAATTAATAAAAGGAAACGATTTTTTTAAAAGTAAAATTTAACATTTTATTTTAATTTGCAATTTTATAAATTGTGTAATTTAATTTGTTTTTTCTTTTTAAAATTATAAAATAAAAACAAAAAAAGCGATCTTCTTCTGATTAAATCAGGAAGTAAATAGTTACAAATATTTAATTATAATTAAATAAATATTTAATTTTTCATTTTCATTTAAAATATTTTATTAAATACTTAGGACAAATATGTATAATATATGAAGATAAAATAAAATTGTGAAAGTTGTTTTTGTACATTGCTACTATCATTCACTTTTTTTTAAAAGTAAACTTCTTTCTAATTTTGTGCTTAAATGTTTTTGTAGTTTCATTATGCTGTATGTATTTGTATAAAATAATTAGGTAATATGTAAATTTAAACGAAATTTATTGTGAGCATTCAAATATTTAAAAATTAAATGAAACGATCTTTTATTTTCCGTTTTACAGTTTATTTGTAGCAGGCTTTTGTTCAAGATACAAATGTATATGTAATAATGAAAGAGAAGTTAATGCAGTTTATTATTTTTTTTATGCTAATTGTTATTTTTGCTTATGTAATATATGTATGTTTAAACAAATTTGTGCAAAATTTTTATTTTTTACTTTTTTCTGCTAAAAATATTAGAATATAAAAAAATACATATGTTGTTTATGTAGAAATAAAAGCAATAAAGTAATTCATTTGTGCAGTAAAATATGATTCGTGATTTCTCTTAAACTAAAAAAAAAATATATATATATATATAAATGTATGCATATACATACATGTATGTATATGTATATATATTATGCATGTAAATAATAAAGTATAAAAATATCATAAGAGATTTTTTTACCATTAATTTTATTATCATTTCTCTCTTAACACTTTATGAAAGCTTGTGCGAATAGAAATAATTTACATTTTCCTTTTTACAATTAAATATGTATTATTTAATAATTTTTTTTTAAATTTAAATTTAATCTTTAGATTTTATTTATTTATTTATTTTTTTTTTTTCATCTTCTAAACTGTATAATCGGTATTCTAAAATAACATGATTTTAGAAAAACTAACAAACTATTGATTGAATATAATGAAATTAAAGAAAATAAATTGCAAAATGTTGAATTTTATTTTTGCTAATGATAAAATTTTAAAAATGAAAAGCATAGAATATAAAAACAAAAATACATTTATTTTTATCTCATCGCTATAATAATTATTACAAATTCATTATTGTTATTAACAGCAAAAACAAAGTATCACTTTAATATGAAAAGTGATACTTTAAGACTAGATCTTAAGGTAGACTAGATGCCCACACATAATTTAATGTAATTCATTTTTTAAATATAACATCGTTTTTTTTTTAATTTTTATATGTTACTTTATTTTTTTTTCTATTTCGTTTTTTTTTTTATTTTTGAATTCAATTATCAAAATCATGTAGGTGTTTTTTATTCTTCTTTTTTTTTTAATTTTGTTTTTTTTTTCTTTGACTTTTAATTTAAAATCTAAAAATATTATTATAAAATTTTTTAATTAATAGTTTTTTTTTTTTAAATTTTCATATTATAAAGATTTTATAATTAAAATAACAGATTATTTAATGATTTTTAACTCAACATGTTATGAAATACATTATAAGATTATTTCTTTTTATATTTTTTTCATGATAAAACATGTAGAATTTTATGAAAATCTCTCTGATATTTTTATACATTATGAAAATTTTTTTTAAAAAAATGTATTTATAATAATTTTCAATAGAAAATAAAGAAAAATGCAAAATGAAATGTGTATAATTTACACATATCTATATATAAATATATTTTTTTATAATAAAACTTTGTAATGAACAAACTCTAGTATATTTAAATATAATATTGAAAAATTTAAGTAATTACTTATGTAAGAAAAAAAACAAAAGTTCATTTGGCAAAACAAAGAAAAAGAAAAATTTGTTAAATATATTTCAGTTTAATTTTGTTTTCTTTCAAACATTTTTTAAATACATTTGTATATTATATAATTAATAATAATTGTTTAAAAAAATAAAAATAAAAAACAAAAAAAATCTTTACGTTCTAGGAATGTTTTATTTTCAATATTTTTTTTATTTATGTTCTTTTTCACTTTTAATTTTGCTATTTAGCTTTTAATAGAGAGAAATTAAGAATTACATAGAATTCAAAGTAAATAGAATGAAATATTAAATTCATAAAAAAGAAAATAAAAATCAAATAATTATTTCAAAATTATTAAAAATCAAAAAATAAAAAGATGTACCTTTTAAATGTTCACAAATTAATTTTATTTTTTCTTTTTTTTTCTCTCCTTCATTTTCATGTAATTAAAAAACTTTATGGTTTTATTTTTTTATTTATTTTGTTTTTAAATTTTTGGTTTCTTTTTTCATTGTTATTTCTTTCTTTCTTTTTGTTTTTTTTTTTAAATGTGTATAAGTATTTAATATAAAAGATATCACTTTCTGACATATTATTAATTAAATATATTTGTAATGTATATGTATATATTTATATATAATATAGAAATTTGTTTCATTTTTTTTTTTCTTTTTGTTTTGTTTTTTAAGGAACTTAAAATTACCAACAATTTTATACATATAAAAAAAAAATACATAATAATAGCATTAATAATAATAATGAAAAATAAAAATGATTAAAATAAAAAATTCTAATATTTAACTAATAAGAATTACATACACATGTATAAAATATTTATAATTATAATATATTATATAAAAATAAGATAATAATAATAAAAAAATAAATAAATATAATATATACTGAGATAATTACAATTTATAACAAAAAGAAAAAAACATAAACAAATATAAAGAAATAAAATAAAATATAAAAATTTTTTAAACAGTATTATTATGAAACGAAAAAAAAAAGAAAAACAAATAAAAATATAAAATAGTCATGTAAAAGTGATAGCTACTTTAGTTTTCTAAGGGTTTGTTTTTAATTCGTGAAAAATTTCATTTCGATTTTTGATTTTTTTTTTTAACGAACATAAAAACAATATATATATATATTTTTTTTTTTAAACAAAAAGTAGTAATAATAATTTAACAATAGTAGAAAATGTTTTACTTGCATTTGTAGTTCTTTATTTTGAATGTTTTTTTTCTTATGTACGATTTAATATGAATTTTAGGTATGTATTATCTTATGTATGAATGTACATAAAATATGTAATAATTTTATGTAGATGTTAAATTAAATGTATGAATTACGTATAAAGTTTAGTTTTTTTTTTTTTTTTTTTTTTTTTTTTTTCATTTACATTTTATGTAAATACGTTGTAAATGTACATTATGTGTTATGTGTTAAAATTATGAGATGAGTGTGTAAATGTGTAATTATTTTTCATATGTATATCATTTTCCGTTTTTTTTAAATGTTAAATTATCGTCGTAATGCAGACAAAACATAATATATTTATTTTTATTAAAATACATAATATAATGTTAATAACTGTAATGTGAAATAAATGTATACTTTGGTAATTATGTTCAAAAATAGTAAATGGAAAAAAAAATTTTTTTTATATGACGATAATACATATAAAATTTAAAAAATTTATGTACGTGAACGCTTTTATGTATGTATGTGTGCGTAAATGTAACCATATAAAGTAAATAAATCTTTGTTTTTTTGCATATTTTTCTTTATTATATGCGTGTATTTAATAGTAATAAAAATGGCAATGCCCATCACTTTTTTATATTATACTTTAATTAAATATATTGCATGTATGTTTTATATTGTATGTATGTACGTTATTACTATGTATATATATTTTTTAGAAATTAATTAAATAATTAATTAATTAACTAAATTACGTTCGTTTCACATTAATAAAAAAAAAAAAAGAATAAAATGTTTCTATGTAAATTAAATACAAACTAGAAAAAAAGAATGAATTTATTTTCCAAGAAATAAAAAAAAACGAGAGAAAAATTTGTGTTTTGCGTGTAGGTACATATTAAAATTGTGTACTTCAATCATTTATCATTTGTGTTCATTTTATTTAAAAGAATAGAAAAAAAAATTTTAATTGAAAAATTTGTAGTTTATAAAAAGTAATGTCTAATGTAAAATTGATACTAAAATTAAACAGTATTAGTTTCAATTTTTGTTCTTTTTTAAGTTTTTTGTTTTTTCTCACTAAATTTCTTTTTTTGTGTTTACTTAATGATTTGTTGTGTTGTGTTGTGTTAGTTTTTACTTAAAATGTATTCACTTTTTTATTCTTTTTAGTAGTATTTGGAAAAATTATGGCATTTTAATTATTGCATAGTTTCAAAATGTGAAATTATTAAGTATATTTTATTAATGTTTATGTTTTTTTATTTAATTTGTTTTATTTTTATCTATTTATTTACTTTTAGTTTTGGTTTTGGAATTTTGCCCATAATTATGTACTAATATTATTTTATTTATTTCTTTATTTAATTATTTAAATTTGTTAATTTCTTTTCTATTATTTTAATTTTTATTTAGATCCATTTCTATTTAAATATGTTTTTTTTCTTTTAAGATTTTTAATTATTACAAAATGCGTGTTTGTTTGTGTGTGTTTATATATGAATGATAGTTTATGTTATATATACTATAAATATCTTTTTATTACATTGTTTTTTTTTTGTTATCATTGTAATCTATTTTATGTGTGGTGTATTATTGTGTTTTTATTTCATTATTAAATTAATAATATATATATTTTTTCTTTTAAATTGTTATACAGACATGTTTATAATTTTCTTAGTTTTTTTTTTATTTTTATTTAATTTTTATAATTTTTTTTTCATTTGGTTTGCTTGTTTTTTTTACTTATTTTTTTACTATTAATTTGTTTTTAGTTTAGTTTTTTTTTGTTTTGTTTTCGTAATTAATATTTTCATTCATTTTTTTTTTAAATATATGTATGTATATATATTTTATTTGTTTTCTAAATTATTACACATCATTTCATTTAATAAAGACCACATCCTCTTAAATTATTTGCAATTATAACATCGGTTACTGCATCGAACACAAATTGTATATTGTTTGTGTCTGTTGCACATGTCATATGACAATAAATTTCTTTTGAGGTTGATTTGTTTTTCGCTTCAAATTGAGCTTGAATATATGCAGCTGCTTCGCCATATTCTTGTCCTCCTAATTAAATAAAAAATAATAATAATCATAATGACAAAATTAGATAAAATAAAACAAAAAATGAAATAATAAAATGGAAAAAAAAATTAAAACTAAATTCTGAATAAAAAGGAGTAACAAAATTCGAATAAAAGAAATTTCTATAGTGACCATAGTAATTATGAATTTTTACATATGTATGAACTCCTTTTATTCGTATATTTATTTTATCTGTTATTCGTATATCAGAAATAATGATTTACCTGTATATTCTGGGAAACAGATTGTCAGTGGGCTTTTTCGAATTTTTTCCTCGAATAAATCTTTTTTGTTCAAAAATAATATTATAGATGTATCTGTGAACCATTTATTATTGCAAATTGAATCGAATAGTTTTAATGATTCTTGCATTCGATTCTGTAAATAACAATAAAAGGAAAAAAACGAAAAATGTGTTAATTAAAAATGAAATAGGAAAAAAAAGAATTTTCGTTTTTTTTTTCTTTTATTTATTTAAATAAAAAGCTATTCAAATAGGTAATTTGATTCATGATTTTATGTAAAAAAAAAAAAAAAAAGTTAAATGCAGAAGACGTGCATATATGCGAGTACATGCTAACAGAATAGTTTAAGTAGGTATCACTATTTCAGGTTTTTTGATATTTTATTCACATTCGAAAAATAAATAATAGAATTATAAAAATTTGAAGTGATTGTATAATGGATTGTTAAATAGAATCATATATTATTTATATAAAAATATTTTATACTATATGTATGTACCTTAATTGAAATTTTATAAAATGAAAGATTTGAAATGATTAAAATTTGATTATTACTCTATTTTTCTTTTATATTTATTATCAGCAGGGACGCAACAGCTCGATGTGAGCCAGGGCCTAATCATCATTACTGATGACAATATATAATCATCATTATTTTCTTTTATATTAAATTACGATATTATAACTGATTCGTTTGTAATTTGCAATCTATTGTAACATAATTATATATTTTTCTACATACTTTCAATTTGATTTCTTCTTGTCTTTTTCTTTGTATTATCACAATAATAAGTAGCATGCTTAGTAATTCAATTTATTATCACAGTTATGAACACATTGTTAACAAATATCTAAAGAAAATAATGTTGATTATTACAATATGAAAATTCACTTACATTTAAACATTTGTTTATACGTAAAATATATTTATATGATCTGCAATTTGCAATCACATGATAAAAATCGTATGTACTACATTGTATTGTACATAATATGTAATATTATATCCGTCTTACATATAAAAATTTTAAATAAATAAATACATTACATATCTACGTACATATGAAATAAATGTTAAATATACTAAAATGAAGATACAAAGAAATTCATTGATTTCATATGTTATGTTAAAAATTTTACGTTAGGTATTTTTTGATTTTTATTTCTTTTACGTAACATTTCGTGCATAGCTGATATAAATAATAATTTCATATTTTCTATTTTTCTATTATCTAATTGTAAATAAAACATAGGATATAACTAAATAATATGTAACGCACTATGTAGTACGTGGTACAGTACGGTTTTATAGATACAAATAAATGTAGATATATATACATACATCTGTATAAAAATTTATATACATTCTCGATATTTATACTATATATGTATATAGGTACATATATTGCAAATGAAATTATGATAATTTATATTTTAATGTTATGTTATTTTATGAAATCATCTTTACCTACTATAATTAAATATCTAAATAAAGTATTAAATTTCTTTTTTTTTTCTTTTTATTTTAATAATTTTAAATATTTACCGTGGTTTCATCTTCATGTAATACTTGATCATATTCAGACATCGCCACACAAAATATGATTGCTGTAACATCTTCGAAACAATGAATCCATTTTTTACGTTCAGATCGTTGTCCACCAACATCAAATAATCTATCAAATAAAAATAAAAATTTAAATTTGAAGAAAAAAAAAAATAAATAAATAAATAAATATAATTTTAATAATGCGATTTTATATAATATTTTAATTAAAATTCATTAAAATACGAAAAAATATTTTAAAAAAATACTTAATTTACATTTACATGTACGTACGTATAACTTGGTATAGTATAACTTACTTGAAATTTAAATTTTTAAATGAGAAATGAACTTCAACTATTCCAGTTGTTTTAACTCGTGTCCGTAATATATCTTGTTCCGTTGGTTGATAATCTTTTGCACCTAATCGATCTAGATCATCAAGGAAACTATAAAAAAAGAAGAAGACGACAAAAATACTTTGTTTTTAATTTAAGAAAAACAAAAAAAAACACATGTATATGACATTTTTATATGCTGCAAATATAGGTACTTCTTAAAAATGTATTCTTTTATAAATTTTTAAAAATATTCTTTTTTTTTAACTTTTTCTAAACCATCATAATTTTGTTTTAATTTTTCATGAACATACTATATCAATTTAATATCAGTTTAATTTATTTCAACTTAAAGAAACAAAAATGATCTGTATAAATTTTTGCAAAAATCCATTAAATACCTAATTTTTATACATGAACGTATATTGTATGTTTGTATGTATCATATATTGGAGCTATTATATCATATATAGTATGTATGTAATCAACTCGATAATTGTTCATGTAACGTATACGTATGGTACAAAGACTATACAGGTATCCCGTGCAAAGACTGTACAGGTATCTTCTTTTTACGTCCTCTTTTGATGACGTCATTACGTGTATTAGTATTAAGTAGTAAGGAAAAATAACGTGATATGCGAGGAAAAAATAATTAATAATTGTTTATATACATACGTGTCTGTGTAATTTTTTGTAATTGTATACCTAATTATAACTTTTTGTGTGATTTCGGAAAAATATGCATGTTTCCAACAACAAATTTTAAATCACCTTTTAAAAAATTCAAAACAAATTACCTAGATGTAAATAACGACAAAAAAAACCATTATTTTGAAGTAGAATTTATTTTTTTAATTAAGGAGTACAATATTAATTTAATTTCTTACGAAAGAAATAAAAAGATTGAAAAATTTTATCATAAAAGTACGCGTTTTAATTCAAAACATAATTTTCCTATAAACACTAATTATATAAAACACGTGGTGACGTCACAGCCGTTTAGATATGTTACCTTTATAGTCTTTATGCCATGACGTATACGCATGAAATGTTGATTTTTTTTTGTTTCTCCTTTATTGAATAATTTAAATCTGCTTTTGTAAGCATGCATACATAATAAAAAATGTTTCGTAAAACTTTAAAATATGTACAACGGTACAATATGCTTACATAAGTTATATGCTTTGCATGTATGGATAATACATGATAATACCAAGTAATCTAGTATATGTACCTGCATAGAGCGATTTAAATGTCTAGTTATTGAAGCAATATTGAAACTTTAATAATGTTCATTTTAATACAAACTAATTGTATTAATTATACAAAAAAACAAAAATAAAATAAATAATAATAATAATAATTTTTATTTTACTTTTATTGGATTTGGTCTTTTACTTTAAAAATAAAAATGATTTATAAGACCACGACTAAAAATTTGAAAATTTCAATTTTGTTTTGCATACATACATATGTATGTATGTACCAATATTACTAATATTACGTAGGTACCTGTATTTGGTTTATAACATTAAAGGTACGTGGACACGGTAGAGAAATTCATGTAGAGCTCTACCTCAAATGTCAAAAAAATATAGTAGAGACGTGTAAACACCCTTGTAGAGCTCTACGTAGAACTCTACGTACGTCTCTACGACAGAGTTTTTGGTAGAGAAAGCTTTATCGTGTAAACACTTCCTCGTAGAGAACTCTACGTTTTTTTGACAGCTCTACCAGCTCTATTTAACTAGTTAAATAGAGTTGGTAGAGTTTTCATATTATGATATTGATTTTTTGTTGTTTGACCTATCATAAATATTTTTGAATATGATAATATTAATATAATAAAATACATGCATACATACTATATGTACATGAATATTTTAATATAATAAAATATTGTAATAAAATTATATTATAATAAAATTTATATTATATTATATTATATTATAATAAAATTATAATATTATAATAATATTTTAATATTTTATAATATTATTTATAATATAATTTATGATAATATAATAATATTTATAATAACATTTTATAATAATTATAATATTTTATTTTAATTATTATTTAGTAATAAATAAACTGCAAGTGCAGCAGACGTTTGTGTTTGTCTAGCCGACATTTTTAATATTTTCTTTAAAAAAAAAAAAAAAAAAATCTACCGAAATAAAAATCTCTAGAATAAAATGTCTACCATGTAAACACTACGTAGAGTTTCTGATAGACCTCTACTAAAAGTTTCTCTACTAAAAAGCTTCGTAGAGAAACTTTCAGTAGATTTTTGTTTCAATGTAAACAGTCTGCGTAGAGCTCTACAATGGATGACGTATTCTTTTGTAGAGCTCTACATGAATTTCTCTATCGTGTCCACGTACCTTAAATGTGCATTATTAACTTTATTTTTTAAATATTTTCACTACAAGTCTTATGGGAGCATATGTGTCTTTATCTCATAATTTTCAATAAGAGCATCTCATGAGCAATGTTACCACCAGTCTTAATATTTTCATACAGTATGAAATTATTTTTTTGATAATCAATATACGTAGGTACAATTTATGTAAAATGGTATGTACTACTTTTCGTAATTTTCATAAGGCTTTGTAATAAAAATATTTAAAAAATAAAATATAGAATATTATTATCATCTATGTTATACGTAACGTACAAAATATTTATTAAATACATACTCGTACATGTTTGAAATCAATTTATTTATTTATTTATTTTTTTTTAAATAGACTTCAACATACATACATATGTACCTATAACTTGATATAACCATAAGTTTTAAAAAAAAATATCACACAAAAACGTACTTACATACTCATTTTATCAATTGAATATCAAGGAAAGTAAAAAATTCAATGAAAAAAAAGACAGACTACTCGTATATGGTTATATAAAACATGGTTATATAAAATAGATATGTATATACTTCTATTTACTACACATATCAATTTAAATGCTTCCTTTTTAACAGAATATATTGTATTTATATCAAAACTATGTCAAAATATTTTTACATTTTAATTAGGTACATATATAGTGACTGGTTAGTTGTTGGTTAGTAACGAAAAACAAAAACCTACGTTATTTTTCTCCTCTTACAACGTAAATTTAATATACATACATATGTTTATGTACATCATAGTACCTACATACATATGTATGTACATATATTATGCTCATTAAAGTGCACTTTTGTGGCAATTAATATAGAAAATTCTATTATACAATGTAAAATTTCACGATATTTAATGGCAATTTCTAAAAGAGACACCCAGTCAAAAAAAAAAAGCAAACATTGTTTTTAATATTATTCCCATATACACGTATCATACATACATACATACATATATTGCATATAATGGTTTACTAATTTTCTCTTTATTGTAGGTGCAATTAAAATGCATGATATAAATAAAATGATCATAAAATTTATACACATACATTATGTACATATGTATGTAATATTTAACAAAGAAATGAAAAAAAAATGAAACAGGAAAATACTAAAAATGCATTTATTATTGCAAAAGTGCATGTATCCGTGCGTATGACTATGGCAAAAATTTAGTATATCCTGTCTAAGTACCTGTATATACATACAATATATGTATATGTATTTATGTAGATATTAATTCTGTTGTCGATTTTTCTTTTTTGTTTAGTTCAATTTATTAAAATTTTGATTAATTAAATTTTCGTTACTCAACTTTCAATAAAAATTTATCGAATATTACAAATGAGTGCATCATATGTGTGTAATTACACCTATATTTATGCATATTCATATTTAGTATATTGTGGTGTAATATGCATATGAATGAACATATAAAAAATTTCGTTTTTTTTATAGTATTAATTAAATTTTATTATGTAATACAAATGTATATGAATACACCTGATGGATATGCATACGTACATACATGTGTATGTATGTATTAAACTTTTGTGTGCTACTAAAATAAAGTAATTGGAATTGGATTTTATTATACCAAAGATTATATAAATATACATAATATAGATACAATAATAAATAATTAAGCCGCTCATGTTGGATATGGTGATGCAAGTTCATTATTTAAAATTCTAAATTATTTAAAGTTTTAGATTTGCATTCTCTATGAACTTAAAGTCTATACATAATTTTTAATACTTTTTGCATAAATTCTAATCAAAGAATACATACATATGTATGTATATTCTGTTATATCCTGTAATATCAAAGAATATATTATTCTGAATTATGTGATAAATTCGATTTTGGAAAATTTTGTACTTGCCTCACTTTCAAAACTAACGACTTATATAATTATTCAATTAAATATTAGAGAAATAACACAGATCCATGCACATACTACATACATATTCTCTTTAAAACAACCTTGTATTTTTTTTTAACTGTGTGTGTACAAAAAATATATTTACGTCATATAAAAAGTGTAGGTTAATGAAATAAAAAACAAAAAGACCGTTTTTGTTTTTTTTTTTAATTGAGAGAGCAAACAAAATAAATAAGCAAAAGAAGTTGATTATTGATTTTATTAATTTAAGAGTTCTTTTACATTTTAAGTGTATTATAAATACTTAATACATTTGTATACATACCTATATAACTACACATGAATGTTGTGTGTAAAAAATGTATGTACAATGGTTGCCGTCGACAACAAGTGGTTTGTCAATATGAAAATAATAACAAATAATGAATCTTTATTTAATTTGAAGGTGTTTCTTCCCTGTATTATCTTTTCTATTTTTCTTATGTTCATTTTTCTATATTTAGAAAATTATATGTAGGTATTATTTGGTATTATTTATTTTTTTTTTTACCTTTTGTTTAAATTGATTTACAGTTCATTAATTTTTCTTTTTTGTTTTTCTTTGAAAAACTTTAAATCATTACATCATTATTTTATTTGAATTGGACTGAATTTGAATACCTATACCTATAATTTTTTTTTTCTTTTTTTTTTAAACGGTAATAAAGATCAAAAATGTTGGTAGACAATAAATTCACTAAAAAATAAATAATTACAATTAAAAAATAAAAAATAAATTTAATGAAATTTAAATTTTTTTTTTTTTAGATGTAATGTGTAACGTATATTTAGGTGTATAATTATTATGATTTGAACTTTTTTATTTAAATATAAAATTATAATGTTAAAACATAAATACAAAATATGTTAAATAAAATTAAACAAGTTTCAAATATGAAATTTCTAAATTCCCATTATGAAGATATTTTAGAATATAATCATTCTTATAATTTTGTATAAATTCGTAGTGTATCTATATTTCGAATAGGTTATGGTTCTTGGTTTAGTTCAATTTTTCTTTTGAAATAATGTAGGTGTTATTAAAATATTAATTTATTCTTTTATTTTCACTCTTTTTGTTTTTTTATTTTATTAATGTAAAATAAGAAAAAAAAAATCATTATTTTTCAACTTCAGTGAATAAATGAGTTATAACGAAATTATTACCATGAATATTTAAAAATAAAAAAATCTGAATTTTTTAATATTACATATGTATGTAATATACATATACATATACGAACGTATGTAAATAATTTATGTATGCTTATGTAAACATTACAAATAAAATATACTCCCCTGTAAAACATATTATTCATCTATGAAGAAAAATTATTGTTTATCTATAAAAGGTTACATTGTGTAAGAAGGAGAAATAAAATAAAATTTATTATTAAAATATGTATGTATATACTATATATCATTCGTACATATTTAATTATTCAATCAACTACATGATTTTACCACTTTTTTTTCGTTATTTTGTCTTCTTTCTTTTACACATTATAATGATAAGACAAAATTTTGTAATTTTGATATTATGAAGGACAAAAATTCTATTTTATTTAAAAAAAAAAAAAAACACCCTAAAATTCAATGTCAAAAAATTTAAGATAAACAATTATTTTTATAATTGAATAAAATATGAGAATAAAAATGAATCAATAAATAATTATATACATACATACATACGTAGAGATTTTGTTTGTTTCTTTGTTTCGGCGAAAAATATTACATAGAAAAAATATATGTATGTATGTATGTATACAAAAAAAAAATGAAACGCACAAAAGTTGACATTGAAAAGTTGGCATAATGTAAGAAAATAGAAATAAATAAACAAATAATAATAAAAATAATGATATACCTTTATGCTAGTGTCAACTGTCCAGACAGAAATTTAATCTAATGTTTTTCATGTCATAACAGTTGCTATGGTAATAAAAGGCTATCGAATATAAAATAAGGGTAAAGAAAAATAAAATGATCAAGAGAGGGAACAAAAAAAAATTAACAAACATTGTTTTATTCATCAATAAACAATTTTGTTTTTTAAATAAACACGTAAAATCAATGTAATCATAATGTGTGTGTCGTATGAGTTTGATACATACTATAAATTTTATAATATTTATGTATCCTTAGTTAATTTAACAAATTTAAAGTAATTTTACTCGTTTTGATTTCCCTTTTGATTTATGTATTTATGTAATGCATTGTTGCAATTTAAAAGAAATATATATAAAAATAAAAAAAAAAACAATGATTTATTTATAAAAAAAAACCCCTTTTTATGCATTATAAAATATGCACACATACATGAATAATGTTATAAATTATATGATGATTATTTAAAAGCAAAAATTGCATTTCATAATAAATTATATATGTATGGTATGTACATAGTATGATAAATGCATGATATGTTACTTATAGTAATAAAATTGCAATTAAATGTTATTCAACCGCAAAACAATACGAATAACATCAATTGTAACGCATGTACCTACATATGTATATACCATCAAGCACAATATATAGATTACATACATTGACGTAATGTAAATTACATTATTTAATGTAATGCTTAGAATCTATAACAAAAAAAAATACAATAAATAAATAAATAAAAATAAGTAAATACATACATGTAATTTAAATAATATATTGAATAAAAATTATGACAAAAATATCTATTCTATTACAGAATGAATATGTATAAAAAAAGAAAGTAAATGTATATACATTAAAACTGTAATTACAAGGTATGTACATACATATGTATGTATATGTATGTTTCACTCAATTGAAAATAAACACATGTTCATTATGTAACATATATTACATATTCACATGTATAAATATGTACATATATAATATTATATATACGTCTATTTGTAAATTATGTTAATTAATATAATTTTTACAACGTATGTATGTACATACATACATATGTATGTACATATGTATATAAACCAAATTGAATAAAGAGAAATGCATTTTAATCTTTTAAAGAAATATAATCATGGAAAACAAATTCAAAAATACAGAAAAAAAGGAAAATACATATTTACTGAAAATGAATTTTTAAGAAAAATCTAAATTTGTAGATTTAGAGACTTTATATCAATGAAGGTTTTCTATCTTTTTCTTTTTTAAATTAAGGACTACAAATGTTAGGTATGGAATGTTGGAAGAAAGAATGTGAAAAATAATATTTATTTTAAGATAAAATATTTTTGATTAAGAAAACCAAAAAAAAATTACAAAAACGTACCAATTCATATTTCCTGAAAATTAGAAATATGTATGTATAGTATATATACATATGTATATAGTTTTTTCAAATTTTTCTCATTTTTTTAAATTTTCTGATTCAATAAAAAAACTAAATTTAATAAATGAATTTGAAATAAAAGATATTTTGAAATTTTTGAATTAAATAAATACATGCATTAAAATGTAAAAAAAAGTAATTAATTGCATGTTGAAATGCAATCATTAATTTTAAATTTTTTCCATGAAAGTAAATTTATTTTATAATTTTTTTTTTAAAGCTACGGTGTATGATATAAATTTTGTTAATTATATTTCTCTTTTATTTGTTTAATCTTTCAGGTATGTATTTAAATTTTCAATATACCTAGTTATATACTATGTCCACTAATTCTATTCAGGTCAGGCTTTATAAAAATGGCATAAAGTAGTACTACTTTACATGATTGTATAGGTATATTGATAATTTAAAAAATTTATCTTATATTGTACGAAAATTTTAAAAATTATGGTGATAGAGCTACTGGAACACTCTAATTATAAATTATGAGAGAAGAATAAAGACGTATAGGTATGCTTTCATAAGGCATTAACTGCACATACCTAGTAGACAGAGTATACATGGCTTACATCAAGTTACATATAGCTATTTTTTAATAGAAAAATAATTTTAATTTTTTTTCTAGTGTTAAGAAGACTGAAAAATATTAATTCATACTCTCACTCTAAATGAAAAGAAACTTTGATTGCTTTTTATTGTTTATGTAAAATGTACAGGTACATATGTACCTATATATATATATAATATAAAAATTGCATGTATGAATGCATAACAATAAATTCCTAATGATAGTCTATATTAAAGTGAGTTTACATTACTTGATTTGTCAAATATGATTTATGATTTCACAAGAATGATGTTATATATGACTTGCCACGACAAGTGTCACTTCCATTTGTTTGTATGTATTCACACTATTTGATTTGTCAAACAAAACATTGAATTTTATTTCACGTTATATCAAAGACAAATCAAACTGAAATAGAACAAGTTCTAATTTTAAATTGTCAAATTCGACACGGCTTGATATGTCAGTCCACAGGAGTTCTCACTACCTGACAGCATTTTCGACAAAAATCAAATCAAATCATATTTGACAAATCAAGCAGTGTAAACTCACTTTTATCTGCATTGTCATATTTTATGCACTAATAAATAAATCACAGTAAAAAAAAACTGAGACTTATAAATATAAACTGTGTAGATATTATCAAAAAATATGAAAATCCAAGAATTCTTATTGGGCTTTTAAAAATTTTTCAGCCGATAGAGTGGTTCGGGCGATGAAAGAGGACGGCATGAATGAGTTTTTTTAACGTAAATTTTTTAGATCAGAGCCTAGGATAGTACATAGTAAAAAATGTGTAATTTCAAGTTAACATATATACATACATACATACATATATCATAAAATTTCATATATGTATATTATTTTTTCTTTTTCGCGTCGATTTTTTTCATATTTTACACTTTTCTTTTACTTTTCATATCAGACAAAAATATATACACAAGTACAACCTATAAACCCATAAATTTGTGTACGGTCGAAAGATATGTGTACAGAATATTGCACGTATGTATGTATATATAGTATTGTATTTATAATTAACAAAATCAAGTTATTAGGTTTCTGGTACAATATGTGTACAAGGACATATAGGACTCCACGTGTAGTGTATACTTATATTTCATACCTACGTATACGATACATACAATCATATTTTTATTTATCATTACCAAAAAAGTATGAATATTGAATTCCCCAAAAATCAAAATTTAACATTCAACCGATCATATTCAAAATACATATATTGTTTTTCCCATACAATACATTACAATTTGAATTTACATTTTGTATTTCTATCCTCGTTTTTTTATGTAATAAAATTTATGACCCTTCATATGATCGTACGGTGTCTTCCAGAATGCGTACAATTAGATTGCGTCCACCACAAAATTCGTCCAGATTGTGTACACAAATTTTTAACGTATGTAATAGCAGCGCATTCAAAAACCGAAGTGTCCAGATTGCGTACAGATTTTATTTAAACCTTTTTTGTTTCTTTTGTACCTGAAAAAAATTGTTTTTTTTTATATACGGGTTTGTTTATATACATTTGTGTTAAAGTTTGATGTCCTTTGTTTTGTTTATATACATGATTTTTTATTTCAATTTTTATTTATATATACTTTTAAATCATATTTTGTTTTTTAAATAAATTCCATGTATAGTTTTAAATTAAAAAAAAAAAAAAAAAAAAACATTTTTCATTATATTTTGTGGAGACTTTGGGCTCCTTATTTGAATAAAATTAATTTCTTTAATCAAACAGGTATGTTAAGTGTTTTTTTTTTATTTCCATTTTTTTATATGTATTTTTTTAAATATTTTTCTTATATTTTAGCCCTTTTACTAAAGACAGGCGACGGCTTTTAAGTTTCATTAAAATCGTCATCTGTCACCAAAAATTTTAGCAAATCAAACTTAAGAACTTTTTGAAGTTTTATGAACTTCATTTGATATAATTGGATGGGGAACTAAAATTGGAAATTTCCATTCATTTCAACTGTAGTTTGTGAATATTAATTCATTACACACCGTCGAACGCTTATGAAAAATTTTCCTCATGAGTAAAATCACGAAATTGTTTTTGTTCGCCTTCTCCGTTTCATTTTATTTTTCGATTTTTGATTTATGAGTAAAAATAGGATCATGTAAGATAAAAGTCATATGCTTTTATTCACTAGATCCATTTAAAAATTTATTCAGTTGTCAAATTATCATCTATTCTCCTAGTTTTGGTTATGTTATGAAATTATGTAAAATAAATAATGGATAAAAATTCTTTCTAATTTATTATTTATTATTTACATTCGATTTATTTAATTTTTAAAATATTTTTGGTAATTTTTTCAACACTTAAATTGATGCATATTTTGATTTTATCCTATGTTTACTGCATGACAGCGAAAGAAAATAAAACGGAGAGGAAAATAAGAATATGGCACAAAACAGAATGTGAAAAAAAGAAGAAAATTTGTTTACGAAATTAAAAACCCGCGGGTACCGGGCTACCTGACACTCTCCTCACTTTCCCTCGCCTAGTAAACTGGAATTATTGGAAAGTGTATACTGGAATTATTGGAAATAAACGCTTTGTGTAAAAGCAATCATTGAAACTTATTCCAATACGTCTGTCAAAGGCCTTATTCCAATTTGCACATATTTAGTTCTTCTGTTTATTTTTCAATTGTTAAACTTCACAACATATGCCATTTTTGTCAAACAGAAAAACTAAATACATATGTGCAAAAGCAAAATTTAAATAAAATAACAAAAATAAAAAAAAACAAAAAATACATATAAAAAAATTGAAATAAAAAAAAAAAACAAAAATACATACGAGTACATATAAAAAATTGAAATAAAAAAAAACCTTTTTAACATACATATGTACCTGTTTGATTAAAAAAGTTAATTTTGTTCACATAAGGAGTCCAAAGTCTCCACAAAATATAATGAAAAATGTTTTTTATTTTTATTTTTAATATGAAACTATACATGTGATTTGTTTAAAAAACAAAGTATAATTTAAAAGTATATAAACAAAAATTGAAATAAAAAAGTATATAAACAAAAGAAAGGCCATCAAAATTTAACACAAGTGTGTATAAACAAATACGTATATACACAAAAACAATTTTTTTTCAGGTACCAAAGAAACGAAAAAGTTAAAAAATAGTAAAAATAAAATCTGTACGCAATCTGGACACTTAAGTTTTTGAATGCGTTGCTATTTCATGCGTTAAAAACTTTTGTACGCAATCTGGACGAATTTTGACGTGTACGCAATCTGGAAGACACCTTTTTTCATACATTTTACAGTGTGTCTCCATAGTCAATATTGCCCTAGAAAGCAATATTTCTAAAATTTATAAGAAACAGAAAGAAGAAGAAGTCTCAAATATACTGAAATGTCAAATATATTGCCGCAATATTTCAAGAAACAATATTGCTCCCTGAGGCAATGGCAATACTGCCTATTAGGAAATATTGCCGGCAATAAAGGGTCTCCATTGCCGGCAATGGAAATATTCCCATTGGAGACCCTGATTTAATACATTTTTTCGTTGAATTTAGTACTCACAATATTGTGAACGTTAGTTTTTGAATAAAACGGTAGCACTGAGTACTGATATCAGTCAATACTGGTATCAATCGATACGTCGATTTTGTACAGTTTGCAATATCTAGGAGATTTATAATATTTATGATATTATATACACATTCAAATAGGTACATACATATATTGTACGTTGTGCATGTAAAAAAAAATATAATTTTGTATTACATATACCTATATAATAATTACAATTACAAAAAAATATATATAGGTACCTTTATATATTACTTCAGTTCTTTTAATTTTTTTTTTACGTAATATACGTAATTTAACTTAATTCATAAAAAAAGAAAGTAAAAGTAAATAAATAAAAACAGTATTAACTATAAATCGTATGCATACATAATATATGTATATTAAAGTATATTAGCTACACAGAGCCAGTGCTATCGTTTTTCAAAACTTGAAATCAATATAACATGTTCGAAAAAAGCGTGAAAATTAAATATTACATTTAATTCATAATCGGCCTATATGAAGCAAAAACAAATTTATGGATTTTAAAATAAACAATTATAGTAAATAATAAAAAATAATTAAAATTAAATTTATTCACATTTTGTATACATATAAATACATGTAATTCTAAAAAGCAGTATTTTCATCGAGATGACGGTATTGCAATATCAGTCATTAAAAAAAGTAAAAATAACTACAATTACAGCAAAGTGAAATGTATAATATTGAATGATTACACGATGACAAAATAATATTTTGTGATGATATTTCCTCATTTATAAGTTTACATCATACTTTTAAATTTATCATATTATGTATAGTATAGGTATATGCAGATATATGTATGTATGGACATCCATACATACATATACATACATATGTAAATTATGTATAAACAAAAGGGCAGATATGTACACATTTTTATATATACCTATATAATGGGCGTATGTATATATCTCATGAACGTTGTACATACGCTTTTACGTATAGACCGTTTTTATAATACTAAAAAATATATGTATATATGTGTGTATATATATAAGTGTTTTAATTTAATACAATATATGCATTATTAAATAAGTGGTACCAAAGTGATATGTTTACGTATAACCATATGATACATACTATATGTATGTATAAGTATCATATTCATTATATTTAGATCACCCACCACCATTATTCATCATTATCATCATCGCCATCGTTATGGGAATGCAATTTCTACAAATCAAGTCTCTATTTAAAGAACTAAATAAAAAATATATAAAAAAAATACATCTTTATTACTTTCATTTATTTATTTTCATATATGTACATACATATACATACCTATATACATATGTATGTATACTTTTTTTCTATTTATTAAAGGAAATTTTCGTTTGCTCGTACGTGTATATGTGAAAATCATATATGCGTATTATCTGGTATTATGTACCTAGTAGGTATGTATTATATATGTATATAAATACATATGTACGTATATGTATGTACACTATTTCGAGTATAAAGTAAACTGCCAAGCATATAGAAACATACATATAAGAGGTCAAGGTATAAAATTTTAAATGCTTTTTATTTACACTTTGATATTATGAAAATGTCACATAAAATTAACAGCATGATAGAAATTTTTAATTTTTCCTTTTTTGTTTTTTCTTTATATAGGTACATTTTATATTTCTATTTTTTTTTTTTTTAATTTTATTTTATGTTCTTTAGGTTGTATAGTTTTTCCTGAAACTTTTCTTCCATTCAATTTTTTTTAAGTTTTTCTCTTCCTTGTTGATATTTATGTACACATACATACATATGTATCTATGTACGCATGCATGTGTACATATAAAAATTATAGTGCCATATTACGCGTATACGTACATATGTATGTACCTAAATGTTCCTTTTTTGAAATGACTACATAATCAACTTCATTATTCTACGTACATACATACGTATGAAATATTGTAATAAATGTTTAAATATACCCTCATGTATATGTATATGTATAGGTATATGTATATAATATATATTTTGTTATGAATCATTGCAGTAGGAGAGCTAATTTAAAACAGAAACACATAACTCGAAGGGCCCAAGATGAATAGGGGCCTATTACAGATGAAAAAGGTAAATTTATTCCTGTACATAAACATTTACGTAAGAAAAATAATACCAAAAAAAGTTTTAATACCCCAGTTTAATAGCTATTTTGATTCATAACAAAAACCATGTATTTTTTGTAATTATCTTTTTTAAAACAATGTCGATGTCTAAGAAGCATCGCCTTACAGCCCGAATGTTGATCCTATAGGGCACCTTTGGGTTTTCTTAGACTCAAAACTAAGAAAACAAAAGAAATTAAGTGGTATTTTAAATTTTAAAGAAGGATTACAAGATGAATGTAATAAAATTACACAAGGTTTTGTTGATAAACTTGTGGAGGCCATGTTTCATGCTTAATGGCCACCAGGATGTGTAAGAACATAAAGGGGCCTATACTCGGTATTAAGCGAGACAAAATATTGACGAAATCGTCAATAACTCATGTATTTAATAAAATTATTATCTTATTTTCAAGTACAAAAATAGACTGTTCCAAAACTTTTTCGCAGGTTTTTTTTCTAGTTGTTTTCATTATTATCCTTTTGTGGGTGTTCTACGCGATATTTTCGCTCCGTTTTTTTTTTTTTATTTTTGAACTAGACAATCCAGAGAATATTTTAAATCAATTCATATGTACAATTTTTTGAGAGAATATATACTTATAGTATACATATTTTAATAAAGTACATATGTGTTCCAAAACTTTTTCGCACCTGTGTATGTACATATGCATGTATGCACATATTTGCATATAATGTAGGTATGAATAAAATCATAAGAGTTCTATATGAAGGCAGTGAAAACTTGAAAAGGAAAAAAAAAACGAACTGAAAATAAAGGGATGAAATCATATTCTTGTCTTTCTTTTTATATTTAATTTTGTTTTTTCTTGTTGTTAGAAATTCGAAAAATTCATTCAAGTTTTATTCTTAATTTGAAAATTTTTATTTAACATTTAAAATATTATGTAAAAATTTGAAGAGAGAAAAATTAATTTCTTTAAAAAATAAAATCAAAATATGTATTTATCTATATAAATAATACACGTACGAATGTACCTTTTTTTCAGTTTTTTTTTTTAATTTCACTTTTTACAAAATTCTAATTTTATTTTCAGAAGAAGTAGGAATACGTAAATACAAAATTTATAGGTATACCTATTTTTCATAGTTTGTTTCTGTTCCGTTATTTATCCATCTATACCTACATATTTTTATTAAATATTTAAAAATAGGAAATTTTTATCAGTGTAAACATTTTTTTTAAGGGAGACAAAATAACCATATATAATAAAATATATATTAATAACCATAAATAAAACATCCTAAAATCATAACCATATAAAAACATCCAAAACAAGATAAATTATTCAAAATTATAACATAAAAACAGCCAACTTAACCTAACAAAACCTACAATAGTAAATCTTGTACAAAATGGACTGCAATAAAATGGATAAAAGGCCCAAGTATAAAAGTGAAGTAAAGTGTAAAAAAATAAAAGAAAATAAAGAAAGATTGACAAATAATGCACAAGAAGTGATTATAAAAAGCAAACTCTAGCTTATATATTCGTTTATACATATAATAATCGTACTAGTATCAACAAGTGAAATTGATACAACACAAAACAGTCTTTTTAAAGACTATCTATCAATTTATAAACACGAAATTCTACAATCAACATCTATGAAACCAACAATCAACATATATTAAAACATTACATTGGAACGCAGGGGGCATGTCACAAATGAAGAAAGATCAGATACATCAAATACAACATGAAAACGACATAAACTGCTTCATAATAACAGGATCAAATATAGGACCAGAACAAGAGAAATATATTACAATATAGCACAATATAAATCTAATTTGTATTTAAAAGTAGGCAGATCGCAAGTGGTGTATGGGTCGGTACCAAAAATATACTTACACATACATACATTCAGAGTAGTTAAAAACATGATTATAGAGGAAAATGAAGACAAATCAGAAATAATAGAAATACAAGTGTTGAAAAATAACAAAAAGTTTTACATATATGGCATATACAGTCCACCAAATAACAGAAAACTTAACCTTGATATAATACAAGCAAATAAAAACACATTATAACAGGTGATTTAAATGCACACACCCCGATGGGGATATAGTGCAAACAACGAGGCTAGGAAAACAGTAGAAGACTTTATTGACTCCACGTCAATTACATATTGAATTCAATATATAATGATCAAGACCCTACAACATATCTACATTATACTGAACACTCAACAAACCCTGATTTAATGACACACACAAATATAAAACCAGAATACTATGGAATTTTAATAAAGCCAACTGGCAACAATTCACTACACAACTAGAAGAAAATATAGATACAATAGAACAAAAAAAATATTACTACAAAAATTAAACAATTTACAACAATATTATTAAAAGCAGCAAGAAACACTATACCAAGAGGAAAAGTCAAAAAGTTCAAACTATTCTGGAATACAAAATTAAAAGAATTAAAAAAAAACAAAGAGATATGGCGAGAGATAAGGCCGAAAAAGAAAAAGAAGAACATTTAGTACAAGAATGGAGAAATATAGACGCCAAATTCAAAAAGAAATAAAAATAACAAAGCAAAATAAATTCACACAATTCATTTTAAACCTAGACATGCCTAGACTATAGAACACAAAGTAATAAAGTGTATAAATTCATAAATTATATAAATGGTAAATCCGAAAAAGCATATACTGAACCGATAACAAATAACGACAAAGTAATAGAAAATGATAAACAAACAGCTGACCTTTTTAACAAATATTACAAAAACATTGGCACAATAAATAGTAACTTAAAAAAGTATATAAGAAATATAAAAAAAGAAACTAACAACACCAGAAACATACACCATAACAAACATAAAGGAAATAACTTTACTATGGCTGAATTAACATTAGCAATAAAATCATTAAAAAATAAAAAACAACCCGACCCAGATAATGTACATCCAGAACTAATCAAACATATTGGAGAAAAAGCGAAAACAACCTTACTACAGACCTACAATGAAATATAGAACCACAGAAATAATATACCACATTTGTGGAAAGAAGCTACTTTAATTTCAATACTCAAACCAGGTAAACCAAGCAATAGAATAGACCAATATGTTTAACATCAATGTTAGCAAAAACAATGGAAAGGATGATTGTAAACAGATTGAACTATTATTTGGAAAAAAATAACATAATAACTAAAGAACAAATGGGATTTAGACCAAACCGAACAACAGTACATCAATCACTAAGATTAACACAATACAAAAATGAAACATTTAATGAAAGAAAAGATGTCTTAGCTATATTTACTGACTTTAAATCTGCTTTTAATATAGTGACTAAGGAAATACTATTACAAAAAATGAAAAATATGAAAATAGATGCACAAACAACCAGCTGGGTTAAAGATTTTCTGATACAAAGAAAAATAACAACTAAATGGAAACAGATGAAATCTAAAAAATTAAACGTCAAAGTTAGTCTACCGCAAGGCATGGTATCAAGCCCTACTTTATTCAATATATATGTATAATATATATAAATGATCTCCCATCTGCAGTTAAAATAGAAGATGACATAAAAGTAGGAATGTTTGCAGATGATGTGGTTATATATTTTAAAGAAAATCTAAATAAAATAACAAAAAAATCACTAGAACAAAAAAGTAAATAACATCCTAAATAGATTATCAAAATGGTCAGCAGATAACAACATGCAAATTAATACACAAAAAACAGTATACCAAATCTTTAGCCTAAAACATTAAATAAAAAACAATAAATTCAAAATAAATAATGACTACATTCAAAAAAGCAATGAAACTATATACTTAGGTATCACACTAGCCAACAAATTAAATTATATCAATCAGGTAAATAAAATTATCGACAAAGTACAAAAAAGAACGAACATACTAACAAGATTAATTAGCCTCAAATGGGGCGGAACAATGCGACTACTAAATGATACCAAAGAAGTTTAATGATACGTACAATACATATATAAAACCTATTCTAAAATATGGGGGAGAATTATTAACCACAACTTCAAAAAAAAAAAGATAAATTGGAAAATGCACAAAACAATGCACTCAGAATATTCCCAGGAGCCGTTAAAACGACACTGATACATGCACTAAGAAGAGGAACTAATAATATAGCAATTAAGGATGAACATAAAATATTAAAAGCACAACTACATCTAAAGCTAATTTCAGATATTAATCATGATTGATTGAGAAATAAAAGAAATAAAAGAAATAACATCATTAAAAAATACAAAAGTTTAAAAGAAATAGTACATAAAGAAACACAAAATTTAATTACAGGTAAAGTTGAAAACAGCACGTATAACCTATGTAATCAAATAGAATTCGCAGAAATATTATCCTCAATAGAATTACTAGACAAAATAGATTTAAAAAATTATAATGTAAACAAAATGCTACAATTAACACTGGAAGTTATAAATAATAAATATCCTCATGATATATGGCTCCATATTTACACAGATGGATCACTGACAGACAGCAATATGGGAGCAGGTGCAGAAATCTACTGTACAGAATTCGCAAAATTTTGTACATTGGGTCCAGGGTCAATTGTATTTGAAGGAGAGTTAACTGGCATACTAAATGTTCTACGCCACTTACTGTATAGAAAGTTGAATAGCATGAATATAGCAATATTTATAGACTCGAAGTCAGCAATACAAACCATAGTAAATTATAAAATAATAGAAAATAAAATAACTAACGAAATTAGAAAACTATACAAAAATCCCACATCCCAGCCCATCCCACATCGGCCTACCAGGAAATGATAAAGCAGATACACGAACAAAAAAAGACACAAAAATCCTTCAAAAACCTACCGAATCCATATACCTCGAAAGAAAATTAGATTATGTTAAAAAATCTATTAGAAATAAAAACATAGGCGAAGATAGAAGATTATTAATGAATAAAAAATATGAAAATATAGAGAACAAATGTAAAGAAATCGAAAAAGGACCAAGAAAAATACAGTTGCCATATTCAGATTAGAGACTGCCTTCAAAGTTATCTACATAGATTTAAATTAAAATCGGACAACTGTTGTCCCTTATGTGGACAACAAAATATGAATGCAGCACACTTATTAGTTTGCAGACGACTGGACCAGACACTTCAGAACAACAACGATATAGCTGCTTTATACTGGAAGGCCAGAAGAAAAATGGCGTAAGCCAATAACCAAACCCATTGTTAAACAACAACATTTTTTAAAATTTACTCTTAATTTAATTAGTTTTTTTTTTTCGGTGGAACATTTTATTTGGTTGCATATAAAATAAATTTTATATTAATAAAAAACAAATTTTCTAATAAACAAAAAAAAAAAAAAAATTAATTACCTTCGTAGCCATATGTTATCTTATAACATGTTATAGGTAACAAGTTTAAATGTTCTAACTAATAAAATTCTAATTTTATATTATACGTATATGTATATGTACCTACCTATACAGTCATTTTTCCTTTTATTTTTTATAACCACTATCATGTGTTTTTTATTCTATATTAATTATGTATATAAGAATACAATGCAGTTTGTAAGTACAATAAAAAAGAATTCTATAAATTATGCAGATATATGTATATAATGAATGTTATATATACATAGGTATATGTATGTATACGTATACACTTAGGTATTTTTATAGTTTTTCATGCAAATATTAAATTTTAACACTGTACATACATTATACGTATGCATGTATTAAAGAAATTCTATAAAATGACATGACAGTAAATTAAATGAATTATAACGTTTTTATTTGAGTGCGTGTACCCTCTATAAATTTTATGTTTAATTTACATATAAAATTTTGTTATTTTTTTTCCCTTTTTGGGCTATTTTTTATATTACACTTTTTTTTTTATATGTAAATGGGGAATTTTCATTGCTTTTTATATTACGATGATTATTACCATATTTATTGTACCTAGTCTAGTTTATAAGGTACATATGTATATATTTCTTCTAATTTACATTTAATTTCATAAGTCACACGAAATACACAGAGTGTCCCACAATATGTAAACTAGAGCAATTTTTTTTGTTGTTGTTTTAATACAGATAACAAAATAAATTTTAGATTCCTCCCTCTAAAACTCATCTCTTTGAAGACATTTTGGATTAAAAATTATGGAACAATTACCAAAAATATGGTTAATTATCTATATAACGTCACGTAAACCATACGTTATAAAATGGTTCAATTTACAATATCTAAAGAAAGTATAGATTTCAAGGGAGAAAAGTCTGTGATAAATATCTAGATCCGGGTACAAACGGTCGCTCGGGGATGTGAGAGGGTGGGGGAGATAGAGAAGGTCGTGTATAACACTGATCATGTGTTTTTAGATGGGGGACGGACAAGGAGGGTACAGGAGGAGTGGGTAAAAATCGAATTTTTAGGTATTTTAATGATCAAGTGTGTGTATGAAATTAGTTAATCTTCAAGTTTAATAAAGAAAACCAATTTAGAAGATATTTCCCGGTTAACTTTATCCTCAAGATAGCTATCTAAAGGTATGAAGATATCGGGCCTAAGAGGAACCCATTGCTCAAGAATTCTATCAATGACAATTCCAAGCGCAAACCATATGATGCGACAAAGTTGTAAAATTTTGCGCGTTTTCAAATTAAAATACTGTTGAAAACTGAAATCCTTCTGTTTTTTCGAACTGTTATAAAAGCAATAATTTATGTACTTATATCTTCTATCAGAAGTACTAAATTTGAAGGTAGAAATTTCACTGCAGCTGAAGAGCACAAATACAAAGAGTGGCATATGCAACGAATAACACAAATGTTGTGGTTATCTTTTTTCAGAAAATTTTTTACTCCCCCTCTTTCACCCATCATAACCGACACATTATCTGCGGAAAATCCTATTTAATTACTGTTTGGAATTTAAAGTTTTTCAAATAGTTTTGTGACCAATCTGTAAATCGATTTTGCCAGTATGTTAAATTTTTTTTATAAATTTAGAACATTGATGAAATAGAAAACATATTAGAGACCAAATTTCTAAAGCAAAGGGGAGTATTTCACACGTTTAAGGAGTATAGGAGTATGAGACAAGCGAGAGGAGTACAAATACTCCGATTGGAGTATAAACGGCAACGCTGATCTAGATATTTACCAAGTCTGTACTTTAGGAAAAACACATATGTATGTACATACATATATGCTATGTAACACCCTATAATATGTATCTGTACTTTTATATATCTGTATACACATACTATAATATAAGCTACTAGTACTAGCTTTATATTTAATACATTTTTACGATATAAATCAACCTTATATGACTGGTAATCTAATGTTTGAAATGTAACACGTATTAACTGCTGTGCGTGTATTTATCAAATTTTCTTTTAATATAACTCTAATGTACAAATGTGATATTAATGTGATATATGTATGTAAAATACATACGATTCATCAATCTTATGAAAAAAATTCATTTAATTTTATGTACCTATACATTATGTACATATGTATGTATATAATATTAAAAAAAAAGGTAACATGCATACATACATATACGTATATTTACCTAAAACTTTGTATTACCAAAATATTACAGATTTTACTTTTTAAAATCTTGATTAATTTTTTTTTCGGAATAAACTGTCCACAATGTAATTTTATCAGTTTATCCCAATTTATATAAAAGACGAAAAAAAAGAGTAAATATCTTAATAGTATTGAATTATTGTTAATATTAAATAGTTTGTACTCCAAAAAAAATTTCGTACATTAAAAGATCATTCAATTTAGAATTGGGTTACTTCGTAATATACAAATACGTACATTATAAAAATAATAAAAAATAAAAAAACACGAATATTATTACATGAACATAATAACATAATGTTATTTAATATCATTATTATGTTATATAGTAGGTGCACATTCATATGCACATTTTGTTACATTTATAGGTACACAAAGTCCTTTCTCTTCGTGAAAGTAACATGATTACCTAAAAAAGAAAACCGATAACGAGGGAATAAAAATTTTTATTTTTTGTTTTTTATAAACACAAAAAATGTTAAATAAAACGTCCTATTAATTATTACATGTGCATGTGCAATATAACCTTTACATTTTAACCAGATATCCGCATCTGATTGACAATTTTGCATAATCAAAAAACCAAAGTCCATACATTTTAACTTATTCCTTTTTTTTTTCCTTCTCATTAATTATTTTCCTCTTTTTATATTAATTAAAAAGAAAAAAAAGTGTCAATTTTATATGATGTACATTTTAATTTTTATAATTTCATTTCAATTTAATATTATTAAACTCAATCAAAAAGGTACAAATGAATGCGTTTTAAAATAATATACTTACGAGTACATATGTATGTATATCATTATAAGTTTGATAAATAAAAGTTTCAAAAGATAAATTTCAGTTCATTTTAAACAAATATTTAATAAAATTCAAATAAGTACATGATGATGCATTTTGATGTATTAACATTTATTATGTATATAATTTCATGCTATAATGGCAAAAGTTAATTTTATTAAAATTTAACAGATTGCATACATATGAATATACATACGTATGTATACTTTGTAGTTATATGTATATAAACATCTCTTACATATCCTATATTAGTACATACATACGTATGTATGTATTTTAATTTTTCTTTTGCAAAACGAATGATAAAGAAAATTTGCCTTTATGTATGTACATACGTATGTTCGATTGCATATAAGAAAATATATAGAAAAGAAAATTTTCAAAGATAACTAAGTATAGAAATACCTAAATCATCTGCAATATATGTATGTATGTATAGTATATGTACATATAATCAAACTAGCAACAAAATATACAATTAAAATGTAAAAATAAAAATACACACGTATAATTCAGATGTTTAAGTCATTTAAAATAATGATAAAAATCATAAGTACTCTAACATTGTTAATATTTCAAATTGTTTTATTTGTGATAGTTTAATACAGCTTTTTTGTGTTTATTTTCATTGATGCTGTTTTTGATATTCATGCTCCTACTTTTAACAATTTGCAGAATACAGATGCAGATTCTGGTTTTATTATCATTACAAATGAAAAAACAAAAAAATGTACAAGAGATAAGCACGAAGAATGGTACAATGGTAAATCTTCAATGTATGTATGTAAAATGTGATTAAATCGTATTTTATACTCATTCCGTATTTTACATCATACATATGTATGTTTTACCTTGATAATATACAAGTGGTATAAACAAAACATGTACTTGTACATACATACATACATATGTGTAGTAGAAGAGCTTCAGTATTTTTACTTTTAGCCTTTTAGTATCATATAAACTACTATGTAAAATGTTATGATTATCAATTTTATTATACCAATAATTATTTTTATATTATGTTTTTGTACATAATATTACACAGAGTAAAACGAATCAAAGGAAATTTTCATATACATATTGTACATATGACTAGTTTAAATTTAAAGTAACAAATTCCACAAAGCAACTAAACTTTGTTTATAAGAAGAAGAAGAAGAAAAAAACAAATTTATTCAACTTTGGTGATGTATTCAGGTGTAATATAAAGTACTTATACTCGTATGTACATACAACAACAACAACTATAACAACTATCTACTATATGTATGTAATAATATTAAAGACCAAATAAATATGAAAGAAAAACCATTTACGGGAGGAAATATTATATTTCTGGTACGATAGGTATAAGTTTTCATAAAATATCTTGTCTTACTACAGTACTTATTTGGTATTTTTAGATGATAGTTGCGGTTATTATATTTGTTTATTTTTCTTTTTCACTTTTTTTTCTTTTATTTTTTTTTTTGTTATTTACGTCAAGTATTTTAAAAATCTTTCAGTTTTTATTTTAATTATTTTAATATTGAAATCAAATAATAATAATAATAATTTGAATTTGAAATCGTTAAGTTTTTACAGATTTTTTCTTTGGTTGCTCTTTTTTTCAGTTGAATACCAAAAAAAAAAGGAAAATATCCTTTTATTCGGGATTTTATAATTTATTAAAAATCAAAAAAAGAAAAAAAATATTAAGTTTATTCAAATCAATATAAGTTTAATATTTATGGTGTGAATTTAATTCGAAAGTGATTATTTTTAAAAATTTGAAAAGTATTTCACGTGTGTATAAATATGAATTTATAAGAGGATAAAAGTGAAAACTTACATGACCATTGAAAATCTTTATCAGAAAAATACTCGAAAAAAAATTATATTGTTCTTCATGCAATATTGTTTTTATATGCATAATACAGTAGCAAACAAGTTAAGAAAATTTAATAAATTAATAACAGGTTAAAAAAAAATTATTTAAAAAAAAACACTAAAATGTTTTGAACATTTTAAGTAGCTCTCTTGTGAATACTGTACAGAAAATTATACAATTAAAAAAAAAAACACAACAACAGACATTGCAATTTTTTTAATACATAATTAATTGCATGTAATAAAAATAATAATTACGATATTTTGATGACATTATAAATGTAGGTATTTTTTTTATATGCACACATATGTATCACGTGTATGTATATTATACGTGTGTATGTGCGTATTTATCACAGCAAAACAAAAAAAAATATATTTTTTATACTAATCATTTCGACCTAAATGATTACCAAGAATAACAATGTAATGAATCTAAACAAATTATATACACACCATAATTGTGTTTACTGTTTAGTTTCTCTAGATTACTTCATATTTAAGTTTGTAACGAATTTTCGTTAGTATAATTATTTTATTATTAAGTCTTTTTTTCATTTTTCTGATTACTAACATCGTTTCAATGTTGACAATTTATTAAGACATAACATAAAAAAAGGAAAATTAAACAAAACTGGAAAAACAAAAATTGAATTATTAATTCAAAAACATAAAAAGTCATTTTATTTTATTTAGATGATTTTTATCTTTTCATGCAATTTGTATACTGTTTGCCGTTTAATTTTTATTTGATTTTTATGACAAAAAGCATTCAGATAATTACATTTATTTTATTGTTATTCGTTAAAACAAGCCACAAAAAATAAATCCTTTAAAAAAAAATTAGAACTTTTAATACAGAATTTTGTAAATTTAAAATGATTTTAAATTTTTCGAAAATCCATTTTAAAAATAAAATCTAATAAATTTTAAATTGATTTTTTTTTTGATTAGATGAAATAAATTACATACTAAAATATTCTAAAATCGTATATGCAATTAAAAAATATTTAAAAATACATATATAGTAGATGATACAAAAGAGATTACAAATTGTTTTCTTTTTTCAAATAATTCCAAATAAAATTACGTAGGTATGTTTTTATGGTGATAAAAATATAATTTACCTTCATTTTTTTTTTTTTTTTTTTTTGTAGATATAATAATAATTATGTATTATTATTATTATGCTCATTAAAAAGGGAAAATTTTACGTGTATGTTATTCCTAAATTGAAAAGTTCTAACGTTAAGTTGATAAAAATTACACAAGTAGAAAAATAACACAACTTAAATGATAAATACATACCTACATAATTTACTTGATTTCTTTTATTCATGTATATATAAATATGCGTATACACACAGATTTACATATTAATCGCACGCCTACATATGTATGTATGTGTAACTTACATATAGGCAAATAATCTTAACTTAATGGTTGTTATTTTTTATTTAAATTATTTTATTTTTCTATCATTACTGAGACTTCAAATGTACGTTATGTAGGTATATGATCCTTAATTAATTGAATAAATATAAGATTCAAAATGTTAAAAAAAATTGTTTACTTCGAGATATTTTTTAAAAAATACATATATGTATGTATAATTATCACTTACATGGTAAGTGGTAAGTTAAAGAATAAAAAAAAAATTAACACTTCGATGTGTGTTAAAGATGTAAAGGCGTTATGTGAATACGTAATACATAATACATTATTATTATAATGAAGACGATTATGACTACGATAATGATGATGATGATATGATAAAAAGAAAATTGTCGATACTTTTTTTATTCTTTTCGACAATTATTATTTTATTTATTTACAATTTTTCAATGAATGCAATAAAGTATGTAAAATCTCAACAACATTAATTTATTGTTTAAATAACAAAATGGTGCTTGATATTGTTTAGATTTATTTATAAAATGTACACATAAAAACGTACATACACCTACATACATATGTACGTAAACATAATTCAAATGGCTTAACTTAAATACAATATACATATATATAATTGCATAACATTCCATTGGGGGGTTTTATACAAGGCAACTTATATGAAAAATTTTACCAGGAAGAAAATCACGAAATTGTTTTTGTTCGTATAGTTCGTATACGACCTGTCAAATTAATCGCCTTCTCCGTTTCATTTTATTTTTCGGTTTTTCATTTATGAGTAAAAATAGGATCATGTAAGATAAAAGTCATATGCTTTTATTCACTCGATCCATTTAAAAATTTATTCAGTTGTCATATTATCATCTATTCTCTTAATTCATTTTCGCTTTGGTTATGTTGTGAAATAATGTAAAATAAATAATGGATAAAAATTCTTTCTAATTTATTATTTATTAATTACATTCGATTTATTTAATTTTTAAAATATTTTTGGTAATTTTTTCAACACCCAAATTGATGCATATTTTGTTTTTATCCGATGTTTACTGCTTGGCAGCTAAAGAAAATAAAACGGAGAGGAAAATAAGAATATGGCACAAAACAGAATGTGAAAAAAAAGAAGAAAATTTCTTTACGAAATTAAAAACCCGCGGGTACCGGGCTACCTGACACTCTCCTCACTTTCCCTCGCCTAGTAAACTGGAATTATTGGAAAGTGTTTCATAAATATTTATCGACAGTGTGAAAATAGTCAATATCGTACCTGATTATTATCGTATTTTAAATTTTAACTGACCTTACGAAGAAACACTGTTTTTGCAAGCAAATATACATAACAACATGCTTAATTTTTGAATTTAAAAAAAAAAAATTCTTTCTTGTTACTACTCCAAACAGAATGAAATTCTTTAATTTTTTTATGTTATGATTTTAATTTAATCAAATGTTTATTATGTGTACTTGTTACGTAGAGAAATTTAAAAGAGAAAAATCAAAAATAAGAAAAATAAAATTTTGTTCTCATATTAATTTTTATATAAATAAAATTTTTATTATAGGGAAAGAATCATGAAAAAATTAAATTTTGCTAATAGAATGTTAAAACGGACATCATTTTCGTCTGCTGTACAAATAACAAATAATATTGTATCAGAAAAAGGAGCTGATACTCAACAAAAAAGGTAATTAAAAATAAAACGGATGTTTTCTCTTTCTTTTCATTTTATTTTAATGAAAAATCCATTCAAAGTAATTATTTATTATTAATTTTACTTTTAATGATGCAAAAAGAAATAAATATATATACATATATACAAATATATATACATATATTTTTTTAAATTTTTTAAAAATTATTATTTAAAGAATATTAATAGATTCATAAGGTTAAATGTTAAAGCCGAATAATTAAAATATAAATAAGTATGTAATGTAATACATACTTGGTAAAATTAATTAAAATTAAAATGGTATTGCCTACATATACTCATAAAAAATAAACTTTTGAATATGAAATATAATAACTGATAATAAATTAATTAATGCAAAATATAAAGTCGATAATATAAAATATAAAGCATTTAGTTTCATGTACATAATTATGTAGAATGAAGTATGTAATAGTAACTGAAATAAATTAATTTTATATATCTACATATATATAGGATTTAACCACATTTTACTTAATGATATAAAAAAATTAACAAATAAAAATCAATATTTATATGTATTAAATTTTAATTATTTTATGGATACATTTTTTGCTAAAAATCTATGTAATTATTGTATGTTAAAGTGTAATTACACAGATTTTATTTACAAAAAAAAAATTCTATAACATACAGTCAGCATAAATTTTTATACAAATTATACAATTTGTATACGTAAGTTTGTTATGTATATACATGTATGTATATTATTATGTATACACATGTATGTATATCTACATACATATGCTATACACATGTTGGTAAACATGATCGTATATTAAACCTTGTGTTATAACACAGTATGGATATATGTAAATATAAATAATGATTAATTAACATCATTGGTATACGATATAATATGTTGTATGTAGATGTATGTATATGGTATATGTACAGGTTCATTATAATTTTTTCGGCTCATTATTCAATGTCTTGAATATCCTTTATCAATTTCTATCTTTATGTTCAAATATTTATAAAATGAAAAAAAATTGAAGATTTTTAAAATTATTATTATTTATAGATTATAGATTTTATGTATTTCACAATTATAGATTTTTAAATAATTAAAATGCATTGTTTTTCATAGATTTAATTAGTTTTTTATACTTTTTGTCACTGAAACATCGTTTTTTTTTGTGTTTTTGTTCTATTAATTCCTTGATAGTTTAATAGGATCTGAAAAAATCTACCCACGACCGTATTCACAAGTTCCTGGACCAAAAGGATTACCATTCATAGGTAATTCATGGCGATTTGCTCCTATCATTGGTAATAATTTATATTTAATAATATATTGTAATCATTTTATTTTAAATATCTACAATATTTTTTTGTTATGTATTATTTCTTTTTTTTTTTTGCACCTACAAACAAATGCACGAGTATACATGTACATATATTTGTTTCTAAGATAAAATAACAAAAACATGAAAATAATAAAATGTTGCAAATAAATATAAGAATTAAAAATTATGTTAAAAAATATTAGGTATCTATTATAAACACTTGGAAATAAAAATTAAAACAATAAAAAAAAAAATACATGAAAGTCTCGATAAATGAAAACTAAAAGTACCTACATAAAATGAAAAGCGAATGTATTCAACTAGAAATTGTAAAAAAATGTACATACATTCATATACATTTATACATATGTATGTACATACATAAATCGCATACAATTGAATGAATCAATTTTTCTCCAATTTATTATTTATTTATTTTACTGCATGTTTGCATAAAATGTTGAATAGTGAACTTCAAGTTATTGAAGCATTTCATACTCATGTATTGTAACGACAGTAATAATAAAAAATAAAATTAACGACATTTTCTTACAATTAATGAGAATTAATTATAAAGATATCATTTGGAAAAAATAGAAAAAAAAAACTTATCTTTTGTACATTCGTTACGTTGCTGTCTTAGAAAACTTCTTGAAATTGGAACTTCAACAAAAAATACAATTTAGTCAAAAATAATTTTTTTTGTTTTTTAACAAATGTCTGTGCAATTAATTTTTGAACTTCACTGTTAACATATTTACACACTTGAAGACCATATAAATTTTTTTATTAAAATAAAATTGTAAACGTTGTACAATTCATATTTATTGTATAGGCGAGCAAGTTTTGCCATATACGTTAAGCATATGATTTCTAATAAATAATAAATAATAATTATAAAAATTAATAAAAACAAAAATCTACTATACACACATATGTATGTATGTATGTATGTTTAAAATAAAAATCCAATATATACATATATATATATGTATGTATGTATATTTTTTCTTTTTTGCATGCATAAAACTTGTTTTCCATTTTGAATAATTTTACATGTTTATCATTTTGTCGTTTTCGTTTTTTTCTCGTTGTTTTGTACTCGCAATATTTAAAGGTCATTATAAAATCAATGAACTTGATAAAGTTATGAAAGAACTTCATATAAATTATGGTAGGATAGCTAAAGTAGGTGGATTAATTGGACATCCTGATTTACTATTTGTTTTTGATGGTGACGAAATTCGTAATGTTTTCAAGAAAGAAGAAACTTTACCATATCGGTAAGAATTGTCTTCTTGTTTTTGTTTATTGAATTTTCTAATTAATTATTATATAGTTTGCAGCGTTTATTATTATTTTAATTTTAAATCAATCAATTGGATTTTCTGCTACTTATGTTTTATAAGTGGCGTTTAAATAACGGACAATTATTAAAGATTTTTGTTTTGTTTTTTTTTTGTATAGACCATCAATGCCGTCTTTAAAACATTATAAGGGAAGTTTAAGAAAAGATTTTTTTGGAAATAATCCAGGATTAATTGGAGTGTAAGTACGTGTATCCTGATTCGATTTAGTTAAATTGAAAAAAATAATATATGTATGTATTTACACATACATATACATATGTAGATACGTATATATACAAAAACACGAATCTGTAACTTTTATTTAAAAAAAAAATTAATTTTTTATTCAAATATGTTTAGACATGGTGAAAAATGGAAAATATTTCGAACGGAAGTACAACAAGTTCTATTACAACCATCAATAGCAAAAAAATATATAGGGCCACTTAATGTTATCGCTGATGATTTTATGGAAAGGTACTTAATTTTAATGAAGCCATTTATTCAGATTTAAATTTTTGCCTTTTTTTTCAAATTTGTTTTTTATTGTATACACATAGAATACATGAAATGAGGGATAAAAACGATGAGTTACCTGGTGATTTCTTACACGAACTTTATAAGTGGGCTTTAGAATGTAAAATTTAAAAATAATTTTGTTTCCTTTTTTTTTTTTTTAAATACATATGTTTATAAGTATATGTGTACATGTGTACATATACACTGTATCAAATTTAAAGCGTTTTGTGTATTAATTTTTAGCTGTAGGACGAGTTGCTTTACATACACGATTGGGATGTTTATCAAAAAATGCAAATCAAGAGTCACAAGAAATTATTAATGCAATTAATACATTTTTTTGGGCTGTACCTGAAATGGAACTTAAAATGCCAATATGGAGATTTTATCCAACAAAAGCATATAGAAATTTTGTATCTGCATTAGATAATTTTACTAAGTATGCATACATACATACATATGTCATTTATTATTAATTCTTATGTAAAAAAAAATTTTGTTTATTTTTTTATGATAAAAAAAAATAATAATAAAATATAGAACATGTATGAAACATATCACTGAAACAATGAAAAACGCTGAAAATAATATTACAACCAAGGATGAGGCTGATATATCGATAACAGAAAGAATAGTTAAAAAAACAGGAAATCATAAAATTGCTGCCGTTTTAGCAATAGATCTCTTTTTAGTTGGAGTTGATACGGTAATGTACAAATTAACAAATACGTGTATACATTATATTTAAAATTTCTGAAAATATATGTATATACATATGTATTTTTTTTCATGTACTTTTATGTATTAAGACGTCTGTTGCAGCTGCTTCTACATTATATCAACTTGCTAAAAATCCAAATAAACAAAAGCGTTTATTTGATGAATTAAAAAGTGTATTTCCAACAATTAATGCAGAAATTAGTCAAAATGCATTAGAAAAATTACCATATTTACGAGCTTGTATCAAAGAAACTTTAAGGTACAGAAAATCATAATAAAAAATTCAATTAATATAAAATAAAGTAAATCTAATAAATATTTAAAACATGCTTGTGCAATTATTAATTTTTTCTTTATATACAGAATGTATCCAGTTGTTATTGCTAATGGACGTAGTCTACAAAGTGATACCATAATTAATGGATATCGTATTCCAAAAGGAGTATTGCTATATATTTGCATAATAAAATCACACAACATAATAATAATTTTTTTTTCTTCTTTATATATTTATAGACTCATGTTATATTTCCACATCTGGTTGTGTCTAATGAACCGACATATTTTCCTGAACCACGAAAATTTATACCGGAAAGATGGTTAAAACATAATGAATTTTCAGAGTTAGGTAAATGCATTATTTCACATATAACAACAAAGATTGTCATATTATGTGCGTGTATGTACGTACATGTATACACATAAATATTTATTGTACATATATATATATTTATATATAAATAATTACTATATGCATGATATTAGTATATAAATACATATATGGTATCATATATATATTTCAAAATTGCGTATATATGTATATATTGTACAACGTAGATATTAAATGCATGTTTATAAGTACAATATTCTCATTCATATTTATGTATATGTTCAGTTTACAACTATATATATACATACAAATGTTATATATGTATTTTGTACATGTTTTTATAAATATAATTTGAAAATTTAATTAAATATTTTAGATGATAATACAAATTTTGGATGTCCTTATGGTAATCATAAAATTCATCCTTTTGTTAGTTTACCATTTGGTTATGGTAGAAGAATGTGTGTTGGCAGGAGATTTGCAGAAATTGAATTACATACGATTTTAGCAAAGGTACATAATAATATTTAAAAAAACATGTAGGTATGTAGGTATACTGTACCTACATACATATATATTTACAGTATGGAAAGCAAAATACATACATTATTGTATGCATACACATAAAAATGTCTGTACATACATATGTATGTAACGTACATCCATAAACTAAAAATTATTTTATATTAATTAAATTGAATTTTGTGAATATATTGTGTATTAATTTAATTTATTTTTTTTTATTTTTTATTTTTAGATTTTTAGAAAATATCATGTAGAATATAATTACGGTGAATTAATTTATAAAGTTAATTCAACATATATTCCAAAATCACCGTTAAAATTCAAGTTAACATTAAGATAAAATCAAATTTAAATGTTTTCATTTGTTATTATATTATTTTGTAATTATGTATGTGTATAAATACATACATATATATAAAACTATGTATATATATATGATATTTATATACGTAATATAGAAAATATATCACATTAAACTGTATGTAACTAGGTGATTTTATTTATTTTCTCTAATTAGGTATTCCTTGATCATCAAATACCTACCTACTTATTAATTTTGATATTATCATTTATCCTACACAATTATTGTTGTTATTACTTAAGTCTCTTATCTTATTTTTAATTACAAATTTTGTTCTGCAATTAAAATAATTGCAAAATTGAATTAATTGAAAAATAATTCACGGTTCGATGAGTAATTCTTAATAAATTCAATAATTATTATCGTATAATCATGTGATTTAAGTAAATACATAATTATTGTATCTTTCATTTTTGTTTTGTAATAGATATGTTATTTTATAAGAGCATGAATGTATATATAGCGTATTATTTACTTACTATTTTGCTGAATCGTTAAGTTGATATTCGTTGCTACGTGAAAAACATTCTTGTACACCAGAATCTTGCCATAATCGTTTCATAGCAGCTAAAAGTTCTTCTGAAAATGGTTCTGTATCATGCATTCTTTGACAAACATCAAATACCATTTTCGCATCACTCTATTTTTATTTTTTATTTTTTGCATTAAAAAAAAGAAAAAGAAAAATTAATTAGGAATTAAATAGAATTTCAAGATTTCTTAAATAAATCATTAAATACGTATCTTCGAAAAAATAATTAAATAAGTAAAAGCTCAGAAAATACATACCTCTCTTTCATTATTGCTATACTGGATACTTAGATTTGGCATAGCTCTAAGTATTGCAACTAAAGATTGTATTGTGTTGCTGTACACAACTGGCCGATACTGTTTAAAGTCTTCCGAAGTAAAACCGCTTTCATGGATAATTCTATTCAAAATATAAAAAGGAAATTTATTAATTATCATTCAAAAAATTACACTTACATATGCATGTGTATATATACGAAATGAAAAATTTTCAATTTAATTGAAAAATAATAATAACAATAATAAACAATAAAACATACATAAATGAACATTTAATAATTTTAAATGAGCATAAACAATAACATTTTCAATTTTGTTATTGTTCATTTTTTTGTTTTTATTATTTTAATGTTCTTGTTAAAAAATATACATATTTTCATATACATATGTATGTACGTAGATTCAAAAACAATAGATATGAAAAAGTCATATTGGCATCTATTTATAATTTATATGTATATGTACGAATGTAGATATGTAAATTCATTTTTTGATATACAATAGAATATAAAAAAGTATAAATTTGTATTTATTTTACTTTTAATTTCTATGATATGAAATTTAATTAAAAGAAAAATTTTATGTATTTAAAATATAAACAGAGTTGCTAAAAGGAAAACAATAAGAAGGCAACAATTAAAACACAAAAGAATTTTTTTTTTTTTTCAAAAACTTTTCAAATTTCAACAAATATTTGTATATTCGCGTACTTGACAGTAAAAAGATTTGAATTTTGTTTTTTTTTTTTTTTGTTTTTTTGTCTGTAAGTAAGAAAAAAGTCTTTGCTATTATTATTATCATTATTATTTACATTTTAATAAGTAAGAAAGAACAAGTTGATAAAAAAAAATCAAAATAAAAGAAATTCCATGTCAAAGAATAAAATATTCCCCAGCCCAAGACAGACAAAAAAAAAAAAAACAAGTGGGATCTTAAGAGGATTTAATAAAGAATTCAATTGTATTTTTTGTATTGTATTTTGGTTGTGCATGTCCATATTTATATATACATACATATACATAATATACAATTATGTTTACATTATAGATGTGATACACAATGTTAAATAACATACAATATATGTATTTAAGATAAATTTTTAAATATGGATCTTTTTAAAATGAAAAGTATGTACATTTCGTTTTTTTCACAATGCTATTGTTGATTTTTAATCTATTTTATTTATTGTGAGCTTATGTTGTAATAATGTACTTGAATAGAAAATAACAATAATTTTATTTTAAATAAAAAATTGATTTAAATTATAGGATAAAAAAAAATACAAGCATTGTTATTATCACGTATGAATAATCGTTAAAAAAACCAATCACTTTATTCTAAATTATTATCATGTTATTTAAAGAAGGGAAAAAAATTGAATAAAAAATAAAATAAAATAAACAATCAAAATTGGTTTGTTATTATATTTAAATAAAATTTCTAAAAATAAGAAACAAATAATAAATTAAATTTACACGCCATGCGTATATAACGCATATAATATGTAATCGTATATCAATTATTACCTACTTTCATTAATTTTTATTGATAATTTGATTTATATTCAAAAAACATAAAGATGAAAAATTTAATTACAAGATGAAAATCCTTTTATCTTTATGTATGTATATGTACAAAGTGTGATATAACGTTAAACCAATTTTTGATATGAATTCATATAATTTTATATGTACATACATATCTACATATATTTTCATCTGCATATGTATTATGTAAACAAATTATTACACTTAAAAGAACATAAAAATGATCTAAAAATAAAAATGATTGGGGGAGAATATTTTTCGCATGTAATAATAAGATTATATGTATTTGTAATGAATAGATATATTGATATAAATTGATACAAACAAACAACATTATACAGTACATGATTTTTTTTTTTTTTTGTATTAAAAAAAAAACTATGCACAAATTTAAAAAATATTAATAATAATTACATAAAAAGTTAGAAATAATTATTTTAAAATTACATGAGGTTTTTTCTTTTTTTTTTCAGATTTGCATATTTATATGCCATTTAATAAAAATACATACATATATGAAATTTTCATTACAAAATTTATTCAAATTTAACGTGAAACTTTGTATAATTATTCATTTTGTAAATTTTCATGATTATTTGTAATAACTTGTAATAAATTGATTTGTATGGAAATTATTATGTTTATTTCTTGAGTATAAATATATACATACATATACGAGTATATACATATATAGGTATAATTAAAATTTTATACATATTACATATTAAAAATTTTAAAATTGGCGATAAGAAATTCAGTACAAAATAGTAAAAGTAATCAATTAATATTTATATATACAACCTACACATGTATGTTTGATTGAGTACGTATACATACATATATATTATAGAAACATAAGTATGTATGTATGTATGTATTTAGCATTTACGATCGTTTCATTTAAATATAAAATTTCCATATATGTATGTATATGTTCTAATAAAAAAAAATGTATTTATAGAACACAAATTATAAAATTGAATTTATTTTTATAAATATGCATTAATGTGGTATATTGAATTTATTGGTTTGCTTTTAATTTTGAAAAAAATAAAATAAAAGAGAAAAAATAAAAGTGAATAAAAATAGAAAATGTATTAAAGTTTTTATGCATGTATAACGTTTTAAAATAATTTATTTAACTACCTATGTGTTTTAAAATAAAAATATATTATGTGAGTATAATGTATGATATGTAGGTATGTATATGGATTACAAATTTACTACTAATATGTATGTACAATACATAAATAAAAGAGAAAATAAAATTATAGTATTAAAATACGTAATATTATGAATAATAAATAATACTCACTTCATTTGTTTAACAATTGTACTTTTACCCGATTCACCAGCACCTGTAAAAAATAAAAAAAAAAATAAATGAAAATCTCAATTATTACGTATAAGAAATTATAATCAAAATATAATATTTTTTTAATAATGTTTAATTTAAATATAAGAGCAATTCAATAACCAATGATTAGTATAATTGCTTTCTTATAAGCATTATGGTAATATACATTTTATAAAAGCAAAAGAGATATATATAAGTATATATGCGTATATCTACATATATGAAGTTTTCTATCATTAAAAAAAAAAAATCAAAATGTAATTAATTTTGATTTAACATTAAAGAGAATAATTAATAACTAATAAATTTTTCATGTATAAAATTTAGTCTTACAAAATGAAAATTAATTACTTTTTTTAGTATAAAAAAAAAAAAAAACATAAAAAATAATAATAAAATCATGAATCTCGAGTAAACGATATAAGTGAACGATATGAATGAAAATATTTAACATTTCAATAATAAATATGTAATTTCGATTTTCTATGTAAATATGTGTTGTCATATACATATGTACATATATACATATATGTATATACATACATATGTTCTTGTGTATAATATATAATACATTATCTGAATGAGAAAAAAAAATTAATTAGAAATTTTTCAAAATAAGTTATCAATAGTTTTTATTGATAAAAATACATATATGTATGTACATATGTAGATTTGTATGTTTTCCAAATCTCTTTTTAATTATTCTTATTTTATTGTACATATTTTATATTTTGTGTACGTTTTTTTCGTCTTCTATGGGAGGTACATATTACATATGTACATACCTATAGACACATATATATACATATGTTTTAATTTAAATGAAAACTTCAAACAAAAAAACTAAAAAAAGAAAAAAAAAAAAAATGTTTTCATTACACTTTTTTATTTATCGTAAAATTATGAAATTTTATCAAATAAAATTTTTCTTAGAAGACTTTTATTTATATTTTCTTTTCCAGTGAAAATAAGTAGTTTTAATTATGTAAGAAATATCTTCTTTTTTTTTTTTAAATGTATAGATCTTAAAAGAAATGTCTGAATTTTCATCTAATCTAATAAAATATAGTATACATATCTTGTTTCTTAAGTATATTTCTAATTTTAAATATTATATTGAAAAATTTAAAGGAATATTTAGAAAAAGTCATTCAAAGCATATTACATACGTATACACGTATAGTTAGATTTGATCGAAGAATTGCATTATTTTTTATTTAAATTTATTTTTAATTTAAAATTATTTAATTCATACATGGCACGATCACTAAAATATTGTATTTATAAATAAAGGAAAGCCTATATAAGAAAAATTTTAAAAATTTGAATGAAACTATAGATTTTATAATCATGTTAACAGATTTATCTATGAGTGGTATTTTACGAAATTATGCATATCAATATTTTGGAAATAAACAAAGCACACATAAATTAAATTATCGAATATTAATTAAATTTCATTTTTAATCTATAATTTCCATTTAAAATAATTGTATATATTAAGAATCAAATCAAATATTTATAACAAAAACAAAAAAAAAGAAGTTAAAAAGTATATAATAAGAAGTATTTAAATGTTAATGTTATAAATTTTTTGTTTTTTTTTTCTTTGCATGTTTATGTAGTACAAATTTAAGAAGAGAAAAGCGGCAATAGAATTCTATTTTTAGTTGCTTTTTTGTGTTATAAACAAAAATGAGAAGTTTTTTTTTTTTTGTTTTTTGAAAAAATTTATAATTGAATTTGCATCTTTTTTTTCCAATGTTACATACCCAGAATATAGAGACATTATAAAAACATACACATGAATATGTTCGTGTGTATTCATATAAACATGTTTAGTTTTTTATTTACATAGCGTATACGTAATACGGAATTATGTTATTAAAGATGGCTAACATATTTTGTGTGTATTTTTTTTTTTTTTTTTATTCTTTAAAACATTATTTTACACATTTAGATCAAAATGCATACATATTATATGTACACATGTAATTAATGTTATTGAATAAATCAGTGCACAATTTTTAAAATATGTATTCAAAAAGAAAAGACATTTTTAATTTTCATTTCTCTTTTTTATTCTCATTTTCTTAAACCAAAAATTTATTTAACTTTCAAAATTTGTAAAAATAATTTCATATTTTCAAGAAAAAAAAAAAAATTATAAATAAAATAAAAAAAATAAAAATGAAATTTTCATATATTATTAAAAGTATCTGCGCATTTACTACTTTTTGTATATTCTGTTTAATTTGATTATCCAAAATTTTGAAACATTTTTTTTTCTTCATCTTATTTATTTATGATATTAATTTTATTTTGAAGATAAATTTAATTTCAATGAAATTTTATAATTTTTCATAACTTTGTATACGTATACATTATATTTTGTGTCAGACACTATTCAATACGAAAAAAATAAAAAAATAAAAAATTTGGAAAAATCTACATGTATACATTCTTTTCAAAATATTGTCACTACAGTCTTTATGGAAACTGCGAAAAGTAGTACCATTTTATGGTATGAGAACTTTTCTTCTTATAATTACTTTTTCATTATTTGAAAATTAAAAAACATTTTTTTTTTTTATGTAATATGAAAGGATAAATTTAACGTATTATTATTCATTTGAAAAATTGTGATTTTTGTTTTTTCAAATAATAACATGGTATATGGTATATGTATATTATACCGTTTACATACAATATATGTATATGTACACATATTTTGTGTACATTGCACGAATCAATACAACGCGTACATATATTATATGCATATAGGTATGTAAAATAAATATTTATTAAATTTTTTGCACGACATGAAATTGCATTTTCTGTCGAATCTACTATTATATCCAATATATAAATTGAATATTCATGTTTTTTCATTACAGTGTACAGTCATATACGTATATTATTTTAATTAATGAAAATTTTTTACTACAAACAAAATTATATATGTATATACCTATTCTTTAATAAAGAATAATAAAATTAAAAATATAAACAATATAATATGATAGTGGAAAAAAATAATAATCAAATACTAAGAATATACATATATAATTAAAAATGAATATGTATAGCATGAAAATATCCCATAATAAAGTATCACCAATAGATCTGTATAAATTGTAGAATTTTCAAATAATGTATCAAATTGTAAGTATCCTTTGTAATATATATATATATTTTTTTAATTTAGAAGAAAAATATGTATTTTCTTGTAAATTGAGCATTTTTAAAAAATGGTATAAACAATAGAATTAAAAATTCGGATTTATTATGAATTTTTCAAAATGATAAAATTCATGATAGTAAATTTAATTATTTTAAAAGGTTGTTATGTAGTTTATTAAATAAGAGGGTATTTTATATAATCGACAAAGATATGGTATATTGCAAATATATACATATGTATGTATGTGTATTTAATATAAATTAAAAATTTAAACAATGATTGGATTGAAACGGATTTCCTTTTGTCATTTGTTAATTTCTATATTTACACTTATAATACATATGTATTTAAGCATTTTACATTACAGGTGTGTATTTTACTATATAGACACTGTAATAAAATGTCTATAATTTATTCGTTTATGCATACATGTACATAACTATATACTTTTACTTTAATCAAAATGTCTAAAGGAAATTTATTTTCAACAAAAATTTATAGATCGAAAAATTAAATCCAATGCGCCTAATATGCATATATATAGGTATAGGTACATACAATGTGTGTATATAATACATGTTTTTGAGGGTTGAACACTGCTGCATCAAATTATGATTTCAATTTATGTTCTAAAAAGAATTTTTTTTTATTTGTGACTTTTATGTTTTTTTTTTTTTTGTTTTTTTGTTACAATTTCGATACATACATATGCATGTAGATATGCATGTATATATACATAATATTACTTAAAAAATACATGGTTTGTAATCGATATTTCTGATTTTGAATAAATTTTTCTAATCTTTATAGTAAGACGTAATAAATGAAATTTTCTATTCCCACAAAATCAAGAAAAACAGGATTTGAGGAAAAATAATAAAATGAAATAATAAATAAACAAAATATATGTACATATAGTATGTACATATTTCATATTATATATTATACATATATATGTTACCAGATAATGGCACGTGTAATAGTTCGATTCGTATATACTTATGTTTATAAGCACGTACATACACACACATACATCCCACATTTTGGTTTATTTTCATATCTTTTTTTAATTTTTTTTTTTTCATTTATAATTTATTGGTTATTCTGATATGAATTTATCCTTTATTGGTGTTATCATCGTTTTGGATTTTTTTTTTTTTTTTTTATAATAATAAGCTAAGTAATGTGTGTACATTGTATAATAATTCATGTGTTAAAATAAACATTACCTTTTATGTAAACATTTTGGTTTTTTTTATTTTATTTATTTTTTATCTTTATTTTATTTATTTATTAACTACAATTGTATTGGTATTTCAATAGAATTAATTTTTTATTATTCCATAGAAAATTCATAATACATAAGTACATACATGTATGTATTTCAAAATATTAAATTTATAGAAAACAGACAATGTACATACGTAGGTATGTATATGTAGTGTACTATCCAAATAAGGATTCTTAATAGATATATATGTACTTGTACGAAATATATTTTTATATCTACAGGTATAAAATAAAATTCTGCTTGTTTATTTTTATATACATACGTATATATATTGGCACGCAAAATATACAAAGTTTATCAAAATAATATTTTTCTCTTAAATTCCAGTAATCCAAATATAAAAGGAATATTTGAAAAAGGAATTATATAAAATTCTTCAAAAGGGAATTAGATGAAAACTTCCAGTCAAGTACTTTTCCAGTTGAAATTTTTTACATTTCCATTGAAGAACAAAAATGCATAGATAACTTTTAAAATACAAATGTATAGATATAACATATGTATATGAATATGTGTGCACACATTTAACATTTATAAGCAAGTATTAAGATAGTTACTAGTATAATTTTTTTTTTTATTAGAAATGTTTTTGTAAAATTTAACTTGAATTATTATTTTTCATATAAATTTTAATATGAATAGTGGAAAACGAAAAATTTTCAATTTGTAAATATAGTGTATATATATTTTAGCTAACGCTTGTATATGTAACAGTACGCATATTGGTAGATAAGACTTACCGAGCAGCAATAATTTAATATCTTTTGCTGCTTGAATACCATCTTCTTTCAGATTTCTTTCAATTAAGCGACTTCTAGCGGCTGCGGCCCTTTCCTCAGCAGACTGTGCGCAGCCCATTGTGCGTATTGCCTCTACACAAAACGTTTTGAAGGTCGTTGGAATCGGCCGTGAATGGCCGATCAGTTAAACACAAGAAAAAAAATTTAAAATTTATTTTATTTCTAAAATTTAAATGTTGCTTTTGATTCGCTTTTTATTTAATTTTTTTTTTATTTGATTTCTATTTTGTTCAAGAAGTTGTGCTTCCTTTTATGAACAAAATATAAAAAGGAACACACACTTCCTTTTTCTCGAATATCTCTTTTCTTTTTATTTTCTAAATAATTTATTTTATTTTTCTTTTTCTTTTTATTTATATAAAATTCTAGTTTTTCTGTCTTTTTATTTACTTTTCTTTTTTCAAATTTATCTTTAAATTAATGTTACTTTTTTCACTTTATAAAAAACTAAATTTCTGAAGAACATATCTGCGTACAAAAAAATAAAATAAAAAAGGGAATTAAATATATTTTTCGTACACTTCATTATCACTAATTAAATATTTTTTATTTTTTTTAATCATTTGTTAAATATACATATATGAATGTAAACATATGTAAACAATTTGCTTCTTTTTATACATATGAGTTGTGCACCTTTAGAAATTACAAAAAATTAAAAAATTTAAAAAAAAAAAACAACATCACGAAATATGTATTTTGAAAACATAAAAGTAAAAATTTAAAAACAGGAAGTATAAGTTAATCTAAACAAAAAACAAATTTTCTATTTTAATTTAAATATACATATATATATAATCATGTATATTTGATTTTTCTAAATGCCGAAATAATAAAAAAAAATTGTATGTATATAAAATACGGACACTTAATTTCCTACGTTTTCTTTTACGAGTCTTTTTTTTTTTTTTTGATTTTCATAAATTTATGAAATTTCTTACTTACTATATATGTGTGGTGTATGTACCTATATGTAAACAAAAATTATAGACTTTTTCAAAAATTAAAAATTCCTATTTTATATATCTGTCGTATATTTTCTGTTATTGTTATTTGAAATGTTTTTAAAACAAAAACAAAAGTTATATACAATATATATATATATATATTTTTGTTAATAATAAGAATAAATTATAATTCAAACATTATACCTACATTTTTATATTTCTGTATTATAAACTAAATAAATAACATATTTACATATTCATATGAATATGATTGCTTGACTGATACGTAGTGAGCTAGAAATAAAATTGTTCTTTTCAGTATCGTGTCCACTGGCAAACATTATTGGCAAGTTTTTGCAGCAAATGTTTGCAGTACTGTTTACACAGGAACAAAAATTTGCTTGCAAGTTGTTTTTAAAAATTTGCATGCAAGTCGATGCAAAATATTGAAGAAGTGTTTACAATTACTAGACAATATTTTTCAATGCGCAGTAGATGAATGTATCTCTTCTAAATAAACCATCGAACCGACAATGCGATTTGCATAAACAAAAATGAAAAAGGCCAAGACAAGAACTTAAAGTTGCAGCCTCTTTTATTTTTTATTTTATTTTATAGATTTATTCAACAAAAGGGTTTGGATGAAAAAAAATAAGTTTTCAGGGAAAATGAAGAAGAAGAAGAAGGAAAAAGTTTTCACTTCACTCCACATAAAATTTTCTATTTCAACTTAAACTGAGCTATACAAAACAAACTATACAAAATATGTACTTTTTTTTTGCAATACAAAAACTTGCCATTGTTGGTTCAGGCAAGCTGCAAACAACTTCTGCAAACAAAATAATGTCGCGTACACTTGCAATATTTTGTTTGCAGCAAGTTATTGCCGCAATATAATTTTGATTGCACGCAACCCGCAATAAAGTCTATACACGAGCAAATTTGATTGCTGCAATCAACTTGCAGCAAGTTTTATTGCCAGTGGACACAATACTTTACTACATTGAATTATTCGTTTTTTTTTTTCTTTTCAAACTTCATATTTGTCCTTTAATTTTTAAATTTTAATATTTTGTTTTTGTTGAAATATTACTATTGTTTTTTTTTATAATGAATAATATAAAAATTCAATATAAAATTATTTTTTGTCCTGTTTTTGCTAGCTTTTTTTTTAGTTTTTTGAACTCATTATTTTTACATTAGTTGATAATTTATCAAATAAATTTTTATTTAAAAATGCGTTATTTTTCTATTCTTCTTCTTTTTTTTTGTAGATAAATTTAAATTAAAACTTTATAATTTTTATTTATTCGATATTGTAATGTGTATACAATTTACATTGTATAAAAATGATATATGAATTGGTGCATTTATAACACTTCTTAATCGTTTATAGTTTTTAAGGTGTAAATAATGTGATTTTTATAATGAATTTATTACATGCTTCCTTTGCATATATATACAATGTACATATATACATAAATATTTAAATATGAATTTAAAAAATTGAAATTACCGCATAAATAGAAATTTAATACTTGTAATAGAAACGGACAAAAAAAAGTATAAACCTTTATGAATGTATGTAATATATACACGAGTAAATAATGTACATATGTATTTGTACATCTACATATGTATATACTATACTTTTAAATATTCTATTTGTGTGTGTACATTCTACACGTACATACGTATACTTGTGTTTTTTTTTTCTCTCTCTTACACACATTTACGTTTGATGTATGCGTGTATGCACATTAAAACGTATATATTCCCTTGGATATGCATACATACACATGTATACATGAAGGAAATGCAAATAACTACCACTTCATTTCATATATCAATACAATTAGCAAGAATTCCAGGAAAAATCGATATTTTCACAGTCATAGCATTTAATATATTTTTGAGTTTTTTTTTTGTTCGTACTTTTATTTTCTTTTATATTTAAAATTATTTTTGTTCATTTGTCTCCTTCTTTTTGAATTACTCAAATTAATATATTATAAAGTGTTGATAAATACGTAAAAAAAAAATATCATTGTCACATAATTTCCAATATGACAATAATATATAATACTGATAAATAATAGTAATAATAATTTTAATACAATACAATAAAACCAATTTAAAAAGAGTAAAACTGTACCATACATATGTTAAATATCCTTGATGCGTGCTAGCAAAACATATAAACTATACGTATATTTATGTATTTTATAAAATTTCCTTTTTTTTTTTTTTGTTTTTTAGTTATAATTTTCCTAATTGTATAGAATTTCCATGCAAACATATAATTATAATAATAAAAAATAAAAAATAGTAATAATAATATGATAGTATTAAGAAACAAAATAAAAAGTGAAAATTAAGGAATTTTAAAATAAAAATTTTCTTTTGCTTTTGTTTTTTGTTTCCGAATAAAATATTTTATAAAATTTTGAAATTTGAAATTTTTACAACACACCACACATCTATTGTATATGAAACAAGTTATTCTCATCATTTTTAAATTATTTTCTTTTTCCCTTTTCAAATATCCTTACACATCAAATTTTTGAATTACAACAATAATAACGAGAAAAAAATAATTTATTTGTAATACATGTTTTAAAAATGATTTACAAAAAGAAAGAAAGATAAATAAGGTATAATGACTGACTATTTAAATTGCAAAATTTTTACATTAATAACAAAAAAAAAATGAATTAATTAATTAAACATTAGAATACAGTAACATTATTAAATCGAATTTTATTGTGTGTGCATATGAGTTTATTTAAACGTCAGCAAATAACCCGCCATTTAATGCTATAATAGAGAAACAAATCCTACTTTTCTTTCGTACGAGTTTTTTCTTTTTGATGTGTTTTTTATAATTATTATTATTATTATTGTTTTTTTTATTTTGTAATTTTATATTCAATTTTCACATACGGTACATGTATTATTACAAATGATAAACTCTATTTAATCTGAAATTTTTCTTTTACTCTTGATAATGTCCCCTTATTTTTAATTTATATTTAAAGCTACATAATATGTACATATCATTATTTATTTTTATTTATTTATTTATTTATTTTTTTTTAAAAGAACAAACAAACAAAATCTTATACTAATAATGTATAAAACACAGAATAATAACGAAAATTTTCATTTTCTTTCTTTTTCAAGAGAAAAGAAAAAAATTCGTCTTTTTATAAAACCAAAAAAAAAAAAAAAATCTTATGCTTTAATTTTCCACCACTTGATGTATTTTAAGCGTTTAACACTTTACCACTTTTCTTGTTTTTTCTTCTTTTTTTTTTAATATGGAAAATTATGAAAAAAAAAACTTCAATATTTAATTATATTTTATTTATATTATTCGATTAATGAACAAAATTTAAAACACAATTAAAAGAAAATTATATTTTATAATATATATTTAATAATATGAATATGTAAAATTTTTGATTTTTCACTATATATATATATTTTTTTTTTCTTTTTATTTCATCAAGAAGAAGATTATAATATGTTAAAAATTCAACACGAGAAAAACGGAGCCGCCCTAAAAGCTCGTCACTCGGCAGTTGTTTTATTTATATTGCTTCGAATTTTCAAGGGAAAATTCAAAGTCGAGAAAAAAATTAGAATGAAGAAAATTTTTGTGTAGAGTGAACTTAATAAAAATGTATATATGTATATATGTATATATGTGTATACATATGTGTATACATGAAGCACACATGTGTGTATATGTATGTATATAGACAATATACTGGAATATGGTTAATGGAAATGGTGGAAAATTATAATACTTATTTAAATTGACTGGATAAGGGATATTCATATTATGCATGTACTGTATGTATGCGTACGTTACATATATACATACATACATATGTAATATATATATGTAATATATTATATGTATTTGTATATGAGTTTCGCATATATATGTATACCTATGTATATAAATTCTTTTGACAATCTATACGTATACAATATTTACATTTCATGTTGTGTCATGCAGAGTTGCATTTATGATAACAAAAAACTTGTATAAAAAAATGTAATATGTATATCATAGTAAAATGAATTAAAATCAAACGCATACTGATGGTAATTCAAAGTATATTCTTCCTATTTGCACTGTTTTGTATATGATATATATACATATGTATGTTTGTTTGTATTTATTTACGTATATATGTATGTATATGCCATGTAAAAAATTTCCTCATTTAATATCTGATGTATGTATACATTTTTAATTATTATTTCAGTCAATATGTGATTTGAATTGACGAAACTTACACAAACATACGTACCTATATATAATATACAGTACAACGGCAATATATGTACCTATACATACATGTAAATATCTACACACATATATATGTATGTATATATGTACATATTAAAGAAATTTTCCAGGAACTTCGTAGAGTATGTAAAACTCACATGTTCAATGCATAATAATGCACATCAACCAATGAGTTTTAAATAGGTATATGCATTACAAATATAACACACTTGTACACTTTGCACGTATGTACATACATATATAAATATACATATAATAAAAAATAAAATTTGCATATGAATGTTTTTTGTTTTTGTGATAATTCTAATGATGAAAAATAGTTCTTGACATAAAATCACTATTATAGTTTGTTATGCCGGTACCAGAAAAAAAACTAACAATTTATTATTAAATAGGTTCTGCATTGGTTGCATATCTATTACACTTTTTTTTTCATATTTTGCTTTACTTTTGATTGAAGTCTAGGTACATACAAATGTATAATTAACTTCATATAGGTACATAGATTGTATTCATACATATATAATTTTTTGTTCTAATTTCAAACTCCATGTCAATGAACGTATTTTATATCCTAGATAAGTACAAATATAAATGCGTTTATTAGTTCATTTTAATTATGCATTTGTATGTGATATACAAATTTATAATGTATGTATATGTATGTATGTATATTCGGACATATCTGTAATAAACTATAATGAAGATAATTTACTATTAAATTTATATTAAAACATTAACAATGCAATACAATAGGTATCTAAATTACCTATTATATATGTATTATTAAGTAATAAGTATTTGCGTATTATATAGTATATACACGTATACCTAATATGACATTTGCATGAAAGCATATATACATATCATTCCGTGTATGTATATTTCACATATATATGTAACAAAATTGTATGTATAGGTATATCAATATACATACATATTTCTATGTAAAAGAATTTGTATATCATTAAAAACATATTTTTTATAAAACGTGTAAAACAGATGTATGTACATATATGTATGTACGTATTCCTATATATGTAAATATTACTAATTCAATATATATGTTCATATTCCTAATTAATATATATGTATATGTATATAATTACATGCATATACATATATACAATAAATTTAATACATTGTTCATTTTTTCTTATAAAACTTGTACACATAGTGTATAGCTTATATGTTGGGAAGGAAGCACTTGTTACAGAATTTAGTAAAGTTAGATAAGGATCTTGGAATGTCGATTACGAACATTTGAATTGTTAGTTTTTAGAACAAATAACAAATATTATATCAACTACACTAACATTTGTCATTTACATATATGCATGTATTTGTGTAGTGTACACTATATATATATATACATATATATTGTAAAATATGTAAAATATATAATATAATGATAGAAAGCTAAAAAAGAAATCGGAATAAATACACACATGTAATCACATGTAAACTGTATTTTTAGATACATAAGTATGTTTGTTTATTTACAAAAAAAAAAAAAAACATTGTTTATATATATATAGTACGTATTTAATAAAAATATGTATGATAATGATACGTAAAAATTTTAAGCAATAAAAGTAAAATAAAGAATAAAAAAACAAAAACAGTAAATGTAATAGTAAAATGTGTGAAAAGACCAAGGAAAAAAGGGAAATTTTCATTTTTAGTATTTTTTTTTCATTTATCATTTGTATACATGTGTGCTTTAAAACAAAAAAAAAAAAAAAAAGAAAACAGAAGATGAAAAATAAGAATATGAAAAAAATACCACACATAAAAACAGAAATAAAAGTATAAATAATGAAAGTGAAATAAAATATGTAAATAAAATACCTACATACGTAATTTTTGGTGTACTCGTTATGTAGAATAAAACATGAAAAAATGTGTTTCTAAACAATATAGGAAAAATCTCTGGAAAAAAGCCAATTTATGAAAACATATTATATATACATATATGCAAAATACATGCATATCTACATATGATTCGTAAAAAGGTAGTTCATATTACGTATATGATTTAATACTGTTGATATCAATATGCATACAAAACATAATATTTATACTTAAATATATATGTACGTAAATTTATATATATATGTACATATATATGTACGTATGTGTATCTACATGCATATTTAATATTTAATATTTAAATTATTTGTTAGATAAAATGAAAGAGTTTATATGAAGATTATTTACATTTATTATATGTATGCAGACATTGCATTACATGCATAAATACAGACATGTATGTATGTATATATAATATATTTATATGTACATAGTTTAATCCTATTTATATAATTTTTGTATCTAGACGTATGTATGAATATATATGTATGTGTGTACGTACACAAACAAATATTGCTATAAATACATATGTATATGTATATCATGCATTATTTACATACATATGTACATATATGAAAATCGTTTAAATTCGTTTTATATCTATTTTAACGAGAAATTGTAAAAAAAAATATCCTTGTAATTTTGTATTATTTTCAAAAGGTTATGATTGTTGACAAAATATACATTTTATTCATTTGTCATGATGCAATGAAAACAAAAAAAAAAGAAATATGTTTAAATCCATATTCATAAAAAAATTGTACGCGAATTTATATAAAATCATTTAAAATATGATGATAAAATGAATAGTACTTAAAATTAAATTTCAAGATTACATAAAATAAAAGTATACATGCATACAATTGTATGTACATACATATATATATACCTATTTGTATATCAATCTATGCATAAATTGTAAATATATTGTAAATAAATTGTGTAATCGCATTTTATTCTCGTATTCTGATTAAATGAACTTTATTTTTTTTTTCAAAAATTTAATAAAAATAACAAAAACAAACAAAAAAAAAATAAATAAATTTTTGGAAATTTTAAATTATTTTTATGTAATGGAATAATTTCAATTTAAATTGAAGAAATTGTTTTTTTCATTTTGATCAGGATTATGGAATTCAATTTTATATCGTTTTTTATTATATATGATAAGTTTTGTGTACCATATAAAAATCATAATTTAAAAATAATTCAATTAATTTTAAGATAATTACCTTTTTTCAACTTTTGATAATATATTTTTTAATTAATTTTTTTTTTCTGATATGTACATATATGAATTTTTTAATTTTTCTGTCATGAATTTTTTACTTGTATCATTTAATTGTAACTTCTATGACAAAAATATTTTTTTTTTATTTGAAACGAAATTTTCCTAAAATTTAAATAAAATTAAAATTTAATGCAATTTAAAAAATTTTATATAGTTTATAATTCATATATTTTACATACATATAGGTACATATAAATTTTGAATGTATGAAAGATGTTTGCCTTCATAAAATATTTCAAATACCTACATATTTTAAATTGCTTTGAAAAGTGAATGAAGAAAACCGACATTACATTCAAACCAACAAAAGATTTTTTACTTTTAGTATTAAAGAAGAAAATATCCTGTAACATGTACCAAGTAATTGCATATACCCATATGGGTACAATTAATGTATTCATGTACTATACCATTTAAAAACTTACTCATCTACATACATATGTACAAATGTATATACATATAGTCTTTGATTTTTGTTTTTTTTTTTTTTTTTTGGTAAATGAATAGAATGCACATTAACATAAGAATATAATGAATGTATATAAATATTATGTACCTACATATGTACATACATATGAACGCCGTCCTTGTATTAAAAAATTAATTATCATTCTATTGTTCTTTTGATATAAGGCATATCATATCATAATATTGCATGCAAATAGTAAATGCAAAGTATTCGTATATTTATGTACATATGTAATTTACACCTAATGCGTACATACACTTCATATTCATATTATTTATTATTTGCACATTCATATATACATATGTATGCAATGCAAGTGTTTATGTATGCAAAATAATTAACTTTTAATTTTTACACATTTTATACTTAATTTCAAGTATAATTTTTATTCTTAGTTATTATTCTTGATTTTTTATTTTATTTATTCATTTGTTTGTTGAAATTTTTATTTTTTTTTGTTTTGTTTTTTTAGTTAATACTTTTGTAATTTATTGTAACAAAAGAAAAGTGAATCACTACACATACATACATATGTACATAGTATATGTATGTAAGTATATTGCATAGTAAATTTCATACATACATATTTTATATGTGCGATATTCCTTGTGCATTGATATGTATGTATGTATGTATGTATATGTTCGTTATTGTATGCACACATTTATTTATTTCCAAGAAATTAATTATGACGCATGCGTACTGTAGTAATAGAAAATTTTATTATTTATTTATAGTTTATACCTACCTATATGAAAATTTGTTTTCCAACTATCAACATCAACCATTGGTAAGATACATTATACACATATAAATTACACATACATTAATTATGATGGTTTATATATATACACATCAGATAACAAAATATGTACATATATGCACTTACAATATATAAGTAAGGAAGGAAAAATTATATTTGTTGTACGTACATAATATAAGAATGTACATGTATTTACTATTTCAGGATTGTAAAATTTTTTTATTTTGAATTTTTTTTTTTTTTTGAATTTTTTAAATTTTTGCCTTGTATCTTGTATGTATTACTTATTCTCTTAGGCGTCAATTATGAAAGTCTATTCGAAAGAAAATATAATCGACTTTTAAAAGTCAATCAAAACAAGTAACGGTATTATGTAAATCAATCGACTTTCATGCATAGTAGGTATTTGATAGTACTTATGTACTAAAAAATTATAATTTATTAGGTAACTTGATTGTTTATTTCTTAAATTTATATGAAATTTTTTTAATTGTGTTGTAAAAATTTTTATATTTTCAAAATGTTTGTCATTTTTTTTTTCAAAAGTCGATCACAAAAATGTGAGCGACTTTTCAAGTCTATAATACAAAAATTTTTACTCGAATAGACCTTTATATTTATAATACCAAAAGTCTATTGCAACATAAAGTTGATAAGCAATAGACTCTCATAATTGACGACTTAATGTACACAGATAGTAGATACATAATATATATGTACATTTTATAGAAATTTTTTAATGTACACTTTTTTGTATAAATTTTTATTGTAAAATTAGATTGTACATTCAAATCATTCAAAATGAATTTGATTAAATTTTTTGTTTATTAAAAAAATTAAAATTTTTTTATAGATTGAATTTATTTTTGTTATTAATTGAAATTGTATTAACATTATTAAAATAATCAAATTAATTAATTTTTATATTTCAGTATCAAATACATACATATGTACATACATGTATACAACAATAATGGAAAATGATGCTCTACAATTTACATAAAAATAAAAATATCGCTTTTTTGTACGTGTACTAATATATTATCAATATTTAATTTTTATTATTAATTCATTTCTTCATTTCATTTCATTATTTTATTAAATTTTATTTTCAATTTTCATTGAATTACTTCTTATAAAATGTGTACAAATCTGAATTCAATAAACCAAAATAATAAAAATAAGCCTAATATGTATTATTGTAGTTATCATGGACAATAGATCATGGTCATATGCTTTAAAAAAAGAAAAGAAAAAATCTACTCATGTAGATAACATGTCTGCACAAAAGCTTGTATAGCAAAATATGTACATACATACATATGTGGTTATTATATGTATTAAAAATTATAAATTATATAAAGCCTTTATACATACATATGTATGTATATGGATACGTAACTCAATTAAGAGCATCATAAACACATTCTTACGAGTATATGATATGATAAGTACTTTTTAATAACAAATAATCGTCACTTCGATTTTCAAAAACTTTAAGAATAAACTTTTTTTTTCTTTTATGTGTATTTATCTATATAAGAATTATAAATAAGCAGCCAACTGTTGAAAAAAAGCATCTATTATCTATTCTGTTATGGTACACAAATCTATCATATGCATGTATGTATATACGATACGTTATATGTACGTATATGTTTTGTTTATGATTTAGGCACAAAATTTATAGTAAGTACCTATATATCTACATGATTATTGTATGTGTAAAAAAATATGAATAGTGGCTGTACATACAGTGCCGGACACTTGATTACCCTCACTTGAATTTTTTTGAAATTGTTTAATTTTTCCAGTTCTTTCTGAAAACTAACGATGGAGTTTTTTGATTTAATCCATTTTCAAACATTTTGGGTGAAAAAATTTCAGAATTTGGAAAAATACCAATAATTATTCAAGTTTTTAAAAAATTTACCTACAAGCAGAAGGACACTTGTTTACCCTCACCCATTTTATTGAGTTAAAGGGTTAAAATAAACGGGATGTTTCAATGTTTTTGTTGTTATTTCTAATATTTTATTGAGTTATCTTTATATTCCATAAATTTTAACGAACTTTTGGGTATAGAAAATGGGTAATTTTGGGTAATTCCAATGGAATTTCACGCCAAGCCTTTAAAACTGCTGTCGCCATTTCTTGCTTAGCGTAAACGTGTCCCATCAGCTTGAACGTGTCGAGAAAGGTATCCCCATACGTTTTCAATGATATTGAGGTCGGGCGATAACTCAGGATACTCAAGGATATTAATTTTGTTCGTTGTAAATCAGAGTTTTTCTCTTTCAGCTGCGTGAATTGAACCATTATCTTGTTGAAACACCCAATGCTGACCTTCAAAAATGTGGTTCATTTTACCAATTTCATTATCTGAAAGTTCTAAGTACTTTCCAGAATTTTGTCGACCTTCTAAAATGACAAAATCCACAATCCCATAGTATGAAATTTCACCCTATACCATTACTGACCCAAGAGCACTATGTGGCTTGACCAGACATGGACCAGATTTTTTCTAAGAAAAAATTATTATTATTTTCATGATTTTAGAAAAGTACTGGAAATTACTTAGAACTTTCAGATAATGAAATTGGTAAAATGAACCACATTTTTGAAGGTCAGCATTGGGTGTTTCAACAAGATAATGGTGCAATTCACGCAGCTGAAAGAGAAAAACTCCTATTTACAATAAACAAAATTGAAATCCTTGAGAGTCCTGCGTTATCGCCCGACCTCAATATCATTGAAAACGTATGGGGATACCTTTCTCGACACGTTCAAGCTGATGGGACACGTTTACGCTAAGCAAGAACAGGCGACAGCAGTTTTAAAGGCTTGGCGTGAAATTCCATTGGAATTACCCAAAATTACCCATTTTTTGTACCCAAAAGTTCGTTAAAATTTATGGAATATAAAGATAACTCAATAAAATATTAGAAATAACAACAAAAACATTGAAACTTCCCGTTTATTTTAACCCTTTTCCTCAATAAAATGGGTGAGGGTAAACAAGTGTCCTTCTGCTTGAAGGTAAATTTTTTAAAAACTTGAATAATTATTGGTATTTTTCCAAATTCTGAAATTTTTTCACCCGAAATGTTCAAAAATGGATTAAATCAAAAAAATCCATCACTAGTTTTCAGAAAGAACTGGAAAAATTAAACAATTTCAAAAAAATTCAAGTGAGGGTAATCAAGTGTCCGGCACTGTATATCGTATAATGTATATAGAATACATACCACATTTGGGGTTTACAAGGTATATATATGTACATATATTGATTTTTTTTTTAAATATTTAAGCGTAGGAGAAAGGGGTCGTTAAGTTCACGTGTCTAATATTCATACTATATAGTATCATATATTTGTATATATATACGTACATATATATTGGTATAACTCTAAGAACGATAAAGTTTAATGTTTTGTTATCTTGTTCTTACTATACATATGTACATGTACTTTTTATTAACAATTTAACACATATGTATGTAGGTACGAACATTATATATGTACATTTTCTATTTTAGAATATGCATTCATATACAATTGTACAATATGTATAATAAATCTACATTTATATAATATATAAAAACTTAAATTTACATACATACATATTACACACAATATGTAAATACATACATATGTATGTATACGTACGTCAGTTAGTGAATAAAATTGACTCTAATGTACATGTTGTAGGAGTACAACATATGTATATTTCCATCCATACATTCATAAGTATATATGAAATGATAGATTTATGATGAAAATTCATATAGAAACATCGTACGTATACAAATAGATGTAATTTACAGATTGTATTTAAAAAAGACATAACAACATTAAAGGAAATGTTGGTGCCTTCAATCTGTTGAACTTTCATGCACTTTTCTTTTATTTTTATTTTCTTTGTTTTTTCCGTTTTTTACTTTTCTATAATAACCAGTTGAATGTCATGTTAAAATGATGATATTAATAATGCCGACACTTTTGATACTGTGTGATCATGATGATGATGAAGATGACAGTATTAACTCGTGTATATGTTTGTGTTTGCACATCATGTATTGCATATCTATATGTGCATTCAATGAACTGTTTTTATAACTACAGATACTTTTGTTTTAAATTATCAATACAACATATACATATGTATACTATTTATAATACATTATACATACATTTATACCATTTTTTTATAATTAAAAATAAAAGTATAGGCTTTTTTGAAAATTCAGTTCTATATAAGAGCTTACCTTCAAATGCGTTCGAAAACTACATTTTAACTGCAAAAACAGAGCGTTCGGTAATTTTTCACTGCAAAGCAGTGTGATCGAAAAATATCAAATGCATTAAAGCCCAAAAAAATTTGAACGCAGATAAGCAGCGTGATTTTAAACTCTGCATATGCGACTATCGAAGTGTCAAACATAAAGTACTGCTACTGTATTACATACAACAGGTGGATTGTTGAAAATTTAAAACTGATAATTCTTAACTACAAATTTTTAATAAATTTTAAAATTCTGAATTTTTTTTGTTTATCTTTTGGTCTTATTACTTATTCTATTGCTACAGATCTATCCATTATTTTTTATTTACTTCAACTAGATTTTTGTTCGAAAATGCAAAATATCAGAAATAACAGCTCATTAGCATTGCATTCGCAGACTGCATATATTTTATTTTAGTACTACCAAAGAATATGTATTAAAACCAAGAATTAAACTTCTTACGGCAGAATTTACCCTACTTTTAAAACCTCTGATCAAGAAACACAACCTCCAATCTAAAAATACTTTTCGTAAAGAGAATTAGGCTGAAGTTCCTTTTAGGACCAACCACCGATTTTTATGAAAATTGGTACATACACTATATTCGATGAGTCTAGTTGAATGGTGCTAGTCTCGTGGTGCGAATCGGGCTTATTTCGCTACTAGAGGGCGTTAAAAAAATTTTGTCTTTGTATCATAAAATACATTTTAGCTTAAAAACTGTCAGTCTAATGTCACAAGTGTGTTCAGAGAAGTGATAGAAAACTTTTTGTCCTTTCGAATGATGTATTGGTGAAAATTGTATGTCTAATGGTTCGTGAGTTATTCGAGTTAAAAGTGAAAAATTTGAGAAAATTTGTCAATTTTTTTCGAAATTTTGATGATTTTTGAAGACGCTATTGGAAAAGTTGATAACATGTCAGCAAAAATAAAGTCTCTGTACGTTTTTCTAGAATATTTCTTTTTACGCAAAAGTTCTATCTCTTACAGTTTTTTTTTTATTCAATTAAAAAAATGCACAAGTCAAAGCAAATTTATCAAATAAATTCATTCATTTCTGTACATTGTTTGTATAGTTGTTGTTGTATAGTTGTTTGTTGTATATAGTTGTTGTATTAAGTGTATATAGTGACCTACTTACGTTTTTTAAAAGTAACGGTTTTTTTTTTGTTTAATATTAAAAGCTGTATTAGTTATTATTTGATATAGTTATTTGTTTAAGTTTTCATTATTAACTAGAATTGCATAGTTTCTAAATAACATTTTCTATTGTAAATAATACAATTTTGAGCTTTTTTTGTAAATAATAGAAGATTATAATAAATAATTATATTTTTTAGTAAATGAATCTTAGTTTTTATAAAAGTAATTTAAGGATATATAGGTGATTGAATGCTCCTCTCCATGAAAATCTTTAGTAAAAGGCAAAAGATTTATTCGACACTGAAGAGAAGCTAGAGTATTTTTGCATATATTTATATGTATAATGTACTTATATTGTATACATATATGTATATATATATGTACATATGTATATATAATATATATGTATGTTATTATACATATATATGTATATATATATAATATATATGTGTATATATATTACATATATATATGTATGTTACATATACATATATATATATATATATACATTACATATATGTATATACACATTATATAGCTGTATATTATAGGTATATATGCATAATATATGTGTGTTTGAAAGTTTGCGAATGCACAACATTGTATATTGGGCTATTTCTTTGGAACTAGGTTATGTATTTGAATAAATGTTATCAATTATTAAAAGTGAGACATAGATGTTTCTCACAAAGCATAACTCATTACAATCGGATTAGTACGTCTGTAGTTATTACTGTTCAAAGTATAAAAATATTGTTTTTCGAAGAAAATATAGTTTTTGGGTCACCCTGTAAAACTTTTGTATGGAAAATTTTGTACTAATTATGCGAAAAGTCGTTGTGTATTGAGGTCTTCAAATTGTGAAAATTTCATGAAAATTGGACAATAACATCATGAGTTATTCGAAGTTTTCTGTCAATTTTTGAGATTTTCTTTCAATTTTTTGACCTTGAAATGACCTTTTTCGCGCCTAGAGACCATATTTTTTGGATTGTACTCATTGAGTAGAACGAGTGTGAAAAATTTCAAAAAAATCGGTGGTTGGTCCTAAAAGGAACTCTTACCGAATATTTATTTTGAAATTCATGTCATATGATGTATACTCATATATACATATTTAATATATGTACATACTTTCAAATAGATTATCTGCATATTTTTTTGTCATATTTTATTTTTATACGTCTACGGTCTACATAAATGTAAAACTTACACATATCATATTTAACATATTACCACTTATATTATTAGAGAGATTGGGCAAACACATAAACGTTTACGTAGAGTTTTCAAAAGTACGAAAAATTCTACGTTTAACGTCCATCAGTTTGGGCATAAGCTTACGTAGTAAATTATTTAGGTATTCTACGTTTAACTTGTTCCAAACTGTTTCAACTTTATACGTATCACACGTATGTATACAATACGGCCATATGATTAATTGTAAAAAAATTTTAAACAAAGTCTATTGAAAAAAATACATTTATTTGCCAACCACGGCCTATTGGGTTTGTTTTGTCATAATCGAAAACTTATTGAAAGTAGGGAGATTGGGCAAACGACGTATGTCTACTACGTAAACCGTAAATGTAAAGATCTACGTTGCTAACGTAAGTCTTCGTACTTACATACATGCGTGAGTATAAGAAAGTTCTTTTAACGTTTACGTTTACGTGTCTATCATACAAAATTGAGTTTAAATCTCTACTTCAATTCAAACAAACTCAGTGGTTACTGGTTCGCAACCCACGTTAAACTGTAGGTGCACGTATGATAGAATCGTCTCGAAAAATCATCGTAATGATGATTAGGCCCTGGCTCGATTTGGTCTGTAGCGCCATCGGAACGACATACACATATACCTATAATATGTATTTAAATATTATATACCTACACATACATTTCGAATTTGAAAATATTTTATATTTACTGCAAAAATAAGGCTTTTTCGAAATTGCAGCCTGCACTGCATGTTCTTACTTTGTTCAAAGAGTATATATATAGTTTCCAATTGTCTGTATGTTTGCAAAAAATGTCTTCGAAATGTCTTCGAAACACATTTAATCCCATTGTATATATGTGCATTTATGTGTTCGAAATTTTGACAGTTTTATTACTTGTAAACTCTATTTGAATATATTCTTTTTGCTTTGTTCTATAGTAGTACCATCGATAAAGAATAAAAGAAGATTTGATTTTAAGGGTTTAATTTTACCCCAAAAAATTTGATCGAAACAGGTGCTGTGCGGGCAGAGTAGATAGAGGTAAAATGTATTTCTCTTCATTGAGAATCACTAAATTTCAATTTTTCATTCTTTAAATGTATGTGTGAATTCTATTTACATTTAAGGAAAATACCTAAAAGTACAGTGGAGGGTAAGAGTTCCTTTTAGGACCAACCACCGATTTTTTTGAAACTTTTCACACTCGTTCTACTCAATGAGTACAATCCAAAAAATATGGTCTCTAGGCGCGAAAAAGGTCATTTCAAGGTCAAAAAATTGAAAGAAAATCTCAAAAATTGACAGAAAACTTCGAATAACTCATGATGTTATTGTCCAATTTTCATGAAATTTTCACAATTTGAAGACCTCAATACACAACGACTTTTCGAATAATTAGTACAAAATTTTCCATACAAAAGTTTTACAGGGTGACCCAAAAACTATATTTTCTTCGAAAAACAATATTTTTATACTTTGAACAGTAATAACTACAGACGTACTAATCCGATTGTAATGAGTTATGCTTTGTGAGAAACATCTACATATGTCTCACTTTTAATAATTGATAACATTTATTCAAATACATAACCTAGTTCCAAAGAAATAGCCCAATATACAATGTTGTGCATTCGCAAACTTTCAAACACACATATATTATGCATATATACCTATAATATACAGCTATATAATGTGTATATATATGTAATGTATATATATATATATATATATATATATATATATATATGTATATGTAACATACATATATATATTACATATATATACATATATATATGTAATATATATACACATATATATTATATATATATACATATATATGTATAATAACATACATATATATTATATATACATATGTACATATATATACTATATATACATATATGTATACAACATAAGTACATTATACATATAAATATATGCAAAAATACTCTAGCTTCTCTTCAGTGTCGAATAAATCTTTTGCCTTTTACTAAAGATTTTCATGGAGAGGAGCATTCAATCACCTATATATCCTTAAATTACTTTTATAAAAACGAAGATTCATTTACTAAAAAATATAATTATTTATTATAATCTTCTATTATTTACAAAAAAAGCTCAAAATTGTATTATTTACAATAGAAAATGTTATTTAGAAACTATGCAATTCTAGTTAATAATGAAAACTTAAACAAATAACTATATCAAATAATAACTAATACAGCTTTTAATATTAAAAAAAAAAAAAAACCGTTACTTTTAAAAAACGTAAGTAGGTCACTATATACACTTAATACAACAACTATATACAACAAACAACTATACAACAACAACTATACAAACAATGTACAGAAATGAATGAATTTATTTGATAAATTTGCTTTGACTTGTGCATTTTTTTAATTGAATAAAAAAAAAACTGTAAGAGATAGAATTTTTGCGTAAAAAGAAATATTCTAGAAAAACGTACAGAGACTTTATTTTTGCTGACATGTTATCAACTTTTCCAATAGCGTCTTCAAAAATCATCAAAATTTCGAAAAAAATTGACAAATTTTCTCAAATTTTTCACTTTTAACTCGAATAACTCACGAACCATTAGACATACAATTTTCACCAATACATCATTCGAAAGGACAAAAAGTTTTCTATCACTTCTCTGAACACATTTGTGACATTAGACTGACAGTTTTTAAGCTAAAATGTATTTTATGATACAAAGACAAAATTTTTTTAACGCCCTCTAGTAGCGAAATAAGCCCGATTCGCACCACGAGACTAGCACCATTCAACTAGACTCATCGAATATAGTGTATGTACCAATTTTCATAAAAATCGGTGGTTGGTCCTAAAAGGAACTTCAGCCAAATATTCTTACAAAAGTTGTAATACATACATATATTTATGCTTGTATTCATCAACCAAGATTATCCGTCGGATATTTTTAAGACCGCTAGAATTTCGTCGTATTCATCAACATGGGTAAAAATTATTTTCGAACTTTATTTTCCAAATGTCAAACACGTCAGCTGATTGTTATTTAAAAAGAAATAATGAGGTTACTTTGATAAGTTAATCAACTTTTGCTTCTGTGTATCATTAATTTTCGAATATTAAGGTTATGTTTGTAGGATATTTTTACGACTACTCTAAGGATGTCTAAAAAATATCTTATCTAGGTTGGTGAATACAATTTATCTCGATCTAGAGATAATCTTGGTTGATGAATACAAGCATTAATTTAATAAAATTAAAGGAAAAAAACCTGAAACAATAACAAATGTATTACAAGTTCCCAATGAAAATTGAATTAAATGAAAAAAAGAATACCGCGATGTGAATTGTAAATAGATACATATGTATGTATGTACATACTTTTTATTTCATTATTCGAGAAATGGGCAACTATACAGATATACAAATCTATATAAATATATTGTATGTATAAAAATAATGAATGAATCATATACTCATATACATACATGTATATTTTTGTGATAAATATATGTACATATGTATATACATTATCTTCACAAATGCATAAACAAACATACATGTACGATTATATATATGTATAAAAAATATAAACTGGCATTTTTGACTTTTATTATGAAATTCGACTGAGTTTGTGAAAATGTTCATATGTATATGTAAATCCATAGCATCAACTATGGTGGGAATGGCAAGGCAATTATGAAAAAAAGTCTATTCGAAAAAAAATAGAATCGACTTTTAAAAGTCGATCAAAACAAGTCACGGTACATTTAAATCAATCGACTTTCATGCATAGTACTAAAAAATTGTAGTACTAAATCAGGTAACTTGATTGTTTATTTCTTGAATTTATATGAAAGTTTTTTGTGTTGTAAAAATTTTTATTTTTTCAAAATTTTTGTTGTCATTTTTTTTCAAAAGTTGATCACAAAAATATGAGTGACTTTTCAAATCTATAATAGAAAAATGTTTACTTCCATAATACCAAAAGTCTATCGCAACATCAAGTCGATTAGTATGTAATAGACTTTCATAATTGCCGCCTATATTTGTATTTATATAACATACATACATAAATATTGTACATATTATATTACATATGCATGTATCTATCTATCTGACGAAATTTTAAATATTATTTATTTATTTTTATTTTTTTAGATAATTTAGTAAACATAGAATATTTGTAACTATAAAACTACAAAAAATGTTCTAATCAATACACAATCAATAGACATCAATAGACTTTCTATTTAAAATGAATAAAAAAAATATACATAGGTACATAGGTATTATATTTTTCCGTATTGAATTTTAAATGAAAATGTGCTTTTTTTTTTTTCCTGTTGCTATAAATTCAATAGTTGAATAGATGTTACTAAAAAAATTTTAAAGTGTACATTTAATTTTTACAATTTTTATACAAACATAATACAATTTTATGTACAATGATATGTGTGTACATACACGATCAATAATTTTGTATAATGCATTATATTCATATGTAAAAAAGTTTTACAAAATAAAAAAAAATACGGGAAAGTATTTTAAATATACATCCTCTTTTGATCTACATTACATACATATTTATAAAATGTATTTTTATGTGCACATGTATGCAAAAATAGCAAAATATAATATGTATTCAAGATATTTTCTATGTAAACATGTATACTTTTTCGATTTTCACCCGTTAACTACCTATATATTATTTCATTAAAATATGTAAATATAATATAGTAAATAAATATGTATGAATTCACGTATTATGTATATATTTGTTTGTACAATACATATATGTATTTGTATGCGTATGTATGTGATTGAAATTTCTTACATATGGGAAAATTTACATATACATATACATATTGTTAATATGTAGATGTGTAAATGCATTATGAATCTAGAGTATATGTATATGCATACACATATATTAAAGTTATTTTATATGTATTTATTTATGTATGGATTTCACATAAAATTGAATATATGATAAAATTTATTTTATCTAATTGAATTGCAATCTGCTGTATGCATAACTTGATGTTACATATGATATCGTTGATATCACAATAATACAAAATACATTTCTTTTTATGTACCTACATGAGTATAAAAGGAAAAACAAATGTCAATTGTCGATCACATTATGTGTATAAAACATACAAGTAATATGTGATTATATGTATATGATAGGTACATTCATATATTGTAGTATTATTGTGTAATAATTTAAAATATGTATTATGATGTATGTAAATTGTGATTGTTAGATTAGTATAAACATGTTACTATGTATATGTAGGTATATTATAATGTATGTAGATGTTCATACATTATGTCTGTCTGTAATATAAACAAAATTTAATTTGTCTTGTTCTAATTGTCTATACCTAGGTATTATTCATATTTTTACAAGCAAATTTATAATTAACACGAATTGTACAACTTTACGAAGTTTAAAATTAATTGTTATTACTTTAAAATTAGATTAATATTATTATTATTATTATTATTATTTTTATTATTTTTTTTTTTTTTGTTTTTGTTTTTCATTTTTATCACTATTAATTATCATTATTCATTATTTAATTTTGACGGTTTTTTATTTTTAAATTCTAAAATTATTATTATTCCTTTTTGAGTAAGTATAAATAGATTACGTATTTTATATACATATGTACATATATATATTATGGTTGTTTAATATACGATATGCATATCATGTTCATTTCATATGTATCTTTGTATTTTTAAAATTTAATGAGATAAAATTCAAGCAAAAAAAAAATTTTCTTTTTTCTAAATTTTCTTCTTCGAAACAATACATAAGTTAAATGTCAATTGATATACTATATGTATGTATATTAAAATTTGAATATATTTATGTAAGTAGAGTAATACATAAGTACGTAGTACTGATGAAATTAATAAAAAAATTTTATGGAATTTTATTCACATACATACGTGGATGTGAGTAGGTATGTACATACTTTCAATTAATTTATCAAGAAAAAAAAAAATAATAATAATAAAAAGATCACATACATACGAGAAGATAACATTTAAGAATCGTATATAAAAAAAATGATTGAAAATAAGATGCAATTGAAAATAAAACAAAATGAAAAATTAATCATGCGTTTATGTTAAAATTACTTTAAGATTTAGGCCCTGATCCCGAGAGTCTATCAGTAATAGAATAGACTTGACTTCAAGTCTATTGAAGAAAGAAATTGTATTACGAAAATTAGTAGACTTGAAAGAATAGTATTACCGTTAAAATTCAATTTTTCTATTTATTATCTGTCAAAAGTTGTGTATTTTAGTCTGTAAAAAGTAAACAAAAGTTTGTAAAAGGTTCAAAAATTACATATTAAAATTAATACTATTATTATTATTTTTACTATTCTTTAAGAAATCAAAAGTTTATTTTTTTAATGCGAGAATTTAAGTTGGTCGAGAGTAATGAGTTTTATTTTTGACATTTTTGAGAATGAAATTGATGTTATTCATCGAAACAATATAATTTTAACACTTCGTATGAGTTTGAGAATGGCATTAGATCCTTTTGCTATGGATGAAATTTTGTAAATATCATATTTTGTCTTATTAAGAGAAATATTGGTAATTCTTTTTATATTTCAGATTCAAAAAAAAATTTCCGACTAACAAAAAATATTTTTTTTTTTTTTAAAGAAGAAATGAATAAATTTTATTTTTCTTTTTATTTTATAATTTTTGAAATAAATCAATATATTTCAAAATCTCGAAATTAGAATTTATTTTATGTATTATTTATCTGTTATTTATGTTTTCCATTTATATCCAATTACATAGCAAAAGACACAGCAAAACACAAAAATTACATATAAATTTTAAAAGTCATCTAAATAATTCTCGTACACTTTGACAATAGAAAAATTTCTATACAGTAGAAATTCATAATACCGACTTTAATTCATAATAGACTTTAAATCTATTCAACTTGAAAATAGACTCCCGGGATCAGGCCCTTAAATTGAATTGAAAAAAAAAAAGATTCTTTGCATTCTACATTCATTCGAACAAAAATATGTGAATATATGCATGTACATTGTACAGATTCTTCTATTAAGACGATGCTGTCTATATGTATATGTATTAAATGCGTATTTTATCCAATATATGAACATGTACAATACACAAATATGTATGTTAATATACGAGTATATGAAATAAGAAAATTATTTATAGTCTTTAGTTTTATTCTGATAGTTTTAGTTTTATTTATTATGATTATAATTATTGTTAACCTCGGAATCGACAATATTTGTTTTTATATTATTAATTTTATAAAAGGTTTCAATACCATTATACAGAATTGAAGTCGTACAAATTAAAATAATAGAGAATAATGAGAAAAAATAAACAAAATAAATTAACAATAAAAATGAAATCTTTCATTGATTCCTCATTTGATTTTCTTTGTATTCTTTGTTTTCTTTATTTTCTTATTATTTTTTATTATTTGATATCTGACACACATAATGTGAATTCATTTTAAAAGACACAAATTACAAACAATGTATATGTAGGTAGGTACCTTTTTGTTTTATTTTTTATTTATGTATATTTTCTTTCATATATTGAATTTAGATTCACATTGATTATATGAGTATGTATGGATGTATCAATTGATTTTAATTTTATATTATTATTTTAATGGTAATTAAGTAAATTTTAAATACAATTATTTTAATACCTATTTTACATGTACATATACATATGTACAAACAGGTACATATTTATATAATTTTATTAGCAAGTAACTAAGTAACATGTTTTTCCAAAATTAAAAAAAAAACATGACTATACATACATATATGTACATACAATGTAAATTACCTTTGGCAATTTTCACAATTAATTGTACCTAATTGAATATTTTTAAAATTAAAAAATAAAAATGTACACATATCAATGAGAAATTCGATATCAGCAAATATCAGGTATATTTAAAGAATAATATTTAATTAATGTATTCAATTAATTCATTATTAATTTAATGAAATTTAATAGCCCAAAGAGTAATCGAAAAGAAATTAGTACATAATGTTAAATGAAATAAAAAGAAATTTTTTAATTTTTCAATTAGAATGAATCTATATTTACATAGATATATGATATGCTCACAAAATATGTATGTGTTTGAATACACATCAGTACATACCTATATTATGAAATTATATTTATGTACTGTATATCAGTGCAGAAGAAAAATTAAAAATATTTTTAAGAAAATTGTATATTTAACATATATAATATATGTGTATGTATTATGCACGTATGTATAACATCTTAAAATCAAATAAACGTGTTGTATTTTAGATCCGTACATACTATATACATAATATATTTATATAAAATTTATGTGTAAGATCGATAAGTAATAAAAGTGAATGACTGACTCATTTTGTTCAAGAGGTTATCAACTTAACCCCTATTTAAATGAATACAAAAAATATACATGAACATGTACATATACGTACATATGTACATACATAAGCAGATGACGATGCATATACATATGTACATATGTATATATATGTATATATATTCGTATAACTTGACTGTATTCGTATAACTGATATATGGATATTATCGTAAAAAATATGAAAATATTATAACTACTTTTCTTTTTTTTTGTTTTTCTTTTCTTCTTTATTTGATCTATTTTAACTTTTGATTTGTTTTTATTCAATTTTTTTTTTATATTTTATTTATTTATTTTTTTAAATTTTTTTTTTCTTAAAAATTTGAAAAAATAAAAAGGTGATGTTCCATAAGGGCGTTGAGTTGAGCGTTGGGCGTTGTGAGCGTAGACAGTTAAGTTGAAATACGTGTATTTAAATGTAAGTTGTTCCAATGGACAACGCTGAAAACGCAGATAATGCTCATAACGCCCAAAGTAGCCCAACTTTCAACTTTTTTAGCGTTACGAGCGTTTGTTGGTTATGTCTTACACGAAAAAATGTAAACAAACATTTTAATAAATCGTTACATTTATACCAGTACAATATCAAATCCTAATTTTATTTGATTTTATTAAATTTAATAAATTCAAATTAGCAATTTTAAAATTAATTTAATTTAATTAAATAATTTATTTATTTAAAATTTATTAAATTTTATTATTTTATTTAAAGAAACATTTCATTGACTATATTATATACATATGTAAATTATAACAGCTGTCAACGCCGTATTAGAACATCAAATGTCAAACGCTCACAACGCTCATAACGCCCAACGCTCAACTCAACGTCCTTATGGAACATTATCTTAACGAATATATATATATCTGTTGAAAACTAAGAACAAAATAACATGAAGATAATTGAAAAGAACACAAATTGTATTAGTATATAGGTATATGTATGTTTATATATATACAAAATGTTTATATAAGCTATATAAACATACAAACACATGTACGTATGTATTGTACAAATATTCATATATAATTTTAAAAAATGACTGTAGAGTAGCAATAATATATAGGACATATATAATATTGAACGCATACATGAATGCATTTATTTAAAAATGATATGTACATATGTAAACAAATATATATTAAATAAAAATATTAATATTTGAAATCAAAACGGCATGCATCATGTTGCATTTTATTCAAGGCTGTAATTAGATACTTTGTTCAATTCATTTTTTTTTCATTTTCATTTTATTTAGTTACCTATTTTATTACTTTATTTTTATGCTATAAAAGATAAATAAATATAAAATATGTAAATATATATATATTTTTTTTATTTTTTTAAACGAACTATAAAAATACATATGTAAAATAAAAATTGTAAAATCTTGAAATTTTCAATATTAAATGAATTACATATTTGATTTGAATAAGAATTGTAAAAAAAAAATTGTTTTTTTCATAACTTTTTTATATACATATGTATAACATTATATTTTACAATGATGAAAAACAAAATGTAAATGCATTGGCGAGTACTCGTAAAAATAGGAAAAACTACATCATAAATTTTCACAATAATTAATCAAATTTATTGTATATTCGTTATACAATGAACTTTACAAATAAAAAGCGATCATTATTATTTAAAAAAATAAATAAATAAATAATTAAATACCTATCTTTTTATATTTTCATGTTAGAGTCAATGTTACAATGCAGAAATAGATAAATACATAGAAAATAGATAAATACAAGTCTTGTTAATATTTAATCTGCAATTAAATAACGGATATTAAAAAAAAATTAAATGTCTACTCACATATAAATATTACTTTTTTAATTGTATAATTACAATGTAAATATAAATTTTATTATACAAAATTGAGTACTTCTTAATACATTTTAAGTTAAAACATTATAATGAAAATTCATGATCGTTAGTTTTTACACAAAATTATTTCAAATTAAAATTATCTGGATACAAATATGTATGTATGTATGTACAGGGTATCTCAGAGTAAAGATCATAAAATACGTCTATGTTATAATTCAGATTATTCCTAGTTCAGAAATAAAAAAAAATCGTTCTAAACCCACCCTCTGAGATATATGTATGTAGGTGATTGAACATTTTTGGTCTCGTAAGGTACATAATGTCGTATATTGGACAATATCTTTCTTTTTAAATTGAAAAACATTGAATATCTCAAAATTATATGGTAGTCATTACTCTGGAACATATTGAATATGAAAATTGATTTTTATATAGAATTATTTTTAAATAAATGTAAATCCCCCTTTTTTTATATTAATCTTTATCGTACATGATAGTAAATGAAAATTTATTTCACATGAAATTAATAATAAAGCAATTTCATGGCAATTATGAACTTCAACTATAATACTATACATAATTTCGTATTGTATATAAATACAAAGTGGCAGGTATATTTTTTTTTTATGATGAATATATTATATATTATGAATTTTAGAGCAAATCATATTTGAAAAGAAAATTTTTTTTTAAATAGACTGCAAATGCAATTTATTATACTATCCGTAATACAAGAAATCTTAAAAATTAAAATTATTTAATTCAAATTGAGAAAATATCAATAAAATTATTAAATATTTAATATTATTTAAAATTTGAGAAAATAATAAAATTTTACATTTACCTATTTGTGTCAGTATTCATTATTTTATAACCTAGAATTTTAGTATGTATTGTAGTTGAATTTATTTACTATGCAACTCTTTATTTAGATGTTTTACGTAACGATATGTTGATTTCAAATTTAATTTCCATGTTATAATAAATATAATAAAAATAAACATTTAAATTAAGATTGCATGAGAATGAATTATAAATTTTTCAAAAAAGGAACAAATAATAATTTAAAATTGTCTATACTCTGTCCATTAATAAACTACATAAAGTGATATCATTTTTAATCATTGATATTTAGAAAATACATGATGTATTTGAAATTTTAAGGACTATGGTAATGTAATGCTCATGAAATATTCTAATTACAAATTATAAGAGAAGAAAAAAGAACAAATGAATGTACTCTTATAAAGCATTGAGCATACAATTATTGGACAGAGTATATACATATTATATACAATTAAATTAAGGTACTTTGTATATGTAATCAAATTTATAATATATCAATTGTATAATTATATCATGTTACATACATACATGTACATACATATGCATGTAATCAAAATTATTTTAAGTAGTAACCAAGATTAGTTGTTAATTTGAGAATTTTTTTTTTCTATTATTATTTGTAATGTTCTATAGATACTATACAAATCTCTAAATGATTGTACAAAATACATTTTATCTTCATTTATTTTTAAAATTAAACAATTTTAACAAAAAGCCTATCGTGATTTAAATGATCATGAACATTTCCCGATTCAGTTTCTTTGATTTGTAAAATTTATCTTATTCCTGTTGTATGTTATTTGTCTTTTTTTATGTAAAATTTGTAAATTTAAATTAAACTGCATTCATTGTACAAATGATTATTGTACAATTACATTTTGATAATAGAGGTACATATACATATGTATACCTATGGTTTGTGCTACGTATGTACATTGTAAATAGTTTTTCCTTTTTTTTTATCAAATAAAAATTTAAAATTGTATCTACACTGTTATCGTTGTGGTTGTTGTTCTTTTTTCGAATTTTTTCATTAATTCTATTTATTTATTTATTTTTTTAAATTTAGTTTATTTTGTGGCAGACATGCATATTCACATTGAGTAGATACACATCCATGTATATATATATATATGCTTTCTTGCTTATCTTCAACAAATTCATAACACAGTGAAAATGAATGTTAAAAAAATAAAATAAAATTACCTATATCTATACCTATAATTTCTTATTTGTTTTTGGTTTTGTGAATATAGAGTCAGGAATTTGAGGGGTAAATAAAGCAATATAGCCTGTAGAATCCACATATTTCATTTTTTTATTTATTTATTTTTTATTTTTATATTTATTTTGGCTTTTGCTTGTAGATAGATTATTAAACCAGTCAATCATTTGATATCCACGAACCTATATAAATTTGTACATGAATATTGAATACATAATAATATTGGATTACTTATAATAAAAAACATAAAAAAAACATAAAAAAACAAAGGTCAAACCAAAACTGATTTAATTTTCAGTTATTATTCTGTCAGTTTCATTTGTCGTTTAAAAATGAGAAAAAAGAAATCCTAATGGCAATATTTGACTTTTCTTTTAAAAAAAAAATGTACCAATATCTGGGCTTTTAAAAAGGATATGATATCTATAAAGTATAAAATATGTATAGGCATAAATAATCAGTATAGGAAATACACTAATGCTGTATATAGTATATATATATATATACATATATATACATACGGCATACGATAGTTAATTTTCAAATATATTATGTACATATATAAATTCATGAATTACCTACCTACATGAATTTTAATGTTATTGTGAACATGCATTATGTCATTATGTTGCGTGTTTCATTTTATTCTAATTTACTATATATGTATATACATACATACATACATATGTTTATGTTTAGATTTTTATTTTATCCTTTGTATCAGTTATTGATAAGTAATTATAACTATAAGAATATTAGTAAAATTTGGTAAAATGTAATTTGTTTTTTCGATGTTGTTTGTTACTTTACAGTAATTTTATGATCTGTATTACTTTATATTATCATATACAAGAATTTTAGGAATAAATTTAATTCTGTAAAACCAATGACATATTAACAAAAATTATTTTTAAAAATATTCATATAAGAACACCATATTTTATAAATAATAAAATAATTTGAATACAGTAATCTATATTTTCTATATTTTTTTGTGAACAAGTAATCTAATATTTTCATTATAATAAGTAGGTATGTAAATAAAACAGATCCATTGATTATGACAAGATTTTTTGTTTAATCCTGATATTACTGAGATTTTAAAAAGAAAGGACAGTAAATTACATCAATGAACTGAATTTTTTGAAAGAAAATCTGAATATCTTTAATTTATATTTTTATTTTATTTTTTTTTTTTTAATGAGGATATTTAAATACTTATCAATTAATTACCTAATTATACCTTATATTTTGCGTATGTTTTTTTTTTTTTTAAATAATTTTATTTACTTTTCAAAAATAAAACTTACCGAGTAATAATAATTTAATATCTTTAGCAGCTTGTATGCCATCCTCTTTTAAATTCTTTTCAATTTGTTTAGAGCGTGCAATAGCTGCTCTTTCTTCAGCTGATGAAGTACATCCCATTTTTAAAATTGTTCTAATTTTTATTTTTTTTTTATTTTATTTCACTAACAACACTAAATATTATTAAGTATATTAATTTTAGATAATTGTATAATTTTATGAAATTATTTTATTAATTATTAAAAATTGATTTACGTTTATTATATGTTTAATACTTTGACAAATTAATTATATTATATAGGTATATATATATATATGAATGTATTATATTTTCTCTTATTAATCACAAAAAGACACGAACAATTTTATTCAATATATATTTTTTTTAAATTGTTTTACTTAAAAAACAGACATTAAAATGTACATAATCACAATAATTTTATATTTATACCTATATTTTTTTTTCTTTTAACTATAGATTTTACTTTTTTTTAAAATTGTATCTTTTGTTTTTCGATATTTCGTCAAATAATTTAATTATATATGTATATATATATATATATACTATTTAGGATGTTGCAATTATATGTGCGCTTATATTCTTTTTTAATTAATTTTAATTTTTTTTATTGCATTTAATCTTAGATTTTTATTTTTTTCTGTAAACTCAATAAAATTTTCTCTATTAATGCATATACATTTTCATTAATTTCAGTTTTCTTTTTTTTCGAATTTTTTTTTTTTTTAGTTGTTTAATACTTGAAATTTATATATTTTTGTGTATATATATATATATATATATATATACCTAATTATCTAATATCAAATACGCTATGAAAATAAAATTTCAATTTTTAAATTTAAAAAAAAAATGTTATACTCGTAATTATAATAATGAAAAATTGCTAAAAATTGTTCAAATAGTTGTGTTTAGAGGTCTACGGTAGTATAGAGACTTACATGTAAATAATATTTTTAAAAATTTTTTTCTGATGAATAAGAATAAATTTTATTTGATACATATTAAAATATTTAAAAAGTGATAATTTAATGTAATAGAAAAAACAAAATACTTTTACTTTATAATCGAGATTTTTAAAAATCTATGCTACCATATAATAAAATTTGTATTTTCAATTAACGGGATTATTATGTTTTACATTGTATTCATCTGATTTTCTTTTATTTTTCTTTATTAAAAAAAAAAAAAAAAAATAGAAATGTTTTTTAAATTTTTGTTTAAACCTTAAACCTTACATATACATATTTAAAATGTTATACAAAATTTTCTAAAATATTTACACATGTACAATCAGGATTATCGGGTATGCATACGTATACGTATATATATATATACTATTATGAATATAAATTACGTAGGTACTTAAGTTACTTTTACGAATCAAATATTTGAAATTAAATATGTTACATAGAAGGTATAGTAAGGTATACTTTACCTTACTAGATATTTACTAAATATACTTATTCAAAGTTTTTATGTGATTTTCGCAATTCATTGATTCATTAGAGGCTTTTTTTTTTGTTAATTATATCATATACAGATAATTTTTAATTTGAAAAATTTTACTAAGAGATTATAAATAGTACCTATTCAATTAAAATCATCGTTATTATTATTATTTTTTTTTTTAATTGATAAAAGAAGAAGAAAATTCAAAATTATTTTAGATAGATACATAAATTCATTTTCCTTTTAAAATAATGAATATTACGTTTAAAATTATTTAACAAAATATTGTGTGATATCATATCTAATCAGAATTCATGTTGTACTTTGTAAATAAATTTTCAAAAAAAAAAAAATATATATAGGTATATACATGTATAAATAAAAGGGTAGTTATAAATGTGGGTATGTTGAAGAAATCGAAAATGAATTCAAATAAAAAAAAATAAAAAATTTCAAATAAATATTGTTTGTTGTATTATTATTTAACTACTTAAAATATGTGAATTATTCTGAAACATAAGAAAGCTTTAAAAAAAACTAAATATGCACAAAATAAAAATAATATGTGTCTATTAATTGTATCATCTTCGAATTTTGTGCAGTGCTTTAATTTTTATTTTATTATTTTTTTCAAGGTACGAAATAATTTTTGAATTTTTTTTTATAAAATAGCACAGCAGGTGAATAAACTGTAGGTACATACATATGTATGTATTATTTAAAATGTTTAGTTTCTTGATTTTCATTTGCATTGTAATTGTACAGAGGGAGGATGTTGGTACATATGTAAATAGGTAGTATGAATAATATATGTACATATGTATGTATGTATATATATTGAATTATGTGCGTCATATTCATATATAGGTACATATACCTATATATACGTATAAATTTTGATTTAAAAAAGTGTATATGTAAGTACATGTACATAGGTACATATAAAACATTGTATTCAAAAGAAAAGGATTAAATACATATAAGATTTTTCATGATTTTCGTTTTTTTTTTTCATTTATTTTTGAATTAAAAATTTTTGTCGGTCAAAATAATATTTGTTTTGAAATTTGTTTTTAAATCAAATAAACATGTTTTGCTTTTTTACATTAAACATTTTTTTTAATGCGATATCAATTAATCGGCTTTTTGTCAAATATACATAGATACGTACATACATACATATGTTATATACCTACATATAGGGTCCTTAACATAGCTACAATTTAATAGATATAAACACACACATATGTATGTATATCACTTATAATCTGATTGATTTAGAATACGACAATTTCTATCCTTATGTTTGTTTTAATAATTATGGCAAAAACTTGTCAAAAAAAGTATGTAATATATTAAAAACAAAAACAAAAAAAATTTGGTATGTGCAGTGTAGGGCAGGTTATTTTTCAACTTTATTACACATTACAAATGAAAATATTGTACGAGTAATATGATAATTTATCATAAATGAAATAAAAATAAGATAACAAAAACAAAAAGTGTTGTTTAATTATGATTTTTATTTAGGTAGATTTTATTATTTATTTATTTATTTTACTTTTTACTACACTTTACAAACATATTCAAAAGTAAATTTTTTTTACCCTCTATTTAAACTTAAAATAACAAAAAAATTTTTAATTTTATTTATCATAAAAAATTAAATATATTAATTACTTTAAGATTTTTATTTAATTTAAATTAAGTTTATTCACAATTTTTGTTAATTTTCTTATACAAAATTTTTATTAATATAGATGTAATAATATAATTTATGTATACAATACAGAATATAATATAACGTCCCGCCCGACAACTTTTTTATTGAATTTGCGAATTCAATATGGAAGTTTATTGTATATTATGCTGATCGCAACTCGACACTCGTAATACTTGTCAAACAGAAATGTTCTTCCTATCTGGAATTTATCTATCTATATCAATTCTGTTACATATAGCTTTATATATATATGATATATGTTTCATTTTAATTGATATATACACATTTTTAGATTTTCCATACAGAACACATACTATACTGTACTGTACGGTCGGTATATATTATATCCATACCCAGTGGGCAAAAGAAGGCTTCCAAAAGGCTCCTGAAGGCCTTTTTTGGAAGGACGGAGCCCTTCCTCTTCGTATCCTCGCTCATATCTTTTTTATACAGGCATGTCATTGGAAATCATGCCTTCCAAGGAAGGGACTTAGGAGTGGTATTGAAGGCCTTCTAAAAATGTTGATTTTACGTACAATTGAAGGCCTTCTTATGAAGGTGCTTTGAAGTTATATAGAAGGTCTTCTTAGAAAGGTGTATTTTACACACAATGGAAGGTCTCAAATTCAATTTACAAAGAAAACCAAAAATTTCAAATTCAATACAAATTTTATTACACAATTTATTTTAACTCAATACAAAATATATAATTATTTTAATCCTCAATGAGTTGAATCCCTTTTTGTGTAATTGACCCAATCCAAAGTTTTCTTTTGTCAGCATCTGAAAGGATTAAAGTACGAAATTGAAATTAATGAAAATAAATAAATATTTATAGTTTAAACCAAAATTACGTACCATATATACATTTTTCGAATTTATCAGCTACTTTTTACAAGGCTCTTCACAGCGCAATGGCATCTTTGTGAAAATTATCTACAGTTTCTTTTATTTCTGAAATGATAGAAAATTAAATGTTTTTAATAAAAATTTTTTATTAAATACAAAAAAGAGTATACAACTGCTACTTACATTGTTTTTTTAGACTCTGTGTAAACTTTATTATCACAATAATTATTTTTATCTTTATAATTCTTTCACATTTTCAACAGTCGAACTTAAAAACGAAACTGAACTAAAGCGAAAAAAATTAAATTACGTAGTTACTCTTGTTCGGCTAATAAAAAATTGTGAAATTCCAGAATTTCTTGCTTTTCTCAATCTTTTTAAGATCTTCCATCTTCATTTTATTTGCCTTCCACAGAAGGCATGAAAAATAATGAAAAAAGACGTCCTTCTAAAGCCCTCTTAGCAGAAGATCTTCAATTATGGACCATTGGGTATATATATGTACATACATCCGCATGTACATTCATATATGTTATTGCTAGTGTGTTGTGTATGTATATAGATACTTAATTTAGGGTCCAGATAAGACTTTTCTGTCTGGTGGAGGTAAAATTTTTTACTAACACTATTACAACTTTTATAGGATTTTACCTCCCCCAGACAGAAAAATCTGTCTTTTTTCTAGGTAGATATGTCCACAAAAGTCTTATAGCGTCATTGTGATTCCGATCTTTTTGCTCGCAGATTTCATCTTCGAGATGTCACTTGATCTCGCTCGGAGTTAGATTTACATCATCGAGAAATTTGAAATTGCTCTGTGTAAGGTCAAAAAGAGCAAGTTTTTAGATCTGTGTTTATTCGACAGATTTGAGTTGCTCTTTAAGGTTATGTTATTTAATATTTTTCATTGCAAAAGAAAGAACAAAATTGTTTTGAAGTTTATTGACAGTTGACACTACGATCGATGATAAATCAAATTTTACATTTGACTCATCGTGGAGCGGTTAGATTTATTGTAGAGCAATTCTAGAGCAATTTAAATTTTGCTCGCAGATTATATTTACGAGATCTCACTCTAAAGCAATAGCAATCTGCCTCCGAGTCAGATCTGACATCTCGATAAGGCTATTAACATTTTTAAAGAAAAATGGCTTATTCTCGTTTTTGTGTTAACATAAAAAATGGCATATTTGTGAGATTTATAGGAAATTTTTACATTTTTAATAGAATTTAATGTAATAAATGTAATTAGTTGCTGTTGCTAGGTAAAAATATTTCTGATCTTCAAATATTTTAATAATTGAGTATACAGATGGAATAAAATTAAAATCATAAAATTAAACAAGATGTGGCAAATACAATGATTTTTAAAAAAATGAAATGTCTTGACAGAAAATGTCCAGCAATAAAAACGGTTAATCCAGGCTGTCCATTGGGAACATTTCCATTGCCGACAATATTCCTAATGGAGACCCTATATTGCCGGCAGTATTTCCTGACAGGCAATATTGCCATTGCCTCAGGGAGCAATATTGCTTCTTGAAATATTGTGGCAATATTTTTGACATTTCAGTATATTTGAGACTTCTTCTCTCTGTTTCTTATAAATTTTTAAAATATTGCCGCAATATTTTGCCCACAACAAGGCAATATGAACTGTCAAATAAATATTGCCTTCTAGGACAATATTGACTCTGGAGATGCACTGTTAATTAATTTTTTGTTGTTGTTTTGTTGTTTTTATTGTGAACTCATAACGTTACAATGGGTACTTTCATGAATGCGTTGTCGACGTGTGTCAACGACCCCAATGCGCTGGAATTGTAAGCGGAATTGTCAACTTTCCATACACGCTTTTATTAATATTAATCATAATAAATGAAGACAATTCAACATTTTTAAGTAAACGCCATATTTGTTTTTATAGTGTAACTTAATTGTGAGCAAAACGTAACAGAACGTGAGAGTGAAATGTCAGATAATTCTTCTTCTTGAAAATCAATACTGCAGTTGTTTGAAAACGATTAAGAAAAATGTGTAAACTGTAAACTTTACAGACTGCTTGAATTAATGAAGCTAATAAATTTCCACGATTGTACTGGAAAGAAATTTATGAAATTGATTTTTTTGCAGTCAGCGTCGACGATGCATTTATGAAAGTACCCAATGTGTAAAATGCATTACTCAAAATTCATTCTAGTTTCTTTTTAATGCAGTGCAAATTAATGTCAAAAATGTCAATTAAATCACGCCATCTACATGTCATGAAAAATAAAAAGTTCGTTTCTTAAGCAATCTTAAGTTATCAAATGGTTTTAGAAATTTAAAAAAATCTTAAATTCAATTTAAAAAAAAAAAATTCAGATCTCAAATTAAATTAATATATAATTTAAACTTAAAATTTAAAATATTAAGAAAAAAAATTAAAACAATTTTTCTTTAGTTTTTAGAAAAATACTCAATGAGAAGAGTCAAATTTATTTAATTTAGTCAAGAAAAATCGTTCCCTTTTGTTGCCTTCCTAGATGTTGCCAACTGCCATTTGATAGAAAATGTGTACCACATTTTTTATCCATCTCATTAATATGATACATTACAATTTTATACGAATAAAGTACAACATAACATGATGGGTACTTAAATTAAATCAATAAAATATACCATGAACTTATTATTATTATTATTTTTTTTATTTTGTTATGCATCGTTTAGAATAAATTTTATGTCATTATTTTAAATATTTTTGAAATTAATTTTATGTTAAAATGATTACCCTCTATTATTGAGAATTTTCATTAAGGCCCTTATTCATAGAACGGTAGAAAACATTACCTATATATTCAAATAGAGTTTCCAATTAATAAAACTGTCAAAATTCATAAACACATAAATGCACATACATATATACAATGGGATTAAATGAGTTTCAAAGATATTTCGAAGACATTTAAGTCGGTATTATTTTTACTACCATGTTAATCTTTGTTCGAATTTTGGAATTCATAAAGTGGTAGTAAATTTTGTACACAATTCAGTTTTCGAAATGTCAAATCAGCTGTGTTGGTGTACACAAATGAACGAGTGTAAAAAAAATTGGAGGATTTTACATGAAGAGACATTTATCGGACATTCGTAATACTTTTTTGCGATTTAAAGCTTTAATAAAAATATTCACGAACTAAAAACCCGCAAATACCGGGCTACATGATACACGTCTGACTTTCTTCAAAGAGTATACATATATACAGAGTTTCCAATTGTTTGTATGTTTGCAAAAAATGTATTCGAAATGTCTTCGAAATATCTTCGAAACACATTTAATCCTATTGTATATATGTGTGTGCATTTATGTGTTTCTGAATTTTGACAGTTTTATTAATTGGAAATTCTATTTGAATATATACTTTTTGCTTTCTTCACCCATAAATGACGTGAGCTTAAAGCTTACAGTGTGTCTCCAGAGTCAATATTGCCCTAGGAAGCAATATTTATTTGACAGTTTATATTTCCTTGTTGTGGGCAAAATTTCCGCAATATTTTGCCCACAACAGGGCAATATGAACTGTCATAATATTGCTTCCTAGGGCAATATTGACTCTGGAGACACACTGTAAGGTACTTTTATTATGTATGTGTATGTAGTTGCAATTAATTCAAAATAATTTTTCAACAAAAAGCCAGTATAAAGAAAACCGAAATCAATTTTTATTTTTAATCATTCTATTTAAAAAACGAAAACACACAAAAACAGATAATAAAAGACAAAAATAATACAATCATTCTGAACTATATACACTATTTTTATTTCATTTTATATATATATACCTAATTTTATTATTACATTATATTTAATTATATGTATGGTATTTTAGTGTATAATAATAATATTCGCTGTAAAAATTCAATGGCTTATGAATTTTAAATTTTTGTTCATTTTACTTTTATTTTTATATATTTCATTTTTTGATTTATCTTGTTTTTAAATTTTTTATTCAATTATTTTCGAACATATCATTAATATTTTTACAAAATATTGTTACAACGTATGTATGTTTCTTAGCATACACTTTATTTTGAATTGAAATAAAAATTTAAGAAAAGGACTTTATGAACGTGTAATTTTCTCTTTTTCTTGGTTTTTGGATTTTACTTTCAATTTTCTTTTAGTTTAGTTTTAAAAAATAAATTAAATTGCAATTGTTTTTAACTCTTCGAAAATCTCATAAAACAATTATTGTTAATTTAATTATTAAAAACGAGAACAAAAAAAAAAAAAAAAAAAAAACAGATTTGGTTTTAATTTTATCAATTTAAAGTAGAATCAATTAGTATTTTATGGGAGCTTTTAACTTTTTTAAAAATATATATACATAAGATGTGTATATACATTTTTATGTTTTATCCATTATTCGTAATAAAGGGTAAAATAGTTCATTGTTTGTTAATAATTTTTGTCGTATTCTGCATAATGTGTTACTTTACAAAATTACATTCAATTTAAATAAAACCTCATGTTAATATTACTTTTTTTTCTTTTTAAATTTGTATTAATATATTTTTTTATCACTTTAAATATAAGCAACATATTTGTTAAAAATCGAATTAATAATCAAAATTATAAATAATTGTTATGATAATTACACAAATTATGATAAACAAATAATTATTGATATTAATCAGTATTATCAGTCATCAGCGAAAATGCTGTAGAATAACTAAAATAGATAATAATTTATTCATTCAAATCGGAGAATTAATTATTTCTCATAATATGTACTAATTAAAAACAATAATAAATTAAGTTAAAAAAGGAGTTAAAAAAACATATATTAAAAAATAAAAATTGTTAAACTCGAATATAAAACTGAAATACTAATTATATAATAAAAAACACAATTTGCTTGATGAAATTAAGACAAGTAACGTTATATTTTGAGTTCAATAAAAATCGTAATTACTTTTTTCTACACATATTAGGATATACATACAGTATCGCAAACAAATCACCGCACTCTCAACTTTTTTTATTATTATTGACTAACTTTTCAAAATTTAAAATCCAATCTCAATATTTAAAAAATTTAAATATTATTTTTCTGTAAATTGTTTATGTATGACTAAACATCCTAACCAAATATTGTTTCATACAAATATATAAAGATTTTAATTTTAATTTTTAAAAAATTAGCCAATAATAACAAAAAATGCTGAAGTGTGGTGACTTATTGGCGAAACTGTATTAACTTCAAAAAAGAAAATAATATATTTTCATTTCCATTAAGAATTAAAAATGATTAAAAATTTGCTTTTGTTGTATTTTTCTTCTTTTCACTTTTTTTGAAAAAATATGTTATATATCTTATTTGTAATAAACAATCGTATTTTGTTTAATATATTTTCCAAATATATGTATATATCATTTTCTTAATTTTTTGATTTCTCATTTGCCTTCTTGTATTATTCTTATTTTTTGTTTCATTTAAATTTAAGCTCACAATGTATCAAATGAAAATAATTGATTATTCAAATTTTATTCGTTTTTTTTTTTTTAGAAATTCATTTTTATTTTAAATTACGATCACTAAAAAGTAAAAAGCAAAAATAGTTTTGAGTTTATAAGTTTCTTACTTTCTGTTTTTATTGTAACTCGTTTAATTATTTTACGTTACGCTAAAGAACTAACTTAATTGCAAAATTAAATTAAAATCTTATATAAAAAATATATGTTGAATTATTACATTAAAAATTAAATTTATAATTTTAAACATTTTTTTTTAAATCTTTATATATATAAAGATATTCACATATGTATGTGATTTCTACAATTATAATTTTTCTCGATTATACTTCTATATAATTTAATTTTATTTCAAATTTTTAAAAATTTTCTTTTCTTTCAATAAAATATTGAATACTTAACCATTCATGCAACACTAAAAGTTTCTTAATTTTGTTTTTTATTTTTTACCTTTTATATAATTTTTATGTATATTTAGAAAACATAATTACCTTCTTTATTTTATTATTTTACTTTGAGTTATTCAAATTCTTTTTAAAATTTGTTTTTATTTCCAATTAATATATAATAATATATATAATCTATGTATATATTTATGCATAACTTTCTCCTATGCCTTAAATTAATTAATATTTGTAATATAAATATATACAATTCTTTCTTAGTTTTTCTATAACAATCAATTATTTTATGTTTTATTGTTTATTTTATTTCGATTTAAAAAACATGGGAAATTCTTTTTTGTTTCTCAAGCAAAGAAGAAAAAAAATAATGGTAAGTGTATACACTATTAGAAAAATTAACACGAATAAAATATAAAAGATTACTTAGAAATTCCAAAAACAAAGTGAACAAAGTTTAAAAATAGAATCTGAAGAAATATATAAAGATTTTGAATAATTTTATTCTTCCAATAGTGTTTTTTTTTTTTTTTTGTTTTCGATACTTTACTTTTAAATAATTGTTATTGCTGTTGTTCGAAATATAGGTTTTTAGTTATTCTTTAACTTTTTTATTCAATTAAAATTTTAAATTACAGTAGTAAATAAAATATTTGATGATGTAAATGACGGATATGGTCAATTTTGCGAAAATACATCTTCGATACTGACAAAAGCACACGAACCTAATGATGAATTAGCCATTAATCTAAGTAATTCATATGCATGTGCCACGCAAATTTCTAAAGGTGGCCGCCATGAATAATTCATTGATTCTAGAAAAGTTATTATTTTTTAAAATGTAAATAATTTATTAACTATTTTAATTTGAGTTTTCATCTACAATTCAACTTACCTAATATGGCTGAATTAAGTGCTGCACACACTGTTTCCCGTTTGGAAGGACATAATTGCCATCCTAATGGACTAGCCCAAGGATTAGAATATGCTATTAAACTAAATGCATCCTTAAAATTAAAACAAAAAATCAAATTAAATAATTGTCAAATATCTAGATCCTATTTATACAGTCATTCAACAAAAAATCTGATTTTGATAAGTAGTATGCCAGACTTGACAAATAATGGATTTATAGTTTATACACAATCGATCAGTATATCAAAATTATTTAAACATTTTAAGATGCGTAAAATATGTGATTTATTTAGTGTTAAAAATCATCAAATTGAAAGTGAAATTCATAAATTGGAAGAATAATTATATAAGTTATTCAAGTCATCTAGCTGATATTGCTTTCGTTCATTAATATAAAGCATACTATTTCATTTATCATACACAAATAAAAAATTAGCTAATAAATACAATATATCTTAAAAATTTTAAAACTGAAATTCTTGTTCAAATATCTTGTAAAAATATTTTACCTCTAACATTTGTCGGTCATCGTCATTCATTTTATTTTCTTTTTCTAATTGTTGTCCCATCTGTGATAACTCACGACCAAATTCCAAAATCCTTTCAAAACCCGAACCATATTTTCTTGATGGGGTAATGTCAACATCTGCATAAATTAAATTTACGAAAAACAAAAAATATTAATATGTCCAATAATTACATTATAAAATTCTTACCCATATCTTCATCTGTATCAACAGAATTTGTAAAATTATTTCCATTCGTTTCATTTTTAAAAGTATTTCCTACAAAATATACATACAAATGAAATATTTAAATTTTAAATAAAATAAAAAAATGAATATTATGTTTACCATTTGGTAAATGGCCATTTTCCATTTCAACATCATTCATGTAATCATTATTTGTATTATTAATACCATCTTTCAATTCGATATCATTTATTTTAGTTGTGTCTGATATATCATTCATAAATCTATGAAATAGTAATACATATAAATATTATATACAAATGAAAATTGAGGTTTGTGTACATGACTTACTCAGAGTTTTTAATTTCTTGGTTATCTTGCATACAATCATTTATCACAGTATTATTCTGTGTACCATTTTGGTATGCTTTAGTTGATTGAATTACAGACGTTTGAACAGGGTTAGTTTTGGCTGGTATAGTTATATTTGTATTATTTATATTATTATTATTATTATTATTATTATTAATATTATTATTGCTATTATTACTAATATTATTGTTAGTATTATTAGTATTTGTTAATGGTGTTGTTGATGCTATTGCTGTTGTTGTGATAGGACCCTGAAAAAATGTTGTATTCTATAAATTACAAAAATTGTCCTACATTAAAATATTTTCTTTTTAAATTACTTCAACATCTGATCCGTTCACCATTTCAATAAACTGCCGACATTTAAGCATAAATAATAAATTTTTATTATTTTCTAATAATCCAGGATATGAACGTAACGTATGTTCTATCGCTTGACCCATTCGTCCTGACATTACTAGTTTAAGGATTTCTGTTTAATGAATAATAAAAAAAAGATTAAATAATAAAAAGAAATGCAAGGAAAAAAAGTTATCTTGAACAGAATTGGTTTAAATATAAATTTCATATATTTACTTTGTCGATTTTTTATCGATGAAATTTCTTCGCTGAAATTTTGACCCGTTGTTTTTGCAAATGTTTCTGCCGTTGAACTATAACCATTGTGCACTAAATATGATGAAACCATTCTATTTATAACAATAAAAATAAAAACAACAGTTACATTTATCTGTAAAATAATTTTAAAAATAATAATAATTTACTTATGCAATAGCACTGTTGAATCTCCTTGATCGCTCGGCATTGGAAAATTATAAATAGCAGCTTTTGTTTCAGCACGCATTTGTTTAATCATATCCTCAATTTGGTCAAATTTGAATGGTTCTTGGCCAAAATTAGCGTCAACTTCTTCGCCAGGAGTTTGAAGGCCAACAGTTGGATAAAGCTTAGACTACATATATATATATATATATATATTTTTTTTTTAAAGAAAAAAATCATATTAATAAAATTTTCCAATATCGAATGATTCTAATTTTTCTTTATTTACCGGAAGATCCCTAAATGCTATACCGAGATCAAGACCATTTTTGGTATAAAAACATGTGTTATTAACTAAATTAACACCACATCCAATTATATCGCCGGTGGTAAATGTTGGTCCATATGGCTGACCATTACCAGATGAACAAAATGAATTACCATCGTCACCATGGTATCCATAAGATTGCTTATCCCAGCCTAATTGAAATTTATAAATTTATAGTTAACTTATTTTATTTGTCCAGTTTGAAAGAAAAAAATTAATAATGTCTTCAATTAACGTACCTGGTAAACGATTCATTTTAAAATTTTGTGAAGTGAGACCAATACCCATATAACCATTTTTACCCTTAGATATAATTTTTACTTCAAAATAATATAAGCCACAAGCAGCTGGAATTGGATAAGCAGTGCGTACTGAAGCAGCGTCACTGTGAGATTTTCCAGCTCCTTTTAATTAAAAAAAAATAATAAAAATATTTAGATAAAAATAACAGTAGTGAAACAAGGTTTAAAAATTCAGATATGATATGAAGATAATAATTATTTTTGAATCTAAAAAAAATTATACTTTACTTCAAAAATTGATCTTTACATTTCATTTTATTAAAGCTTTCTAATGTACACATACACAAACATAATTATGTGAGTTACAAATCAATATGAGTTATTATTAATTTTTCTTTGTTATTAGAAAAGGAATATTTTTTCTATTTTATCATTTATATTCTATTTGAATATAACAAATACGATTTCATTAACAGATATGTATGAACACATAAAAATATTTATGTAGTTATATTAAAAAAAATTTGGGAAAAATGTGAATTTATTTTCATCACTAAATTAAAATTATCAAGGAAAAACACTTGAGTACGAATTGAATACAATCATTTTTTGTATTAAAAAACATAGTATTTTTGTTTGAACGCATGTACATTATTTATGTACGTACTGTATATGTATATAAAAGTATGTAAAATTTAATTTTATTGGGTAGATACATACATGTGTACATATATGATAATGTGTGAATGTGTGATGATAATGAAGATATATTAACAAGAACAAAGTATTCATTAGAATTGATATTTGAGCAAAAAATAAAAAATTTCTCAATAAAATCAAATAAATAATTTAAATTTCTCCTTTTCTTTATTAAATTAAATATTAGCAAAGGAACATTTTAAATACCAAAAAGAATCTTGAATATTTTGCTTTATAATATTTATTCGTGTATGAATATAGGTAGGTATATTATTTATTAATTAATAGATTTAATTTGGTAAACACGTGTAAACATACATACATATGTTACACATGTTAATTTAATTTAAAGAAAAAACAGTATAATAAAAAAATTTTTTTTATTCTAAAATGTTCAAAGATAATTTTTAAAAGTTTTAGAAAATATAAAATATATATATTCACATACATGTGTCAATCAGAGATACATATATATTGTATGTATATGTATATGTATATGTACACAAAAGAAAAAGTAAACAAAAAAGCGTATATTTTTGACACATATGTTATATATGTTTTAAAGTGAATAACTGAATATGTATACTATATATACCTATGTATATTACATATATGAAAAAAAAATTATGTATGATTTATATGATATTACAATTTTAAAACTGAAGCAATAATTCGTGCAGTGCACATAATATATACGCCATATATATACATTGTAGTAGGTATTAAATTTTTTTTTATACCATATATGTACGTACACATGTATGTATATATCCATTATATATTTTTGATATATACCATGTACTTATGTGGGTACGTATATACATATACATACGTGTATATATTTACAATTCCATTTTGTCTACGAATAAACAAACATACAAACACATACTTTTATATATATATATATTCTGTATAATGTTATATAGGTAGGTATATATATATTACAAATGATGATGCGTATTATTTATATTATATACATGAATGTATGTATGTTTAGCATATATACTATATACATATATGTATAAGTATACATAGTTTCATATAAAACATGTAACAAAGAAAAAAATAATTATTAATTTAATACTACATGAATGCAATATTTAAAGTACATTATTAGATTTTCTCAGCATTCGAAATTAAAAAAATTCATATATAAAAAGTAAAAAAAAAAAAAAAAACAAAAATAATGTATTGAAGATTTTTTGTTATCACATTTTATATAAAATCTATAAAAATTTTCACAATATACACATGCATGCATGAATACACATAAAACACACACCCAAATCTAAGTACAATATTTTTTGAATGTGTGTTATGTTATGTACATTTTCTTTACTTATTATTATTATTATTATTATTTTGTTTTGTCACTGATTTGCCCTTGCCTTTGTTTTCAATTTAAAAAAAAAATAATTTTATGACAAAAAAGATTTTAATACACATACACACATGCAGATATATTTGTTCAAATAATTATTAGAGAACAGATAATACTTTAAAAGAATATTTTTTCTTTTTTGTTTACTTATTTAATTGAATAATTTTAAAAATTAATCATAACAATGATTAATATGTGCATACATTTTTTTTTTTTTAAATCATACATAAATTAACTGAAAATTCAATTTGTTATTTTCATTATTGAAGAAAAATATTTTTATTTTTTATTTTCGATTATTTTCATTTTTATTAATTGACAGAATCCTGGATGGAAAATCAGCTGATATTTAATATAGTGGATATTTATATGTATATACGATTTTCATATCAAATCATATGTGACTGTGACTGTGTGTATGTATATATGTATGTGTATAGTGTAGGACGAGAGCTGCGCTGCGATATGTATACAGTTATGCATCTGTATATATATATATATATATTACAATAAAAATAATGTAAAATTTATCATATATAAACACATATACGAGATTTCTCCATTATTTACGCACTTCATATTTGCGTGAAATGCATGAATCAATACATATAATATTTATACGAATGTATACGTACATACGTTTCTACACATATGAATACCACACTGACTGACTGACTGTTCAATTAAAATCACTATTTTTTTAATATTATTTTCAATTTCTTTTTCATATGTTTTTTTTTGTTGGTTTTCAAATTCATTTTTTTTTTTCAAAATTTTATTTGAAAAATTTCAAATATTCATGAATTATGATGTGAAACAATATAGAAATAAATAAATAAATAAAATAAATATACTTAATGCAAGAAAAGAATGCGTTCATATAAATTTAAGCTCATATTATTTTGTGAATACACTTTTTCTAATACATTATAATATATTTTAATTTCCATATTTCTTGTTTTTGCTTTCCTTTTCTTTTGTATAATCATACATACATGAATTTTTTTATTTTATTTAATTGTGACCGTAGTAATGAACAATGGAAAAATTTTTGTTTTCGAATAGACATATGTATGTATGTACAATATGTTACTGTTTTTTTTTTCTTCTACTTGTTTTCTTCAATTATTTTTTTCCTTTGTTTCAATTGTAAATTTTTTCTTCTTTTTTTGCAAATTTAGTTTTATTACTATTTTTGTGTAAAAAATAATAAATAAATTTATTTTTCATAATGATTATGACAATTATTTTACATTACATATGGAATTGAAATTATGAAAAATATTTTAATCAATTAATCAAATTTCATTTTATGTACATACATTATGTCAATATTATTAATTAGGATTATTGTTATTATTATTTTATTTATTTTATTATATTGGTAAATAAATATTTTCATTAAATTTTATTTTGTAGGTATTTAAATGTTTTTGTTATTATTATTATTCTATACGTATTTTTTTTTTTTTGTTTAATTTTCATTTATACCTTTATATTGAACACGTAAATTATTTTGTGATAATCCAATGGCATGGCATTTATCGTGTGAGCTCCACGATCGAGGTAAAGGTGTTTCATTTTCGTTGACATTTGGATAAAGAAGTTTTAAACGATCCACTGGATGTTGTGATGATGATGATGGTGTAGATTGTAAAGAATTATGATGTGCATTGCTATGATGACCATCCAATTTATTTTTACCAAAACTATTATTAAATACTACTCCATCACAATGAATATTGACTTTTTCGGCCATTAAAATTTCAATTGAATTGCTTTTTATTTCACAAAACCAAAAAAAAAATTTTTCGACTCTTAATAAAAAAAAAAAATTTTTTTCTTTTTTTAAATCTTTTTTCTTTTAATTTATTTTTTCGTTTACTTCGATCAACCGTTCCAATGCAGAGAATTTACACAAATGTGTGTGCGTTTTTCTTTTTGTAATAGATCTCTTTCATACGTTCATATTTTTATATACATATATATACTTATGATACATATATAGTTTTTATTTTATATAAATGTATATATAAAATATTCACTTTATAGCTGTATATTTTGTTGTTGCACGATTTTTTATACATATAAATATGTTTGTACACATATACACAACAAATTATATTCAAAAAAAATATATGTATATATATTTTTTCAATATGTGTAAATGTATATGCAAATAATTAAAAAATATACATGTACATACATATATATAGATTTTATTTGTTGATATTATACAGAAAAAAATGATGAACAATTTGCAGTTCACATAAAGCACACACAACAAACGTAAATGTTATACACGATATACATATAATAAAATAGTACTAAAAAATCATATTATTATATATATTAATATATTATAAATATTTATAAATAATTTTCTTAAATAAATTTGTATACAAGACATAAGTTATACAGTGTGATATTTTGCTGAACATCGTCAGTACTCTTCACTCGTCAGCCAGCACTGTCAGCAGTGTCAGCAGTATGCCAGTTTGCCAGTATGCAAATAAAGAATAATAAAATAAACAGCTGAGAACTGAAACATGAATGAAGTTACTTGCAATTTCAGTATTGTATATGAATTCAAAATATGCTATCATCATTTCTTTGATTATGAGAAAAACAAAAGTTAATTTGAATTATGTAGAATTTGAAACATAAATGGAATAACGTATAAACAGGTGATAGACACGAAATCGAAATTTAAAAATAAATCAATATACATATGTAGAGGTAAAACTCATATAGTACATATGTATGTGGTGTTATTTAAAAAATATACAATAATACCATATACAAAATTTAAAATAATTCTAGTTGAATTAGGATTATTCCAAATTCAGAATGAACGTGTTTATAACTTAAAAATTTGAGAAATTAGCCCAAAATTCGAATTAAAAATCGACTAATTGTAAGCATCTTTATTGAGGTGAGGTTTGGATGAGGTAAAAATTAATTCTCAAACTAACTGTAAAATCACGATATTTTCGTTTAAAAATTTTGTACAAGTATTCAATAACAGATGGCTCTAGTCTCAAGTATCAAACAGTATATATAATATAAATTATTATATAAGTATATAAATTATACCATTATCGTATATGCACATGTTATGATGTGTACGAAATTCGTTACTATAGATAAGGCCATGTACGTTCTGTACTTCGTTATGAAGAAAAACCATATTATGAAATTGATTTGGGAAATAGATGGAGTGAACATCAATTGAAAACTTTAAACGTAATTAAAATTATTATTAATTAAAATTTTGATTAAGGCTTTCGACATACTATAGATCGTTATGAAGAAAAATGATATTATGAAGTAGAGGAAAATGAAGTATAAATATAAACAGATTATATTTTTACTTAATTTACGACTCTACTTAATTTTGAATTTGACCGTTGTTGAAGTTAAATTAAATTCAAATTTAAAAATTTAAAATTTAACCTAAAATTTGATTTAAAATGACTTGAAATTCGATTTTGATATATCAGCTGCTTATACAAACCATACAAATGTCGATTGTTACATGTATTTGGGAAATAGATGGCAGTGAAAATCAAGTGAAAATTTTAAACGTAGATATCTCTTTTCTTAATTAAAATTTTGATAAAGTAGAATTTACTAGTGATGGGGAAAATAGTTACTTTGAGTTATAGTTAGTTACTAGTTAGTTAGTTACTTTTTCCCCATCACTAGAATTTATTTAATCAAATAAACTTCATGACGAAGAAATTATTCTACATAATGTTATATTTCTTCAAAATTAAGTATAGTCTGACAATGCCTTAAGTAAATTAAATTTTTATAAAAAATTAACCTAGATTGAAGAGTGGAGAATATGAAGTTTTATTTGGTTTTATCTTTTGATTTGTTTTTTAATATGTAGGACATTTATTAGACATATGTATGTATGTACATTTGTATTTCGTGTTGATTTATTTTATAATTTATTTTCTTTAATATAGTCATTTTTATTTTAAATTGATGCTTGTTCGCATTCTTTTGCATAAAAATTTCGTTTCTTACCCTCATTTTTTGATTACCAGTTTTGTGTATTTTATAAACGAAAATAACAATAATCACACGACAGCAAAATGAATCATAAATATAAATTACGTAATTTTTTTTATGTTGTATAAGAAACTTAAAGTTTGGTAGCCGTAAATACTTTTAGACCTAAAAAGTTTCACAAAAGTAATAGGATACCATTCCATTTTCCGAAGTTTGATGTTTCTGGGGGATGGGAATAATTTTTTTGCTGTAAACAGTCCATACTTGAAATATGAGTATTTTTCATTTTGTAAATTACGGGAACGCTACATAATCCCTAAAAATAAAATCTCCGAAAATCAAAATCCCCAAAACTCAAATTCCCCGAACACAAAATCCTTAAACTCAAAATCCCCAAAACTCAAAATCCCCGAACAAAAAATTCCTAAATATGAAATTCTTATTCTTAAAATTTATACCTTTTACAAAAAAATTTAATTAATATTTTTGAAAATGTTTTCTTAACTTTTATTTTGTTTGAAAGAAAAATTATTTTATACAATTTCTTACACTACATAATCCTTTAAAATGAAATCCCCAAAAATCATTATTCCGAAAAATCAAAATTCCCAAAACTCAAAATCCCCGAACACAAAATCCCTAGACTCAAAATCCCCAAACTCAAAATTCACAAACTCAAAATTCCCAGACTCAAAATCCCTAAACTCAAAATACCCAAAAGAATTGAAAAGACAATATCATTATTTCGCAGTCTGGAGATTTTGAGTTGGGGATTGTCATTTGGGGATTACATAGCCAACCCACATATATTACATATGCATACATATATGTATGTATGTATTTATAACTTACCTGTTCAAATTCAAAACTTTAAACTTTAGACTTCCTCTAAACTGTACTAAATTACAAATTAAAACCGTTACACATGTATGTACATATGTTTGCATATGTACAATACATGAACTTGAATATGATTATTTTTCAAATCTTTCTGAACATATGCACATCGATTTTTCTACTATAAATTAATTTTAACTTGAAAATTAGCTTAAATATGTTTGTCAATTTTCTTCTTTTTTTCTTAATCATTTTATTTAGTATAATATCGAGTTTTATAACAGAATAACACATCTAATTATATAAGTTTTGTATGTTAGAAAAAAAAAAAATTACAAAAATAAATTATACCTACAACTAATATTAATAATATTAAACTTATATACAATACGTATTTGTATGAATTAATTTATGCATATATTATTTCCTATACATACATATGTATGTATGTTATTGAATGCATGTACAATACACATGGTAATATGTATGCATGTTAATATTATTCATATATGTACATAGTTTATTCATTCATTATAATAATTTTTCCAGCACCGTTTTTTTTATCATTACAAAAAGATAACCAAAAAATTCTAAAAAAGTGATTTCTATAAAAAATGAATGGTAAATCACAAAAAAAAATTTGCTTTATAACATAATTGATGGTTATTCTTTTAATATAAAAATAAGTAGAAGTTTTACCCGAAATCTATATATGTATGTACATATTACCAAATTCATACAATTGGGAAAATCAATTAAAATTAATTATGTAATTTTTCTTTTTAATAAGAAAGCATGTTTCCAAATATACATGTTTTTATACTTTTTTTTAAGATAAAAAATATATGTATATGTATAATGTATTTTTTGTTTTGTTTTAATTAAATAGCAATTATATTTTTAATTTAAAAAAAAAAATGAAAATTCAGAGATATACATACATATGTATTTCATATATCCATCGATCGTTTAATTTTTAATTATATATATATGTATGTATACGTACATATGTATGTACATACCATATTTTGTGTACGTATTTTAATGAAAATTGTTATTCAGATGTTATATTACAGGTACTAATGAAGTTTTAGCGTTCTAATGTTAAACATCATAACACAAAATTTTTTTTTTTTTTTTTTTTTTTTTTTTTTTTAATTTATATGATTTTATTACATATTTGATTTAATTGTAAGTAATTATTTATTATCAGTTTATAAAAAAAAAAAAAAAAAAAAAAAAAAAATAAATCATGAATTTGTACATAATACACAAATAAATTTTTTTAACGTTTTTATTCATTTTTTTTCAAGATTTTATTTATTGTAAAATGTAGAAATTATATTCTGGAATAACAGATTAACACAATAAATTAATAATATACATAATCATAAATTATATAATTGATTATATTTTTTGTCTTTATTTTTGTTCTTAAAAAATTCACATGTAGTATAATTTAAATGTTGTTATATATATTATTAATTAATTTTTTTTTATGTACGTATATACTATATTATTTATTCCAATATTTAATTTTATTTTAAAAGTACATAAATATATTTTTATAAATTTAAAAACAAAAAAAAAGAAAACTTAATTTTCTACATAATTAATTAACTATTCATGAAATTAAATTAAAATTCTTTAAATTACATCAAATAAATACATATACATATGAATGTTAATAAATTAAATAATATTGTAATAAATTCTTTTAAAAGAATTTTGTTATTATATACGATCTCTGATACTATACATATAATACATAGTGATTTCAAATTTAGGCAGCAATTCTGGATAAAAGTTAAGGGACTCTTAGCCTCTTATTCTATTAATTTGGTATTCTGGGTAAGTTAAGAGATGTCACTGATCAGCTGATCTCTTAACTTTTTGGAGACTTTAGTTAATAGATTTTTGTATTCTGAATAAGAGGATAAGAGACGTTTCTAATCTCAAAAGTCTATTAAATTAGCAGGTCATTGTCGAGGACCTGCTAACCTCTTATTATTTATTTGACATATCTCTTATCCTCTTAAAACTTAAATTCTCCACATATCTGCTACCTAGAATACCAAATTTATTAAAAAATTTTAAAAGTTAAGAGTTAAGAGATTTAAAATCTCTTACCTAGAATTGCTACCTTAATCTGCTTATTTATGCATATTAATTTAACTACATATGTACATATGTACGTATGTATGTAATATATTTGTATCATTTTATGAGTTGCCTTAAAATTTATCATTATATTGCACTTCCGGCCAACAAATATCACAATTTGAATTAAGTTATATTTAAAATATGTATATATAAAAAAAAATTAATAATATATACGTATATATACTTTAACATTTAAAAAAAAAAATTATTTTAATTAATATTAATTTTTATTTTTACAATCTAATATAAAAACTCGAAATGAATATTACACAAAAAAGAAAAATAAATGAAAAAAATTTGATTGTTATATAAATAATTGTATAAGTAAAGTTTTTAATAATTTAGTATGTTTTAAATTCTTCTAATCATAATTATATTGAAGAAAGAAATAAAATCTTTTATGCAATATATTCTTATTTAAATTATAAAAAATTTGTTAATAAAATAAAAAGAATACCAGAATACTAAAGTATAAAGTATTGATCGCTAAAAAAAAAAAAACGAAAAATTATAATTAATAATAAATTGCACCAGTTATTTGGTTATTGATAAAAATTTATTGCACAATCAAATTAAAAATAAATATAAAATATAAATAATAAATAAAATGAAAATTGAATAAACAAAAATGAGAAAATTTTCATAGTTTGGGTAAAAATATCAATTAGAATTTTAATTCAAATTACTGTATATAAACACCAATATTTGGTAAAAATTGTATATATTTAGGTTACAGAATATTATTAATAAAAAGGAAAAAGAAGCAAAAAAAACAAAAAAACAGTTTTGGTTTTGTTAATATAAAATAATAATTTTTAGAATAATTTACCATTTTTCTATTTATTATTAATATTTCGTACATTTTTGAATAGTACTGAATTTGTTTCAATACTTTCAGCACCAGATTCACACATATCTTCAGTGTTATTACCTTCTTCATCAGATTCTGATGATCTACTACAATTACTATTGTTGCTATTATTGTTATTATTACTATTACTATTATTAATATTATTTTTATTATGATTATTGCTATTTTCTTTATTATTATTATTATTATTATTATCATTACTATTATCATTTTTTTTATTGTCACTACTAGTAGTATTGCTATCATTATCTTCTATACACTTATTATTATAATTATTGTTATTATTGAATAATCGTTTCTCATTGTCTTTTGATGAATATATAACATTTTTTGTAGAAATTGATGATCTTTCACTTTTCATATTAAAATTTTTATTATGATGTTTTTGGTCTTGATAATGAGATGATTGCTTTCGTTTTAATTTATCAAATTGTGTTACAGATGATAAAGATGATGATGGTGATGGTGTTGATGTTGATGATAGTGTTGATGATGATGATGATGGTGATGAAGATGTTGATGATGATGAGGATGATGATGATGATGATGATGATGTTGATGCTGATTGCTGTGTTGATTGATTTTTAGCACTTGAATGCTCTGATTTATCTTCAATTGTATCAAATCTGCATATTTGTTCTTTATCAATTGTCTGTTTAAAATTGTATTTCTCATAGAAACGTCTCGCATAAACTTCATTTGAATCTGCACTTATATATCCACTATCTAATTCTTGACGTTGATTATAATATGATGATGTTGATGGTGTTATACTAAATTGTCTAGCTAAACCATATCTCTTTGGTCCACCAATTTCATTACAATTACCAATACCTTTCATATATATTGAATCTAGTATTTTTGAATTATCATTAATTATCAATGATGAAATACCTTCATTACGATCAACATTTGATGACTTTTTATCGGATGAACTTGAATAATTATTAAATTTAGATGTTGCTAAACTAATAAATTTTTTCCAAGCATTTTTTAAATCTTTTGATTTTTTAGCACGATCACGAAGTCCAATTGCTATTTGCATACCATTTGATGGTGGACTTATTTCAACTCTATATACCGTTTGTACATTTATTGGATTCTTTTCAGATAAAGTATGTTGTGAATTGGTTGGAATTGATTCTAATTTTTTTGTTTCCATTTTAATATTCGGCATTGAATTTCTTTTAACTGAATTTTCGTTTGAAAGTGATTTCGTTGATAAAATTTCAATTTTATCGGGATCTTCATAATATTGATTGATTTCATCTTGATTTGTAAAACGATTATTATCTTCATTTTCATCCGAGAACAAACGATAAATAGAATATTCGGTGCTAGAATAAGAATATTCTTCATCTTTCATAGTATGTTGTGATAGGTTGCTATTATGACGTTTATTGTATATGGCACCGTTATTCGATTGATGATGGCAACTTTGCTGTTCATTACTATTATCAGACGATACTTTACTACTTGTCTTGATTGAACTTCCAGAATTTTCAAATTCTGAATTTGCTTGAGTATCTGAAATACCAGTAATTTCAGTTGATTCACTGCTACTAGTGGTTGTGTCAGTATCCTCTGCTGTTTTACTTTCATTTTTATTATTTGTAGTAATCGAATGTGTTTTATTTAAATTATCAGTGCTCCAGCCTGTCATGTTTTTTCGTAAAATTGAATCATTTAATTTATCTTGAAATTTTGGAACATCATAAAAATTATTTTCAGGTATAACATCTGGTGGCATTAATTTTTTTGAAACATCATCAGCAATTTTTCTTTGTCGTCTTGAATGTTTAGCTTCAAGAGTTAAAAGTCTACCTTGTTGTTGATTATGAAATTCAATGTTAGCTAATTTCGGTCTATGATGCATTTGCTTTTGATTCTTTGACTGATAGATTTCACGTAAACTACCGAAAATTGGTTTTAAATTTTGAATTTCATTTAAATTACTATTTCGATCTTTTAAACTGGTGTTATTTTCATTGTTATTGCGAAAGGAACTACATAAACGAAGTACTAAATGATCATCATGACCATCACGGCTAAATTCTGGCAATGAAGTCATATTCTCCAATGATGAGTAACTAATTTGACCATCACAATTATTTACAAAATTTTGTGATTTTTTTAAATGTTCAGACCATGCATTTTTTACATCACAAAAACTATGTTTTTTTGGTTTTCTATCCAAGGTATCGGGCTCAAATTGATCACTATCAGTCGATAGCTCAACATCACTCAATGGCTCATGATCTAATTCAATTGTCATACTACCCTGAAATGGTGTATCGTATTTAATTCGCGGTTCTGGAATTCCAGACTTACCATTGACTTGTTTTATTGCTTCATAATCACTTGATTCGAATTTTTTCTTCATAACAATTTCACCGTCTTTTCGAAAGCCCTCGATTTTATCATACACTGTATGCCTAATTTCAACTTCTTCCTCTAAAGGAAGAGCAGTGCTTAAACTTGGACTTGCCTGTGAACAAACATCTGAACTATTATTCGATGATGATGGAGACGATAAAGAATTCGAGGTCTTTTTTGTTGATGTATTTCGTTCTAAGCTGTCAGTTTCATAATCTACAATCAAATATTGAGGTGATTTTCGTCTATAAATTGGCGAATCTGGCTGATATTGACGTAAAGATCTTTTGCCTAAAGTACTGTAATCTGGTGTTGGCACTGATGGATCACTTCCTTGAGTATTGTTATAAACATCTTTAATTTTTTTATCAAAGCTCCCATCATAATCTGGTGTCGGTATATTAAAATTTCGCATTGAATAATCTTTAGCAATTGCTTCATATACCATGTCTGGCATGTGTTTCATATTTTTTAATATGTTGTATTGATTTTTTATGTCCGATTTATTTGGATTTGCGTATTGATCGAGAACTTCTATGCGTTTTTTTGACGAACGCGATCGATGTGAAGACGAATGACTTCTTTGTGATAAACAAGGTGAATCGAAATGATTAAATTTTGGATTATTATAAATTTCAGTACCAGTTTCAGCAAACATATAAATATTATTTTGTCCATACATTCTAGTACCTAAAATCGGAGAAATCGGTTTCTCTCTGGATCCGATAATTTTTTGATTTCTATTTTGAAGATTTTTTGTGCTATTTCCAGATTTTTGTGAATTATGTAATTTAAGTGAATGTGAGACAATTTTAGGTGTCGTTTCTGGTATTGCCGGTGGTTTACATTTTGGTGGAGATATTGGGTTTCTTTTTGACGTTGACTGCTTTTTCATAATCATATCATTCTGTTTTTGATTTGTTCCTGTTCTAAAATTTTGTTTTTGCTTTTGATTACTGCAATTTGATTTTGATTCAATATTATTATTCTCTTTGCTATCATTGCATGATGACGTGTTCATTTCATCATGTACTGATGGTACACTTTGAACACTTTCGAGCCATTTTTCAATGCTATTTCTTTTATCTCCACAATTACTACATTTATTTGTATTGATTGTTGTATTTGTGGAACATCCAGGACACCCAGAACAATCTAAATGATTAGATATATTTGATTTTTTCAATACATCACTACTATTAATATGCTGTTGACCCTTTTGAGATGATTTTGAATTGTAATAAATATCAGAACCATTTAATGGACTCTCTTCTGGTATCAATTGTAATGATGGTTGATATCGTTTTGCTGCCATTTTATATTTGGCAATTGCAATAACTTCACGAATTTTTGTTAAAAATTCAATAGCAGCCGGAGGTGGTGACTATTAAAAAATTGTATTTTTGAAAAAAAAAAAAAATAAAAAAACAAAAAAAAAATTAATTTACTTGAATTCAAATTAGTAAAAGATAAAATTTTAAGAATTATTTCAACATACTAAAAGCAAATGTGGCTCAAAATAAGCTGGATTAAAGTATAATTTTTTCCTCACTGTACCATTAACAATAGCACGCATATTATCTAATTTTTCATCGGTACCCATGTCTTCAATTATCGAAACATTTTCTTCTGGTAAACATTCATTTTCTTGTGTCGGTGATGGTGATGATTCATTTGTTTGATTATGTTCATAATGTTCTGATTTATTACTATTGCAATTATTACCATTACCTCCATTACCATTGTTTACATTACTAGTTGGATGAATAACAGCAGAAGTTTGCATCTAAAGTTAAATAAATAAAATGTAAATGATTAGCAAAAATAAATTATTAATAAGTAAAAACTAACATTTTTAATTCTTTCACTAATTATAGATCCATGAATATGATTATCTTCACATTCAGAATTTGAATTTGATAAATCACTTGTAAATCCTGAATTATCACTTAAATTTGGATAATGTTTCAATAACGGATTATTTTTAATTATACCAATTTCTTCTTTTAAATTACATGATGTATTGCTACCATTTAAACTATTACGTCGTGATCTATCACCATTTCTTTGATTTAATAAATTTGATGAATTATATGTGTTCTCATTACGTATAAATGATGTACCAAATGTTACTTGATCATTTTTTGGATAATTAATATCAGTATTTAAATTACATATAGAATTTCTTGTATTTGATATACCGCGATTTTTACGTTTTTTAACATATAAATATAAGAAAACAGATGCAACATAAATTAATCCCAATAATAAACTGCAAATACCAATAACTACATATTCTTTAGTACTTAATCCTTCAGATGTTTGTGATAGATTCAATGTTGATTCTGATTGAAAAAGTACTTCAGAAACATCTAGATTAAAAAATATAATTTGAAAAAAAAAAAAAAAAAAAAAAAAACATAAATTGTAGGTATATGTAATATTAATTTTGTATGATAGAACTTACTATTAACATATTTAACTGGACTACCATTTACCCGAAATGCTACACATGGTGTAAAAATATTTTTATTTATTGCTTCTACATCTATTTTTTATTTTTATTTTATTTGAATTGAAAAAAGAAAACGAATAAAAAATTTGTTAAAATTTTTTTATTATTTTACTTAAAAACAATAAATAAATTAAATTCAAATTTTATTTATATATATGTATGTACCTGTTATATTATTTGAGTTTTTCATGATTACAGGAAGAGACATATCACGACACATTAAATGAACTAAAATAAGTCGTCCTTGCATTTTATAACGTAAATCTGGTTCACCTAACCACTACATATAAAATTTTAATCATTAAATAAAATTAACATAATATTTTATAAAAATTGAAAAAAACAAAAGAGAAATAAATTCACCTGTAAAAATGTTCTACCTTCATCACGAAACATACGAAATGGAAAATCTGTATCTAATGGATTTCTTAATTCAGACCATCCTTGTTGTGTTAAATATTGTGCACCAGTTACAGCACAAACTGGCGTTCTAATGTCTACAATATAATATGTAAAAATTTATGTATTGACATAATTTTGTTTTTAAATTAAATTAAATTTCGATTTTTTTTTATTTTCGTTTATATCATTGCAAATTTAGTATATTATGTATTTTTATTTATATACTCGTATTACCTGGAAAACTAATTTCTCTACTTGGATAAATAATTTGTCCACGTAATGGTAAAAATACATAAGGGATTTTTTCTGATGATGATCCACTAATAAATGGTGATAATGTACATTCTAAAATAATTTCAATATAACAAAAAAAGAAAAAGAAAAAAAAAATTATATAGGTATAATTTAAAACTTTTTTTTTTAATAAAAAAATTAACAATTAAAATTAATAATTCTTTGAATTAGATACATATGTATATGTAGTATATACAAAACTGTATTCATACATATATACAAATATAAAATGATTGAAAAAGAAAACAAAACAAACCGATATGTGAACTTTTTAATTACGGAAAAGATTTTTAATTGTTTACTTTATATGTATGCACATTATGATTGCAATCATATATAAACTTTATGAAAGAGAATTTATGATTAATTTGCAAGTATATGATCATATACGCATATATACATACATACATAAATATATGCCATGTTGAATTTTTGTTTTTTTTTTTTCACGATCATATATAAACTCATAATGTATAATTAATAAAGTAATAAAGTATATTTCATTTGTTTACACAAATGTATGTATGTATACATGTCTTAATATACCTACATATAAAAAAAAGACAAAAAAAGAAACTAAACAAATCAAGATCAACATTATAATACCTATAAGATGAAAAGATAAAGTAAATTTCACTTTTCCATTGAACTATAAAACAATACCTGTATTTAATCAAGTGTATAATATAAATGTACAAAAAGTAAAAATTGTATCAGTTTTTTTTTTTTTTTTCTTAGAATAATTTCAGTTGGATTTATACTAAGTGTGTCTAAATACTAAGAAAAATTTATTTAAAATAATGAGAAAAAAAATACAAGAAAATATTTTCTATAATATTGCAAAAAAAAAAATCGAAATTTCCTTCGAACAAAATCGAAAACCCAGAAAATATACATGCATATAATCAAAGAAATTTAATCTAAAAAGAAGAATCAATTTTGACTTTCACGCTAAAATTTTAAAAAACCAGTGCGAAAGATCAGAATGAAGTTGAAGCTGGGTAAAGTTCAGCATTTACCAGCTTCAAAGTTCTATCCATATGATCTTTCTATTAAGAGACTAGACTTTATATTACAGCCATATGATAAGTCACGATTTTACATACGTTTGATTGTGTGTATATTTAAATATATGACTTCAATTAGTTACGCATGAATGATCACTGGGTCTTTCGTTTTGTGCAATACATTTTGTATACATTTTGTGCAAATATATGGATATATAAAATAACATTTTATGTATCAAAAAAATAAAATAATATTTTATTATTTATTATAGTACTATAATTGATACAATGATGATTGGATATATAAAATGTTATATTATATATCCATATATTGATCTTAATACTTAATGTATAAACGTATGTACATACAAATGTATATACATATACATATTTATGTGCATCAATTATATGTATGTATCTATACATGTATGTATGTACATGAGCATATGTAACGTACAAATGTATATACATATGTACGTACATTCCTTTTACAAAACAAAAATCAAAAATTATTCATTTTCATGATCAAAAACTAGAATCAGAAAATTTTTTCGTCATGAAATTACACAAACAAAATATACGCCATGCGAATTATAATTATGCAGTACAAAATTTCATAAACTTAATATTCAATTTTTGGCTTTTAAAATTTTGTATTCAAACTTTAAAGAATACACAAACAAAATATATTCATGATCATGAACAATTAAATAGTCCAGAATTAGAAAAATTGTGTGTAATGAAATTACACAAACAAAATATATGCTTGCAAATTTTAATAAAAAAAAAAAAATGTAGATCCGATCATAATTCTAGGAATACACAAACAAAATGTATTGCACAAAACGAAAGACCCAGTGATCATTCATGCGTAACTAATTGAAGTCATATATTTAAATATACACACAATCAAACGTATGTAAAATCGTGACTTATCATATGGCTGTAATATAAAGTCTAGTCTCTTAATAGAAAGATCATATGGATAGAACTTTGAAGCTGGTAAATGCTGAACTTTACCCAGCTTCAACTTCATTCTGATCTTTCGCACTGGTTTTTTAAAATTTTAGCGTGAAAGTCAAAATTGATTCTTCTTTTTAGATTAAATTTCTTTGATATAATTTACTTTTAATTTCTGATTGATGTTTTTTTTTTTTGTTACATCTATAGTACATATATTGTAGTCGTTTGTTTGCTCTTTTTTATAATTTTTTTTTTTTTTATTTACCTTTTTGTCTGTGTTTTATTTACACGCTAATTTTAAAATTAGATGAATTGTTTATTGTTATTTTACACATAACACAGTAGTATATATGTAGTAATAAAATATAAAGTAAAAAGAACATCATTTTCTCATGATAATTTAAATACCACAAATAATCAAAAACATAATTACAATATACATTCAATTTATTATTATGTGAAATCGTTTTGTTTTCATTATTATTACTATTTTGTTTTTTGTGTTTTTTTTCTTTATTTTATTTCGATTATGTATACATATGTGTATATATACATTTTGATAATGTTAGCCTTTATACTTATGTAGCTTTGTATTTGTATATGCATAAATGAAGAAAACAAATTTTTTTTTAAATAAAAATTTAAATGATGATAGTTAATAACCTTCTTGTGTAATATAAAGAAAAATGTATGTATGTACATACGTATAGTGAAAATGAATTATGTAGGTATATAGATATATGAATGAATATTACATATAAAGTAAAAATATATATTTAAGTAAATTAAAATGAATTTTCACTTTTATTCGAATGATTATGATTATATCTAATTTTTTTGAGATTTTCCTAAAAATATAAATTTGGAAAATATGTACAAAATAAAAAAAAAAAAAATAAAAAAAAAAAACAAATTATAAGCATTGATAATTATAATCAAAAATTTCAAGGTCTTATTACTTATACTCTGTCCACTAATATTATACACTTAAGGTCTTATAGAGATTACTTAAAGTAGTACCATTTTACATCACTTTACTATTCAAAAAATTTATCTGATATATAATATTTATTTATTTATTTATAAAGGTTAGAATAGTAAATGAATTTACAATCCTAACAGGGGGGGAATAGCACTGACTACAGAGGTCTACGGATATTTGGGGAAGTAGTGTCAGACTCATACCCGAGGTGGGATTCGAACCCACGGCTGTTGGGATCGTAGACTTAGCACACTACAACTAGGCTACACAGCTGGTTAGATATATAATAAAAGCTTTGTGGATTGTGGTAATACTGATCGTGAAACAGTCTAATTAGAAATTATGAGAGATTAAAAAATACATATGTATGTACCTACTTCCATAAGACCTTAAGTGCATAATATTAGTGGAAAAAGCTACTATATACATAAATGATACATATTTATGAACTGATTTCTTTATTTTGTTTTTTTTTTTAGTAATTAATAAATTGTAATTATTAATATATGAGTTTATTTTATTAGTTTTGTAAGTATAAATTTGTTCATTATCGGATACATCACATACCATATACAAATATTTATTTAAGGAAAAAAAAAGCTGAATTTTTAAAAGGAAAATAATTTCTCGTTTTTGCCATATATGTATGTATGTATGTATATATATGTACGTAGATATCAAATAATAAGTGAACATTCAAACATATTTATAAATGAATAATCGGTTTATATGTTATAATGTATATTTTTATTTTTTATAATTTTAACATTTTTAGACGAATAAAATAATCAAATCAAAATTTAAATGTTATTTATTGTAAAATTATAAAAAAACAAAAAAAAATTATAAACAAATAATTATTGTACATACACATATACATATGTTATGAAAAAATAAAAAAAATATGATATGACACACATGTATTTATATTATTCATTGCACGTACGTAATTCTGCATTATTTTTATTTTTTTAGATTCTTATTTATTTATTTTATCTTGTTTTCTTCGTTCATTTCTTTACATATTTATTTGTTATTTTAAATAAAATAATAACAATATAAAAGAAATGTATAAACATATTTTTATTCATATAAATTCAACTTATGATATATCTAAATATGTACGTATACAATATATATATGTATATATAAAAAAAAAAAAAAAAACAAAACAATAATAATATTTTCAACTTTCGATAATAAAATGCATATATTTATATGTACAAATACGTAAACATATCACATTTGTATGCAGGTGTATGAATTTTTTTTTTTTTTGTTATTGTTTTCTTAAAGTGAAAATCTTTATTAATATGACAAATTGAGTGAAAGTCTAAAAATTATGCATTGACATTTTATAAATATTAAATATGATACATTTCATATAAGTATGTACATATGTACACATTTGTATTATTGTGCAATAATTTATATTAAATGGAAATACGTATGTATGTACGTAAATATGTGCGCATACACAACCAAGTGTAATTCTACTGATATTGTTTAAAAAAAATAAATAAATAACATACAAGAAAAGATTTAGAAAAATAAAATAAAATAAACGTATGTTAAAAACTTTAAGTAGATATGTACCATAAACATTATATTTGTATTTTCTTGTAGTTTTTCCTTTTTGGTTTTTTCGCTTTTTCTTGTTTTTTTTTTGCTTGTACTATAATACAATCATGTTCGAGTACGATTGTAGACAGGTATTGTAGATTTTACTTGATTTCAAAGTAACATAAATGATCATTTTGTTCATCCTCCATAAAAATATCTTATGATATTGTCACAAAACTTCTGCATACAAATATGTATATGTAATATATCTTTTATATTTTATATACATATACCTATATATGAATACTCGTACACTTATTTGTGCATATGGGATATATGTGCATATATGCATACATATAATGCGTCCGTGCATGAAAAAGATCAGTAATTACTGATATCAAAAAATAAAAGGAAAATTACATTATATGTATCTATGTATATAAAATTTTCTTATTCCATTTAATAAAAGAAAAGAAATAATGAAAAATAGTGGAATGTATAAACATACATATTCTTTACAGATTTAGTTACTGTGATTATTATATACAGTATAGGTATACATACATATGTAGCCATTTATGTGTTCTTTTCTTCAATATGCAATTATCTCACATATTAAATTACATAACACAATGCGTACATAAACGTTAAAAAATTCTTTGTAGGCGCTTCGTATACATTTGAATTCACGTGCTATTCTTTTCTTTCCTTTTTTATGAAAATTAAAAAACAAAAACAAAAAAAATTTTTTTTTATATCCATTCAAATTTAAATAGATTCGAACATATACTATTTTACATATATTACAGATAGATTTTCAGATAATAGGATAATCAGCTTGACATTTCTTTTGTAAATTTTCAACAAATTAGGTAAATATGAAAAATTACATTGTAGGTATTACTGTATTAATAAAAATATAATTAGGTATAGGTATGTATGTCTTTTATAGTATTAAAAATTCATTCTACAATTTTTATAGCTTTTCTTAGTTTTTCTTGTTTTTGCAAAATGATTTTTTTTTTCCTAAAAGTTCTTAATGATATTATATGAGTAAAATACGTTTAAATTGAAGGCAAAGGAAGAAATTTTTAAATTTTATATTGCACAAATATCTTGATACAAAACTATATGTCGCCCGCACATGTGTAAAATTTAAATATATTTTCCATAATGTAACAAAAAAATAGTATAATATAAGACGATGCACGTTAAGCAAGCATAATAATATACGTATGTACATGTGTGTAATTGTATACGGATATGCATTATGCGAAAAGCTGTGTATGCATTTATTGAAATATAAAACCAATATTTGTGTTGTATAATGTACGTCTTTTTTGCATTGAATTTGTTTATAAATATATATTTTTTTTTTCATTTTCATTATTATTATTATTATTATTATTGTTATTTTCACACGCATTTTACATTTAGAGAATTTTTATTTGAATTTTTTTTTTTTATTCATATTTTAATGATCATAATGTGATGTTTTATTGAATTGTTAACCATAAACATGAACTAACCACATTTAAATTCATTACATGAATATATGTATAAGATTATATCATTAATGGCAGAACTACAATGTTAAATTACATTATGTACATACGTATTCGGTATTACAAATTTGAATATCATACCATTAAAATCATATCATACAAAATATACCTATACCTATTGTAATATCATGTTGAGCAAATTTAAAGAATAACAAATTCTGTAATGGTCTGTTGATAATATCGTACATTATGACATTATAACAGTCACATTTCAATATGATCATAAGCAGACGGATATGATCGTATATACATATGTATGTACATTATTTTATTGGTTTCTTATTCATCTGTTCATACATACGTTTTTATTGTTATAAAAGATTTGAAAAAACATGAGAAACATCATAATTTTTTTAAAAATATTTTTAAAAAAATTTTTTTTTATATTTATACATTATATTTAAAAGATAATATAAAAATGTAAAATATTTTACATGTGTAATTAAAGCATAATTAATTGATTTAAAAATTTATCAAATGAATTATTGGTTGTAAAAGTAATTTACATTACATAAAATTAATTATTTTAAATTTTATTTTTGTATATACATAACTATATATTTATTTACATGGATTTATAAGAAACTAATCAGCTTAATAAAATAAAAAAAGTGAAGATCAAATGATCTTTGCCATTTAAATTATAAATTAAAGTTTAAATAAATATGGTAATATGATAGAACAAATATTATTCATTTTTCATACTTATGTACATATGTGCATATGTTGTTTAGAAGTAAAAAATATTAGCGTTGAAAATTTTTAAAGTTTTATTTATGATTTTTATTGATATTAAATAATTATGCATGAAACACACAATTTAAAGTATGCAAAAAATGTGTTCAGGTTAATGAAAAATTGTCCATATAATTTTTTTATAAATTGTTCTTAATTTAATTCTAAAATATGTTGTATATTCTTTTTTAGTAATTAATCCTTTTTTAACATGAAGTGAGTATTCAGTATTTTAGCATTTTTAAATTTTAAAAAAAAATAAATAAATAAATAACGATTTTTTTTAATTTTTCAATTGCACGATAAAATACTTTTACTTTCATTTTAACATGAATCATTGATTATATGCACGCATACATACATAAAGATACATATATATGTATTTGTTTTCATTTTCATTTTCACTGTATTTCTCAGCTTATTTTCATCCCACATACTTGCATTTGTTTTTCAATGAAATATTCATAATGAGTAAATTAATTTTCGAAATAAGTTGTAATGAAAAAAAAAATGAAAATTGTTTGAAATCCCGAAAATATTTTCAATTAAACAACAACAAAAAGAAAAACAAATACCAAATTATAGAAAAATTCTCTATAAATCCTCTAGAAAGAAAAATTTAACGAACTTTTTTGAATTAGTTTTTGAAAATTCAGTTACAATCAAAATAAAAAGAAATCTAAATTTGTTTGTGTAAGAATTTTTTTTTTTTTTGTTTTTTTTTTGTTTGTTAAAAATAAGGATAAGTGTAGAATTTAAGTATAAACATAATTATTAGAGATGATAAGAAAATATGTATTTCGAAATTCCATAAAATAGGTATTGAACTTGATAAATCCAATCGTAATTGATTTTCATTTATTGCAACTAATTTTTTTAATGATTTTAAATTACTTTGAAAAAAAAAAAAAATTGTTAAAATGTTATTTTTAGATGTAATTTAATTTCAAGGTTATAAATTTTAATAGTTTTCAAAAATTTTGTCCACACCTATCCAGACAAAGAAAAATTGAACTGGAAAATAAGAAAATACCTATGTATAAAAAAAAATTTAAAGCAAAAATTAAATCAGAAATAATAATCTATGTATCTAAATACATATTCGTAAACAGACATATATGTACATAGATCAAAATACATAGAGGTAGATAGTAAATAAAACCCTGTAGCTAATTTGGTGATTACATGATGATCATCTCATCATCACTATTATCAATCTCTATAATGTTTGTGGCCGGTTAAACAGTTAAAAAAATAATTACAAATGTATGTACATTTGTACATTATATACCTACATACATACTCGTATACATTATTATAATCGAATTTTTATTGTTAATTTTTGTTTTTTCTCTTTTGTTCCTTTTATTTTAAATAAACTTAAAAAAAAAAAAACAAATTAACAAGTTAACATAATGCACAATGCACAATTTTTTACATTATGTTCATACGTATAAAATTATTCATGTAATATGAGTGTGTACCAATCCATATATGCATATAAGTACATAAATATATGTATACATTATAATTCTTAACACAACCATAAATTGTTTATAAAAGTACATTATCATCAATAAATATTATTCATTCAATTACAGTTCAAATTTTTGGGTCAACTTACCGTGAATGTCATCAACACAAATTCCAAGATCTTCTCTATATGTATGTAAATAGGAAAAGCAACGGCATTCGCATACTCCTGACCCTGAGATATTATCATCATGATTTGAATTGATGCCTATATATTATATTTTAATGCACAAAAAAAAAAAAAAATAGTAAAAGAAAAGATTTAGAAACAAAAAAATAAAAACCAAAATACGGAAATGAAATAAAATAAAAGAGATATATGCATAAAATATTGCATGTATACAAATACATCATATACATAGAATTAAATTCTTATAAAATTTAAATGTAAGTATAATACTAAAATGTACATAAAATGTACACGGATGTACTTATGCAAATTACATATTGTACGTATATGTATGTACATGTTGTAGAGAAAATTTTATTTTTAAATGCAACCAGAGACAAGAATGAAAACAATTTATCAAAAGTGCAATTTGTAATTTTGATTTTATTTAGAAGGAGAAACAACAAACAAACAGCTTACAACAAGCCCCACAAGGAATTTCATTTTAGAATTTTGCAAAAAAATTTTTATTTTTTGTTTTTACCTGACAATGAGGATGATAATGGTAATGATGATGATTTAATGGTGTCAGAAACAAATAATCCTGCTGTTCCACTAGATAGACCCACGCAAGTATCTGTATTACATGTTGGCATACCTAAAATTAAAATAATGTTTTTAAAACGACATAGTTCTCGTATATATAAACAACATGAATAATTAAAGTGTTTTTTATACGAAAAAAGCAAAAATAATTTTTTATTTTGCATTTAATTTAAATTTAAAATAGTTATATAAATAAGAAAGTGATTTACACATGTACGTGTACGTGTATTCATTTTAAAATGTCAAAAAAAGAAAAAAAAAGAAATAAAGAAAATAAAAAATTAAAAAATTTCCTACAGGTATTTTATGTTTTTTAAAAATGTATGAATGTATATCAAAGAAAAATAGACACATTTAAGAAATAATCATGATAACCTACCGTTAGCAATAAATAGATCACCATCATGCTGTCTAGTAAGATTGGCGACATGACTAGTTTCTGTAATACTGATACTATTCAAATTTCCTCCGGTCAATTGTGCTATTGCAATTTTTACTGGTTGAGTTGGTGTTGCTTTACAATAATAAATTAACTTTGTTGCATTCAATATAATGATTATTAATATAAATACAAAATAAGATGATATTGTTGAAAACGGCATCGAAATCATTATCAACATCATTATTGTAATTTTATTATCGTTGGTGTATTTCTGATGATAAAGATGCTATTATTACAAATCAAGTATAAATAATGGTAATAATAATAATAATGATAATAGTAAAAACAGCATTTCTTATAATAGTTATACTGATGAAGCATCTTTTTTTATTATTTCTTTTCTTGTTATTGTATTTTAATATATGTATTTTGTAAATATATTTAAAAATGCTTTGATACACATATGTACACACATGTAATGTACAACAATATACACCATAATGTATAAATTATTGTAATAATGTTATTAAAATATGATTTAAATAATAATTTTCCTTTTCTTATATTTTGTGTATCTGAATTTTAATTGATTGTATATATTCTTATAATACATATGTATGTGCGATTGTATCATATATTTTAATAGCAGTACAATAATAATTATATGTAAAATAATATTTGCAAAACAAAAAAAATGATCGATATTATTCTGTTATTTATTTTACTATTCTTGATGTTCATGAGATTTTGTATTATTATTATTTTTTTTTTTTTAATTATTACACCATCGTATCCTATTATACATATGTATATAAATATCCATGCATATACGTAAACACCTTTATATGTGGGTAAATTCAAATAATTTATACGTATTATTTCCTTTGTTACTGTTAAAATAAGATTTCATCTGAAAAATATATAATAATGAAATATGATCCTGAATTAATATAAAAATAATAGTTAACTAACTAAATTGTATACAAAATAAGTTTAAAAAGATATAATGTTCATTTAACAACATGCATATCACACATTTTGTATATACATACATACATACATATGTATGTATGTATGTAACACATACATATGTATATGTAAATGAGAGATACATTAATTACTTATACATATACATAGTATATATTACATATATAGGTAATTACATGTAAATATAAATAAATGCATTTTACAAATACATTTGGGTACATTTTGTACATTACATATACGATATTGTTTACAATCCTATATGTACACATACAATTGATTTAAGATGACGATATGATGGTCATTTTGTTGAGGAAAATAGTATACCTATTTTAAAAAATTGTTTTTTTTCATATTGCATGATATGTATTTACTATATAATATCCATGTGCATTGTAATATAATGTTGTATATAAGCATGTATTTATGTACAGTTTATCGAATTACATACATAAATTGTGTATTTACCATATCAATGATAATTCCATTATATCTAACATTGTCTATTCATTTTGATCAAAAGAATAATTTTATTTTATTTTTTCAAAATGAAAATTTAACAGCACAATATTCATTTGATTTAATGTATATAAAAAAAAAATTTTTTTTTTTTTACATTGATTACGATAACATACAAACATATTTTATTATTGTAAATAATATTAAATAAAATATAGTTACCTACATACATATAATATTCATGTAATATATGTATGTATGTATGTTTATATCTCATATCTTGAATATTATTATATTCATTTATTGTATTTTTTTGTAAGGAAACAACAGAACCGGTACAAATTGAACATTATAGCGGTATCAAGTTTTATTTGAAAATTGTATAAAAGTTTATTTTTCTTAAATTATATTACAAACATCCGATAAAAGTACGATACAAACGCAATACATGAATAAAATAATATAAATATGCATATATTTGTATGTATTGTATGTATATATGTTATAAGATATATACAAACATATATACATACATATATAGTTTCATAAATTGAAATATATTGAATGCAATGTATTACAATGCGTATAGGATACCGTAAAAAGTCAATTTTTATACATTGTATACAATACAACAAGTATTATGAATGAATATTAGTTAGTTACTGTTTATTTTTGTTAAATTTAATGAAAATATCTAGAATAACATGATAATAATAATACCTAGTAATAATAACAAAAATAAATGTAACTAATATCCATAAATTTAAGAATGGCAACATTTAACGTATTTAATAGTGTTAAACACGAACTTACTATATACGTTATTATATTTATATGTTTGTGTATATACATATATATCATGTTCATATGTACATACATATCTATGTATATATCATGGCAACATTTTATTTCAACGTTATTTAACCATACGTTATTTTGAACAAATATAATAATGCGTACAAACAAATACAAACTAACATATATTCAATTTAAATTTTATTTATTTTACCTTTTGATATTTTTAATAAGATCATCTTCTTGGCTTTTGTGTGTATCTGACATATCAATGAAATACAATATAATTGAACAATTGCAATTTTACCTTATTTGAAATGTTTATAAAGAACGGAAATGTCGAAATTTACAATATCTCAACTTCATTTATTTGTATATTAGATTAGAATTTCGATTGTTATGTTAGCATCGTGTATATACGTACATATGTATATATGCTAATGGAGTAAATACATTCCAATAAAATTCAAAATTTTTAAATTTATTAATTTTAATTATTTCTAAATTTTATTAAAATAGACGAATAAAAAAAAATTACAAAAATTTGAAATTATTATTTTTTTTTGATCAGACATTTAATTTAGATGAAAATAATTTAAAAAAAAAAACGAATTTATTTTTTTATATGTTACAAATTTTAATTAAGATGCATAATTTATTGTACAGCACACATCTATAGACGTATGATTGTACATATGTATTCAGATTTATGTACAGTACATGTGTATGTTGGATAGGATGTTGAAATGCTTATCAATCTTTTTATTAACAATTTTATGTATCAAACATAGCGCAAGAGATATTCAAAACTAAAATTTAATTAATCCGTATATGTGCATATATATACATATGTATGTATGTTTCAACGTATGTTCATATATAGATACATAACAGTGATTTATATGAATGTATGATTATATATATATGTATGTACATACATCATTTATTCAATGAGACAGATAAGGTATTAGTAGATCTTTTGATTAAAATATCATCGTTTAAAGGAAGATGTAATGAAATTAATGAAATAAGATTTATAATTTTTTGTATTTTTGGCTTAAAGCAATATTATGTAATGCCATATGAAAAGTTATACCGACAAAGTTAGAATATTATGTACATATATGTACATATGTACGTACATGCATATACATATATGTATGTTATTTTGTACTCTCGTTTTTTTAATAGTTATAACTGTTGTATTTAATAAGTGAACAAGATTAACTAGAAAAACACCTGCCAATAAAAATACTTACGTACACCATTTACTGTAACGATTTGGAATTTTACACAGAATCAAGTGTATTTAGATTAGAATAAATAAAAATATCCAAATCTAAAAGAAAAAAAGGAAGCCAAAAAACAAAAAGTAAAAATACAAGATAGAAGAAAATGAACAAAAAAAAAAGTAAATACCTACTGAACGATAAGGAAGAATAGAATTATTATTTCTAAGAAATATACACACATACCTCTGCATACGTATGCTTGCAAGTATTATATTGATATACATATATTTACATGAAATCTATAGCAAACATATATGTGCATATTTACATATGTATGTTCGTACGTATGTTTATTTAATCATATACATATACTACCTACAATACCTGAATTAATGGATTTATATAGATTAAGGCTTTTATTATATTAGCTTGTGGATATTACACATGTAGATATGTATGCATATATTTTATACACAAACACCAGGTAGGTATATGCATTTTATGCATACGTACATTTATTAATGCAGAATTCATCGATATCAATACTTACATATATTATGTTTATAAATTGATATGATGCATTCAGGAAGAAAACTTGTTTAACGGTTAAAAATGAGGATAAACGTTGTTTAAAACATGTACATTATTTAGATAATGTATTTATATGCATTTATTATTGTTTTTTTCTGTTATTTAAAAAAAAATTGTTTTCCTTCCTGTAACATAATATTTATCTGTCCACTTATTATTCAAAATAATATGCAATTAAATATTCTTTGATTTTGATAATATATATTGCACACATATGCACACATACGTAATGAGTGTGTATGTGTGTATGTACGATGATAATTCTTGAATGTGAATATATGGAGATGTGGAGATACAACAAAAAATAAAACAAAATTCATACATAACACATATGTATGTATGTATGTGTATTTAAGCATAATTGCTGTATGCACCTGATGTCGTATAGAGTAAATTATTGCACAGGTACACACAACAATTTACAATAAACATTGTAAAAGAAAACCTAATATAGGAAAAACAAATGAAAATACTCACGGTATATCAACAATAAAAACAAAAAAAGGAAATTGTACATATACAATAAATCGATGTGGATTTTTATATATATATGTATGTATTAACTATATAGTATATGAAAAGTATACAATTTATTTAGATGCATATATTTATGTATCTGCAGGGTATATTATTTTATGTGTTATCTACATACATATTATGTGCTTTAATATGAATATTTATAGAAATAATGTGACGACGGGTTTTCATTTTTTTTTTCTTTTTGCTTTTTGATTTTATTTAAAAATTTTCACTTGATCTAAACTTGAATATTTCATTCATCATCGTCATCATCATTTTCTTCACATATTATCACATGGATTGCTTACAAAAATGCACATGTATACATAATTTACATCATGTATGTACATTTATGTTGAGTATTTAAAGCGTGTGCAATAATTGTGCAGTACGTACATACAATTTACAATTGGCTTGTATACTCTCATTAAAATTTTATGTGCATATGCATATGTATACTATTATATATACATACATATGTACATACATATTATTGTAAATGATTTCATCTTGTGCCAAGAATATCTTCAAGATTTAATGGCTCATAATTACCTTTAAAGATAGATCAAGAGCTGTCAACTATATTCAAAAGAGATTACCTGATGTTAAGGGTATTAAAGCATTAAGTAGCGGTGCGTATCTATTTTAGATAAGCTGTATTTGATGGTTTGTATATATACAAAAAAGTACCATAAAAATATGCAGTATAATTGTAAGTAAATTTTATATTTTACATACATACATACATAAAAGACGCGTGTCAAGCTTGTTGATATTTAATATTTTTTGTTATATGATAGCTGTAAAATTTCTTTTACTTTTTTTTTATGTTTGTGTATTCTACTATTTTTTTCATACATATTTTTATTATAACTATACGATACTAAGTCTTTCAATCACAAGTCAATTTTATTGATTCACACTTAGTTGATAGTCAATCATTTATAATTGCAGTAAAATGACTACTGAAAATTTATGTACATATAGGTACGTAAGTACCTATATAAGAAACACATCCATATAAGTACGTACCTATATGAACATCGACTGAATTATATGATCATTGTCATATTGCATATAATACTGTATAGTATAAAATAGGTATAAATTATTAATTGCTTATATGCACATTCATGGAATATATGTATATGTATAGGTACATGGAATAATTGTTTGTATGTACATAAATGTATCTGTTAACATAGTGTGTACATATAATAAAATATTTGTTATATTATATCTACCTAGTTTTTTGTATCAATTGCATTATTTTTATATTATGTATGTACATGTGACAACTATACGTATTGGATTTAAATATGTACCTAATTACAGTATTCGAAGAAATATCATCAAATATGTGCATCTATAAATGAATAAAATCTGAAAACTTAATATATGAATAAACATACATACACATACATGCACAATTAAATAACTATTATTATTATTATTAATATTATTATTATTATTTTTATTGCTTTTTTTAAATAAAGAAGGTATATATGTACATACATACATATACAGTATGTATGTATATGTATGTACAATTTTTAGAAAATAAATGAAGAAATTTTTATCATTTGTTTATCAGAATTAATATGAGATGTAAATAAAATACATAATGATATGAAACTGGTTATTATTATTATCATTTTTTTTTTTTAAACTTCATTACAGTAGTTTCATTTAAAGCATGGTAATTTTATATTTTTCTTTTTTAAAAATGAACAAAAAAAATGTTAGCAAAGAAAAAATGAATAGTTATTTTATTATTCACTTTTTTGTGCAAGCAGTTCATATGAACATAAAAATAATAATGAAAATTATTGGAAAATACCTAATTATTGAATTTGTATTTAGAGAATTATTAATACGTTTATAAATTAAGTTCTAAATAATGATTTTATTTTATTTTTTATTAATTTTCAATTTTATTCTTGGAATTTGGAAAATTTAAGATATAATTTTTTTTTTTTTAATTTCACAAATAAATTGTAAATATGTATGTACACATACATAAATAAATTACTTGTTTCAAACTATACGTATTTTTTGTAAATAGAATTATTTTGCAAATTATCCTAAAATTATCTGTTAATTGAAAACAATTTTCTATAAGTATTTTTACATAACATTGGTAGGTATACTATATATCGTATAATAAAACCTGAAAAAACTAAAAAAATATTTGTGCCATTAATTTCATCACGATTTTGCTAAAATTATTATTACGAAAAATCTCATAAAACATACATATGGTACGTATATTATATTATAACACGTTGGTAAGGTTTATGAAAATCCCAGTTATAGGTATCCAGTGATAGCAGTTTTCAGCTATTTAATGACCTTCTTTATACCAATGAAAATTAGAAAAATAATACAAATATAAAAATATATTAGGTTAGGAGTACGTACTACCAGAAAACCTTATATATAGTTTTATGTAGTAAACCTTATAGTTCTATTCTTTTTGGTACTACACATGTAGATATATATATATACATGTAAGTATGCTTATATGCATGTATTTAATTTTTATAATTTTTAAACTTATGTATTGATGTCATAGCGATAATGAAATGATTTCATATTTTTAGATTTTGACATACTTTCAGTTATCTTTCCGTTTTTTCAGTTCATTTTTACGATATAGGTACATCATAAAAAATTAAATTAATTTTCCAAGAAATTCATTATTACAAATCAAATTTAAAAAAAGAAAAATATTGATCTTTTGTGCAATTTTATTAGATCGATTCAATGTATGTACATGGGTATAATCTGTGATGCAATATATGTAGAAAAATATGCATATGTATACTTTGTACTTTAAATATTTTCACTACAGGGCTTATGGGAGTATATATAGTATATATGTGTCTTTTCTTCTCTTATAATTTCTCATAAGAACATTTCACGAGCAGTGTTACCACAATTCTCAAAATTATCATAGAGATGAGCTTTTTAAACATCAATATACAACGATGTAAAGTGGCACTAATTTTTGTAGTTTTCATAAAGCCTGTAGTGAAAATATTTAAAGTACAAACTATAGATGAACATTTACACGTGGATTAGGTTTATAATGTTCCTATAAATTATTTGCTTGTATTACACGTTCTCATCATCTGTTAGATCATTAGATTGATAGATGTCCGATCATGATGCCCATAATTTCTTTTGTAACTTACTATGCGCTATTACACAAAATGCAATCATTATTTTTACTGTACCAATTTTATTTATGCCTGAATTATTGTAAACAAAATGCAATATGTATGTTTGTTCGTGTATAAATATATAAAGATATATCAGTGCATAGTGCACACAGTACAGTAGTCGTCAGTCTAATCTCTTATTGTAAGTGCCATAATTGCAGTACAGTAGTAATTTTATTTATACAATAATGGCAACAACAGCATGACACAATACGAGTAGATTCAAACTATAGATCCCAGCGCTATTCAAACCTTTGATGCTTGAATTTAACTGTTTAATATATACATCTGTGTACGTATGTATATACACTTCCACAGCCATGTATTATATGTAAACTTGTACAATAAAGTATAAATATATACCTAATCTATATATATAATAATGCATACATACCTATATATACAGGTAAAAAATTATGCTTATAAGCAACATTGGGTCGCTTATTCAATACATAATTGCATTTTACAAGTTGCACTGATTGCATATTACCAGATATTACATATTGGTTATATCCGATACTGATCCAAATAAAAATGTTCATTACTAAATGCACGTACATATGTATGTATACTTAAATGTACATATACATACATATACATTTATGTGTGGAATAATGCAACGAAATTGTGCAGTATCATTTCTATTATGTACATACATACATATGTATATTTTTGGTTTCATCACTTTTGAAAATTAATGTGACAATTGAAGCAAGTATATAATGGGGCCATATAACATTGTAACAAGTGAATTTTCCATACTTATATAGATACTGTATTTAGAGGTATGTGCATGTATTTGGATATAAATATGCATATATATATTTATACTCGAATACATAAATACATTTGTACATATCATTAAACTATTGCAAATGCAAAATATTTTGTGCATAATAAACTAAGTATATTATTGTCATTATAATACCATCATTATAATTCTAGTTAATTTGATCTCAAAATTTTGCCAAGAATTCATTGTAAATTCAAGAAAACTTGTTGAAAAGATCATTTTGACAACAAAATTTACGAACTAAACAAAAAGATTAATTTTAGTCTAAATTATTTAGGACATTAATATATAGAAAAATATTTTGAATCAGATTTACATGTAGAATCACCATTATTATCATAATCATTATGATCATATGTGTATTTAAACTGCACAGTATGTGTCATATATGTATGTACATACATTTTATTATCCACATTTCATATGGTACGTATAATAATGATATGAGCATGTTTTTAAATATAATTATTAATGTAATTCATATTTTTTAGTAGCGTACGTAATCCAAAATTAATGTGAAACTAGGCATATAAAAATGTATGCTATAGAGCCATGTACGTATGTATGTATGTATGTACCTATATTGTAGTATCAAAGAATATGTATTAGAGAGATGTACATTTAAAGGCTTTAATTTTACCCCAAAAATTTTGATCGAAACAGGTGCTGTGCGGGCAGAGTAGATAGGGGTAAAATGTATTTCTCTTCATTGAGAATCACTAAATTTCAATTTTTTATTCTTTGAATGTATGTGTGAATTCTATTTACACATAAGGAAAATACCTAAAAGTACAGTGGAGTCTCAGAAAATGTGCTACCTTTTCCAATATTTATCATTACATCATTCTTTTTAATTGTGAAAAAATTTCAAATTTCATAGAAATATTTTCATACAATTAAGGGTTTTTTGTTATAGGCCGACTGTACTATTGTATTGCATTGATTTTGTAATTCACATGGGGTGGAGTTTAATTTCTTTGTGATATCATGAACTTCAAATGTTTTTACGCATTTGACCGATTTTAAACATTTTAATTTTACATGTACTTACATTTAAAATACACGCGTTTGTATCGCAGTATATCAATTACCACATGTTCGTACATGTATTCATTTATCTCAATATGAAATGCATGCTTTCTAATAGAAAAAAAAGGTTCTTTACTTTTCATATATGTATGGATACACATCATATACAAACATTCATATGATCATAAAAAGTGTGAAAAAAAAACAATGTATGAAGATCATTTTTTTTATTGTACCGAAGTATTAAGAATAAATATACATATATACAAACAAACATGTACTATTTGTATAAAGTACATATAAATACGTATTACAGCTAAATGATATACTGCGATACAAACACGTACATTTTAAATGTAAGTACATGTAAAATTAAAATGTTTAAAATCGGTCAAATGCGTAAAAACATTTGAAGTTCATGATATCACAAAGAAATTAAACTCCACCCCATGTGAATTACAAAATATACGATCTGCATAATAATAGTACATGTTTGTTTGTATATATATTTAATTATCCTCAATACTTCGGTACAATAAAAAAAAATGATCTTCATACATTGTTTTTTTTTCACACTTTTTATGATCATATGAATGTTTGTATATGATGTGTATCCATACATATATGAAAAGTAAAGAACCTTTTTTTTCTATTAGAAAGCATGCATTTCATATTGAGATAAATGAATACATGTACGAACATGTGGTAATTGATATACTGCGATACAAACACGTACATTTTAAATGGAAGTACATGTAAAATTAAAATGCTTAAAATTGGTCAAATGCGTAAAAAATCTAATAGTCTTTAAGAAAAAAGAAAAAATCCTAAACAAGTAGGTAATTAGTTTTGGGTGGTGGTAATTTTTTTACACATACATTCATGAAAATTGGTATTTATTTCGTACATGTACACGATTTTTTTTGATTTTTTTTGTTTTTTAATCTGCATGAGAGTAATTCTCTTTACGAAAAATATTTTTAGATGGGAGGTTGTGTTTCTTGATCAGAGGTTTTAAAAGTAGGGTAAATTCTGCCGTTTAAACTGGAATTCTTTCTAATACATATTCTTTGGTAGTATCATGAATCGTGATCATCATCATTAAAAATGATAGAGTTACATATATCATATATGTATATCTACATATATAAATGTGTATATGTGGATTTGTAAGTACATGTACATACATACATTATATACTGGCAATTCAAATTTTATCCCTAAGGGTAATAGGATAAATGATATTTTATGATTTTACATTTTAACGCTATTTATATTTTATTTATACTGCATTTTTATGGCAACTATAAATGACTTTTTATATGTAAAAAATTATTTATGAGATTTAAAGAAATTTTTTAAGTATACAATACTGTATGGCATGATTTTTTAATCAAAATTAAAAAATGTGAGAAAGGATTAAAAGTATTGAATTTTCGAATTAAATAAAAATGATCTTTAAATAAATAAAGAAATATACATATATGTAGGTATGAACATACATATAATAATGGTCTATAAAATTTCAATAAAAAAAAACAAAAAAAAAAAACGAATCCAATTACTTTTTCTAATAAACGTCCATTTAATTTACACATACATATGTACATGTACGAATACATTACATAAATTGTACACGCATCTAAACATATACATATGTATGTACATACATTGATGTATGTATTGAAATTTGAATACGAATTGATTGATTCAGCGCAAGATTCATTCTATTTTATACAAATGCAATATTAATATGATTTATTGCCTTGTTGAAAAGTCAAAATTCAATTTAACATTTATACCTAATATTACATAGGTATGTATAGGTACATTAAGTAGGTACATATGTACATATGTACTCTAAATTTAATTACATATGTACATATACATACGTTTCCATAAACGAATTTGTATGTACAATAGTATTTTCATTTTTCAGTGATCATTTAAATTTTTATTTCTTATCATGTTGTAACTTTTACAATGTTGCATCTTCAATTAATTTTGTTTTTTGTACAACAACGTATTTATGTACATACATACATAATGTATAATGAAAGTAAAGATTTTTGTATTTATTTTAAAACAATAAAATGAATATTTTCAATTATAATTTATCTGTATTTATGTTAATTAGTTATAATAACATATTGTTTGTAAGTATTGTAAGTTATATTATACTTTAAAAAAAAATTGAAAAATTTCATATGCATTATTAACTTGTAATTGAGTATGCATCAAATACCTATTTGTATAAATTTCTTTTTTAAATATTCAAATTAAATATTTAGAAAAATCACAAGTATTTGAATACACACATTTGTTATCATATGTACGTACATACATATGTATGTACTTATCTTTAGTATGTATGTATGTATATGCAATATACCTGAACAAAGTAATTAATTTTCCAATGTCATGTTGTAATAAATAAAATATTGAATGATATTGTATATGATCGCGTACTTTCAAATGGGTTTCACATATGTCATACGATCATATACATACATACATATGTATGTATAGATATTGTCCTAGCTAAAGTGATACATGTAATAAATTTACATACATTAAAAAAAAAATGTCCAATTTTAATCTGTGGGTAGTATGGAGAAATTATGATCGTAATGAATATTAACGTGTACGTGGTCGATTAGATTTTTAAAACATTCTATGCATATTTTCAATTTTAATGTACATAATGTATATACATATGTATGTACTATGATACTATCTATAAAACACAAATGAATGAAATATGTCAATATATCAAAAGTGGATAATCTCTAATTTGAAATGCACCGTATAATGTAAAAAAAATACCTAGTCTAGTAGAATCATATTTTTATTTTAATACTAGGATTAGGATAAAAATAACGTCAGAAGTATGATAAAACCAAGATAAAAATAAATCAACAAGAAAGAAATTTATTATATGTAAAATCAAAAAGATTTTTAAAAAATTAAATTAAAAATACATATGTATGTATATATTGAAAAAAAAAAAAAAAAAATTACAAGTGTAAATATATGTAATACGATGATGATGATGAAAATGATGGTTTTATATTCACATATATAAATTCGTTTAATAACAAAAAAAAAAAAAAATCTGAATAACACGTAAACATACATACATATATTAAAGTGTATGTGTATAAAATGTTAAATATGTATGTTTTTGAAAAATACATGAAATATTTTCTGTGTAATTTTTCAGTTTATACACGGGATCATTGCATTTTTACATTCATAGTATTGCAATCCTTCTGTTGTAACAGTGCATCAAACAGGTACGTTGATATAAACATAATTTTTATATACAATTGTATATAATATTTTATATATCTGTATAATAAATATACATAAATATATACAACATATATTTCTAAGCTAGCAAATCTTAAGTTTTCAATTCTATAAAATTTTATAAGAAGACCGCATTAAAATCATCACACAGAGAATTATACTAAATTATACGCACATAGTATTGTGTATGTATGTATATTCATTCTTGAATTTATGTATTTATTATTTTATTTTGTTTTTTTGTTTTTTTAAAAGTTTGTTTTAGCATTGAATTGCTCATTGGATTCATAGTTTTAAATTCCGGCTTTACTTGATTTTCAAGTCGAGTTTTCACGGAACCGTTTGTTGCAATTTTTCTTTGCCATCTTCTATTTTTTTTTCATGTTTTATTTATTTCATTTTATTTTAGTTTATTATTATTATTATATTTTTGTTTTAGAATTTTTAATTTTTTTTCTTGCTTTTGCAATTTGAAATTTGAAATTATTATTATTTGATTTTATTTTAAATTTATTTATTTAGATACATATGTATATTGTTTTTTTTTTCAGAGTTCTATACGTAAGTATGTTTTGCATAATTTTTATGTGTAACGTACAAACTTGCATATAATAATAAAAAACAAACTTATAGAATATTTTGTAAATTTAACATTAAAAAGAAAGCTGAAAAAAAAAAGCGTGCACTCTATTCATGTACATTAGTATACACAACATACATATGTATGTATGCATCACATATACTACTATGATTGTATATGTATGTATAAGTAATAAGATTTAACTTCGATTTTTTCAATTTTATTTTATTTCATTTTTATTTATTTATTTAAATTTAATTTTATTATTTTGTTTTTATTATTGTTGGAATACTCATATATGTATATTCAGTGCACAATTTATTTATAAGTTTCTATGTAAGTATGTGCATATATGTATGTACATATATGTATAAATTCATCAAATGGCATTATAACCACATGAATACATATATACATATCAATATACTTTACTTATGTACATATGTATGTACGTACATATGTATATATTAGCATCAAGAACTCAGCTCACCTATTAAGATAACTATAAAGCTACTTTCAATTGATTATATTAGAAAAAAACAAATAGCAAAAATTCAAAAAAAAAAAAAAAAAAATTATAAAGTGCACATACACATACATACATACATAATCTTATAAATAAATAAGAGAAAAAGATTTTCTCCATAGGTACATACATATATAATTATTATTTAAGAATTATATATAGCATATATTGTACATTGTATGCATGAATATTACAGAGTATACGTAATACATACCAAGTAATAAATATGTAAGTGTTATAATATCGTGGAGTATCCTAGGAATCTAGCAAGTTGCACAGTTATTACTGTTTGTAAAACAAGTTCCATATTTATATGTATATAAAAGAAAGATGTCCTATCAATTAATAAATTCAACAAGTTTTTTGTAGTTTTTCTTTTTTGTATTCATATACATACAGGTACTTATCTTTTTTTTATTTTTTTTTTTTTCGTCTTTATTTTATTAAAATATTTGTTTTAAAGTATCTATATATACATATATTAGAAGATATATAAATATAAAATATATGCATAAATGCATACATACATCATAAACAGTAAATGATAAAATATTATATAGTATATGGTAAAAACTTGAAAAAACCGTACTAACTAACTAAAAACTATGTGTAAACTTAACAGATTAAAATTTCATAAACAGTATAAAATACATTACAACTGCATTCAAATATGTATACATACAAACTGCATAAATGTATATGGCCACATGTGATTAGCGGTGTATAGTACAGGTAAGTTTTTTTTTGTTTTTTTAAGATTTAAAATATTCCTTGTACCTTTTTACATATATGTACATATATGTATGTATTTAGATATACATATGTATATTTACGTGTATGTACAGCTACTTGTATATTGAGAATTTTTGTTCCTTTATATAATGCAGTATGTACTGTTAAAAATTTTTATGTATTTATTAGCTGTACACTTTATATAGGTACATATGTAGGTATATTATATTATATTGATATATTAAAGCTTAACATATTATATATATACATACAGTTGTATAATCGGTACAATTTGATAACAGTTTCACATATTATTGTGTTTGAATACATATAATAGTCATATAGAATAAAAAACACTGTAAATACAAGAGAATAGAACCTGTTAATAGTAACTGAAAAATTCATTTATTTTATGCCTATAATGCTATAATATACAAAAGCACAAGAAAAATGCCTTATTTATTTTACGTATTTTTTTTTTTTTTAATTGTATAAAAAAATTGCCATACAATGGTATTCAAGTATAAAAAGTAAATCTTTGTAATTTATGAGATCATTGAATGACTTAATGCCAATTAAATTTACTTTAAATGACAATCTATGGATGATGAGAATGGTCAAGTTAAATGGTGCAATGACGATAATGATTTTCTTTTCTTTGTTTTTTTTTTTTTAATTGAAAAAATTTTTTTTTGCAAGAATTTTAACAAATGCTTTTTAACCTGTATAGAGTAAATGTTATGTATGTATGTAGGTATACGTACATATAAGGATAAATTGTTATTGCTTTCAATCTAATATTTTTTATATTATCAAAAGAATTTATTCTAACATGCATTATCATAGTAATTGTATTATATTTTTTACTTTTCAAATGTTTATATTTCGTTATTAATTATATTTTAAATCGTTTTCATATCCAACATGCAGTTTGATATAAAATTCCAATGATCGTACATGATTTATATTCATAATGGAATGTAAATACATATATGTACATAAAAATTTATTATAAAATACGTAATTATGAAATGATAAAATATAATTATAATTAATAAATGTACAGCTACATATATGTACAGAAAATCTATATACTCAGGCAGATAATTTTAATTCTCTAGAAAAAAAAAAAAATAAATAAATAAATAATCTGACTTTAACCCTACAATTTCTTATATATATAGACACTTATATAATTTACTTAACAACAAGTAAAATAATTAACTTGATAAAAATACTCGAATACCCAACTATTATAAATTTACTTTTTTTTTCCACCAATTTCAAATTAAAAATAAATTGAAGTCAATGATTCTTAAGTTTTAAGATAATTTGTTTAAGAAAAGCAAATATCCACGTGTATGTTAATTTTTTTTTTTTTTTTGTTTTTACTTAGTATAAATTTTGTTACTATTAGTATTTTTTTTAAGTTTTTTGTTTTTCTAGTTTTTTTTTTCTTTCTTGTATGTAAATTTTTTAAATCGGTTTGTTTTTATTGATATTATTTCATTCAAAAAAAAAAAAAAAAAAAAAAAAAAAATTGAATACAAAATTATATACTATGTATGTATGTATGTACATTTATATATTATCTTTTTATTCAATTGTTCAAATAAAAATTTTATTTGGAAATTTTCAAAAATGTAAAATTTTTTAATAATAGTACAGGTGGTTAAGAATAAAAGATACATACAGTATAATTGATTAAATTATTGATTTGAAAAATAAATATAAATATACATGTATTATTCTTGTATTACGTATAAAAATTTGTAAACATAAATAAAATATTTTCACATTTAAAAAATTCAATTTCATATGATATATAAATGAAGAAAATTTTGATTGATTTCATTATCAATCTCATAATCTGTTCTTTTAAACGTTTTGATTTTTTTTTTATTTTTGTTCAATTGTGTATAATTTTTATTAAATTTTATAAAATAAGTTAAATTAAAATGAAATTATATTTTATTTTTTTCATTTTATCATATTTTTTATGTTTTGCCTTGTCAACACCATTGAATTTTAATGATTCAATAAGTACACGTATCGTTGGTGGAAAACCAGCAAAACCCCATCAATTTCCGCATCAAGTTGGTTTAAGACTTAGAAAGAAATTTAAAACTGTATGGTGTGGTGGTACATTAATATCAAAAGATTACATTTTAACTGCAGCACATTGTCTATATACGTACGTACAGTATATAATATGTGTATAATAAATTCTAATATTTTAATAAAATTTGATTTATTAAAAAAAATAAATAAATAAATAAAATAAAATAAATAATTAATTTTGAATATTTTAAAGTACTGTCCAAGGACTTGCCTTTATTGGAACTAATACCCAAGGTAACATTTATGATCAGGATCAACTTCTAATACATCTTGGTTTACATAATTTCCATATTCATGAATCATACAATGATGATCGTCTCATTAATGATATTGCATTGATCAGTTTACCAACATCTGTTAAATTTAATGGTATAATTCAATACTATATACTTTATGATGAAAAATTCAAATTTCATTTATAATTAATTATTCTATTTAGCTAACATTAAACCAGCAAAATTGCCTGCAACAAATATTTATAAAGAAGGTTTACAAGTAACTGCGTCTGGATGGGGTCGTTATAGTGATAAAGTACTTAAAGGAACAAGTGTTTTACATTATGCTAATTTGAAACTAATATCGCTAGAAGAATGTAGAAAAACTTTTGGTAGTAGTAATATTCGCCCTGAATTACTTTGTGCTGATGGTAAACAAAAAAGATCAACATGTCAAGGTGATTCAGGTGGTCCAATTGTTACTGATGTTAATGGTGCTACAACAGTAATTGGTATAGTATCTTTTGGTGGACCTGGTTGTGAAAAAGGATATCCGTCTGTATTCACAAGAGTATATTCATACTTAGATTGGATTTTGAAAAAGACTCATATTCAATTGTAATAAATTTATTTTTTTTTGTCTTATCTAAATATATTCTCATTTATTAAAAAAAAAACCAAATTCTTTTTATTTGTTCATGTTGAAAATTTGTTCTGTAACGTTTTCTACAATAAACAAGAGAAAAAAACAATGTGATAAATACAGGCGGTTTAAAAATCATTAATTACGGTAAAAATTTTATTTTTCATAATTAGTATTTATTTAAAAAATTTTATTTAAAATAATCATTATTTAGAAAATTACATAAGTAAATTGTTTGCTTTGTGAATTTAAAAATGATATTTTAAAATGTTCAAAATTTAAATTTTGTTTCTCATTATTTTACTCAAAATAAATTTTATTTATTATTATTATTTTTTTTTTTTTTTTGTTATGCTATTTTTTGTAATAACAAACATTTTAATGATAACAAATTAATTTCTCCTAATTGTATATTATTTTGGGGTATACATATAATAAATGTGAACATTTAATTTATTTATTGTTTCATTTTCTTTATTTTATTATTATTATTTTTTTGTTTTGTTTAAACTAATAATTACATATCTATATATTGTAGAAATTTAAAATTATGTTTAATCGAAATTTTTCAAAAAAATGAAAATCACTTTTCATTGAAATTTTCATTAGAAAATAAAATCAAATGTATTTTTGATGTGCCTGAAATATCTACAATATCTAGTTGTTAAATATTGAATTAATTTTTGTGTACGAAAATTACACAAAATTAAGTGTATATCAATTTTTCTCTTCAATACTAATCTTTTGTGATATTTAATTTAAAAAAAATAATAATAAATAAAAAACAGCCAAAAATGAAATATTTTATTATGTTATTAATGTTTTCAATTTTTACGAAAACATATTCGGTCGTAACTGATATACCAAATATTGATTGGTCTCAAGTTAAAGGAGCAAATGTACTACCGCAAGGCTTTAATGAAACTCAATCAACAATTAGTGATAATGATATTGGTCTTCAAACGCGAATTGTTAGAGGAAGAACGGCATCACCTCATCAGTTTCCATATCAAGTTGGTTTATTTCTACATACTAGTGGAGAAAATGGAAGATGGTGTGGTGGATCACTAATATCAAATAGTTGGATAATTACAGCAGCACATTGTCTCATATCGTAAGAAATTATTGTTAATTTATCTAACACATATACATTTTTATATGTAATAAATAAAATCAATATCATTTTCATAAAAATAACTCATTTTTTTCATTTTTATATCAGTGTCGCAGACGCATATATTTATCTTGGAACTCATAATACAAGAAAAACAGAATCTGGTGCATCTTATCAACGTGCCTATAGAAGAGATATTCGAATTCATGAGCAATTCAGTGAAAGACTGTTAATGAATGACATCGGTTTAATTCATCTTTCACAACCTGTACAAATGAATTGTAAATCTCATCAAATTATCAAAATTTACAAATTTCAAATTAAATTTTCATGCATACATTTTAATTTTAATTTTTTTTTTTTTTTTTTTTTTTTTTTGATTTTTGCTTATATAATATAATATTAGCTAATATTCAAACAATTCATCTACCAAAATCAAATACAGTGACTGATAATAAAGTGGGAATAATATCAGGATGGGGATTTTATCGTGACAGTTCAAGTACTTCAAGTACATTACGTTATGCTGAAATGAAAATGCTACCTTCATCATATTGTACTCAATATTACGGATCTAATTTTCGGGCAACAAATATTTGTGGTGATGGATCAGGAGATGGATCAACATGTCAAGGTGATTCTGGTGGTCCATTTAGGATATTTGAAAATGGTAAAAATATTCTTGTTGGACTTACATCATATGGACCATCAAAATCTTGTGAACGAGGTATTCCAGTCGTGTTTACGAGAGTTTCATCTTATTTAGATTGGATTCAAAAGCATACTGGAATAAAACCATAATTTATTTAAATATTTTTATTCAATTTTGAAAGAAGAACAAAACTAAAAAAAAAAGAATATTTCTAGATAAATAATGAAAATAAAGTGTTTTTAAATAATATGTACATACGTATGTATGGACATCAGATTTAAAATATTATACACTTATAAAAAAATATATACATACATACATATATTCCAAATGGTTCTCGTAAAAAATAATCATAAATTAGTACGAAACTTCAATTTTCAAAAAAAAAAAAAAAAAAATTGAGTATATGTAATGTACAAATTGAAAATTTTAAATTTTTTGCAACATAAAAATACAGAAAGTAAAAAATTTTAAAACAAAATATTTGTAATTTTCAATCACAATTAGTATATTTACTAAAATTATGAGTATTACATGTAAGAAGTAAGACAAAGTAAATTTATTTTTTTTTTATTTTTTATTATTTTTTATTTTTTTTATTTTTTAAATTGCTATGCAGTATTAACGAATACTTTAAGCAATATATACTATACATGTACATATGTAGTAACAATATATATAATAATATTCGTAACCATAATAGTACCTATACATACATAAATTTTACATAATTTTTATTTTTTATTTTTATTTATTTTTTTTTGATTTTCTAATGTTGTATTTCTAAATGACCATATATGAACCTGAACATATCCGTTATTTACTAGAATTGTATATGATTATAATATTTGGTAGATGATTATATTATTTATTTATTATTTTTTCATTTTTATTTTTCAATTTATGTTTTGGGGAAAAAAAATGTGGTAAGCAAAACAAAAAAAAAAAAAAAAGAAAGAAAATCAATAATCAAAAACCAAAAAACAATAAAAAAAAACCAAAATGTACATTACATTACATTACATTACTGTATACAATATACCAAACGTTATTAGTTAATAGGCAAGAAGAATTTTTTTTTTGTCTAAAATTTTTTAATAAAATCAGGTAAAAATCGTATTTAAAAAAAAAAAAAAATTAGTAAATTAAAAACGTATACGCCATAAATTAAATTTGTTGAATATTTCCATAGCTGTATATATATGAATGATAACAAATTAAATAAATCATTCAACTTTCAATTCTACTTTGGCTTTTTTTTCTTTTGTTTATTTATTTTTTATATTTTAAATTTTTATTTTTGAAATTGTGAAAAGTGTAAATTATTTGTTTTTAATGGTTTTCATTTATATGTATGTACATATGTATGTATATTAGCATGATCTATTGTATAAAATATGTGTGTATGTTTGTATTGTAATTTTACGTGTATTTTTAAAAATGAAATAACGTGTATATGGGTTTTTATATTTTCTATATATGTATGTATGTATTTATGTACATTTTAATATTATTACATTTCTCTAAAAATTTGATTAGTATCACGTATTAATCATGTTTTGATTTGTTGATTTTTTACCTCTATGTACTTGTTTGTTTTTTTTTTTTTTTTCTTCTGTTTTTTGTTAAATAAAATTTTTAAAATAGTAATAAAATAGAAATATAGAAAAACTGTAATATTTTAATGAAATGAAACAATGTACGTAAATATATAGTGTTCGCTATGGAAAATAACAAAAAAACAAAAACAAAAAAAAAGGAAAATCATAGAAGCGGAACATTTTTATGGAAGATTTTGCATGTGTATACAGCTATAGCCTATGTACATATGAAAAAAAAAAAACAAAAAAAAAAAAGAAAACTATAAATTAAAAATGTTCTAGTGAAACAATAATTAAATGAGATATGATAATTGTTCACAGTGGTTGACCATCACATCTTTCAATGTCTATGTCCATTGTCCGTACAGTTTTATACAATGTATAAGTATGTCTACAATTATATGTGTACATTTTATACTACATATATACATACATATATTCAGATAGATTTACATATGTATTATGCATTCATATATGTATGTATCTGTATTATACATATATGCATTCTAAAAGAAAACTTATGATGAGTATCATTAATAAAATTATTATCATAATCATATTGCAATAATGATTATTATTATTATCGTTATTGTTATTATTATAATTCTTAAATTATTATCAGCATTATTCGTGAAGCTATAAAATGATGTAAAATCATACATATTGCATATGTATTAACCATATATTCTGTATAAGTACTCATCAATGCAAGAATTATTTTAAAAGTAAAAAAATAAAAACGAAAAGCGGAAAAATTGTAAATTTTAAGAAAAAGAAATGACTAAAAATTAAAATTAAAAAATAAAAAAATTTTTTTTGATTTATTTATTACATTTTTTTTTTTTTTTACTTTCTTTATTAAATAATGATTTGAAACTCGGAAGTTGCTTATTTGAAAATTGAGTTCATCAACTAAATTCTCTACATTTTATAGGTCCACACAGGTCCACACAATACTTCATATATATGAACATATACATACATATACCTATGTACGAGTATACATTTTTAATGCTATGGTAATAATACTTGTACTAAAGTTAGTAAGTTATATGTTATATGAACTGTATTGCACGGTATATATTGTACGTTGTAAGAACTTGTCGACTGTGAAGTTCATTATTTAATTTACAGTACATTATATTATTTTCAAATATTGTATACATATAGAATATCTTATGTACAAGTATATCGTATGTAAAATTCTATGTAATATATACATATATATATTTTTTTATTGCAGTATATATATGTACATACATACTCCGTACTCGTATGAACAATAATTATAACTATACACAAAATCTGATATTACTCTATCAATTGTTGTATATATAAGTATTTATTAAGCAAATTACAAGATGATCTCTGTTCACATTCTTTACATTATCGATTAGATAAATTTTCATATTGATTTTTTTGTTTTTTCTTGTAATAAAGTAATATTTTGCAATACATACATATATTCATTTTCATTTTAATAAGTACGTGCGCAACTTACATTTTCATTATTTTGATTATCGACTTTTCTTCTGTTTTATAGAATAAAAATTAGAAAAAAAAATCAAATGAGAAGAAAATTACATACATATGTACATAATTTAATTACTATACGCTCCTTTTATCAGATTTTGTTTTTTCTTACATGAAAATCGATGATGATTTTTTTCCTTGTGAACAAAAATCAATAATTTTTTTTTTTTTTTTTGTTTTAATTAATAAGCATAAAAATTATATAATTTCAATAGATCGAATTGAAAGAAAGAAAAATGAATTTTTCATTCTAACGAGAATTTTATATTTTAATTTTTTAAAAAACTATTTGGTAACTTCATGGCTTAGTTGTACATATACATACGTATGTACGTAGGTACGGTTTTCATATTATTTTGTAATTTATGTATTTCAAGTAAAGAACACACATACATACACATTTGTATGATGTTGCTGGGATGCATAAAAATGAAAAGATAAAGAAAAATTAAAAAAAAAACTAAGTATTTATATTGTTTTTCCCATATATGTACGTAAGTGATAAAAAAATATTATGAAAAAAAAAAAAAACTAAACAAATTATGAAAATATTAAAAGTTAAAACAAAAAAAAAACTCGTAGGTTTTGTTTTTAATTATTATTATTATTTTTTTTTTTTTCTAATGATATTACAGAAAGTCTGAACAAGAAACAATTGAATCATATCAATGAAATTAAAGCATACACATTATTTCCTATTTTCTTTGTATAGTACACATGTATTTTCTCTTCATTTGTTTTTTTTTTTTTTTATTATTATTATTTATGTAATGTATTCTTTCTTCCTTGTATTTCTCAACAATAAATATTATTGTATTGTTTTCAACATACAATATCACAGATAAAAGAAAATATTAAACAAAAGAAAAATCAAAATGATGAGTTATTATATGGATTGCATTGAATGATGATAAAATGTGATCTTAATTTTTCATCATTATTATCATTATCAAACATTACTATGTTGTCATCTCAAACATCAACAATATTCAAGATGCCTTTACATTGTTTATGGTTTTGTGTCAATTGCCATATTATTACTTGTTTTTTTTTTTCTTTACAAAGTATATTTTTGTCAATCTAAGCTTTTACACATTATATACAAGAAAGTACAGACAGACGTTTTGTTTTTTCTTTTTAAATACTGTATGATTCTGTATTGTTATATGTACTTATAATTTATTAAAAAAAAAAAAAAAAAAAACCTTATTACCTGTATATAAATATATGTACTGTATGTACATACCTTATAATGTGATGTTTCGTGGTCGTTTATTTTTCTGTCACTATATGTTATATTGTCTTATAATCGTAAACATCAAAAGAATATTTTCATATTATATTATTATGCATGATTGTATGATATCTTTGTAAAAAGTTTATACACGACTTTTACATTCATACATATATATGTACATACATTTTTAAGTTTATTTTATTTATTTATTTATTTTTTGTTGTTGTTTTATTTTATACTTTTATGTTTAAGTACATTTTAAAAAGTTAAATAGTATAATAAAATAACGTTTATGTGTTTTCTTATATTTGTTATTTATTATTTATTTTATATAATGCTCTTATTTATATCGTATATTAAGTAGCTAACATTTAGATTCGGTCAGTGGGTCTGTAGGTTATCTTGCGAAATTTATTTTACAGAGTTTATAAACTATACAAATTAAAAAAAAAAAACTTAAAACAGATTAATAAATAATATAATTTTTATGAAATAATGTTTCTTTGACTTGAATTACAACTACTCTGATATCAGATTAACCAACAGGACTGGTTATAATTTTTAGTTTTACTATATACATATGTATATGTGCCTACATACACATACATGAATGTATTCATGTCAAACATAATAATAACATATACGTATGTATGTACATAAAGCCATTGAAAATATTGATTGATAAATAATATGTTATAAAAATTGAACATATTATAAATAGACAATTTAAAATGTTTGTACTTAATAAATGTGTAAAACATATGCAATAGATGGTAATAGCTTAATATCACATTACTGTTAATAAAATGCTTGTTCATTTTCATAACTAGATGTACCTACATATTTAATTAATAATTTAAACTGAACGAGAAAATCTCTATTAATTAAATCAAATTTTTATTGAATATATTGAACATCTTTATCTATTTTGTATGCATATTATATGATTGTCAGCTGTCATTATTATGTACATTGTACATATGTACATATGTACATATATTTTATTATCGATTTATAATATTCTGGACAAAAAAAAAGTATATTTACGATATACATACACATACTTATAAATAAATAAATACATAAATATACAACGTATTATAGTTCGTACAACTGGCATGTAAACCAGTTGCTATACTGTTTATACCTATAATTGCAAAAATAAATATGTATGTACATACATATGAAAAAAAAAAGAATTATTTTTATTTTGTTAATTAATTTTTGGTTCAAATGTATTTTTAGAATTCAATTAAAATCATTAAAATATTATTATTAAGACCAGTTCATGTTATCGTAAAAATTAATTTTGTCCTTAATAGATACTTTTTTTTAAAAAAAATATTTCATATATAATCATATGTACATAATGTATGTACATACATACATACCTTCATATATGTATGTGTGTATAAGCATGATAAAAATTGAATAATGCCACATTATTCAAGGAAACAAATATTTATACTGTGTTTTTTTAAGATAGGCACGTGTCAAATCATAGGAGATAAGAAAAAAACATCATTAGTGCTTATGATTTATGTTTGCTTCCGTGTGGTTGTTGTTGTTTTCGTTCATAAAACGCAGTAAAAAAGCAATCTGATAAAATTGGCGTAAAGAGAGAAAAAGATGAATTTATACAAATTGAACGCAAAAGAATAAAAAGAAGCACCACTAACAACAACACGTGCCTAGATTAAAAAAACGAAGTATAAATTGAAAATTTTGAAATTTCAAAAATAATTGATCACAAAAATGACAAAATTTCAAAAACTTATATTACATTTAAAAAAAAAAAAAAAAAAAATTCTAATTACATAAATAATTCATCATTTATGATGATTTAATAATAAAAGTCATCATATTATGGTTAATATAATTAATGTCTGCTATTTTGAATGTCTGAGCTGTTTGAAATATATAAAACGTAGCATTCAAATAAATACATATATAGTACATACATTATGTTTGTGTGAATGAAAGCCACATACATACAAAATGTAAAAAATATTTTAGTTAAGAAATTCTTGATATTTTCTTTCCAGTTAATAATTTTCATTACTTTTATTATTATTATCATTAATTTTTTTTTTTTTGTTTCTAATTACTGTTCATTTCGTTATATAAAGTATGTACATACATACATATATTATTCATTTACATAAATTAAAATTGTACATTACATAAATGTAATATCTTGTAATATATTGTAATGTACAAACACTGGATAATTATTAGGTATGTACACATATTTAAATTAACTTCTGATGAGTTTAAAGTTAACCACACTAACAAAACATTATTTTTAATTATTAATCTCATTAATTCGCAACACAATGTTGTGTGTAATACAAAAACGCGAAAATAAAATGTACTTGTATAATACATATATACATATGTATATATCCTCTTGTTTTTTTTTTTATATTACTACCATATAAAGTATCATATAATGTACATACATATATAGGTATAGTATATAATTTTTTTCTTTAAAATGTATATTCGTTTCATTTTTCTTTTTTCTTTTTTTTTCATAAATTTTCCTCATACATAATGTATGAAAATTACATAATCCGGAAGTAATGTATATTTGATATACATACATACATATATACATATATACGAAATATAATAGAATAAGGTAAAGTAAGGTTCGTATATTTACAAGAACTAAAATTATTAAGTTTATCTTCCTCTATAAAAAGTAACAAAATAACAAAAGTTCATATCCATCCATCCATCCATCCATCCGTCTATCTATCTATCCATTCATTTATCCATCTATCTATCTATCTAGTATCTACTTATTTAACTATTATAAATGCACTCATGTAAGTACATGTTATATATCATTGTACATATTAAATTATTAACTTTGATACAATCCAAGTGCAATAGCAGTTCAAACTTAAATAGAATAAAAATGTATTATTATACATTATGACGATGATGATGATGAGAATGATGATGATCATGTTGATGATGATGATGATGATGATAGTGGTGAGGATGAACAAAAGTTAAGTTTAATAATGAACCAGAATATTAGCTGTAATGTAACTTATGTGCATATATTATATGTAGGTATATATGTTTTCTAATAAAACCCAATATGTATTATTTAGTTTTATTGTTTACTTGCAAGTGATTGATGCATCTTCAAAAGTGCTCATGCAATTATTATTTTTTGAAGAAAAAAAGAAAAAAAATAAATCTGAAAGATTGGCTTAAAACTTTCTTGTCTAAAATACATGTAATGTTAGAGCAACAATAAGTATGTACCTATATAGTACATACATACATATGTATATATATGCATTAAGCATGAATGTTATATACATACTATGTAAAAACAGAAACTAATATTAATATTAATAATAATCATAATAATAATATACCTAATCATATAGTTAGTCGGTACGTGTATTACTTGCGCAAGTATATATATACATAAATATATGTATACATAAATATTATATATGTAGATTCGCAATTTCAACAATTTATTGCCAGTTTATCTTTCCGTTTTGGTAGTCAACAGGTGTGAAATAAAGGTTTATGTTGCAAATTTATGATCTCTGAAGTTCAAAAAATGAATATTTGATGTATGTATGTACATATATTGTATGAATATGTATGTATAATATATTACATGATGTGTACATTTATGAAATTTTATTATACCTTTGTTATAGATTATATGTATGTATGTATGTATGTATGTATAATTGAGCATGCACATCAGTTTTTCATCATAGATAGTTGAATGTTGTGCATCTAAAATATGTTAAATATATAATATATCTAAGTTTAATGATAAATTAGGCATATAATAATTCAATAGTTTTTAATATGTGCATATTGAAATATATTACAAATTTCATTATATGTGTATACGTATGTACATATGTTCAAGTAAATATACATTTAAATTAATGTTGTAGTTATTTTTATTTTAATTTTTTTTTCTTCTTTTAAAGTAAAATTTTTAAGTGAATTTTAATATGACTATAAAATGAAACTTTAAATATGTGTAAGAATGTTGCAATGTAATATACATATATAATTGGCAATTAAATGTCAATTATTAGATAACTGTCTAGATTATTTCTAATAAATAAATAACAACATTTAAATATATGTATGTAGGTATATAGTAAATAATACATACATATGGTTAAATTTTGAATATATACTAAATGCTATGCAACTATATAAATTTATATACGTATGTATGTGAAAATTTTTTATATTTTTATATGAATATACCTTTTAATTTATTAAAATAAAAACAACAAAAAATTATATGTGTGTTTTATATGAATGAATGAAAATTTGTAATGGTATTGTATACATTATACAAATCTATATATATATATGTATGGAATGCATATTAACATAATCACTATTATAAAATTATAAATGAATGACCAGAAATAAAAATTATGAATTACATATGAATGTATTTGTATATGAATAAAATTACATACGTATGTATACGTATATTATCGATAAAATCTTAATTTAAAATAGACAAAAAAAAGGTAAAATAAATAAATATAAAGAATCCCATAAAAGAAAATCAAATGAATGTTTAATTTTTTAGAAGTGAAAATGAGAACGTATTTATGTACATTATACGTTCAGAATACATAATAAATTGCTACTAAAATTTTTAAAATAAAATTTAAAAATTCAGTTTTATCTACATACATATGCATATATGTATGTATACCAAAAACCAAAAACAAAAAAAAAATTCTTTAATTACATATATTGATTATTTCTTATTCTTTGAAATTTTTACTTTATGATCAAATCAAAGATATATATTTATAAGGGAATTTTTTATACCACCATACAATACAATACAATGTATGTACTTATATATGTATGTATTTGTATGTACAAAATATTTGTATTATTAATATTATGTACTATATGATTTTTTTTTAAATGCTTATATTAAATTAAAAGTAATAAAAAAAATTTTTTTTTTACTATATTCTTTACATTGTGGGTATTATACAATACGACAATAAAAATATTTTTATTATTTCGGAATGCATTTTAAATTATTTTTTCTTACTTTTAAGATTGTTAAAAAAAAATGTAAGTGTAAAATGTAATTTAATGATATTTTGCAAAACTATCAAAGAAAAATCTGTGAAAAAATAAATTAAATGAAAATGTAAAAAATAAAAATGTTAACTTTCAAGGATATTTATTACTTTTGTTAAGGATACGTATAACATTTGGACAAAAATAATTTAAAAAAATAAAAATAATAAAATTCTATCTTGTACACAATTTTAATGGAAACATTACCATGTAATTTCACTATGTTCAAAATTACAAAACACAAAAAAAAAAAACCTATTTTTTATGTTTATAATTTTTTGAAGCTAATCTAAATGATTACAGGTTCAATTCAAAGTAAAATCAGTATTTACTGAACCTGATATCATTATCTCTCTATATCAAAAAAAAAATAAAAAAATAAAAAATAAAATAAATAAAACACTTGAATTTATTCAAAATTGATAAGATCATGTTGTATTAATTTGTATAGCAGTTTTAATTAATTATTACTGGAAAAATTTTATCTATAAAATTAATTGGTAATAATTACACATGTTTACCATGTATGTTATTTAAATTTATTAAACTATGTATTTATATTGAATTTATTATTAATTAAAAATGCAATTCGTTGAATTATACAATCATTTAAAAATATATATGTATGTACACATGTATATGAATAAAATTTCTGAGACATTTTATTACGTGTTTTAATATTTTTATTTATCTATACATTAAAGCAAATCAAAGTTTAAATGTATATTTAAAAAATAAAAATAAAAGTGCACTGAAATAATCATTGTATGCTCATATCATTAAAATACAAAAAAAAAAAAAAAACAACATGCAACTATTTCGTGTGCAATGTAATGACTGTAATAATGAAAACTTTTTAATTATTTTTCAACAATTTTTTATTTTCTTTTCAAATATACGACAGGAGTTGAATAAAGAAGATAGTAAAAAAGAAAAAAAAAATTAAAATACATTAGAAAAAAAAAATCCAACGTTTTTCTTTTTTTTTAATTTGAACAAATTCAATACATTTTTATTAGTACTCACTGTTTTATATAATTTATCCTTCTTTTTTTGTCTGTTAATAAATTGAATTCAATTGATTTTTAATAATTATATTACAACGTTTATATAATTTTATGTTTTATTCAATAATTTAATTTTATTTAATGATGTGTATATACATTCAAGGATAAAAGCGTACACAAGTATGTACATTCTATTGTATATATATGTATATGTACATATATGTATACACATGTATACCTACATACATATATCAATATATAAAATTGCACTTCTCTATCTAAAATGCCATTAAATTTTTTTTTTGTTTTTATTATATTGTACTATAAGAAAAGTAAATCGTTATTCTTTTTATGTTTAATACAATAAAATACATTTATAACGATAATAAATTGAATTTTTATTATATAATTAATTTTTAACTGTTATTCATCTTAAAGGGTGTTATTGATGATCAATTAATTTAATTGAACATACATTTTTTTTTTTTTTTTTTTTTTTTTTAATAAGTATTGTACATAATATACACAATTAAATATTTAAGTAATATAATAATTAAATTTAAGTTTAGATTTTATTTTTTTTTTTTGAATTTTTTTATCGTTACCTTTTTTTTCATAATTTTATTTTAACTGATAAATTTCATATATAATTTTATTTAAAAAAAAAATCGAATTTAGAAAATAAAAAAAAATCCTACAACATACAACTACACTGTATGTGTATACTTAATGTTGTTAAAAATGTCTTATATACCTATATACCATAAATTTATTATTTTGTATTCTAATATATTAATGGATGTCATAAAAATATATAATGTATTTTTACGATTCATGTAAATTTATTATTTAAAATAATAATAATAAAAAAAATTTTATAGAAAATAATTCTAAAATTTTATTTCTATATATTCCACATAATAATTGAAACATTATTATTAATATACAAGTCATTTATAAATTTTATATGCAAAAATTTTATGTATAAAAATGATTTTAAAAAAACAAAAAATTATAAATCATAGTATAATTTTTATGTTATCATAATAATAAAATGTATTTTTATTTTGTATTTTTTATTTTTATAGTTTTCGTTAAATTTTGATACAATTTCAGGGAAAATTTATGAATATTTCCTATCTATTCACATAGACATATTTTAATTCCTGTGTTTATCGCCAAAATGCCCTGGTGGGTTGTGGGGGAGGGGGGAAGCGGAAGGATGGCATTTTATTGCTCATTCTTTCTTTTAAATATTGAAAAAAAAAAAGATGCTTGTGTATAAACATTATGTTAAAAATGATTACAAATTAAAAAAAAGAAATATACGTTAAAAAAAATTAATTACCAAAAAAAAAATAAATTGCATTTTCAAATTAACCAAATTTTTTTTCTTAATTGAAAATTAATTTTAATTTGTGTGTGATTTTTCTAATCTACCTACATATATAGATTTTCTCTATATTAGTTGAAGATTATAATCAAAATAATTGAGTATTGATTAAATTTCATGAATTTAAAATGAAATAATTAATTAATACTTTAAACAAGGAAAAAAAACGTATTAAAATAATTTAATTTTATATGTATGCATTTACAATTTATTTATTTGAAATAATTAAACTGAAAAGTGAAACTTATATTCAAGTCACGAATATTTTTTAAATATTATGAATTTTTTTTTTTTTTTTTTTTTTGTTCACATTATTTGTAGAAAATTAAGAAAAATTTTTGTTTTTATAATGAAATAAAATTTGTATCCTATAATATTTATGCTTGACTTGAAAAGATTAACTAAATAAAAAAAAAATTTTTTTTTTTTTCACATTTTATGTTTGTGTGTTTCGTTAAAATAATGTAAATATATGTCACATGTACATTTATATGTATAATTATGTTGACATAAAATTTTTCAATATGCCATAAAATTGCAACAATTTAATAAAAATTGAAATTTCTAATCAATTTTTATTCATTTTAGTTAAATTTAAATATAAATGATAAAATAGTAAAAATCTCATAAAAATGTTATGGAAAAAATTATTAATAAATGCATTTGAACTTTCTAGCTAATGATTATATATACAATATATAGCATTGTCATACATATGTATATAGTAATAGATTTGAAAATATAATAAGTTTACTTCCTATAAAACGCTAGATAAGTTTATACTAAAATATATATATATATAGTATATGTACATACATACATTGTAAAATATAATTTTGTAAATATAATTATAATCAACGGACTTGTTAAAAATGTATTGTTATTGTAAAATGCTATGTTACAGCAGGATTTTTGCAATCTATTTTTTTGTTTTATAAAATCAAAACCGTGTTATAAAAATCAAAAGGGATAGCTGATGTATTGATGTATGTATATATGCAAAATATGCAAAGACAATAATTTTTTTAATTTTTATTATTATATTATATTGAAATAAAATTGATAAATATACATGTTTATGTTTGTAATAATAGTAAAATGTATGAAATAATGATATTAAAATAAAAAAAACAATATAAACTATAAACTTGGAAAAAAAAGCTAAAATACAAAATTAGACAAAGTAACGACAATTTTATTATTTTGTGTGACAAATATAAAAACAGATAAAAAAATATATACGACTTTTTGTATAATTTCAAAGATATTTATTAGTGTTTGCAAATAAAATTCATGCACAACACAATTTATTTGGTGTATTGAATTTTTTGTTTGTTTTGTCTCTTTTTATTAAAAAAACATGAAAATTTAAAAATAAAATTTAAAATTCAAAAAAAAAAAAATAAAATAAAAATAGAAATAAAAAATTAAAACAAAAATTCATATACGAGTATTTTTAAACAAATTTATAATTTGCTTCTATTTAAAACCAAACAATTTCTACGTTGTAAGTAAAAACACTTTTTGCAATATAACGAATACGTATGTATGTATTTATCAATAAATTTTTTTCTTGTTTTTTTTTTTAGCTCTTTCTTTTTTATTTATTTTCATTTTTAAATTTTTTTTTATTAAAGGAAGATAAAAACCAGCTCTACATACAGACAGACTTACATATATAACATTATATTAATAAAGGTTTAGTAATAAATAAAAATGATAATAATGATGCATGTATTCAACTAATAAAATATACATGCTCTAGAATTTGTAATTTGCATGTAAAAAAGAAATTGAATTTATGATAAATTAAAGAAATACTGAAAATATATGTTTGTTTGTTTTTGTTTTCTTTTCTAAACATAACATAAAAATAAATTTTTCGTGTAAAAAACATTTTTTTTTTTTTTTTTTAATATAAGCAGATATGTAAAAATTTCTTTTCTTAGTGTACATTACAATGTATAAAATATATTTTACAAACTTTCTTTAATAACATTTAATACTCGTGTATTTAATTCTCATATAATTTTTTTTTTTGAATTGAAAAAAAAAAGAAAAGAAAAGGAAAACATATGATCAAAAGAAAACAATATTGTAAGATGTATACATAAAATAAAATATATGACACCCCTTATCATTATAATTAATAATATGCTATATATGTATATATGAAAATATAAATGATTAATATATTTTATGTTGTACACCATATGTACTTTATCTTATATAGTCATATAGGTACTGTATATTATTTACTATATCTACATATGAATATGTAAAAATTATTTTTCTTACCTTGAAATTTGATTTAATTCATTATCAAAAAATACATAAGAATAATTAGCAAGTACGTTCATATTTACACTAAATAACAAGCATAATTCACATATAACAAATAAATAAATGAATAAAAGAAAAAAAAAAGAAACACTTTTTGTTTTTTAAATCACATATTTTCGATTCGATATGTTTTTGTTTTTCGATATTAAATTGAATTAATTTATTTAATTTTGTTTTTTTTTTTTTTTTAATAAATTAGAAAATTATAAAAAAATATTTTTTATAATAATTGAATATTCTATATTGATATCATTGATGAATTATATTTTTATGTATTTATTGTATTCCTTTAACGGTCATATATACATATACATACGAATGTCTAGTACATGTTCTTGCTTATAGGCACAATTTGAGCATTGTAATTAAATTTTATATTAAGTGCAAAAAAAAAAACAACAACAAACAAATTAATGTATATATAACATCAATGTATCTGTTAAACATATAATGTTTTTTTGTTTTTTCGAATATACATGCATATTTAAAAGAAATAGTTTCTTATTTATAATTAGTAAAAAAAAAAAATAATAATAATAAATAAATAAAAGATAAAATAAAAGCGTAAACAAACCGCTGCTTTATTTAAACAAAAACAAAAGTTCTAATTTTTTAATTTTCTTGAACACAATATACATATGATTGTAATTAATTTTATGTGTGCATAATAGGTTCATACATACATACATGCATATGCCTTCATATGAGTATATAATGTTAAATTCATTTTTTATTTCTCATAATTTTTCGTTTTGTTTTACTTTTTAATTTTATTAAGGTATATGAATTAAAAACTTATTTTTTTCACTTATCATTGTTTTTTTTTTCTTTTTCATTTTTAGAGTTCATACTTTTATTTAAAAAAATAAAAATAAAATAAGTTACACACAAATTCTATATGTGTATTAAACTTGTATTTCATATAATAAAAATATAAAGTTATTACCTATTTGTTTGTTTGTTTTTTTTTATTATTTTGTTTTTTTTTTTTTTTTTTTTTAGTTTTTGGTTTATATTTTTAAGTACTGTACGTTGTATGTATATATAGTACATATGTGTAATAAGCACAATACATATATGTATATATGTACATATATTATTGCTCACATAATGACTAATTTCTACACTACTTAACGGTTAAATTATAATATCAAAATAATTCACACGAGTTTGGCCTACATCTCAATCTTATACGAAGCGGAAAAATTCGCATATTTAAAACTATAAAAAAAAAACAAATAAATAGATACATAAATAAGAAAAATCAAAACACATTTATATTTTAACATCTATACAATGTACATTTTTTAATCAATTATTATGCTTTATATTAAATAAATAAAATTCAATTAAATATGTATTATTATGAATTTTGAAAAATGTTATAAATAACCGGAAGTTTATAAAATTTTACGCAAATATAATACATTACGTATATACGTACATATGAGCATCTATAAAAATTCATATGATAAATGAAATCAATATATACACGCTAACGAATTAATTTATCATATTTTCTATACATTTAATGTAGTTATTCGAAATTTCAACAAAAACCATAAATTAAAAAAAAAAAAAATGTATAGTCACGAAAATCACAATTTTGTTAATATTTAAAAAAAAACAAAAAAATATTAAACATTTCATATAATTATTGTTACAAGAAAAAACTTCCATAACACAGAATACGTTAATCAATTTAAATTTGAATTTAAATGTGTAACGACCAATTTTATCTATACATATGTATGTATGTACTTTTATTCTGGCAAAATGTTTTATCAAAACAAAAATCTAATCACCTATTTGTTAGAATTTTGTTTTTTAATGTTGTTTTATTATTGTTAATTATCTCTACTTTTTAATTAAGTAGATAATTTTTAATTTACACATTACACATCATAAAATCAATAAATTTTATTTAATTAAGCATTATCAATTTGTTGTTTTATATAGTATTTACATGGACAAAAAAAAAGGACACTAAATGTTTTCTTCTTACATATAAAGTGTTTTTCTTTTTTTCCTTAAAGTAAAGAATCACATATAAAATTACATTAGAAGACGATATTAAAAAAAAAAATAAAAAAAAAAAAAAACAAAGTAAAAATAATAAAGTCCAAGTAGTAAGATATAGATTTTGTTAAGACCGATATTTAACGCGTCTATCAAGGTCGCTGTCGAGGTACCGAATGCAATGTAAACAGGCAAAACTTTTTTCTCATTTTCATCGTCGTCATCATCATCATCATCATCATCATCAACATCAACAACAATATCGTCTTCTTTTTATAGTATCTGTATAATATATAATTGGCTTAGAGTTTTTGATGAAGAACTTGAAGATGATTCCTTATACCATATTTTATATCATATATTCGTACATACATAAACTACTTTATATTATTATATATACATTATAAAGTGCTATGCACACACTTTATAATTCATATACATTATTGTATCAAATTGTATGTACATATGTATGTACATATATATCTTGTACAGTTTCATTACAAACAACTAAATATAAATATATGTATGTACATTAATAAACAAACAAACAAATAACACATAATAAACAGATCAAACCAAGTAGATAGTGAAATATAGTAGTTAAAATTAAGAAGAAGAAAAAAAAAAGAAAATAATCACACACTATAAATCGGTAAGAAAAAATATATAAGCAAGTACATGCTATTAGAGACATGTCTAAGACTTTACCTTGTCTTCAAACTGCTTCAAGTACATACATAAGAAAAATAAAAACAAAAAAAAAAAGAAACATAGAAAATAACATTTAATGAAAATTGGAAAAAAGGTGGAGAAAATATAACAAGAAAATAAAATTTTTATAAAATGAAAATACATGCAAGCATACGAGATGTACGTACTCATGATTCAATTATCTTAATAGCGTAATAATATTGGCTTTACTTACAATTACTAACTTACTTAAGATTGCTTGTAGTTTATTATATTTTACAAAAAGCATAAATTCTATACAACAGAGAGATGATACTTGACGAATTAGCAAGGTAATGTTATGCTTGATTTACATTTATGTTGTACTTATGAAAAACAAAAAAACAAAAAAAAAAACAAAAATTTAAAACAAAATGCTTACATTATTCTAAAAATGGTACATAATGATAATGAGGAAAATTTTTTAGCTACATATGTACATATGTATTTGAATAAAAAAAAAAAAAAAAACAAAAAACAAATTCTTTCATATACATCTTTACAATGTTATGTGTGTCCAAAATTTGAAGAAAAAAAAAAAAAATTAATGAAATAAAATTATAGAATTACAAAACAAAGAGATTTTGATTAAAAAAAATTTAACGTGAATGTAAGTAAATAATGCAAATTAACTTTAAAATATAATAATTATATAATGTATTTTGATTAGATAGGACATATTATAGGATACGATCATAATACCGGAAGGTATCTATGGAATATTTACAGCCTGTTGAGTAGTATTTATTCATAGGAACTTATTTATTAACGAGTATACGTAATAGGTAAATACATATATGTATGTAACCGGTGCTATTTTGCAATTTTTATGCATTCTAGTATAACATTATTTAATTATTAGACGATACTTAAAGTGCGTATGTATGTACGTTATTTGAGTAGATGAAAAACATATACATATACATAACTTCTAATAATGGTAAAAATGGTAAAAAAAGTTTAAGTATTTTATAATCTTTGAGTAAAAGTATTTTTTTTTTAAATTTTTTAAATTTTTTTTAGTGATAGTCACATCAGTCTAAAAGATATAATATTTACAAATAGTATCAATATTTTATTTTATTATTTATTATTATTTTTTTTTTTTTGCATTTCGTACATAACAATATAACATTGAGCTTGCAACAAAAGATCATTTATAATTGCATCATCGTCATTGTAAAAATATTTGAATATTGTAAATTAGTAACATTTTTATCAAGTTAATGAGATATTTTATTGGACTTTTTGTTTTGTATTCTCTTGTTATTTTTATATTATTTATTCATTTTTATTATGCAATTCTTTTTAGTTATTTTTATTTTGTCTTTTTTTTTTAATATATATTTTTATTTTCTTCTTGATAAATGAAAATGAAATTGTCATCATATACATATACATTAGTATGAAACGTACATACATACATACTATACATACATAAATGCATGTGATGTAATGTTTACTTTTTGTATGAAATAATAATCACATATGAACGTATACATACTGTATGTCAATACACAAATATACACATTTTAGTTTACATACATACATACATACATATACATATAATTGAATATAATTGAATATAAAGAAAAAAAAAAAGATAACAGAAACATGTAGTTAATTAATCATGAATTAAAAGAATTTTTCACATGACAATTAATTCCATAACATATTCATATGTACCTATATATTATCTACGAACGTATTACGGTAATATAAACATGAAAAGGACATTATATAAAATCTTTGAAAATTGTACTTTGTTTTAATTACATAACAAATAAATAAAATATTAATTTTCTACATGTTAAATAGAAATAGATAGCTTACACGGCATTATAATAATATATAGTACATACATGTGTATGTATGTATGTAAAAAAAAAATTAATATATTTTATACATTATGTATATTGGAAATGTATTAAGTATTTTAGCTCACATAAGTAAGATTTTATTATTAGTTATTTTTAGAAATAAACAAGACTAAGAAGATAAAATTAAAGAAGAACATTATATCTTAGTGTATGAAATGCATATATAAGTACATATGTGTACATACATATACATAACATTAATACAAATCGAAAATGTTAAGTATAATGTGTACAACATGTATGTATATATGTATGAACATACATATGTGTATATTTTAGAATATTTTATTTGCGGTTTTTCAAATAAGTTATCCAATTAAATAAAATTAAATAAATTAAGTTCATACAATTTCTAAGCAATTTTCATTCACAATTTTTAATGCAATTTAATCAGTTTACTGATCTATAAAATAAATTTCTGCTATTTTCCATTGCATGATAGAAATAAAAATTCTAAAAATACATTTATTAAAAATCAAAACGAAAATTAAAATAAAAAAAAAATATTTTTTATTTATTTATTTATTTATTTATAAAGATTAGAATAGTAAATGAATTTACAATCCTAACAGGGGGGAAATAGCACTGACTACAAAGGTCTACGGCTATTTGGGGAAGTAGTGTCAGACTCATACCCGAATCTTTTTTTTTTAAATGAAAGATTTTTATTTTTTATTTTAATTTAAAAAATTTAATCTTAAGAAATTACACATCGTTATTTATATAATTGAATATTTCATTTACTGTGCATAATTATAGAACATCGTCTTACTAAAAAACAAAAAAAAAAAAAAATTCGTTTAGTGATTATGTTCTGCACATAAAACTAATGAACTCAAATAAACGAGATTACATTTAATTTTAAATAAACTCACCGACAAAAGTCATAGAGATGGATATGTATGTATATATATACACATGCACATATTGCATGTATCGCTATTATTGGTTAAAATGACAATCGAAAGCTAATTTTTAAATAGATATAAAAATATTGAACGTTAAAGAAACTATTCAATATAATGTATATGCATGTATGTATATATGAGTAATAACTTTCATATACAAAAGTGGAAAATAATTATTTATATAGAAAATAAAGTTTTTTGGTTTATTTTTTTTTAAGGTATGCATATTGCGTTTTTTAAAAATTTATTTTAGTTTTTTATTTTCCTAATACAGTTTTGCCTTTTTTTTTAAATATAGAAAATTCCAAGAAACAATCAATATGAAATATGCTTTACACATCACAATTTAAATGATTAGAAAATAGAAAATACATTGTACATACATTATGTACCTATATATATTTAAAACAAAATGTATCTTTTCTGTATGTATTTAAAATATACATAACTTAAAATACTCATATATGTACCATTGTACATATTTGTGGATTTATACATACATACATATATAATTAATCGAATTGGTTGAATATATGTACATATGTATGTTTTTATGTGCAGATATGCATATACATATATATATGCATGTACGTACATATATATATAAAAAAAAAATGTATAATTATTTAAACACATATAGGGAAGTACATTGCTCCATCTTTCTGAAATCTGATAAATGAATTCCTAAGACGGACATTTGCGGCCAAATAGGAAACTTGCTTGCTACCTTAATCAGAATCTAATACATACATATATTAAAGTTAAAAGATACTTTGTATATATAAAAAAGAAAAATAAAAATTCTTCTCCGTTCACTCTTTTTGTAATTTTATTTTTTGTTATTCATACCGTTTTTCTAGTTTATACAGTTTTTTTTTTTTTTTCGATTACTACTATTATATTTTTTTATACTTAATTTTTCACCACTTTTCTTCTACTTTTTACTCCTTGAAGTAAAGGAAAAGAAATCAAAAAAAAAAAAAAATCAATTACAAAAAAAGTCAAGGCGTTTAGACTAACATTATTAACAGTTTAATCAGGTAATCGAAGCAACATTTTTGCGCTTTGTATGTGATCTAAACACAACTTATATGTATGTACATATGTATGTATAGGTAACAAATAATGTGCATATACACATGTGTTTATAATCTTATAGATGTTTGTTACTCTTAAGAATTGTAATATCATTTCATATATGCTTATGTACGTACATATATAAAGTTTGCATATATAGAACATTATCAGAGTAAAAATTTTGTATTAAATAAAAATTAAAAAACAGAAGTTTAAAAAATAAAAAATAAAAATAACATATTTAGTATTATGCTTACGTTTATAGTATGTGTGTGTATTGTGAAATTGGAATTAATTCATAAGAAACAGTTATAGGCTGAATTTGATCCAGTTTGACTGGACTACTACTACTACTACTACTACAACTTCTTCTTCTTCTAATATTATTATCGCTGTTGGATTATTAATGCAATAAAAATTACTTACTTTACTTTAAAACGGTGCAAACTTGTGAAGGAATAACAAAATTTTTCCTTCGATAGTTTTTTTTTTTACATATTTTTAATATTAATAATAGAAAAAAAATTAAAGATGTACATATTTATGTACATTGGTTTTAAATTACAATTTATGCATACATACCATAAACAAAAATATTATTGTCTATTGGATCCTCTCTATTTATCCTATACTAATAATATACTCATCAAAAATATCTAAAATTTTTTATTTAAATTAAATCTAAAAGTAAATGTTCACCATGTTGTCCATGTTCACTTGTTACTTGCGACTATATAGCATTTTACTGATCAATATCCATTATCCAATACATTTAAATATATTTGTCATATGAATATACATACATATGTATGTATAAAACGATATTGTTAATTTTTATTTACATTGCAAATTGCAACTGATTACAATTTCATGTATGACAAACGAATAAATTTGTATTACACACCTGCAATATAATATTGGTAGTTGATACTTTTACATGTTACATACATGTAAGCTATACGTAAAGGCATTTTTTTTTATATATTTTTTAATAAGTTTGTTCATTCATTTTATATTATATACTAAAAATTCCAATGCATATATATACAAACTCTTACACATTAATAAATTATGCAAATGTAATACATACATATGTACATATGTATATGTACATGTACATTGCACATATTTCTACGCATTTTATGTACATGTATGTACATACATACATACATATATCTAAATGTACATAAAAATTTTAATATAAAAATGTACATTGATACAATATACTCGTATATATGTACTACCTACGTATATATGTACATATACATAAATATTTATTATAAGAAGCAAAAAATTTTCATCGATATCATTTTATTTAGTCATATTTTGGTTATATATTATATGTAAAAATGTCAAAATCAAATTCATAAATGTATTCATTATATGAACATTAAGTATGCATTTAAGATATTTTAAATATTTTGAAATGTTTGATAAGCAAATTATCGATCTTATAATAAAAATTTGTATAAAATTGATCATTTATTCATTTAAATTGTATACAATTGTATATTTATATACATATGTATATATATTATATACATGTGTAAAATATCATACATATATATATACATATATTAATTCTATATAGTGTGATTTTCAACAAGTGAATACACATATGTATGTACATACATTCTTCAATCTTAGGTAATAATCCGCATACTACAAATTATGTACTCTAAAATTTTGTATTTTATATGAATACTTCTTTCCTTCTGTTTTCGGTTATAAAGATTCAAATGATTATTACTTTTATTTACATTAAAATGATCACAAATAAAAATAAATACTTTAATCTATAAAGAGATTTGAACATTTTTAATCCATGAACATCAAATCAGAGTGTATTGACTTTTAATTTTGTTGTTAATGTTTAAATTTCCTAAAAATTTTCTATTTATGATTATTTAAGTAATTTTGAAATATACGAATGTATTTACAATATAATTTCATTGTATGTGACATAAAATTTCCTTTCTTTTAAATTTTCATTTTTGTAAAAACTTTTTCTTTTACAAAATTCATATTTAAAGCAATTCATGTCTACATATATTGTATAAATAAGTACTTTTGTAAATAAAGTTATTATAGGGGATAATTAAGGTGTTGATGAAAAAAAAATAAAAATCTGTGAAAAGCAATCACATGAGATTATCAAGAATTTTAAATTTTTATGTGATTTTTATATTCAAGTAAACTGATTAAAAAAGAAAATAATAATAATAAAAAAGGCGGCTGAACAAATCCACTCATCGTATCTTAATGTTTGGTGTTTAATAATTTTAATGAAAAATGAAATAATTTATATTATATGTATGCAAGCATGTATATACATATACATATGTACTATGTGCACATATACCAACTTTATTTTCAGTTCGAATTAATATTAAGATATATTTTGCATAACATTTTGAAACATTTTCAAACGAATTATACATATTATGAATATTATGTACAAATTTTGCGTATATGTAATTGTATATTTTGTTTATGAATTATTACACAAAATGAACTAAATATGTACATAATTCATTAACAAAATGGCATCAAAATTCGTATTATAAATATAAAAAAATTCAAATAATTTGATAATTATGATGATAATTGTAAATATTGATAGATCATAGAAAGATGTAATTATAGAAAAAATTTCCCCACTAATAAAAATACATTTGATAGCATATTATGTAAAAGGTACATATGTATGCATGTTGGTATTACATTTATATACGATACATAAGCCGTTTTATTTGAAAGTGATATAGGTCCAAAAATTATCGAAATCCGATTTTCATCTTGAAAGAATACGAATTTTAGCATCCCAAAAAACTTAACAAGAAAAAATTACAAATTATGGATTTTATAAAGATCGCATAGTTTTACTATTCTACGAGTATTGAGTTTTGTATGAAATACAAATGAATGTAAAACATAAAAAATGAACTTATTTCACTTTCAAATAAAACATATAAAATAAATTCATATATGTATGTATACTTGTTATTACATGCATGTATGTATAAAAAAGTGTAACCATCAAAATTTGAATCTTTAAAATGTTTAAAAATAACGACAATGTCATATATGTATACACTCATAAGGAATGCAAATGAAAACAATATTAACGTCTTTAGCTTTATTATTACTTTTGTTTTTTTTTTCTTTACAAATATTTTTCTTAATTGTGCTTTTATTTGTTTTATATACATATATTGTTTTATACTCTCATTATACGTGCATTCATTTCCCCCCCCCCCTCTTTTTTTTTTTTTTATTTTTTTAATTTTTATTATTTTCTTTTATTTCTCAATAAACTTATATAAAATGCGATAACAATAAATTTTACTTTTAATAACAGTAATAAGAAATTAAACTACCTCATTATTATTTACAATATTGTATGTAACATAAATTATAACAAATCGATTAAAAAATTTTATAACTTTCATTCATACATATAAATGTACACATTTAAAAAAGTTCGTTACATCTTTTATATGTATGGATTTTTTTTTAATACATATTTTTATTTTCAAATAAGTAAAATTTTCATATAATTTTTTGATCGTTTTATTTTTATAAATTTTTAATAATTTGTTAAATTAAAGAAAAAAGTATATATCTACTTGAAAAAATTAAGATAATCTTGTGTGATACAATTGTTTGTAATAAAAATTTGCTTTGATACATTAAGTAAAATATTATTGAAAATCTACAAAAAATTTTAAAATTTTACCTTTACTTTCTATTTTATTTAAAAAAAAAAAAAAACGAATAAAAAGGTCACTCTATGACAAATGTAGTGGTAATATAGCATGAAAACCATTAATAAAGAGATTATACTATATTATACATAATATTCTCATATGTATGCACAGATTCATATGTACATACATATGCATAAGATACAATATAAAATATTTTAATTCGATTAATATTGTATTCAATATAATAACATAGTTACATAGACCTTTTAATTTTGTTATGATATAATAATCTACATATGTATATGTATAATACGTAACCCGTTAAATTAAAGATATCTTTTGAGTAAATAAAATGCGGTTTTATTCAATCAAATTAGAAAAAATAAATAATATATAGAATAAAATGTTTCATCCAATAATATGTTTTAAATTATTTCTATACTATGATATTACCTAAATATTTTATATACATATACATATTGTAGTTCTCTTCTTTTTTTTCAGTAAAATAAATTCAATATTATTTCATCAATTGACATGAATTGTCACAGTCAAAGCGGTAAAATCTTTTATCTATATTGATAGATTTAAACTTATTTAACAATTTTGTTAGGTATTTCTTGTCATAGATTAAACGTATTATAGTTATCTTTGTACTGCACAAGAGTATATGTATGTATGTATATGGTTACAATTTTTTTTTTGTCTTTGTCACTATCATCAACATTATCGCATTACGTATACATTCTATATATTCTGAATAATCTATAATTATATACAATATGTTCGTATATATGCAGTGTATATGTAATAGTCTGCATAGAAGCATGTTCATTATTTGATTTGATGTGACTTTTAAAACAATTTCAAAATCAAAAGAGTACCAAAATGTAACGTAAAACAGTATAATATAACAATATAACTTGTATGGAACATTGATTGACTGAATCTCGTCACAATCATCATCATCATCTTCATCTCCAGTGTACATACCTTTATACAATAATCTTATTGATATAATACTGCAAATTGAAAACCAATCAAAAAACGAAAAAATAAAAAAGATTTTCATTTTAAAATATCTTTTATAGGTATAGATACATGTATGTATAAATAAAAAAATTGTAATTTTCTATAAAATACAGTGGTATCTTTATCTTTATTACGTTAACATTTTAGTATTGTATATCAATTGTAAAACAGTAAAATTTTCTATCAGTTGAAAAATTTTATATGTATATAAAAAATAGAAAACAAAGAAAAAACAAAATAAATAGTGTGAATTTTTAAATATAAAGGTATGATTTGTTCAATTTTTCTTATAAAATTTCGTTTTTTTTTTTTTGTTTTATATGTATTAATGTTTGAATGCATTTTCTTGTCAATTTTTCTTTATAAAAAAACATTTTTTTTTTATTTTTGTTTTTTGTATTTCTTTTTATTTATTTTATTTTCACATAAATGTATTATAGATATACCTACACCTAACATTTATATACTTATTGTATATAATAAAAATATAAATCCGTTCTATCCACTGTTAGATCTGGAAAACAATTGGAAAAGAATAATGAAAAGAATTATAAAATTTAAAGAAAGAAGACAATAACAAAAAAAAATTTTTTGTTTTTTTTTTTTAATTCTAAAATTCTAATATGTACATTATATACATAGATATAATGAAGTCATTATGTAATTCAAATGAATTAAATGGAAAAAATAAAATTTAATTATTTATAGTATATCTATTCAACAATTATTGTTAACTGGTATTTGATTCATTTTAAATTTTACATTCTGTTAAATAACAAAACAAAAATATTGTTTAATTAAGAAATTTTCAAATTTTTAAAAAATATAGGTACATTTAAAAACGGTTATTACATTTTATTCATTTTTTATTTTTAAATTTATATGTATATATATAATTAACGGATCATATTCTTAACAATTTTGATTTTAAAGTTTACACATTTACATTAAAAAAAAAAATAACATACCAGAATAATAACAATAAAACACAGTTTCTAAAGAATTTAAATATTAAGTACATACCTATATTCGTACATATGTATATTGTATAAATTATTGTAAAATTCAATACAACAAAATAGGTGTAACGTTTATCGTTGCTTTTTAAAAGAAGCTCTATTTTAAATAAAATTCTGATTTAAATGCTCATTGTATGTACTTTAATAGTAATTAAAGTAGATTTTATTGATTTATTATTATTATTTTTTTTAAATATTAATTTTAAATATTAAAAATTATATGAATATGTAATTATTAAAATGACTTCAAAGAGTGTAATAAAATCATAATGTAAATCAGCTGTAATGTATGGTATGTGTGAATTATTGTATTAATGGTAAATATAATTTTTCTAAATAATAATAATTTTAATTACGTATATAGTCGTAAATACATGTAAATACTTATATCATTTTTATATAGACCATTTAATTTTCGCTTTTACATATGTAGGTATTACGTGTACATATATACGTATCTATGCATATAAAACATTTATGCATAAATTTACATTATTTTTGCATTACTTATTACTTGCATCAGTTTAATATGAACATATGTACCTATAGATAATTTTCAAAAAAGAAAAGATGCAATAGACACCTGTGTATATACATACATACATATATAACATGCATTTATGTATATAAGACACAACAAGTGAACTTTATTACCTTCATTTAAAGTACATTTATGATACAAAAATGTATGTAATTTATGTATTTCATAAGATCTTTTAAATAATGTTTATGTCTTAATCGTTAACTTAACTAAACATTAAAATATTTCAAAAGTTTACAATCATTAATACCAAAGAAATTTAATCTAAAAAGAAGAATCAATTTTGACTTTCACGCTAAAATTTTAAAAAACCAGTGCGAAAGATCAGAATGAAGTTGAAGCTGGGTAAAGTTCAGCATTTACCAGCTTCAAAGTTCTATCCATATGATCTTTCTATTAAGAGACAAGACTTTATATTACAGCCATATGATAAGTCACGATTTTACATACGTTTGATTGTGTGTATATTTAAATATATGACTTCAATTAGTTACGCATGAATGATCACTGGGTCTTTCGTTTTGTGCAATACATTTTGTTTGTGTATTCCTAGAATTATGATCGGATCTACATTTTTTTTTTTTATTAAAATTTGAAGGCATATATTTTGTTTGTGTAATTCCATTCCACACAATTTTTCTAATTCTGGACTATTTAATTGTTCATCATCATGAATATATTTTGTTTGTGTATTCTTTAAAGTTTGAATACAAAATTTTAAAAGCCAAAAATTGAATATTGAGTTTATGAAATTTTGTACTGCATAATTATAATTCGCATGGCGTATATTTTGTTTGTGTAATTTCATGACGAAAAAATTTTCTGATTCTAGTTTTTGATCATGAAAATGAATAATTTTTGATTTTTGTTTTGTAAAAGGAATGTACGTACATATGTATATACATTTGTACGTACATATGCTCATGTACATACATACATGTATAGATACATACATATAATTAATGCATACAAATATATGGATATATAAAATAACATTTTATTATGTATCAAAAAAATAAAATAATATTTTATTATAGTACTATAATTGATACAATGATGATTGCATATATAAAATGTTATATTATATATCCATATATTGATCTTAATACTTAATGTATAAACGTATGTACATACAAATGTATATACATATATTTGTGTGCATTAATTATATGTATGTATCTATACATGTATGTATGTACATGAGCATATATACGTACAAATGTATATACATATGTACGTACATTCCTTTTACAAAACAAAAATCAAAAATTATTCATTTTCATGATTAAAAACTAGAATCAGAAAATTTTTTCGTCATGAAATTACACAAACAAAATATACGTCATGCGAATTATAATATAATGCAGTACAAAATTTCATAAACTCAATATTCAATTTTTGGCTTTTAAAATTTTGTATTCAAACTTTAAAGAATACACAAACAAATTATATTCATGATCATGAACAATTAAATAGTCCAGAATTAGAAAAATTGTGTGTAATGAAATTACACAAACAAAATATATGCCTTCAAATTTTAATAAAAAAAAAAAATGTAGATCCGATCATAATTCTAGGAATACACAAACAAAATGTATTGCACAAAACGAAAGACCCAGTGATCATTCATGCGTAACTAATTGAAGTCATATATTTAAATATACACACAATCAAACGTATGTAAAATCGTGACTTATCATATGGCTGTAATATAAAGTCTTGTCTCTTAATAGAAAGATCATATGGATAGAACTTTGAAGCTGGTAAATGCTGAACTTTACCCAGCTTCAACTTCATTCTGATCTTTCGCACTGGTTTTTTAAAATTTTAGCGTGAAAGTCAAAATTGATTCTTCTTTTTAGATTAAATTTCTTTGTTAATACTTACTTATATTATCGTATACACATATACACAAATGTGTGTACTTTTATAATACTACAGAATTATGTATTATTATTATTATTATTATTATTACATTATGAAAATTCTGTGCATCAAAACAAGTCTAAAATATTTTGATGCATCCTTCTTATAGGTACCGTGAGCATCTAATGTCATAATAAAATTACTTATATAATATTGTATAGATATCCGTATATTCACTTCAATTATATTGTAAGTATAAACTATTTTACGTGAATTGCTTATGTATATTAATATATGTACATACATATGTAGATAGAGAAATATCGTTTAATAAAATTTGCAAAATGAAATCAAAAAATTCTTAACTGCTAAGTTAAAGTTATAGTTGATTATAATCATCATAAAAAAAGGTCATTGCCCATCACCTATAGTACAGCGCTACTAATTAAAAAATCATTTTAATTGTTTTTTTTTTTCTCTCTCTCTATACATACATACTATGTACATTGCATACGAACATATAATCTATACGTATTTGTTTATGTATATTTGTTTTTCCATTAATTGAATATGTTGTGCTGTGATAAACATTTGTTTACATACATATGTATGTATTTTATGTTATATTTTTATTTTATTATTCTATAAAATTTTTAATAAAATATGATAAATTACACTTATATACTATAAGTATGTGATTAATTAATTATATTATTATTTATTACTAATATATCGGTATATACATATATTACATATATGAGTACGTACCTTTATCTATAAAATATTTTATATAATACAGGTATTGTAAAACTTATAAAATTGAATAGAAAATATAAAATTACACTTTAATTGAAATAAACAAACACATCAATTCAAATATCTTGTACCTATGTACAATGCCGCTTTTATGAAATTTCAATTTTAAATTATACACTATAATATACTTGTGCATACATATACATATGTATATATATTCACACACTTTTTTTAATATAAATACACTCGCTTGTATGTACATATGTATATACATATGTATGTAAGATGAAATATTAACTAAACATGCGAAAAAGATTTTATAATTTACATATATGTACATAATGTATATATGTATGTACCTGTGCAATGATCTATATCAACTGAATAAATTTTATATACCTAGTGTGTATTTAAAATGAATTTTATTCAACATTTTAATATGAATGAAAAAATAAAATTCTAAAATGCATATTATGCAAAAATTTATGCTATAAAAAAGAAAGACAAAAAAAATGAATTGTGTACGTCACATGTAAAAAAAATGCTAATATGATAATTTGTAATTATGAAATAAAATTAAAATTTGTTTATTATTATTTTTTTTTTTCTCATATAATTGAACTAGAAATTTAAAGTTGATTTATTTTCATTAAATTGTATAAAAGAAATACCTTTAAAAAATTTTTAAAAATATTAAAATCGTAAAAAAAAAAAAATTGGACATTTTCATTTTGTTTAAATAAATGTATTAGGTTGTGAAAAATGAATTGTATCGCAATTTTAATTGCTGTTATTTTAATACCCATATGATATTAAGTTAAATTTTAAATGCTATTTCCATAGAATAATGATGATTTGATTTAATAATTTGATTTCTCACACTTGCATTTACATAATATGTACGTACAACAATGTACATGATTTTATCTTTATGTTAACTTGAATACAAAATAATGCAGATATATACATACATACATATGTACATATATATACATATATGTATGTATTTTACTAATTTAAGTACAATTCAATAATTGATATGGTACATAGAATAGAAAATAGAAAAGATATCGATTGATTTTATGATTTTATTGTGTACATATATACATAGTGGGCCAGGGCATACTAAGGACTGTAGAGCTAATGATGATGTTTATATAAACATGGGTACAGTATCAAATATAATTATTTTATTCAAATTCATTATTTTCATCATTTGATATGTTATTTTAACTATTTTGCAGTTATTTTTTGTCTGTTTGCGTTCAAAAATAAAAAATTATCTTATTACTACTATTTTGTATACTACATGCACTTGTTATTTCTACATTTATTTAGTTTTTTTTTTTTGTGATTTAAACAGTGGACACATAAAGTATTTTAAAAAATGTATATGTATATCTGTATTTGTATTTATCACTAGTATAGGTATAATTTTTTGTAATCATAGTTTATTTATTTCTATATAACTATGTAAATTTTTTTTTTTCATATTTATTTTATCTTTTCTTTTTGGGCGCGTATAATCAGAGAATTAGTTTAAATAAAACGTAATCGTTGCGGAACCGCGAACACACAGTATTTTAATTACCCTGAAATAAATTTTATGTTGCTGTACCTTTACGTTATGTATCACAAACTGAGGTAGATATTATAATAATATACAATATGTACGTAGATACAATATTATTCAGATATTATTTTACTACATGAGTAAAATGTATGATATTTTTGTTCATCTAAAATTGATCTATATAAAAATTGTGTATGACGTACATATGTATGTATATGATAAAATTTATTCATACATATATTTTATATAAAGATACATACATATATGTATACATAGATAAATTGATTTGTAAAAATACGTTACATTTTGTACTTATACATTGTATTATATAATAGTATGTATAAATACAAAATAAAAAATAAATAAATAAAGTAAATTTCATTTAAAAATTATTTACAATAAAAAGTTTATAAGAACTTTTCTTGTAATAATTCTTGTATTTTTTCTTAAATTGTTCATCTTACTTATAATGACAGTATATAAATGATATCTTATATTATTTTTATTCATTGCATAAAAACGTAAACTTAAAGGGTATAAAGTATATAATATTCATAGTTATAAATTTTATTAAATTATTTAAATTTTGTATACAATTTAAAAATAATTCAATTGTACTGTAGTAAATTCTATATATTATAGTTACACTCTAGTAGACCGTTTTAAATATTAACGAAGAATTTCAAAATCAAATTTGATTCAGATAATTCAGTTATTTTTTTAGATTTTAATTTTTGTTTTTTGTTTTTTTTTTTATGTTTCAAAAATTATTTAATTAGGTATTTCTTGTTGAATTCATGTATAAATGTACATATGAATATTTTGTACTGTTCTCTTCTTTAATAAAAAAAAAAAAAAAAACAAATCAATTTTAGAATTTTTCTATTTTTAAATTTATTGATATACATACATATTTTTCAGTTGTAAATTTATCATCATTAATAACTGAAAAATGTAAAAAATCATTTGATATTTGATATAAATACTTGTTTATAATATGAAAACGGTTTTAAAAGTCCATTACACTTGAAAAAAAAAAGATATTTTTATGCCGCACATCATACATTATATAAAGTATAATATTTTATTGAAATTCAAAATAAAATAAAATTATATACTCTTATATATAAAAAAAAGAAAATTGATATGAAAAACAAGAAATTTCAATAAATATCATTACTACTTATGTGCATATGCATGTAATATGTATCATTATCTTCTAAGATACAATATTACTTTTAATATAAAATTATAATCAATTTTCTTTTGTAATCTAATATTTATAGATTTATTCCGCATGAAACACAGATTAAGAAAAAAACAAAAAACAGAAAAAAAAACCAAAATATGTGAGAAAAAAAATTAAAAAAAAAAAAGAAAAACTAAAATCAAGAATATTCATTTGAATTTATTGTACCAAGGTGGATACCATCAAATACCACACCTAAGCATTTTTACTATAATGGTCATTTTGAAAACTATCGTTATTAATCTTTTTGTATATTTAGGTATCTGTACAAATTTATTGTTATTTAAATGCATGTAGACTCGTGTCTATGTACATACACATGTATATAGGATGTCCCGAAATAAAGGTAAATTTTTTTATAGTATATGGACTGTTTTTACAAAAATAAAAAAAATACACACAAGGTGACATAAAAATGACCACTTTTTCCATTTGAAAAGAAAAAAAGAAAATGAAATTTACAATTTTAGTAATATAAAATGTTACACAGTAATATAAATGTTATGAACATATATGTGTATAGGTATATTCTTTTGTACTAGAAACAGTTTGAATGTAAAATACATATGTATGTACATATTGTATGACCTTTGTCTTGAAACTCCCTTTATAATGCTTATATTCTATGTATTCTTAATATTATATTCTAAGTATTTAATTGTTTTCAAAAATATGTAAGCACAATACAAGTACACATGTGTAGGTGCATGTTGTGTTGTTCAACTACGAGTATATATACAGATAACTGATAAGTAGGTACATATGTATATGTTATACATATAATTTTAAAAAAAATTTCCTATATAAAATATTAATTTTTTTTTTTACACAAACTAACATTTTTCGATAATAAAACATATCTTCATTTTATTTTAATACTATGTTTCGTTTATTATTCCTTTATTTATTTATTTTTTTCAGAAAGAGTTTGTGACAATCATGCTGTAAACATGCAATTTATATTATCAAATATAAATTTGCCACTTTAATGTTAATTTTATATAATAAATTTGCAAATTCCATTTAAACTGTATTTTATTTCTTTACTCTTTTTTCTTTTTCTTTTTTTTTTATTATTTTTTTGCCTTTTTATTTTTATTTTAAAATCATTCTATTTACATGTAAGTTAATTTTATGTAAATATTTTATGTATCTGTGTGCACGTTTACATCATTGTAATAAAGATAAACAATATAGGTATATGTATTAATATACATACACAATTACACTGTAAATGGTTTTTATTTTCTAATAGAACAATGAAGATTTGCAAGTGTGAACAATAATTTTGCATTCAATTCGGTGATCTTGTATTTAACCCTTTTATAATCAAATTGAAAACAGAAAGAAAAAAAAATCTGAATAATTTTTTCAGTAAATAGTAAGTAAGTAAGTATGTAAGTAAGTAAGTAGATATGTACATAAGTAAGTATCTATGTAAATAAGTAAGCCCCCTATAATATATTATTTGTATACTGCACATCATACATACATATATATATGTATGCGGCATGATTAAATATACATTTGTATATTTACACGCTTTAGAACAATATAAGAAAAAATTTAAAAAAAAAAATAATTGTAATAATAAATTGAAATAAGGGAAAAAAAAAGACTTTTAGGTAATGTAAAAGAAAAACAAACATACATATAACATATTATGTGCATATGCATAATTAAGGTATAACATACATACATAGGTACATATATTATAAGAAAAATAACAGAACCTGTTGATGTGGGTCCAAAAATCTGCAACACATCACATTATACAAATATATGTAGGTAATATGTAAAAGATGCATCGTTCGGATAAGAGGATACTTTATTGTAAATTCCCACCTTCATTCTATATAGGTAAGTATTAAAAAACAAAAAATGTAGGAGACGGTTTGCATTATTAAAAAAAAAAGAAAAGAATTTAATCGCGCAATAGACATGCAGATTTTTGCCGTAAGCATCGAATTGTGTCGTGTCTTGATTTCATTCGTTTTTTTATTTTAATTTCTTTTTTATTTATTCATTTTATTTTTTTTTTATTATTTTTCATTTTAACATTTAAGATGTATCATTAAAGATTCATGAAGGTGAAGATGTTATAGGTATATGTATCCTACACCTATGCTTATACATGTATATATGTAAGTATTAATGTATAAGGTATACATATTTATTATTACATATGTACAAACATATTTCATATATGTACATACCTACCTACATATTGTGTAGTATAATTTTGCAATCTTTTTCTTTTATATGACAATAATAATATTAAATATATAATAATAATAAAAATAATAATAATAATAGTAGTAAGCATCTAAAAAGATTATAGTAAAGTAAAATAGAAATTTGAAAAAAAAAAACAAATACATTTTTGTATTAGGTAGTAAAAGAAATGTTAAAATCTAACTTGCCATTCGCGCTTATAAAGAAACTAATAATTCGTGACAGACCCCCATATTTTCATTTTTCAATTTTTCAGGCAATCGCATTTAATCTTTCAAAGATTGTAACATCATTACATGTATTTTATACGACAATGTATACATTTACATACATATATGCATATGTAGGTATATATATATATATATCTACATACACGATTATGTACGTACATAAGTATATATTTCTATGCACCGTTTACTCCCCAATTAGATACCTATATTCTTTTTTTTTTTTTCATTTAAAATTCTCATAAAATAATGTTGCGTTTTTGCACAAATCTCACAAGAATATGAAAATAATATAGGTATGTATGTACTATGTAGTTAAAAATATTGCATACGTCCATACATACATACATATGTATGCATGTGTGCATTTATATCACACACATATATATATATACTTATACGTAAATGTATAAAATATTCACTTCATTTTAACATTTTTATTTAGACATTTTTGTTCATTCAGTACATGCATACATCATATAATGCTTAAATACATATTTATGTTTATATACATATCTACCTAATATAAACTATGTATGTATGTTACGTTTGTGTGAATTGTGCATATAAAACTTAGTCCATCCATCTATTATTATTAATAACAATTTTTATGGAATTGCATTACTGCATCATCTTTTCTTGAACGGGAAATAATGTCTTCTTCCTTTATCAGAAACATGAACATGTACCAATATACATGGATATTTATATGCATATCATCATCATACATACCTACGTATATACAATATACATACATATATAGACTCTAAAGAACTTTGTATATCCACAAAAGAAAGTACATTTTTGTATGTACATAAATAATTTTTTGAAAAAGAAGAAAATTAATAAAAATACAACATTTCTAGTATGACGTAACTAATTGATTTTCCGCGAATCTGACGCAGATAAACTAACGGGAATAATACACGTTTAGAATGGAAATAAAATTTATAGATATATATTTTGCAATATTATGCAAGCGTAATTTATATACAATTTTTACACACGTATTTATGTACATTGATATATGTATATATACATACATAAGAACATAGACAAAATTTCCTATATTATCAAATAAATGGACTGTATGTTCATCGTCTACAACATTTTAATGATAATGGTATAAAGAAGATAACAAACAATATAAAGTTATAAATATGTATTATTAGTTAGTTTTTTGATGAAACTTTTTTTTTCATAAAAGACTTCGATTGTAACTGTTGCATCAGTTATTTTCCATTTAGAATTAACTATTATGAACAAGCTAAAATAATACGTACCTTTATTATCGTGTGTTTAAAACAAGTTCTACTAGTGTTCCTCATTTTTTTGTTTTTGTTTTTTTTTTTTTACTGTTTCATTCTTGAATTTATTGAATACAAGATTATGTGTTTTTTCTTCAATTTATTCTAACAAACTCGTAAAATTTTAAAGAACATAAAATATTAAATGTATATTAAATAGGTATTTAAATAACTTATTTTTACATTATTTATATGATTAAATAAATTACTATGATCCATGAAAATAATGCATTTTTGGTCAAAGGATCATCATTCTTAAATAAATAGTATTTCCAAGTTAAACGTATATTAATACGCGACATGAAATACATACGAATACGACACATATGTATATGCATACATATTAATGTGTATACATATATAGGTATATATACTTAAGTACGTATGCGTATGTTTATTGCATATTAAAAATTATAAATTATAGATATGTATATAGGTATATTATGTGTACTCGTCATGTGAATGTGATAACAACAAAATAATTCACATCATCATGATATACATACATACATATTAACTTACATACATATGTACATACACGTATCTAGATTTTTACATGTTTTTTATCAAAAACTTTGTATTTTATAGTTATGTATGAGTATCCCCATACATAAATTGTATGTTCATCTAATTTTCAAAAAATTGATTATTTCTATACAAAAGCATAGATACTTAAATATTATGTGATATACATACATATGTAAATATATATGCACGTATTATATTAAGGTGAATATGTTCACACTTATTGTATTGTGATAACAGCTTTACATACAATATAATGAAAAAAGCAAAAACTACAAAATGAAATATAATGTAAAATGAAATTTTTACACAAAAGATAAAGAGGTGCTCCAGAATAAAATTCTGTTAGATTATGTTTCTTTATTTATTTATTTTTTCATATAAAAATGTAATATTCAATAAGATCAATACAAAAAGATATCATAAAAAAAATTGTATTGCCTCTACATATTGAATTTATGGTACGTACATATGAGATGCACCTATGTACATATATTTAAGTGTATTTTAAATTTTATTTGTTGTTTATTTGGATTGCAGTTAAGACATCAGCAACAACAACAACAACAAAAAGTTAAATAAAGAAGTGAAAAGATTAAAACATTTTGTTTAAAATAAATTCGTGACTTTATAATAATTTGATTATCCGAGCCGAGTAACTATAATATACACATGAATACATACATACATATATAAGTATACGTATATAGGCGCCATTTAATGAAGATAATTGATTGGCATTTTTAATCGTTTATCATCACTATATATTATATACATACATATGTGTATGGCTATGTACGTATCGTATATGTACACATAAACAATCATTATACATTCATATTTATATACTGAAATATGCACTATGCATATATTTACATGGAATATTTTCATTGATATATGGTATCTATACTTGAAATTTTTTATCTTCTTGTTATTTAAACACTTTGGAGGTTTTTGTTTTTTACAATATTATTTGATTATCATTATTGAATTAGCACAAGCAAGTGTTAATCACATGAAATCAAATAACTAAAATAAAATGATGAATTATTTGAATCTAATTTCATTGATTAAAATGCATTTAAAAAAATTTAAATGCATTAAAAATATTAAAATTTGTTAAAAATATAAACACAATAAAATTATCTGTTTTTTAAAATGTATAAAAAATACATATGTAGTATCAAAAAGAATAAAATTAATAGTATGTATATATGTTTTAGCTAATGAATGTTAATTCTAAAGGAATGAATGTAAGACATTTAATATATTTTATATAGATTTCACCTGTTTCTAATTTCCTATATAAATATTTAATAAAAATTTAATGACATCAATTAAATAAAAATGCTTATAATAATAATTAGCCATTTTACTCCGCATACATATAAAATCTAAATATGTACATATTTTGAATAAGCAAAGGATAAAAAAGAAAAATTTAAAACATTTTAAGTTCCTACGTTTAAACTCATTGATTTCACTTTTAACAAAATTATATACATACCTATATATACACATGAAAATTGTTTATGTATAGGTTTAATGTACGCATACTCATACTTGCTCATACTATACTCTGTCCATTAATTGTATGCAGTTAAAACCTCATAGGAGTACATATTTATGTCTTCTTATTTCTAATAAGAGCATTTTATGAGTAGTGTTGCCATTGCCACAATCCCTAAAGTTTTAATATAAATCAGATAAATTTTTCAAATATCAACATGTATATGTATAGTGATTAAAAATGATACAATTTTACGTAATGTCTATAAGGACTGTAGAGAATCAGTAGATAAAGTGCATATGCACATAGTAGTAGTAGTCAAATCAATTAAGTTTTTATTTCTGCAAGTAGAAATTTCTTTAATATTTCACTGCATATAAATAGTGGAAAGACTATAATTGTGAGTTAAAATTATATACTAGAATAATTTCCAAACTATTTATTAAATAATGACATTGTTTATATATTTAAAAAAAAAAACTGTATATAATAATTTTAAAAAATTATTGATTACTCTCATAAACATTTTGATATAATCTAATTTCTTCCTTCATTCTACAACCTTGTACATTGTATTTTAAATGTTTTCCTTTTCCTTTTCTTTCGTTGTTATATAAATGTTATTATATATGTAGAGTAAAAATTAATTTCATTTTTATTATGTGCGCTATCAATATGTACTATTTCTATAAAGCATGTGTGTATCATATATAATTTCCTTCACATACATATGTATATGTGTTTGCAGTGCGTGCACTTTTACTTTGCATCTTTGTTGCATATATAGGTAGATAATAATTACAATTCAATGAATAATAACATGATACATGTTTATAATAACTTTATATATTCAATATATGTACGTAAATTGCATACATACGAGTATATGTACTTGTTTTCTTGTGTATAAAATTTTTATATTTACATGTACACATTACAAATTAATTATTTCATCATCCTCTTATTTTATAACATATTTTAACATATCATATGTATATTAAATTATTATTATTATTATTTTTTTTTGTAAAAGAAATAAACGATTTTTCTATACATTTATGTAATTTTTGTTTTGTTTTAAACAATTAAAGTTAAATTAAAGAAAAATAAAATTTTCAAAAAGGAAAATGAAATTACCATTCACAACAGTAATAAAAATCATATCATGTTATTTAATTTAATTTTATAGATTCATAAATATAAAACTAAATGAGAACTATAATTATTATATAGGCATATGTTATTATATAAAATTATATAAGGCAATATTATTGTTTTGTAAAATATCTATAAAAATTGATGTTAGACTTATTTTTTCCCTTTTCTGTTACATTATCTGTTTATATATACATACATCCAGTTTATGTAATAAAGAAATTAAAATAACAAAATCATAATTCATTTGATTATTCAAAAAAAAAAAAAATAATAAATAAATAAATAAATGAATAAAAAAATAGAAAAATAAAAAAAATGATAAAATATATTTATCGTGAATTAAAAAATTTATTAAAAATATTTAAAAAAACAGAATATCCTTTGAATTCATCATTAAAAATTTTTCGTGAAATTTTATTGTAAGATATAATTTAATTTTTTAATTTTTAATTATGCATTTTTATAATTTTTCATTACAATCAAATAGATTATTTGGATGTTGGCCTAACTTTAAATTGTATAGATCAACAATGTTATATAATATTTATCATTATATTATATCTATAATGTTCATTATTTATGCATTAACAATTACATCAGATCTTTTTAGTGGAATTCAAAATCTTGAAACTTTTGGTGAAGATTTATGCATTATAATTGGAGTAATATTATTTTATATTAAAAAATAAAATAATATTTAATTACTTAAATTAGTTTTTTTTTTTTTTTCATTTTTGTTTTTCAGGTTCTATTGATACTTTTTAAAATGACTTATTTTGAAATAAACAAACATGAAATGCACATAATGATTGAAAAATTTGAAAATTTATTTCAAGCAAATAATATTAATAACGATAATTTTATACGTGAGAAACAAAGGGATTGTTTTATATTTATATCAGGAATTTGTTTTAGTTTCGATATTATTGGATTTTTATTATTTTTATCAATTTCAATACAAGTAAAATATTTTAAATTAGAAAATTTTTTTTCTCTCTCTCTCTCTTTTTAGATTCTGTTTTAATTCAATTAATATTTTGTTTTTTCTCTTTTACGTATACAATATATAGCCAACATTTTTTGTTAATGATTATCGTTTACCACTTCGTGCTAAATTTCCATTTGTAACTGATCAAGGATCATATCCATATATGATTGCTTATACATTTCAATGTTTTTGTACATTATTTATATTAAAATTGATTGTATTTTTAGATTCAATTGGAGCTTGTTTTATATATTTAACTGAATTTCAATTTGATATAATTGCTTATAATATAAAAAATATTGATAGAAATTTTAAAAATTATCAAGAATCATATAATAAATTAAAAATTTCAATTGATCAATTTCATTATTTATGCAGGTAAATAATAAAAAAAAAAAGAAAATAATAATTTTCATTTATGTTTTTAACGGAAAATATTTTTTTAAAAAAATTGTATACATTTATATTTATTTTTAGATTAATTAAAAATGTAAACAAATTATTTTATCCAACATATGTAGCACAAATATGTGCTAGTGTTTTTATTATATGTTTAACTGCATTTGAAATTACTATTGGCTTACGTGATAATGTAATACAATATCAATTTATATGTTACATGTTAGCAGCATTCCTTCAAATATTTCATTGGTGTTGGGCTGGTAATCGTTTAACGCATCGAGTATAGTATACATTTTTCAATTAATAAATTAAATAATTAATTTGATTTTGTTTTTTTTTTTTTTTTTTTATTTATTAAAAAAAATATATACATATATTTTCAGTTCTCAGATATACATACAATCGTGTATTGCATTAATTGGATAAATGCACCAATTAAATATCAAAAAGATATATTATTTTTTATTCAATTATCACAAAAATTTGTAACACTTAAAGCATGTCCGTGGTATGATTTTAATCTCAATACATTCGTAATTGTAAGTGTACATATTTTAGAATCTATCTTTTTTTTTTCTATAATTTCAACCATACGCGCGTACATACATATACATATGTATGTATTTTTCAGTTTCTTTTTTATTTTATTTATTTATTTTTTTTTTTAAATAATTTCTTTTAAGATTATAAAGTGGTCATATACTTTTTTTACATTCCTGAAAATTTGCGAATGATAATTGATTTGAAAATATTGCTATAATTACTAGGAGTAGGTATTGCTTTTCAGTTTATTTAATATAAATTGTAATGTGAAATTGTAATCTTTTATGTATTGAAATAAATGATTAGTCCAAAAAGTTAAAAAATATTAGATTTTAATTGAATTCTTTAATTTTAAGGCCAATGTTATATTTAATTATAATAACAGAGACATATATGTATATACATATATGCGCATACCTATATACAAATTAAATAAATTTATTTGTTAAAATTTGATTAGTCATTACAATCATAATGATTATATAGACAAATACAATTATACTAAATGGACAACAGCAACCTAAATAAATTTATTCCATTAGCGAGGTCATCTGCCTCAGTCTCAATCACATCAATAACGAAAAATAAAAATTTTGAAAAACATTGATGTTCATACGAACAAATACATTTGCATATGTATTTTTGACATTCGTATAAAAAAAAATTGAAAGTGATATTGCATGTCACCATAATTATTATTATATACACAGTTGTAATTTATTTTGTCATCACTTGCTTACCAGACAGGGTATCCGCAAAATACATACGTATGTATGTATACATGTATGTGAATTACACACGTACTTATTACGTTTACATAAATACATATATACATACGTTTGACATGGGTGTACTGTATGACACCTGTATACTTTCATGTATAACCGCATACATAATTAGTCTCACATCAACAAACTAGAAAAAAAAACACCATTTTATTGGGATATTATTCACATAGGTATAAGGACTTTGATGTTCAAATGAATACATGCTAATTTGTATTTTCATATTCATATTCACGAGAAATCCCTTACAAAATGGAATTGATTCCAAGTTTATGTTAAAAGAATTATTATTTTCATTTAAAATTTTTTTATACATTTTTTTTGCTGTTTATTTCTTTATTTATTTATTATTTATTTATTTATTTTTTTTTTTCAAAAATGAAAATTTCACACACTTTGTGTATTATAAAATGATTAAACAAGAAAAATCATTGACCTAAAGTCCACAAGAATTTTTTTCTTTTACTATGTAACTTACATATGTATACATATTTGTTTGTTTCTGCCATGTACCATAGCATCCAAAGGTACATGTACGCATATATTATATATAGGTACAAGAACATGCCTACATATACTGTACATGTATTGAGATCATTCTGGTATCAAATTTTGTTATTATTTTATTGTTCTTTTAATTTCCGGATGTGGAATAAAAGAGTTCCGGTTCGATGTATCTCACAGATAATTTACGTAAATATGTATAAATGTATTTTTACATATTATGTACCTGATGTCCAATTTATGTATAACTATCATGTTAAAACTTTTCTTCTTTTTTTTTTTTCTTAAACAGTGAAATTATTGTTGAAGGGTATGGGGACGTGTTCACATAAATTTGTATAATATCATTATTATTATTATTATTATTATCATCTGAAGTCTTTGGGCTTTAACACGATCACATTTCAGGTAAAGAGCATATAATACAAATCAAACAATCTAATTTACTACAATAATTACAATTTGACTACAGTATACCTATATGTATTTGCTAACATCAATATCATCAAGTAGGTATTTTGCGATTTACTATCCATGATATGATGATGTTCACGCAATAATAACCTAAAGGCTTTAAAATTACATGATCAGCTAAAGAACTGTATCTTTACCCCTCTATGAATGCTGTATGTAGTAGCAATTACACATATGGATATATACCTATATATACTTTTAGATAGAAGTTGCAATCGAATGTTATTTGCCTTTTTCTACCGTTTCATTTTTTTTTTAAATATTTTATTCTTTTGATAATAGCAAGTACATATTAATTGTATAGAATTTTAGAATTTGAGGGCGGTACGCAATTATTACACCTGAATACCTTTCTCATGGACAATGTCCCCTCTTCTTAACCAGGTGTCGTTTCAATTTTACCATATGCATATACCGTAATATTAAAGTACTAAAAATAATAATAATAATAATAATGGCATTAATGGAATAATTGAAAAACGTTACTATATATACATAGGTAATGTGCGTCTATAAAAATCACATCACATTAGTTAAATAACGCTATTTGCATATGTACATAGCATATATGTATTTTTTGATTTTTTTGTTTATTTATTATTTTTTTGTTAATTCTGTATGCCTAATTAATTTCACTTGTCCAGAACTATACTGTTTTTCAGGAATTTCGAAGATTTTTTTAAAAATTCCATCAACTGATCTCGTTAGTCGTTAGTACATTACGTGATTTAAAAGCGTTTAGACGCGATTTTACCAAATAATTAATAATTTCAAATATAAAGGATTTATAGTTTAATACATTAATTATTCAATAATCATTATTAAATTCATAATTTATATGAATATTTTTGAAAATAAACAAAATAGAGAAACAAAATAAAAATCTTTTCCGATTTTTTCAAACTATATTGATATTGAACATTATTGTGGATTATAAAAATAAAGTGAATTCATAAAAATAAATAAATAAATTAAAAATAAATTACATTTTGTGTTCTTATAAAAATACAAGAAGGATAACAAAAAATTCAATATACACATACATATATTTTCATATAGAAATATTTCGAAATAATACATCATTACAATAGAATCATTTTGATCAGGATAAATTCACAACTTGTTTTTGGGATAAATTAATTTTATTATTTAAATAATAAAAAAAAAATTTCATTTTTATTCAAAAAATTTGTAAGTCTTTAAAATTTTGTATAAAATGAATTTACTTTTGTACCTTTTATTAAAAGATATATATCATGTATTTAAAACAAAAAAAAAAAAAAAAAACCGTCATGAGATGCAATACACATATACTGCATCTATCATAATTACACGTAGATTCTTGCGTTTTCTTTAAATTAAGATTTCATTGATATTATATAAATTTTTTAAATTAATGAATTTTAAAGGATAATGAGTATCAGTTAGAATGTAAATTGAAACTGAAAACGATTTTTCTAATTTTTAAAAAATTTTTCTTTCTTGTTCTAGAATTTTTTTTTCTGTTTGAGAAGAATAAAATAAAGGACCAAACAGAGAAAAACAATTCTGTAAATTAAAGTAGCAAATGCAAGAAAAAATAAAGTAGCAAAACAAAAAAATAATTCAAAAATAATAAACTCTGTTTAATATAAATGTTAATTGATTTTTGTAATTGTAATTTTAATTTTTAAAAAATTAGAAAAAAAAAAATTCACAATAAAAGTTGATAAAACTTGATAAAACGTAAAACATTATAAAAAGTTTGTAATAATTCGATAATCGTCATATACAATTGAATTGTATGTATGTATTTAAAAATATAAAAAAATCCTCAATATAGTTTTTAATTCTCAAATATGATCTGGTTTTTGTATATACAAAACACTGTCTATTGCATGAAATTATTATAATGTACGATATTCATTTCTACGATTAAAATAATGCATGTACCTATAAACAGAAAAATAAGGAATTAATTTAGATGATATTTTGTGTCTAAGTCTAAACAATTAAAAATTCTTTCAGAATATGGTTGAAAATTTTGAAAAAATCTTAAAATTTAGCAGCATAATTATAAAAATTACAATAAGTTTAACATGCATATCAAAAATATTACTAAATAACCGAATGGAAAGGGGTAACAATACGAATACATCAAATATAGTAAAGATCACGAGCAGAGTTACCACAATTCTCAAAGTTCTTATACAGTACGAGATTAGCTTTTTAAACATCAATATACAACGATGTAAAGTGGTACTATTTTTTGTGGTTTCCATAAGGCCTGTAGTGAAAATATTTAAAATAAAGTATAAAGCATATATACCTACATTTTGGGTGACATTTACCTCATATTCATATAAATTTACATATATGTATGTATGTATGTATGTAATATGTATTTAAATAAAATGTATAACAATAAACCGGAACTAACATCCGGCGATCAGATTATCTGATTCGTCATGCATTTTAAGTTTTCTACTTTATGTTAAATTAAAATGAAATACGTGTAAACAGATACACACACACACACACCTATTCTTTAAACTGAATACTCCCTCTATCTAATATTTATTTTTGTGTATTTTTGAAATAAAAAAAATTAATACAAAAAAGGAACAAATTTTCTTATAGTATAAAAAAATACTATACACTAACGTATGTAATCAATATGTATGTGTACATGAGGGCAAAAACATCAATTGAAATATATAAATAAATCAAATTGAGGTCAATATTCTTTTAAATGTTTTTGTTGATTTTTCGATATACATATGTATGTACTAGATAAAAACTATTGCAGACGAAAACCATATATGTATGATCATATGTAATTAAATCGTAATTTGCTTTAATCACAAAAATTTGTTCTAGTTTTCTTTTTCCATATTTTTATCAATGTAGGTACCTAATTATTCTGTATAACTTCTATATTTTATGTTATATTTCATTTAAAATCTTTTTTTTTTTTATTAAAATTGAAATTTTAATACATTTATTATTTTACGTAAGTTTTTTTTTGTATTTGAAAATTTTAATTTTATCATTCATATGTATATGTGTTTATGTATTTATAAATATGTATTTCAATCAAAAAGTAATATAAGTACACACATGAGTATATAGTATGAAATATGTGTAATTTTATGTGTGTATGTGTGCAATTCAATTAATGTCACTAACCTATATAGATAACGGTCATTCCAGATAAAAGCTTTACTAATTGCAATTATAACTGATTTTTATGTATACATGTACATACATACATATGTATGTATGTTAATCCGCAAATTAAATAAAATAATTTTATTATTTTTTTTTTTTTTTGTTTTTCATTTATTACAATATCTTAATTTATTTAAAATCAATTCGTATACACACAGATTTGTGCTTATGCATGTTGGTTTGTGTGTGTTCTTCGTATTATGTACGTTCAAAATTACATATTTACTTTTATTTTATTAGGATAACTTATATTAGTTATATGCATGTTCGAAAAACTTTCAATAATTTTTTTTATTTCTATTTTTATTTTTATTTTAGTGAAAAATAAAAATGAAAAAATATTCATAACGACAATCATCATTATACCATCAGAAATATAATTTGTTATTCGAATCCCTTGGGCAAGATAAACAAATTTCGCCCTAAAATGTTAATAATTTTCAAAATTTTTAAATGTTCTACAATATTTTTAATATTAAATAGTTTAACATTAATTTTAGGTAAATATGCATTTTCTATTTTTTGTTTTTTTTTTTTCATTTTTTTTTTAAATCTATATTTTTAAATAAAATCAAATTAAATGAAAATTATTTTGTATAGCACAAACAACATGTAATAATGGTTTAGGACGAGTACTTTATGAAAGATTACCAAATCAACAATTACAAGGTTTCGACGATGATGTTGTAAGTTACAGTATATCATATATCGTGTAATAATTTATAGTTTTTTATTTTTTATTTTAATTTTTTTTTTTTTTTTTAAACATAAAAATACATACATATGTACATATATGCACATATATATATATTAATTAAATCAATTTTTACATTCAAAATATGCATATATATATATTATGTAAATAGGTAAGAGATACAGCACCACCATTTAGAGTGTTGGAAAAATGTCAAGATCTTTGCTTAAGAGATCGTACAGCAACAAATAATTTAGTTAGAGCATGTACTAGTTTTGATTTTCAACCAGGAAGTAGAATAGCTGCATTTAGTGGTAATACTGAATATGAAGAATCTATATGCTATTTAACTAGAGAACAAGCAGCACCAGAAGGTATCGGAAATTTAATGCTAGTACCTAATAGCGTACATTTTACAGAAGTTTGTCTAACATGTATGTATTAAAAAAAAAAAAAAAAAAACAAAATAATAAGAAAATTTAATTTTAAATTTTTATTATAAATATATAATGTATTGCATAATATTTCATATACAAATGAACATTTATTGTTATATGTATGTTGCATATAAAGCAAGCAGACCAGAACGTGAATGTCCCAGCAGACGATATGTTTTTGAAAGACATCCAAGAAAGAAATTAAAATTACCAATATCTGATGTTAAAGAGGTAAAAAAAAAGAAGAGAATTCGTTCATACTGTTTCATATATAATATAATATTATTAACAAATTACAAGATAACCGTATAACAGATATGTATGGATTTAATTCATACACATATGATTATAATTTATGGATTTAAATAATATATTCATTATAAATTTTATTTTTATTATTATTATACATATTTTATTTTCATTTTTATTTATTTTATCTATATGTGAATTTTTGTTACAGATCACTGCCGCTAACCGTACTGACTGTGAAGATAAATGTTTAAATGAATTCTCATTTGTTTGCCGATCAGCAAATTTTGATTCAAATATGCGATCATGTATACTTAGCAGGTAAACTACAATTATAAGTACATTTGTATGTTATACATATGCATTTATTCATTTTGCATTATGGATTTATTAGATTACAAAATTGAAATTGAATAATTGAATATTTTACATAAAAGAAATTAAATGAATAAATGAAGCAGATAATTTGAGACTTTTATACTTATTGAATAGATGTATAAGGTTTTTTTTTGAATTATCAGTGATTCATGAAAATAGAAAGACCTTTTGTAAAAGAAAAAAAAAAAAAAACGGTATATCTGTACATATGTATGTACATATCTGATTTAATTATTACAGATTTACAAGACGAACACATCCTGAATTGCTTGAAGATGATCCAAATTCTGATTATCTGGAGAACACATGTTTAAATGGTAAACTATGAATTATGATTATATAAAATTCCTTATAATAAATGAATTTTAATATTTTATTAAAGCTGAGAGAAGATGTGATGGACTTGCTGTATTTGTTAAAGAAGAAAACAAAAGATTAGGAGGTCCTTTTGAAGTTGATATATTCAATAACATGACACTTGAAGAATGCCAAACAATGTGTTTACGAGCTGAAAAATATTTTTGCCGTTCAGTTGAATACGATGATCAAACAAAACAATGTATACTTTCTGAAGAAGATTCAATTTCACAAAAAGATGACATAAGTATAAGTTCCAGTCCAACACATCATTTTTATGATTTAGTATGCCTAGATAATCGTAAGTAATTTTATTCATTTTTCTATACAATTTATATTCAATTTTAAAATAATGTTTTCATTTTAGAGAGAGGCACTGATTATCCAGATAATTCAGTAACGTCACATTTATTTTCAAACGGAAGACGTCCTGATACAGCATTTCAAAGATATCGTAATTCAAGACTTGGTGGTGAATTTCATTCTGAAATAACAGGACGATCTTTAAGTGAATGTTTAGATGAATGTTTAAGACAAACAAGTTTTCAATGCCGGTAAATATACCCTGTATATTATATACCCCTGTATATATGTATATGCGAATTAATATATTGCAAAATTATAAAAAAGAATTTTAAATGCCAAATAACAAAAATATATTCAATTTTTAAACAGATCAGCAGTTTACAGTGATCGTTTTAGAACATGTCGTTTAAGCCGATACAATCAAAGAGATGGAATGCGTATTATTTATGATGCTGATTACGACTATTATGAAAATCTAATGCGTAAGTTGAATTTTATTTTTTGTCATTACTAAAAAATTTGCTAATACATGAAATTTTTTAAATGCACAAACTAAAATAATTTTATTGAAACAACTAAAAATAAATAGTAAATGTAGTTGGTAGCGATAACGATGACAGACCAAATACAAGACCAGACACTGGAGGTGGTTCCGATTGGAGACCACCACCACCTTCGTCACAATACCCTGGCGATAGAGATCGATACCCAGATGATAGATTTCCAGGACGTTATCCTCCAACTGATGGAAAATATCCAAGTGACAGATATCCGTTACCACCAGATTATGGTAAGCACTGTAACATATTATACGCACATAATTTTACACTCGAATACAAACAATTACTTCATCTACATAAATAAATACATATAATATTAATTCTCACAATAGTTAACATTCAAAATTAAATAATAAAATAAAACACTGTTAAAGCGTGTGTTATACCTGAGCACTCATATAACCTATTTTAGACCGATATCCGGCTGATCGATACCCAGGTGATAAATATCCATCAGACAGATATCCACCTGAACGATATCCACCTGAAAGATATCCACCTGAACGTTACCCACCATCAGATGGGTACCCACCTGAAAGATACCCACCCGGAGATAGATATCCCGGTGATAGAGACCGTTATCCAGGAGTGGGAGATGATTGGGATAAAGATCGATACCCAACTGATGGCAGAGATCGATATCCAACTGGTGGAGGACGATATCCATTAGATGACAGAGAACGTTATCCTGGGTATCCAGATGGTGGCGGTAGGTACCCTCCACAAGACGGAAAATACCCGCCACCGGAGAGATATCCACCAGTAACCGATAATAGATTCCCCCAGAGCGGTTACCCTCGACCGTATCCTACTCCAGATAGAGGTAAATTTCCTATGTATGATTACATTCCAGAAAGATATCCTCCCGGATCTAAATTCCCAGATGAATTGTATCCAGTACCAGGCGCAGGTCGTTTTCCTTCGCGTTATCCCCCTCCACCTTCATATCCTGCTAGAGAAGGTCCCATTAGTGGAACCTTTGACAGTAGATTTCCTGACAGAAGATATAGACCATCTTCATTGCCTCCACGATATCCACCAGATGGAAACGCTTTAACACCAGAATCTCCTCGATATCCACCAGATCGTCCTCGCTATCCACCTTCATCAAGATATCCTCCATCAAGTGATATCCCTGGTCCACGTCGACCAACAATTGACTCTGACAGACGTTATCCTATTCCTCCAGCACCACCTATTGGTGGAAAGTATCCAACCACACCCAATAAATTCCCAGTAGGTAGTAACCGCTATCCTGTTGATATTTATAAATATGGGAATTCAGATAGACCACCTTTTGGGTTATGTAAGTTTTATTATTCTCAAAATAACAGCATAATTATGATATGTAAGTGAAACTGCAGAATAGTGTATAATCGTTTTAAAAATTTATAGCTTATGGTCGTATTCCACCAGCATATTATGATCTTGAATATGAAGATCCAGCATATTTGCGTCCATTGTATCCATCAGTAAGTATTTATTTTGAAATAAATTTCCTATATACATATTTTAAATTTATAAATATTCTATACTGAACAAGCTAATTCTATAAAACAATTGTCTCATAGGGTTATGGCTCTCCTTATGATCGAGAATATGATGGTGGTTATGGTCGACGCCCTCCAACTGGCGGCTATCCAACATATGATTTTCCATACCGTCCACCATCTGGCTATGATAATTCGATAAATCCAGTTTCTGGTGATGGATTTGGTGGTTACGGTCCAGCGAGACCTCCACATATACCAAGATGTGAAGAGGTTGATAATTTTAAACAAGTTGCTTCACGGCATAAAATGAGAAGACAATTTATCAGACGAACTTTAACCGTTCCTTCATTACTTCAATGCCAAAGAGAATGCAGCGATGCTAGGGATTTTGTTTGTCGAAGTTTCAATTACAGGTTCTTATTATTATTATTATTATTATTATTTTTTTTTTTTTAACTGAAAAGAAAAATATATAAACACTTTATTACACTAATTTAATATATTTTCTTATTGATCTAATGTATTTACTTATTAACCTTTTATTTTATTATTCCTTTTTTACGAAGTAATTTTAAAAATGTGTTAATTGTCTTAACTATAATTGAAATCAATTTTTCTTCACAAAATAATATATTAATGTATAATATAGAGATACTGCATTTTCTTATGATGATCGTGAAGTACCAAATTGTGAATTAAGCGACCGTGACAGTAGAGAATTGGATGTACATAATCCTAGTATGTTTGATGCAGCTAATTATGATTTCTATGAAAGAGGACTTGCAAGAAGTAATAGTGAAGATTGTCTAGACGGTAAAATATTGTACATTTTATGTAGTTTTAATGTTTTTTTTTTTTTGTTTTTTAAATCAAATTATGAAAATATTTTCAATATAGATAAAAAAAAAAAAACAAAAACATAAAATAGATAAATGGCAACTACTTATTTAATATTTTTAATTATTTTTATTTTGGTTAAAATTTTATTGTAGTTTCTCAAGTTTGTAACGAAGAAGGCATGGAATTTACTTTAAGAACACCAGAAGGTTTTAATGGCAGAATATATACTTACGGTTTTTATGACAGGTAATTTTACGTTATGTACAATGTTATATTACAAGAATGTAACAAATATAAATAATTAATTTCATATCTACATATATTTTCATTTTATTCTTTTCTTTTGTTATTTTAATATTGCTTCATTTAAATTAATTTAATAGATGTTTTTTCCGTGGTAATGGAGGAACTATTAATGTTTTACGTATAAGCGGACCACAAGGATATCCTGAATGTGGAACACAAAGAGTAAGAAATTAACAATTTAAATTTAAAAAAATATGTTAACATAAATTAATAATTTCAATTTTAAATGAGATACATAAATTAATAATAATTTAAAATCATTAACTCCTAAATGTTGGCAAAAAAAAATCATCAAAATTAATTATATTAAAAATCATTTTAAAAGAAATTTCTTTTTTTTTTTTTCATTTAATTAGTACGGTGATACATTAACAAATATTGTTGTGGTACAATTTTCTGATAACGTTCAAACTAGCAGAGATAAACGTTACAATTTAACATGTGTATTTCGAGGACCAGGTGAAGCTGTTGTTACATCTGGTTACATAGGTGCAGGGTATGTTATTTTTATTTAATTACTAATTATTGTTTTTTTTTCTTCTTCTTTAAATGCACAATTCATTTAAATAATATTCAATATTGGTAAAAATAAAAATTAAAAATTAAAAACAGATTTAAAATAATTTATAATAAATATGAAAGTAGAAAAAAATCAACAAATATTCCAAATATTTTATATTTTATAAATCTTTTTATTTTTATTTAACAACATACATAAAATTTTTTAAAATTTTTATTAACTAAATATAAAATATGGAACAGCACATGAAATTCAATTTAAAAAAATTATGAATGTAAATAAAAAATTGTAAATTATTTATTTATTTATTTATTTTTTTTAAATTATTATTTTGTTGTATATATAATGTATTTATGAAGTGTAATTAAATTTGACGGTGGTATACAAATAAAGACAAGTAAATTAGATGATTCGTATAATTCAAGAAATAAGAGAAAAATTATTCTTTAAGAACAATATATTTATTGAATGAACAGAAAGATATTTATTGATTACTTAAAATTTTGTGAAATTTTCAATTTCTCTGTATTAGATTTGAAATCGATACTAATTTCCGTATTTAATTGCTTTCTATATATTTTGGTATATTAAATTTCAAGAAACAAAAAAAAAAAAAACGACAAAAAAAAAATAAATGAATTTACTATTTGTAATTATTTTTAATATTTCCAGACTATATAGAAAATCACGTAAAAAATTCTCGTTAAATTCTGATCATGGGGATACTATTTCAGATGAAATTTCGTAAGAAATAGAAAAAAAATTTTTAATACATACGTAGTTCTTTTTTTCAAAAATAAAATTTAAATAATAGTCAAAAGTATTTTTGATTTGATTTCAAAAATAAAAAAAAAAATTCATATAGAAAAATTAGAAATTTATATAGTAAAACTTTGTGATCTTTCCATCTTTATTTGTTTATTTATTTAGTTTTGTTTAATTTTTGGTGTTTCCTTTGTTTTATTATTTTTTTTCTTTATTTTCTTTTCTTTTTCAAAAGAATTTTTGATTATTATTTTCACTCTATGAATAGAATTGAATCAAGATTTAAAAATAAAAAATAAATAAACTGAACCATCGTCATTACATTTGAAAAATATATTTTTTTTTTCTATATTATACTCGTACGTACAAAATATATATTCACGCATACTACCTACATATTATACAAAAAGAATTTTATTTTAAAGTAGAATTTGAGAATTTATGTGTATTTTATTGCTGATAATTTTCTCATATTTCATTTTTACAGGCATTTACGCACATATTTTTTAGAGTCTTACACACAAATCTTAAATGCATTGAATAACATGTAATTCACAATACAAATTATGTTTTTTATGTAGTCAAATTGAAATGTTACTAACAAATCATGCTTATAAACTGTAGAGTGATTGTTTTAAATTTCATATACATATATATATTTTTTTTAATCTTTTATTTTTAGACGATATTAAAAGAAAAATGAAATGAATAAAATTATCGCACTATTGTGCTTAAGTTTTTGTGTCCGTGTTATTGTTTTCTTTTTGTTTCTATGTAAATGAAATCCTTTGAAAAAGTTCTTAAATATTTTTTTCTTTTTTTTTTTAAATTTTCTCTTATCATTCAATACGTACATAAATATACGAAAAACATGATAAGAGAATATTAAAAAAAATAAAAAAATAAAATAACTTTTCCAAAGGAACATTTATTATTACAAAATTATTGAAAGAAAAGTTTTTATAATCCTGACAGATCTGGAAGTCCAATACCAATTGAATATTTGCCAGCAGAAAATTCTTTAAGTTCAAAAGTTCGTCTCATGATATTGTATCAAGGTAGACCAACAACTACAATAGCTGTTGGTGATCCATTAACATTTAGATTAGAAGCACAAGATGGTTACAGTCATCCAGATATATTTGCAACAAATGTTGTAGCACGTGATCCATATTCTGGAAGAAGTATTCAGTTAATTGATAGATTTGGGTATTACAATTGAAAAAAAAAATTGTTAAAATTATTTTCTTTTAAAAATTTTCATTCACTTATTATCGTTTAGATGCCCTGTTGATCCTTACGTTTTCCCTGAACTTGATAAATTACGTGATGGTGATACATTAGAAGCAAGATTCAATGCATTTAAAATACCAGAATCAAATTTCTTAGTATTTGAAGCGACAGTTAGAACATGTAGAGAGGGTTGTCAACCGGTAAATAAATTTTATTTTTTATTTTCTTTTTCTTTTTTTTTTTGAATTTTTAATTTAAGCAATTTAAATATATTACTTTTAATTATAAATGTAGGCGTATTGTCCAGGACCATCAGGAAGATCAGAACCATCATTTGGTCGACGTAAAAGATCAATTAATGAAACTGAAATAAATGCGAAATATAATTTAACTGAATCTAATGTTAAAAATTCAACAATAGAAAAAATATTATCTTCTAATAAAAGTAAGAAAATTGTATTGTATTTATTTTTTCTTAATGTATTATTCGCAATTAACTAAACTTTTTTAAATTATAAATATAAATTTATTTTAATTAAATTTTAAATAAAATGTAGCATCTAATAAATCAGATGATGAATTATCATTGGACATAGATGAACCAGAACAAGTTCGTGAAATGATTGAAGTCAGTTTTATATTACATTATATGATATACATATACATACAATACGTACAATATTGAATATTAAATATTATGATTTATTATGAACAGGTTTTTGAAACCAGAGAAGAAATTGAAAATGATTCATATGCAAGAAAATTAGTTGCACCTATGGAAACTATTTGCTTAACACCTTCAGAATATCATGGCCTTATATCAGCTATCATTTTACTTATGATATTATTATTCAGTATTACTTTAGTATCTGGTCTTGCTTATAGGTATGTACAATTATATTTTTGTGTACATACATCATTATGTATATCATAAATCAACACAAAAATATCTTTAAATTAATTTGATAACATTTTTAATTATATCAAACTCATTAATTAGAATTTATTTAAATGTTGACATTTTCTAATTATTTTATTTCATTTACATTTTTTATATATGTATTTACATATTATATACAAATAATTAAGACGTTATTGGAGAATTATGTCAAAAAATCGTTCAATTGATCGTACATCGCCAATTAATTCGTTCATTCCATCATCAATACGTACACATGAACGTTTTAGTGAAATTGGTACAGCAACAACAACAACTGTAACTGGTAGAAATAATATAATTAATGATCATCAACAGCGTCCGTCAACAGCATTTAAAGGAAATGGAATATCATTATTTGGCGGTAGTTTACAAAGAACATTTGCAACAGGGTAAAATAAAAATAATATGCAATTCTTTGTTATTTTTCAATACTGAATTCATTTTTTTTTTTGTTTTTAATTTATAAAATAGTAATCTTGCAAGAATGTGCCAGATACCAGTTATAAATCCAATTAGAAATAATAACAATCAAAATTCACAATTTGATGATCCTAGTGAACCAATTTACACTGATCCTTCATTATTTGAAAGATCAAGGTAATTATGAATATGTACTATATAATTAAAGAGAAAAACAAATATTTTTAGTTAATATTATCGAATAGATTATGTGTACGTACATAATACATATACATATGTATACATATGTGTTTTTTTATTATTCCAGATCATTACGAAGTTTATCAGTTGAAGACAAAAATGAAGTTTAAATGAAAAATTTTCCCAAATTAAACATAAATGCGATAATGTATATATACATATAAAATAAATTGATTATTTCCTTTTACCTTTCATTTTTCACTTTTAGTAAATATGCATAAGATGTCATATACGATGTATTTCAAAAATAATAATGATTTAAAAAAATCGATTTTACTTTTAATTTCATTTCTTTATTGTTTTTTTTTTTTTTTTGTTTAATTTTGTTTAATTTAAGAATATTAAAATAAAATGAAAATAATGAATGTATAAATTATTATTGAATACTTTATTATAAAATATGTATGTATTTAAAAAATCACTTTAAAGAAAAAACAAAAAAAGTTTATATATTATGTATAATTAATGAAAAGCTCATAATCATTTTAACTGTGATTTTAATGGATTTTATAAAATGCTTTTCAAATACATCAAAATTTGAGAGAAAAAAAAAAGAAGAAGTTATATACCAACAACATTTTCCTTTGATAGTACATTATTATTACATTATTTGGTAAGATATGTAAACTTTTTAATAAGATAAAATTATAAAATTTAGACTTTAAAAAAATCAAAAAAAAAAAAAAAAAAAAATATATATATATATATATACAATACAGTAAAATTATAAAATTTTTTGCACTTAGTATTTTTATTAAATATTTTTATTTGGTTTTCAATTTAAGTTTATAAAAGAGAAAAGGAATTTAAATTTTTTATAAAACTTATTTACTTAAAAAATTGTAATAAATTTAATGAATCTTCATTTTTAACTTGTATTAATATAATTTTGCATTTTTTTGAATTCAGTAATTATTCATGCCTTAATAACATACTAAATATCAGAAGCTGATAAACAATTAAATACATATTAATGAAATTTTATTGTATCTATTCTTTATATGTTTTATGAAATAATAACAATATTATTATTATTATTATTTTTTTTTTTTTGTCATTTTTGTATAGTCTCAAAAATAATGTTTTTTTCTTTGTGTTTTTAAAAACGAGTCATAATAATTTTATAATAACTTATTTTTAATAATACGTACATATATATGCTATATGTATAATAATAATGAAATACAAGAAAATAAAAAAATTTATATATATATACATATATTATAATATCGTGGTCTAGTAATAAGACATAATAATTTGCATGTGTTTTTAAAATATTATAATACGATATATACATACATATACAATTTGAAAATAAATAGAAATAAAAGTATGTTTTTTCTTTTTGCAAATAAAATAACGTTTGTTTTATTTCAATTCATTCCAATTTCAATAAATTTTTAAGTAAAAATTATTCTTATCTTCTTGTAATTCTTGTAATACTTCTTGTAATTTCATAATTATATTGAGTTCTTCCATATAAGAGAAAAAAGAAATTCATGCTATTTGACTCATGCAACATGAATGATTACATTACGATTCATGTACATTTTTCAACTTGATTTTTAGTGTCAATAAAAAAAAAAATATGAAAAATTTCGGAAGTTTATCTATTAAATTAAAATAAATTTTTACAGAAATAAGGAAATGAATATTAGTTCTTTAACAAATCATGTAATGAAATATTTTTTGTTTTTTTTTTGTTTTCTTTAAGTAAACAAAAGAAGAAATTTAATTCATGAAGAAAAAATTTTTTTTTTCTTAGTTATCAGACAAAAACAAAAAATAGATGCGTGCAATAATGTTAAAAAAATGTAGATAAACTTTTAGTTTTTTTATGCAAAATACTTATCTGCGTACACGTACTTTTCTTCGTGTATCAATTCAAATTTTAATTATAAATCATTATTAAATTACAGGCTAATTTTATGCTAAGATAAAATTAAATTAATTTTTTTTTTGTTTTGAATTTTCAATTTCCCATATATTTTGAAAGTTTTCATTTTTCATTAATATAAATATTTATAAATATTTATGAAAAAAAAACTGCAATAGTATTTGCACTATTCACATATGTATATATTTACTAACATGAGCAGTTATTATTTTGGAAAATTTAAAATGATACATGTATAAACATTCAAAACATTTTTTCATACATATAACATGTATGTATGTAGATACAAAACAAAAAAAACAATGTAAGATTTTCATGTATCTTTCATTATGTTTTTTTTTTTCGTTTTGTTTTATTTTATTTCATTTTTTTTTTTAGTTTTCTAAATAAACATACGATTCAATGTCATCTGTGGACGTATTTCGAAAAATAGAAGAAAACTTAACAGAAATATGTTAATTATTTCAAATCTTTTTGATCATTGGTCTAGAGCAGTTCAAGTTATTATTTTAATTACTAAAATAATAGAAATTAAATATTTTTGAATCAAATTGATGAATAACGAATTTTTTTCGAATAAATTTCAAATGAAAATTTTTTAATATATATATATATTTTGGTGGTTTGTCAATGTTTTTTTTCTTTTCATATTTATAAAAATAAAAAAAAACAGACAAAAAATTAAAGGATAAAAATTTTCCTTAATTTTTATCAAAAATGTTTAATTCATTTCAAAATATCGTAAAGTGGAAATAAAAGATTTGAATAAAACGAATAATTTTTGAAAAAAAAATAAAATAAATAAAACTTTAAAATGACAAATTTTAAGTGGATACTTTTAATTAGTGTTTTAACAGGATTTTGTGATTATCCAACGGATTCTTTACCAGTTATTCAATTTCCATATGAGCATGTAAGTTTTATTATGAAGATATTAAAGATTTCTTTGTTTTCTCCAATGTTATGAATAATATTGAAAATAATTACATAATTTTGGGTTTTTGTTTTTATTTTTTTTTAAAATATATATACATAAAATATAAAGGCTTTGTACGAAATGCATGCTAAATGCGATTAAAATGTTAAGTCCATTGATAATTACTTTTTATGTATTAACAAAAAATTGTGAAACTCAATTTAGAATTATACATACTATATATAAACTTATAAACATTTACTTCGAATTTAAACAAAAAATTAGTCAGCATACTAATTTATTATGCAATAACTATTTTCAAAATTTCAAAAGTGCATGCAATAATTGTATCCAAAAATATACATACATTAAATGTTAATTAAAAAGTATCAACTATTTAGAATATCTTGCAGTACTGCTAAAAGCTGGCGACTTTGTTGTTGGATAAAACTATATTGGGTGGTACAAAGCCTAAATTTTCATTTGTGTTTTTTGAACACTGATATGCGTGTACATATGTATGTATATGTTATAAAGCAACCAGCAATACATATACATATGTATATAGAACAAAGAAAATATTTTATTTAATTTTCATTACTTTTAAATATATAACAGAGTTTTATATGAGTCGTTTATGTAAAGAATAAAAATTTTTGAATATATTTAACTGATACAACAATAATTCTTTTACGATTTACTCAATATAGTACATACATACATACATATATGAAATTTTATATATGTATGTATATAATGTAAAAAAAGAAATACTAGTTCTTTTTCAAAAAAATCATAATGAAGAAATATTGTAAATCCCTTATTTAATTATGTATGCCTAAATAAAAAAATTATTTGTAAAATGCATATAATAAAAGCTGATATTATGCACATATATACATACACATGTGTTTGCAAAACAAAACAAAATAAATAAATAAAAATAAATAAAATAAATAAAAGAAAAAAAAAATTACAAAAAAACGAAAACAAAAGAAATTTTTGAAATTATTGAAATGTTTTTAAAATCACATGCAAATGTGTAAAAAACAAAATACATACAAATGTACATTATATGGTAAATTTTTTAATTTTGAAAATAAAAATATTTCTATAATTCAAATTGAAATTATTTAAAAGTAAATTTTTTCTTTCTTTTATTTAGAAATTGTACGTGTGTAATAAAGAGAAAAATTAAAAATAAAATATCGAAATTTTTTGTTTTTTAAGAAATATTAACACATATAAATATCTACATTAGATACATATCTTTTGATTATAATAATATATTATAACAAAAATTTAATATTACATAAGTCACGCATTTTGCGTATACTAAAACACACTATGTGTTTCATCAATTAATCCATTTAAATATATTAGAAAGAATTATTTATTAAAAAAATAATAATAATAACACAAAATAAAAATAAAATAAAAACAAAAAAAAAATTCTTCAGTATAAAGCATTTCTTTAAAGTCAAGTTCAAAACTAAATTTATGATGAATCATAAATTACATTATACAAAACAGAGTTTTTAATTTTGATTGCAACGTTTGCGTTTTTCTTCTAGATATTGTAATAAATTTATTTATTTATTAATTTTTTTTTTTTTGAATTCTTTGTACATACATATACAATTCAAAAGTAAATTCTTTATATTAGTAATAAAATAAATAAAATGAAAACAATTTAATTAAATGAAATTATTATGCTAAAATTTAACTTTACATTGTAATTTCGTAATAAATCGTTATTTTTAAATATTTAACAAAAAATTACCCATATATGAAAAATTATTATTTTTCCCTTATTAAAATTTTTAAATTACCCAACAATAAATTTATTTTTTACTTTTAATTAAAATACAAAACAAATACCATGTAATAATGAAATTTAAATTTTTACTATGCTTTACCCTATCAAAAAAAAAAAAAAAAAATTAATAATAATCATTACATATAATAACATTTTAATAAAAATTCTTTGAAATATTTTATTTTTAATAATATGTATATGATATAATTATTATGTTATGTAATTCATATATGTTTGTATGTATAAATATTATATAAATAAAAAATACTCGAATAATAATTTATAGCTCATTATCAGACTTGTTGAGATTATTTTCTACTTAAATAAACATAAAAACGTGTAATTTTATTAATTTTTAATATTTTAATATATTGTACATACATATGTACATACGTATGTAAACATGTATTTCATATACACCATATGAATTTGTATATTTGATTTATGTTTAATATGTAACGTTGTACCACACCAAACAAATTTGATTGCCGTGTGTGTACCAAAGTTTTAAATACATACATATACATATATACATATATGCAACTGTTAGATGGTATATACTTTTATTATAATATCATATTGAGTCGCATATGTATGTACATAAGTATGTATGTGTAATACGTACTGAACACAAAAACTGCATACATAATTTTAATATATTTTTAAATTTTTTTGCTGTATTATAGTACTAATAAGTAAATTTCTGTTATATTATAGGATGCTTGTCCATGTGAGTATTATTATGACAAACAAAAACAAAGATGTCGGTATTTTCCTGGAGGCGGTGACGTAATTTTTGTTGATTATGTAATTATACAAGTTTCTGATTTTTAGATATATACGTATCTGTATCCATATTATAATTATCCCTTTATTTTGTATAAACTATATAAAATAAAAATTTATTTATGATATGGATCAAATTTTTGAAATGAACTTATTAATTAATGTATGTATAGATACATTAAGTTTAAAATGATTTTTTTTTTTTAACTTCAGTTATCACGAAATTAATACATATGTAATGTACATAAATGTTTTTAAAAAAGTATTGCTAAAATAATTAATTCTTATTATTATACTATTTTTTTTTTAATATTAGAATAAAAGATGTGCAAATGGATACTTAGGACCCAAAAAACATCCCGAACAAAAACAATATTACTTTGTTTGTAAACGTGATTCAGTAGTATTTGGTAAATGCCCTGATTTGCATGTAAGTATAGTATTAATTTATTTAATGTTCAGTTAAATTTCTTAATTAATAAAGATTATATTATAGTTTTTCGATGAAAATGCAAAACGATGTCGTCTAATACAAGAAGTTAGCATACCATGGGCTCATCAATTTATTCCAAAATGTCGTAAACCAGGTGAAATATTTTTAAAATTCATTTTAATATTGATCATAATTGAAAATATAATTCATATACATACACACTTGTTTAGGTCGATTTCCTATTAATTCTGATTGCTCCATGTATTACCTTTGTAATGGAGCGGGTGATAATTTTTCACCAAAAATAATGCGTTGTCCAGGTTCCACATCATTTTGTCCTTCTATTAACAGGTGCTCTTACAATTACAAATGTATTCCAACAATGGTAATTAATTAATCTTAAACATATAATTATTATTTTGATTGTTGTAAATATGTACATATTTTGCTGACTTCTCCAGGTATCAGCGTACAGCGACCCAAATTGTGATGATTATAAATTTCCAAGATGTAGAGCACCAGGAAAATTTAGAGTGCCAAGTGATTGCTCTTTGTACTACACTTGTAGCGCAAAAACGAACGGAAAGTTTTATCAAACACGTTATAAGTAAAAGATTATTTTTATAGAAATCTATTTCATTGTGCTATAAATTTGTATATATTTTTATTTGTCTGTAAAATATAGGTGTCCTAAGGGAACATTATATGACTTAGAGAAAAAAAAATGTAGACCAGCATGTCAAGTAAAATGTGAATATATAACATCGTCCGAAATTTTAGGAGAAGAAGACAATTTTAGTTATTCTTATGACTCCGAAAAAAATTCAGACAGTGACGAATCAAACTCTAAGTCAGAAGAATATTCAGGTATAATTAAAATAAAATATATACATTTAATTGATACATTAAACAATTATTCAAAATGTTCAAATTGCTTTAAATAGCTGAAAACAATAACGAACAAAGTGAAAGTCAAAGCCCTGAATCTGAGGAAGCAATTAAAAGTCAAAGTCATGAAAGTGATGAATCACAGTATGACGAACAGGATAATGACAACGTTTCTGAGGAGGATGATGATTATAGAAAAGATTCATCAGAGGACAGTGGGCAAAAGAGTAACAACCATGACAAAAACGAAAGTGTACCGCCAGAAGAAGAAAATGAGCAACCACCAATCTCAAGCGAAAGCCAAATTAAAGAAGATGACGATTCCAAACATCATGATTCCAAACAAACTAATTCACATGAATCAGAAGATGAAAGTAAAAATCATGACACCAAATCTGAAGAACAAGACGATTCCAAACATCATGATTCCAAACAAACCAATTCACATGAATCAGAAGATGAAAGTAAAGACCATGAAACCAAGTCTGAAGAAGGTGACGATTCCAAACATCATGATTCCAAACAAACCAATTCACATGAATCAGAAGATGAAAGTAAAGACCATGAAACCAAGTCTGAAGAAGGTGACGATTCCAAACATCATGATTCCAAACAAACCAATTCACATGAATCAGAAGATGAAAGTAAAGATCATGACACCAAATCTGAAGAAAAAGACGATTCCAAACATCATGATTCCAAACAAACCAATTCACATGAATCAGAAGATGAAAGTAAAGACCATGAAAGCCAAATTAAAGAAGATGACGATTCCAAACATCATGATTCCAAACAAACCAATTCACATGAATCAGAAGATGAAAGTAAAGACCATGAAACCAAGTCTGAAGAAGGTGACGATTCCAAACATCATGATTCCAAACAAACCAATTCACATGAATCAGAAGATGAAAGTAAAGATCATGACACCAAATCTGAAGAAGGTGACGATTCCAAACATCATGATTCCAAACAAACCAATTCACATGAATCAGAAGATGAAAGTAAAGACCATGAAACCAAGTCTGAAGAAGATGACGATTCCAAACATCATGATTCCAAACAAACCAATTCACATGAATCAGAAAATGAAAGTAAAGACCATGAAACCAAGTCTGAAGAAGGTGACGATTCCAAGCATCATGATTCTAAACAAACCAATTCACATGAATCAGAAGATGAAAGTAAAGATCATGACACCAAATCTGAAGAAAAAGACGATTCCAAACATCATGATTCCAAACAAACCAATTCACATGAATCAGAAGATGAAAGTAAAGACCATGAAACCAAGTCTGAAGAAGGTGACGATTCCAAACATCATGATTCCAAACAAACCAATTCACATGAATCAGAAGATGAAAGTAAAGACCATGAAACCAAGTCTGAAGAAGGTGACGATTCCAAGCATCATGATTCTAAACAAACCAATTCACATGAATCAGAAGATGAAAGTAAAGACCATGAAACCAAGTCTGAAGAAGGTGACGATTCCAAACATCATGATTCCAAACAAACCAATTCACATGAATCAGAAGATGAAAGTAAAGATCATGACACCAAGTCTGAAGAAGGTGACGATTCCAAACATCATGATTCCAAACAAACCAATTCACATGAATCAGAAAATGAAAGTAAAGATCATGACACCAAGTCTGAAGAAAATGACGATTCCAAACATCATGATTCCAAACAAACCAATTCACATGAATCAGAAGATGAAAGTAAAGATCATGAAACCAAGTCTGAAGAAAAAGACGATTCCAAACATCATAATTCCAAACAAACCAATTCACATGAATCAAAAGATGAAAGTAAAGACCATGAAACCAAGTCTGAAGAAGGTGACGATTCCAAACATCATGATTCCAAACAAACCAATTCACATGAATCAGAAGATGAAAGTAAAGACCATGAAACCAAGTCTGAAGAAGGTGACGATTCCAAACATCATGATTCCAAACAAACCAATTCACATGAATCAGAAGATGAAAGTAAAGACCATGAAACAAAGTCCAAAGAAGGTGACGATTCCAAACATCATGATTCCAAACAAACCAATTCACATGAATCAGAAGATGAAAGTAAAGACCATGAAACAAAGTCCAAAGAAGGTGACGATTCCAAACATCATGATTCCAAACAAACCAATTCACATGAATCAGAAGATGAAAGTAAAGACCATGAAACCAAGTCTGAAGAAGGTGACGATTCCAAACATCATGATTCCAAACAAACCAATTCACATGAATCAGAAGATGAAAGTAAAGATCATGACACCAAGTCTGAAGAAGGTGACGATTCCAAACATCATGATTCCAAACAAACCAATTCACATGAATCAGAAAATGAAAGTAAAGATCATGACACCAAGTCTAAAGAAAATGACGATTCCAAACATCATGATTCCAAACAAACCAATTCACATGAATCAGAAGATGAAAGTAAAGATCATGAAACCAAGTCTGAAGAAAAAGACGATTCCAAACATCATGATTCCAAACAAACCAATTCACATGAATCAAAAGATGAAAGTAAAGACCATGAAACCAAGTCTGAAGAAGGTGACGATTCCAAACATCATGATTCCAAACAAACCAATTCACATGAATCAGAAGATGAAAGTAAAGACCATGAAACCAAGTCTGAAGAAGGTGACGATTCCAAACATCATGATTCCAAACAAACCAATTCACATGAATCAGAAGATGAAAGTAAAGACCATGAAACAAAGTCCAAAGAAGGTGACGATTCCAAACATCATGATTCCAAACAAACCAATTCACATGAATCAGAAGATGAAAGTAAAGACCATGAAACAAAGTCCAAAGAAGGTGACGATTCCAAACATCATGATTCCAAACAAACCAATTCACCTGAATCAGAAGATGAAAGTAAAGACCATGAAACCAAATCTGAAGAAAAAGACGATTCCAAACATCATGATTCCAAACAAAGCAATTCACATGAATCAGAAGATGAAAGTAAAGATCATGACACCAAATCTGAAGAAAAAGACGATTCCAAACATCATGATTCCAAACAAACCAATTCACATGAATCAGAAGATGAAAGTAAAGATCATGACACCAAATCTGAAGAAAAAGACGATTCCAAACATCATGATTCCAAACAAACCAATTCACATGAATCAGAAGATGAAAGTAAAGATCATGACACCAAATCTGAAGAAAAAGACGATTCCAAACATCATGATTCCAAACAAACCAATTCACATGAATCAGAAGATGAAAGTAAACATCATGACACCAAATCTGAAGAACAAGACGATTCCAAACATCATGATTCCAAACAAACCAATTCACATGAATCAGAAGATGAAAGTAAAGACCATGAAACCAAGTCTGAAGAAGGTGACGATTCCAAACATTATGATTCCAAACAAACCAATTCACATGAATCAGAAGATGAAAGTAAAGATCATGAAACCAAGTCTGAAGAAAAAGACGATTCCAAACATCATGATTCCAAACAAACCAATTCACATGAATCAGAAGATGAAAGTAAAGACCATGAAACCAAGTCTGAAGAAGGTGACGATTCCAAACATCATGATTCCAAACAAACCAATTCACATGAATCAGAAGATGAAAGTAAAGATCATGAAACCAAGTCTGAAGAAAAAGACGATTCCAAACATCATGATTCCAAACAAACCAATTCACATGAATCAGAAGATGAAAGTAAAGACCATGAAACCAAGTCTGAAGAAGGTGACGATTCCAAGCATCATGATTCTAAACAAACCAATTCACATGAATCAGAAGATGAAAGTAAAGACCATGAAACCAAGTCTGAAGAAGGTGACGATTCCAAACATCATGATTCCAAACAAACCAATTCACATGAATCAGAAGATGAAAGTAAAGATCATGACACCAAGTCTGAAGAAGGTGACGATTCCAAACATCATGATTCCAAACAAACCAATTCACATGAATCAGAAAATGAAAGTAAAGATCATGACACCAAGTCTGAAGAAAAAGACGATTCCAAACATCATGATTCCAAACAAACCAATTCACATGAATCAGAAGATGAAAGTAAAGATCATGAAACCAAGTCCAAAGAAGGTGACGATTCCAAACATCATGATTCCAAACAAACCAATTCACATGAATCAGAAGATCAAAGTAAAGATCATGACACCAAATCTAAAGAAAAAGACGATTCCAAACATCATGATTCCAAACAAACCAATTCACATGAATCAGAAGATGAAAGTAAAGATCATGACACCAAATCTGAAGAAAAAGACGATTCCAAACATCATGATTCCAAACAAACCAATTCACATGAATCAGAAGATGAAAGTAAAGACCATGAAACCAAGTCTGAAGAAGGTGACGATTCCAAACATCATGATTCCAAACAAACCAATTCACATGAATCAGAAGATGAAAGTAAAGACCATGAAACCAAGTCTGAAGAAGGTGACGATTCCAAACATTATGATTCCAAACAAACCAATTCACATGAATCAGAAGATGAAAGTAAAGATCATGAAACCAAGTCTGAAGAAAAAGACGATTCCAAACATCATGATTCCAAACAAACCAATTCACATGAATCAGAAGATGAAAGTAAAGACCATGAAACCAAGTCTGAAGAAGGTGACGATTCCAAACATCATGATTCCAAACAAACCAATTCACATGAATCAGAAGATGAAAGTAAAGATCATGAAACCAAGTCTGAAGAAAAAGACGATTCCAAACATCATGATTCCAAACAAACCAATTCACATGAATCAGAAGATGAAAGTAAAGACCATGAAACCAAGTCTGAAGAAGGTGACGATTCCAAACATCATGATTCCAAACAAACCAATTCACATGAATCAGAAGATGAAAGTAAAGACCATGAAACCAAGTTTGAAGAAGGTGACGATTCCAAACATCATGATTCCAAACAAACCAATTCACATGAATCAGAAGATGAAAGTAAAGACCATGAAACCAAGTCTGAAGAAGGTGACGATTCCAAACATCATGATTCCAAACAAACCAATTCACATGAATCAGAAGATGAAAGTAAAGACCATGAAACCAAGTCTGAAGAAGGTGACGATTCCAAACATCATGATTCCAAACAAACCAATTCACATGAATCAGAAGATGAAAGTAAAGATCATGACACCAAATCTGAAGAAAAAGACGATTCCAAACATCATGATTCTAAACAAACCAATTCACATGAATCAGAAGATGAAAGTAAAGATCATGACACCAAATCTGAAGAAAAAGACGATTCCAAACATCATGATTCCAAACAAACCAATTCACATGAATCAGAAGATGAAAGTAAAGACCATGAAACCAAGTCTGAAGAAAAAGACGATTCCAAACATCATGATTCCAAACAAACCAATTCACATGAATCAGAAGATGAAAGTAAAGACCATGAAACCAAGTCTGAAGAAGGTGACGATTCCAAACATCATGATTCCAAACAAACCAATTCACATGAATCAGAAGATGAAAGTAAAGACCATGAAACCAAGTCTGAAGAAGGTGACGATTCCAAACATCATGATTCCAAACAAACCAATTCACATGAATCAGAAGATGAAAGTAAAGATCATGACACCAAGTCTGAAGAAGGTGACGATTCCAAACATCATGATTCCAAACAAACCAATTCACATGAATCAGAAGATGAAAGTAAAGATCATGACACCAAGTCTGAAGAAGGTGACGATTCCAAACATCATGATTCCAAACAAACCAATTCACATGAATCAGAAGATGAAAGTAAAGATCATGACACCAAATCTGAAGAAGGTGATGATTCCAAACATCATGATTCCAAACAAACCAATTCACATGAATCAGAAGATCAAAGTAAAGATCATGACACCAAATCTGAAGAAAAAGACGATTCCAAACATCATGATTCCAAACAAACCAATTCACATGAATCAGAAGATGAAAGTAAAGATCATGAAACCAAGTCTGAAGAAGGTGACGATTCCAAATATCATGATTCCAAACAAACCAATTCACATGAATCAGAAGATGAAAGTAAAGACCATGAAACCAAGTCTGAAGAAGGTGACGATTCCAAACATCATGATTCCAAACAAACCAATTCACATGAATCAGAAGATGAAAGTAAAGATCATGACACCAAGTCTGAAAAAGGTGACGATTCCAAACATCATGATTCCAAACAAACCAATTCACATGAATCAGAAGATGAAAGTAAAGATCATGACACCAAATCTGAAGAAGGTGATGATTCCAAACATCATGATTCCAAACAAACCAATTCACATGAATCAGAAGATCAAAGTAAAGATCATGAAACCAAGTCTGAAGAAGGTGACGATTCCAAACATCATGATTCCAAACAAACCAATTCACATGAATCAGAAGATGAAAGTAAAGACCATGAAACCAAGTCTGAAGAAGGTGACGATTCCAAATATCATGATTCCAAACAAACCAATTCACATGAATCAGAAGATGAAAGTAAAGATCATGACACCAAGTCTGAAGAAGGTGACGATTCCAAACATCATGATTCCAAACAAACCAATTCACATGAATCAGAAAATGAAAGTAAAGATCATGACACCAAGTCTGAAGAAAAAGACGATTCCAAACATCATGATTCCAAACAAACCAATTCACATGAATCAGAAGATGAAAGTAAAGACCATGAAACCAAGTCTGAAGAAAAAGACGATTCCAAACATCATGATTCCAAACAAACCAATTCACATGAATCAGAAGATGAAAGTAAAGATCATGACACCAAATCTGAAGAAAAAGACGATTCCAAACATCATGATTCCAAACAAACCAATTCACATGAATCAGAAGATGAAAGTAAAGACCATGAAACCAAGTCTGAAGAAAAAGACGATTCCAAACATCATGATTCCAAACAAACCAATTCACATGAATCAGAAGATGAAAGTAAAGACCATGAAACCAAGTCTGAAGAAAAAGATGATTCCAAACATCATGATTCCAAACAAACCAATTCACATGAATCAGAAGATGAAAGTAAAGATCACGACACCAAATCTGAAGAAAAAGACGATTCCAAACATCATGATTCCAAACAAACCAATTCACATGAATCAGAAGATGAAAGTAAAGACCATGAAACCAAGTCTGAAGAAGGTGACGATTCCAAACATCATGATTCCAAACAAACCAATTCACATGAATCAGAAGATGAAAGTAAAGATCATGACACCAAATCTGAAGAAAAAGACGATTCCAAACATCATGATTCCAAACAAACCAATTCACATGAATCAGAAGATGAAAGTAAAGATCATGAAACCAAGTCTGAAGAAGGTGACGATTCCAAACATCATGATTCCAAACAAACCAATTCACATGAATCAGAAGATCAAAGTAAAGATCATGACACCAAATCTGAAGAAAAAGACGATTCCAAACATCATGATTCCAAACAAACCAATTCACATGAATCAGAAGATGAAAGTAAAGACCATGAAACCAAGTCTGAAGAAGGTGACGATTCCAAACATCATGATTCTAAACAAACCAATTCACATGAATCAGAAGATGAAAGTAAAGATCATGACACCAAATCTGACGAAAAAGACGATTCCAAACATCATGATTCCAAACAAACCAATTCACATGAATCAGAAGATGAAAGTAAAGATCATGACACCAAATCTGAAGAACAAGACGATTCCAAACAAACCAATTCACATGAATCAGAAGATGAAAGTAAAGACCATGAAACCAAGTCTAAAGAAGGTGACGATTCCAAACATCATGATTCCAAACAAACCAATTCACATGAATCAGAAGATGAAAGTAAAGATCATGACACCAAATCTGAAGAAAAAGACGATTCCAAACATCATGATTCCAAACAAACCAATTCACATGAATCAGAAGATGAAAGTAAAGATCATGAAACAAAGTCCAAAGAAGGTGACGATTCCAAACATCATGATTCCAAACAAACCAATTCACATGAATCAGAAGATGAAAGTAAAGATCATGACACCAAATCTGAAGAAAAAGACGATTCCAAACATCATGATTCCAAACAAACCAATTCACATGAATCAGAAGATGAAAGTAAAGATCATGACACCAAATCTGAAGAAAAAGACGATTCCAAACATCATGATTCCAAACAAACCAACTCACATGAATCAGAAGATGAAAGTAAAGATCATGACACCAAGTCTGAAGAAGGTGACGATTCCAAACATCATGATTCCAAACAAACCAATTCACATGAATCAGAAGATGAAAGTAAAGACCATGAAACCAAGTCTAAAGAAGGTGACGATTCCAAACATCATGATTCCAAACAAACCAATTCACATGAATCAGAAGATGAAAGTAAAGATCATGACACCAAATCTGAAGAAGAGGACGATTCCAAACATCATGATTCCAAACAAACCAATTCACATGAATCAGAAGATGAAAGTAAAGATCATGACACCAAATCTGAAGAAAAAGACGATTCCAAACATCATGATTCCAAACAAACCAATTCACATGAATCAGAAGATGAAAGTAAAGATCATGACACCAAATCTGAAGAAAAAGACGATTCCAAACATCATGATTCCAAACAAACCAATTCACATGAATCAGAAGATGAAAGTAAAGACCATGAAACCAAGTCTGAAGAAGGTGACGATTCCAAACATCATGATTCCAAACAAACCAATTCACATGAATCAGAAGATGAAAGTAAAGATCATGAAACAAAGTCCAAAGAAGGTGACGATTCCAAACATCATGATTCCAAACAAACCAATTCACATGAATCAGAAGATGAAAGTAAAGATCATGACACCAAATCTGAAGAAAAAGACGATTCCAAACATCATGATTCCAAACAAACCAATTCACATGAATCAGAAGATGAAAGTAAAGATCATGACACCAAATCTGAAGAAAAAGACGATTCCAAACATCATGATTCCAAACAAACCAATTCACATGAATCAGAAGATGAAAGTAAAGATCATGACACCAAGTCTGAAGAAGGTGACGATTCCAAACATCATGATTCCAAACAAACCAATTCACATGAATCAGAAGATGAAAGTAAAGACCATGAAACCAAGTCTAAAGAAGGTGACGATTCCAAACATCATGATTCCAAACAAACCGATTCACATGAATCAGAAGATGAAAGTAAAGATCATGACACCAAGTCTGAAGAAGGTGACGATTCCAAACATCATGATTCCAAACAAACCAATTCACATGAATCAGAAGATGAAAGTAAAGATCATGACACCAAATCTGACGAAAAAGACGATTCCAAACATCATGATTCCAAACAAACCAATTCACATGAATCAGAAGATGAAAGTAAAGACCATGAAACCAAGTCTGAAGAAGGTGACGATTCCAAACATCATGATTCCAAACAAACCAATTCACATGAATCAGAAGATGAAAGTAAAGATCATGACACCAAATCTGAAGAAAAAGACGATTCCAAACATCATGATTCCAAACAAACCCATTCACATGAATCAGAAGATGAAAGTAAAGACCATGAAACCAAGTCTGAAGAAAAAGACGATTCCAAACATCATGATTCCAAACAAACCAATTCACATGAATCAGAAGATGAAAGTAAAGACCATGAAACCAAGTCTGAAGAAAAAGATGATTCCAAACATCATGATTCCAAACAAACCAATTCACATGAATCAGAAGATGAAAGTAAAGATCATGAAACCAAGTCTGAAGAAAAAGACGATTCCAAACATCATGATTACAAACAAACCAATTCACATGAATCAGAAGATGAAAGTAAAGATCATGACACCAAATCTGAAGAAAAAGACGATTCCAAACATCATGATTCCAAACAAACCGATTCACATGAATCAGAAGATGAAAGTAAAGATCATGACACCAAGTCTGAAGAAGGTGACGATTCCAAACATCATGATTCCAAACAAACCAATTCACATGAATCAGAAGATGAAAGTAAAGATCATGACACCAAATCTGACGAAAAAGACGATTCCAAACATCATGATTCCAAACAAACCAATTCACATGAATCAGAAGATGAAAGTAAAGATCATGAAACCAAGTCTGAAGAAGGTGACGATTCCAAACATCATGATTCCAAACAAACCAATTCACATGAATCAGAAGATGAAAGTAAAGATCATGACACCAAATCTGAAGAAAAAGACGATTCCAAACATCATGATTCCAAACAAACCCATTCACATGAATCAGAAGATAAAAGTGAAGATGAGGAAACCAAGTCTGAAGAAGGTGACGATTCCAAACATCATGATTCCAAACAAACCAATTCACAGGAATCAGAAAACGAAAGTAAACATGATCAATCAAAACCTGAAGAAAATTCCAAAAACAAATCTGATGAAAAATGTGATAACAACGAATCTCAATCATACGAAAAATCTGAGGAAAAAAGTTCAAGCAAATGTTCAGATGATGACCGACAAATAAAACTTAAGATTTCTAGGAAGGATATGCGAAAGCCTTTAAAACTAATGATTCATTTAGATAATGATAGTACAGATAGCAGTGAAGAAAACTGTAATACTGATACCCATTCATATTCAAAATGTGAGTGTTTTGAATTGTATAGTAAAAATAATCTTTTGTTTTAAAAATTCTATATTCTCGTTTTGTTTTTTTTTTCAGATCAATGTCGAAAGGGTTCTAAAATAAAATGGGGTAAAAATCGCAGAAAGAATTGCGTTTATTTAGATTTTACAAAATAATGAAAGAATTATTGACTGTTTATAACACCACACTGAAAGTGTGACAAAAATTATATGATTTTAAGACGTTTTTTCAATAAATTCTCTAATTGTTAAGCTTACAAAGATATAAATAATATGTTGTTCTCGTTCTACAATACATTTCTATGTGTATGATATTTTTAAAGGCGTTTAAAGAGTAAACTTTTTTTTAAAATAACTTTATAGATCATATTAAATATTTTTAAATAAACAAATAATCGTGGTTATAATTATAATTAAATTTATTATTTAACTCAATCATTGTAAAATTTTTAGTAAATTTTATAGTCATTTAATAATTCTACTTATCAATGAAAAATTAGGCTGTCATCATAATATCAAATAATAATACTCATTTCTACTGTTAAGAACTGTCTTTAAAAATTTGAACATTTAAAATTTTAACAATTAAAAAATACAAAACAGGTAATAATAATCAGTAAAAAAAATTTAAATTCATTTATACATATATACTTATATATGTATGTACACTTATAATATGTATCAAAATACAAAGGAATTGCGCCAATTACACATAAAAATATATTTATGCAATAAAAAATAGGCTGAAATTTCAAATCATATTTTATTTCTATCATGCATTAGTGTGAATATGTTTAAAAAATATACATATATATATAGACTATTATTAATTTGTGTTTAAGTACATACGTTTATGTGCAAAAATTATAAAGTAAAGATAAAAATAAAAAATAATTCAAATAAAATTATATGTTTTCAATGTTTATAATAAATATTAAGTAAAAATTTCCTTTAGTATAATTCATTTACTATATGTATTTATCAACATACAGAGGTATTAATATTATCTTGTTTTTAAACATACATATATAAATCGTTTTTAATCTTACGAAGATTCTAATTCAGTATATAATAATCATATGTACACCTGAATATTTGGCGTGAGTGTTATACTATATTACTTCTTATTTTTAATTCAATTTAAGCATAAATTTTTTAACTGTAATTATTGTGACAAAATACGAATGCATTCAGCTTTATGGGTACTTTCATGAATGCGTTCTGCCTTAAATTTTATTTTCATTTAAAAAATTTATTCTTACATTACAACATTTTTTAAAAAAAAGTAAAAGAAAAATAAATAGCATTTCTAAACTAGAAATTCGCTAATAAATGAAAAATTTTTTATAACTATGATAAAACTTGCGGTGATGCTGAAATCAGTACTTCTAATTCTTTTTGAAAATATTTAACATTCTTTTCTAAATCAGTTTTTAATGGTGCCTATAATACAAAAAAAAATTTAAGTATTATTTTAAATTAATTTTTTTTTTAATATTATCGAAAATTTACTCTTCGCTCTCATTTTATAATATTGCTTTATCTCTTTAACTCTATATTTTTTAGATCATCCTTAATAACTGCTAGTTGTGTTGTGATATTCGACTTTTTCCACCAATAAGATCTTTAATTATAATTGAAAATTCTAAAAATAAAAATAAAATATTAAATAATAAGTTTTGAAAATTGCCTTCCAAAATTACCTTTAAAAGTACATATATATGTTCAGCGATTAAATCTAATATTAAAATGATCTAGTTTGTTTTCCATTACTACAAATAGTACTTGGTAGTTTTAATGCTTTTAGTATAAAATTAGATACCAGATCATCATTCACATGCATTATTAGATGAATGTGCTAAAAATTTTAACATACATACCTATGTACATTTGTATTTTCTTGTTTTGCATATGTACAGGTTGGTTTTTGTAACACTTATACCTTGATCGTAACAGGTATAAGTGAATCTTTTGACAAAAAATTAAAATATATATAATATATTATAACTTTATAAGATGACGAGGAAGAAAAATTAGGATTTTGAATTTTATACCAGTTCGGTGTTCAGTATGTTTCTGGTTGCAGATATCCAGGTGGGTCACCATAAACTTCAAAAATTTATTTTTCGCAAAATTGTTATGTATGTATATGAATTTCTGTACTTGTTTAACATTTTAATATTTAATAACAATTAACAAACGAACTATCAAATACAAAATATCAATTGGTAATTGATATTCAATAAAATCTGTTTCAATTGTTTGTTTACATTTTTTGTTTACTTTAATTTTTTTATGACATTTCCAAAATTTTGCTGTGGTAACACCTTTTGCGTTTCGAGATTACATTACACTACTGAGTATTGACTACAGTCACAGTCACAGTCAATAGTGAATACTTGAATAGTCATCTGCTACCTGCTCTGCTACATACATAAAGTGTATTTCTTTATTCGTACCGAACGTTCGGCATATTCCATACTTCCATATGCATTTCAAAAAGTATATTCCGAATGTTCTTTTCCGTGTTTCTTTATTCGTTCGGAGTATTCAGAACGTATTATTTTTAATCTCAGACTGATGATGGAATAAATGGAATAAACCCTACTTTTAATTTGTAATCTGTCAAATACATGATAGTGAAAGTGAAAATAGGTTTATGTCATAAAAAAATAATTTAATAAAATAAATGAATTACATTATTTTATTTTATTTTTCATTTTTTTATTATTTTTTATATACAAAAATTTCCAACCTACATATCTTTCCAATAACAAAAAAAAAAAAAATAATAAAATTATTTTTCTCCAGCCATTTTAATAAACCATTTATTCTGTTTTGTTTCTTTATCAATACTATTCGAAATTTTCCAGACAGTATTCTTTACATTCTATTCCGAATACGGAAAAAATAAAGAAATACAGCCATAAAGATACTTGAAAAATGTCAAAAATTAAAAAGATTAAAAAGGATATTAATCCTAAATGGATTTCGTAATTGCCGGCAATGGCAATATTCCCAATGGAGACCCTCTGTAACTGGTAGGTAGAGTCAAAAGAATATAGATACTAACGTACAAGAAGCGAAAATTAAATTAGACTAAAAAAACCAAAAGAGATGCTGATATTTTCCTAAGAAAAACACAATACATAAAAGCATTAAAAAACAAAAAAAAATTCACTATGAATGCCAAAATGTAATAGTTCTATATATCCCATTTGAAAAAAAGAGAAAAAAACAGTCACTCGAAAATGTATAACCACATGTTTGTTGTATTTGTATTAACCACGTTTTCCTGGAACTCCCTGGTGTTTTAAAATCATATAAAATTTACCTATCCGTATACGAAATTTGAAGTTCTTGGAACTCCTTCAAGTTTTCAGACATGTGAAAATTTGATTTTCGAACAAGATTTTTAAATGAATATTACAATATGTTTTTTTAATTATTTTCACATGACATTAGATACAAACTATAACACAATATCTAAATATTCAAAATTATTGATTAAAATTCATATCGCACACGATAAAAATATATTTATCTTCAAAAATTGTAAACACAAAAACCTCCATACATTTCAAAATTTTATTCAATAATATTTTAATTAAAACTTTTTGATTCGTCAAAAAAAATATATTACAGTATAACCAAACATTTTCACTTTAAACAGATATTAAAATAATTGCATGACATTATTTATAAAATAAAATAAATTATTTAATTAGACAAATTATGAAGTTTGTTTATAACACATTAACCCAACAACACTTAAGAATTCTCAGAACTCAGCGAGAAATTGTATTTTTGTAAACAAAATAATTCTCAGAACTCTCTAGATTCTAGAACAAAACAATGTAGTAATTGCGGTGCTTCGCGGCTATCCTTTTTCATATATCTCTTTTTCTATACGCGGTCTACTTTTTTCAAAATGAACTGACCTGCATCAACATTGCATTAGTATTGGTGCAATTTTATATTGCTTATATGTGTTAGTTTTGGATTTTGGCTGCACTTACTCTCATACTGTGCCCATTCTTGTTTTAATCTCTATTCTTTTGGTAGAGTTTTGGCCGTAGTGTTGCACAACATGATACCATAGAGTAGATATAGAGAAAAATGTTCCATATAAAACTTGATTTACAGTTAAAAAAATTTCCTATACGCGTTATAAGGTGCGAATGAAAAATAAAATTTTGTGGCTTGGAAAAGTCGATAGCAATATTAATGGCCATAAGGATCCTTAAGAAAGATAAAGAAATCAATAGAAAGCGGGGCATGACATTTTATGATTTTTGTTTTATTTTTTACAAATAATTTCTCTAAATTCCCATTGCTTACAAAATTTAGCAGTTTATTTCTCTAACTTTCTCAATGCTGAATGACGTAGTTACAAATCGGTGTGAATACCAACACATTGACAGCCATTTAAAAACATTCATAAAAAAACGCACGTGGAAAACATATGATCGCAAAACTACATTCACAGCTACGGGACTCTATCGGTGTGAATCACTAACATTGTTACACCTTCGGGCCCCATTTAAAAAACGCGTTCATAAAAAATATGTAAACAAACAAATATTACACATACTTAACCGAAATTCTCTGCTGAGTTTAAGAAAGTATTATGTGTTTCTTTTTCATATAAAGGTTCTTTTTTATAACTTTATGCTTTTATTTATGGTGGGACTTTCACGTACAGGAAAATTTTTGTTTTTTTTGGTTGCATGGGGAAAAAAACAATGAAAACAAAAATAAGTCCTTGTTACTTCTGTGACGTCAGAGACATTTTTCTCTATATCTCTTTACTCTATGGTGATACAACAAATAACAATACAATTCATTACAGTGTGTCTCCAAAGTCAATATTGGCCTAGGAAGCAATATTTATTTGACAGTTTATACTGCCTTGTTGTGGGCAAAATGTTGCGGCAATATTTCTAAAATTTATAAGAAACAGAAAGAAGAAGAAGTCTCAAATATACTGAAATGTCAAAAATATTGACGCAATATTTCAAGAAGCAATATTGCTCTCTGAGGCAATGGCAATATTGCCTATCAGGAAATATTGCCGGCAATATAAGGTCTCCATTGGGAATATTTCCATTGCCGGCAATGGAAATATTGCCAATATAGACCCAGGATTAGTCTTTTTCTTTTTAGTTTTATAAAATTGTAACACTGTTGTGTTGGCTACACTTACTATTCTTATTGCATATTTTTATATTGTGTTATGTTGTGTGTCCTGTTTTGTGCGTACTATTATTTATATATATATGAATTTGAAATTTGAATTGTACGAATTTATATATACATATGTACATATAACAACAAATATATACAGTTCAGTTAAGTTGTTTTTTTTTTATGATACATATCTGTTATCTGTATGTAAATTCAACATTATTGTATTGTATGTACATATATTATATAGGAATTAGAAGAGTTTCAGTTTGTCGAGTAAAGGTTTTTTGTGTGCCGTGTTAACGCATAAAAACGAAGAAAATTTATAATAAGAAGTTTAAAATAATAAAAATATCAAAAATATTTTAAAATATTTATAATAATTAATTGGTGAGTTAAAAATGTTTTGAATTAAAATTATTTAATGAAATATAATATTTTTTAAAAATGAAATTGTTTAAAGAGGATTCATAACCCAAAATTCTTTTTTTTTTATATTGAATCATAAAAATTATGGAAACAAGATTTTCTTTTTAAATTTTTCGTTTCAATAAAAAATTGTAATTATTGTAAATTTATTATTTTACGTGTATGATATTGAGTTAATTGAGTTGACCTCTTTAAAAAATAAAATTAAAAAGGAACAAAAAAAAATGCAGTTAAATTTTCATTTTTACATTTCTCCACAAAAAAAAAGTGCATTTAGAATCCATTTTAATTATAAAATAACATTTTTCTTGAGCCAAAATATCAAACAGAACAGAATTTTATACATATATTCGTATATGCATATCGTCATATATTATGTGAAAAGCAAGGAGAAGAATTTAATTAAAAAAAATTCATATACATGTATATATATTTGGAATTGACTGAAATAAAAGTGCAATTTACGAGATTTTCTTGAAATTCCTTTGAATGGTGATATTTGTGAGTTGACTCCATTTTTGGATTTCTTACTTACCGGATTATTATAATAACAGCTATATAATATACATCGAATTTTTTATTTCATTTTATAAGTATTGTTTGTATATTGAATATATTTGATGATATTTATATGTATGTATGTATACATGAAAAGAATGAAAAATTCATATTATAATAATGTATGAATCAGTCAATTCAATATACAATAAATATACATAATATCTTAAAGAAATTTCATACTTATTTTGTAATTGTATACGATACGATATGCCGACTGCTGAGTTCATATTATATATCTATGTAGATATATTATTCTGACGATATACATGCATACATATGTACATGTATAACTATAAACACATCCGATATACATGACACATGGTTTTTTCATTTTTTTTTAAACATGTAATTTATTTACATATTTTACATACCTACATATTTTAATTTTATGTATATTTATACATGAATTATTTTTCAATTTTATTTTTTGATTTTCATATACACATACGAAAAAAAATAAGGGATGTTATGTACATATGTACATATTGCATATTTATACACACAGGATAAAATATATATAAAAAAAAAATGCATTATTTACATATATACAATGTACATATGCATTCATGTATGTATATATGTATATACAATTAAAAACCGAACGGCAGTGTATATTATATATAAATACGTATATAACTGTAAATGTGTGACTTACTTTTTTTTTTCTTGAAATTTACTGGAGATGACACTTTAAAATTAATGCCAAAGAGTATAGAGATAAGAGAAAAATGTCTCTGACGTCACAGAAGTAACAAGGACTTATTTTTGTTTTCATTGTTTTATTCCCCATGCAACCAAAAAAAACAAAAATTTTCCTGTACGTGAAAGTCCCACCATAAATAGAAGCATAAAGTTATAAAAAAGAACCTTTATATGAAAAAGAAGCACATAACACTTTCTTAAACTCAGCAGAGAATTTCGGTTAAGTATGTGTAATATTTGTTTGTTTACATATTTTTTATGAACGCGTTTTTTAAATTGGGATATTAGGTGCGACAATATTAGTGATTACACCGATAGAGTATATTACCTGCGAATGTAGTTGTACAATCATATGTTTTCCACGTGCGTTTTTTTTTTAATGTTTTTAAATGGTTGTCAATGTGTTGGTATTCACACCGATTTGTAAATACGTCATTCAGCATTGAGAAAGTTAGAGAAATAAACTGCTAAATTTTGTAAGCAATGGGAATTTAGAGAAATTATTTGTAAAAAATAAAACAAAAATCATAAAATGTCATTCCCCGCTTTCTATTGATTTCTTTATCTTTCTTAAGGATCCTTATGGCCATTAATATTGCTATCGACTTTTCCAAGCCACAAAATTTTATTTTTCATTCGCACCTTATAACGCGTATAGGAAATTTTTATAACTGTAAATCAAGTTTTGTATGGAACATTTTTCTCTTATCTCTATACTCTTTGTTAATGCAGGAATATCAGACATCAGACAATAATATAATGCCTACATAGTAACATAGTACACATAAGTATGAGATGATTTTTTTTTTTTAAATTCACAGTTGTATTGTAAATGCATAATGAAAGTATATTAAAATTTCATTGATTTTCTGCATAATATTCATGCATTATAAATAAATATTACATGTTTTATTATAATATTAAATTACAATTTTTTTTAATGCATGAAATTCTTCCTAACCAATGAAAATTGAAAATACACACGCTGCTAAGTAATATTTTTTGTAATTAATTCTACTTTATAAGTAGGTACTTGTGGTATCAAATGGATATCATGAATCAATTTATGTTGTTACCGTCATTCCTTTTTTTTTTGTGAAAAAAGAGGAGATACCTATTTCGTGCATTTTCTAAGTGAATAAATAAACAATAAAAAAAAAGTAAGGCATAATATTCCTGGCAATCGATATTAATGAATAAGAAAACGAAAATGACCAAAACAAATTTTCTTCATATTTATAATAACTACATGACATGGGTATGAGGAGCAAATACTTGTGTACATATTATATCCTTTACTTTACAGTCTTTGTTGGTATGTAGATATGTGTTTATTTATTTTGAACAAATTATTATAAAATCTATGAAAAATCCTATGCGAAACAAATATGTATTAAACAAGAAAAATATAATTTATAATAAATTATAAGACATGTTAATTGTATGTGTCATTATATACCTATATATATTACACTTTTAGTCATCCATAAAAAAAACGAAAATAATAAATGAATAAATGAGAAAAAAAAAGTGAAAATATTGTACATGAGATGATAAAATTCCAATAAATTAACAAGAAATATGTATTAATATAGAGAGAGTATAGCTTTACCGTATCGTACGTAACATTTAACAATTCATATTGATGTCGTATTTAAATTTCTATTTTATAAAAATGGAATTTTGTTTGAATATCAAATTATAAAAACAAAATTAAAAAGGCATAACTAAGTTATACAAGTAACATAATATAAATCTGATACATGTACATATAAGTATCACATATAAAAATCAATTTATAATTTACACCTAATATGAACCGGTAGAATTTAACTTGACCAACAAAACAAGTTATCCCACAAAATAACGTTTTTATTTATATAAACTAACATACATACATATATTCATAAACAATATCAGAATATTCTTGTATTACATATGTATGCTAATAATAAGTACGCATGTATATATGTATATTAAATTCGATATATGTACATACATAAATATTTTTTTAGATCATACTTAGATCATATTCAAATCATCAAATCAAATTTTTTATCTAATCATAACATTTCGTTTTGTTTAAAAAAAAGGTAGAAAATTATTATCCAAACTCTTCCTTGTAAAATTCATTTGTGTTATAGAATATAGTTAAGTCAAATTTATTTATTTATTTTATTATTATTCTTATTTTTTTTTCTCAGGTATCAGTTTGTTTATTTGCTTACGAAATTTTTAATTATTTGATTTTAGAAAAAGCAATGGCAGTTAATGTTTATTCTACAAATGTAACAACAGACAATTTATCTCGTCATGATATGCTATCATGGGTAAATGACTGTCTTCAGGCACAATTTACTAAAATTGAAGAACTCTGTACTGGTAAGATAAAAATAAAATAAACTAATGAAATTAACATTCATTACATTAATTCAATTTATTCATATTTAACATAAGTAGTTATTCTGTTAATAAATATGATTACGGATAATAATAAAAATCTTTTTTGGGCCCGTGACATATTTGAAAACATATAAAAAGAAAAATAAATGACAAATACATAAATAATAATTCATTCAATTATTGTTACAAAAAAATTTTCCAGTTAATACAGACTATATAAATTAATTTTATCTCATTTTTTTCTTCTTCTTTTTTTCCAATTATTCCGTAACGTATTCGCATATAAAAAACCAAAACTGAAATAATTTTAGGAGCCGCTTATTGTCAATTTATGGATATGTTATTCCCTGGCTCAGTACAAATGAAAAGAGTAAAATTTCGTACAAACTTGGAACATGAATATATTCAAAATTTTAAAATTTTACAAGCTGCATTTAAAAAAATGAATGTTGATAAAGTAAGTAAATTTATCATTTATTTCTATAATAATAACAATATCAATAAAATTAAATTATAAAAATTAAATCAAGCAATTAAACTTAAAATATTTATTTAAACTACGAGAAAGAAGAAGAATGAATAATTTTAAGTAATTTATTTAATTAAAAACTATTGTTTTTGTGAAAAATGTATGTTTTTAAAAATTCAAAATCAAAATAATAGAAATTTAAAAATGAAAATTAATAAAAAAAAAAACTACAAATTAAACAGTTCATTCTTCTTTTTTAATATGTGCTATAAATTAAATGAAAAACGAGGTAAAATATAATATTTTTAATTTTTGAATTTTAGTTATTTATAAAAATCTAATCAATTTTTAGTCATTCATTTATATTGTACTATGCAGTAAAGATGAAAATAAATCAATACTACTACATATTATACATTTGAATTATATTTGTATTAGGATAGAAATACAATGAAAATTTTAGTTATTTGTATCTATTTTTATTTAAAACAAGAAAAAAAAACAAAAAACAAAACGAAACAAAAATGATTTCTAATTTATTATTTAATGAAATTTAAAAAACAAAAAAAAAAACAAAAAAAACTGAAATATCTTAGATAATACCAGTGGATAAATTAATCAAAGGGAGATTCCAAGATAATTTTGAATTTCTACAATGGTTTAAAAAATTTTTCGATGCTAACTATGATGGTAGAGAATATGATCCATTAATTGCACGTGGTGGAATTAAATTGGGTTCCGGTGCGATACAAAATGATATGATGGGTGGTGTAATTGAAAAACGACAAATACAGCAACCGAGACCTACAGCAAGGACAACTACAACAACAACAGCAACAGCAAATACAGGCAGTTAGTCAATAATAATAATAATTTTTTTTTTTTTATAATTGCGAAGCAATTTAATGATAAATATCAATATTAACGCATATATAAATACATACATAATTAATTACATAATAGTATAAAAAAATTCTATATTATCATCATCGAACAAGCTAAAAAAACAAATCAATTTTTAGATTAATATATATGGAGCACGGTTTTTAGTACGACAACAAAATAATGTTTTTAATTTTCATATTCTTGGTTTTTTTTTTCTTTTATTTTTTTATTTATTTATTTATTTTTTTTTTGTTTTAGTTATAAATTCTAAAATCTAAATTATGAGCTTGTTGTTTCTCATTCTGTTATATTACTGATTTCGATATTTTACTTATATTTTTATTTGTTTGATAATTAATTTATTTTTACTTATTTATTTCTTTATTATTATTATTATTATTTTTTTTTTTTGATATACATATTTGTGTAAATGACTAATTTTTAAATGAGAATATGTTTTTATAAACAATTGTTATACAAAAAGAAATCACATAAATTACATGGATAAATTAAGCGCGTCATTTCTATTGACTACATTTACATACATATTTACATATAATATGTAGAAATTGGTGATGAATTATTTACATAAATATTAGGCCTAATAATAAGCAATAAACTAATGGTTGTGGTGAAATCATTTTGTACAGCTTATTAAAAAACAACAATCTCAATTTTTTTCTTCCTTTTTTTTTTTAATTTTTATTTAACGGTTAAATGATTTCTCTTTGTTTAACAAAACAATGTCATTTCATTTCATTTTCAGCGTTCATCTTTTATACATGTACATATTGAAGTTTTATCATCATATATTCTAATTGTTATAATTACCTGTATACGTATATATGTGTCGGTGAACAAAAAAAAAGAAAGAAAAAAAAACAAAAAATATGTATGCAAAATATCATCTCATGTTTTAAATTTTCAGATCATCTTTTTGTTTTTTTATATTATTTGATTTTAATTTTTATTGAAATTTAATTATTCAACATAATGAAATTATTTTTGTTTTTATAATCAAACATTGTCTTAATTGTAATTTACCAAATAATGAGAGCGGGGCCAATTGTAAATTTTGTTTTAAAGGAATTATTTATTTTTCTTTTAATTTTCATTCATATAAAATAAACATAATTTTTTTTTTTTAATATGATGAATAGCAGCACATTTTAATTAGTTTTGTTTGTTTTTTATTTTTAATTTTAATTTTTATTGTTTTTAGTTGGCTTTTTACTTTTTATTTTTATATTATTTTTCTTTTTGTTTTTTTGTTTACTTTTTTTATTTGACTTTCTTTTTTTCCCCATAGATAATTCTAATAGATAAACTAATCAAAGGTCGCTTTCAAGATAATTTTGAATTTTTGCAATGGTTTAAAAAATTTTTTGATGCTAACTATGATGGTAGAGAATATGATGCACTTGCAGCTAGAGACAATGCAGTGATGGGTTTTGGTTCTGGTTCTGGTTCTGGTTCTGGTTCTAGTTCTGGTACTGGTGCTGGAAAATCGATTGCACAAGCAACTACTAAAAAACCATTATCAGCGACTAGTTCAACTCGTAGTGTTTCAAAACCGAGTATGTTTTTTTGTTTCTATTTTGTTTTGAATTTAGTTATTTTCTTATTTATTTATTTATTTTTGTTTTCATTTTTTTAGTCCTTGGGATTTTCTTGTTTTTAGAAAATTTTAATTTTGATTTCGATTCTTTTCCGTTTCATTAGTGTTTGAGAATTTATTTTTAAATTGTTTGTTTTACTCGTAATGGCTTTAATTAACAAAATAATTTTTCCTTTTTATTAACAAACATTTTACTTATTTGCTATAAATTATAATAATAATAATGATAATAATAATTTAAATACTAATATTAGTTGTTGTATTTTGTTAGAATGTAATCGGAGTTTATTTTTAATTGTTTTCCCCTACCTTTTTTTTTTTATTAACAATTAGATAACTATTTTAACAATGTGATATTTTTTCTATAAAATTGTGTTATTAATTTATGATAGAAAGTTTTTGTTTTGTTAATGTATTTTACCTAAATATGTTTTAAAAAAACATAAAAAGAAAATATTATAAAAAAGGTCATTGATTTACAAAAGAATACGAAATAAAAAGCAATGAAATTTTTAAAATTTGTCTTCGCTTACTCATTCAAGGGTGGAGAAAATTTAATTTAAAAGAAAAAAAAAATGTATGAATTCCAATACATTAAATGTATATTTCCCTTGATTTAAATTTAATGTATGAAACGTATTCAAACGTAAAAATTCATTTAAAGTAAATTTTTGTTTTCCATTTGGTAGAAGCTGTAAGTGCCTTTTTTTAAAGTTTATCATTAACATTCTATAAACAATATTATATTAAAAAAAAAAAAAAAGCTTCGTGTACACAATATTCAATCTTTTTTTTATTTATTTTTTTCAATTTTCATTTTTTTATGTTTATTTTTCTTTTTTATTATTTCATAAGCATATTCATTACCAATAAACATCATCATTTTTTTATGTTTTCAATGAAAATTATGTTAACGTTCAAGCATTTTAAAAGTTCATTGTTTTCCTTCATTTTTTACTTTTTTTTAAATTAATTTTATAAATGAATTGCTTTTAAATCAAAGTATAATATTCGATTGTATTATTGTATTTTATATATATGTATACAGTTTAAAAAAAAAAAAAAGAAAATAATTTATACAAATAATATGATCATTTAAAGAATTTCCATAACAACACTTAAATTCTTTTAATGATGATATAATAATTGACATTGATTTTGATTTTTTAATTTTTTAAACATTTTTCTTCTTTGAAATCATTCTTTCTATTCCATTATAATCTTTGCTTTATTACTATATGCAAAATCATAATAATTTGCGTTTTTAATTTAAAATTTACAAAAATTGTATTTTATTAGATTTGTTAGTTAAAAAAAAAAAAATAATAAAAACAAAATAACAAGAAATTTTCTATTCGTTTCGTTAATTATCATAAAATATATTTTTATGAAATATTTAATTCTAATTTATTTATTTATTGTTGTAAATAATGTACATACTAGAGTTTATATTAAATTTAGTCTTTGAAAAAACAAGAAAACTTAAAAGTATTATTTGCATTTAAATATTAAAATTTTGAATGGAATCTATTTAGAAAATTTTAAGTTATAAATAATTTACATTATTTATTTTTATTTTTTATATTTGTAAAATGTTTAAATATGTATAATATGTTTTTATATCTATGTAATATATACATATGTTTTAAATTAAAAACGCAATTAAATGATTAACTTAAAATAGAGTAGAAACTTAATAATATTATTGAGAACGTAAATATTTAAATATTTTATTGTATATTTTTTTTCTTATTTTTTCATTTTATTTTCTTATTTTTTATTTATTTAAAAAAAAAAAAAAAAATTGAAAAAAAAATAGTTTCCAAAGTGCAACATAAATTGGCTACAGCTACACAAAAGACAGTTAGTAATGCTGCAAATAAAAAGCCCGATGTAACTAATAGTCAAGTTGCAAATCAACAAATTGAGGATTTATCGAATCAAGTATATGAAAATTTATTTTTTTTCTCCATTTTTTATTTTATTTTTTTATAATAAAATAAAAATATTATTAATTTTTGATTATACAGCTAATGGATATGAGACTGAATCTTGAAGGATTAGAAAAAGAACGAGATTTCTATTTTAGTAAATTAAGAGACATAGAAATTCTGTAAGTGAATATTACATGCACACATAAATTATAATTTTAACTAAAAATGGCACTGTTTTTGTTTTTTTTTTTAAATTAAATAATTTTTCTAGATGTCAAGACGCTGAAGAAAAGGAACCAAATCCATTAGTGCAAAAAATTCTTGATATTCTTTATGCAACAGAGGTAAATTTTAAATTCTTTGTATGAAGTCATATTCTGATTTTATTTCTCATTTCTTTTTTTATTAGGATGGCTTTGCTCCTCCTGATGAATTACAACCCGAGGAAGAAGAATATTAAAATAAAAATACTCTCAATGATAATTTAAAAAAAAGAAAAAGTCGAAAATACAATAAAATAAATACAACCCTCAAAATGAAAAAGAATAAGAACAATGAATTAAATAATGACATCATAATATTTGAATTTGTGCAAAAAAAAAAAAAATTAATAACAAAAGGAATTCCATCACATCACCAGGATTTCAATATATATATATATATAATTTTTTTTCTTTTAATTCTAATTAATATCATTTCTTATCAATACCACACACACACACGCATACATATTATATTACTCCCTTTGACAGTAAAATATTTAATTTTTCAATTAAAAAGAATAATTCAATTTACACGTTTTTTTTTTTTTTTTATCGTATTATATCTTGTTTCATCATTTCAATAATTTTTTATACATTAAATTTTACTCTTAGAAAATATTGCATATTAAAAAAAAACGGACAACAAAAAAGCAGAATATTTGTTTTTAAATAGGAATTTTATGAGTTATGTAAAGAAAATATATATATACATAACTTGTGCATATTGATTATATATATGTATTAAAAAGAAAATTTGACAACGAGATATAATAGAAAATAATTGTCATTGATTTAAAATTAATGTTTGATTTGAATAAAAAAAAAGAAAATATCTCCTATTTCATGTTCTTTTTTTTAACCTTTTACTTTTTGAACGGAGTTGAATATTTATAAGGCTAGATAAAGGGCAAATCTAAAAGTACGTCACTGCTTATTTAATGTTACATATATCCAATGTAATATGATTTTAAAATGAATGTTCCATCAAACAGCGATGCATTTTCAAATTTATTCATGACCCAGAGACTTTAAGGATTATTTAACGTAAGTATATGTATATAAATAAAGTGACCTTTAATTCCGCTTTATATTTAAATGCCTTTTGAACACGTACCTAGTTCACAGATTCCGTGAATGTAAATAATAATAATCAGTATTAATCGTGATTTTTTTTATTTTATTTACATTATTACAAAATTATATTTTCTTTTTATAAAGGAAAATAACAGCTAATATTTGTTTTCTATTATATATTAATACATATTTGAATTATTTAACAGCATTTTGAATATGTTCCTGTTTATGTGTACCATCACAAAAAGGACGATGTGATGTCTGTTTACAATTGCATAACCAATATGAACCACTCTTTTCTACTGTAAAACGTACTGGCCTAAAAATAAGTGTATTCATAAGTAGAACTAACAAATCTCTATATAAAGAATTTATTTAAATTACCTTTGTTTAATTTTTAAAAATGTATTTTTATGTGTCCCATCACAAAGTGGTTGACTTTTAGATTTTCCACATAGACACCAAGAATATAATTTACCTATTAATAAAAATTCTTGAATTTACTATGTACTAAAAATTAACTAATGAAATTTTTTTTTACCTTTTTCTAATTCTAATTTAAATGGTTTTTTGTCGTATATAACACCATTTTCTTGTTGAAGATGTGCACTTTGTGTTGATTCTAGAAGATTTTTTGGTATACCTTCTGTTGAATATTTCATCTAAAATTGAATTGAATTTATGTTAAGTATATTATATTTTTTAATACTGAACATTTAAACGAAGTTTTTTTATTTACTGTATTAATTTTTATTTTTCCATTTATAAAAGTCCTTGAAATACCTCTGAACATATTTATTATTATTTATTTGAAAATGTAAGGGTTTAATTAAATTTTAAAATGAATTAGATCCTACCGACACAAATGTAACAATAAAAATTTAACTAACATCAAATCAACTCGAATTGCTGATTTCAATTTGTTTCTTTTTTTACAAAACAGATCATAACATAACCACACTTTTTAATATTTTGATTAATTGGTTTTGGTTATTTTCATTTCATGTTATAGCATTGCCAGAATTCAAAAATAAATTAAAATTTGTTTATTCTGTATAAGTTGGAGCAGTAATATTTCAGTTAACAGTCAAATGAAAAAAAAATATGTAATTAAACATAGAAATTACTGGAATTACTGGAATAATAGAAACATGGAATTACAAATAAACAATTTTTATTTACTTCTTTTTAAGTATCCAAATTGTATGCATTTTAACGGAACTAAGGATGCTAATGAAATGATGAAAGCTAGTACGTCTTAAAACCAATATAACTAATAAGACATTATTTTTGCATACCTATAGGCGGTTATATAAAAACAAAAATATATAGAATTTAATAATGACGGAATAATATATGACAATACATAATAAAAACGAACATACATGATAAAAACGAACAAAAATGTTCAAGTCATTAGGTCAAAAATCAAAATTGATCAAAACAAATTTCTTTTTTTCTAGAATGGAACTTTTATTAGAAACGAATGAGTGCAAAAATAAAAATGAAATGACGTTATGATTATGATTATGAGGGTATACATAAATAAGAACAGCACCTTGTAGAGATCAAATATAAATTTGTTTTTTAACCATAGTCATATGTATGTACATATTTCAAATCGATGCATCTCCATATCCTTTTTCATTCAGTTTGAATAAATTCGTTTTTTTTTTTCTGTCATTTTCTAATGGCCAGATTTCTGTATTTTATACACAAAACAACAAAAATCACATGAGAGCAACATAAATCATAAATATAATTTGGGCAATATTTTTATGTTTCATAAGAAAGTAGTTGATTGTGCTTCAAAAACGCATATACATAAATTCTCTTTGTATTAATTTTGTATCAGTGGTATCAGTTGCAGTTTGCACTTTGCAGTAATAGTTTAGTTGTATTGCCTTGGTTGTAACTGTAATAATTACCGAATTTCATTAATTCCTTTGATGTCCTTCCTTATAAACGGTTTCTACTATACATCCTTTTGTTTCAATCACAGATTATTATGAAAATGGATAAATTTCGATTTAAAAAAAACAATGAAAAACACAATAAATTATTAATTACAATTTATTACAAAACAAATACAGTTAATGTAATTTTTATGTATACATGTATATATTAATATATAATTTCTTAATTATTTATTTTATATACTATATATATATATTTTTTTTTTTCTGTTTTATTTCAAAATAGAATTTCTCTTAAAAATTAAAAGTTATTAAAATTATTATTATTAATATATTCAAATAAACATTCCATACATATGTAAACAGATAAAATAAAAATTTCTTTTGTATTTGTATTTAGTATTATTTATTTATTTTATTTTTTTATTTTTTTATTTCAAAAGTACACAAATTCATGTCTTTTGTTTCTTTGAAAATTTTACAATTCATGTAAAACTGGTGGTATTCATAAACCTTTAAACAAAAATACAATTTCATTATATTATATGGTACATACATATAAGATTTGATCAATATAACATAGAAGTTTTTTTTTTTTTAATTTTACATGTATGTATGTTATATATGCGTTTTTTTTTCTTTTTATTATTAATAACTAACAAGAACATTGCAAATAAAAATAAAAGAAAAGAAATAATAATAATAATGATAATAATTAAAAATAATGTAAAAGTAAGAAACTGTATTAAAAATAAAAGAAATTATATAAAATAATTAGTACACATATAACATACGCTAGATATTTATGTGTGTATGTAGTTTTATATACAATATGATGTATATACAATGGATGTAAATATATTTGTTTTTTCTTTTTGTTTATTTTTTAATTCTTTTTTTTTTTTTTTTAAATATTATGCAAACGATATGTGTTTATGTATTGAAATATATTTAATGCATTTAAATTTATGCAATAGTACAAATTATGTATACACGTTTTAGATTTAAAATTATTATAAAATAGAAAATATACATATATAGTATGTTTAATATTTTATGCATTCTATTTATTTATTTATTTTATTTTTTGTTTTACTTAAAAACAAAAATCATTTTTATATTTTATTTTTAATTTATATATTTTTTTTTTCTTTTAATTAAAATTTTTAAATTTAAAATTTTGTAGTATTTTTCCATTTTTATTATTTTCATTATTCTCTATACAAAAACAAGAATCATTTATGATAACACACATTTAAATATAAACATTTATAATTTTCTTTTGTATAATTTTTCAAAAAAATTCAATTTACACTTTTATTTTTTTTTTTTTTTTAAATTATTTAAAAATATTTTCATTATATTTTTTAATTAGAAAAATTTACATACATGTAAAATATTTCATCCGCATTAAGATAATAAATAAAAGCATATATACGTAAGTATATGTACATATATATTTTCATTTATTTTTATTATAAATTTCATTGAATTCAGCTTTTTTCATGTGTTTTATGTTTAACGCTTTTATAATTTCTAATTTACCAGTTTTTGGATAAATTTTTTAAAAATTTAATTTTAATTATTATTTTGTTTTTACTGGTTATTTTCAAATGTGTTGTAAAAAATTTTCCCTCCCAAAAATACACGTATTATTATATCAACATTTTTCTTCAAACCAAAATTTCATTTTCATATTTTTTTAATTTTTTTTTTTTTTAATTTCAAAAATTAAAAAAAAAAATCTAAGCATATAATTTAATGTTACAATTTATAAATGAAAAAAAAAAAAAAAAAAAAATATAATATTCTAAATAATTTACTTTTTTTTTGTGTTTTTCTTTTTTGGTATTTTCTGTAAATAAATGTTTTAGTATAAAATCTCGTTTTTACGTTCATTTGTATTGTTCTACACATTATTCCTTAATTTTTTCAATTTTATTTTGCTTATTTTTATTTTATTTTATTTTTTGTTTTTTTTTTTTTTTATTATTTTGCTTTTAAATTATTATTATATAATTAATTAAAAATATACATGAACAACTCAAAAATATTTAATATATAAATAGTATTTATTAGTACAATATATAGGTACATACATATACATATACATATAATTTTCAAGAATACCATATGTAAAAATGTATTCTTGTTAACATTTATATATGTATAGTATTTATGTATTATATTCATGGATAGACATAATTTATATATACTCCTATTACAAGACACATTCAATATTACAACATCAATAATACACAATTATTATGTATTTATATATATAATAAAAATAGGTAATATATATTATTTGTGTTTTAAACATTTTCATTATTTAATTTATTTAATTTTTTTTTTTTTTTAAATTTTTTAGGTATCAATTTTTCATTTTTTTTATTTTATAAAAAACATTTATTTAAAACATATAACATTCTTTTATTTATTCTTTTTTTTTTATTATAATTTTTTCATATAGTAATATAATACACAAACTTTGGTGTAGTTTACAAAAAAAAAAAAAAAAAACAAAAAAACAAAAAAAAAACGGAAAAAAATTAATACATTATTTTATTTATTGTTTATTATTATTATTTTTATTTTAAGCAATTTTCTTTTTCTTTTATTTCTTTATTATTATATTATATTTATTTATTTATTTTATTTATTTTTTGTTTTAAATTTTATTTCCGTTACATAAAATTCATTTTTATTTTATTTCATGCATTTTATGAATATCAAATTTTTTTTTTCTCAAATTATTATATAATCACACTGAATTGGTTTAAGCCTTATCATACAAAATTGAGTTTAAGAAGTCTTTACTTCAATAAACCTCAATGGTTAGCAAACCACGTTAAACTGTAGGTGCGCTTATGATAAATCTGTTGTAAAAAGAATTATCAGTATTCAGTAATGATGGATGATCATTAGGCTTTGGCTCACATCGAGCTGTTGCAAATTTCAAGGACATGTTTGTATATGTACGTATTATATAACTCAATATAGGGCAATAAACAAGATAGAATTTTTATCAAATACAAATACAAAAAATTTAATTTTTTTAATTTAATTTTTACTTATAATTGTTTTTATTTTTATTTTCAATTTTTAGGTATATATAAACTCAAAAAATTAAATTTATTACGTACTTTTAATTTAAAATATTTCATTTGGTATAATATATTAATGCATTTTGTTCATATAATGTAAATTTAGTAATTAAAAATAATTTCATAAAAAGAGCTGTTTTTATTTACTAATAAAAATATTTAATCAAAAACAACAAATAATTTAAACTAAATGTTTTAATATATTTTTTTTTTTGTTTTTACAATTCAAATGATTTTAAAAAATCGTAAACAATTAATTATCGTTAATTATAAAATTTTGATTATTATTTTTTTTTTAATTTCTAAATTAATTAAAATATAAATCTACAAAAAGAAAACAAAAATTAAAATTAAATAAATCATTTTAATTAATTAAAATTTTTATGTTACTTATTGTTTTTCGTAATTAATTTTTGTTAAATTAAAATGATTACTTTAAGAAAATGTATTAAATTATTATTATTTGTTTTTTGTTTTTTTTTTTTTTTTAGTTATTTATTTTTGTTTATTTTGAGGAACACGCACCAAAGACAATACTACTTGTATATTTATATACATGCATATACAATATCAAGGACATATATCAGATACATACATATAACATTATAATATATGTGATATATGTCTTTAATAACATATATCTATCACAATTTGTTTTTAATTTAATTTTTTTTTTTTTTTTTAAATTTTATTTTACTTTTTTATATATGTATTTATTATTCATTTTATTATTGTTTTTTATACATATTGTGTACATGTATGTATGTTATGTATTTATTAATAAATACAAAATATATAACATTCATAATATATGTATGTATGTACTTTCTTTTCAAATAATTTTCTCTCTATTCTATTCATTTCTCTTACAAATATACTAGAATTTCAAAATTTCTTACCAAATCCTTTATTATTTAAATTTTTATTTTATTATATTTAACTATACAAAATTTCATAAAATATTTTATTATTATTATTATTTGTTAAAGAATTTAGTTTAATAGGTTCTTTTGTTAGTAAAAAAAAATATATGCGTTTATGTACTTTTATTTTAGTTAAAAAAAAAAAAAAAAGAAAGAAAAAAACAAGAAGAAAATTTAGAAAAGGTAAATTTTTTCGATAATATTATTGAAGCCATCTCACATATCAGTCTTTTTATTATATTATAACGACAAAAATTTTAAAATTTTTTATCCATTCATTTTTTTTTTCTTTTCATTAATAATTTTTTTTAATTTTTGTTTTTTTTTTTTCTTCTTTCTTATGAATTATCAAGAATTTAAAATTAAAAAAAAAAATCATTAAGAAAAAATAAAAAATAAATAAATTTTCATCAAATTTTTTTGAAAACACACATTTTGTTTTATTTAATTTTTTTTTTGTTTTTACTTTGTTTTGGCAGTAATTAAAAATTTCTTTGTTTTTTGTTTTTCTATTTCTCTTTTTTAACCTTATTTATTTTTAATTATTGAGATTTTATCTTAATTTTAATAATTAGAAATTTTGTATCAAAACAAAAAAAAAGTCCACTGCATATAATATAATAAAAATAAAAATAAAAACCACAAATAATATTTGAAACAAATGGAAAACAATGTGAGTATAAAGTATGTACGTACATACATATATAAAAAAATAGTAGATGTTTTCATTTATTTTTCAACTATTGTAAGTACGTATACAATTATAATATTGCTTAATATTTCAATTATATACAAACGTATGTAAGTATGCATAATATGCACATCTACTTATACATACTTACATTTGTACATATTTATGAAATATAAAATTTGAAAAGACAAAATAGAAATTAAATAAAAAAATAAAATTAAAAAATAAAATTAAAAATCAAAATTTTATTTTTTATTCTCTCACTATTGTTTGTTTTTCATTGTTGTCTTTGTTGATTAATTTTTTTTTTCTTCTTTTTATTATTTTGTCTTATAAAATAATAATTTGGTACTATGTACAAATATAGAGGATGTACATACATTTGAATGTAAAATATAGAAATTAAGAAAAAATGATTAAAAAAAAAACTGAAAATTGTTCAAATCAAATAGTCCTTTGCAGTTTACAGATTTTGGCTTTTTCATAACAAATTACTAAAAAAGAAAAAAAAATTGTTTTCTTCTTTTTTTTTTCCTGTTATGCTTTATTTCGTAATATTTATGGAAAACTTTTGAATATGTATACACTTTGTGTGTTTACATATGTACATGTATGTATGTATATAAATTCTTTCTCGTACGTTTAATGTACAAAATTTTTAAATACAAAATAAAAAATAATGAATTCAAAATTTATAGTGTTCATCATTAAATTTAAGCATAATGTGTGCAAAAACAAAAAAAAAACATTTTGACAATATGATTAATCATAGCCAGAGGAATGCATTCTTAATTGATACATTCGATGCTTACAAAATGAATTGAAACAGTCAAATCCATTAAAATGAATGCAATATTACAAATTATGTATGCGTGATTTAATTTAATTACATTCTTCTTTTTTTTTTTGTTTTTGTTTTTGTATGTGAATGTAAAAATATTGAAAATATATCTTTGTATGCTCAGATCAATTGAAAATTTCGAATAAAATTAAAGAAAAGCAAATACACATACATACATTGCATATACTGTGATTTACTTACAGTTGATGAATATTAATGCTATATGTCCTATACGGATGAACCAATGTATGAATATAGATAATATGATGTTATGAAATTATATTTATTTATTTACTAAATTGTATTCATTTATATGCATGTATGTATGTATGTATGTACGTAAAATACTTATAACAAAAAGTGAAAAAATGATTAAAATTATGAACATATTTAATTAAATCACTGGCCATTCGGTAAATTATTGTTGCTTGCCGTTCCTTTTAATGCTTCTAGTTTTGATGTAGGAGTTGTAATTATATCACCAGCATTTGATCGACTTCTTGTAACTAGTAATGGAGTTTTTGGTTTAGGTGTTTCAGTTAATTTAATTTTTACACGACCGGTTTCTGGTGAATAAACTGGACTGTATCTGGATGGTCGTGGTGATGACGAATGATAACCTTCTCCTTCATCACCTGATGATGGCTTAGATTTTGGTGGTGGGTATGCACCAAATTTATATTGATGTACAGATTCTGATGGCTTATAACCTTTTCTATCAACTGGCACTGGTTTTCCTTCTTGACCAATTTTCGGTGATGTTTCTGTAGATCCTGGTATATTTGGTCTTTGTGCTGTACTATTTGGAATATTATTGTTGGATTCAGTTTGATGTGTCTTAGATTCTGGTGGTTCTTTTTCACGTATTGAATTTAAATTATCATTGCTTTTCTTAAGTAGAGGTTCTTGTGCTTTTTTATCATTTCCTTGTATATCGTATGGCACATTTTTACCGTTGGCACTTATTGGTTTAGCTAAATCTGCTTTTGTGCGATCACTAATTAATGGTGCATGCTCTGCAGCACCATTCTTATGAATTGGCTTGCCAAGATTCTTTTTATCCATATCAATCAATTCAGTTCCTTTTGGATTTTCAGCATCTGCGTCGCGTCTATGACGTCTAGCTCGATTACGTTTAATGGCAACATATAAAATAAGCACAACTAAAATAATGAGAATAATGCCAAGCAAAATATACGTATTCTGATTTTCGCCTGAACTAGCTTCGGCAACATCGTTAGGATCTTCTTCGGATGGAACTTTAATGCTTTCTTTTCGAACTTCAGTACTTTGATCACTTTCAAATGGTGCATGAGTTGCTACGGCTTCATTTTTCTCAAATATTACTGGAACAATTGTAACTTCTGACACCTCTTCAGGTTCTTCTGTAGGAGCTTCCGAAACGTATTCTTCAGTTGTAGCAGTCGGAAATTGTACGATACCTAATCCAGTACCAAAAATATCTCCAGGAGATACTGTTGTCGATGATGCGTTCAAAGTAAAATTATCTTCATTTTCATCTATAAAATTCACGATAGATTGTTTCTCTACATTATCTTCTGATACTTCTTCTGGTTTTATATTTTCTTCTGTAGTTGAACTTGAAAAATTGGTATCAATGGAGAAAATTGTAGGAAATGGTCCTAAACCACTAGCTTCTGAATCGTCTACATCATCAGTTTCATTTGCATTAATATTAGAATTAAGTTCACTAACGGAAGTATTTTCGGAAATGATATTTTGATGATCTGTAATGGCAGCCTCAGACGATGACTGTACATTTGCGTTATTCGATGGTGGTATAATATCTTCTTCATTTCCAGATCCTTCAACATCAGTCTCATCTACAGCTTTTAATTCACTCAATTTTTTGCCATTCTTATCATCAATTGGTAGATAATCTTTACCCAATTCTTCGAATTCTTCTTTTTCGTCAGATAAATTTTCATTATTATCATCATCAGTAATTGTTGCATCATCAGCTAACATTAATTCATTTTCATCATCCATAAAATCTTTTAATTCTTCATGTTGATCGCATACATCTGATTGACGTACTTGTAACCATGATTTACCTTTAACTTCAATTGGATGTGCACATTTAATATGATTATTAGTCCATACATGATTATTTTGTAACCAATTACGAATTTCTAATGTTTCACATGAACAATGAATTTTATTACCAGTTAATTCAAATGAACGTAAATATTTTAAATTTTTCAAATCAATTGGTAAATATGTAATATCATTATATGATAAATCCAAATATTTTAAATGCTGTGGTAAATTATTTAATTTACCAGATGTAACATGATTATGGCTTATATTCAATTTTTGTATACGACGACCAAATCGTCCAATCTCTGATAAATGATTATACGATAAATCTAAATCAATTAAATCTTTTAATTTTTCTAAACTATTTGTTATTCGTGTTAAATTATTATTAGATAAATCAAGTGAATGAATTGATAAATTTCTTCCATCTTCTTTTAGACCATCAAGGCCATAACATTTTGCATGTGTTTGTAAACGATTTTTATCAATTACAATTGCAGAACATGTACATTGTTCTGGACATAAATAATCATTTCCTGCAACAACTTTTAAAATTATAAAAATCAAAGATAGATTTATGATGAAATTCATTATTTTGTAATTATTCTCAAACATTATTAGAGTATGTGTGTGTATTTTTTCTTTTTGCCTATATTTTTATTAAAATGTTTTTGGACTGCTCTTTATCTGAAAATAAATAACAAATTAGAAAAAAAAAACAAATTAAAAATTAATTATTTGCATTAAAATACAAAATAAAGGAAGAATTTTTACTTATCGGCGTATCATTTTAAGGCATAAATGAATCTATGTATTTTAATTTTACTAATATACCATGAATTATTTTTGCATCATAAATCAGTAATATTTTGTATTATGTATTGCCATTATTGTTCTAATTCTAGACACAATCTATACTCTTTATACTAATTATATGCAATTAAGACCTTATGGAAATATGAGGAGAATAATGAATGTTTTTTTCCTTCTTTTATAATTTCTAATTAGAGTGTTTCACGAATGGTATTACAACAATCCTTAAAGTTTTCATACAATATTAGATGAAGTTAATGAATATCAATACATAGTAATGTAAAATTGTACCACTTTAAGTAAACGCCATAAAACCTTAAGTGCACATTATTAGTATATAGAGTATAAGGTCTTATGGCGATTATTTAAAGTTTTACCATTTTACATCACTATGTATTGATATTTAAAAAATTCATCTGATATAATAATAAAATCTTTGTAGATTGTGGTAATACTGCTTGTGAAACAGTCTATATAGTTTGTCTACTAATTCGATGCATTTGAGGTTTTGAATATCAATATAAAATGATGTATCTTATGTTGTTTTCATAAGACTTTAACTGCATATAATTGATTGATAAAATATAGAATTATTTAGATATTTTGTGGTATTAATCAATTTGAATTTTTAAAATAATATAATTTTCTGTTATTTGTTTTTTGAATCTGTTAAATCTTATCAATTATCACTTTAGATATTGTGTAATCTATTTAATAACATACTTATGTGATTCGTTGTTATTCAAAAAAAAAATTTTTTTTTTGTTTTAATTTAAGAGTACATATTATATTAATTTAGTAGTTATACTTAAATATTTACAATTTAAATTATTTCATATGTAATAATCAATTATTACAAGAAATAAAATAAAATATTTTTTATTATAATTATAATGTAGTGTAATTATATTTAATGCAATGGCATATCATTATTATATATGCACGCTAACTATGTAATATTATGATGGTGTGTAGGTAATTTACACACACATTATAATTATACATTCAATTCAAGTAAATATAGACCTAACAAAAAGGCATTATAAATTATTCATTTGATGTTTACATATACGTATGCATTACAGTAATGCACGTATTAAATACTTAATCTTTGAACTTTGGAAATTTTTAAATCATGTATTATAAAATCATGTATCAAAAATTATAACAGCTTATCTTTTATTTTTTTTTCTAATTAGTCATTTTTATCAATGATAAATTTAAGTTTGTAATTAGTATGTACTTTAAGCAAAAAAAAAAAAAAAAAAATTTACTATATACATGTAGATCAACAGGAATTTGTATACGGACACATACAATAACACAAGCACGCATATTTAAAACAAAGAGAATGTAATCCATTATTATTAGATAATGATTATAATTTGAATTGATAAAAGTCTATATTGTATATCGTGTAATTAAAATTACATATAAAACATTTGCAAAAATAATTACTAAACAAAAAACCAAAAGCAATAGTACATGATTATATATATGTACATATACACAGGATGAATCAATTGAAAAGAGAACAAAATCTAAAGTGCTAAAGGCACAGATTTAATTACTTAAAGATAACAAGTAATTTTTCTTAATTATTTATTTATTCATTTTTATTTTTATTTTTTATTTTTTAAAGCTTGCATAAACACAACTACTTGTATTGTTAGAAAAAAACAAAAATTAAATAATGTACACATGCCATACATATACAACTAAATTATGCATGTGTATAATAGTACATATCCGTAATTTTATTTATTCTATTTTATTTTTAAATTTTGAAAGATTACAATTTTATTACTACTTTTGTTTTGTTTTTTTTACTTTTATTTTTATTTTTATTTTTTTTTGTATTTATTTTTTGAAAAAATTTTTATAAAGTAAATAGATGGATTTTCCCTTAATTTTGTATATAAATTGAATATCAATTTAAAGATCAAAAATGATTTAATTCATTAAAATAACAAAAATAATAAAAAAAGAATGTGTAATAAAGAGAAATAGTAAAAATAGAAGAATATATCTCTAATTTTAATGATACATATTAAATACATTTATTACAATCTGTATTTGTCATCTTTGTTTTCAATTTTATATTATATTATATTTCAAATTAAAAAGAAAATAAATAATGAATTATATTACTTAGAAAAAATATAACATTGTTTTTTTTTTTAATTTATTTTTATTGAAATTATCTTTATATTTGTAATTATTTTATTATAATTACATGTTATATGAACTACTTGTATATTTAAGTATTTGCATACAGCATAATTTAATGAACACATGTAGTAAATTATATTATACTTCATTTTTTTAAATATTTTCATTACATGCATTTTTTTTGCAGGCATATGTGTCTCTTTTCTTTTTTCATAATTTCTAATAAAAGTGTTTCATGAGCAGTATTACCGTTACCACCAGTCTTAATACACTCATACGGCCGCTCTTTTTACAGCGTTTCGCTATAACGGCCTTTTTGTTTTATGACACTTTTTCGATTAACGGCCCAAAAATGTTTCGTTATACGGCTAAAAATGTGTAAAAAAAATCAATATGCATATGTTTTATGCGCCTTACTGCGTTCGTCATTGTTACTTTAGTGTTTTTTTTGAATCAGGCCAGTCCACGACAACGAAAAGTAATGATGGTATCATATCAGAAGTTGCCAATTCTACATCTTTATGTTCATCAGATTAGATCAGTTTCTAAAACTCGTTATACGGCTTTTCGTTTTACAGCCAACTTTGCCGGAACGTATCTAGGTCGTAAATCGAGGTATGAGTGTATTTTCGTACAGTATAAGACTATAAGATATACTTTTTTAATATCAATATACAATAATTTAAAATGGTACTAGTTTTCGTAGTTTCCATAAGGCCTATAGTGAAAATGTTTAAAAAATGAAGTATAGTGTAATATTATCCGCAATATTACATACATATGTATACGTATTTACATACTTATGTATATGTTAGTATCTAGGAATAGAATAAAAGTAATTAAGTATTATTTTATTATAAGCATATTGATGAGTTTCAAATATTGAGTACAAATATGGTAATAAAAATTTATCAAATTAAAAAAAAAAAAAGACAAATAAATAAATACAAAGGTTGTTGAACTTGAATCATCAATTTTATATATGCACATGTATTGATAAACAAAAAAAAAAAAAAATGATTAAATACATTTTTTTTTTAAATTTCTAACTGATATGAGCACAATTAACATTTATTTGAACATAAATATAATGTTTTTGTACATAAAATTAACGGATTTTCACGTTTTATTGCATATACATGCAATTAATAAGCTTTTAATATCATCATCATTATCATGCAATTTAATTTCAAATCATCGCATAAAATGTATAAAAAATTAAAAATACGAAATAATCAAAAAATAAAAAATAAATAAAAAATTAGTATGTTATTTTTTTTTTTTTAACTACATAAAGTATAATATTTTACATAAAAGTTTTATGTTTTTGTTGATTGTTGCTTTTTCTTTTTTTTTTTTTTTCTTTTTTCATATTTTTGTTTAATTTATTATGAATATGTGTACTTTACTATATACATGAAATTCAAAATGAAATCTACGTACATTCAATTGTACCTGTATAAATGATAATAACAACTCATGATAATGATCATGATTTGTTGATATAATGATGAAATCGATAATAAATATAAAAACAAAAATAAAATTTATTTTACGTGTATGTACAAAAGATATATAATATGTACATACTATTTGATAAAACTATAGATAAATACATATTATGAATATCATGGCAAACTTTGATTATCTTTCAACACTTTGGTATCTTATCTTATGTTGAATTTTTATATTATCAGTTAGAATGGCATTTAATTTTTTTTAATGAAAATAACAACGCTAACATATATATATGGACATATGCACAATTAAGTGTGAATATGTGTATGTACGTATGGTATACCTATATATGGTATAATATAGTAAGAAAAATTTATCATTATGACACTCGAAATTAATCAAAATGATAGTATTGTATTTTTAAGGAAAAAAAAAAAATATTTTTTCCATTTAACTGTTCATTCAAAATTGTATACTTGTAACGACTTACATATACCTACTATGTTGTAGTACCTATACGTTATGTATGTTTGATAAAAGCAAAAAAAAAAATTAATTTTTTTATTATAAACATATTTTTAACGGGGTATCAATTGCCATAATAAGAATCAATAAATAAACATTAAAACAAAAAAAAAAAAAAAAAAAAAAAACAAATTAATTTACTTGTAAATTATTAATTACAAAAAAATGTCGGTATGATGTTGTGTTAGTTTTGCAATTTTACATTTTAATTAAAATAAGAAATTCTATGAAGAAAATTTTAGTAAGTACCTAGTTAAACTTATTTAATAGCTTATTGGTATGTGTTATTTTGAATTTTTGTAAATATGATATAAACTTTTGAGTATAATTCCTTTATAATATTCAAAAGAAATATTCTGTAACTATCATTTTATAGGTATCTATTATCTACTTTATGCTCTGCTAGTGTATACCTACATACATATGTACGTATAGGTATATGAAATAAAAATTTATTTTATTGTAAAAATGAAAATTTTAAAATAAAAGAAATGTAGGTATGTAAATTTAAAAGTACATAAGTCATTGACATTTAAAACAATTAAATTTATTTATTTATTCGTTTTATTTATGCTTCATTTTCTTTAGATTTTAGATTTTTATTTTACTTGAAAATTATTCATAATATGTAAAGTACAAAGATATCTAAATTTTTAAATTTTTAATACATGAATTTGTTTACATATGTATATATGTATGTAATGTTCATTTTTGTACATACATACATACTTATGTTTACATAACTCACATCATGTATACGTGTTCACAGTATTCAATTAAATATGTTATATTTAAAAATAACTTTTATTTGTACCTAAATGCGTATAGGTACCTATCTACATATGTATGTACACATGTAGTATGCAAGTACATAATATAGGTATGTTCTGTATATTATGCAAACTACCTATATCAAATATAAAAATAAAAACCTTAAAGTTACCCCATTTAAATATGTCAATTCAGATATTAAAATTTATCTAAATCCAAAAGAGTTTGTTCCGTTTAATAAATCTGCATATAAAATGATTAAGCACGTGTCATGCAATTGTAGTTTAGTCGCTTTTTTTTTTAAACATAAAAACAATATGCAGATTATGTACATCTACTTGTATATAAATATAAGTTTTATATAATTTATTTTTTTAAACTACAAATTTATTCTTGATTTTGCATTTCAATTTAAATATTTGTTTTTTAAAAACGATATTAAACGCAAACACCTATGAATATTATGTACATATGTACAGCATATAATACATGTATGTATAACTTAAAATTTAAGAAAAATAAAACATAATACATACAGTGCTAGACAGAAGTGAAGGCACAGTTGTAGTTTTGAAAGAAATATCACAATATCTCGTCAATTAAAAAGATTTTAATTCAAAGTAAAAACATTTTGTTTCATCTGACGATACTTAATTATCGTACGTTGAAACTAATTTTCTATTGTTTTTACAAATTACTAAAAAAATTAAAAATTTTCAAATAGCTATTTGGGTTGGACAAAAGTAAAGGCACACATAGATGTTGTATAAAATTCTATGATAAAAAAGGTTTTTTTACCAATGTTTAACATCTATTTACATAGGTATCATTTTTGACGTATTACTTCTTTTAGTCGGTTTGGAACACACTAGACCAATTTATAAGCCATATCTTGGCCTATTCTTTCCAATTCTTCCAATAATACAATTTTGAGTCCTGTTTTAGTTGACGTATACTGTAAGGCTATGTCAATCATGAGCAGCAATTGCAGGAACAACAGGACGAAGTTGATATACAATTTTGACCATAATTCCTAGGTTAAAAAGAAGGAATTATGTTGAAAATAGTGGTAAAAATGGTATTTTAAAACTTTTAACTTTAGGAAAGGATAAAGGAATATTGCGGGGGGTTAACAAGGAACCGAAAAGTCGACATCAGGATTAACGTCTATTGTTGAAAAGAAGTATGGAAGGAAATCAAGTTCAAAAACCATGCGTCGTAGATGCCTTTACAAACAATTAAAATTTTGTATAAAAATTAACAGAATGTCAGGTTATAACAAAATCTACTAACTACGACCAGAATAGCCCTGAATAATAATAATAATTATTATTTTTTTATAATGACAATTGAATATTATCGAAGAATAAACACAAACAAATTGAGTTTTATAGATTTCATTTAGGATGCTTATCAAACATATACGTAAGCATGTACGTATTTAAGTACTGCATCATGTTGCATAAGAATATATTATATATTTACTGTGAATGCATGCTATATAAAATGCAAAATCAAATTTGAAAGCAACAAATCAACCTATCAAAAAATAAAAATTTAAAAAAAAAAAACGTTGAACAAAAAATAGAGTACTTTATCCATTCATAAAAATACGTATTGTGTGTCTATAAAGAATAAAAATGTAAGAGATACAAAAAAAAAAAAAAGAAAATACTCGTTTATAATTTATTTATCTATATATGTACATACTATAAATGGACATACATATGTATGTATACATGTGTACATATAAATTTCCAAAGCATATGTACTAATAGTAATTTTCTTCACTTCTATTTTCTTGATTTAAAGAAAAAAAAAAAAAAACATGTGTGTACATACAAATGTATTATAGTGACAATGATAATAATTACAACTGATAAAATATGATGAATCTTTAAAAGTCGTTTGATAAAAATGTCTAAATACTTGACTGCATTTATTACACATGCAATTCAATCGAGTAAGCATATATACAATTATTGTTTTATGTATTATAAGATATATAATATAATCTGGTATAATATATACTATATACCTAGTTTATAATATATAATACAGTTTAAATCATTTTAAATCCAAATATAAAAAAAAGCAAAAAAAAAATTTAATGATATAACATAACTTAAGCAATAAATATAAGGATATAAGTAAGTAAAATATCCGTATCTGTACATAAATATCTTTTTTTGTATGTAAATGTATGTAATTTTTTGATTACTGTAGAAACATCATATACATATAGTATGGTATGCATGAACTTATTTGAACATTTACAATTTATGTATGTATATAAATTATGTACAAACGTACTTATAGATGATACATACATGTATGATAAATGCAACACAAAATTTAAATTCTATTAGCTACATACGTTGATATATATATACAAACTATTCTTGACAAATTGAAAAATATCTCCACATAAATGACGAATGTATGTTTAATGTTTATAGTTATATACATATATTAGTTATGGTTATGTTATATGCACATTGCACACTACGTACAGCATGTATGTACTTACATATGTAATGTACTGTAATTTTTTTATTTTAATTTTCAAATAAATGATTGCACAATATTCTCATTTTAAACACATATTACTTATATAATTTATATAGATATGTTCCTACATGTTATGTAGAAATGTAATAAATCAAATATGAACATCATATGTATGTATGTTTATATTATTGCATGTGCGATGCATTTGCATTAAAAAAATGTATATGTATACACTTTATATAGATGCATTTATATACAATATACATACATATATACATACGTACACGTAAGTAAAGAAAATTGAATTCAAGTAAAGTACCATATACGTATGTATACTTTCTTACATTATTATATCATATACTGCATTGAATGTTTGTTTGTACATTATAAATATAATGTCTAGTCTGAAGTGTGAATTGATTTCATTTTCTTATTTTATTTTTGTACATCATATGTACATACATACATATGTGTGTATATTTTATTATTTGAGAAAAAAAAAAACAATTTTATATCTGTTATTATGTAATCCAGTATTATTCAATATAACAACATCAAAAGTATATTTTTTGTATTTTTGTTCAATTTGCTAATTTATAGGTAGTACATACATACATGTGTATGTAATCCGCATTGCTGTATATGCATATGCACAAATATGAATATATGTACACATATATGTGTATATTTAACATACTATATATGTACATATATATATGTACATACAATATGATCGAATGTGTGATGAGCCATGGAACATTAGAAAAAAAAATCAATTTAAAATTATGTATTTATCGTACATACATATGTATGTAGGTAAAAAAACGTATACCTACGTATAATAAAGCCATACCACTATTATATATTTATGTGTGTATGTACACACATAAAAAATATAATTTTTTTAAATTGTAGAAAAATTTTCATAAAATGATTGTTTTTGTTTTTTTATATATATGAACAAATAGATACACATTATCTTATCAGTATTGTTACAATTCTCATTGTAATCTATTCATTATATGTATACCTATCTGCCCAATTTTTTAAATTAATTTAAAGAAATTCTTCAAAAGTTTCCACATATAGATTTTAATTGATAAAATTTTTGTAAATAACATAAAGATTTAGTTAACAAACGTATGTACCTATGTACATACATTTCTTTAATTCAATATAGAAAATATACAATTAAAATAATAATAGAAAAACAGTCAAGTTGATATTTTTAACATAAGCACCCTGTTGTACAAGTTCAAGTTACATTAAAATTAAATCCTATTTTTATATTTTCTACTTTTAAGCATTTTCAAATTTCTAAGAATAATAATTGTTTATTTACTTTGAACGATTTTAATAATTTTACACCTTTTATAGGTATGTATGTGTAATAAGATCATAAATTTTTCAACTTTATCTTATCAAATTTATTTGATTAAGTAGTTTTTTATTTTCACCTACTTTTATTTTATATTTTTTCATTTATTTTTCTCTTTTTTTTTGTGAAATAAAATATATTTATTTGTATTTTACCATAAATTTATATGAAATAAATTTTTGTATTCATTCTGTTTTCTTCGGAAAAATGGTTTTTCTTTAAAAAAAAAAAAAAAAAATAATAAATAAATTTAAAAATTTTTTTATTAGCAAATACAGAAAAAGAAGAAGAAAATTACGTTTTACCCAGGTTATTAATTTTTTTCTTTTTTTAATTCAATTTTGTCATAAATTTTGGATTTAAAAAACAGAAAAAATTTGTATAGAATGAAAATGTTGTCATCATTTTGCATGTGTGAATGACGTAGTTTTGTTTTTTTTTTTTTTTTCTCCTTTTTGTAAACATTTTTAAAACATGCACACGTACTATGTATGTACATATCACATGACTACTAAATATTGTATTAAAGTAAAATTCATAATTATCATATTTACATTTTTAATTTTTCATGTACACATAAAATACTGAATATTGTTATAGACAATTATTATTCAAACTTAACATTTCTTTGTTATGTAATATTCATTTTTCTAGTTTTCTAGATTTTCCATGAGAACATTAAAAAAGCCTATTAAACTAACAAAAACTAAAAATAAAAGTTATTTTACTTAACAATTTTTTTTTTTTTTTGTTTTAAGAAAACTTGTTTAAAAACAGTAATTTTTTTAATGTTAAATTTAATTGTTACAGTAATGAAATGGAAAAAAAAAATAAATTATAACAGATTAAAATTATAATTGCTAAGTATGTATTATAACAATTCATTTTTTTTTTACAATTTAATATTTACATATTTTACGCTATTTTTTTTTTTTTTTTTTTCTTTAGTTATATAAACTCATTTGAGTGTTTTGTGTATGTACATATGTGTGCACAAATGAACAGAATTTTATTCATGTGCTTAAAGATTATGAATAATTTAGATATAAATAGGTATTTGGTTTGTACAAATGTTATAATAAAAGTGAATGGAAAATTGGACACATTTGGTAATATAGCACTGAAATAACTGATGTGCATATAATAAATTTGGTTATATTTAATTACATTTGTATACCTAAGTACGAATAAAAAAGAAACAAAAAAACACAAAAACAAAGGCGATTATTACAATAAAATAAAAAGAAGAATAAAATATAGTACAAAAAATTTTTTTTGAAAATAACAAAATTATTATACCAAATTGTTAATATAATTTTTTTTTTTCATTTTTGTTTTTTGTACAAAATGCAATATTGTTTTTAAGCTTTTTTCTTTTTTATTAATTAATTAAATTTTTTTTATTTTAATTTTTCAATAATACAAATTTTAAACTTAAATTTTTTTTTTTTTTTTGTTTTATTGGTTCATTTATATGATAATCACATCAATATGTACATTAAAAATTTTTCATCATATTGTTATAAGAGAAAAAACAAAATTTTATAAATAAATTGTGAAAGTAATTTTAATGATTACATATTATGTAGACAACAGAAAAAATTTTTCTATTTTATTTTTTTTTTGTTTTTTTAAATTTATAAATATTATTCTAAAATCTAAACCTGTGATGTGATACACATATGTACTCATGTGAACACACCTAGAATGTATATACTAGGTATACAGTATATATGTACATACTACATGCCTACATTAATTTTAAAATAAATCAACAAATAGGTATGTAGTATAATATAATCAATTGAAAAATATTTATTCGATGACATACCTAAAGTAAATTATCTAAGAACATAAAAATGTTAGCCGGAAATTTTTCATTTTTTAGCAAAAAAAAAACATGTAACAAAATATAAGCAATTTGTAAAAAAGTTAAAGGGGTTTTTTTGCACACATTTTTTGTTTTTTTTTTTTTGATTGAAAAAAAAATTTAAAATGAACAATTAAATGAGAATGCAATTAAAAATCATAAAAATGCATAAAATAAATGCATTTATATATAATTTATAAATGATCAGTATAAAAAATAAACATCGTATATATGGAGATCTACATATGAAAGTTTGTATTGGTTTGTACATATTACAAAAATAATATTCATTTTTATTTTTTTGTAATTATATGTAATTGGTTACACATAAAATAAAAAAATATTAGAAAATTAAAATACCTACTTATATACCTAAATATGCAAAAATAAATTTAAATAAAATAAAATGAATTAATCATGATCTAGCAAAATTCGTGTGAATAAATTTTAAAAGAAGAAAAACAAAAATTAAATATCATTTTCATTTATAATAGCCTTTGAAGAAAATTTTATTATTTTATTTTATCTGTTTATTATTTTATTTTATTTTATTTTTTTTGTTTCTTTATAAAAATACAAATTTAACACAAATTTAATAAAAATAAAAATAATATACCTACATATGTATATTAATAAAATATAAATTGTATGCGTATAATTGTCCTATATATGTAGGTCAATTTAAATACTTTCACAAGTCAATGTCATACAATAATTATAAATGTTATATCCACATTTTATCATATACAATTTTATGTATGTGTATATATGTATAAAATTTACAATAATTAAATAATGTACATACATATATTTATGTGCAAAATATACAACCCATACGTATATTCATAAAAATAATACAAAAATTTAATTCTATAAATTGTCATTCTACTTTTTAATATTTATTAACATTTTTTAAATGTTCGTCATTTAGATTTGATCGTATGATGTACAAGATACACATATGTATGTAAATTATAAATAATGTACATATATTAAAATATACATATTTAAATGTATTTACGTACATCATATATATACTTGCATATTCATTATGTCTTAATCATATTTTTACACAACATTGCTATATATAGGTATGTATGTATGTATATATTAGTACCTGTATAATATAATTTAAACGTGTGTATAATTTATATTTTTTTTCACAATTAAATTTAAAAAGAAAATTAAATACTATTGCAAATTAATTACTCAAGGATATAATAAAAATTTATACGGTTGAATATGTATACCCATACACATTATATAGGTACATACGCATGTCTATACGTAGTATGTAGTGTATCACGATAATTTAAATAAATATTGTACTTTGAGTATTATACGACTGTATCGTTAAATACGTGCATGTTTAGAAAATTGTCTTAAAAATTACTGTGATTATCTTTGCACATAAAGTTAATGTATACATACTATATATATGCATTTATATAGGCACACATTATATACATACATACATATGTATGTATATGTCATATTTGCATACATTGATGGAATGAGTAAAATTTCCATTTTTATTTTATATATTTTAATGTGCATATACATAAGCATATAATTATGAATCAGTAACTATACCTACATATATGCTATAACATTGACCTGACAATGAATTTGACACAAATAAGTAATAAGGGAATATAATAATAAATATAAATTAAAACAATGAGGCTTTTAATTTAACATATAAGTATTTTATATGTAATCTTGATATTTATGGTTGACATACATACATACATATGTATATATACATACATATATGTAACTAATTTATTTTCTATTTCATCCTGCATCATATAGTTAAACAAATTAAATACCTACATATGTATTTATGTATATTTGTGATTTTTAAGTTAGGTATACGTAATACAGTTTAATTACTAAAAATAATTTAGATTTTTTTTCTTCTTTTAATTGAAAATCATTATTTCATTTGTAATTAAATTGTTATAAATAGAAAATAAATATAAACAATAAAAAAATATTAGAATAAAAAATAGAAATTATTTTTCTGATTTTTACTGTGTTGTATATATGTATGTATGTATGTATGTATGCAGGTATGTAAAATACGAACAGTATAAAAAAAGACCATAAAAGTACTATTTTTAATTTTTAGTACGAGAATAAATACTCACATATATACATATAATAATTAAAAATAAATATAAAAATAGATAAAATAATTGATAAAGTTGAAATAAATCAAATTCAATGTTATTCATAATTTACTTATATTCCATTATTTACATACATATGTAATAATTATTTGATTCAATATAATGCATTTTTTTTTTTTTTTTTTCAAATAACTATAATATAATTAGACCTAGTATATGTATACATACAAGATATATACATACATACATACATATGTATGTACATATACACATTTTTTATATTAGTACTTATATTGTATAAATTGAAATTTATTTTATTTGACGTTAATTGATCATAACGTCATATTTTATATTTAATATTTCATTTCAATTGAATATGTACACCTATGTATGATAATAGAATATAATATATCGTCAATATATTGTTTCGTTATCTATGTAGGTATTTACTATTTATTTCTATTATAAATTATATAAGATACTAATACAAAATATAAATACGTAGGCAATTTTAGATATGCATGTGCTTATTGATGTATTGATTTGATTCGTGAAGTAAATATGAATGCATTTACCTGAATAAAATGAACCTGAGCTCAAAATATGCAATGTGCTAAAAACACTACATATCTTCGTACGTGTGTGTTTTGTGGAAAAATGAATTGAATTATCATAATTATTTAATTTATGTTTTTAATGCAAGTACCTATGTTTCATATGCAAGTCACTAAGTTATTTATATACTTAAATATGTACATATATACCTATATATATAATATATATGTATATGTACATCTTTTTTGTTTTTACATAAATGCATAAAAGCTAAAACCTAAAATATGTTCATATTTATGTACATATGTATATACATAACGGTTTTCTTTTTTTTATAAACTGCAAGTATTGAATGCAAATTTATAATTTATTAAACGTTGCAAATTGTCATCTTGAACACTTTGTAGGTTCATACGCCTTTATTATGCATACAAAGGATATAATCTAGAAATACTAATTAACTCTGTACCAATAACTGACCTGTTTTTTTTCCTAAATTATATTGCATAATGCATTACTTAAGCATTACATATTTAAGTACTTGTAATTAAAAATAAAACAAGATTTCATTCATTTTAATTCTGTTTAACAAATAATCTGTGTTTTCCAAACTCCTATATGTACATAAGAAATTGCATAATTTCTTTGAAATGTGAAAAAAAATAAATAAACATAAAATTCCATTAAAACTTTATGAAAATGTTAAATTAAAAGTAGGATATTTATAAGCATTTAAGAATTAAGTATTTTATTTGCTTTTATGTATATTTCACATAACATTATAATACATTGTTTATTCATAAGTAGTATCTGTAACCATATGGCTATAAAACTTTGATTGAATTTCATCTTAAGTAATATTCGATGTCATTCATATACTTTTACTGTATATACGTATGTATGTATGTTAAAAAAGCACATACGGTGTATATATACTATATAATATATATGTATGAATATAATAAAATATGCACTTGAAACATACATACATAAACTACTAACTTCATATTATATACTGTAAACTATCATGATGACAAAATAAGCCATGGGAGATTCCCATTTCCCATAAAGTGTGGTTTCAATTAGTCATGTCATCAGATTTAACATTATAATAATGTGTATATGTACATATATAATAACAGATTTCTGTTTACAGGGTAATGCATATTTAAATTATTATTTTCATTTAATGTTATTCATTCATAATTTCATGGAAAATTTTTAAAAATTTAAAAAAATTTCACAATTATAATTTCATTGAATAAAATATAGGTATTTGAAATTTTGCATTTCAGAATATTTGGATAATTATGTTTTGTGATTTTTTTTTTTGTAGTTTTATTATAATTTTGAAGAAATACCTACACGTTATTGCCCTGTGTGTAATACAATTTCTTCTTCATATTTATGTGATTAAATATTAAAAAATATTGCATTCATTGAATAAAACCTTGTTTAAAAACAACAACAACAATAACGAAACTTAAAGCAAATTTATGTTGATATCTTAGGAAAATATGTATGTATGTATATTTTTTTCTTTTTACTATCATCAAAAATTGATAATAAAAGTTTTCAACATTGTATCAATTATAATTTCTTTTCAAATATATGACGTAATGTATACATGCAAGCACTGTAAACATTATGAACATTATTTAATAAATTTTCTTCGATTTCATGTTATATGCATATATATGTACATAATATATATATATTTTTTTTCATATTCAAATTAATATGAGTTTTTCGTTTTTTCTTTTTCTTTTTTTTTTTTTTTTTTGTATCTTTGAAATAAATCTTATCAATTTTATAATATTATGTCGAGACAATAAATTACTGTGAAGTGTGAATAACTTCTTTTCAGTTATAGTTTGTAATCTTTGTATGTTTATTCATTTAATTTTTAAAATTGTTATTATTGCACTTGAGAATTTTCAAGTTTTGTATTTAGTACATCGCTTTATAAAATGCATATATATACACACAATAAATCCATTGTAATATATTTTGTACATATTCATTTGTATGTTATTTTCTTTTCATGTACAAATCAAAAACAAAACAACATCGATTTTTCATTTTAAATATTATTTGGTGCAATCTTTTTGTTTTGATATTTAATTTAATATCGTCAATAATTTTGAAATTACTAAATATTTTACTAAATACATTTATGTATGTACGCACATTTTTTACATATAAGATGCGTGTTTTGCTTAAGTATATGTTTTATATTTGATTTACACAGTGGAAACACTGATATATATGTATTTTGTTTTTCACTGTACAATTTTCTATTTTCGTAATAAAAACTAAAATTTTGTTAGATTGAAATTTTAATTTTTATTATTTATTTTTAATTTGTAACGTTTAAGAAGCATACTCATATATATATGGCTTTATATAAAATATTATATATATATGTATATGTACTTATACCTATTTGATGATATAACCAACAATACCTTGAACTCTTAATTTTTTTTTTTTTTTTTTTTTTTAAATAAAAATTTTCCACATTTTTATAAATTATTTAAACTAGTAAATGGTCATATAAATTAATTTTGTTGTATTTAAATAACAAATTTAAATTACTTATAGGTATATATACATAGTAATATCAATTTTTAAACATATATTATTGTTATTGCTAATGCAATCATAGCAAAACAAAAATAAAAACACACACACACACACACAAATACACTGAAAACTAGCATTGAAAAAAAAAAAAAGAAAATAAAACAATTCTTGATAATTTTTACAATTTTTACCCTCTATTTTAGTATATGTATGCTCATGTATTTTCCAAATCATTAAAATAATCGTAGGTAACTTTAAATGAAAATTAACCACTTTCCTCTTTTAGAGAATTTTTTTTTTTGTATTTTTTTTTATTTTATTTCAATCTATGTACGCACACATATTAGGTATATTGAATACGTATATTTTATTCCATAAACATGTATGTACATATTATATTTGAATGAAAAACACTGTATGTATAATATTAAATATATGTGCAATGCAATTGAAAACATTTATAAAGGTATTTAAATGTAATGCAAATATTAATAGTTTCAACGTTCTACATAGTATATGTATATTTAGAATACATATAAAAAAAAAAAACGAAGAATGAAATAGCAAAAAAAATCAAAATTACACACAAATACATAAAATATATACATACAATACTAATAATGAATAAATTTTACATTTTCATTCAATTTTAAATGAATATAATATATATTATGATCATAAATTGAAATTTGATGAGGTCACATCCTCTATACATTTCATATAAGTACATAGGTAGATTTTATAAAGTAAAATATGTGTGTAGCGTATGTGTGTGTGTGTTCTTATAGAAAAATTGATTACGTGCATAAATACGTTACGTATGTACATATATGAAGGTAATGATGAAGAATAGAAAAAAAAAATGTCAATAACCTTATTAATTAGAAAAAAAAAATGTACATACACACACATAAGTATGAATGTGTAAGCTCGTACATTACAAAAAAAAAAGTGATAATAAAAATTAAATAAAAGAAAATTGTTAAAGAACAATTTAATGGGCATTTTCTTTAAATTTTAATTGAAATTGATATTGTAATACAATTAATCAATATTATTTTAACATGTATTACATATTCATATATGTATGTATACTCGTACATATACTGATACATGTATGTATGTATGTATCTATGAATGCAAAAAAAAAAATGTATCATGAATTTTGTACCAATGTAGGTTATTTATTGATGCACATAAATTACATATACATATGTATGTATGTACACAATATTATAATGGAATTAAATCAATAAATATGCAAATATTTATATTTATGGTTGCATATGTATGAGTTTGTACATACAGAAAATAAATCAAATTATAGAAAAAAAAAAAATCAAAAGAAAAGTGAAAAAAATGAAATAAGAACAAAATAAGTATATAAAACAAAATGAAAATGAGAAAAAGAAAATTTTGTATACGTATTCATGTGCATTTTTCTTCTATACGTACTGCTACCATTGTGTTACCTGGCTGAATCTAAAATAAGTTCAGAAATGAACAGTATAACAATTCAAAATGAAAATTTATTTTTATTTTTTCTTATCTTTCGATTTTTTTTTCATATTTATTTTTACTTCATTTTTCCATTATTATATTTTTATACTTTTTTATTTTTCATTACTGATAAAAATATATTTTATTTACAAATTAAAGTGCAAAATGTTTAGATCATCATGAATATATTTTTATTATAAAAATTAACTTTTTTTTTTAAAGACATCTTTATCTTATAATGTGTTTTTCTTAAATGTATGTTTGTGTGCACTTTATATTGTTCATGGCCTATGGGGTTGTATTATAATATATAGTATATATATAAATTGTAAATATCTATATCATAATTTAAAATCATTTATTATAATTTAAAATACCGTACAATGACATTATTTTCATACTTTGTTAAAGTAAAATTAAGAGAAAAAAATTATTATTTTTTATTTATTTATTTTTTTTTTTAATTTCTTGTTTGTTTTTATTTTTTTCTGTGGCTTTTTTGTTTTGTTTTGCATCCATATAGATTTAATTGTGCTACATAAAATATGTTCTATGTACACACATTTATATATAAAAGTACATGTGTGTATAGATATACATGTATATATATGTGTTTAATGCATGATGAATGTAACATTTACCTAGATAGACGAATTTCTTTCGTTTTTTGTGAAATAAGCAGAAAAAAGATTGTAACACAAAAAAAGAAACAAAAATGACAAAATTGTCTTTTTTGCACAACTCATGCACATACATACATGTATGTATGTATATAACATATAAGTGTCGCTTATGATTCGATGTATGTATAATTTATATGTGGGTATATATATATATGTATGAATGTATGCTTAAAATATATACATATTTCATAGACGTTTTCATATGCATATGTACAATAAATTATTATATGTATATACCTACATATACATATATACATAAGAGATTGGCAACAAATTTAGGTCAGTCTGACATTCAAAATGAATGAATCCAATTTTAACGACAATCAACAAACACAACTCTAAATAAAATATAATTGAACACAAAAGTACATAAATAAACAATATTATATGTTATTTTATATAAAATGCATTTGTGTGCACTTATTTGCACATAATATACAATAAAATTATATATCAATTTTTATATTTAAAAAAAGAAACAAAATTTTTTTTTCTTTTTTTTAAATATTTAACCTCCTATACATGATATTGTTAAAAGTTAAAACTCATTCATTTATTCAACTATTTAAAATATATGCATACCTATAAAGAAATATAGGTACCTATATCACACATATTATGTGCATATGTGATTGTACAATATATAGCAGTTAGATATGATTTGTAGAATATTTATATAAATAGTACAATATATATTACACCTATATACATACATGTATATTTTGTACACATTCATGAGTGTGTATACTACATAAATATATTTTATACTGATTTTTATTATTTTATATATGTATGCATATATAAATAAAAAAAAAAAAATTTAAATTGCAGTTTAACTATAAAAAATATAAAATAATTGTTAGATTTACATTTTTATTTACTACAAATAATACTTAGAGGCAAGAATAATATCAATTCAACAAATCTACATATTTAATTTTGATAAATGAAAAGTAGAATTTTAAAAGAAAATAAATTTTCTTTCATTGTTAATAGTAATCAATTATGGATAAATTTAATAAATACTTTTATGAATGAAAATAGAAACTTTTTTTCGGAAATAAATCATAAAAGAAGTATTTATATACTTTCGTATATGAATTAAAAAAAAAAAAAAAGAATAAAAGTTAAATCATTTTCGTATTTCTTATTGAGTTAATAATAATATTTATAAACATTTTAAAGCATATTTGAGAACATTTCCATTAGAAAAAAAAAAATATATATATGTATATAATTCAAAATAAAATATTGTCAAATTATCTGCGTATTTTATTCAGTTGTGAATCTAGAATTGTTTTACCTTTAATGTAAAAATGACTTGCAAAACCTAGTCATAGAGAATTTTTAATCGTTATAAATAATATGTTATAAATCATTTTAATCGTAGCTATATATATATAGCATGTGATATTAAATTTTATTTTAATAATAATAAAAAAGTTAGAGTTGAAAAGGGATCACATACATAATTGCCAATATTTGTTAACGTACACGAAACAGAATGTACCTTAATATCGCTATGCATTTCATGAGATTGATGCACATAATGCAAAAATTTGAAAATTGAACTGAATTTCATTTAAATTTTATGTTCTTATTTTCAATGAATATGTCTTTATATCCTTATAATAAATTAAAAATAATATTTCTTATAAGAAGTCCTGCGTCTATATTATTTATGTAATTATTAAATTATAGTACTCGTATGTATTTTTTTTTATTTTTATTTTAAATTTAAATCATTATCATAAAATTTTCATGGTTTTTATTTTTGAATACATCATCAATTTATTTTAAATCTTTTATTTAAATAATATAATCATATGATATTTTTGATGATGATTTTTTTAAATATTTATTTCTTTATTTTTAATTTGATGAGTTATACGTATATAATTCAGTTATACATATATAATTTTCTTAAATGACATAAATTTGTAAAGTTGTTTTGTTATTTTCCCTCATTTCATTTATATACTTAAAATGTATCATAATGCAGTTTGTATGAATATAAAATGTATTTATAGAATGATAAAAACTATTATGTACCACCATATTATTATCAGCATCATCACATGGAATAGTCATCATCGTCTCCGAAAATGATTCGACCATGAAAATTGTTTTAATATTTTTTTTTTTTATTTTCATTTTTGTTTTAGCATTTTAAACTAAACAAAATAAAAGTGTTAATAAAAAGTGTAAGTCTCATCATTTCATATATTTATGTATATTACAAAACAAGAAAAATAAATTTTATATTTAAGGTTTCCTTTTATAGAATTAAAAAAAAGCTGAAATTCTATACATATACATTTATATTACTTGTAAGGAAAAATGTCCAACAGATTTTGAAAATGAAGGATAATTTTGGTAATTCAACTTGACAACAATAACTTGGTTACTGGCTATCATCAATGATAATAAATATATCAAGATAGCAGTATTCTGAACTTCTTAATTTAAAAAAAAAAAAAATTTTGTTATTTGATAATAATATTTCTTTGACTGTTACATGTGTTATTAAACCATATACCATGTACATAATACATGCGATAATACTAAAATATTGCATATATCATAAATTATTGGATATTTACCTAAACACAATACAATACCTAAGTATATATATATACAATACTTATGTGGGAGTAATAATAATAGTCAGTACTATCGTTTTGTTTTGCAGTATTTTTATTGCTTTTTCATATCTGATATTGCGATACTGTCGTTTCGATGAAAATACTATTTTTTAGAATTACATGCATTTACCCGTAATTTGATAAAATCCAAAAATTTGTATTTGCATTGATCGATTATAAAATAAATATGATATTTAGTAATACATATAGTATTTAGTATGCCATTGCTTCCATGCGAAAATCAAATTGAAAATATGAAAATGAAATTTAAGAGCCACTATTCAATACCACCTTGTCTTCCCTTACGTTCAAAAAGCAACTGTTACTGAATCAACCAACATTTATGCTACTGATAACTGACTAGACTGCTAGACTGAACTGAGCTATGCTTTTTGCTATTGCTATGTACATCAAAACTAGATCAGCATCAGACCAGTAACTGACCAGTATACATGAAACATGAAAGTGAAAAAAATCGCGAAAGCAAACAGAAATAAACGATATTCACTTAAAGGAAAATTTCAAAAATTCAAACGAAAGCATCTAAAAAAATATAAAAGTGTTCTTATTAGGAAACTTTATCTAAAAAGCGATTTTTTCGAACGTTTTATACTGCTTTCAAATTTTGCACTACTTACGATACGATAGCACTGATAATATGTAAGTAAGTCGAAAAACGAAAAGAATATTAAAAAAAAAATAAACACAGTTTTTTTTTCAGTAGGCGTAAATTCATGTCATTTTTGTTCGATTTAAATCTGCAAATTTTCTGTATTTAAACACATATAGCACATACATATGTAATTAATTATACAAATAATATTCTAGTATGATATGTCAGTATAGATATTCTACGTTTTATATGTTTGTGTTTATTTTCAATATCTGTTTTGATTCATATAGTATGAATAAGATGAAAAAAATGACAAAAATTAAATAGCCTTATAAGTTAATTCTTCATCTCCGTTTATACTTAAGTAAGTACCTATATTACAAATTCGTGGTTGAAATGTAATTTACATTTACACATTTACACATATACGTATGTACATGTATATGTAAACATGCAGTGTAAAAATTATTAAAAAAAAAAAGAAATTTTCTTATTTATTTTTTCATTTTCATGTTTTTTGCCTTTCTCATTTTTTAAATTTGTTTAAATTGTTATTATATTGTTCATCATTTGGGCTGTTCAGTGCACAAATCGATTAATTCCATACACAAAAAGTTAAGAAATGCAATGAAATAATGTACATTGTTATTGTTATTATTATTATTCAATGGCCAAAAAAAATTTTGTCGTTTAATGGTGTTTACCTTTATTATTCAGAAAAGTTACTATAATTATAAAAATTTATGACTATACCAAGTGCTTTGACACTTAAAATGAGATTTTTCAAAAAGTGGAGTTGATCGATTTGTGCACTGAACGGCTCATTTATACATTGTACCTGTGACTTATACACACATCACATGAATATTCGTTATCATACAAAATACAAATTATATCATGGATTTATTTAAATCTCATGATTCAAAATGTACAAGCTTACATACATACATATATTTTAAAAAGTGAAATAATATGTACATACCTACATTGTATGAATGAATTCTATTCTTTTTTTTTTTTTTTTTTTTCTTTAATTTTATAAGTTGTAATATTTATTTAAAAATATATCATGTACATACAAAATTTTTATTTAAGATAATGAAGAAAAGAAAAACCTATGAAATAATAAATTAAATTTGCTAAATAAACGATATAATTACATACATATAGGCATAACATTGGATTATTGTATTACATGTGTGGATTTTCTATATATTATATCGATTATATATAATGCAACTTCATACTGTTATATTTATATAGTATGTACATACATATATTAAAAATTACATGTGTGTGGTCTATCATTACGAAGTAGACTTTAATAAATCAATTATCAATCATTACATGGCATTTAAAAAAAAAAAAAGAATAATAATTACAGATCGTGTAACATCATTTCGATTAACTTTATCAAATTAATTTATAACAAACTTAAATTGCAAATCATATGTACCATTGTGTACTGTGTATAACATGTTTACAAATTATAGGTGCTCATATTGTATCTATACAAATAAACTTCTATTTTGTAACTAGCACGTTTTTATCATATATTACATACCGAAGACCCTGCCATCAAATAAAAATAACATTGAATTGTAATATGAATCCCGTTTAGACTACCTTATAAATTGTATATGTATGTATGTAAATTACATAATGTATGTACTATATATAGTATATTGTACATATTTAATTTTATTGATGTGAATATACTTTTATACAGTATACATGTATGTACATGTGTACGTGTAACCAATTTGACTCTATAGGTACCTATATAATATATTGATGATGATGATAATGACTTATGAAGTTTGTATGTATATAGTGTGTACGTCTCTTGTTATTGATAATTGGGCTTTTGTATATTATATTATACGTCTACTAAACTAAAGCATTATACAATTACCTTTGACTGATTGCTGAACATACAATATATTATGTAGATACCTGTACACATACATAATATATTTGTATATATGCACATGTTATACTGTATATGCTATGTATATATGTTAAGGTATATTTACACTTATTTCCGTATGTATATATTTACAGAATATATTCTCTATAAAATTACACATACCTACATATTGTGCGATTACAATGTATGTATGTATATTAACAATTTTTTGCTGTATTTACTATAAAAATTTGCAATTCAATTTGATCATATTGATTAGCCAAAAAATGAAATTTTCTTCTTATCTTATTGTGAATATTATGATATGAATTTATATTTTTATTTATAAAATGATTTTTTTTTTAAATCGCAATGCTGGGTTTTACACTTTTGAGACACGTATGAAAATTCGAAATTGTCATATGAGACCTTTTCGGAGTCACGAGTGAGGCGTGTGATTCGGAAAAAATCTCATAAGACAATTTTCATATTATGTGTCTCAAAAGTGTAAAACACGTAAATGTGTGAATTTGAGAATATTTTTTTATTCTATAAGGCGAAAATTGATGCATGTAATTTCAATTTAAAATTATGAAAAATTCATTTTCATTTTTTTTTTTTTCAAATTAATTTCAAAATTACATATAATGGTATACGCAATTTTTTGCAGGTCAAAATGGCAAAATCTTTTTTTTAATTTTTTACGTTTAAATATTTTCTAGAATAGAATCACCAACAAAAATAATAAATATTTTGAATTTTGTAAATTTTGTAAAACAAAATGTTAAAAGATAGTATTATATAAGATAGGTACATGTAACAAAAATTTCACATTTATTATTTGTGATTTATAAGCACTTTTGACTCAGAATACTTATGTTGGTAATTTACTAACAATATGTATATTTCTATTTAAAATATGAAAATTTTCATTTTTCCTTTCTCAACATGAAATAAAAATATAACCTTAAAAATTTCATATATTTAAATAATGTTAATAATTATTCAATGCCATATTTATTATAGTTAAAATTGATTCATGATAAATAATAAAAGTAATACCTATTCATTTATTACATGATGATATTTTGTATAAATTTACAATATAATATTTTATATATACGTTTATTTAATAGGTATTTTTAATAGGTAGGTATTTACTATATTATTTTTATTTTTTCATTTATTGTACATATTATCCCACTGTAAAAATTCATATTTAAAATGCAATATAACTACAACAAAAATTATTACGTACACAGAAAATGATGATTATACAGTATAATTGCATATACGTATGTATGTATGTATACTCTATCCACTAATTGTATACGCAGTTAAAGCCTTATAGGAGTATATATACATATACATGTTTCACGATCAGTATTATAGCAATCCTTAAAGTTTTCATACAATATCAGACGAATATTTTGAATATTAATATACATACTATGATGTATAATGGTACAACTTGCATGGAGTTATTGAACAGAGTATAGGTCTTAGATTATTACATACAACGCATATAAATGTACAGATACATATGTATATATGTATATTTGCATGATGCATACAATTATCTTGCATGTATTTATATTGTATTTATTTACATATGTACATATATACATATGTATATGGTTAATATATTGATGAAATTTTGCAAAATACCTACAAGAAAACAAAATATAAAATGTAATAGTATAATTGCAACGATAGTGAAAAACTAAATGAAAAAAAGTTGAAAGAAAAAACAACAACAACAACAATATAAAAAAGATATTTAACAATAAACTGATGATATTTTACATGTCGAAACAGTAAATGTGTTAATTACAATACAACGAACATGAAATTATTTTGTTAAAAGAGTATTATGATATTATACATTAATATGTAATTGCAGTTTATATTTTGCACATATTATACGTGTAGTAACAAATAACATACATACGTACCTAATAGGTATACGCATATGTACGTATATGTAAGTTAATATAATTTAGTTTTTAATGCTCAAGGGAATATTTTGTAATGTACATCCATACGTATGGTATTGTTATATATGCAACTAAATTCATATAAAATAAATTACATTTTTTGTGTATAATAAAAATATTTAAAAAAAAGGAAAAAGTTGTATAAATGTATACCAAAAAAATATAACATAACATGTTCACTTTAGTAATACTTATGTATATCAGGCATAGTATAGTATATGTACATACATATACATATGTACTTTGAAATAATGAATGAAGTTATGAAAAAGGTTTATTTATTTATTATTATAATTTTTTATAATTATAACTTTTACATTTTATAGGTGAAAAATATTACATTATAAGATATTTGAAAATATCTATCCAAATAATTTAATAATTTAATGATTTATTAATTTAAAAATGATTTTGAAATTATATTTGCTATTAATATCATATTTATTAGTTATGGATTTTTTTTTTTTTATTTAAATTCAAAAATATTAATATGTACACATCTATGTATATGTTTATATCAAAATAAAATATAAATTTAGAAAAAAAATATATAAATAAATAAATAGATATGCATATATGAAAAAACAAAAACAACGAAGTAAGAAAGAAGATATGTACCATGTACATATGTATGTACATATTTATATTCTTTTTAAAACAATTTTTTTTTTTTCATGAAAAAAACTAAAAATATGTAAGTTGTAATAAGTTGCGGCTTTATTTGCAATCAATTAAAATAAAAATATAAATAAATTATATTATTGAATTTAAATTGCAATTTGATATGTGCAGTACATAAACCAACAATGTACAATATACGGCGCTATATATGCTTTTTAACAAATTTCTATGTAATTGTATGTATATTCGAATTGTTTTTTTTTTTTAAATATGTGATTTATATACAGTTTCTCTTAATACATAAGATTACAATATTTTTTACATATGTACATACGTATAGTAGAATATATTTTAATAATAAGTATTAAAAAAAAAAAAAACAAAAATACACGAAATCTTATTTATAAAAATCAGTAATAACAAGTAATAATTAAGAAGATACATAAACTATATATTCTCTAATACACATGTGTTTGTATAGGCATGTGTAAAAATCTTTGATGTAACTGGAAAATAATATATTAAATAGGGCGGTGGCGGTCTTCAATAGCTTATTGTATATAATATGAACATACACGTACTTATTATTTGTACACTCAAAATTATGCATCTATCACTATAATGTATGTATATACATACATACATATGTATATGTATGTACGTTATTACTATAATAACATACATATATTGTGTAGGTGTTTTTGCAAATATAAATTTTAACAAATAAAAACATATATCTATAGTTAACGTATACATATATATAAGTATGTATAATGAAAAAACTATTTTAAAAATACATATTTTTTAGCAACTTTTCCATATTTTTCTTTAATGAAGCGGCAAAAGTGTGCCGTCCAAATGAACAAGTGGTTTTTCCTGTCTAATAATACATAGAGCAAAATACGGATTCAAGTTTTAAATTATCACAAATACTTAGATAAAATATATTGTAAAAATAATGCACAAATATACACATATTAAATGTACAAAGGTATGTTATATATTTAGTACGTGTACTTTATGTGACAATATAATAATATATCCGTAATATTTAACTTTATGTATACCTATATAAATAAATGTACTTTTACGTACATGTAAGATTTAAACAAAACAAAATCCGTTGATTTATCTATTTTTACTTCAATTTCAATATGCATGTATAACCATGTAATATACATATATGTATGTACATTCTGATGATAACATAAATGTATGTATGTATGTGCACAAACATTAGGTAGTTCAACCAGCTAACTATTTGGCTAACCAACTAACTGACCAGTCAATATGTACATACTATATTAATTACATTTGTATGTACTTACTATATTTAAGCTATAACAATATTATATTATTTTATGTACATACATGTAATGCAATAAATTTTTATAAATTTAAACATGAATAGAATAAACGATAAACCATACCTCTAATACACCTATTATGTGCTATAAAAGTAATAATAACAATAACAATAATAATAATAATAATAATAATAATAATAAAAATAGCAATAATAAAAATAATAATCATGAATTTGATGATGATAATGATGTTGATAGTGATGACGATATAGTACCATTATTGATAATATCTAAACATATTTATGTACATATGTATTTATATGAATGTAATAATGAGTACATTTTTTACTTTAAAATTTTTCTATTTTATGTATAAAAGACACGATTACTTTACTTTCTGATTTTTCTTCTAATATACATATGTACATTGTATACACAATATATGTACATACATACATAAATCCAGATATGCAGATATGTTTAATATGTACTTTTATTTGTATCCATTATGTTCAAGCTCCTTTAACGAAAATAAGGAGAAAATAGATTTATCTTGCTTTGTAGCAAAAAAAAAAAAAAAAAATCTACAGATTGCTTGAGCACAGTAAATGAATTAATAGTGACAGATTAATAGATAAAAATCTACAATAAGGTATACTATATTTATGTTTACCATACTTGTACATACACGGATTCATTTATTTATCTATAATAATAAAAATAACCCTCTAGGCCCATAAGATATAAATTTATTTATTATTATTATTATTATTTTTTTTATTTAAATGTGTAGGTTTACATAGTTTATTTTCATATAAAATCTAAATTGAAATTATGTACTACATACGTTATAATGTTCGAATATATATACATATATATGTTGATAAATCGCTGAATGATGTGTATAAACATATATACATACGTACATGTAATACAGACATTAAATAAACTAATAGAAAAAGCTAAAAATATACCTAATAGGTACATATACATACATGTAATATTAGAAAAACTTTATAAATACCATTTATTTGAGATTGCCCTGTTATGTGCCAAAATACCGGCTATACAACTTTTATAATTTCTATATTATATGCTTTATGTGTACATATACATAATGCACAATTTAAAAAAAAAACTGCAATATTTACCGGTGAATTTATACATATAAAATATTAATACTATATGATTTTAAGTACGTTCTATATATAATAAACACATATGTTTATATACATACATACATATATAAAATATTGAAAATTTACTATTAAAATGATAAATACCTATATATACATATTTATATGTAGATAACACATATTATGTACATATATCATATAATAATAATAATAAAAAGCAACAAACGTGCACTAGTAAAAGTTACACTTCTGGCTTTGGCAATGTTCCATGCAACATGAACTTGAATCTAGAGCCAAGGGTCAGTAATCAATGGAATTGAAATTAAAATAAAAACAACAAAATGCATTACGATAAAATTAAAAAGAAAATATTTAAAAAAAAAAAAAAAACAAACTAGATGCATGTAAATAAATTTATTTTGGTATATCTATATGTACGTACATATGACTGTGTGATGTATTACATATTTTATATTTATATTTTCATATAAATACCTAATTGAAATAAAATACAAATATAAATGTACACATATGTATGTATTTATGCAATCTATGATTTACATACATACATACATATGTACTTATATTCTTAAAATGTCAATACTGAAGTGTTGCTGATCTACTTCATGATATTGATATATGTATTCAAAATCTTAATGGTATTTAAAATTTTATAACATGATTTGTTTTTTTTTTTTTTTTTAGAATTTTCATATAATCAAAGAAAATATCAAATTATTTTAATTGTTAAATTTATTTATGTGAAATTGAAGATTTAGTTTAAAATTAAAATTTTTTCATGATTACGTTTAACATCAATAAACAGGACTCGTATGGAGTTTTGTGTTTATTAAAAATATTTCATATGTATTAAATTTTATGGACATATAGTACTATATATCAATTTATCATTTAAAGTAATTTAAAAAGGTTTGATTAAATTAAATTGAGTTTAGAATTTGAGTGATTATGAGAAATATTAATGATGTACCAAATATGTATGTATGGTATATGGATTATTTATATTAATTATGCGCAAAAGAAATTGGATACATGATTATTATATAAAATAATTTCATATGATATGGTGGTCGGGAATTATTAGAAATTCATACGAATTGCACAACATTTAAAATAATTTTATTTTCAAAAAAACAAAAAAAAAATTTTGTCTTTTGGTTTTCTTTTTTAGTCTGCTACTTTTCGTTTAAAAATAAATATCTACAACTACATACAAAAAATGTTTATATATTGTACTCGTATGTACAAAATAAACGTATGTATAAATATTTACGTATGAAACAATTTCAAAATAAAATAATATACAATATTTATTTGCATTATTTTTATATACGTACAAATACATTAAATTACACATTCTTGTTTATATACATACATATCAATTAATTAAAGCATACATACATGCACACATGTATTTACATACCGTGCAGTTGATTTATTTTTATTTTTGCAATAAGAATTTTGTATTCACATTTTATTTATTCCTTTACTTTTAGTTTTTCTATTGTATTTGTGAATTATTTTATTTATAATTGTTTTATATTTAAATGTTTTTTTTTTTTTTTTTTTTTTTGGGAGTTTTTGTTTATTTTATTTTTTTTTTATTTGTTTATTTATTTGACACAAGAAAAAAATTCAGAAAGAAAAATTCAGTGTTTTCTCTTAGCAACTATAAATTAAAATAATGAATTGCATTTTATTGCTTTTGTTATTAGGTTTTTATTTTCTTTCAGTTTATTTTCATTTTCTTTTATGAGAAATAAAAAATTTCTGATTTAAAAAATAAATTGAATGAAATTGATCAATCATTTAATGTTTGATCGTACAAACGTATACACATATGTACATATTTATATTAAATAAAAGTTATTTGCACGTAATAATTATATCAATTGTACAAATACTAATCGAATTTAATAATTTAATTAAATATAAAGAATGATTTCAAAAAAAATTTAATATCAAAAAGAAATAGAGACAAAACTTATTTGAAATAACAAAAAAAAAAAAAAAAAAAATCTTATAATTCATTAAAATAACAAAATATTTTAAAGAAAATTTAAATACAATCATACACATACGTATGTATGTATAGTCTGTCTACTAATTTGATGCAGTTAAGGCCATATGGAAATACACATGGCTCTTTTCTCATAATTTCTAATAAGATCATCTCACGAGTATTGTTACCACAATTCATTAAAATTATCATACAACATGAGATGAGCTTTTTTTTTAATATCAATATACAGCGATGTAAAATGGTACTACCTACTTTATATAATTTCCATAAGACCTTAACTGCATCGAATTAATAGATACGATGAATTTTTAAAATTTTGAATTGCTAAGAATTAATTTTGATATTGAATAAAAATTTTTGCATGCAATAGGATCACAATTTTTTTTTTTGTTTTTGAATACAAGCCAAAATTTTAAGAACTCCATTACATTGTAATTTTATATACATATATGTATATGTATGTATTCATACAGCTAAACATACATACATATGTATGTGAATAAATCATTGTTGTTTTATTTTATATATATTTTTAGAAAATAAAATACAATAAAAACTTTAGTGTTTTAAACATTATTATGATTATTTTACATGGTAATATATTTAGCAAAAGATTTTCGAAAGAATTATTATAAAATTATGTAATAATGAAAAATAGATATCAAAAACTTTCTTGATTGTCAACTTATCATAAATACTTATATTTTATTAACATTTAATTAAAAACACGATTTTTTTGGTTTTTTTTTTTCAAAAAGTAGAAAAAAAAGAAGAAAAGAACAATTTGAGAAAGAAAAAAAATTGCTAACCTTAAGTATTTTGTATTATATAATTAGTTGTATTTAGACTTGCGTTTTTCTCATGAAATGTTTCTTAAATATATATAGGTATACACATACAATATATTGTAAAAAAGAGTACCTATGTAATTTAAAACATTTAAATATACACACATGTGTATATGTAGATATGATGTTAAATTTACACGTGCTTTACTTTTTTTTGCTATTTTAATTAAAAGGTAAAAAAAAAAAGTTAAAAACAAATTTTGAAAATAAAAGGTAAATACAAAATACTTAAACTAGTGATTAAAATTAATACACAATAAAAATGATATATTTTAACATAAAAAAAATACAAAGATGTCATATGTATAATTTGTATATAATGACGTAATATTCATACTTGAATTTATATGATATAATTGATAATAAAAAGCCAGATATATACCAATTATCTGCATATACAATATATGTGTACATATGTACATATATGTACATACATACTATATACAAATATTTGTATTTTTACCTATATTTTATGGAAAACACTATGATATGTACATATGTATATATATGCTCGTGTATTTTTCTTTTTCTTAAAATGTTTGTTTGTCTTTTGAAAGTTCATACATATATGTATATATACTTAATTCATTTGCATATTTGAAGCAAAAAATAAATGAACATTATACCTATGTATGTTTGGTTTTTTTTTCATTTTCTGTTAATTTTTATGAGCAGAATAAGGTGAAGTTATAAAAACTGATGACATTTGAATTATGCACACATTGAACTTGTTTCTTTTTTCTTTTTTCATATTACATACATACCTATATATGTATGTATGTTTTTCTTTAAATTTTTTATTTGTTTCTTGATATTAAGTTTTTAAAAAAATATATATACATATTGTGAGTGGCAACTGGCAAGTAGCAACTGATATATTCGTTAATGAACGTTTACTTTTAAAAGTATGTGCATATATTGTACCAATTGTACTCAGATATATTGAAAAAATGTTTTTTTTTTGTATAAATTCAAAATCTCGACACCAATTAAAAATGTAAAAAAAAAAAGAAATTAAAATGTATTCTATTTATTAACGTAAATAAAATAATTTAATTAAATTAATGTTAAAGGTTATAACTATTTTCGTTTGCATATGATATCTAATAAATGACAAATAATACACATACATATGTACATAGTAGAAAACAAAATTTATATTTTTTTAAATATGTATAATTTTTATTACCCTTCTATTCATTTTAATTCTTAATTTAAAGAAAAGTAAAAATAAAAAAATAAAATAAGGAAAAAATTAAATGAATGCTATTTAATTTAAGTGAAGACAATCATTTAATTTTTTACAATTTTTTTGTATATGAATACATAATAATAAAAATACGTTATGTTATGTACGACATGTAGGTATTGCATATTATCTATGATATTTGATTATACAATATTTCCATGTATTATATTTTAATATCAAGGTTAAATAGTATTAGTTTTTTTTTCTTTCTTTTTAAAATGAAACTTTTATTTGCAATTATTATATACATATGTACATATGTATATATTCATATGTGTACTATATGTACTATCTATACAATAAAATTATACACCTACACTGTATACATGAGCAGACCCAGGATCTAAACTAGAGAGGGGCAACTCATCTAGGGAGGGATGGATCAAAAATATTACATTTCATACCAAGAAAAAGGATATTATCAAAATCTAAAGAGGAGTTTATACACCGTACTCAAAACATAACGCAAATTCACACTCACTTACGTATATATACAAATTTAAAGGGCAAGGTAAAATCCGAAGAACATGGATTTATTTTTTATTTCTTCGAGGGGGGGAGGAGGGGGAGAAATGGGCAACTAGATGGGTACGCCCATGATTGTATACATTTACTGGTTCAACAAACAATAACAATTTGTAAAAGATTGATAATAAATAAATTGGGGAAAAATAATAAAATACCTACATCTTGAGAAAAAAAATTTTTTTTTTTGTTTTCATTGATAGCATTGAACTTGTAAAGTATAAATAATAAGTTGCATTTAGTATTCGTTAAGATGATTGTTTATTCAAAGATAACCAATGTAATATACAAATAAAAAATTTGACACAAAATAGATTTTTATATTATTCAAATTATTTTATTTTACAAATAAAATTATATTTGTATGAATAACCTTACAATGTGAACATTTCAAATATAAAATTATACATACATACATATATGTATGTATTTACTCAAAGGCATAAATATGAAATGTAATATATGTATATAAAACAACAAAAATGATAATTTAAATGAATGAATGAAACCGTCAAAAATAAGGAAATCAAATCAGATGCGTTTTACAAAAGATATCATCATCATCATTATTACCATATATGTATGTAGAAGTATTTCTATGTCATATATTTAATACACTATCGATTTAAAAATTAAAAAAAAAAAAATATTTTTTTGTATACATACTACCTATACTATATAAATACTGAAAACAATTTAATTAATTCAAACAGATAAAATTTCTTACAACATAGGTACCTACATACATATGCATGTGTATAGTTACGGAAATTATGGAATAATAATATTCGACCTTGAAAATGAATTTTTCTTTCCATTGTTTTTCATTGTGTAAATAACTTTCACTGACATTCTAATAAAAAAAAAATAGCTTACAAATAAAATTTTTGTTTTTCTTTTCTTACAGGCAAAACATCAATGCATACCCTTTTAATAGTATATAGATACAAATATTTTATAGATAAATAAAAAATTTCTAAGAATTTTTAAGTTATTATGATAATACATTTTAATTATAATATTTATAATTTTGCCATCATGAATGAATCAAAAACGAAATAAAAAAACAAAACGTTTTAATTTGTCTCAAGTTATAAATCGGTTTATAAATTGTATTTGTTGCCAAGATTTAAGAAGAAATTAAAAATACTCATTTGAATTTAAATTAATATTAAAAATGATTTCATTCTTAACAAAATAATCTCTTTAATGTATGAGTAATTGAATTAATTAAAAAGTTTTAATACTTTTTACTGATAATAATTTCAATCCCATTTTACCCACATACATATTTTCATTTAATTGTTTAAGCCCACAATAATACAATACGAGTGCATATTAAATTAAAAGGTCAAAAATGAGATGTTGTGTACGAATAATTTTTAAAAACACAACCAGCTGTGTAGCCTAGTTGTAGTGTGCTAGGTCTACGATCTCAACAGCCGTGGGTTCGAATCCCACCTCGGGTATGAGTCTGACACTACTTCCCCAAATAGCCGTAGACCTCTGTAGTCAGTGCTATTCCCCCCCTGTTAGGATTGTAAATTCATTTACTATTCTAACCTTTATAAATAAATAAATAATTTTTAAAAACAAAAATTCTACAAAATTATGTTACATATTTTTATGTGTTGTTTACAAAAATAAATTTGAAATATTTTCATATTTAATTCAATTTAATCAGTATAAAATGAGTTTTTCTATAACAAAAAAAAAAATTTTTTTAAGAGATTAAAATTCATTATCTAATTAGATTTAATAATTAAAGACAAAACAAATAAAATACTAAAAACTTGAAATTTCCTTTTATAATACCAGCCGTGGAAACAAGACTAATTAAAAAATATTCTCACTGTTTCCATTTATAAATCTTAAATTGAGATCATTATGCTATAATATGCATCGAAATATTCATAATCTATAGTACAATATGAATAAATTTTTACATATACGTTATATGCATCATACATAAATAAAAATAATTAAAATTTATGCAAATACATACATATGTGCAATTATGTAATGAAATATGATTTTATATATGTATGTACATATGTAGTTTTAATTTTGTAAAATATTTACATTTCTCATTCAAATTATATTTTTAATGTGTACATATTTACATCGAATAATTGGTTTTATAATAATTTTCATGTTCATTATTAAATAATGAAATAATTTTTATTTATTATTTTCAAATAAAATACGTTAAAAAAAGTCGAATAAATATTGATTCAAGTGATAAGAAAAATTTTCAAATATGTACTTTTATATTTATGTGAAATTCTCATAATGATTATATTTTAATGAAAGAAGAAATATATCAATTTCGAAAATGCTTAGATAATTAAATTGTATGGTAAATCTTTTGCTTATTGACTTTTTTTTTCAATTTATTAAAAATTTATTTCTGAATTTGTGGTTTTTGTCTTTAATTTTTATTATTCAGTTTCAAATGTTCAACGTGTATTTGTGAAAATATTAAATCAAGTATATATATATGTATAAAAATAAAATTAAAATTTGATAAAAAAAATTCATCATAGATTTTTCTTGTTTCATTAAGAGAATATTTTATTTTGATTGATTCTTATTCTTCTACAGCCATCCAGACTTTGCTAGGTCCTAATTGCTTCTATAAGAAAATGGGTCTTCATCCCTCTTGATCTTTTGATGCTGCCAACAACGAACCATTTTCTATAATGGTAAGTTTATTGGTGTCTTCTTGACGTCTGAACGTTTACCTTCTATATTTCCAAGTAGGAGTTTTTACAGGGTAAAACTCTTCTTTTTTTCACCCATTGCAGAATTCTAACATGGTAAAAGGTGTATATTTCGTTATTTCTTTTTTTTTATGTAAGTTTGTTTGTCGGTTCTAGTGACTTTGTGTATTTTTTTAAGCACTTCCCTCTCGAAACATTGCAATCTTCTCAAGCGTTGTTAAGTGACTAGCACTGATGGATGGGTTTAATCAGTGTTTTATATAACGTGACCTTGGATTTCCTAGATGAATTTTTCTGGATTTGAGGGACGTAGGTTTTAAGTAGAAGTATGCATCTATTTGCTTTCAATATTGTCTTGTTTGTTTTTGATTGATTTTAATTAAAATAAAAAAATTTCATATACAAAAATAATTCCTAAAACTCAAATTTTGAAAATTTTTCTATTTTATGAATATAAGTAGATATTTCAGTATTCTTTGCAAAATAATAAAATTTACTCTAAAATGAAATCATTCTTAAATTACTAGACCATAAAGTTTCTGAGAAACAGAAAATGTATCAGTTTAATAACAAAAATTGATTATGTTATAAAATATACAATACAATCATTGTACAAAAGTATATTATGAATTTAGTATCGAACAAAAATACAAATAATCAACTTAAGATGACAATATTATTTGTTGTATTATGTACAAAATAATCTTCTTTGCAATTTTCCTTTTTGACAATGAAAATCTAATTTTGTGTACATGTTAAAAATAATTTTTTTATACATAGGAATTTATTTATTTTGCACTTGATATCAACAAATTATCAATGAAAACACACATGAAAAAGGTTAGAGGTCATTTTTATTTATAATTCTGTATATATATACATACATTTGAATTCAATGATTTGATAAATAACAAAAATAAATTGCTTACTTGTTGTTTATTGACTTCAATCAAGAATTATTTTAATTTTTTTCTCTTTTTTTTTTTTGTTTTGCAATGAGAATTAAATAAAAAATAAAAATTTAAATCTTTTTAAATAATTTAAAGTACAATATATTGAGAAGTTTATCCTATTCTATATGAAATGTATCATTAAAAGATATTGAATTAAAACAAGTAATTTTACTGCGTAAAATTTATGAGAAAAATATGTTGTGTTTTTTTTTTTATTATTATTTTGAAAAATTCTAAGATAACTTGAAATTTATATCATTAATAAAATTACTACTATCTTATTATGTTTGATGAATAGAATGAATCTAGAAGGTAAATTATTCGTTTATAAAATATTTCATATGAACACATACTGTATGATGTACGTACCTATATAATTTAAAATAAAATGATTTTATACGAATTTTTTTTTTTTTTTTTTTTTTAATAAAATGAAATTAAATTATTACAAATAATTAAATTGTAATTTAGACTTTAAACTTTTTAAATACGAAAATATTATAATACACGAGTGATATTCTATTTTCAGTGTTTTTTATTTTATTTATTTTTTTTATTTTGTACATACATATATGCACATTACGTATATGATAGATTACAGACGTTAAAATGTTAATTGAATTATACGTATGTATGTACATATTATATTATAATGTACACAAGAACACAGAAAATTTTCATGTACATATATGTACATTATATTATACTTATATATTGTCATGGATTTTTAAATGATCAAAGTTCAATGTTATCATGTACATACTTATATGACATAACAGTCGATTTTCTAATTATAAATAAAAATTTCATTATGTTTTAATGCAATCTTTTATCTATTCAATTGAAATTTTTCAATTTTTACTGAGGTAAATAAATTTTGGTAGCTACATACATATATTATTATTTTTTTTCCTTGCAAAATTAACCACGTAACTATCATTTTGAGGCTTTCATTTTTGTATATATCCTCTTTTTGTTATTTTTTTTTTTTTTTTTTTTTTTTTATAATTTTATGATTTATCTCTAACATTTTTAATGTGGTTTTGTTGTTGTCATTTATATTATTCTTTTTTTAATTTTCTTCTTTTTTTTCTCCTTATAAATTCTCAATGTTATAATTTTTCCAAAGATATTTAAAATTTGCAGTTTACGAAAATAAAATTAAAACAAGTTAAAAAAAAAAAAAAAAAACATGTGTGAGTATAAAAAAGTAAAGAATTATATATCCATAAAAGTAAGTAAAAATAAAATTTATAATGTTTTTAGTTAATTTTATTTTTATTTTTAGTTTTTTTCGTATGTAGAAAAAAAAAACAAACCTGTTTAACTGAATAAATATGGCAAAAAAAAAGTAAAGAAAAATTTTACGAGATTTAGTAATCGCAATACGTGTAAAAATTAAGATAATTGTATGTGTATAGGTATGTAGATATGTGATATCAAAAAAATCATGTACGTACATATACACACGAATAATGGTAGATTTTAGACAATATATATTATACTTACTAATAATAATAAAAAAAAACCCAAAACAACAAAAAAATAATAAAAATTTTCAAGGTAGTCATGAATAGCATTAAATAAACATAATATGATGTATACAATATACTTATGTACTTTGTATATTTTCAATAATTTTTTCCTTATAACATTATAAGAATTCCAGTTTAATATTATAATATAATAAGCCATGTATAATTGTTATGAAATATATATTTGCATGTACAATAATTATTTTGTATACGCTTGAAATAAGAACAAGAAAAAAATAATTAAAAAAAACAAAAAGTTAAACAAAAAAAAATTAACAAAAATAGAAAGCCATATCTCAAATAGAACATCATATCATGAAAAAACTTGGTAAAAACAAAAAATGTGAAAATCCAAGAATTATTATGGGGCTTCAAAAATTTTTTTAGCCGATAGAGCGGTTCGGGCGATGAAAGAGGGGACGGCATGAATGATTGAATGATTTAGTACATTTGTTGGTAGAAAAAGGGATGTCGTTTTTTCGTATAAGAATATTCAAAATAAACTCGAGAAATTTTAAGCCATGTACTTATTATATATACATATGCATGTATGCTTATGTAATAATATATTACATACGAGTGTTTGTAAATATTTTCATACAAATTTGGTATCTTAACTATAAATACCGTCATCCTAAACAAACATAATTTTCTTTCATAAGAACATTAGAACACAATTTTGTAATGGTTCGATCATATATATGAACTTGAATTAAAGATCAGAGACTAGGATAGTAATAAAAAATGTGTAATTTCAGATTAACATACATACATACATATATCGTACAATATTTCATATACATACATTACTTTTTTTTTCACGTCGATTTTTGTTCATATTTCACACTTTTCTTTTACTTTTTATATCAGATAAAAAAATATATACAAGTACGATCTATAAACACATAAATTTGTATACGGTCGAAAGATGTGTACAGAATATTGCACGTATGTATGTATATATTGCATTTATAATTAACAAAATCAAGTCATTATTTTATGGTACAATATTTGTACAGGGACATATATGACTCCACGTGGAGTGTATACTTAAATTACATACTTACGTATACGATATATAATGCATTCATACGATCATATTTTTATTTATCATTACCTAAAAAGTATGAATTTTGAATACCCAAAAATTCAAAATTTAACATTAAACCGATCGTATTCAAAATATATTGTATTTCCCATACAATACATTACAATTTGAATTTACATTTTGTATTTCTATCCTCGTTTCTGATGTAATGAAATTTATGACCCATATGATCGTACAATTATGAAAAAATTATATTTGTTTAGGACGATAATTTGTTTGTTTAGGACAAAAGTTTTACACACGCATATATACGATAAATACGTACATTACAAAATATTCTTATAAATATTGCGCATAATATGTACACTTAAATTACATACGCACGTATGTGATAAATATGCATACATATTCACATTCTGTGCTGATACATGGGTATTTTAGTGTAGTGAATGATTTCTTCTGAAATAATATGTACACTTGAATTACATACGCACGTATGTGATAAATATGCATACATATTCACATTCTATGCTGATACATGGGTATTTTAGTGGGTACTGAATGATTTCTTCTGAAATAATATGTACACTTGAATTACATACGCACGTATGTGATAAATATGCATACATATTCACATTCTATGCTGATACATGGGTATTTTAGTGGGTACTGAATGATTTCTTCTGAAATAATATGTACACTTGAATTACATACGCACGTATGTGATAAATATGCATACATATTCACATTCTATGCTGATTCATGGGTATTTTAGTTTTTTTACATGGGTATTTTATTCTGAAAATTGCTTGCTTTTTTTATATATTTCAATACATTTTATTATTTTACACCTTATTTTTTGAATAAAACGGTAGCACTGGGTACTGATGTCAGTACCCAGGAAGAAAAATTTTTGAACGTCGAATTTGCACTGCTTGCAGTATCTCCTAGTTTTGGATTTCTGGTAAAAATAAAACAACTATACAGTGACAGTGAAATGAACAAATTACATGAAATTGCGAATATAATAAGAAAAGTGGTAAACAGGTGAGATAAATAAGGTTTTCCAAAAACAAAAAAAAAACAAAAAAAAAAGGTATTGATTTTTTTTTTTGTTTTTTTTATTGCATATTTATTAATACATTTATGTATGTATATACTTACTTACTTTCTATGATTTGATGTCACACTTCATGGAATTTTGTTATTATTATTATTGTTGCTGTTGCTGTTGTATTAAATTGTTTTATTTTCCGTTATAAATCTTATTCAATTTTCATTGATTTCTTTGTTGTTTTTCGTTTTTTTTTCTCTCTCTCTTTCTCTTTATCTAAATATTTCGTTATTTTTATATTAATTTCAAAAAATTTTCTTTTTTTTAAAAAAATCTTTTTATTATTTAATTTTCGTTTTTTATCATTATTTTTTCAAGCTAAACACAAAAAATAAAAAAATATATAAAAATTATTAAAATAATTACTTTTTCACAATGATTTCCTTTTATATTTTTAGCATTTAAAAAAAAAAAAATTTGTTTTTTTTTTTTGTACTTAAGATATTTGTGTATATGTATGATTGTAACACACAATTCGTAAAATTATAACACTAAATTAATAACGAAAAAACCGAAATCAATAAGAACTATATAAAAAAGAAACAATAAATGTAATTTTTTAATTTCACACTAAAATGAATCAAAAAAAAAAAAAAAAAAAAATGTTCAATAATTTTTGTTTATTGTTTATTAAAATAATTCCATTTTAAAATTGAATTAAATTTTTAATTAGCAATAAAATTCACTAAAATCAAATTCAAAATGGAAAACATAAATTGCATTAAAATGAAAACATAAATTGCATTTGCAATATAATGTACATTATAAAATTAAAACATCTATGTACATTTATGTATCATGCATAAAATGTGTGTGGTCTGTAAAATGTAAATCAACAAAACTAAAAATATGTAAATATTTATATATGTATATATATTTATATATATTATTATATTATATATAAAAATTAAATATGGAAAATTGTAAATAAATTTGTGAAAGTTGATCGAAAAATTTTTCTTGTAATGCAATATAATGAAATGATGAATGTATATTATACATACATTATTTAATTGCGTATTGTATGTATTTTTATGTATGTCAAAAAATAAATAAAATTTTATTATAAATACAGTACATAAAATCTGTAATGTTTTCTGTTTTGATTTTGTTTTTTTTTTTTTTTTTTTGTGATACAAAAATAACATTTGTTATTACATTATGGTCCTTAATCCCTTTTCATATTTCAAATTTTAATTATAATTTAAAATATTTATATTTTTTATTCTATTTCACATATACATAAATTATATATTTCATTTCTTATTGTATACCTATATATGTATGTGTATCTTACAAGAAAATAAAAAATTTTCAATACATAAAATATAAAAAGAAAAAAAATTTCAATTAATTATTACAAGTCATTTTGTATATATCAATCAACAATCAGTTGCTATTTCAAACACAGTATCCTATATACATAAATGTTTATAAATATTCTGTTATAATTGGAAAAAAAAAAAAAAACTTGAACTTGAAAAATACAAGAATAAATAAATAAATTATGCTAATATTTTAATAAAAATATAATTGCTATATATACATACTAGATTCATTATCATTTATGAATTATGAGCAATTATTGTATATGTATATATAAATAATGTTTGTGTATTGGGACAAATTATAAAGAATGAAAGGAAAAAATTTCACTATTAAGAAAGGAAAAAAAAAAATGAAATACACACATACAAAGTATGTGTATTTGTATATAATTGAAATATACATAATATAATATGAAATAAATATATAATATGAAAATAAAGAAATTTTTAAATATAAAATAAAAATATGAGAATACTATTCAATACAAAACATGTACAAAATATACAGGTACCTATATATTATGTATATTAACAAGTATATATATGTATATAAATATTGTAATCATTGTTATTGTATTATAAAAGCAACAGTGTACCAACCTGTTGATTGACGACACCTTTACTTTTATTGACTTTTATTTATCATTTAATAAGATCAATGTAAAATAATTTAATATAAATTTATGTATGTGAAATAAATGATTTTATATATAGATAAATATTTGCACATTCATATACATTTAAATAACATACATACATATGTATGTACACTTGTAAGTCTACATAAATGTATCTATTTAGTAAAATTCATTTAAATTTTACACTTTTACAGTATAAAAACTATCACTTTTCTCACGACTTTTTTTTTTCTCTTTGCCTTACATATGCACGTATCTATTTTTATATGTCGTTATATGTTGTTGATATACATACATATATGTACATAGTACCTATATTTATTTTTTTAAAACTTTTTTTGTATTATATTATATTTTCATGATTTATCACTTTCTATGATTAACTAGATAAAATTGCAAATATATGTTTTTACAGGTATTCAATAGAAATTACTTGTATATATACATATGTTATCAATATTATTGTAATTATTGATTTTATATTGATAACTGTTTTTCCTTTATTTTTTCTTCTTTTTTATATTTTTAATTAAAATTTATATATGTGTATGTACATACCTATATATATATATATCTATTTTGAGTTATTTCATTATTGTTGTGGCCATTTCATTTATTTGTACAAAAACAAAAATAATACAAATATATATTCTCACCCACTTACTAATGAAATGAGAATTATTGTAGTAATAATATTGCATATATGGTATTTTTATTTGAAAGTAAAATACGTTACGCAAAAGTACAATTTTTTTTTTTTTTGTTTTTTTTTTTTTTTTTAAGAGAAAATCAAAAGCCAATGACAAATTTTTGTATTTTTCTATAAAAGTATAAGTAAGTTAAATACGTTATGTTGAATGGTAAACAACAATAATAACAACACAAAAAAATAAATAAATATACGTATATATATAGAAAATTCGTTATATCTTTAGAATTCAAAATGTTTATTTTTATTCTAATATGAACACTGTGTAAAATAATAAATAATAATAATTTATTTTTTTTAATGATTTGATAATAAAACACGAAAGATATGATTTACCACTGTATAGTTTATAATATTAAATTAACGTAAAAAAGTATTTTTTTTTTTTTTTTAATTTTTAAAATAATAAAATCATAATTTAATTGAACATTTACTACATTTATATCTAATACTTTTATAAAATAAAGTAACAAATTAAAATAACGATAAAATTTGAAATTGTAGATATATTTAAACAAAATTTAAACAAAAAAACATAAATTTGAACAGTTACAATTTTAAAAAATTTATAAATAAAATATTGATATTAAATTTTTATAAATTCACTGTTAATATGATAATAATAACTGAAAATAACACAAATAATATTATATACATACATAACGTAAAAATTTAAATAAAAACTGTTCGTTTGCGATTTTTGATTTTTTTTTTGTTTGTTTGTTTGTTTTTTATAACCGTGTTCACATACGTAGATTAACACAAAGTTTGTTGGTTTTATTTTTATTTTTTTTTAATTAAAAAAAAATCATTTTATAATATAACGACAATAAAAAAACTGTTCTTATAAATTATTAAAAGAAAAAAATATTTTATCTTATTTTGGTTTTGACCCCTTCTTTAGAGACCGGTTTACTTTTCTTTTAATGGATAAACTTTTTATTGACAGATTAACGTTAAGATTATTTTTTTTTTTTTAAAAAACCAAAAAATAACTACAAATGGCAAATTGTAAAATAACGAAAATATTTGTAAAAATTATCAGTATATAATATGTTTTTGTATGTTTACTTTTATAATGATATTATAATTTCTTTCTTTTTTGTTGTAATTATAATTCTTTAACTTTTTAATTTTTTTTTTTTTTTTTAAATAGAACACGATATTATGTATTTTATTAAGCAGACAACGGAGACCGTTCAGTGTGAAAGCCTTTTGACTAATGACCTAGGCAAGTACGAAAACCTCCACCACTTGGTGCTGTTCAATTTCCAAGTTTTCAATTTAATATAAAATCTTGTACAGACGTACATATATGTATGTATGTAAGTTTTAAGCTATATATATGTACATATATACATACATATAAATATTAAGTATTCATATATCATATACATTCATTCATGAATATACAATATACATATACATATGTACCTAACCTATGTACAATCTACATTACAGATTGGCCGTACAGTGAAAGATACAAATTTGTATATATTTTATACTGATTGTATTTGTTATTTTTAAATATGATCGTAACGAATCGAATATTACGTACTGGTATAATAATTACTGTATTGAGTGTAATCCGAATATGTAAGTATGTATTATACAATTGCATATTTACGATTATATTTGTGTGTGCATGTATGAAAAATAGCGAAGCAAGCAAACAGATAAGATAATAGCCTAATAGGTATATGTACATATATTTTTATAGATATAGATACATACATACATATTCATATTTATAGACCAACATACATATATGATATATTTTTTAAATATATACATATCCACATATTCACATGTATTTTGTGTACAATGTACATACATGTATTATTCTTAAATTAAGTAATTGATAAGAAAATGAAGTATATGCACACATTTACTTGATATAATAAAAAAAAGCTAATCGGAAAGCTCGAAACTTATCAATATATATGTACATATATACGTTGCATGTATAGGTATATGTATGTATGTTTATATGATGGTCACATGTATAATCGCTTATATTTTGATTTATCGTGCGATATTAATGCAATGTTTTAACAAGGTGTTCTTTTAGCACATTTATAGTGATAATATATGTATATGTGTATGTACATATATGTAAATATGAATATGTTCAATTTTTTAATATATGTATATTTTTGTATTTGCATGCAGACTTTATGTCATATATTCATTTGAAAATGTATAATTATTCACAAAAAAAAATTTTCATTGATCTAAAGTTCAGATTTGAATATACATACACATATGTGCATAATAAGTGTATGTACAAATGTATCATGATTATATAAGCGATATATCAATATCAACTGAAAATTTTTAAAAAAATTCAAACTAAAAATAATATTGAATAGCAATACAATTAGAAATAAAATTAGTAGGTATAGTAAAGTAGAAAGAAAACTACCTACCTATGATTTAAAAAAATTACGTTGTGATAACGTTATCAGTTTACCATTAAATATTAATTGAAGTTATAATGTGAATAAAGTATAGAATTGCACACATATAGGTACTTTGTATTTCAGATGTATAAGTATGTTACATATGTATATATGAGAAAGTAAAAATATAGGCATACAAATTTAATATATGGATCATATGTATACATACTATATATACATATGTATACATAGGGTGACCAGAATGTCTCTTTTAAAGAGTACATGTACTCTTTTTTAGTCGGGATCTTTTTTACTCTTTTCTTCCTTAAATGTCCTCTTTTGTCCTCTATTTTTTAGTAACATTATTATTTATTATAATTTTCTTCAACGGTTTTTTAATATCTTGTACAACATTTATCAGCTGAATTCTCATACCATGTTTCTCATTTGCTGAACGTCATTAAAGTATTTTTTCTTTGCCTTTACCAAAATGTCATGAAAAATGTATCTAATCAAATCTAATATTCAGAAACTTACAGAGTAATCTTTTACAGTAAGCATGAAGCTTATTGTCAAAATTCAAAATAATTCGTAATTTTGTGAAAATTTAAATGTAGATTTAGCTTATTTAGTTAAATTTTAAATTTGGCTTATTTAGATTTTGAAATACTGTCAAAAGTCAATTAATAGATCAATTATCAATGGTTTTAATTGAGAGCGATTAAAAATATCGTCGTATAGTGTTTAAACTGGTAAAGTTGAACAAGTATTCGATCTCTAAAATTTCTGTCTTCTACAATACAACCTAAATTATAGATAATTATAAATTAAGGACGAAAATTCCAAAAAGGAAGTTCGTTGTTTCAGATGAATTTCTTGCTCAATACAAATTTTTTTCAAAAGTCAAAGCTCGAAATATGAAGCAATTTGCACTGTTTGCATGGCTGTTGTTTCAGTGGAAAATAAAACCCGTTTTTATTTAAAACAGCCCTTAGAATCAGCGAAACACAAAAACACAATACGGTTTGCAGATACAACAATGAATATCGAAAATTATTTTACTGAAAAATTTTTCAAGTTGGATATTATTTGTTAATAATAAACGAATTGTTTTGATTTTTTTATTTTATTCTGTTATGTCGTCTAAATTTTGAATAAAACCGTGTATTGATTTTATATCAAATATATTCATTAATGATTTTTTCTTCAACATTGCATAGTCCTCTTTTTGTCCTCTTTTTCTATTTTAAAATGTCCTCTTTTTCTCAGTAGCAGTTCTGGTCACCCTATGTATACATATACGTATACGATCATACAAAATTTGCCGGTTTTATATTTTCAATCAAAACAAAAGTGATAATAATACATATAAAATTTTTCTTCACACTTTTCTTTAGTGTTATTTGTCATGACGAAAATGCCGAATTATACACGTATGTACAATGTACTATGCACATGTGTATGTAAGTGTGTGTATATGAAAGTTTGCAATTAAAAATGATGAGGTAAATTTTTTTTTGGATAAAGATAAATAATAAAAAATGCAAAATAAAATAAAAAAAATTAAGAAATTGAGTCGTGCGCAAAGTTTATATTCTTACATGCTAATTCTCTTCTTTTTTTGTTTTTTAAAGAAAAATCATAGCAAGAAAGTAATTTTTAAATTTTATTCGTTTTGCTATTTTGTTTTTTCTATTTTTTATTTAATTTTCTTTTAAACGAAAATGCATAATTTACATTTTACTTTGCTTTATACGTTCATACTATTTATTTTTTGAACAATATATTACCTACCTGATGATAATTTTTAAATGTTATTAGAAATGTAGAAAAGATACGTTTGTGTTTTAGCTTTATGCATGCATTAAAAAGCTCTCATAGGGAAAGCTTACTTTTTTGATTTAAAAATTAAACACTAAATAAAAGTTCAGTACATACATATGTATGTAGGTACATACCTTATATGAAATACCTACATAAGTATATTTATCATTTAATTATTATTTCACAAATTTGAATGATTAAGAAAGAATTATCAATTGCAATTAAACACGTATATATGTACCTACATACTATTAACGAAATTCATTCATTCGTGTACATATACCAATATTTTAATATGTCTCTATACTCTATGATCTAAAATAGATTTGTGCTATACATCCATACATGTTGAATACAACACAAATTTAATAAAAAAAGTGTAAACACATGATTTATGTCCGTATGCCTACGTATGTACATATCTGTATACCTATATATTTTAAAGTTCGTATACATATGTAACGAAATAATTAATAATTCATAAATTGCTGATAACAAAAAATGTATAGAAATATTAAAACTAAAACCAATTTCAATGAAAAACGCTTTCGATAACGATGGGTATAAATCTGTGATTAGCTCTAAAGATTTCTGAATTGTATTATTTTTAAATACAATTCTAAAATATATGAAAAATGAAAATTAATAAATGTAGGTACATTTTAAGTGTGTATGTACTCTTGGAAAACGTAAATTTTTATTATTGTATTAAAAAAATTGAAAATAAAAAATTTACAAATACATATTTTCATTCATAATTGATATTCACACACTTATACTTATATTTACTTATACTTACACTTGTCATACTTATCGTTTTTATTTTTAAAAAAAATTGATTACCTATTAATAAGTATAATTTTAAAATTTTATATAAAATAAAATATTACAATAATACGCAATTCTTTTTGTCTTATCTTTCAAATAATTTGGACATTATAAATAAAGATAGTTTGGATAGTAGTTAATTTATTTGTATCTTAAATATGTACATATGTATGTACATTAACATAGCTCAAGATATGTATGCTCAATTTTCTGTTTAAATAATTCTATTATATTTGTTCATTAATTTTTTAATAAGAATTTTTGTAAGAAAATTAAAATTTGCAATTTGTTCTTTCAATATCTTTACTTAGAGAAATCTTAAATTTCTTGTTTATTAAACAAAAAAACAATTAAAAGATATTATATATTTAAATTTGGTAAATTATATACATACCTAAATAAAATTCTTCTTACCAAGAAATATCAATTATTGTAATATATTTTTCTTTATAACTTTACATTTATGTAAAAATTTCTATTTTTGCATTAGAAAACCGTTAAATTTGAAAATTAAAGATATTGAAATTAAAACACCAAAAGATATTTCAAATTATGGTCCTCAGAGGATTTTATTGGTTAAAATTATATTGTTTTGAATTATAAAGCCTATTTTTTATGTTTTTGAATATCTATATTATTAAATTTTTTATATTTTTTTCTGGTTTTTTTCACTTGAAATGAAATAAAAAACATCGAAGTAATTAAAATAACTTAAGTTAGAAACTTTAAAAATATTTAAGAATATATTTAACTACAAAAAAAAAAAAATAATTTTTTAAGTCATAATATGAAAATTATTCTATTGTCCGGAATGCACGAATGTTATTTTACGAATGTCCGGTAAAAGGGAACTTTGTGTCCGGAAATAAGGGGAAGTGCACTTTTTCTACTTTTTTTCAAATTAAAAAAAATTTGCGTGAAAAATTAGTTTAAATAATTACATAATTTTGAAGCTAACAGTCCATACTACATTTGGAAAATAAAAATTCTCAGTTACGACATGTAGAACGTAGAAAATTAAGGGTTTGAAATTGAAAAACGTCTTAAGTGTCCGGTTTTTGGGTCACTTACCTATCTTGGAAAAAAAAACTCAAACTCATATGTAATTGATATAGTTATGTATGTAGGTAGGAGAAAATTTTCCTGATTTGAATGTAGGATGTTATTATTTTGATTGTACGAATATTTCAAAAATATTACCTAAATAATGAATTAATATAAGAAAAACGAGTACCTAAACAATGTTATTCTTAACAATGAAAAGTTATAAGGATGTACATATATAGTATGTACTCTGAATACTTCAGGTAATTACATCAAAATTTAGTAGTTTTTTGCATTAAATGTTTGTCTGCTAAATATTTATTGAAAAAAAAAATTTAAAAATTGTATCTGAGCAATTTTGCAAATATTTATCGTTAGCGTATTTAATAAATAAATAGAATAGAAAAAAATATTGACTCATGTTAGATACTAAGAACAACCATTATTATTCCGATATTCTAAAATAATAATTAAAAGCGTCTGGCCTAACATGATAAGATTTCTTAGAAATTATCCAACTTATCAATGTAAATGTACCTATTTAGGTATATGAAAAACTATATGAATATTTTATGCTTATATACCCAAAATATATGTATGAAAATAATTTTGTAAACAATATCATATTATTGCAAATTTAAACAAAAAATTCTTTATAATTTAAAAAGTTTACATTTGTCGTTTATATTCAGTTGTTTCGGAATACATAAAAAAATGTTTATCAAAACCAAAGTTTGGCATACAATTATATGAACATATCTCAACCGTATATGCACATTTACATATAAAATATCTACATATAAAAATTTTATGGTTGCATTTTAGCAATAACAATGATTAAATTTAGTATCCTGATTTTGTCTTTCTGTTCTACGAATTTTCTTATTTAAATAAACATTTCATAAATATCTGTGTATACCAAATTATAAATATACTTTAATTATTTTATTCATTTCATAACTTTGATTTCATTATTTGAATTGTACATTTATTCATTCTAGGGTGGATTTAGTAAAAAAAAACAAAAATCATGACCTTCATTTGTCTCTTTTCTTATTTCTCAATATTTATTTATTGAGATTTTCCTTCAAATTAATTTCGAGAATTTTCGTTTCAAATTAATTGCATATCAGATTACATAAATCGAAACAATTAAATTTTTGTTTTTTTTTTTTTTAAATATCCGTATTCATGTCTTTCCAATGAAAGATAAAAATGATATCTCTGCCTACATTAATTATATACAATTAAGGGCCTTATGGAAACTAATACCAAAAGCACTATAATTTTGCATCATTGTTTATGTATTTATATAATTAATAAATTTTTTTAAATAATTTTCTATACTTTGTTCTTTAAATATTTTCACTACAAACATAATGGAAACTACGTAAAGTAGTACCATTTTACTTTATTTATTGTATATTGATATTTAAAAGGTTCATCTCATATTGTATGAGAACTTTAAGAATTGTGGTAACACTGCTCTTGAAACACTTTTATTAGAAATTATGATAGAAGAAAAAAGACACATATACGTACTTCCTATTGGTATAAGGCTTGTAGTGAAAATATTTAAAATACAAAGTATAATATGCAATTGATGTACAACATTATACAAAATTACTTCTGCATTTTTGTTTTGTTCTGTTATATCGTAATAAATTTTAAAAAATGTTGAAACATCAAAAAATAGAATTTTTGGTCATTTGCAATATGCAAAATTTAAATAAAAATGGCGAACAAAAATGAAAAAGTAAAATTTCTTTTATTTTTTTTTTTTCACATGATTTTTTATAGAATTTCTTTCTTCATCCTTGTGTACATGCTTGTATCGTGATTGTATTTTTATAGGTATACCTATATTTCTTCATAAATATTATCAGTACATTTTATCAAAGTTAAATATAAGTAGGTATACGATTAAAAAACAATTTAAAGTGAAAATATGAGAAAAAAATTTAAGTAAAAAATATTTTGATTAAAATTATCATGTTTAAGTATTTACCACGCTATAGGTATCATTTAATTGGACATTACTCATAATTTTACAGGGTGGTGTTTTATACTATATAGGTACCTAAATAATTATAGGTATTTCAAGTACAAACATTTATTTTATTTTCAAGTACATATGTACAAACATTTCGACTAAATCATATCGATTATAGACTACATATTTTGATTATTTGAAACCTACTCGTATATATGTACATACATATGTACTATGTATATGTAGTTTACACAATTGATTAATAATAATTTTTTTTGTAATTAGGTACATGATTTTAAATATATGTATGTATGTATTAACAAAGATATATGAAAATTTCAACACATCAATTTTCAGTGACCCAAAATATATTTGCATTTATAACATATTAAAATATAACAAATAAAACATACTAAAAGTTAATAGTTTATCTCATAATAACTCCAATTATAATTTTAAAAAATGAGGCACTTAATATATATTTTTTTTAAAATAATTACCGCACACATAGAATAATCTTTCATTTTTTAAATATACATATATTTTCATTATTAGTAGTGATATACATATTTTTCTTTTTTCTTAATTTTTGAATTTATTTTTATTTATTTTTTATCAATGAAAATGAGAATAAAATATTAAAAATTTTTATGTAATAATTTCAAGCATTGACTTACTAAATATTTAGTAAAATATTATTTACTCATAAAATCTTGAATGAGTTATTTAAACACTCAAATATATATTTTTATTTACACAATATGATACACACATGTCGAATCATTTTTATTGTTTGTAATGTGTACACATGTAAAGGGCGCCATTCAATTTAATTTGAATGTATGTATATATTATAACAAAAAATTTGATAAAGTAAAATTATATCACCGCTAATTACGTAAATTTTAATTATTATTGGCGGTTTTACAAGTACAATATGTACTTCAATTTTTTTTTTTTTATAAATAGGTACTATATCACTGAATATGTAATAAAAAATCTATTTAAAAAAAATAATAATAATAAGGAAAAATATTATTATGTACCTATTAGTAAAATTAGAGGATTTTTAAAAATTTTTGTTACAAAGTAAAGGAAAAAAAGAAGACTACGCTACAAAAACAAAAACAAAAAAAAATTAAATTACCAAAAATGATCGTGTAATCAAATACAAATACATTCTACTTGAAAATTAGAATGTAAAAATGTACAAATATGACCCCTTCAATATAAAATTAAATGATAAAATTTATAATTCTTTGATTTCTCATACATACAACATACCTATGTATGTACGTATATTAAATAATAAAAGATTGGAAAAAAAAACGTTAAAAAAATAGTATTCTTCTATATTTGAATGAATTATCATTATGTAATGTTTTATATGTACATTTTGTACATACATATGTTTGAGGAAAAATATGAATACTAAAAAGGATGAAAAAAAATTAACATTCCTGCATGACACTACACAGCTATATTTAGAATTTTACTTTCTAAAATGTAGTGAAAAGAAAGTCATAAAAACAATTCAAAATGCGACATTATAAAAAGATACATATACATAGGTAAATAATGCATACATGTATTAGCAAAGAATCTTATTATACTTGTAGAAAAATAATATTTGGAATGTAATTCATGTATTGATAAATGTATAACATATATCAATTGCTATTTATATTATATATTCTATTACATGCATGATATTTGATATACATACATATGTAGGTACATATGTAACATACAATTTAACTGAAGAGTAAAATAAAAAAGGGAATACAAGGAATATTTTTACGGTATAACATCTGTAAATAATTTTAAAATAAAAGATTCTGTAAAATATAAAATTTTCATAGTTACGATATTATTACATAAATACCTACATACATATATTTACAAATGATTTTTTTTTTTTAAATAAATAGTGTATTTATAAAAATGCCACCCATTTGAAATTTATTAAAATAAAAATAAAAATTATCCATATATGTATAGTATAGGTAAACATACTCGAACACATGTAAATTGTACATAAATTTTATATTTAACAATAATATTATATGTATCACATTATTTTGTTATTTTTTTTTGATTTTACGTTTATATACATATGTAGATATGTACGTATTAATAAATGAAAAGCTAAGAAAAAATACACATACATAAATTGTATATCCAAAGTAAATGAGATTATAAAAATGATTACACATACATACGTATGTATAATTTATACAAGAAAATTTGTGAGTGTGTATTGTTATAAATTGATAATGAAATGTGAATTATAATTCTAATGAAAAGTAAAAAAAAAAAATGAAGAAAATTTAAAATCAAATAACAATTAAATCTCCTTACAAAAAAAAAATAAAAAATAAAAAATTAAATTAACATAATAAATACAAATTTTAAAATTCTATTCCTTAAGATATTCTCTAAAGTTTGAATAAAATTTTTGTATATTTATCTATTCTAAAAATTAAAAAAAAAAACATACATATGTAAGTACATTTTACCATATACATATGTATTCTTAAATGCAACCAATAACACTTTCATAATTGACTGCACCTTTATTTTATGATAATTTACACACCTTATTACTTTATTAAAACTGTCTTAACATGTATTCGTATACATACATGTGTATATTGAAATGTCTTATATGCACTTATACACAGATATGATATCAAAATTTCTTTAAAAAAATAAAACAAAAACAAACAAAAAATTAATCACAAATACAAAAAATTCATTTAATAAAAATACATAATTGAGTAAAACATGAAAAGAAAACAATATGCAATATTTTTTATCAGTTTTTTTTTCAATTTCTATTGATTTTTATGAATTTTTATGATTTTATCATATTATGTTGAAATTTTCTATATTATGTACTTATACATATATAAATTGTACTACACCGTATAATATATGTAATTTATAATTACTTAATTTTATATTTTTTCAACATTTCTTTTAGTTTACTATCAGTATTAACAAGAAATCATAATTCATATTAATGAATTAAGTTCGTTAATAACTGAAAAATAAATTTCATGTACATTTCATGTAATGTAATATGCTTTTAAAATATCGTTATCAATTTTACAAACAAAAATTTTTCTGATAATTATAAAAATTACATTAAATACACATAATACAAGCGTACATAATATTAACAAATAAAATATAAAAATTGGTGTAAAACGATATTTACGAAATTTATATAAAACTTGGTAAATCAGAATACTGATTATTGTATATGTATATAATAAACTGAAAAATAAAAAAAAAATAAAATTTATCAACAGATATTTAATTATAAATTTTAATTATAGGAAAAGAATTAATTGATATAATATACCTATAAATGAATAATGAAATACATAAAAATTGTAACTACATACATATATATACATGGAAATATAATAATGCAAAAAATATGTTTATGTACACAAAAAAAAAAAACAAAAAGTTAAAAAAAATAAATAATGATAATAATGAAAATGAAAATTGAAAAATAAATAATTAATTATTGGAAAACAGCTGAGAAATCCGATACATAAAAATGTATGTAGGTACATATTAATTTTTAATTATAAATAATAATTATAACGACAAGAAAATATTTTTTTTTTTTACATGCATTCTAATTAAAAGTACATATGTAAATACAATATAATTTTTGAAATGTGTAATTAATATTATTCAAAAATAAATTATATTACATTGACAATTACATGATTAACAAATAAAATTAATTAGAATGCAAATAATCTTTTGTTATAATTTTTATTTTATTATTTTTGTTTTTTGAACATTATTATACTCTACTTTGTTTTTTTTTTTTTTTTTTGTTAAATTATACGTAGGCACTAGTATGTACATTATTATGTGCATATAATTTTGTTTATTATGAAAATGGCAATGAGTATTGAGCATATAAATACATGTGTATATACACATGTAATATATATATATACTAATATGCAATTGAGTAATAAATCTCAGTTTTCAAAGATTACCTTTTATTGTACTCGTATATGTATTATACAAAATTAAGGTATTTAAATTTTTCACAGTTGAAAATTGTATTCATATCGTATATGATCGCATAAAATTTACAGGAAGTGAAAGAAATATGAACTTTTTAATATTGAAATTTTGAACTTCATAATATGGTTTTTTTTTGTATGTAATACTATAATTTTTATGAACTAAATTTATGCATGTATTGAAAAGAAATAGAAAATTAAATACATATTATAATACGATTTTGCTTATAACAACATTTTAATCACTGCTTGGATTAGTATATATAAATATGTACGTATCATTATTGTATCCATTGTACGTATACATATGTAAGTACACAAGGTGTAAATGTATGTATACATATGTATGTGATCATGTAGGTCATTTAATTTATTTTAACATGAATGTGATATGATATGATGCCTATATAACCTTACAAAATAAATGTACATACATACATATGTGGGTACTTACATATTCATTTTTACCAATATTCATGCTATATCATTTTTTGTTTTTGTATTTTTATACATATATGTACATATGTGCATGTATACATATTTCATGCACAAAATGTACAAAATTAATTGCATATTCAACAAAATTTTTGTATTAGGTAAACTTTGTAATAGCTTTAACTACAATAACAATAATAAGACAATACGTTCATTTTTATTGACATCTATGTATGTTGCACAAATAATAAAAAACAAAGAAAGAAGAAATTGGGTGTATTGACATTTGAGATTAAACTCAAAATGTCTTACAAATTGAAACAAAACAATAAAATAAAAAAATAAAAATAAAAATTAATACCGTATTTATTAAAGGTAAGAAATTACAACATAAAAAATATCTTATGAGCTTTTTTAGTATGAAATAACTTTACTACAATTATTTTTCATATTTTAATAAAGGGTGATCTATGTATATTGAAGGCATTAAAAATTTTGATCACATTGAAATTAAATATAGACATCAATTAGGTTGGTTGTATTGATTAAGTTATCTATACATATATTATTTATTTATTTAATTTAGTTTAATTATATACATATGTATGTTATTTATCGTAAACAAATGGTCGATCTAAGCTCTATCTTACAAAAATTGCGTTTAGTTTTTATTTTAACAAAACATAGTGGTTCGCATTTCGCAAATTACGTTAAACTACTGTTTAGGTGCACGTATGATAGAATTGTCGAGAGGAATGATTAGACTTTGGCTAACATTGTCATTAGATTGTTGCGCCAATGACGATGATAACACATGTCAGGAACTCAGGACTAGACTAGAACTGTAGAAGTAGAAATAAAATTCTTGAATAGAAACTAAATTCTCTAAAATGAGAAATAACGACAATAATGACTTATTAATTTTTGATACTGTGCTGTGACACAATATATTCTAGTTCGTATTGATGTATAAAATCTTAATTGTATGTAGGTAGATTGTAGCATTTTTGTTATTTTTTACATTCATATTTTATTTTTTTTAATAAATAGAATTTTAAATTTTTAAATCAAAAAACTCCATAAAAATGTTAAAAAGATTTTTTTTTTGTAATTGAAAGTATTCACACACATATATATGTATGTATGTACCTACTTTCAAACACTGGAAAAAGATTTCTACTTTCCAAATATCTGTTTATTACTTATTATGTACTGATACTTGTATGTATGTACATTCTCAAATCGACCTTATTAATCATTATAGAAAAATGAAGAAATTAAAATAAAATAAAAAAGAAAGAACACACAACACACAATAGTTAATTATATATTCATGCAAAAATTTCTCCAATCATGTCATAAAAATGACTTTTAAATCAAAATGATAATAAATTTATTATTCGTTTAATTTTAATTTTATATCTATCCATACATAGGTGGTATATAACACATGATGTACACAATCATTTCACATTTTAAGAATAATAAAAATCAAATAAAATAAATTTAAATGGAATATCTGTTAAATATTATCAGAATATACATACATATGTAACGTTATAAAAATGGATATATAGGTACATTATGTATGAGTTTATAAATACATACAAACATATATGATTAACTGTACTATTACAAGTTTTTATACTGTAGATAAATATGTACGTATATGTATGTATGTATGAAAGCATTATATTTTTAACATTGAATATAACTATCAAAATAATATTATTTGAAATGATTTGACAGAAATTGAAAATCATTAAACTAACTTTTCACATTTAGTTAACATTTGTATGAAATACAATTTAATGATATACAGATAAAAATATTTGAATTTTATATAAATGCAATAGATACCTATACACACATACATGTATTCGTACATATCATATACCATGGACTTGTTTGAAATTGCATATGCATATTGTATAGAAGAATATAAATATGTACATACATATATATATGTATAATAGAATTCAATTGTTGTAATGCACTTTACATGTGCATGTTGCTTTACAAAAGATAAACCGAAACTTTAACGTGTTTACATTTACTGGTTATACAAAAAAAAAAAAACAAAAACAAAAAATACATTTATAGTATATCTTCTAAAACTGACCAACATCAAGATTTTCTTCTTTTTTTTATGTAAGTTTTTATCCATTTAAAAAAATACTTTTGTATACGTGTGCATACAAACAAACAAATACAAAATGTATGTACAATATATTTAACAATCTGATATAAATTATATTGCAATAGGTGTATACATTGTATAGCTTGTATATTTAAATAGGTATGTATGACAGCATTTATTGGAGAAGCAATTCATTAGTGACCACTTTTTTCAATTAATCGCCTTAGAGCTTAGTATACAATATCACAAATAGATAGACATATGTATAGATACACGTACTTATATGTATATTTGTGTATTAAAATATATTACATATTATAAAATCGATATTAACTTAATACAATTTGATTTGTGTATGTATACGTATGAATATTGTGAAGATATGTATCTGTAGTATATTTGGAAATGACATAAAAAATTATCCTTAAAATCAAGCTAAAATATAATGTACCTATTATACATATATATATAAATGTTATTTGAAAAATTTTTTATACAATATACATATGGTATGTATACATAATGTATGTATGTATGCATAATGTATAGGTATATACATTGCAATATATATGTATGTACATAATACAATAATATCATCAAATTATAGAAAAATATCTGTTATCTTTTTAAATTACTTCTGTACAGGTGGTCTATCTGATCAAATAGAAAAACAATTTTTAATAGATTGTCAATCGCTTTCGAATTTATCATGTATGTTATATGCATTTGTAATTTATGTATTTACTTAATCTAAATAATTTTATACGTAATGATTTAAATCAGATTGAAATTTAAAAAAAAATAAATTTATATATGTATGTAGGTATAAAAATTCAAATATGTAATTTTGCAAATAGTTCATATGAAATAATACATACATATATGTATGTATGTGTATGTAATGTTAAGTTATATGTTAGACATTTTATAAGATCATTGAATATATGTATGTATTTATATAACATCATTCTCATCAATTATATCATCATATTCTTCATTTTTAGAGCATCCATCACGATGGTATCATCTCAATGAATAAATAAAATCATTATAATTTAAAATATTAACAAATAACACATGAAAATTAGAAATAAAAAATAAAAAAATTAAAATAATAATAAATAAGTTAATAAAAATAATAATGAAAAATAGCAGAATACTTTATTTGAGAAAAAAAAAAAATTATTTATACTTCTTACAATATTCTTGACCTCAACTCAACCGGAATTGATGATACAACTCAGGCATAATCATTCTCTAACTGTATTTTTACTTTATTTATACATACATACATACATACATATATTACACAAACATGACCATATGTAAATGCAACATATATATAATTCATGGATATTTTTATTTCAATGTCATAAAGTTACGAAGTCATAAAAACAAAAAATAAGATACACATTCAAAAAGGAAATTGTATGCAAATTAGAATAGCATTTTATATATTCTTGTATGTATGTATTTAGCAAATTTTATGTATCTTTCACACATATGTATGTATGTATGCGAATAACATTTCGTACACATTTTTAATAAACGTACATATACATATGTATATCTACTTATTGTAGATTGCATGTTTAAATTATTTAGTTAAATTTTTTTTTTTTTTTTAAAGAAAAACAAAAACAGAAGCAAAATAATTTTTTTTTTTGATTTGTCAATTACCTTGTTTTATATTTAAAGTGATAAAAATTATTTTATTTTATTTCATATGAACAAATTAAATGAGGAAAGGTATTAGGTATTTCTTAAAAGAACTGCATACATTTACATACATATATGTAGGTATGTACATACTTATATTATCAAATATCATGTACCCATGCATGTTATATTTACACATGTAATTTAATGTAACATAATAAATATCTCTATAAATATATGTATGTATGTATATTTTCTAATCGATTGGAATTGTAATAAAATTTACAAATTTTTCTTTTTAAATTAATACTTTAACTCAAATTATAATAACGAACGAATAAGGGCATATCGATCATCAACGTTAATAAATTAAATACATTTTTTATCTGTAATATAATATACCTATTATGTATATATACATATGTACACACATATTTATGTAAATTTTAATACTTTTATGTATGCAATTTTCCTATATCATATAACGTCCGTTTTATTATTACAAACTTGATGATTTCACCCAATTTCAATTTTAGCATTTGACCTTGAGATGAATAATGTTATCATTTCACATGATTCTCAAAGCTCTCCCTAATATATGTCTTTATTAAAGGTTTGTCATATCAAATTCATAATTTTTATGAAAATAAATTATTAAATCAGCACAAGTATGAATATTTTTTATTTATCTACTCTACATTCAGTTCAGACACATTTCGAATTGAAATTTAAAAGAAAAAAAAAATTATAAATGGATGAAAGAAGGAAAAATTTCCACCTCGAATTGTCTTTCATCACAAATAATGATTCTATTTTTAAAACGGAAGTTTGATAACTTACTATTAAAAGTACTCATAATAAAACATGCATAGAATATTATACAATATATAGACGTATATAATAATATACATGACATGACTTATGTATGTACTATCTATGAAATATCATCATATTTCATTGTTATTTTCATGTATGTATGTACATATTATACGTACGTTAGATAACCCGACTACGAAATAAATTAAAAGAAAAAAAAATTAAGCCTTTAATACCACCGTGTTAGTGTTAGTATGGGATTCTATATAAAATAAAACGCCCAAAAATTTAAAAAAAAAAAAAAAAAAAACTTAAGAACTATCAAAAATTATTTTTATACTTATAAGTTTATAAGTATGTAATATATAGGTACGTATATAAGTGCATAAAAAATTTAAATTTTTATTAAGTTGTCCATATTTGTACATGTTTTTATATTTGTCTATTATGTACATTTATGTGTTGACAGTTTACATTTACACAATTATACAGTATATGCAAGTAGATACATATAATACTAGATACATACTATATATGCATATGAAAGTATAGATTTAGATACATTACGCGCTTGCTATGTTTTATGCTTTTTTTAATTATAAATTTTTACAATTTTTAACCCGTATTCAAACACATAATAAATACATAACTATATATAATATAAATTTACATATATACATAAGTATTATATAATATATAAATTTGAATCATATTTTTAGAAATTTTGATTATGGATACGTGTACGTGTTAATTGCAATAGATTTAAGTATCTAATATCTAGGGTAGGTGACCCAGTTACCGGCCAGTCATGAAAATAATGTTAAATTTCAAATAGCACCCAGTTTGTGTAATTTTCACATTTTTCTAATAATGATTTTTTATTTTAAAAACTATGACGTGAATAAAGAGAATTGGGAACTACCGAACAGTGTGTATTTTTGCATTAAAAACCCGTTGAATTTGAAAATTAAAGGTACCGAAATTAAAATAATTTCTTACATGAAGTTACTATATCTAATTTAATTGTGTTTTTTCAGAAACACTGCTCGAATTGAGTCCAAATACATCAAAACACCAAAAGATATTTCAAATTATTATGGCTTTAATGATTAAAATTTTATTGTTTTGAACTATATGAATGGCCGGTAAAATGGAATTTTGTGCCAGGTAACAGGGGGAAGTGCACTTTTTTTAAATTAAAAAATTTTGCGTGAAAAACTAGTTTAAAATAATTTTGAAGTTAACAGTCCATACTATATTTTGATAAAAACATTTTTTCAATTACGACAAGTAAAACGTAGATAGTTAAGGGTTTGAAATTGAAAAACGTTTTAAGTGGCCGGTTTTTGGGTCACCTACCCTAGGTGCACAAGAGGGATAACTCACATTTCAATTTATTATTAATATTTTAAATTCAACTAATGTTTAAAATTAAGCTTTTTTTTTAAATTCATATACGAGTAGGTACATAGTACATAATATATACTTCTATATACGTACTATGTAGCTTCTATGAGTACTATGTAAACATTATGTTTCAGTTAGATACATCTATATAAATTCACTTGTTCAAATATGTGCATACATGGTATGGTGACGTATGTATTTATTATGTTTTTATATTCAAAATTATACACTTTTTTAAATTTCATTCATATTTGTACACATACATACATATGACTACAATGACTTTGACCCTAGATAAACAGAACCTCTGTTTTAGAAAAAAAAAAAAAAAAATTGTAAATAGGTACATATTTCAAAACACAGATAATTTTACTTAAACTGAAACTTAAATGTATAATAATGTTATGTAGGTATAGCTATATACATACACATATGTGTATTCAAATACATAAAAAGTGAAAGCCTTTAAATTATTTTTTTTAATAATTATAGATTTAATATACCTTCGTATTCTATCATTTGTAATTTTTGTGATAAAGTTACATTTCTACACGTTATTATAATAGGAACTATTTAATTAAATTTAATTAATAAAAGTAAGAAAATAGCTAACATTGATTAAATGGAATAAATAGTAAAATGAATTGTATCTACAATTAATATAAAAAGGATTATTAAAAAAAAAACATTATACATGTATATAATGTACTTTATACATGCATATACCTATATATTGCTTTTCTATATGCATTTGAAATTGAAAATAAAAATTTTACCGATATGTAATTATCTCTACTACGTAACATTATCTTGTATGTACTTTCAACGTAAAATCAATTGTATATAAATGTTAAAAAAAATAAAAATATAAGTACATATGTATGTAGAACAAGGCATTCACTTACGTCAAATGTTTATAAACATACATATACATGTGTATACTTGTAATATGCATATTCTCAGAAATTGAAATTATTTTAAAAAAAAAATAAAATAAAATAAAAATAAAAAACAAAATCACTTTACACTTTAGAGAAAAATAATTATTTTTTTACTATAATAATAAATCAATTATTGTATAATATTAATCACTTTATTTAATTTTTAAATTAAAGTAAAAATGCACAGATCAAAAAGGTTATCAAAAACACATGAAAACTGCATACAAAAAAAAAAAAAACAAACAACCAAATGCATGTGTATATGTAAATTACATTTAATGTGAATTTTGCACAATCGAAATCATTATTATCATAATGATCAAAACTTGTATATTAAATTAATAGATACACTGACTTATTTCTATATCGTGTTTATGTCCATACACAAATGCAGTGATGTTTAATTTTTTTTTTTTTTTTAAATATCAAAATTCGAAGAAAAATATGTATTTGTCTGTTATCTTGTTTTATTGTTTTTCTATTCATAGAATCACCTTTTTTACATCGAAAATTTAAGAATTTTTAATACAACATAAAGTGGATTTTTTTTTTTTTTTTTTATTAACTTTTACTCAAATACACTTGTGTGTTAATTCAAAATACAACACTGTAATACACTACAAATCATTTCAATGAACGTTACTAATTTTATATTTAAATTTGAGGACATCAATAAATAATTTCGAAATAAAATTTTTAAATTCAATAAAAAAATATCATTTTAAAATTTGACCAAAAAAATATCATAAAATAAAAATATATAAAAAACAGTAAAAATCGTCTCAAACTGGTTTATTTTCCACAACAATATTTAAAAAAAAAAATTTATTTATTTATTTTTTTTTTTTTTTAAACAAAATAATACCTAACGCATATACATATGTATGTTAAAAAAGAAACAAAATAAAACCAAATAATAATAAATACAAAATAAAATCCAATTCCTGAATCCCGATTAACTTTACTTTTGTAGATATGTCCATACATACATATGTATGTATCTTATAAAGGCATATATGTACATAGATGAAGGGATCAAATCAAATAAAGCATGGCCATGGTATATACATAAATATGAATATATGTATATACATATAATGAATATATCACGTATACACGTGATGTACACGAAAAGTAATACATACATACATATATCGTTTAAAGAATAATATAATTGACTTTATGTTAAAGGTAACATGATGAGGTACCACAAAATATCTGGCGACGACGGATCATCATAATAATCATCTTCGTCATTTTTTTAAAAAAGAAAAATTTATATGTTTGCATTTACAATACATACAAATACGTATACAAATGTTTTCATATGTACCTATTCACTTTTATACGCATATATATGTACATATGTATATGTACTCATTACCACTACTGTAATAATTTTACAAAAGTCATATATTATATACACATGATCCTTTTTTCGGCTTTTTAAAAGCAAAAAAAAAAAAGAAGAAAAATCTACACACAGAAATGAAAACAAAAACACAATAAACAATAAATGTCATCAGAAAAAAAAAAAACAATCAAACAAACCAAAAATTGAGAATATCATCAGAATCAAACACTGAATTTTAAATGGATCAATAATTCCAAAGGAAATATAAAAATGATAAAAATTTAAATGCATGCTTGCAATGTGCATAATAGAAGTATGAATAGAATTTTTTATATTATTATTATTTCAAAGGATCTTAGTACATAACGTATAATTAGTTCACTTGTTTTCACTTTACTTTTACTTTTTATTGATACACATTTGTATATCAACATTTTTAATTAAAAATTAAATTCAAAAATTTACATTTAATTTTATTTTACCAGATTTTTTTTATTTTGTTTTTTATTTATTTATTATTATTATTATTATGTTTTTTTTTTTTTTCAATTTTTAATTGTACTTAAAATTTAAAATCCCTATTTTATTTTAAATTTATTTCTTTGTATCCCCATAATAATTCACCGTTTAAAATTAGATACTAAGTATAGAAAAATTGAATTCTATATGATTCTACTTAGTAGCTAGATCATGTTTTATTTAAGAAAAAAAAAAAAAAAACAACAACAAAAACAACCCCGAAATCAGGAAAGAATGTAAAAATGTTAAGAACTTTCCTTTTTTCTTAAAATTTAAAACCGATATCTTCTTATACTAAACAGTGAATATTATAATGATGAATGGAATCTTGTTGTCTTCTATAGTTATCCACCTAAAAGAATTTTTATATGTACATATGTATGTATATATGTATATAAGTATGTACCATCATGTATACGTAAAAATATACACAAATGTACATTTACTCAACAATGTATACAGTTTTAGACATAAAAAACAGATATTATATTGATCCAAATGTGAATTTCAAGGTGAAATTTATTTAAAAAAAAAACAACAAAAAAACAGAATATAAACAAGTTTTTATTTTTTCTTAGATACATACATTTTCAACACTATATTGATTGAGTTATTATAATTTTAGGATGCGTATACTAAAAAATTATGAATTTTTGATACATTAAAAATTGTTAAAATGTAAATTGAATTTTTTTTGGATAATTTTTATGATATTTAAATATTTATAGATTTGAAATAAAATAATTTAATAAGAAAATAAATATTATAAGAATAATATTTTTCGGGTAATATTTTTATTTCCATTACTTTATATATGTACATATGTAACACATTATAACAGTATTTAAATATTTATGTTTATATGAAATTATACTGTAATGTAAATATCATTGATATCACATACATACATATGAAAATGTATATCAGGCTCATATACAACATAGGTATTTATTATAAATATATATAAGTATATATGTATATATGTATATATTTAGATACTATTAATACTTATGTATTAACTTATAAGTTGAAGAAAACTTGAATTAAATTCATCGACTTTTGAAGAAATTACAAGTCACGTTACGCGACAAAATCTTCTTGATTCTTTTCTTAATTTCATTGAGTACGTATTTAGTTACATACTTAAAGTGATACAAACATACACACATTATTCATTGTAGGATATGTATGTATGAATATACTATGTAATATGTATATATAATTATAATATGTAATATATGAATATTTACATTAGTACAAGCATATATGGTTATAAATATATAACACACATTAAAATCTTTTTAAAAAATTCAATAGAATTTTATATTTTATTTGTTACTACATACTCTGTATTGTAAGGAATATAAGAATAGGGAGATTCAACAGATTAAAATAAGAACTTCTTAAATTTTTATTTTTGTTTTGTCTTTTGTATGGTGACATACATACGATTTATACATATAATACATTATACATATGTACATATTTGTACATATATTCATAGGAGTATCATAGCAACATCTCATTATTTATGAATTGAAGCAATACTTGTACTTGAAATTTTATTTTTATTTTTAAAAAAACAATAAAAAAATAAAAAAAAAAATAAAAAATAAATAAGAAAATTCTATTATGAAAATTGTCTAATTTGTTTTTTGTCTTTAATATTTATATATATTTAAAATTCACTGATAATAAAATTCTTTTTGTGTTTATAAGGAAAAATGGGAAAAAATAATTTATAATAACTAGGTACATACATACATATGTACATATACATATGTATACAGTACAGTATTGTATGTACATATAATATATTTCTTCTTGAGTACATATTTAAAAGTAAAAAGTAAATTCAATGGAGAAATTATTTTTCAAGGATTTCATATTATCTTAATAAAATCATATTTTAAGGCAACAATTAATCAAACATGAGATCACAAATTTTTTAATTTATTTATCATACTTTATAATAACAAAATATGTTAAAAATAAATTTTTCTATGGTATGACATAATCATACAAGACTTTTCTTTTTTCTTTCGTTTTTTTCTTCTTATTATTATTATTATTTTTTTTTTTGTTATCTTGTGCACTTATCATTATGTAAATTAGGTAAAAAATTAAAAATGTTGAATCACTTACGTAATTCTAAGCAATACATTGTATATATACATAATGTATGTACATATTATTTTTAATTCTCTCTGTTATAACTTACATATAATAATCCTTTCCAAATATGTATTGAAAATTTATTTTATATTTTTAATTTAATGATGCATATCTTTTATTCTCTGGTCATTAAAATTGTCGTGTACGTAATACTTAATATAGGTAAGTCACATATACTGTTCAGTGTTCGTACACATACATATGCATGTATGTATATACAATGTATGCATAACGTGACATAATGTACATTTAAACTAATTTTAATCCATATAAGACTTAAAATAAATTTTCTTATAACCTGGTATAACTAAATTTTTGATTTTTATAATATTATATCATTCATTTATATTTAACACTGACCTGTCTTTCTGTACATTTTTGTATGTATGAACATTTTGACCTTTATTTAAAAAAAAAAAAAAAAAAAAAAACAGAATTTTAAAATAATAGTAAAAATGATCAACATTATTAATTGTTAATAAATTAGTTTAATCATTGTATCTTTTTTAAATGACAAATTTTATATAGATACACAAGTGATATACTTATGCACTTATGTACTGTGCAATCAGCATCAATTCAGTACAACAGAATATGTATTTTCCAGTTATATCAATTACACAATACCTATATTCAATATATTCACTTGTATTTCACGAAAGCTTGTAAAAATCTTAAGTAAATGTTTTCTATATTTTTGCTATAGCATTTAAACAACTATGAATATATAATAAATAATATTTAAAATTATTAATAAAATCATTTTTAAATATTTATGTGTTTTTTTTTAAATATTTAAATAAAACAGAAATGAATTTTACGCCAAGAAATATGCAAAATCTGTAAAACTTAAAGATTTAAAATTTTCAATAAAAAACACGATCAATTTCTAAAAAAATTTTCAAAATTACACTGTAATTTAGATTGGTTTGGACTTAAAAAATTCTGTGGCAAACACCAAAATATTTATAAAAATATACAAATATATATAAAAATTTTATAACATTTCATAAATGATGGATCTTGTTAAACGTTGATTCAAAAAAAAAAAATTAAAAAAAAAAAAATATTTTAATAGTTTATAAAATATTTTAATATCTAACAATAGTTTAGATTTTTGTAAAATTATGATTTTATATAATTATTGTGGAATATATTTTTAATTTAATAAATAAATTATACAACTAAATATGCTTTTTGTACGAAAATAAATTTTTTTTTATAAATTTTCGAAATTCACTATATAAAATTTGTTCACATTTAACATGACATTACCATGTTAAAATCAATACTGCCAGAATGATATGTACGTACGTTATGTATGTATATTTAAAAAAAAAATTTTTTTTTGTTTTGTTCAGTATCTTTTTACAAAATATATATTTTTATTTCTTTAAGAACGCATTATAAATGATAAATTAAAAATCCCATGAATCTTCGTCAATCATCAAAGATATTAAATATTTTTTTTTAAAAAAATTTATTAAAATTTTTTTTTGTGGTTTTGGATTTTTTAATTATTAACAAAATAATTATTTAGAAATTAATACCTGGCAGTTCTTAAATTTGTTTAAATATATAATCATAAGTAATAAATGGAAAAACAATTTTATGTACTTTCAAAAAAAAAGTTATATGTAAAAGTTGTTGAATTAGTAGTGGATATCTTCGATCTTTTAGTTCGAGTATTAGTCCAACCATCAACAGGTGTGAACAGAAAAGTGAACAGAGAACGAATATCGTGTTAAATATTCTTAAATTATTAAAAATAAGAAAAGAAAAATAAATAAATAAATAAAACAAGGTGAACATATAATAATTATTAATAATAAAATAATTTTAAAAAAATAATTAATTAAATTTATCAATATATACATATGTATGTATTTTTAAATTTAATTTAAAATAAATTTCAAAATTCATTTTTAATTTTATTTTGGCAAAATTAAAGTAAATCGAATAGTTAAAAAGTTAACTAAATGGAAAAATAAATAAATAAATGAATAAAAAGTGTGAAGAAAAAAAAAAAAAATCTAAATATTAATTTATTTATTTAAATATTATTTGAATTTCTTTTAAATTTTTTGTATTTTTTGTTTGTTTTAATCTTTTTTTTTTTTTTTTATTATTTAAATTGTAAATTGAATAGATAGAGTTCAAAGTGCCTATACTCACTTTAATCTTTGTTTTTGTATTTATATTGGATTATTACCTAAAGTAATTAGCAGAAGTATTAAATTGGAACAAATAATAATATCTAAAATAATAAAAGAAGCAACACAACGTAATAGTATTACAAAGTCAAGAAAAAACGAAAAATAATTTTGGTAAGTACATAATATACACAGATAAAATAAAATTATTTTTATATGTAATCCATAGTATATGTAAATACAGATTTTTAACAATGCTTTTTGTTGAAGACAATTTTTTTTTTTTCATTTTTTTTTTTTTTACTTTATATAGTTAAACTTTTCATTAACATTATTATGCATATGTACTCATCATCTAGTATATTTTTACTGCATTTTCTTTATGCCTACAAAAGGTATAATTTTTTTTAAATACATACAAAAGGTACAAAGTGTACCAGAGAGATAATCAAATGTATGTGTGTATTTATGATATATACTATATACACGTTATTTTTATTTACATATACATATGTATTCAAATATAAATATTTTCATTTGTATATACATATGTATTAAATTTCGTATATGTATATACATACAATGTTATAACTTTACACGTATAGGTGTTAAAAATTCGTGGGAGTTTTAGATTTAAAAAAAAAAAAAAAAAAATTATAATTTCCAGTTTGAAGTTAGAGGATTGAATTTTAAAAGAGCAGTAGAAAAAGAGGAAACAGAAAGTTACCTATATGTCGCAAAATAATAAAATATGTATGTATGTATGTATATATAGAAAATGGAGTGCTGATTTCCTTTCAATTAAAAGCTACATACATAAATGTACATTACTAAAATAAATTAATTAACAATTTAGTTTATTATTATATGATAAATAAGATAAAATGATTTTTAAAAAAAAAAAATATATATACATTATTTAGATTATCATACAATTGATACATTGATAAACTATATTTAATAGAAAGAAAAAAGATAAAATCTCAGGTATTAGACAGCTATGTAGTTCGAAAATTTTTTTGTTCCAGTCGAATGATGAAATGGAGGTGTCTGCTCTTGTAAACACAGTTGATATTTTAACTCAAATACAATTGTATAAATTATTGAACACGTATATACACTTATACATTTAAGTTTAAAAAAAAAAAAAACAGCTATATCGTATATACACATGTATATATTGATACTTTATAGATTAATATACATACATAGCTATACACCTTTTTTGATTGTGGTGTATTAATATATACATATATACAAAATGTATATATGTATGTACCTATATATTTATACTTTGCACAGATACTTGATGTATAGAGAAAATTTCTAATATAACAAAATTTATAGGTATATACTAATATATTTTTAAAATTGAAATAAAATATGAAACACATGTAGGTATACCATAAATGCACACATGCATGATATATGTATGTATCATATGTACATATATGAATGTTTAATAATGAATTAACAACATTTGTTAAATATACACATTATCGTCATCATTCAATGATATTTTATTAAATGTTAATAATATAAGAAATCTACGTAAGCGTATTATCACGTTTTCAATTTAAATTGACTAACAGGGCGATAACATATATACGTATGTATGTACATTATATGATATAAAAATAAAAATAAAAATGTAGATTAAAAAATAAATATATATATTATATCTATTAAAAATGTAATAAAAAAAAAAAATACATTTAAAAAACGTATAATTGTACATTACTAAATAAATAGATGTGTAGTAACTTTTTACCTATAATTTTGCTTACCTAAGTAAGATATACTTTATTATAATTTTAAATGTAAATTTAATTTACAAAATTTCATTGTAATGTATAAAATTTTTGCATTTTTTCCATGTATGTAATATTTTTCCATAAATTTTTCTAAAGTAATAAAAATATATTAACCGTATATAATATAGTTCTACTATCATAGTATAGTTATCATAGACTTTATAAATTTTCAATATTTTTCAACTTATAATAAGAAAACTTTTTTGCAAAATGTTATAATGCATACTTGGGGTTTTTTTTTTTTTTTTTTTGAAATGGAAAATTACACATCTACACTTAAATGTTTATGCAAATTTGAATTTTTATCTTTGAATTTATTTTTGATGTTTTGTAAAAATTTTATATTTCCAGGTTTGTTGTTACGTGTTATATCATTCAGAATCAATGATTAATTTTTTGTTTGTTTGTTAACAATCTTATTTATCCAATAAAGTTTAAATTTGAATTAAATTTAAATTAAATTTTTAAATTATAATTGATTGTATATACATACATATGTATTGTATATTATTCTGCCATAAGTATATCAAAATCCTTGATTTCATTTGTGCATAATCCTTTTCCTCTTTATTTATTCACTATATTATAATAATAAATAATGTGAACAATTTACATTTAAATTGAATGTAGAATATAAACAAAATTAACAAACAAAAAATTCAATGTTAAAAATTAACTTTCATTTGCAAATGTACATAAAAGCAAACTTTAGGGTCATAAGTTTGATTATAGTTTACCATGACATGTTAATTAGTTTTCTTTCTCTCTTTTTTTTTTTTAATTTAAATATAGAAAAAAAAAAAACAGAATTAAATATTACAATACAAAATAATTTAAATTAAAAAAAAAAAAAAAAAAAAACGTTAGTATAAACAAAGTATTAATAATATCACTGATAAATCATGTTCTGAGAAATATGACCTTAAACATTTTAAAGGTCACCATCATCATCAACATTGGATTGTAGTTATACTCGAAAAGCATTTTCCTTATACATACATACATCCAAATTATGTATTATATTATATTTGCAATATCTATTCTGATTATCTATTTATGTATTTATTTATTTGTTTTTTTTTTTTTTTTTTTTTTTTTTTTGCCAATCAATTAATCAATTCATATTTTCAAAGAACAACATAAATAATAGTTGTATTTTTGAACTTTCAATTTTCAAATATATTTCATGCACTGTATGTTGTTTATAAACAATATTGTAATTAGAATAAAAAAAATCATAATTTTTAACCTTATAAAATCAATATAAATGGTACTGTGAAATAAATTCATATTTTCAATGTAAAGGTCAAATACTTTCTCTAATATATACCTACATTTTATCTATTTTTAAATAAATACATTGGATTTTATTTTCTTAGCATATAGTACATTTTTTTATTGTAATAAGATATAATACAAAATTAATTAATGGTATCACATACAAATAAAAATGCAAGAAAAAAAAGTTCAATAATAACTTTCAATTAAAATTATGTATTTGTTATAATTTATAAAATAAGCAATATGGCAAAAAAACGTTTTTTTCTTTTTTTTTGCAAATTCTAAAAAATTTATTCATTAGAAAAATTTATATACATACATACATGATATTCAATTTTTTTAAAATATCTGACGTCTGATATTATTTGCATATGCAGTATGTATGTATGTACATTTGTATATGTACGTAAGTGTATCTAATTTTTACACTTACATGTGTGTTTACAAAACAAGTATGTACTGTATATATATATTTTTTTTTTTGAAATTTTTATATCATTTATATTAAATAGGTATGTACACATACACCATATTCATTTAGATATTTTATATTAAATAGATATATAGTGATTATAAATGAGATACAATGCATAATAAAAAAAAAAATAATAATAATAAAACTTTTTTTACGTTAATAAAAGATTAAAATTCAAGGCTAAATATAGTTTTTCACTTATAAATTAAAATAAATACGTACATATATGTACACATGAAGTATAATATGTGTGTATAAACTATAAATATACATTAGTAGGTATGTGTATTTTTAACATAAAATTTATTTATAATTTACTTTTAATGTGATTACTTATTGGTAATCGAGTACATACATGTAGATGAACATTGAACATTATAATCTATACAGACATTATTAAATCCGTATATACTTGCTATATTGTACATATTTTTCATATAAAATGTATATTTAAAATGAACATGAACTGAATGAAATGATTTCAATGTAGGATTCTGAAATTGCTTGCGCAATATATTGAATTTATACATAAAATGATCTTTTTATATTTTTATACATTAAATTTTACACATAGATGAGCTACTTTTCTTGTAAATGTATGTATGTATGTATGTATATATCTACCTATTAACTATATATATTGTGTATCTGTTAGATAATATAAAAATATGTATAGGTAATTATATTTTTTTATTTAAAAAATAAAAAATCTAAATTGTTTTTTTCTCATGTTAACTATAATTGCGAGGCTTTTGTATTAGTATGTATGTGTTTACCAACACATATAGTATATACTGAGATGCATTTAACAAATAGCAAAAAAAAAAAAAATTGTAAATCTATAATTTGTAATCCATTAACTTAAATAGATAATTAGATATTTATTTTTACAGAATCTGTTAAAATTCGTATTCAAAATGCACTCACTTTTCGAATATGTTAAATATTACGATCTTATTTTGAATCTGAATTTGAATTTGAATCTGTTAAATTTCTATCAAATTATTAATTATTATTATGAATTCTTTGAAAGCTATATTTGTTATAATTTTAAAAAAAGAAAAAAAAAATAGATAAAATTAATTAAAACAAAAAGAAAAACAAGCTTAACAAGTTGATCTTAAAATTTACAATAAGTTTGTGAAATAGACATTAAAATAAAAAATTTAATAAAAAAATTAAAGACAAATCAAATGATTAACTCTATACCAAATCTTTGTTATTATAGAAAATTCGAAAAGATAAATGTATCCTAAAAAGTACATAGATGGTAGCAGATTTTACAATTACAAAATTTTTACAAATATTTTTACAGATCTGTTATGAATTAAAGTAGGTAATACTGCATGAATACAAATTTTAAGGTTTACAGATTCTGTTATGAGCAGTCAAAGTTTGTTCAAAAACATACTTATGTACATGAATTCTAACAAATTACAAGTTGAATACATCATATTCATACGATACATAAATATGTATGTATGTATGTACAAAAAATATAAATATCATTAATTCAGAATGTAATCGTAACATGAACAAAAAACTTAAAATTTATACTTTTTTTCTATATTAATTTGATACATGATACCCCATCATCTACTACATACATACTATACATAGATATTTTGATTTTATCTAATACATACTTATGTATCATATAATGAAAATGCTTGTACGTATAATGTACTCATTTAAGCATATTTTATATATTTCTACAACAATACAATATTTTATTGAATTGCAAATTAATCGAACACGATAATAAATGTAGTATTGTTACAAATATAAACAAACAACCAACAATTTCAACAGAAAAACCTACTTTAATACTAATAAATTTAGTTTACTATTTTGTAACTCTAGTTTCATGTTAAAACTAAATACAAAAAAAAAAAAAAACAAATTAAACACAAACAAATATCACATGATTTGTTAAAAGTTAAATGTTAATTTTAATTATCTACTTGCCATTATTTTGATTGTTATTATCATTATTGCTATATTTTCTTTATTTGCTTTATATGTATTGTGCATAAAACACAAAAGAAAAAGAATACCTGTATATACATTATAAAATTCAGGTAATATAAAATATACATTTACAGGGTGTTTCTATTTAAAATTCTTTTTAATATTTACTTATATATAGAAAATTTTCTAAAGTTTTCATATGTAGGTACATATTTTTAAAAAAAATCGAAATTTTCTGATGAAAATCACATTCTATGCTATGTATGCTGTGCAATAAAAAAAACATTGAAATTTTTCTTTTGTTCATAAGATAAACACAATTAGAACTATGTTATAGATAATTAAAAAATTTTTATCGAATGATTTTCGATTCTAATATATGTAGGTACTGAACATTAAGAATTTATAATGATGACTTATCCAAGCTTTCCTTTTGTCCTGACATGGACCACATAGTCAAGTTCAATTTTAATACTACCAATTACTCCAAAAATTATTAAATAGAATCCCCCTGTATGAATGTGTGTACAATGAAATTGAATTAGATGTAATTATAATATACATAAAATAAAATGTAATGTAATGATGAATAACATGAAATGACAACAATTTTTGTTAGCATATATTTTCAAAATATTTATAAGATCATTAATGTAATACACATGTATACATGACCCTCATAATACGAACTAAGTTTGTAGTAGTATCGAATTAACTAGATGAGATATTATGATGTGTTATGTACAGTAAATGTAACAGATCTGCTTTAGAAAAGAATTAGGTAGGTAGGTATATCAAACAAAAAAAGTGTTAAACAAAATATGAAAAAAATAACATCATTTATTGTAGTTATGTGTATAACAGAATTAGTTCATTGGACCTGCTTTAAACTGAAACAAAAATTTATGAAATACCATTCAAACTTAAAAATTATAAATGGTTAGATTATACCATAATTCAGGCTAATTTCATGAAACATGAATGATTTTTAAGAACATAAATGTAGTCCCATGCATAAGTGTACACATGCATATATTTATACAATTGCATTGATATATTGTGCTACAAAAAGCTTTGCTAAATTCATTTTAGCTTGATTAAAGTGTTTTTTCCTTCTAACCTACCACGAGTTCCTTGTATAAATGTTTTTCCTATACATATATATTTTTTTTTTCGTTTATTTTATTTTGCTTTTTTTTCATCTTCAAGTTTCATATGATCATTATATTATAAATTATTGGAACCCTATAAAATACACAGGTCTAAAGATATTGAATGAAATTCAAAATATAGGTACCTATACACCTTTTAAAGAAGAATACCTAAATGAAAGTTTTGCTTGTATATTTTGTGCATAATATTAAATCTTATCACACCGTATAGGTGGTCCAAAACGCATAAAAATATATCAAATTATACATACATATATATGTACATATACATTGCACATTATCTTTGATATATTCAATAATATGCATAGGTACATAATTTTTGTATTAACTACATAATCATGTACCTACATAAACAAAAAAAATAAAAAAATAAAAACAAGGTGTTCAGTAAAATAAAAGCAAAATAAAAATCACAGACAATTTTAATGTTATACATTTGTTAAACATACATATGTTGTACCTACCCAGTTATTCAAAATATAATGAACTCATCGGTTTCAATATATGTTCAAGCTAGACATTATAAATACCTGTGTAATAATACACACATACATATATCCATACTGTGACATTTATATATGTATGTACATATATTTATATCCATGAGTATGTATGTATGTATGTCAGTTTAAATGAAACTACAAAAATACGAAAAAAAAAAAACATTTATTAACTTTATCATACACAATATAGTATTAGCAATTTTTTTTTAGTGAGTCATTTATTAACGAACACATTAAAATGAAATAAAATAAAATAAATTAAAATAATTTATTTATTAAAAAGAAAAATGTAGAAAAACAGACAACAAAAACAATAATATTCTTATGTGTATATGTTTTTATAATAACTGTATAAAAAGTATGTATATATAACTATAGATAATTTTTATGGATAAAGAAATTTGTTTGTATTTGTTATTATGTCTACATATGCCTATATCATATATGTGTATACCTACGTATCAAATGTATACTAATATGTGTACATATATAAAGCCTAAAATTTTCATGGTTTTTCACAGATACATATGTTGTAGATGTACATATACTATATATATATGTATATGAGTACGATTTTAATTTAATAAAAATTATTGTAATGTAATTTTTAAAAAATTTAAATTTTTATTCTATTTAAAAAATGAATTTTTAACTGAATTATTTATATTGTTTTTAAATTAATTTGTAAAAACATATATGAATGTACATATTACATATATTACATAACAGATTCATATACATATATCCGCATACACATGTATAAATATTTTTTCATTTTAGTGAAAAAAAAAATTGAAAAATCAAAATAAAAACCTTTTATTGTTTTGTTTTATTTAGAAATTTTCACAATTATATGTATGTACATATATTTCTATATTTTATAATGGCTACATTCTACATGATGTACAGGCATATATTTGATTATTGGTAAATAGCGTTTTCGGTCTATTACTTATGTAGTAGATCTACTATATTTTTCCAGTTTTTTAGTATTCTACTACACTACTACACATAAAATCATACTTCGAACAATTCTACCAATTCTACTATATCATTTTTAGACCTACTGCATTCTATTACATTCAGTAAATATGGCAGCAAATTAATTAAGAAAAGAACTAAAATCGTCTAAATGGCAACAAAAAATGCATGAAACACTTTATGTTTATGTTCTTTTTGCTTTTTGTTGTGTTAAATTTTATTTTTATCAGTTCTTTGTTATTGTTTTATATTGATTTTACATGTGAATTTAAAGAACTGATTTTTTTAAAACGCATTTAAAGTATACAAGGGGACTAGAGAATTGATTTTACTAGTCTACTACACACATTTTGATCAAAATTTAGTAGATTCTACTACATACTCAAAATTTTGAAAACGGCAACCCTGTTGATAAATAAACCAATAAGTTGAAAAATATTACAATATACCTAAATAAACGAAATTAACTTAAAGATTCAAAATGTCTCTTATTCATTTAAAATTTCATATGAACTGAATTTAATTTACATATGACTATGTAATTGACTACATTCACTATATACAGTAAATATGAATATATTGTACGCTTTATACTTAAGTATTATTGTTTAAAATCAAGAGCATATATAGTACATACTTATTCGTTTTTATTCAAAATATTTCAATATACAGTATTCACATTTTTTGCATTATGCATAATATTACATACTTATATGAATGGAGAAAATATGTATATATAATAATGAATGTCATATTATACAAAATTTTACAAAATTTCAATTATATATACGTATACATATACATATTTACATATCTCATATTGTGTACATTTTTGAATGATTTATTTCTATTTTCATTTTAATGTACCATTTTATGTTTATAAATGAAATGTAATTTAATCTGCTTTCGGACTCAATTTTATTATTATTTGATTTGAAAGAAGAAAAAAGAAAAAGAAAATAATAAATAACAGAAAAAAGAAAAAAAAATATATTAAATATAAAATAAATTAACAATATACCACACAAATTTAATAAATTATTGAATTTAATGTTTTAAATAGAAAGCTCTTGAAAAGATCGAAGGTCTTTTTCAATTTAAATGTGTACCATATACCATATATACTTATAAATATCAAAATGTTTTTATAATATTTACATATATGTACATTGTATGCATATACATATGTTTAATAGCAAAAAATCATAATATGTATTTTTAATAGAGAATATATATAATGCTATAATGCACATACATATACACATGTATTTTTGAGTGTGAAGTGACCGATTATTATTTGTTTAATTGGACGAGTCGCTTCGAATGATCTAATGTTTGTAGTCTGTTTTTTTTTTTTTTTGAATAGTTTTAGTATTTTATAAAATAAACAAAAATATGTATTGAAAAGTATATAAGAAAATATTTTCAAAACAAATACATAAAATTTTATTTTTTGCATACAATACATTTTTATATTATTATTATTATTTTTTTTTTTTTCATTTTATTGCATATAATATATGTACATACATACATATGTATGTATCTACATCTTATACCTAAGACTGTACATATTTTATACTTGTATACTCAATATATAAAAATTTAAAAACATTTTATAAATAAAAATTAAAAGCAAAAAATAAATATACCTACAAAAAACAAAAAATATAATAATAAATTTTTAATTGTAAAATTTTAGGTTTCTTTGATGTATTTATTTGACTTTATTTTTCCAATAATACAAATAAAATAAATTCGTTTCACTTATAAAAGTGTAACTGAAACGAACAAATAAAACATGATTTATTTAAGAAAACACTATTAAAAAGAAAATATATGGTATCCATATATACATCATAAAAAATCAAAATAAAAACAATTATTAACAAAGAAATAAAATAAAATATTATATGTATGTAATAATAACAATAAATAATTATTGAAACAGAAATTTGATGCATTGCATGCAATTTTCATTCGCTAAAATGTAATAAAATTCTTAAAAATTCATTTCATGCGTATATTATGAGAAAATTTATTCATTTTATTATTATGTATACCACATGTAAGAACATAAAAACAATAAATTTTTTTTTTATTATATTTTAAATGGCAGTTGATCGTGTTATTCTCAATATTTAACATATAATATAATATGTTTTCGTTTGCTAAACATAAAATATTAAATTTTGTAATTCTAGACGATTTTCTGTATAAATTGTTCCTTTTGTACAAATATTTATAGGTACACTATACAAGTCTGTAATAGTGTTAACAAACAATATAATACAACATATGTATATATGTGCGCTACGTAGATACATACGTACATATGTATATGTTACCCTTTTGTCCTAATCACTATATGAACTTTTGCAGTCAATGTATCCCGTTCATATTTAACATTTATAAGTTTAACATCACATTTGTAAGACTGTAAGACATAGGTAATTAAGGTTAAAAACATTTTTTTTTCACACACCCAAGCATTATAAAAATTAATCACTATGAATGAATTTACAAAGAAAAACTGACAATAAGTTATTTACCTTTTAATTCCAACAAAAGAAAAATAAAAGTGGAAAATTGAAAAATCAACAATTTTCTATTTTCTTTTTTTCTTTAAAATTTATTTTATCAAAAGATTTATAAAATATGAAAAGAAATAAAATGTCGAAATGAATTTAAACATAATTATGTATTACAAATTATACCAAAAAAACGTTGTTTATCAGTTACATATGTGTGGTCTACATAAATAATATGAATTGTATTTTATAACAATTTCATAAATTCATGTTATGATTTTATAAAATTCATTTTCATGGCTAAAAATATCATTTACTTATGTAATAAAGTTTATTTATTTATATCATAACCTTACTTCTATTTCAAAAGTTTAGGATATTTTTACATATGTACATACATACTTACGTATGTATATGTATGCAGTTACAAAAATTTTCATTTGTGATCTTAAAAGTAATCATTCATTTGTACTATGCTTGGTGTTATCATAAAAAAATCATAACATCTCAGATTAGATTCTGGTTCACATCGATCTGTTACGCCAGTGATGTTGATGACAATGTTTCATGTTACCAGTTATATATTAATGTATCAAACTTTTTAAAACCATTTAATTTAATTCATGTAATTATTCGATTTAAATTCGCATTCAAAAAAAAAAAATTTTTATTGTAGTTTAATTAATTATAAAGATCATAAAAATAATTATATTTAACACTTGTACATTTTTGAACTTTAAAATTTATTATTTAAGCCATTTATTTTAAAAGTGGGACAAGTTTAAAATTCTGAAAATCTCAAAAATGTTCACATTACGAGTATTCATATTTACAAGAATATGTTCTTGGTATTTGGAAAAAAAATTTTATTTTAAAATCAACCTTTTACTTTTCTATGGAGATGGTGGTGATATAGTGGGGAATAAAATTGTAAAAATAATTAACTTGCACCACTTTCAATATAAATGGCTAATTAAATTGAAAAAAAAATAAAAAAACCGAAAACAATAGCATATATACGTACAAATGGTTTTTATAATTGAAAAATATCATACGAAGTCAAGATATGAGATATGCAATATAGATTAAAACTTTTAATTGGTTTTTTATTTATCATTTTGAATAAATATTAAATATAGCAATATGTAGATACATATGTAGGTACATATAATGTTTTGTACATATTTCAAAATCTTTTAATTAATTTTACAAATTTACACAAGTAAAATTTTTGTAATCCCCAAATATAATATTAACTGATCCTGAAAATGAAGTTTTTACTTAATTTTCAACTAATAATTAGGGCTATTCTGATTGTAATTAACAGATTTCGTTTAATTGAAATTCTTATAACTTTTATACAAAATTTACAAATTATAAAAATTTTATATGAAAGTTAGCAGAATATTAAGTAAACGAAATCTGCTAAATATACGATCAAAATATCTCTGAATACATGTAGTATGTTATGCGTTCAATAATATTTTTGAAATTTGATATATATGTATGTATGTGTGTATACAAAATCGATGATTTAAATCACTTTACATTCAGGTATTGATCAAATGCAAATTAATATTGTTGTTTATAATAATACATTAGAAATGATTTTGATTTACAATTTAAAATTGAACGTATGTACATTCATACATACATACGAGTACATATATGGAAAGTATTGTTAACCTATTCAATCAAAAATGATGTACTTGTGTATGTATAGGTATAATCAATTCAACATAACAATAATTGTAAATACATATTATCAGGTATTAAATAGATGTTTTGCATTCTTTTTTTTTTTTGTTTTAACATGAAACATTTTATTTGACTTTTTTTCATTTTAAATTGCAATTAAAATTGCATTATCGTATTATTTTTGTATTAATTAGGTATATTGAATTAAATTTTGTTGTATTGTTCATCATCATATTAGAATACAATTTTTTTTATTTTTATTTTTTTTTTTTTTCATTTTTATACATCATTATTTTCAAATGATTTTTCATATTCGGTTGTATGTAAATACATATGTACATGCTTGTGTACATAAAGGTACATAGTTTTGTATATACATAAAAACGTATGTACATTTTTAAAGTATACAATGTTCTTCTTATATATTTTTTTTAAATAATTTTTATATCTGATTACACATCCATACATAGACATATTTGTTTTTAATTAAATATACATATGTACATATATTCTAATATTGTATAATATGTATTTTTATAACATGCTTTTGTAATATATGCATAATTAATTAGAACGTGTTTTGCGTAAAAAAAAAGTGTTTGTTTATTTTTTCTTTTCGATTGATATGTACATACTGATTATTATGTATTTGTTTTTTTTTTTTTCCTTTTATTAATATTAGTAATTTTTTTATAAATAGTATATGTAAAAATAACAAGAAAAAATGTCTGTATTTTCATATAATCTTATAGTATAAAATTATTTACGCAAATATACAAATCAGACAGAATAAAATGTGTAATAAATTTGCATAATATATAAATTGTTTATATTTTTATTTATAACATACATTTGTATGTATTACGCGAATTGATGTTTTTTCTGTACAATTATTTTTTATTTAAATAAAATTGTGTAAGAAATTTTTTCACATATTCTTACAAATGATATTGTTAATTAAATTTTATAAAATTTTGTCATCATTGCAAAATAGAAATATACTATAGGTACAAAGCAATACTTAGATTGCTTCTATCTATAAACAAAGAAAAAAAAAACAAAATAGATATAAACTTAACATACTATATACTCTGTCCATTAATTCTATATAATTAAAGTTTTATGGAAATTACGTAAAGTAGTACCATTTTACATCATTGATATTTAAAGAATTTTTTTGATATTGTATGAAAATTTTAAGGATTGTGATAATACGAGTATAATACTGTTTGTGAAACTTTCTATTAGAAATTATGAGGGAAAGAAGAAGACATATAGTATTCCCATATGATCTTGACTGCATTCAATTAGTAAACAAAGTATAACAACATATTATGTACACACATGTATTATTATATTTATAGAAAAATGTACATAATTTTTCATTTTTAAATTTTTTTAGAATATAAATATTTCTTAAAAATGCATAAAATAAAAATATTGAAAAATTTATGTATGTGCATACTAACTTTTTGGACAACAATATTTGAACAAAATTACAAAAAAAAACATCGAAAGAAAAAAATAATGTTTCTCATCTAAATTACTAACATGTATACATTTGTTTTGAAGGAATCTACATATGACTGTACTTTTTTTAAAAAACAAACAATAATTCAATTCTGATATATAAAAATAGTTACATTTTGTTTGTTACATTCTGTTTTTCTGTTCTCAGTAGAATTATAAATGCATAAGTATATACATATATGTATACATACATATGTATGGGTATGAATAGACAATATCCAGATGCTTATTAAATTTTCATTTAAATATGGGAAAAACATCACATACATACATATATTGAAAATTTTCAATGATTATTTTGACGGTATATTGAAAATCTAATGAGAAATAAAAAGGGAAAAAATCAACATAAATAAATAACTGATAATTAGATATGAAATGTATTTATTTGTCGCATAGATGACAAGTCATATTAAATAGGAGTATCATTTGATTTCAATTTTCAATGTACATACGTACCTATACATTATATATTCAATGAAGTAAAAATTTATGTTATAAATATTTAATCTCTAAATATATAGGTACATACATATATATGTACATATTTGTCTAAACAAAGTCGATCTATACTAATTTTGGTATACTGGTGGTAGTTGTATGTAATACGTGTGTGTGATATTTTGTCGACTGTCTGTCGCTAAACCGTTTAAGTTTTTTATTTTACAATACGACAAAAAAAAGTTAGATTACAAAGTATGTGATGTGTTTTGTTTTTTATTTTCTTTATAACATTTTAACTAAGAAAAAAAGAAAGAAATAATACAGTCAGGCAAAAGAAAATTAATCACATAAAGAAAATATGATGAGGCTCCTATAACTGTAATGAGTCATACCATACCTATCATTTTTCGAGTATATAGGTATAAGGACACCAAAATTCACCTGTAAATGTTATCATAACACAATGTACAGCGTACGTCTCATATATGTAATTGTACATGCATGTAAGTTTCTACATACATACATATGTACATATGTATGTTTACTTTATAAGATAGATTCTATTCTATCAGAGGGCAGACGACATGGATGGTTTAACATATGCAAGAAAGATGTCAAAAAACAAACTTGTTTTGGACTTGTTAATATAAAGGTTTATATAGGTATATATACATATGTTAACTTTTTTTCGAAGGCAATAATCTTCGTATATATATGTATGTATTCATAGGTATGTGCTTCCAGATTATAATGTATGTATGTACATATAGGTATCCCCATTTTCACATACAAAATTGTGTATGCAAAATAAACACATGCATATTTTAGACTTGCATATACATATATGTATACATATTTTTTCAGGTATATATGTATATATATGTACGCTAATACATGCACATATACATATACAAATACACATGTGTGCATATGTATGTATGCATGTATGTGATGCACATTTCATGTTTAAGATTATGAATATCATATTAAATTATGACGATGAACCGAAGTCTTACCTTTAATTACAAATTACCTTTATTCATTATTTTGAAAAATGTTAAATTCAATATTATTGCATTTTATATAAGTATCATTTGAAGAGTATCATTTATATGATTAATTTAAAACCTTTTATGTACCTGTATACCTTGAAAATGGTTTACGAATGTGTATTATTTCCAAATTCATGTAATTAAGATACATTTTTGTCACTATATACATATGTACGTACATCGGTCATATACAGATGTTACTCTGTTATTTTTCTCATAATTTTTTTCTTCATTTTTTTTTTATTTTGTATAAAAATGAAGTATATATTAGTGAATGCAAGTATGTACATATGTATTTGTAATTTCGCTTTTTTTTTTTTCGTTTTCTTTTGGTTTTGCCTTATTTAATATTAACGTGTTCAAGATACTTTCTAGAAGAAAATTATTAAAAAAGTACAACAGAAGCAAGAACATTGGTTTTTTGATCAGTTCTACAAACATTTTGTTTTGTTTTATTAATACAATTCGGCTTGATTTTTGCACAAATAAAAAAAAAAAAACATTATAAATTATGTATGTATGTATAGTACTTTATATAATGGTATGTAATATCACGTCATAGGTGACTATGAATATGTTATGTATGTCCATATTTACTCATTTATTTAGTCGTATTAATATACTCACTCCTACATTAAAGTTATATAAAGTTATATGTACAAATAAATTCCAAAGCCACCTACTTGTAAAATACTCAACAGATATCTATACAGCGATGTTACATCCATACACATGGCAAAATACGATCGCGCTATACAAAATACTCATACATGTGTGCATAAATAATATATATACCTAGATATATGAATATTACTTGAATTTTCATTTAATATTACTTCTTAAAATATAAGATGATGCACATAATATTTTATAGTAATTTGTTTAAATGCATTTTGTATTTAAAAATACTAAATTATCAATTATACATTTATGTTATATCCGTATTTATAATTTGAAAATTTTTATCATTGAATAAATAATAAAATATCTATTTTTATTTTTTATATTCATACAAAAATCTTTGTTATATATAGATATGTAATGGTAAATTATTATTATTATTCATTAATTTGCAACATTTTGATAAGAAATTATTACATGTTCATAAGCTTAAATTTTAAAAATGTTTAACATATGCATATGTAACAATTATACGTTTATCATTTTATATGTATTTATAGATAAAATTTATGAACAAATTTAAGTAAAATAAAATAAAACAAATAGATTTTCAGAATAAACTTTTTTATCTATTACTTTTTTTTTTTTTGCTACTTTAAAATTCAAAAATGTAAAACTTTCTAGAAAATCAATTTATTCGTAATTTTTTTATTTATTTCTATCCTAATTTCCATATCCGTTTGTAACAAATCGTTATTTATATTCATAGGTATATATTATGTAATCGCGGTACATTAAAGCGCTGTAAAAGACAAAATAACAAAAAAAAAAAACGATATTTATGCTCATTAAAAATTATTTTTGTATTAAATTTGTTTAAAATTTTATTTATACTTAATTTTTTCAAAGGGAAAATTAATTTTCACGTAACATGCATATATGTATACATCGATGTTAACACATTTATTTTGTTGTTTAAATTTAAATAAAATTAATTGATGTTTAGAAATTTGTATCTATATAACTAAATACCATCAGGTACCATATAGGTACACGTGTATATATATGTAAATGTGTATATGTACATACGTTTCTGAGTACTTTAAAATATGTACACATTTTTTTTTTTTTTTAAAAATAAAAATAAACATTTTCAATGTTCTACAAATATGATTTTTCTTAAATTATTCAATTATGTATAAATGTTCTCTTTTAGAAATTCATAGAATTTTAATTAACATATTATTTTAGATAATTTATGTTTTTCATTGCAATTACAATGTGTATAATTAGAAATAAAATATTTAATAAATTAATTTAATATTTATTCAATTTTTAATGCAAATTAATCAGATTTGAAAAATATTGATGTTATTTTATTATGTATAGGTTTTAACTTAGTTTGCAAATGGCAATATAATTTATTTTTCTTTTATTTTAACTAATCATAATTTTTATTAATGTTAAAAATTCAAAATTGTTAAAAAAAATGTAATAGAACAAAGGTGAATTTTGCAAGTATGTACACGCGCAATAATATTTACATATTATACATATAGATACTATATTTTTAATTTTATAATAATTTTGTATTTACAGTCGCGTAATGCTTACATGATATTTTTTTTTTATTAGCAAAAATCAAATGAAACCACTGATAACAAAATTTTACATTTTTTTTTTTTTGTTTTTGTTTTTATTTTATTATCTCTTTTTATTAATACAAAAATATACAACATATAATCACGTACTATAGTATGTAACATTATATTATGCACAATATGTACATATATAAATTCAATTTTCATTACGTATTCGAATCATATTAAATATGACTATTACATGTGTAATTTTTGTTATATACACACATATGTAAATATGTATATAGCTTAGAAACGTTTAAGTATTTACAATGAATGATTACTTTGAACATTCCCGAAAATCATAAATGATTGAATATATTATACGGACAGTACATTGCATTCTAAAAAAAAAAAAAGTATTAAATGATAATTAAAATTATCATTATGTAAAAAATTTATATAAATAGTAATGATATACATGTATCATATATACATGTTATTTATTTAAACATGAACATATTATTAGTACACGTGTACATATGTATTGTATGTATAATTGACTAATTTTGCAAAATATTCAACGTTAATTTTATTGAAACATTATATTGAGATATTTAATATAAATTATTCTTTTTCCGTAGATTGATATTGATATCTATTTGTATTATCGTCATATTTGAATAACTAAAGATACAAGTACATGTATAACATATAAATTTTTAAATAAATTGTGTTCGTTTTATTTTGAATTAAAAGCATGAGAATGAATTATAGTAGAAATAAAAAAGAAAGCGTAAAATAAATTCCCACAAATTGATGTACTAGTGTGCTTTCCATTATTATCATCATATGGCCTTGCAACACACAATGAGTCTTGGCTTCCTACAAAATTAGCCTCCATTCGTCTCTTCGTTGAGCTGCTCTTCTCTAGTTTCTAACCCTTAGGAGGCCTAGCATTGATTTGGCATCTTGCTTCACAGAGCTCGTCCATCCTATCCTATGCTTTTCAACCTGTCTCTTACCATCTACTTTACTCTCTAATGTCCTTTATATTTTATTTTTATTTCATACAATTTTATATTTTGTAAATCGTTGCTTTATTTTCATATGATAAATAATTTGAACTTAATTTTTTTTTTAATTATTAAAAAAAAAAAAAAAAAAAGATAGGGACGAAATTTCAAATTCCTATTTATGTACATAATCGTATAAACAAAACAGAAAATTCAAGATCTATAAAAGCATTCGTTTTAAATAAAAAATTCAAAATTTTAAAATAATTAAACGAAAACTAAATAAAAAGGATAACAATTAAAATATAAGATAAAATGATAAATAGAAATTTTACAATGTTTACGCTACCAAAAAATTTGCGATAATTTTAAATCGAAAGGAAATAAACAAGTAAATTTGAAACCGATAAGCTTTGCATTTAATTTTTGTTTTATTTCTTGTGTTTACAAAAAAAAAAATTAATTACAAACTTATCACAATTGAATTTTAAATTAAGCTAAAATCGTTTCAATAATTTTATAAATGTAAAACATATAGACCAGTGTTCTCATTATTTCATGAGAAATGTTTAAATAAATATTTGATTTATTATATTGAAAATACCTGAAATTTGATACATATTTGTGAAATAACAAAATACAAATGTAATATTTATATGTATGTATATGGGAGTATAAAACCATATTCATTGTGTTTAATTTAAATTTATTTGAATAAATTGAAAATTTTCTTAGAAATACGTAATAAATCATAAAGATAAGGATTTTTCTTCATAAATATCAAAAAAAGAGAAATCATATACCTATAACATACATTTTTTTGATTTGAATTTGACTTGTATGTATGTGTGAATTTCGAATTGCATTTTAAAATGTCGATATAAACATTTTGATCATTATAATTTATGGATTAAATAACTTAAACTGATCATATGGTTGAATTAGATGATGTCATTGTCTATAATTTAGAGACATACAATTTTTTCGATATTTATTTATTTTTTATTTTTTAAATGAGCACATATATATGTACATACATATATTATCATTTTGTTTATTTTATTATATTTTTTATTTTTGTTTTGTATTTTGTGTAAACTAACAAATTCATCATATTTTTAATCAAATGTATATTGAAATGATTATAATCACATGATATTATCATATGCATACCTATATATAAGTACTATATATACTCGTATTTGTAATTCGATATTGATATCCTTTTGTTAATTTATCAATAAAAAACAAATTGGTGTTTTGTTTGTATACAAATTTTTATAGATTTTATTGAAATTCGAAGAAAAAATTTGTAATGTATTATATTTTACACATACATATGTACGTGTATATGTCCATACATACTTATGTACCTATGTACAGTCGCGTTCAAAACATTTGCAACTAAATTAAAAATTTTAAATGTCACATGTTCTATATTGGTCTCAGATCAGGTGACCAATTAATGGAATAATTTTTCCAGTAGCACCAATCGTGAGTTTATAGATCCAATGTTAGAACGATGTAGGACAGTAATTAAAAATAAAGGTTTTTCAAGAAAATTTCAAAAAAAATCCTTAAATTTTTATCATTTTTCCATATAAAATTTTGTACTGGTTGCAAATGTTTGGAACCTTAAAAACTTGGCTTAATAATTGAATTGGTTTTTTTGTTTTTTAAAATAATGTAGTATAAAGGAACCAATAAAGTGTTTCTTAAAATGACAACATATTAGTAAATAAAAAAAAAAATATATTACGTAAATCCAGTTTTTATTAGCAAAGAAAATAGAGAATTTTTAAAATTTTTAATTTAGTTTCAAATGTTTTGAACGCGACTGTATGTACATACAATGTATGTTAAAATCATTCAACCATATAAGCTATATCAGAATCAAAACTATAATATAAGTTTCAGATTTCTATTTATTATTTTGTTCACTTATTTTATTTCGTTATATTTTGAAATTTTGCATTTTAAATAAAAGTTTTTATTATCGTATATATGGGTATGAGAATAAAATAGAGAATAATAAATTTTCCTTAATATATAGGTAACTAAATGTAATTAATTATATGTACGTATATAATACATATCATCATTATATATCTAAGAAAATCTAATAATATACTTATTTGTATTATATTGTCAAAAATTATCTCAATTTTATTTACCAGTGTACATTAATTACTTCCATAAATAATGTGTTCATGTATTTTGTAACAGAGTATTATGCAATAAACTGATAAATAATTTCTTTTTATTGAAAATATAAATCAATACAAGAAAAACAAAAATTAAATTAAAAAAATTTAAATCGTAAATAAATTTAATATTTCCGTTCTTTTATACTAAAAGTAATGAATTCTGTACATTTATTGTACAATATATTCATTAAGAAGAAAAATATATACAAATATAGATGTGATAAGGAAAAATGAATGATTTAAAAATGAAAACAAAATTGAAAAAAAAAAAAAATTGATTTATCATTGAATTGATAAAATTCAATAAAATTCTTTATTCTCTTTAATATACATATGTATATACTGACATATTTTCGTATACACATGAGGTTGTGAGTATAATACGTTTAAATATGTTATATTTTATTTACTCTAAATTAAACTGAATTATTTTTATTTTTTTATAACAAAACCATATTGTATCTATGTATATATAACATTCTTGTAATGTACATATGTACATATGTATGAATAAAATAAAGATATTTTATTTAATTTCGATTGTCGTTCAATATGACATACATATATCTACACGGTTATTATTTATTGTATGTACATATATATGTACATATGTATGTATGTGTAAACATATTGCCATATTAATCTAGATATTATATTTAAAAACAAATCAATTATAAATAGAAATAAAAAAAAAATTTTTTTTTAACATCACATGTGAATGTGTACTATATGTTTATGTACATGATAATTACGTAATTTATATGTTAGCATGCAAAATGTTATTTCAGTAATTTTAATGTTTTTCATTTATACATAGGTATCTGCAGTCGAATATTATTTTTATACGTTAACAAAAAAAAAAAAATAATAATAATAAAAAAATTCAAAATTTTCATTGGAAATATTGTCTTTTAGAAAAATATTTTCCTATACATACGTACATAATATATAAATTATCGTAGCTACATATAGGTACATACCTTTACATTAAAATTATACATTAAAAATTAAAAATTAATACATTTAATCGCATAGTTAGCCTATATACCTAATACTACTTACGAATACGATGCATACCTTCCTATATTTGAAAATTAAATAAAAATTAAAATAAAATTGTTAATTAAATGGTTATTAAACGACTATTTATTATTATTTCACACTAAAGAAATTTGATATTTGGGTATCTACATATGTATGTACATATGCGCATGTATACGTGTAATGTATATATGGGCAAGAGAGGGCATTTAAAAAGGTGGACAAAATAAAAATAAAAAATTAAATTAAATTAAATTTATTTAAATGAAGATAGTAATAATAATAATCAAATAACTGGATACATAACAGTAAAATAAAATTTATTTGTTGAACTGTTTCTCTAATTTCGTTAATTTATACCTGATTACACATACAAATGTATATTATATAAAAATTCACATGCAAATAATTTTTTCGCTTTTACAATGCATATATAGGTACCTATAATTACCTACACATTACATATAAGTATACGTACAATGCACATTAGAAATTAATTTTGTATTGTCTTAAAAATGTTAATATTCGTTGACAATGATAGAAATTTAAATTTTAAAAAATTACTTTAATTATAGATACATTCCATATACCAATACCCAATACACCTAATTGTAATGCAAAATACAATAGAAAATTTATTTTAAAAAAAACTGTAAACATACAAGCATGTTAATATCTTAACATTTGATGTAGGTACATACATTTTAACACAATAACAATTAATCAATTCTTTAATTACATTCATAAGACTAACATACATACATATACACTTGTTTGAAACCATATAAAAAAAGTAAACAACATGTTTATATGCACATATTATATTGTACCTTGTGCTGTAGATTTATTATTTCTCATAATGTTATCAAATCATATTAAAATGCTACTTAATAAATTAGTATCTAATTACTTTTGAAAACAAAAAAAAAACAAAACAAAAAAAAAAAAAATATAATAAAATAAAAATAAAAACCCCAAAAGAAAATAAAAGATTTTATGGAACTTTTGTATCTAGTATTTTGCATTATTGTTATTTATGTGATGTATTGTATTAAAATCATTGTATTTTTATCGGTCACATATGATCACGTATTACTGATAATAATTATCATTGATGTTTTCTTTTTTCGTTATGGTTCTTTTTTTTTTTTAACAATACGGAATATTCTTTATTATATCTAGTATAATATATAGGTACATATATTATTGGAGATACATATATATGTAGATATATTGTGTGTATATTACACACGCATACATACATACATACATATATTTGCACATATGATAAATATTGTATATATACTTATGATAATTTCAAATACGGAAAATTCGTGAAATATGAATAAACGGTAAATATAATTTTATTTTTGGAATACATTTCAATAAAATTAAAATACAATTCATACAATTAAATTTTAATTAAATTTTGTTTTGTCATGTTATAGGTACTGGCATTCTTAATTTTTTTTTTTTTTGTTTTTTAAATATTTATTCGTTTACATAAATCAAATTCGAAATAAAAAATAAAAAAATGAAATTAAGCAAAACTGTGACTGTGAACCTTTACAAATTGATTGTTTTCATTTTCTTATTTTATTCAAAATGTGTTGATATATCAAAAAAATCAAAATTATTTAGATATTTACCTAATATTATAAAATGTAAAAGTATAACGTGCAAAAATTACCTATATTTAAAAAATTAATGATTACTAAAGTACCTACCTATATATATGCATATGTACACATAATTGTGATTTAAATAACGTGTTTTCAAATGTATGTATCGACTCATAATTTTTTTTTTCTTCTTAAATTGATTGATTAGCTAAAAGTGGCAAAGATAAACGAACATTTAGATGTATGTATGTACATATTTTAATTAAAATAGATATTTATGTATGTCCTCTATTTTATAGATTGATTTATTTATTTGACATCAACAATAAAATTTGCATACTCATACATATGTATGTACATAAATATGTATAAGGTGTTCTCGGATTATACGAAATTGAACATATATCATTGCTCACATTTTGTTTTTTCAATTATACACGTTTCAACGTCCATAATACATATATGTACATCCATTTACACAAATACATACGCATTACATACATGTACATATGGTATCTGTATACTGTATCTGCATTATATGCTTTTTCAGCAAATATTAGAATTTTTTTTTTAAATATCATAATAATTATGTAATAAGCATTATATGTATTTTTCTAAATGAGATTTTTTTACTTTGTTTTTTTGTCTATTTTATACATACGTTATTATTTTTTTTTTTTTTGAAATTCATTCAATGTTAAAAATTGCTTTTTTGTAAATTTATGTTATGTATAAAAATATTTTTTTTTTTTGTTTTTTAATCGAAATGAAATGATAAAATTTATAGAAATTATTTTAACGCCCACTAAACAATTTTTTTTTTTAAATAAAAATTCCCTCTCTATGATATGGAGATGAAAAAAAAAATATTGTTCAATGTATTAACAATATTTTATTGTTGAAAATAATATATGTATCTTTTTTTTTTTTTTTAAATCAATTACCTATACATACATAAAAGTACAAGATATTTGTTTAAAAAAAGTAATAAGAACTACCAAAAATGAATTGATATTTTTTATGTATTCACTTTTCTGTTATTATAGCAATACGTTAAATTTACGTCTTCAGATATGTTTATTGTTTAATTAAATTTATGATAATATACAGTAATTATAATAACAATAAGTCATAAAATATAAAAAAATTAAATATTAAAATTTTATTTATTTTTTTCGGGTTTTTTTTTTTTTTTGTTTATTTTTTTTTGTTAATTCTATAAAGATATGATTAAAAATAATTTCAATAATTTTTTTAGGTTAAAATTCCAAATCAATGATTTATTATATAAAATGTTTTGTGTTTGCATGATATGTAGATTTGTTAAAAAAAAAAATATCACACAACAAATAATATTTAAACGTATGTACATAAGTATATCTATAGTAATCTACTATGAAAATCTACGAATCTATACTCTAAATATGAGATTATATTTTATTGCAAATTCTTTTCTACTTATGCATACTCTACATACATATGTATATGTACATATATGCACATATCTAATGTGTATATATATGTAATACATTTATGTACATGTATGTGTATTTTTTTTTTTTGTTATTCAATTTCATTTTTAATAAATTTTTGAAAATAATTTTAACTTTTTTTTTTGCTTTTTTTGATTTAAAAACATTTTTACATATCACTCACTTTGTACATGTACCACATTTTTATTATGTTACGTATGTGTACTCGTTAGTAATATGTATGATTTGTTTTAAATTAGAAAATGTTGTTTATTTTTAATTTTAAATAGCGATAAACCTTAATCAGTTAAACAAATAATTTATTATACATTTAATATGTATACAATATAATACATGTATTTTCATATGTCTTCATATACAAAAATACATGAAATTTTACATTTCTAAATTACTAAATATAATAAAAAAAATTTCATGGTTAATTTAATACATAATGTAAATAAAATTCAATTTTCAAAATTGATAAATGCAAAATTCAAAATTTTTCAAATATTTGTAATACTTTCATTTATTATTGAATATAAAATAAATGTAAGTACATATGTACAAATACATATATGTACTATATATGTGGATAAAAAATCATATGTATCTATATAGTATCTAAAATAATCAAATATTTGGTTGCCGTAATGATAGTACTCCTGAAATTTATGAAATTTTCAATAAAAACACTTTCAAAATATTTAAATGTACTACATGATTTTTTTTTGTTTGTTAAATTTTTAAAGTTAAAAGAAAAATGATCAAATTTGAATTTTACATATATGGAAATTTTTTAATTATTTCGGAAAAACATATTTTAAAGTTTTGAATAAAACAATAAAGTTTTATTGTTGTATTTAATATCGTAACGTAAGTAAAATGTAAAGTTAAACTTTAAACATAGTTTAAAGCTTTCAAATTCAACTTTAAATTAAGTTGAAAATGATATTTTTTTTTAGGTTAAGACTTAAGGACTTGATTATTACCTCGATCCTCGAATATGCATACGAGTACAAATATACTGGAATATTTATATTAATACTCTACATAGGCTATAGAAAATCAAGTTTAACATTGGAGTTGAATTTATAAGATTAAAATCAGCTTCAAGGAAATTCATGAACTTTGTTTAAATTAAAAGCCTTGGACTTTTTAAATTTATTTTAGATGTGATATCATCGAGTACCAAATGAATATAAGTTTTATACCTTAGATTGTATCAAAAGTTTGTTGTGTACGGCAATATTATTGTGTTAGCAGCGGTGTTAATTAAATACATATTTTATTAAATTAGTTAAATTGAGATTAAAAATAATAATTTAAGAAAAGAATAAATCAAAAAAACAAAATTTTTAACAAGGAAAAATTTATTAAAATTCAGTAAGATTTAATTAACATTTTTAAATGTAATTTTTTTTTTCTCATAGAAATTTCTAAAATTATAATTGTTATAATTTGAAAATATAAAACCGAATTTGATTTGAGGATTTTATTTGATTTTTTATTTCACTCTAATAATTGAAAATAAAAATCAATATTAAGTTTTTTTTATTATTATTATTTATTATTTTTTTTTTTTTTCTTTAATTAGTATGGGTTATTATTATTCGACTGAATTTTTTATTTAAAAAAATTTAAAAGATACTTATTGTTTAATTCTAGATTTCTCTAAATGTATTTTGTTTTTAATCTTTAGATAATGAATTTCATAATTTTTAAAAAAAAAAGAGTTTTTATTACATAATAAAAGAAAACAAAAACGAACTGTGGACTTACCTTATTTTATTTTGAAAAAAACAAAAATAATAATAATAATAATAAAATAAAATTAATCTCAAATTTTAGATCTTTTAGATTTAACAAAAAAAAAAAAAAAAATTGTTTTTTATAGCAAATACCCTGTGTACGCGTATTTGTATGTATTAAGTGTGTATTTTTTATCTTATCTTTAAAATATTTTAAATTTTCGAAAAAAAATCTTTACCTCTTTAAAAACAAAAATTTTTCTTTTATTAATGTTTTTAATAATTTTTACCCCATAAAGTAATAAAAGTAACGTACATTACATACTTTATGAAAAACTATATGAATTGTATAAATTGTACAAATATACATATATGAATACACGTATGTATAAATAAAAATAAATTACCAGGTTATACATATGTGTAATTGATATTCGTAATACCTACTTGTGTACATACATTAATTTTATAATTGTGTATAATTGCGTGTATTGTACACATATCACATATGTACATACATATTTTTGTTTTTGTTTTTTTTTTTTTTTACTTTTAAATTGATAAGAAATGATAAAAGTAAAGCATGATGAATGAACAATATTATAATAAATAACACGAAAAAAAAATTATATATATGTATTTTTTTTGTATTTATTATTTGAAAATACTCCTATATACATATATAGAAAATGTATTCATATATATACGCATTTAAATGTGTACATGCATATATGTATGTAAATATATCTTATAATAAATATTGATAAAGAATATATATTTTATTTATATATGTACACTAATACTAAAAATTCTTTTGAAAATCATTTTTATAATATAATTAACGTTCACATTTAATTGTATGTATAATACAATATTTCAGTTGTTACATTTTATAATACGGATATTATACTATACATATATTTAAATATTTATTTAATTATTTTTTTTTTATTTTTAATTTCATTTAATTTCGTAATTAAAGGTAAAAATTTGAAATATGAAAAACAAAAAATTTAAAATTAAAAAAAAAAAAAAAAAAAATACAATAAAATTAAAAAGATTATAATTTTATTGTCTTTAAATTAAAGTACATAGAAAAATTTAATTGAAAAAAAAAAATATTGAAAAAATAAAAAAAAAGCGAAAAATATATAAAAAATAAAATATTAAGGATATCAAGAAAAATATTGATACGTTTTTATTAAGTGTTTAAAAGTAAAAACAAATTTATTTGAATTTTTGTATTTTTCATTAAAATGAATTAATCACATTATACTAATTATGACGAATATTAGATAGATTTATAAAGAAAAGATTTAAACACAATAAAATTATCTTTATTTGATTTTTTTAATGAAATCAATCAATTATAAAATTTATGGTGTATATGATTAATTTTTGATTTTTTTTTTTCTATAATTAAACAAAGTGTGTAACTCTTTATCATCATTTGTCGTTTTAATTAGTAATGTAAAATTATTATTTATTACATGCAACAATACATGTGTAACTAAAAAAAAAAATTTCATAAATATTCATTTTATATCAATTGATTAACCATAAAATTTAATAGGTGATAAGAATAAAATTATATAATTTCAAGCCTTTTTTTTCATTAATTTTAGACTATAGAATATTATTATTATTATTATTTTTTTTTTTTAAATTATTTACTTATTCAAAAATCAAACAAAAAAAAATCAATAGATTTTATTTACTCAATAATTTAATAAATTTTTTTTTATATTTTACAGTTAAACTATGGGTAACCAACATTTGCTGGTTTTATCCTTAGTAGCATTATCAGTTTTATTGACTGAATCCGTAGGATTTTCTACGAATTCAATTCAAAATGATGATAATGATAAACATGATATGAAAATACCATTGGGATTGAATCCGAGATTCAATAAAATGTTACCAGAATTAACAACAATTACGAATTCAACAGTATTAATGGAAAAGAAACAAACAACTAAAATACCATTAGCAGATGATTTAAGGTACTGGTATAATTAATGTTAATTATAAATGTATATCATAAAAATATTTATAATTTATATTTAAAATATAGTCACCTAAATATACTATTTTAAATTGATACTTCTTTGTATCCATATGCTTACGTCCTAAAGTTTCTAATTAAATCTACCTTATAAAGAGCTTTTTATACCATACTTTGTATCCTTTTGCATTCAATTTGAATAAATTCATTTTTTTAGTCGCATTTTCTAATTGCCGATTTTTTGTATTTTATAAACGAAAGCAACAAAAATCACATGAGAGCAACATACATATGTATATATATAAATGAGACAATATTTTTATTTTATGCTTCATAAGAAAATACGTGACTATGTTTAAAAAATATAAAGTCATCAAAAATCATTTTTTGATGGCATACCATAAACAAATCAAAAAAAAATAAATCGTATTTTTATTTGTATTACTTTAAAAATGAAAATGCACATACACGATCCATTACGTGAAGTATATTAATTATCATTTACTCAATTTTTTGTTTTTTAATAAATTATTATCTACAACCCTTATACAGATGAAAATATTTACAAGGATAATATAAAGAAATATTATCCACATTAAAAATTTGCACATTTACTTATCATTATTATATTAATTTATTTACGTGAAAATTCATAAATAAAAAGTTTTTAATTGTATTATTTTAATTATGTAAGGTACAATAAAATGTTACCAGAGAAGCTTAAGAAAAAGGATGATGTTATTATAAAAGATAAAACGAAAAAAGATTATAACGATGACGAAACTGATTATGAAGATGATTATTACGATAGTTACGATGATGATGATTCAACTAATGAAAAAATGAATAAAAGCACAATTGATTTAACAACACAAAAATATATTGAAAATAAAAAGAGTAATGAATTATTGAAGCCAATAAAAGGTGATATCGTTAAGGTAAGTTACAAGAGAAAAAAAAATATACATATGTATATGTAGTAATAATATAGTAAATAAATAAAATATGTAATATAAACGCGTTTGATATATTGTCCTCATCAATAAATTCAATTTATTTTCTTTTTCTAAATGAATTCAGTCTCAACCTAAAAACGAACAAATTTCCAAAAATAAAAATAAAAATGATAATAGCGATAACAGTAATGATGATGATGACGATGATGAAGATGATGATGATATTGAAGATGAAGAGGAAGTTGTTTTTAGTGAAAATGTCCCATGCCCAAGAGATTGTATATGTGCTAGAAATGTTAATAGCTATTTAGTTGCAACGTGTAGTAGGTAAAAAAATAATTTCGAATATTTCATTTATTTAAAAGAATATCAATAATGAATTTTTTTCAATTTTTGATAATATTTTTATTTAATTTAAAAAATAAATAGATTAGATGCTGATGTTCAGAAATTTGGCTCAGATATAACTGATTTAGTTGTTGTTGATGTTGGCCCAAAATATCCAATATTCCTTGGACCAGAATTCTTTCTTAAAATTGGTTTAAAACATGTATCATCAATAAAAATATCAAATTGTACAATTGAATATATTGATGTAACAGCATTTAATGGTTTACAAGAATTATATTCAGTTAATTTAACAAATGTCGGATTAACAACAATACATCCAGATATATTTAAGAAAAATCCAAGATTACGTTTACTAACAATATCTGGTAATGATTTAAGTCAAATTGTTGAAAAGAATTCACCAAATTTCAAATACATATTAAAAGTAAGTTGTTCTAGTTTTTTTTTCTTTTTGTTTCTTCTTTAATCATTCTTAATTAATTTCTAAACATGTATTTTTTTTTTTTTGATTTTATTTTATTTTTTATTTTTTTTTTATTTACTTGATTATCTAGTCATCAAGTTTAGAAGAAATTGATTTGTCTAATAATAATTTAAATAAATTACCACCGACTGCATTTAATGAATTAGAAAATATTGTTTATATTAATTTGGCACAAAATAATTTAAAAACTTTACCAGAAAAATTATTTGATTCTGTTGATACAATTGAAGAGCTTGATTTATCATCAAATTCAATATCAACATTACCAGCTAATATATTTAATAAAACAGCATTGGCTATATTACATTTAAAATATAATGATATAACAAATGATTTAAGATTTGGTACATCTGATTTACAACAATTAGATTTAAGTTTTTGTTCAATAAAACATGTTACAAATTTTATGTTTCATAAAATGGAAGGTTTAACAAATTTAAATTTAAAAGGTAATGGTTTAATTAAAATTCAAACTGAGGCATTTTCAACATTACGAAATTTACGTAGCATTGATTTATCAATGAATGATTTAGAACAAGTATCATCATTATTATTTTTAAAAAATTCTGAATTAGATGTTATACGATTAAATGATAATCCACGTTTAAGTCAATTACCAACAGATGGTTTCCAAAGTGCAACTGGCAGTTTTAATGTACATTATTTTGATGTATCAAATTGTGCAATTGGTGCACTTGGATTTAATACATTTTCAACAATGAGACAATTAACTACATTAAAATTAGCATGGAATAATATTAATAATTTGGATAAATTAACATTTACAGCATTAGATCGTTTAACTGAATTAGATTTAAGTAATAATTTAATTGTTAAATTAGATGATCTAATATTTATACATAATCGTGATTTAACAAAATTAAATCTTGCCGGAAATCCAATTAAAAAATTATCAGCAAAATTATTTTTACCATTTACAACGTTAAAAGAATTAGATGTTAGCGAATGTGAATTACATACATTATTATCAGATAATAATTTTGGTAATGATAATCGTTTTAAACTTTATGATACATTACGTTCATTTAATGCATCATTTAATCAAATTAAAAAAATATCAAAAGATGATGTACAATATTTTAAAAATTTAAAAACACTTGATATAATGAATAATCCATTAAAATGTACCGAAGATTTTAGATCATTAATGAAATATTTAACTAAAAAAGAAATATTATCAAGAAAAGTACCAACTAATTCAAATATGCAAGAAACCGTTTCAATATCATTACAAGTAGCACAAACATGGAATGAATTAACAAAAACCGTTTGTAAACGTACTATTGAAAATTTCAAACCACATACAGATATTATTGATACAAAAATAATTTCAAAAGATGAAAAGTTTTTCAATAATAATAATAAAATAAAGGATAACAATAAAAATATCAATAAAGAAGATTTTGAAGAAGATACAAGTATTGATGATGACGATAATGATAGCGATGAAGAGGATGATGACAATGAAAATGAATATAATGAAGAAGATGATTACGATGAAGAGTCTGATGATGACAGCAATGATTCTGATAATAATGGAAAAGAATCAACTGTTAAAGATAAAGGATTATTCGCTGATGAAATTGATCTTGTCCGAGAAACAAAAGATAAATTCTTAAGAGGTAAGAAAATTACAAATTTAAAAAAAAAAATCTTTTTATTACCATTTTTTTTTTTTTTTTGTTTCTTTTCATTTTAATAGGAAAACTTGGTAATGAAGATGATGATGATGATGATATTGATAGTGACGATGTTGATATTGGAGATATTAATATTGATTCTTTCTATTATACAAGTTATAAATTCGTATTACCATTATTAATTGTATTATTAAGTACTATAATAATATTATTATTAATTGCTAAAATTGTATCGATGATGATGAAGAAACGTGGCGAAAGATATCGTCAAGCATTATTAGCATCGAAAAATTCAATTGTTTATCAAAAATTATCTGAAGAAATTATAGCACCACCAACCCCTAAAATTCATCGATATGCACCAATTAATCAAGTTTAAAAAAACAAAAATTAAAATAAAATATTTTCTTATATTTTTTTACAAAAACAAAAAAAAGAAAAGAAATGAAAAATCATTTTAATTTATTCAGTAATGAATAAATAATAATGAAAATTAATTATTTATACGTATTTTGGAAAAACGACAAAAGAAGTGAAGTAAAAGTAAAAGTAAAACAACATTTTTTTCCATTTCTTAAATTTATAAACATACGTATGTATACATTTTATGTATGAAAATTAAAAATAAACTTAAGAATTTCAAAATTACGTTATATTATATATTAACAACTTTTTTAAAGTAAAACGATAGAACGTAATATACGATAAGAGGGGTATTCTTTTTTATTTTTTGTTGTATTCACTTTATGTATTTCTATGATTATAATATGAATTATATTGTAAAAAATAGCAAATAAAATAAAGTGCATTAAATTTGCTTTTATAATTTTTAATTCATTTTATAATTGATTTTTTTTTTTTTTCATTTTGAAATTATTAAAAATATTCAAAAATATTGTAAAATTATTATTATTATTATTATTATCATTACTATTACAATTGTAGTTGTACATGGATATGAAAAAATAAAAATAATTACGAAACGTAAATAAAATTCAAAATTTTGAAATTGGTAATTACACTTTACTTAGAATCTTTTATGTATGTACTTAATGTTTTTTTTTTTTTTTTGTGAATGAAATTAAAAAACAAAAAAACAAAGTGAATTTGTATATTAATTATTCAATATTGATAAAAATTAAATATTTTTGATAAACAATTGAATTTATGTATAATTTTCATTTAATTTTTATTTTTTTATATATTTATAGTTCTTACTTATTTGTTTTTTTACACATACATATAAAAATGATTGGATTAGTAGTTTTCTTTTTTATGTAGAATTTTTCTTTTCCATATCAATTAAATTCCAGTTATAGTAAAGAAATTCCAATTAATCATTCCAAAATGTAAAAGCAAAAATATTGTATTACTGAATATAAAAATTTAGCTATTAATATTATTTTAATAGGAAACAGGTACAATTAAATAAATATTATACATATTTCTCCTTCAAGTATTCTGTGAAAATTTTATTGGAAAAACAATTTATAACATACAAAAAATAAATAAATAAATCTTTACCATCAGATAAAAAAGATAGAAAAAAAAAATTTATGATCATTTTTAATTGTACATTATTGTTTTTCAATTTATTACAGATATTACTATAGAAATTTATTATAGAAATATTATTTAGTTATGTACTAATTATATATTACACATTGTGGGTTCATTTTATTTTTCTTTTTAATTTGTTTTTTTTTTTTATCTTACAAGTGAATACACTAGTAGTACTAAAACTGAATTTCTTCTGTATTTTCATTTGCATATAGTTATTATTGTCATTATTATTACTATTATTATTATTATTATTATTATTATTATTTTTATATTTGTAATTGTAATGTTTTTATCTTACTTTTATTATTTTGTTTTTTATTTTTTTATTTTTTTATTTTTTATTTCTTTGATTTATACACGTGAACAACATTTGCTATTATTATATTATCTATAATTATTTGTAAATTTACTTCATATATATTTAAATAATATTATTTTATAATTACATAATATAAAACATAGATTTAAATTTTTTTTGGTATTTTATGTTCATTTATTTAAAAAACAAAAAAAAAACAATATAAAGCAAAATAGAGAAAAGCAAAACGACAAAAAGTAAAAATGATATATTACAAAACAAAAAGAACAGAAGAAGAAAATTTAAAAATGATCCTGTTTTTTGTTTTTTTTTTTAATAATTGTAATTAAAAACTAATTTAATCCTTTTTTAAAAATATTATGTTTGCTTATCAAATTAGGAAAGTGCCATGGATAGAAGATACATACAAATTGATCAAAAAAAAAAATGAATGAAAGAAGAATAATATAAAATTTGTATTTTTTCGATTTTCTCTGTTTGTTTCATTATATACAAACTTCAAATATAAGATCTATAATAATGAATGAAATTTTCAAAAATGAAAAGAACAAAAATATTAAAATAATTAAAAACAAAAAATTTAAAAATAAAAAAATTCATATTATATTACATTTATATAAGTAAGGAAAAGTAATAATACAAAAATGAAAGAAAAAAAAAAAATGATAACTTGTATAATGGAGTGAAAGTCAAATTATATAGAAATATAATAAACATCCTTTTATTGGCTTCGTAACAAATTCATGTTTTGTTTTATATATATTTATTTCCTAAATTTATTATTCCATTAAAAGTAAAATAGTTAAAAAAACGAGTCTGGTTTTGTTTTTTTTTTTTTCAAAAATGAAAAAAATTATTTTCCTATTTTTATCCAATTAAAATACATTTCCATATCCTTTATCCTATAATAATTTTTAAATAAAACAAAAAGAAAATACTTTTCTTTTATTTTTATATAAATTTTTATTTGAATAATATTTTCTATTTAATAAAAAAAAAATATACATATATCATTTATTTAGATGTATATTGATGTAATATTTTATCGTTTTTCTATGTAAAATTATTTTCTATATAAATTCAAATTTCACTAACTCATCAATTGATACATGAATAGGATTTGAAAATTCAATATTTTCATCTGAAATTGATTCACTTACTGTAAAAAAAAAAAAAAAAAAATAGATAAATAAAATAAAAATAAATTTTTATATCCACAATATTAATAAGCATATATCATCATATGGGCATATATGTATGTATGTATAAATGGGATACTCACATATTGGTTTCTTTATATTAAATTCAATTTTATTTATAATATTATCTAAAATTTGTTGTGTTAAATTTTCAGTTATATTAATCGTTTTATAGTATAAATAACTTCTTTTTGATCTAGAATTTGTTTGAATTTCACGTTTATTACGAAATAATGCAAGATTGATATATGATTGCATTAAGGGTAAATCATTAAAATCAAATTCCTATATGTAAAAAATATTTACAAAACAAAAAAAAAAAAAAAAAAAACAAAAGAATTATTAGTGTGAATTAATTGAAAAAAATATTCGAATTTTAAATTAATTTAAATAAAAATTAAATTAAAATTATTACCAAACATTTTCCATTAACACAATATCGTTTGTCTTTTGATGAGCATTTTGTACCAAATGGGAATAGGCCATAATCACCATTAACTAAATAAAAACGATGTAATAAATATTCATCTTGGCATGCAACTCTACAACTTCGATCTGGATCTTGTACACTAGGTTGAATTTGCATACCATAACCAGATAATCCACGTACTTTTAATTTATATTTTGAGCATATATTCTCAGCAAATTCAGTTGTTGTTTGTAATTTATCACAGGGCTACATATACAAATAGAAAATAATAAATAAAAACAAAAGTATACTCAAAAATAAAATATTAAAACAAAACAAAAATCAATTAAATAAAGTGTTTTATATGTGTATGTATAATTACTAGTAATTTAGGTGAACATAATTGAATATTTTTTGATCCATCATCTTTTGATATAACAATTTGTATTCCTTTTGCTTTATCCACACAACTAAAATGGCAACCAGATTTAACAATCCATAAATTTTCAAAATTTCGACTAGTTTCATATATATTAAAATTTCTTTCTTGAAATTCATTTGATGATGATGCTGCTGCTGTTGTTGTTGTCACTGCTGTTATTGTAGGCTTTATTGATTTCTTTTTCATATTATTCATATTATTATTAAATTGAGTATTTTTTAATTTATTATAATTGTCTGAAAATAATAAATTAAAACAAATTACGTAAATTAAATTATCTTGTTTTGGTTTGTTTTTGAAAGAACAATGAATTTAAATGATAAATCAAAAACATAAAAATAAAAAAATAAAAATTAAATTATTAACCTTGTTGATAAATATTTGAATTATTATTGTTAGTATTAGTATTATTACTAATATAAGTATTGTTAAAATAATAATTATTATTATTGTTATTATTATATCGATTTATTATACGTATACTTTTATAATCACGTCCATTCTCTTGATGATATAAACCATTCCATTGTTGTTTTGTTTCCTCTATAATCATACTTTTTGGACAATAATCTGAATGTATTTTATAATAATTTGTATGTACTGTATCACATGAAAATTTTTCACAACGTCCATTTATACAATATGATATATCATCAAAATTATATTTTTTTGTATAACATATTGTACCATCTGGAAATGTCCAACTTCTTGATTTTGTTGTATTCATTTTTGTTTTACAATAAACTTTACATGATTCTTCAACTAAAAGCAAAAAAAAAAAAAAAAATAGGTTGGTTTTTGTTTTTGACTTTTATAAAATTAATAGCTGTTTATTCATTTATTTATTTATTTATTTTTTATATATTTACCATCATTTCCAATTATTTGTAATCCTTCTCCAGTTAATTCATTATCAAATTTTTTAGCTCTTTCACATATTTGTGTTGAAAATTCTTCAACAGTTGTCTTTGTAATCGTATAACACTTTAAGAAAAAATATTTAAAAAATAAATAAAATATGCAGTTGTGATTGTTACATAAAAAAAATAATTTACAAAATGAAAATTTACCTGTTTTGCTACACATGTTTCATATTTACGATCACGTCCAGTACATCTTTTTCTATATAATCGGTATACAGTGCAATATAGATTTTTAATTAGGTTTCTAATAAATTCAATTAATCAATAATTTAATCTTACTTGTAATCTAGACAGGTTCTTATATATGTTTTCAATCCTGTACTACCTTCTCTTAAACGTCCTGAAGCACCATAAAGACAACCTGATTCACAATTAGTCGGTTCTCCCCATTCACTCCATGTTGGTAGCTATATAAAACAAAAAAAATATATTTTTATTTATTTATTTATTTTTTTTTCTTTAGAAAACTGATATACATATGTATGTATATGAAATTTTCAAAAAAATACCAACCTTATTAAAATTGTATTCATGTCTTAAATTTCCAATCATTTTTTTATCATCATCAATAAAACTAGTAATTTTATCGATTTGTTTTAATATTGTAACTGATTTTAATGGTAAATACGATTCCATTCCAGTATCTTTCATAACACATACTCCACTATGACACCACTATAGAAATTTTTTTTTAATTTAATCAAAAACAAAAATAAATTTTTTTTTTTTGTTTTTTTTTTTTTTTCATTAAATTACATACCATCATTTCACCACATTCAGTCCCTTCTAATGCCGGATGTGATGTCCATGTATAGCGTTCTCTTTGACAATGTAAATCATGACAAATATCCGTATACGGTTGATTTTTTGATCTTACACTATCTTTACCATATTTCAGCATACACTGTTGATCAGCATCAAATCTCTCACCAGGTAATATACCCTCAGCTGAATGATCTAAGCTATTACCAAATTGTCCACGATCAAACATGCATCTAGCTTGTGATGTTCTATTTAAAAAAAAAAAAAAAAATTAAATTTTGTTGTTGTTTTTTTTTTTTTTTTAATTTCAATTTCAGATTTTAAAATTGTAAACAAAAATAATTGTTACTTACAATAAAAATTCATTTAAAAAATCTCGACTACATTTTGACCAAGTTATTTTACCACTACCTAATGTTGGTGACATTATATAAAGGCTTGGATCACAATTATTTTCTAATGTATCATGTCTCATTCCTAAACTGTAAATTAAATAATTTTATTAATTAAAAATTTTCATAAAAAGTAAAATGAATTTAATTATATTTACTTATGACCAATTTCATGTGCTACAACAAAAACACTTTCAAAATGTTTTCCTTCATTTATTGTACATGATGATGTTGATGTACACATACCAGCAACTGGAGCTAAACCAACAACTTGACTACTTACTTTACCATTTTTTCCTACTACATATAAATCAAGGCCTATAATAATAAAAGAATATACATATACAATCGAGTAAATTTGTATTTAGAAATTTAAAAAATTTGAAAAAAAAATAAAAAAAAAAAAATTATTTACCAGTTAAAATAACTGCATGATCATAATGTACAACATCAGCATCAGATGTTGGATTTAATTTTCTTTGCCACATACAAAAATTATTTAAAAATATATCAATATCACTTGAACGTCTTAATCCCTTTGGATCGCTATGTAAAATTTCTAAACGTTTCAATACAAAATTAATTTGATGTCCTAATGATGGATGATGATATAATAATTGTACACCATTTACCATTGCTAATACAAAACGTATTAAATGATTTTCAGTATTTTTTGGAAAATTTCTTGACATATGCTTAAATAAATCTTTATCAACAAATATAGCTGTCTCAATATGCAATACATGTGGTATAGTATCCAATTTTGATGATGATGATGATGATGACGATGCTAATGATGATGATACATGTCTTTTTATTCGCTGATTATTTGTAATATTTATTATTTTATAATTTAAATTATTATTATTAATATTTTTATTATTAATACTGTTTTTTATATCATTTCTAATATTATATAATTTTTTTCGTTTTTTCTTTTTTATTATATTTTTATAAATATCATCCATATCAGATGGTTCAAAATATTCATTAATTAAATTTTTATTGTAATTTAAATTTATATCATGATAATTATAATTATCAATAATATCACTATCATTATTATTCTCATTATCATGATATTCATTATCATAATAATTTTTATTAGATTTATATATTATATGAGAATTATTACCGAAACGTTCTGGTAATGGATGTATAAAAAAATTTTTTGAATTATGACCAAATAATCCTCGCTAAATTAAAAAAATTGAAATTTAAAAAAAAAATAAAATAAAAAGGATTACATTATAAAAAAAATAAATAAATAAATAAAATAAAATGAAAATCTATAATGTTAAATTATTTCAAAATTAATTTGAAAACATTAAAAAGAACAGAATTTAAATAAAAATTGAAAAATAAATAAAACATTCAAATTTTATAGTATATATGTATGTACATAAATTATAGTATTTTATATTATATAAAATTATATGTAAATATTAAACATATACATACGTTATATGTATGATCATACTATAAATTACTTACAATGGCATCATCATCACAAAGGTCAAGGGCTGAATTTTCATTACGGTAAAAACAATTCTCATAATTTTTAGCCAATTTATGCGAATCCTCAATGAATTGAGACGAATTTTCATATCGCCTTATTAATATGAATGCATCATCAATCAATCTTGGTGTTTGTTTTAATTTCAGGTCGACTTGTTTTCCGTTATCTTTTTCAATTGAATCAAAAAAAAAAAAAAAAGGAAAGGAAAATAAAAAAATAAACTAATGCAATTTTATTTAAAATATGTACATTTATGTATGTATGAAAAATAAAAGGGTAAAAAATAAATTATAAACAAAGAATACATATTATGCTAATGAGTGTATTTATTACAGGCATACATACATATACATACATATATGTATGTATACATTTACACTTATAAATATGATAATGCAATGCTAATGTTAAATTTACATTATATTGAGAAGAAAGAAAAGCATTTAAAGAAAATTTAATTTTATGAATTTTTAATCAGTGTGTTTTCCTTTTAAAATATGTTTTCTTTTTCTTATGCATATACATATAACAAATAAAACACCTAATTTATGTGCTTATGTATATGTATACATATGTACATATATACAAAGGTAACACGAAAACTATCAAGTGGAACATATGTACTCGTTTTTGTTATTGTTTTCTTTTTTTTTTTTTTTTTTGGTATAAATAGGAAAAAAAAATTGTAGTCAAAGAAAAAGAACCAAACACAAAAAAAACATGAAAAACTTCAATGAAAATAATTTTATTATATGGAAATTTTATTGAATATTGTTTTTTTTTTTTTTTTTTAAATGAACAATAATTATTCTTGCATCGAGTTCGCAATTTGTATGTATGCACATGCCATGTATGCTATATATGCTCTGGGACACTGATAAATGTAAATGAAATAAGTACATACATGATAATGTATTTTATCTATAGTTAAACAAAAGATAACTATTTACATTCTCTTTTAAATTATGTTCTTAGGATGGCCTTTGTTTTATAAATATAATTCTAGTATGCAAAACCATTTATACTTTGTTTTTATAACATAGGCACTTGTTGTTGTTAGTGGTGCTTCTTCTTATTCTTTTGCGTTCAATTTGTATAAATTCGTCTTTTTCTATCTTTACGACAGTTTTACCAGATTGATAGTTTACTGCGTTTTTTAAACGAAAACAACAATAACCACACGGGAGCAACATAAATCATAAACATAAGCTTTTATGTTGTATTATTAAGCCGTGCCTATGTTATAAAAACGAAGTATATTATCATAGCTAACAGATTTAGTGCAAATTTAAATCATAATGTATAAAATAATATAAATTGTACAAATTGGGTATCATTGAGAGTATAGAAAAAAATGTAATTTTGAAACTTCAATCTTCATGTGTGTGTGTTCGTGATAGTTCTTATATAACAAAAAAAAAAACACCACATTTTTACAAACAGACACCAAATATATTATAAAGATTGAAATTCCAAATATTATTTGTTCTCAGTGATACCACTATGTACAATACATGTGATGGTTTCATACACAATGATTTAAATTATATTATGTATACTATTGAATTACAAAATTTAATTATCTTTAAAAATCTATTAATTGTTATTATTAAAATTAAAAAAATATATATATATATACATTTTCACGAATACAATTTATTATAATCATCAAGTATTTATCGCAATAGAAAATTAAAAAAAAAAAAAAAATACTTTAAAATAACGATATATGTATATAGTAAACAGTTTATATTTGTGAATATTAAACATTTACATAAGTACACATATGTATGTACGATAAGTACTTATAACATACTTACCATCAATTTTAATTGAAACAGTTGCTGATGTTGTACTCCTTTTTATTCGTTGATGATCACTTCTTCTAACTTGAACTAATTTAATATCTGGTTCTATATATTTAGAAAAAAAAAAGAAACAAATTTCATTGATTAAATGTAATTGAATTTATGCAAATTATAAATATTTAAATGAAATTAACTTAAAAAGAATAAACCTGTGGTGATTATGAGAAAATAAGTAAATTAAGAAAACAAAAATGTAACGATTTTTTTTTTTTTAAAATTTTCTACATACACCTTAATCTCAATTGTACATATAAATCAATTTTAAAAATGCTAATTAGCATATACATACATATGTACTCGTTGTCGTGTATACAACACCAAAAAAATCAAAACTATATAAATTCAAATATGTATGTATGTATGTATGTGTGAATATAAAATCACGTTCTTGAACTTTATAAAATGTAATTTCATTCAAATAACAATATATAATTACATACTAATTTAAATTGAATGTGATAAGATAAATACATCTTTAATGAGATTTAAATCTCTTCTTGCGAAAAAAAAGCCATAAAAAAAAAGAAGAGTTTAAGACAAAACAAAATAGTCAAGCGACCAAAAAAAAAACAAAAAAGAAAAATAAATTTCTTGTAGTGTACAAACATATATACATGCATATTCAATAACAATTACAAAAGAAATACAAATAAAACATTAAACATTGAAAGTAACCTTTTCACATCACCTCCTTCTCTCTTTGTTTTTTTTTTTTTTTTGTTTTCTTTAATTATTTGAAAATATTATAATTATATGCATTATAATGTAAGTATATAAGAGGGTATCTGAAATTCATTTATTTTTATTCTTTTTTTAACGGAACCAATCATTTATCAAAATGTTTGATATCTTTTATTATTTCTCATTATATACATATCACATGGACATAAATACACACAAGTATGCATATACATTCATATACTGAAGATTGGTATACATACAAACATATATTACTGTGGTTCTTTTTTGTTTTGTTTTGTTTTTGAAAATTTTACACTTCCGCAAAAAAAAAAATGTTTATAGGAAAAACCTTTAATTTTGATTTATTTATAATTATAAACAGATGATGATGATAATAATAATAATAATAATGATAACAGTATATTCACACATTTGCTAATAAAAATTAGTTATAGAATTATAAAATAGAAAGGTAGGCAATTCATAATTATGTACCTATGTATATGCTATTCAAATACAGTGGTATCTATTTTAAGTAGAAAAATGCCCATTTAGGCTGTGTGCGGCCAATCATTTGATTCGTTACTGTACGCTATTAAGGTGTTCTTTATAGGTGGTGTTCATTTAGAAAGATTTCACTGTATATATAAAGGAATATTTTATACCCATGTATATATGCATATATGTATGTATATTTAATTATGCTCTGCGGATATTATGGATTATAAAAATATATTATTAATAATAATCGCATAACATATTATTCAATATATCAATCATTATTATATGTGTATGATGACTGATTTATATTACCGGAATTACAACAATCATTCATATAGAATGAAATGATTTATGTACAAACATTCATTCACAAATTAATAAATATAAATTTAATAATATGAGAAAATGAAAATACTGCAAACGACATTAAAAAAAAAAAAAAAACAATAAAGAATTTTATTTGAATGAGAATTTTAAATTTATTATGACCGTTATTAAATATTAAACGTTAAAATGTCTTTATAAATTTTTATGTGTTTAATTAATTTTTTTTTTTTTGTTTTTTTGGTCAATTTAATATTTTTTAACAAAAATAAAAAATAAATAAATTTTTATTTTATTTTTTTTTTTTTCATTGTATTTAAAAAATAATCATTTAACTTATTTTCTATAGATACCGTATATATACCTTACAAATATTGTACACTTAAGTACGTTTAAATACGTATCATTTATTATTAAATTACCATTTGAGAAAATAATTAAATAAAAAATTATTCACATTTTATTTGTTATTCATTATAAAAATTTTATTAAATATTGTCCTTTTACAGATTTTTGTTTTTCGCAAAAAAAAAATGAATAAATAAATAAGGAAATTTCTGTCCATTATAGAGACCATTGAATAAAAAAGGATTTTAAATCAAATTATCTTTCGAAATATATTAAGAAATTTTGCTCTATCTTATCGAACTATAATTTTTATAATTTTTTTGTTTTTTTTTCTTTTTTTAAATTTATTAATTTACCAAAATGTTACTCTTTGTTCTTTTTTAAATTCCCATACGAATATACTTACTATGACTATTTCCAAATAATAAGAGTTTTTCATGTGTATGAAGATATTTATGTACATCTTTTGCTTCTATCTGAAAATAATAAAAAAAAAAAAAAAAAAAAAAAAATTAATGATAATAATAATAATGTTAATAATAAAATAAAATAAAAATTTAAAATAAACTGTATGTAGGTGTAGGTACAAAATGAAAATTATTGAATTTATTGAATTTTTTGTCTTTTTCATTAAATACAATGAAACCATCTCACAAGCGAACACTCACAATTCCTAGATTTTAAGAGTTACAATTTGAGGTATTCGTAAAAGGCCCATTTTATCTTATTCACAATCAATCATTTGGTTCGTTACTTTCTGTACATTTATGAGGGGTGTTTTCTTATAAAAGGTGTTCGTTCAGAAAAGTTTCACTTAATAATTTTGATATGTTTTGATAAATTGATCTAGAAAGTAAAATTAAGATTAAGAAAAAAACAAAATTATTCATATTTTATTAACAACTTTCACTTTCGAAAAAAATAAAACGAACAACTAAAACTAATGAAATTTACAGGAAAAAAAAAAATAAAATAAAAAATAAAAGAATAATAAAGAAACAAATGTACATAGATAAAAAAAATCATCATTTTTTATTTAGATTTTTATTATTTTTATTTTTAAGGTAAATTATTAAAATTAATATGCAGATCAAATTATCATAATTGAAATCACATTACGATGTATGTACACGAAGTATAATACCATGTAAAAATTTATGTATACGTATGTATTTATGAAAACATTGTAAAATGAAATGATGAGACTGATATGATATTATATAACATGTACATATACGTATGTACATATAAATAAACATTCAACATTCATTCAAATGTACGTGTATGTATGTTTGTTGAACCTACACTTTTGAGTTCAAATTAATTCAACTATAAAACATGTATATAATTTACTACTGTAACTACATAAACGTAAATATACATATATTTGATATTATGTACATAATTTTTTGATATTACAATAAAAATAGGTAATAACAAAATATTTAAGAAAAAAAAAAATTTTTTTTTTTTTTTTTAAATTTGAAATATGACTTTCATTATTTTATTTTTACATACAAATTTTTGTAGATACGTTTTTTTTACCCAAATTATTTTCATTTTTTATATGAAATTAACTAATTTAACAAAAATGAGGTCAGTGAAATTTTTTCAGTTATATTTTTATCATTTTTTATTCTCTTTCATAAATTACTGTTTTTCTTTAAAAAAAAAAAAAAAAAAAAAAACAAATATTTAATTCGCTTTGTTTTTTTTCGATTAATTTGTGCAAAAATAATAAAACTATATTTTAATTTTATTATCATTATTTTTTTATACGCTTTGATATATTGAATATGATTAAAATTCAATTTTTTTTGTTCTTTAAAATGCCTAAACAGAAGAATTTTTTAAAAAACCTATTTAGGTAATTTCAATACGTCATAGTAATTTACGCTTTTGTATACGTATATATATCTACATAAATATTTAGAAAAGATAATGTTTTCTCTAAATATACTTTACATTTTTTACATACATTTTTGTTATTTTTATTATTATATATACTCTGTTCGTTAACTTTATGCAGTTAATTGCATTAATAAATTATGCGGTGTATTGATATTCAAAAAATTTCATCTAAAATTGTATAAAAAAAAAAAACTTTAAGGATTGTAATGATATTGCTTGTAAAATACATATTAGTTAGAATTTATATGAGAAGAGAAAAAAGACCCCATATATGTAAGATCTTAACTGCTTGCAATTATAGTGAACAGAGTATAAAATTTTTAAATCGACATAAAAGAACAAGAAAAATAAATTTAATTTTTAAACAATATAAGATGTACAATGTATGTAATGTATGTACATAAAAGTCTAAAATTTTGTTTTTTAATTTCCATTTTGTTGAGGTAACGTATTACATTTATTATATCCAATACATACATACGTACGTAGGTGTTATATACATATTTATTGGTCAATATTATAAAACATGCACGCATCTATGTATGTATCATAATAAGTGTAACAATTGATTTTGAACTTTATATTTTCAATGTCAAAATATGATACTACCAAATTTACATAATTAATAGTGTGTGAAGTAGAGAGAAAAAAAAATGAAAAGAAAAATAATTAAAATTTAAAAATAATTATATACATGTACATATCATACATATACACCCATACATACATAAATATAAGGATATAGGTACATATATTACAAACTCGTATAAGTATATTTATTTGTATATTAACTCATGAATTTATAGATTTATTTTATATATTTTAAAAAATGATAAATTATGTATGGATGTGCTTATACGGAGTTTTGCATTAAACCATTATAGATACCTACCTACAATAAGTACAGTACAATTACAATACAATTTAGTTTTTTTTTTTTTTTTTTAAATTATATAAAACACATAACTATAAAATACGTTCAAACAAGTTAAACGTATCTTTTCTTATTCACTATTATAAATTCGTATATACGTACGTATATATGGTATTAATACATAGATAGTGTGTTTATAACGGATGCATCTAAGCATATTAAGTCGTTAAATATTTCATCATAATATAAATATCTAACTGTATGTACATAGATATGATTATCAAAAATAGTCCAATTATATAATGTCACATTTTATATATTTGTACATATATATGTATGTATCAATATTTGGAAATGTAATAAAAATTAATGACTATAACCTTCAAGACTGGTGCTTACTTACGTACGTATATGCACATTTATATGAATTCAAAAATAATAATAATACATAAAACATTAAAATACAAATAAATTTCTTTTACTAATTTTAATCAAAAATCATCTATTTTCTAACATTCTTCCGTATCATAAATTTTATTGAAATAAATGAAAATTACCTTCGTATTTAAAGTATAAAAGAAAGAAAATTTAAAAAAAAAAAAAAAAAAGAAAATATCTAATATGAATTTTGGACAGTCCTTGAGTGTGAAAAGATAAATAAAATGTGTAATACAGTGAAATCTCACTGAAGTAGAGTACCCTCCATGAGTGCACGGTAACGAACCAAATGGGCATTTTTCTTCTCCTCTTTTAAACGAACAGAATTTTTTTCACATTTTTTTTTTTATTGCAAAATTTTCTTGCAAAATTTATAATTTAGGAACTCAATACGTACAAAAATATGTGTTTTTGGTCAGTTCAATGCTGCATTTATATCTACTTTTTTTCCTCAGAAATTTCACAAAATATTCATGTACGAGTATAATTGTATTTGTATATAATTGAATTTGTAAGCTGTTTTTTTTATTGTATAGGTATATGCATATTAAAAAAAAAATCATTTAATTTTCTCCTATTCCTTCTATAATTGGACACTTTCAACAAATGTACAAAAATCTTGAAACCTTGTTGAATGTCCGCTTAAGAGAGGTATCACTGTATATATAATATTTAATAAAAGTACAAATTACATGTGTATATTATTTTCATTGCAATTTAGTTTTTGCCCCAAAATTAAAAAAAAAAAAATACATACATACATATGAATTTTTAGGGGGAAAAAAAAAACAGAATAGGTACATTTTCTTTTTTTTAAATTGAAACGTCGTGTATGTACAAAGCATATATTTTGCTTTTAATTGTTATAACATTATAAAACATTATCATTAACAAATTAATTTGAATGTAAACTAGGTGATTTTAATTATTACTTAAAATTACATATACATAGTTACAAAGAAAAACAATTTTTTTTTTCTTTCTTTCAATGTAATATAAGAATTCAAATAAAATTTATTGCATTTAAACACGAAACTATGCATATATATACAAAGTGTGTACAATATTTTACATATGTATGTAATGTCTTTTTTTTGTTTTCATACATAAATATAATATTGCATATAATTTTCACTAATATCAGTTTTATTTCAACAAAAATTTAATCAATTTAATGGTGTACATCAATTACATAATTCTAAAAGTAAAAAAAAAAAAAAACAAAATAAAAAATAATAACGAAAGCAACATAATGAATAAATAATTTTTATAAAAAAAAAAAAAAAAAAAAAAAATGCATTGTAAAATATTGAATCTACAATATTGTACATACACATTACATGTAATAAGGAAAGGAGAATTATACATATGTACATACATATGTTATATTTAAAAAAAAAAAAAAAATACATTGTATTTTTATTGTATTATAATTATTTCAAAATGAATATGTATATATGTACATATATGTATGTATAAATATATGTAGGCAATGTAAACATAAATTTTATATAAATATAAAAGTGAAAATAAAATTTATAGTTTTCAGAAATGCTTGTATTGCCTTAAATTAAAAAAAAAAAAAATAAAATAAAATAAAAAACAAACAGGATGAAAAATAAGTATTAAAAAAAGAAAAGAAAATTGTAAGTAAATATAAATACTAGTATGTAGAGTATGTAGAGTAAACGTGCATACAACAAATATAAAAGTAATTAAAGAAACTAACTAATGAATTATTAATTAAATTTTATCATTGATACGGTTTAATAATTGTAATTGTACGCGGTATAAGCTTGCAGATCTCTCTTTTTTTTTTTTTTAATCTTGTATACACGCCGGAATTGCATACGTACATATGTATATACATCAGATGTCTTAATTTTTGCTTTCAATATTTATTAAAAAATATTTAAAAATAAAAATTCAACGATAAGAAAAAGGGAAAATATTTCTAAATTATCTGTTTATATGCATATTTTTCAATTCATTGTACATACATACATATATATATGAATTTTCACATATAGAAAAAGAAAATTAATTATAATATCATGGAAATATGAATTCATTATTATAATATTCATACATATATCGTAAATAATTCAAAATTATAAATATGTAAATACATATGTATATTTATGTATGTAGGTATGTATATACATATGTATGTATAAAAAATATATATAATGTACAATTAATAAATTAAATTAAAAGTATACATTTTTCTGTACCAAACACTTAAAATGTTTGAACAGTCGAAAAAAACCATAGAATATATCTAAGGTCTATTTTTTAAACATAATCACGTATTTTCTTATGAAGCATAAAATAAAAATATTGTCTCATTTATATTTATGATATACATATGTATGTTGCTTTCATGTGATTTTTGATGCTTTCGTTTATAAAATACAAAAAATTGGCAATTAGAAAATGCGACTAAGAAAAATGAATTTATTCAAACTGAATGCAAAAGGATACAAAGAAGCATCAATTTAAAATATAGGTGACTATGTCTAAAAAATGGACTAGAATTATAAAATTAAGTAAAAATGTAAAAAAAAAAAAAAATCAAAAAATCATGAAGGGAGAAAATTTTTAAAAAATTAATTAAAAATATTAATGACTAATTAAACATGTAGATATGTTTATATTTACCTTCAATCCATTTAATTTAATATAATTTTGTTTAATAACACCTATATGAAGACTATTTATAATTGAATAAAAAAAACAAAATAATATAAAAAATATCACTGTGTTATTATTACTATTAATATTATTAATATTAATAATCATCATAATTTTTTTTTTATTATTATTATTATTATTTAATTTTTATATTTAAAATTATTGTTAACATATTATTGTAGATATTTTAATTTTTTTTTTTTTTTTTTAATTATAATTTAAATTAATTATTTTCATCATGTACATATTTTTATGTTTTATATTTTTTAAATTTTCTAAAACAAAAAAAAAAAGGAAAAATCGTTTTGTTTAATTTTTATTCAACATTTTTTTTTTCCAACATTTTAATTTTTTTCCGCACTAATTATAAAAGAAAAGTTCGTTTTGTTTTTTTTTTTTTTTTAAATTAAAAAAATAATAACGACATCACTAAAATATATTATATTAAAAATTTTATATATGTATGTTTATATGTGTATAAACACATACGGATGTATTTTTGCACTTTTTTATGAAATATAAATTATTAATATTTTTATACAAGAATAAATTATGTAAAATACCTATATGTATGTATATTTACATACATATGTATATGTTCAAATTTTAAAGCTCATTTAATTTAAAAATTGCGAATGCAAAATTAATTATATTAAAAAGATAATCTAGGGCTCTTTTTTTTTCATTTTCTTTAACTTCTTTCAATTACACACATATGTATGGATATATGTATGTATTGCCTATATTTAATGTGTGTAATATGTGTATTATTAATTTATTAAATATTAAAATGAAAAAAAAAAAGAATACACAATCAAGACTTTATGCACCAATTAATTTAACACCATCATTTTTCTTATAATTTAAAAAAAAAAAAAAAAAAAACAGAAGCAACCAAATTAAAAAAAAAATAATAATAATAGGAGTAACTTTCTTAAAAATATAAGTTTTTACATTATAGATTGTATATTGTATATAGTATTATTTATTTAATATATGATATTATACTATATGAGCATATATTTATGTACATACGTATGGTCTTATTTTTATATATGTACATACATATGTATGTATGAGTATATATGTAGGTATATGTGTGAGTATGTATGTGCATATTAGTATGATGGTTGAATTTTGTTTAATTCTAATCTAATATATTGTAATAAACGGATATATACGAACACGGATATACGTATAAATGTACATAAGTATACATTTTATGTATACATATTATCTAAGTTTGCAAATTTTATATATAATATAAATATAGGTAAATGTTTTATTTAAAATAACGACAAAAGAAAAAAAAATTTACAAATATTTTTGATCACTATTTATTGTAAATTTTTTTTTAAAAAAAATTCTATTAAATTTTTTTTTTTTTTTTTTTTTTAAAGTGAATTAATTAAAATATACACATGATCATAACGGTATTTGAAAAACGTATGTGAGCATATCAATTTTCTCAATAATTTCTTCTTTATATGCTTTAATTAAAAAATAAATATCTTCGTGTGTCTCATGCAAAAATACGTTACAAATAAATATTTAAAAATGATCATTTTTTGATAATAAAATGTGATAAACACAAAATTATCATTTTTATATCAAGAATAAAATATTATTTCAATTTTTTTGAGTATATACATACAATTTATACATTCGTATAAGGACTTATAAGGATATACAAAAATAATAAATAAAAATCAAAAATACAATTTAATTATTTTTATACGCTAATTTTTTTTTTCAATTACTAAGATATCAATTCGAAAATTTTGATTTTTTTTTAAATTTCACTTTTTTTTTTTTAATTTTTTTTTTATTTTGTAATAATTTTTATATGCGGATTACACTAAAATATACGGTAATTTATATGCGCACACATGATTTATAAAATGATAAACATTATATCAGTTTTTCTTTTTTTTTCATAACTAACTGTTATATATCTTCTGTTTTTTTTTTTTTATACTATACAAAATGTATATACTTTGTAAAATATTATTATGTATTGTTAACTCTTCAACGAACCAAATAAGAATGATCGTGAATCTTAAAAACCTTTTGATAAAAATAAAAATATTTTTCAGAAAAAAAAAACAAAAAAAAATCAGATTTTTCCTTACATTCATTTACCTTTACACACATGTATTTTATACTGTTTTTTTTTTTTGTTTTTTTTTTCATTTACATACGCAATTTTATGTATGTACATTTGTATATACTTAAATTTAACATAATATAAGTGTTTAAAATGAAAATCATAAGAATTAACGTATTGTACGTTACAAGTATAATAAAGGTAAGTCACCCACAACAACTATATAAGCTTTCCCAAATCACATCAACTATACAAGTTAAAGTTAAAAGATATATTTTATTCCGCACTCTATACATATGTATAGATGATGTACAAACAAACATACATACATACATACATACATATATGTATACTTACATATGTTCATCTACATAGTCGAGTAAACATAAAATTGTGCTACATAAAAATAAAAGTAATGTTTACATGGATATCACATATAAATATATTTATTTTTATTTTAATTCATGAATGATATAAACATACTTACATATGTAAATGTATCTATGTACATATGTATATATATAAGAATATACAATGTATACTTTATGAAAATTTGTACATTAAATTAATTATATATTGTATAAAATAAATACATACATATGTACATATACATTTGTAGGTATACACAACAGAATCAGTTTAATTTAAATTTTAAATATTTCGTTATATTTAAAATATGAATATCCTAGTTTTTTTAATATATGTATGTACATATATTTTTTGATAAAATAATTTTATTAAATTATAAAAGAAAAAAATTAGTCATACATTTGAAAAAACAAAATCTATTTAAAATAAATATAAATAAATAATAAAAAAATATATTTTAGAGTTGAATGTTCATTTATTTTATTTAGAAAAAAAATATGTAGGTATATATTTTTTCCTTGTTTTTAATTAAAAAGTAAAAAAGGATTTATCAAATTTATTTTATTTTAACAAATTTTAAAACACATTCATAAGCCGAAAAAAAAAACTAATAATAAATATTTAATGAAAATTTTTAAAATCAGATATTTACGCATGTTTATAAAAATTATTATAAAGAGAAAACAGAAAAATCTAATGAACAAAAATAAACAAACAAATCTATTTATCTTATATATTCAAATCTATGCTAAAATTGATTACAAAATCATCCATCCATATCAATAAAATCATAATTCATATAGCATTCACACATGAAACCCATCATCATCATCATCACCAACCATTGTCATCACTACTCATCATGATATGGCATTTAATTCTTCAATGCATGTGCTATAAAGAATACATTTTTAAAAAAATATATATATATGATCGTATCGTAACACGTAAGTACATGTACATATGTGAATATGTACGTGTGAGTTTGTTGTTTATATACATACATATATGGTACCATATCCTAATACTATGTATTTGTATTACTGGTATGATATATTACATTTGTACATATTTCATTTAAATCATGAACACCTTCAAGTTAAAGAAGTTTGATAATTAAAAATTAGCCACCTGTAAACGGTAATAAATAGAAATAATTCAAAAATGAAAAAAATATTCATAGATACATTGTTTCTTGTTATCCGTTTCAAATAGAATATAATATAAAATTCGATTTTAGATAACACTACTAAATATGTATGTATGTGTATGTTTAAAAGAAATAATCTGTTATTAGCTTTAAGATATTTTGCAATATATTTTTTAACAAATATATTTTAGAAAAGAATATGTATGTAAAAGACAATTTGAATAAATTGCAATCATTATCACTTACCTATTATTATTACTATCATTGATTTAAAATGATTATGTAAATACTACATATGTTTAAATTTCATACTTGTTAAAGAAGATTCTATGAAACAAAATTAATATTTTATATATTATATTTTAGAACATATTGCATATATTCATATATGTACTATGTATGTATGTATATGTGTATAATATATAATAAAATCTGAAGAATAAAAAGAATGCATGTATATTTAAAAACGTTACTCTTGACTGAATCTTTATAGATATCTAAGTTAAAAATGATTTAAATTTTGATATAATCACATAGTGATAAACTTTTATGTTATTTTTTTTTTTCTTACATTTTTTTTCTTGTATTTCCTTTAAAAAAAAAAAAAAAGTAAACATTGTTTTGATTTAGTGCTAGATATTTTTAAATAGTTATAGTATATGAATGCATGCAAACATCGGAAGTTGTAAATTTATTTTTCAAACTTCTTTTATAAAATGTATGCTTAAAAAAGTACTAAAAAAATATACATACATATTTTTTTATCTTCTATAAATAATATGATACATGCATTCTATTTGTGATAATTACATTGATAGCAAAATTTTTCTAACATTATATTATCCGATTCAAAAAAAAACATTTTTTTTTTTGTCTTTTTATCAGTGCATAAGTACATGTGTACATAGATGGCAAATGTTTTTTAAATATATACATACATATAGTGACCACTTTATTATTTATTTATTGCAACATTACATACAATTGAGAAAAATTATGTTCATGTATGGATTTCAATATTTTCGTTTATTTATAAAATTTAGTATTTTTAACATCTATTCATGTAACAATTAAGACATAATTTAGACACACAACATGTACAAATTCAATGGGTGTTTAATGAATTGATTGTAAATTTTTATGATAAGATAGGATGGAATAAAAGAATATATCAATAGACCGTTGAAATAATGAAGACAGATTTCGTTTTCTTTAAAAATGTATACAATATTACTTCAGTGAACGTGATAAATTTTTTTAAGAATTGCAGTTGAGTAAATAATTCCTTAATTTATAAGAATTTAAAACAAAAGATTAGTTTCTTACTATAAAAAAAAACGATGCAATGAAAATTGTAAGAAATAATTTATCTTTAATTTTGATTTAATGATTCAATTAACTTTTGAATGATTCACAACAGAATTAAAAAATTCATTTTAATATTATACATGACTATCGAGTAACAATTAAGACTCGAAATCGTATTTATAACAAAACAAATCTTGTTTAAAATACAACAAAATCTATACTAAAAAAAAATTGTTTAATTTAAAAATGAAATCCTATTACATTATATATGTACATATATTATATCTCATTTTTATCATTTTATCACTTACCATCACATTGTTCTGTGTATTTCAATAAAACTTGATTTAAATAATAAACAATTTATAAACATTATCATATTTATTGGTGAAGTATAATTTTATACAATACGTAATATACGAAAATACCCAGAAAAAAAAGTAATAGCAAAATTTTATTGTGAATTTTAAAAATTTTCAATTTAAATAGCAAATTATTCGGCGTGATCTGAAAGAAAATTACTCAATTCTTATAAAAATTTATTTATTATATTTAAAAACTAGAAATTACGAAATATGATTTAATATCGTTTTTATTTAGATGATCCAGGTGTATCAGATTTCTGAGCTAATTTTTCTTTTTTTGCAGCTTCAGCTTCAGCTTCTAATCTTTCATATTTTTTAATTAAATTATCCACTTTATCATTTGATAAAATTTTTATAATAGTTGCTTTATTTTTACGCGTTAATGTAGCCATTTCAATTTTTTCTGATGTTAATTTTGCCATATCTAAAGTTTTACTTAGAACTTTAATAGCAAGATCTTGGGCTTCAGCTAATGTTATTTTATCATTTATTTCTTGTTTTAGCATAGAGATTGCAGCCTACAATTAAAGAAAAAAAAATTTACACATGATAAAACAAAAATGTTGTACTCTTTTATTTACTCCAGAATTATTTCCAATACATGTTGCAGTCCAACCACCATAATTACCACTTGGATCCGATTGATATAATTGATACCCATGGCGTTTATCCCATCCCATATATAAAATTGACACACCAAACGGTCTTTTACCACCATATTGAGTATATGCTTGTTTTATATCACATAAATATGAAACAAGTTGTTCAACTGGCATCTTTTCACCATAACTTAAACAATAACGTTGCGCAATAACACGCAGTTCATTAGTAAGAACGTTTGCATCTGATGTAATACCAGCTACAGAACAAACTGTATCACTAAAAATAAAATATACATACATATACATATATTTTGGGTTTAAAGATTTAAATCTTCAAATGATTCATACACTCTTGTTATCAATATTTAATATATAAAATTATAATTATGCCAAATTACACCATAAAATTTATAATTTATGTTTTGAGATCATTGCCCATTTTTCAATTTATTATAAGCTCAAAACAATAAATTACTTTAGAAGAAAACTAATGCCAATAATAAAACATAAATTATTACTACATACTTGTTTAATTTGTAAATTTTTTCGGAAAATTCAACACCATCTAGTAATTTATTAGTGCTACGTTTTTCTGCAGCTAATAATATACCATCTTCAGCTAGAATACCAAGACAAGTGCCTGCATGAGAAATAGCTTCCATAGCATATTCTACTTGATATAATCGTCCTAAAATGTTAGTGGAAATTAGTTTTTTTTTTTTTTTTAATATGTATGTATAACAGAATAATAATTTTTTAATGTTTTTTACCTTCCGGAGAAAATATTGTTGTTCTTGAATCATATCGACGAGCCTAAAATTAAATTAAAATTAATTTAAATATTATTTCTTTTAATACAAAAATTTGTATATCATTCATAACATGACCAAGCATTTCAATAAAAACATAACCTCCTAATGGTCATTTTCAGTTTTCAATATTACATTTAAAAAATTTATTTTTTAATTTAAATATAATTTATAAATTATTCTTAAAAGTAGATTTCTTACCATATTGCTTTAGTTTAAAATTTTATTTTATACAAATATTTATTAATATGTTTTTCTATTTACCGAATAGACAATAACAATAAAAATTAAAAGGCCTATTTGATTTTGAACACTTTTGAATTCCACTTTTTAACCTTACGTCTATATTTTATTGTCCGTCACAGTGAACTATTAATGTCACTGTCACTTATAATACACAGGGCAGAGAATTAACGGATGGTACACTTGAACCGAAAGTGGTACTTGTTTAAAGTTTCTTGATATCTTGGTACTTTTTAAAAATTTGTATCACTTTTTTTTATAACTGACAAATTTAGTGCTATATTTGTTCATTTTAATAACAAATTTTGGAAATTTATCTTTGAAATTTATCAACAAATTTGATTTTTTATTATTCGTCTTTACCCCAATTGTGTTCGCACTTACTTTTTGGTTATAATGATTTTGAATTCCATTATCAATACAAATACAATTATAGGAATTAAATTATAGGAATTAAAAGATAACATGCAATTTGGCGTGAAATAAATCCAGTACCAGTACCAGTTGACAGTTATCAAGAAATATATGTATATTGTATACATGCAGGATTGAAGCTCGATTGAATCCCGTCTCGACCTGGATCCCGTCCCATCTGGACTCGATCTGACCCATATAGACGCTGTTCGAAAGATCGAAAAATTGAAAGATTGAATTATTTATTTTATTTTTATTATTTAGTTATTATTATTTTTTATAAATTATTGATAAATTTGTTATTAAATTTAAAAATAATTTAATTTATTTTCTAATACTAGTACTACTTAACCTTATATTTAGAACCCATCTCGACTCAATCTTTTAATCCATTGTCCGAAATAGGCAGATCTAATTTGTTCCACATTTCGATCTTTCAATAGGGGGTTTTAAACTATAAAACATATATGAAAAATTGTCGTATGAGACACTCACTTCCTGGTGAAGGAAGTGAGGCGTGTATGAGATTGCACGGTACCTATGGGCTACCTGATACACGCCTCACTTCCTTCACCCGATACACTGGAAGTAGTGGAAAGTGTTTTATAAGTTTTTAACTTTAGTGTAAAAGTCAGCAATCTTTCGATTTTCTCATGTATACGTACTAATATTTGAACTGAATATAAGATAAAGAACATGTAAAATAAATGCCATGATGGCACATTTCAAAAAATAAAATATTTAAATGCAAATAAATTTGTTTAAAGGCATGCATACATTGACAAATTTATTTGCACTATAAATAAATTTGCTCACTATACAAATTTGTCAATGTATGCTTCCGGTAAGAAATTACTATACTTGATACAGTTCTTTTTATTTACCTACATACTTCCTATGGTTAATTGAGCCGTTCAGTGCACACAGTGATTAGCTCCATAAAACAAAAAGTTGAGAAATGCGATGAAATAATGTACATTGTTGTTATTATTATTATTCAATGGTCAAAAACATTTTGTCGTTGAATGGTGTTAATCTTTATTATTCGGAAAAGTTATTATAAATATAGCAAATTATGACTACACCAAGTGCTTTAACACTTAAATTTAAGATTTTTCAAAAAGTGGAGTTAATTATTGTGTGCACTGAACGGCTCAGTTATGATTTCTACTGGAATAGTCTAATAATTGTTTTTTTTTTTATAGCAATTTTAATTTTTAACATCATAGTAGGGTCTTAGACGAAGGCTGTATTTTTTTTATTTTTTCCATACTCGGAATAGAACGTACGGAATACTGTCCGGAAAATTTGGAATAGTATTAATAAAGAAACAAAATAGAATAAATGGTTTATTAAAATGGCTGGAGAAAAAATAATTTAATTTTTTTTTGTTATTGGAGAGATGTTGGAAATTTTTGTATTTAAAAAATAATAAAAAATGAAAAATAAAATAAAATAGTGTAATTTATTTCTTTTATTAAATCATTTTTTTATAACATAACACTATTTTCGTTTTCACTATCGTATATTTGACAGATTACAAATTTAAAGTAGGGTTCATTCCATTTATTCCATATCAGTCTAGGATTAAAAAGAATACGTTCTGGATATTCCGAACGAATTAAGAAACACGGAAAAATATATGTATATTATACTCCATATGCATTTGTTTATTCAAAAAGAATATACCGTACGTTCGGTACGAATAAAGAAATACACTCACTGTGTTATGAGACACTTTCCAGTACTTCCAGTGTAACGGTTGAAGAAAATGAGGCGTGTATCAGGTTCACGTAGCTCATTGGTACCGTGCAACCTCATACACGTCTCACTTCCTTCATCCGTTTTCTCATAAGACAATTTTTCATGTCTCATAAGTGTTTCTCTGTCTAAACTCCCTTTTAATTCACTAAAATAATTGTTTATACATATTTGATTCATGTTCAGTGGAACATCATTTCCTTTTTTTTGTTGTATTTCCAATCTATAATTTCAAACCGCCTATAATTTCTGTTACTTTCAAATAAAACAGAAGAAAAAGTGTTGAAAATCGTCGAGAAGTTAATAGAGAAACTAATCATTTCGAAAAATTAACTAAAATAAATTTACAATTTGAAAATGACACACTTTTATGTTTGTTTAAATTTCAAATTTAAGCCAACGTTTTTAAAACGTAACAATGCCTGTTGATAGACATCATTCATCATCAGTCCCTCATTTGTTTATTTATATCGTTCAATGTTCATCATTCAACAATATGGAATATCCCTAAACCGCTTGGAACGTGATGGAATCGATTGTAATTAATCATTTATATTCCATTGAATTCCACGAGTGCTACCATTTGTAAAAATCTGTCTGTCAACAACAATATTATAAAAAAAAATTTTTTTTTTTTTTTTTGTTTGACAGCTACTAAACGAGAATTGTCAATAAAGTTTTCTGTTTATATTTTTATCTTAGTTATATATTTAAAAACATCCATATTACTTCATTGACTCATTGTTATTAAACATTAGATAATAATTTATTATTAAAATTAAATGTTTTCAAAATGGATAACAAAAAGCGTCTTAATGATTTTAAGCTTCTGGTAATCATCCATTATACTTAGGTTTTCTTTTTTTGTAATAATGTTAGAATGAGAGCAAACAATTTTCATTTACTATTAAAATAAGTTTTTTTCTTTTTTTTTTCCTCATTTATACCATAAACATATTTATAAGAAAATGATAATTTTTTAAAAAAAATTTCTTTTTAATTTTGCAGGTTGATAGTGGTTTGCAAATATTAGAAAATTTGACATTAGTTACAAGAACAGAAGCTATAAATTATTTATTGACATCAATTAAAAGTAAATTTCCAGATTTTTATCAACAAATTCAATGGAGTTTTCGACCGAAATTTGATGAAACACAACAAATTTTTGTTGGTGATAAATTATACATTGTACCAAGATCACTTGCACAATTGATGGAATTAAGAAAGCGACAAGAAGAACAAAATTTATTAAATACAACAACAAATACAATAACTACAGCAACAAACACAACAACTACAGCAACCACCATTACTGATTTAAATCAAAATTTTGAAAAAATTTTATGTAAAGAGGACATACATATTGATGACGATAAATTACAATCAATTGTATGTCAATCATCATCATCAACATCTTTATTACCACCATCACTGTCATCATTACAATTTGGTACTGGTAAAAGTTATGAATGTTATGAACAATTACTAAAGTCAGAATATTTGGGTACAAAATCAAATAATGATGATAACGGATCAAAATCCATTATAAATTTTAATATAAATAAAATATTAAATGATAATTTAATAATAAAAAATAATAATGATCCGATCCGCCGATTTAAATGTGATGTGCAAAATTTTACATTTTACACAAATAATAAATTTTGTATAAAATTTATGCATTATGATGATGATTTTAATTATAATGCCTTTAATCAACAATTAAAATCATTAATTCGTTATATAATTGATCACGATAAGCCTTTTTTTAAGAGATTATTTCATAAACTTGTGCTATCTGGCGCTATACCGGGTGTCAGACCACCAAAAATTAAAAATCAAATTAATTTTAATACTACAAATACTAATAATACAGATGCAAATTTGATACGAAGAATCTCATCTGTAAAAGTTGATGTAACTGATGACGATGATGATGCGGTAACAGCAACAATAATAGGAAATAAAAATGGAATTTTATATAAATTATATACGGACTCAATATCATCATCAAAAATTAATACAAACGATTCTAATAATTTAGATGCTAATATATTAAATCAAAATCAACTAGATACCTTAGAAGACTTAAATTCTAAAATAAACTGGAAAGACATTATTAGAACCGTTACAAGTAATACTATTACTACTACAAGTACACCTAATTTCATACCATCTTCAACATCTGTTACATCAGCAAGTACTGTAATAAATTCATCAGCATCATCATTATCATCACAACCAACAAACAGTATTTTTACTTTATCATTAAGTGATAAAAGCAAAGTTAAATCATTTGCATTATCATCTCCGCCTCCACTATCGTCAGCAACGATATCAATATCAGTATCAACATCAGCATTGACACCAATATCAACTGTAACATCTACAGAAACGCCATCAGTATCAACATTAAATAATAGCAATAATAATAATGCCACTATTGGTGCTGCTGTTGCTGCTACAGCTACAGTATCTAATAATAAGGATAACAAATCGCAATCGCAGTCGCAACAACAACAGCAACAACAGCCAACATATGATTGTCTTTTATGTCCAAAAACATATCGAAAACGTAAATCACTTATTGATCATTATAAAGTTCATCCAGGCCATTGCCATGATTGTGGAAAACCGAATGGTCATACACTTGAAGTGAGTGTAGTCTGAGTATGATTATTTAAACATTCAAATTTTTTACTAGAATAAGTTGTTATTTAAACGAATAAATTTCTTAAAATATTGAAAAATAATCATAAATTCATAAGTTCTTTAAAAAATGTAGAAAGAAAATATTATTAAAATTTTCAATAAATTCTATTTCATTTTTGAATATTTTATTAAACAGGAAATTATTGAGCATAATCGTGTACATCATTATAAGGAATTCCCATTTATATGTGAAATATGTGGTGAATCATATTCAAGAAGGCAACAATTTACAGCACATGTAGATGCACATCGGAAAAGAGATCTTAAAAGTAATAAGATTACAAAAAAAAACAAAATTAAATATTAAATATTTATATAAATATTATATTCAGGTTTTTCTTGTGGTGAATGCGGTATGGATTTTCCACGCAAAAAGAATCATCGTCAACATTTAGATGAAACTGGTCATAAACCAGAAAGTGCAATATGCGAAGTATGTGGAGCTGGTTTTAGTTCAAAGAATGCATTAGCTCAGCATGTTAATCGTACACATAAAAAGGATAATTCATTTGAATGTCATATATGTCAAAATAAATTTTCATTAAAAGCAAATTTAGAACGTCACGTTCAAATACATAGAGAAATAAAACGTACATTTGTATGCAATCAATGTAATTCATCGTATTTTACATATCAAGCGTTAAGAGATCATCACAGTAATGCTCATACTGATGTATCAGAATCTAAATGTACATTATGCGGTAAAACATTTAGTTCAGCAAAATCATTACAAAGACATTTACCATCACATTCTGAAGAGAGGCCACACTGTTGTACATTATGTTCACAGGTATGCAATTATTACTAAATATATTTTTAATAATTTAAAATGACTTAAAAATCTTCCCCTATTTAAAGACATTTAAATGGAAAACTCATCTTGTACGTCATAAACAAGTTGTACATGGAGGGGCTTCATCTGCATCTAAAAAATTGAAACGTAATTCTAAAAGTGACGAAGGTAAGCACTATTTAACAGTCTATAGTCTTTTTTTAAATACGTTTTATAATATACTTTTTATCAGACTCAGTGCCGAGCGCAGATACTCCATCACCCGCAAAAGTGCCACGAAAATCTAATAATAAACCAAAGCAACAAATGACAAGTGGAACAAACTCATCAACAACTCCGCCACAATCGTCATCTCATCAACAGCAACCATCGATTCAACAACAACAACAACAATCGCAAGCACAACAACAATCGCAAGTACAACAACAACAGCAGCATCAACAACAGCAACAGCAGCAACAATCACAGCCACAACAACAGCAACAGGTACAACCAACACCAACACCATCACCAATACCGACACCACAACCACCCCAATTACAACAGACGTCACCATTACAACCACCTTCAAGTACAACTCACAATGTTATAAGTCTGACAAAAAGTCCACAAGAATCTCAATCAATAGTAACTACAGTAGCTCTAAGCGGAACATCAACTGCATCATTTCAGTATGCAACTGAAAGTATTTTAAGTGGTGGAGGGGGAGGAGGGGGAGCAGGAACACATCGTCAACTTCATAATACAAATTCAACAACAGATAATCCAGCAACAAATATTATGATTAATATGAGCAGCTACAATCATGGCGCTGATAGTGGAGGTAGCGGTTGCAGCAACTCTGGATATCGTTTTGCACCTTCAAATTCGAATTATACAAATTCACAGCGTTTACCATTGCAACAACATTCAGTTTCAGCCGAGCAACAGAATGTTATCAAGTACGAAGCTGCATATCAACAACAAGCGCAACAAGATGCAGCTGCAGCTACTTTAGTTACACATCATCAGCAGCAACAGCCTCAGCAACAATCTCATAAACACCTAAATTCACCTTTACCACCTTCATCACCAGTTATTACCGCAGTATCAGCAACACACCATCATCAACCATTACCACCGCCCCCACAACAACCAACACCGACTCCACATCATTCAGCTCAGCCGCAACCACCACAAACTCATCAGCAACAACAACAACAACAACAACCACCACCACCGCCACCCTCTCAACAATACTCTTGTGCCTCAATACCGAATAATAATTGGCACAATTTGAATTTTAATACATCAGCAACCAGTGCAATACCAATAAGTCAATCAATTGACGCCAGTAAAGATTCGAATAAGTATTATTCAGTAATTGAAGTTAATTCCAGTGATTTCATGGGTCTTCCAATGAACGTTGCTAGTGCAAAACAAGATTCAGTTATAAATACTGGTCTTCTCAACTTTCAGGTAAGTACTTTATTTATTAATTTGTTTTATTCTCTATATATTTTGTTTAATTTTCTTTTTCTTTAATTATTTATTCTTTCTTGTTTTTTCCTCTAAAAAGCAAAACATTTGGCCACCAAATAATCAACAACTTACTTTTAATAACGGTAATGTTGAACAACACAATTATAATAATATTGGGAGTATTTTAACAAATCTAGAATTGATTGGGAATCATCCGACGATGGATTTTAATAATTTTGAGATGTTAAATGAACAATCAGCATCGGCAAACACAACTGGAGGTCATCATATACAGCATCACAACCCATATAGTATGCCACATCACCAACAACAGCAACAACAACCACATCACCAACAACAACAACAACAACAGCATCATCACCATCATCATCATCATCATCAAGATATTGATCCAAATTCTAGTAGTATGAATCATCACGCAGTTATAAATTACGATTACCAAAATCAACAACAAAATCATACAATTACGGACATATCAAATCCTATACTACGGGATCAACAAGAGCAACAAAAAAGTGCAAATTATCATCATCAACAATATCATACACATCCACATCCATTACCACCACATCCTCATCCACATGCACATCCACCACATCCTCATCCTCATGTGCATCCATCACTTTCTCATCCTCATCCGCATTCACAACATCCACATCCACACGCTCATTCTCATGCACACTCCCATCCACATTCACATCCACACTCTCACCCATCTGCTTCTTCTGTAACCAGTGGTAATTATGAGCATCATTCTGCTAGTGGTGGGCCGATATCGACACCAAGTGGTGTATACAATCAAAATGATGAAAATAAGACAACATTATTACCACCATTATCTGATTATATGCAACAACATCAACAACAAATGCAACGGTCCACAGATGCTAATATTGTGTATTATCCCGTCAAAGACGAAATGTAAATTAAGACAAAAACAAAAAAAAAAGAAGTAAATTAAAAAAAAATAATAATAAGTTAAATAAATAAAATTACATGAAAACGAACAAGAAATTAAGAGTGAAAAACAAATGAAAATGGAAAAGCATGAAAACAAAAATACATTATTAACATTATTATTAACATCATTATTATTATTATTATATTATTATTATTATATTATTATTATTAAATTTATTATTATTATATTATTATTAAAATATATATCACATCTAAAAAATAAAAAAACAATGGAAAGAAAGAAGTTTTTATTATATGTAATTTGGAAATAATTAATTCACATGATTTAAAATCTTAAGAATGAATTAAATTTTTAACATTTATTATTTTTTTTTATTTTATTTTTATTTTCTTTTTTGTTGAATAAAGATGTTTTATTAATTTTTTTTTGTAATAGAGTTTTTATGAAAAATAAAAAGAAAATAAAACAATAAAACGTTTTTTGGTTTTTCAGATTTAATGAAATATATATTTATATCATACATACATATGTATACCTATTACATATGTATGTATGTGATTCAATCAGAAAGAAAAAGTTGATCTAATAAATTTTTATAGGTAAAATTCGAAAATGTAGATGATAATGTGAGGGAATGCAGAATGCAGAAGAAGAATAAATTTAATTTATTATGTACATATGTATGTACTGTATCATATAAATATAAATAGAGAGAGGATAGGAAAAAAATATACATACATATATATACATATATGTATTACCAGGTATTACTTATATGCATATACGATTTACATATTTTATAAATTTACATTCATTTGTAAATTTAATAATTTGGAATAAATTTTTACAATAAAGTAAAGCAAGATATCAAAATTTTGTTCTAATAATGCATTGTAAATAATTAAATTCCAATTTTAAACTATAAGTTACAGTTTACGCAGTAAAAACGTTATGTCATTAACGTTTTTGGATTTGACCCATGGTAGAAAGACTATACAGGTATCCCGTGCTCTTTTGATGACGTCATTACGTGTATTAGTATTAAGTAGTAAGGAAAAATAACGTGATATGCAAGGAAAAAATAATTAATAATTGTTTATATATGTACGTGTTTGTGTAATTTTTTTAAATTGTATACCTAATTATAACTTTTTGTGTGATTTCGGAAAAATATGCATATGTTTCCAACAACAAATTTGAAATCACCTTTTAAAAAATTCAAAACAAATAGATGTAAATAACGACAAAAAAAACCATTGTTTTGAAGTAGAATTTATTTTTTCAATTAAGGAGCACAATATTAATTTCATTTCTTACGAAAGAAATAAAAAGATTAAAAAATTTTATCATAAAAATACGCGTTTTAATTCAAAATACATAATTTTCCTATAAACACTAATTATATAAAACACGTGGTGACGTCACAGCCGTTTAGATATATAACCTTTATCAAAGAGTATAGAGATAAGAGAAAAATGTCTCTGACGTCACAGAAGTAACAAGGACTTATTTTTGTTTTCATTGTTTTATTCCCCATGCAACCAAAAAAAACAAAAATTTTCCTGTACGTGAAAGTCCCACCATAAATAGAAGCATAAAGTTATAAAAAAGAACCTTTATATGAAAAAGAAACACATAACACTTTCTTAAACTCAGCAGAGAATTTCGGTTAAGTATGTGTAATATTTGTTTGTTTACATATTTTTTATGAACGCGTTTTTTAAATGGGGATATTAGGTGCAACAATATTAGTGGTTTACACCGATAGAGTATATTACCTGCGAATGTAGTTGTACAATCATATGTTTTCCACGTGCGTTTTTTTTTTAATGTTTTTAAATGGCTGTCAGTGTGTTGGTATTCACACCGATTTGTAACTACGTCATTCAGCATTGAGAAAATTAGAGAAATAAACTGCTAAATTTTGTAAGCAATGGGAATTTAGAGAAATTATTTGTAAAAAATAAAACAAAAATCATAAAATGTCATGCCCCGCTTTTTTTTGATTTCTTTATCTTTCTAAAGGATCCTTATGGCCATTAATATTGCTATCGACTTTTCCAAGCCACAAAATTTTATTTTTCATTCGCACCTTATAACGTGTATAGGAAATTTTTATAACTGTAAATCAAGTTTTATATGGAACATTTTTCTCTATATCTACTCTATGCCTTTATAGTCCTTATGCCATGGATTTAACCTTCATTTTTCTTAATGTTATTACTTATTAGTAAAATGTAAGGCTTTCGACATACTATATATCATCATGAAGAAAAACGATATCATGAAGTAGAGGAAAATGAAGTATAGACAGATTATAGTTTTACTTAACTTTAGACTCTACTTAATTTTAAATTTGACCGTTATTGATGTTAAATTAAATTCAAATTTAAAAATGTAACATTTAACCTTAAATTTGATTTTGACATATCAGCTGATTCAAAGATTATATACAAATATCGCTTGTTACATGTATTTGGGAAATACATGGAGTGGACATCAATTGAAAACTTTAAACGTAATTAAAATTATTCTTAATTGAAATTTTAATGAAGTAGAATATACTTAATCAAAAAAACTTCATGAAGAAGAAAATATTCTTCATGATGTCGTATTTCTGCCAAATTACGTACAATATGCCAATCGTATAACTTATTTTTTACATATGTAGTACGTGTACGTTACATATAGGTAAATTGCGCACCTTCATTGATTATTGTTTTAATTCAAATGAAAATATGTATAAGGACAATTCGCGAAATTGCGACATACATAAATTTTTTTATATTTTTATCAAAAATTTTTTTATTTTTACATCAATATCAAAATCAAATATACAAACTACTTAATTATGTTGATATGTACATATGTATGTAGGTACACCTTCTGTTTATTGATGTGCATTGCTCGAAATGTACATATCTATGATGTAAATATACATATGTATGTACAAAGTTCAAAGCAATGTGAGAAAAAATGTTTACTGTTGTGTTTTAAATTTAGATTTAAATGATTAGCTTTACAATGAAATGCAAACATTTCATAATATTCAAGTAGATACTATCTAAATATGTAGGTAATCGGGATTTAAGACTTTTTAAAGAAATACATATTTCGAAGTTTAAAAATTGGTATCTGTTTCTGTACTGTATTTTCTGGTAATCACGTGAGAGACAAACACCCAACCAAGTTGATTAACTTGGTCTGACAACCCGGCATTAGAATCTATTCATTTTTGTGCAGTTTTTGGTACGGTGAAATTGTTTAGAATACAGTACAGTACATCTGGTCATTGTAAATACGGATAAAATTATCGCACTAATGGTGTCATGATAGAAAGTTATTATACATATTGGTTATTATATCCATATAATTTTATTTTTACAATATTGGATTTTATTAAATTTATTTCAAATCAACCAAGTTGATCAACATGTCTTTTCGTGTATGGACGGAATTATAGCCATTACAAATACAAACAGAGCATAAAACGAAGTAGCAAATTTCTTGTATCGAAATTACAATCGACAATTGCATTCGATTCAGCGAAGTAAGAAAAATAGTAGACTTGTACTTAATAGTTGCTTACTTCGCCATACTTCGCTTGATAAGTAATTTTTATAGTAGTATGTACGCACACAATGCAAAATAACACACACACATGTATCTTTCGTAATATTCGCTGGCTTCATTTTAGATGATGATCATGAACTTTCAGAACATTTTTCACGTACATCATAATGAATGTGTAAGAATCTTACCGCCACCCAAAACTAATTATTTGTTTATAATTTTTTCTTTTTTCCTAAAGACTATTAGAGTTTTTACGCATTTGACCGATTTTAAACATTTTAATTTTACATATACTTGCATTTAAAATGTACGTGTTTGTATCGCAGTATATCTATTTAGCTACGATAAACTTGTACGAATAATGCTAGAACCACATCATAAAATAATGTACTGTAAAGAAAAGTAATTCACATTCATTGTACTTGTGCTAAGGTAATCTAAACCGAAACAAGTATTACTTAACTATAGCTACGTCTTAATTTTGGTTAGGCTATATAATAGAAATAAATTTGTACAAGTTTCATACATATTGCACTGATCATATATTTTGTAATACACATGGGGTGGAGTTTAATTTCTTTATATCATGAACTTCAAATTTTTTACGTGTTTGTATCGCAGTATATCAGTTAGCTGTAATACGTAGGCGCCAATCATGGTTTTCGACGATCGATCGAACAGCATACAAGTATCGAATTTCGGTATCATGGTTTTCGTTTTTCGTCGAATCCGTTCGATAAAATCGAACAGCTAGTTCGATCATTTTTGTACTGTCGAATCGTAAATTTTTACAAGAATTTGCGCGATTTGTGATGCGAAGTGCAAAGAATATGAATATTTAAATATTATCAAAAAATATTTATTAAATATTTATATTAATTTATTATTTTATACTAATTAATTTCAATATTTAATTTTTAAATATTTTAAAAAAATATTAATTTACTTAAAAAAATTATTAAAAAGTACAATTAATGGTATTAACTAAAATGTTTGATTTTTTTTTTTTTTTGTTGAATAGAAAAATTTCAAATATTTTTGGATAATTAGAAAAGTTGTTAAATTCAAATTTGCAAAAACTTTTTTAATTTTGGCAACTAAAAAGGCGTTAAATTTAAATTTTCAAACAATTTTTAAATTTTGATAACTAAAATGTCGTTAAATAAAGAATTTATTCACAATAATTCACTATAATGGTACTTATACCTAAAGTGTGTGTGATCAAGTTACATGATACCGAAATTAAATTCAATCGAATCGAAGCAGCTCCTTCGATCAACCGTCGTATCGAAAAGGGTAATATTTTCACATCAAAAAAATAGTACATGTTTGTTTGTACAATAAAAAAAATGATGTTCATACATTGTTTTTTTCACACTTTTTATGATCGAAAGAATGTTTGTATATGATCTGTATACATACATATACGAAAAGTAAAGAACCTTTTTTTTCTATTAGAAAGCATGCATTTCATATTGAGATAAATGAATACATGTACGAACATGTGCTAATTGATATATTGCGATACAAACACGTGTATTTTAAATGTAAGTACATGTAAAATTAAAATGTTCAAAAACGGACAAATGCGTAAAAAATTTGAAGTTCATGATATCATAAAGAAATTAAACTCCACCTCATGTCCCATGTATGTTACAAAATCAATGCAACAATAGTACAGTCGGCGATTAACAAAGAAAACGTGAATTGTATGAAAATATTTCTATGAAATATGAAATTTTTTCACAATTAAAAGGAATGATGTAATGATAAATATTGGAAAAGGTAGCACATTTTCTGAGACTTCACTGTACTTTTAGGTATTTTCCTTATGTGTAAATAGAATTCACACATACATTTAAAGAATGAAAAATTGAAATTTGGTGATTCTCAATGAAGAGAAATACATTTCACCCCTATCTACTCTGCTCGCACAGCACCTGTTTCGATCAAAATTTTTGGGGTAAAATAAAAGCTTTTGACTTTAAATCTCCTTTATACTTCTTCTATGCTTTTAGGATAATTCATATTGTTGTGAAAGTAGTTTTACCCTGAAACCATTAATAGAAATATTTGTAAACAAATATTATAAAATAAATGAATGACAGCTGTCTACTTAAAGTTGACACAAATGTAATTCGGACGCCAAAAAAAAGTACCAAAGGGAAAAGTAAGGACATTTTTTAAATCGGACACGGCCATAGAATGACAATTATCGGTGATACAAATATATACATAGTTTACTTTTGTACGTATGTTGCATTATGTATAAATTATACGACAACATAAACATATGAATATACACGTACGTATTATCTCAAGCTTAGTTTTGTATGAATTATAACGATTTTCAATTTTTTTAAGCATATACGTTTATGGTGTAAATTTTCAATACAGCAAAAACGTAAACAATATACATTTACATTATAATTTATATGTTACATGACAGCCAAATAGTTTATTTATTTGCACAGGTAAAATTCAAATTCTCAATTTTGATCGTTTGACGTTTACACGATAATCCCAAATTAATTCGAATTATATTTATTGTCAATATGTATATATACATGGCAATCTATTGCAAAGCCAATTGGAAATGGCAATGGCAATTATTATTAAAGCGATTACGGCGATTTCATTAAATTTCGAAGGGAAAAAGACGACAAGGAAAATAGAAAAATTTAATAAGATAAGAAGAAAGCGAATCGGCATCCGACAACCATAGAAGAACAGCCATCTTCATCTGTACAATTTTCTTCTCTTTAATAAAATATTGTAAAGTTATAAAAGTGTTTTTTAGAAGTATCAATTAATTTCTAGTTTTTAATTAAATTATTAAAATAAAAAATGTCGATGCTATCAGCACGTTTAGCTACATCAGTAGTTCGTAATTTACCAAAATCAGCAACACAGGTAAAAACTAAAAAAATTATAATTATTTCAATATTTCTCATATGAAAAAAAATATAAAAAAATCGATTTATAAAGTTTGCATTAGCAAAATTTATAAACACATAAAAAATAGTGTATATACATAATTATGAATTTGATTTAAAAAAAAATCATTTTTAAAAATTTTCAAAATTTAAATTAATTAAATTTTTTTCTTTTTAATTCAAACAAAAAAAAATTCTTATTAGTTACGCAACTTATAATATTTAATATTATGTACATATACCTATATGGATTTTTAAAAAGTACATGTATGTTTATTATGTAATCCGAAAAATGAAATTAAGGGCAAATCACTAAATTTAAATTCCATTGATTTTCAAAATTTTAACTAAAATTTCATGGGAGGAGTTTTTTGTTTTTAAATTGAAAATTAATTTAATTAAATCTATTGAAAAAAATGTATGTTAAATTGTTATGTAACGTGTACTCATTGGCTAATTTCAATTTGAGGTTATATTTCAACAGTGTTTCCTATGCATTGAAAAAACAAATTAATGAAAAATTTAAAAATAAAATTAAAGAATTTTTTGATTTTTACGGATTTTGTGCTAGATCCGTAATTATAATTTTAATTTGCAATATAAAAATTTTATTATTTGATTATTTTGAAATAGTTAGTAGCAAAAGCTGTTGTACCAGCCGCTACAATAGCAGCACGTAAATTCCATGTATCATGTAAACAACGTAGTGCCGAAATTTCCTCAATTTTAGAGGAAAGAATTATGGGTGCCGCACCAAAAGCTGATTTAGAAGAAACTGGACGTGTATTAAGTATTGGTGATGGTATCGCTCGTGTATATGGTCTAAAAAATATTCAAGCCGAAGAGATGGTTGAATTCTCATCTGGATTAAAGGTAATCATATGAACCAATTATAAAAAATTTGATTTACCTAGTTGATTTTTTTTTTGTTTTGGTTAATTTTTCTTTTTCTTTTTTTTAATTAGGGTATGGCTTTGAATTTAGAACCTGATAACGTTGGTGTTGTAGTATTTGGTAACGATAGATTAATCAAGGAAGGTGATATTGTTAAAAGAACTGGTGCTATTGTCGATGTGCCTGTCGGCGAATTATTATTGGGACGTGTCGTTGATGCATTGGGTAATCCAATCGATGGAAAAGGACCAATTGGCGGAAAGGAACGTTACCGAGTTGGTATTAAAGCACCTGGTATCATTCCACGTATTTCAGTACGTGAACCAATGCAAACTGGTATTAAAGCTGTCGATTCACTAGTACCAATTGGACGTGGACAACGTGAATTGATTATTGGTGACAGACAAACAGGGTAAAAGACTTAGTTATAAGAAAAATTGAGTTGAAAGTTTTAATTAACTTTTAAATAAATTTTCATAATTAGAAAAACTGCCCTTGCCATTGACACAATCATAAATCAAAAACGATTCAATGATGGTAGCGATGAAAGCAAAAAGTTGTATTGTATTTACGTAGCCATCGGTCAAAAAAGATCAACTGTAGCTCAAATTGTAAAACGTTTGAACGATGTTGGAGCCATGGATTATTCTGTCATTGTTTCAGCTACTGCATCTGATGCTGCACCATTACAATATTTAGCTCCATATTCAGGTTGTGCTATGGGAGAATATTTCCGTGATAATGGCAAACACGCCTTGATCATTTACGATGACTTATCTAAGCAAGCTGTTGCCTACCGTCAAATGTCATTATTATTGCGTCGTCCACCAGGTCGTGAAGCTTATCCTGGTGATGTATTTTATTTGCATTCACGTTTATTAGAGCGTGCCGCCAAAATGTCACCAGCTATGGGTGGTGGCTCATTAACAGCATTACCGGTCATTGAAACACAAGCTGGTGATGTATCAGCATACATTCCAACAAATGTAATTTCAATCACAGACGGACAAATTTTCTTAGAAACTGAACTGTTCTACAAAGGTATTCGTCCAGCAATTAATGTCGGTTTGTCTGTATCTCGAGTAGGTTCAGCTGCTCAAACAAAAGCCATGAAACAGGTAGCCGGTTCTATGAAATTGGAATTGGCTCAGTATCGTGAGGTAGCTGCATTCGCCCAATTCGGTTCAGATTTGGATGCTGCAACACAACAACTATTAAATCGTGGTGTTCGTCTTACTGAACTCTTAAAACAAGGCCAGTATGTGCCAATGGCTATTGAAGACCAGGTATATATCCTTTGATTACATAACAATATCTACATTTACTCATACATACATACTTTTATACATATACATATATATATATTCTTTTTAAATAAATATAGGTGGCTGTCATATATTGTGGTGTCCGAGGTTATTTAGATAAAATGGATCCATCTAAAATTACAAAATTCGAAAAAGAATTTTTACAACACATTAAAACTAATGAACAAAGTTTATTAAATCAAATTGCATCTGAAGGTAAAATCTCAGAAACAGTTGATGCAAAATTAAAAGATGTTGTCACTAAATTCCTTTCAACATTCTCAGCTTAAATTCAACAAAGTAAAACAAACACATTTCTTTTTAATTAAATCAAATTAAAGAAAATTGTAATACACATTTATTTGTGTTTAAAAAAATATACATAATATGTACATTAAGTGTAAAAATAAAATAAATGAAATACACAAAGTAAAAAAAAAATTTAAATAAAATTAATTCAAGTAAATTTTCAATCGAAGTATTTAAAACAAAAATATTAATGTAAAATTATATTTTGTTTAAAAGTTATCGAACATTGGAGAAGAATTTTTAAATTTAAATTAAAATGCCGAAAAGTTTATATAATTGTTTACTATTACGATTATATTTTCGAAATAAACTTAATTAAATTAAAATTTGAAAATATATATGTATAATTTTTTTTCCATATTTAGAGTAGTTTCATAAACATGTCGAAATAATATTTTTGATGTAATAACTGAGATGTAAAAGTTGGGACAGTAAAATAGAAAATTCTCTTTTTATTAATTATTATTATCGAGTGTCATGTATTTGAAATTGAAAAACTGTAATTGAAAACTGTAAAATTGAAGAAAATGTAATTGAGTGTCAGATTATAACTTTTATCAGAAATCCAAAACTAGGAGATACTGCAAGCAGTGCAAATTCGACGTTCAAAAATTTTTCTTCCTGGGTACTGACATCAGTACCCAGTGCTACCGTTTTATTCAAAAAATAAGGTGTAAAATAAGAAAATGTATTGAAAGGTAAAAAAAAAGCAAGCAATTTTCAGAATAAAATACCCATGTAAAAAAACTAAAATACCCATGAATCAGTATAGAATGTGAATATGTATGCATATTTATCACATACGTGCGTATGTAATTTAAGTGTACATATTATTTCAGAAGAAATCATTCAGTACCCACTAAAATACCCATGAATCAGTATAGAATGTGAATATGTATGCATATTTATCACATACGTGCGTATGTAATTTAAGTGTACATATTATTTCAGAAGAAATCATTCAGTACCCACTAAAATACCCATGAAGCAGCATAGAATGTGAATATGTATGCATATTTATCACATACGTGCGTATGTAATTTAAGTGTACATATTATGCGCAATATTTATAAGAATATTTTGTAATGTACGTATTTATCGTATATATGCGTGTGTAAAACTTCTGTCCTAAACAAACAAATTATCGTCCTAAACAAATATAATTTTTTCATAATTGTACGATCATATGGGTCATAAATTTCATTACATCAGAAACGAGGATAGAAATACAAAATGTAAATTCAAATTGTAATGTATTGTATGGGAAATACAATATATTTTGAATACGATCGGTTTAATGTTAAATTTTGATTTTTTGGGTATTCAAAATTCATACTTTTTAGGTAATGATAAATAAAAATATGATCGTATGAATGCATTATATATCGTATACGTAAGTATGTAATTTAAGTATACACTCCACGTGGAGTCATATATGTCCCTATACAAAATTGTACCATAAACTTAATGACTTGATTTTGTTAATTATAAATACAATATATACATACATACGTGCAATATTCCGTACACATCTTTCGACCGTATACAAATTTATGGGTTTATAGATCGTACTTGTATATATTTTCTTGTCTGATATAAAAAGTAAAGGAAAAGTGTAAAATATGAACAAAAATCAACAAAAAAAAAAAAGTAATGTACATATATGAAATATTGTACGATATATGTATGTATGTATGTTAATCTGAAATTACACATTTTTTACTACTATCCTAGTCTCTGATCTTTAATTCACGTTCATGTATATGATCGAACCATTACAAAATTGTGCTCTAATGTTCTTATGAAAGAAAATTATGTTTGTTTAGGATGACGGTATTTATAGTTAAGATACCAAATTCGTATGAAAATATTTACAAACTCTCGTATGTAATATATTATTACATATGTATACATACATATATATAATAAGTACATGGCTTAAAATTTATCGAGTTTATTTTGAATATTCTTATACGAAAAAACGACATCCCTTTTTCTACCAACAAATGTACTAAATCATTCCATCATTCATGCCGTCCCCTCTTTCATCGCCCGAACCGCTCTATCGGCTAAAAAATTTTTTGAAGCCCCATAAGAATTCTTGTTAAAATATTAACTATTCTTTGCTTTTATGTATATATGATTAGGAATTTTATAAATGTTTTTATTTGAATTACATCGAAGTCGGCTATATCTAAGTATACCCGCAACGCGAGAATGCATTTTTAAAAATTGAGTCTTTTTAATCGAAAGAGCGAATAAAGATTTTGAGATATGAGTTTTAAGGGTACGATTACCGGTATCCTTAAAAAAAGCAAAAATCCTTTTTTGTCCTACTCGTTCATACGACAAAAATAAACAATAAAATACCACTATATATACCAATCGAAAGGTCATGATTCCTAGATTATCCTAAAATGCATGATTATAATAATCATTAAGGATTAATATCCTTTTTAATCCTTTTAATTTTTGATATTTCTGAAGTTCCTACTTGTTTGCTAGATTAAGATCCACAAACAGTAACACCGTTGCAAAATGAATAATTTTTATTTTAACAATTGTATTGGAAAGTTAAACAAATGACAGTACACTATTGGAAACGTCATATCACACTGGAATTTTTCATTCTAAAATAAATAATCCTGAAATTCTATAGGATCTTTTGCCAATTTATTATTAACGTTTATTTCTACGTAAATCATTTTATCGATGGGTTTCATATGATATGGTGATTGTACTTTTTTTTAAAATTAATTATTGGTTTAAAATTTTCTTGTTCCTATTAATTTTTTTTTAAACTGAAAATTCAAGTTTCATCAATCGTGAAATATTCACTATACAGAATGATATTTACATACGATACCTATTATTTGAAGGTCAGTCTGATTTGCAAAAAGAAATTTGTACAGGAATTCCAACTAGATGATTTAAGGATTTGTTGCGATGAAGGAAATATTTTTCAAAAATGTTTGAAATATAATAAACATTTAAAATGGTAATCGCATGTAAAATAGCGTGCAGTACATGATGTCATATAACTGGACATATCTTTTGAATCACTCAGTGTACTGAAGTCGATAGAGATGCTTATCGAAGATGAGGCTTAGACCTTTCCAACGAGTTATTGGTCGTTGAAATCGAACAAGATGATCCAAAGTTATTCACGTTAAAATTCCAAAAATATTGTTTTTTATGCAAAAAATTAGTGGTTTTTGGGTCACCCTGTATAACTTTTGTCTGAAAAATTTTTTACCAATTGTAAAAACAGATGTCCCCCCTAAATTTCTTCAATTCATTAAAATTTGAGGAAAATCGGAGGATATTATCTTGAGATATTCTGTGAATTTTGTACTAAAACAGCTTAATTTGTATAGGTTCAAATTAAGGCCAGCTTTTAACAGTTCATCGAATTCGTTTTGTGCATATTTTGTAAATTGTTTAATTTATACATTATGTATGTAGTATGTATGTATTGTACAAATTGTGTATAAAATTATATTCGCTTTAGGTATGACTTATGAGCTGAACATATCCGTTAAATCAAAGAATAGATAAAATTTAGCAAGAATTCTTATGGGGCTTCAAAAATTTTTTTAGCCGATAGAGTGGTTCGGGCGATGAAAGAGGGGGCGGCTTGAATGATGGAATGATTTAGTACATTTGTTGGTAGAAAAAGGGATGTCGTTTTTTCGTATAAGAATATTCAAAAAAAACTCGAGAAATTATAAGCCATGTACTTATTATATATATGTATGTATACATATGTAATAATATATTACATACGAGTGTTTGTAAATATTTTCATACGAATTTGGTATCTTAACTATAAATACCGTCATCCTAAACAAACATAACTTTCGTTCATAAGAACATTAGAACATAATTTTGTAATGGTTCGATCATATATATGAACGTGAATTAAAGATCAGAGACTAGGATAGTAGTAAAAAATGTGTAATTTCAGATTAACATACATACATACATATATCGTACAATATTTCATATACATACATTACTTTTTCTTTTTCACGTCGATTTTTGTTCATATTTCACACTTTTCTTTTACTTTTTATATCAGACAAAAAAATATATACAAGTACGATCTATAAACACATAAATTTGTATACGGTCGAAAGATGTGTACGGAATATTGCACGTATGTATGTATATATTGTATTTATAATTAACAAAATCAAGTCATTAAGTTTATGGTACAATTTTATATAGGGACATATATGACTCCACGTGGAGTGTATACTTAAATTACATACTTACGTATACGATATATAATGCATTCATACGATCATATTATTATTTATCATTACCTAAAAAGTATGAATTTTGAATACCCAAAAATTCAAAATTTAACATTAAACCGATCGTATTCAAAATATATTGTATTTCCCATACAATACATTACAATTTGAATTTACATTTTGTATTTCTATCCTCGTTTCTGATGTAATGAAATTTATGACCCATATGATCGTACAATTATGAAAAAATTATATTTGTTTAGGACGATAATTTGTTTGTTTAGGACAGAAGTTTTACACACGCATATATACGATAAATACGTACATTACAAAATATTCTTATAAATATTGCGCATAATATGTACACTTAAATTACATACGCACGTATGTGATAAATATGCATACATATTCACATTCTATGCTGATACATGGGTATTTTAGTGGGTACTGAATGATTTCTTCTGAAATAATATGTACACTTGAATTACATACGCACGTATGTGATAAATATGCATACATATTCACATTCTATGCTGATTCATGGGTATTTTAGTTTTTTTACATGGGTATTTTATTCTGAAAATTGCTTGCTTTTTTTATATATTTCAATACATTTTCTTATTTTACACCTTATTTTTTGAATAAAACGGTAGCACAGGGTACTGATGTCAGTACCCAGGAAGAAAAATTTTTGAACGTCGAATTTGCACTGCTTGCAGTATCTCCTAGTTTTGGATTTCTGGTTAAATACATAAAATACAAATGTACATACAATATGTGTAGTTTGAATATATATACTCAATTTGAATATACATAATTTTATAAAAAATGAAATGAATTAAAATTATGAATTAATATTTTCAATAAATTTGATATTCTGAGAAGCAGATATACGAAATAATAACTCTCACTGTTATTGTCACGTTACTTTTTCAGAGCTATTTTCGTAGTCACGGAAAGTGACGTGACGAAAACAGGTAAAAAGTATTTAAAGTTTTTAGCAACCGTAACTCTTCCTTCAAAATTTTAAAATTTTGATTTTTGAAAAAAATGATTTTATCACATATTAATTCTTTAATTACGTCTTATTTTTACATATATATTTTTTTATTTTACAAAGAAATGATACTCTGTCATTATAAAAAACAAAGTGACGGTTGTTACGGTTTTTTCGTGATGACTGTCACGAAAGTGACTATGAGAATACATAAATATGACGATTTCTGTGATGATTCTCACGCAAGTAACTAGTAGAATACCTATCTTCTATTGTCACGGTGACGAACAAGTGACGTGACTACGAGAATCGAGGCCATATTGTTTTACTATTATTAATATTTTGTTTTTTTAACAAGCTTATAAAATGTAATTTATTAAATTAAATTTATGAATTAATAGTAAATAAATGCGAATAAGAAAATTGAGCACCTCGCAAAATTTTTTTTGGCAGATATCTAGATCCGAGTACACACGGTCGCTCATTGGTGTGAGCGGGTGGGGGGATAAAGGGGGTCGCGTACAACACAGATCAAGTGTTTTTAGGTGTGTAGCCGGACAAGGGGGACACAGGAGGAGGGGTTAAAAATTGAATTTTTGGGTTTTTTAATGAATAAATAGAGGTCAGTCGAGGGGGGAAATAGCGTAAAAATGGGTGGTCAAGGTAGAGGAGGGTTCAATGAATCTGCTCCAATCACCAAAAAGTAGAATCAGTGTTGTGACGGGGTGCGACGCGTACATAAAAAATTAAAATAGCTGAAAAAGAAACCTTTTCACTAAATACAGAATGATGAGCTAGAGGCTTCTTGTACGTGAATATCCATCAGCCAAATCGTACATGGGTTGTGTACAGGTCCGAATGATCACATGATACTCTTTAGGCCTGTAGGTCCCTATAGGTTATATCGTCTAGCATCTTATATTCGATAATATATACACTTATTATTAGAATTTTTACGTTCTAATATTACTCACACCACCGGGCGACCGTGTGTACCCGGATCTAGATATTTACCATTTTTTTATATACCCCTTAAAAATACTCCCCTAATTTCAAAATACTCTCCTTTGAAGCCAAAAAATACTACTTTTCGATTTTGTAAAACGGCATCACTGTATCAGCCACTCAGCATTCAGCAACTGTATTGGGGAATTGTAATATTATATGTATGCAGTATGTACATATAGGTACATATATGTACGTATTCGTATATTGTATGTGTTCGTCAATTGTCATTTATTTACAAGAGCGAAAAGAAAAACGAAACAACATTGAACGTTCTGATGATACTTGGCCTGCTATATAGTAAAAACTAAAAAGGAAAAACAATTTATTTTCAAAAAAAAAAAGATTTTGATTTTGTACATTGTGTATTGTATTGTTAGTAAGTAAGCGGCGAAGTAAGAAAATTTTGTAATCGATATCGAACACAGCGATTGTTTTTATTTGACATAAAAATGAGGCAAAGATCGAAATCATTTTATGTTGAAAAAAGTTATTAAACCATCCATCGAATAAAATTGTATAAGAATAACTTGGTTTCATTATTTATTTTCAATTTTCAGTTAAATTCGACTCTTCACATGAAGATACAGAAACAAATGAACCAATTGGTATGTATATTACATATTTTGATTTTTCCCTTTTTAAAAAAAAGTTCAGTTTTTATATGATTGTATCAGTTTTATACATATGTATGTATGTATCATTATTAAACTATATCTACAGATTGAATTTCACTATTGTCGAATGCCATGCAATTTAAATGGTAAAATAAAAAATAAATATTTTGATTTGTGAATATTTGTTTACTTAATCAACTGGTTGAATTTATTTTACCTAAGATAGAGCATTATACGTCATATGCTAATACCTACATAACCTATAAAATTCATTACATGTATCATTTATAAGTAACAGTCGTGAATAACTCCAATTATTAAAAAATCGTAAGGCTAGATAATTTTTGATCTTCACAATAATGGAGATAATGGAGTCGGGGTAACATGTAATTCCAAAAATCATATTTTCAAACATAGGCATTCTGTTTTGAGTTTGGGACTTATAAGGACGGATGACCTTAAGATAAAGTTCGTTATTTTAAAAAAATTTAAAAATCTTATGCACACACACATGGGTACTACCACCTTTATCACCATTAACATGTTTTCATTAGTAGAATTGAATAATGAATAATGAGTAATTACTGAACTTACATTACAGAGAATTTTTGTTTATTTACTGTAGAATTTTTACATTTATTTTTATTTTTAATTTTTGTGAAAACTCATTTTTTTTTTAAAGATAAATGAAATGCAGAAAATGACATGAGACTGGTACAACAAATTTGGCAGCAATTACCACAAAATGAAAATCTACTATATGATGAATAACTAAAAAAGATTAAATGGAAAAAGGTATGGAAATTAGATGATTACATAGAAGATAAGAAAAGTAAACTCCTTTTTCCAATAAACCAAAATATCTTGATTCAATGCAAGTTTTTATCTATTTGAAAACTGTGTTGCTGATATTTAGAAAAAGGAATATACTTACTTTGAATATCTCTGAAAAGGGCTGTAGAAATAGAAAAGATAATAATTGCCCCTAAATTGATTTAAAATTTTGATAAAATTTTTGAAAAAATTCTCATTTTTATTTTAATTTTTTTTTTTGAAAATTGCTTTTAAGATCTTCATTTATGGACATAAACCATACGAATTGAAAAAGCATTTTGAAGATATTTCACTTAATATTCGTAAATGTCGTTTATTAAGTGATATATTAAAAGATATTGAAAAGCAAACAATAGGTTTAGTAAATTTACCGAATAAGCTGGCAACACCATTTGCATTATTTATGGAAGAGAATAAAAATAAATTAAAATAAAAAGTTAAAAATGACAAAACTACTGGTATATACATATATGAAATTAGATTCAAAATTGTTTCATGAATTACCAGATAATGAAAAGGAAATATATAAAAAAGAGGCTAGTGATATGAAACAACTATATAATGAGGCTGTATCTAAATATATGTAAGATTAAATATTATAAAATTTTATTATTTAATGAATTTTTGTTTAATTCAATTAAATTGACTTCTTTTTATTTAATTGGGATTTTTAGTTTAGAAAGTAAAGAACAGAAAAAGAAGGTTAACCCGGACCATTATCATTTTATTGGGATTATCAAAAGCAAAAAAATCTAGATAGTACGTTTAAATTTAAAATAAAAATAAAAAAAAAACATTTTTTTCTATATAATAGAATGTCTCAGAGTGCAAGTGTTGTTAATCGCATTTTTCTTAAAGCTGAAGACTTCAAAATCGTTAAATCATTTTGTATACTTAAACATAAATTTTCAAATGTTTTGAAATGACATTTTTAGATTTTTATAAAATTTTATTTTCAGTTGCTCGATGGAAAACTTTATTTCGCTAGAGATGGTCTGAGCTTTAAGAATAATGCAATTATACTCCATACACTAATCGATGCAGTTAAGGTGTTATTGGAGTATATGTGTCCATCTTTCTTTTCTCATAATTTCTAATAAGATCATCTCACGAGTAGTGTTAATAAAATTTGTAAAGTTATTATATAATACGAGATGAATTTTTAAAATATTAATACATAGTGATGTAAAGTGGTACTACTTGATGTCATTTCCATTAGAACTTAACTGCTTCGAATTAGTGTATGTAGTACAGCAGCATTTATTCAAAAATTTCTATTTATATTTTCAACATTAACAAAAATAATTTTTTTTATAGTAAAATACAATGATGTTCAAAAACAATTTTTTAACATGAGCAATAATGATAAATTGAAATGGATGCTTAAATGGTTAAAAGTTGAACAAAATGAAAAGGTAAATAAGATTTTAATATAAATAAATATGTTGTAAATATTATTTTTTAATATATTTTTTGTTGTTTTATCATCAGTTAAATCTTGAACAATATCTGTTAGCAACAAAAGTTTTACCAAAGACACAAATGAAATTATTTGATATGTACAAGAATCGTCCAACAAACATTTTTTAGAAGCTCCGTGTGGATTTGAAGTTATAAACCATGATTGTTTACAAACATAGAAGGTGAGTCCATAACAAAATAATGTCAGATTATTACTAAGATTAATGTATTGGTATGCCCCGCAATTATCAGTAAATATAATTTATCTCAGTATTTCCTAAAAAAATTATACAAACATAAACTTTCCTTTAAGAAAATCTCAATTTTAAAGTCTGGTTTTATACATACATTTATATTACAAGTAAACATATCGTAATGCAATGAACGTATGAGATGAGTCACTAGCGATGTAAACGATGTAACATTCAATTCAATTGAATTAATTTATTAACAATTCATGGTTATATTTATTCAAAGTGATCTTCAATGATTTGTATATTGTCGCTTTCATTTATGTATGTAGGCAACGTACTAGAATGTTATGATAAGTTTGAAGGTATATGATGTGAAGTTCTTTACGTAAATTAATTAAGTATTATGATGGATAATCACATTATAATCGAAAAAGTTCGGGTATATTAAGAGATGTGTGATATGTCCAAAAAGGAGTACTCTTCTACCTTAAAAAAGTATCATTATAAGTAATGAATGTATGTTGCACCCTTATCCTTAAGCTTGATGTCCTCATCAATAATTTTAGTTCTTATCGTTGTCCTTGTATTATCTATTTTTCGTTTTTGTTATATTGTTCGAATATTGATGTAAATGTGTGAACGTTATATATTTCTGGTAACCACTTCATGATGATCGCATTCATCAACTTATAAAATGTGTTTCGTTGGAAATTATAATCAGTTTTGTACTATCCCTGAGAAAAAACTCATGTACATAAAATCAAATTTATTTATGAAATTCTCATTTATGACATGAAATTATTCATTATAAAATTGATATACATATATTATTATACATATGCAAGGTGTTACGAAAAACGTGGACTATATTTCAAGGGGTGAAAGTAGAGATAATTTTCAGTCGAAAATGCCATATTACATTTTTCCCGTTTCGGCTTTGTTTACGAGATATTGCAATTTTTGTGTTTTTTCATTTTCACCATGTTTTTCGGCCTAGAAATTGTTGTATCTCAGCATATAATAGCCCTAGAATAATGTTTAATTAAACACTCATTATATACTCATCATATACTAGTGCATACAAGTAGTGTGGTATTAAATAAGTACATATTAATTTAATCTTCTGATGAGGCTTCAGGGGAAGACGCATTACACGCTGAAGAGATGCAAACAACGAGAGTTTGACCTCTGTCAGGGCAATGCCAGCCCAAGGAGATATATTTACCCTTAAATATTGTAAATATGATTCCTCATTGTCAAAAGGAATCGTCTCCCCCGTACTAAGTCTTAGGTTGGGATTCACAATGCAACAGGAGTCTTTTGTTTTCTTAATATGGAAACACATGCTCTTATGCGACGCAAGCTGCATTCCTAGCCCCTTTAGGAATTCTTCCGTACAAGACAGAAGCTCAGCTGCTTTACTCGGATGGGTGGCCATGAGTACTAGATCATCGGCAAATGCTAACGATGATACATATGTATGTGTTTCCATCGCATTGGAATCCCTTCAATTCCTCTTGTTTAATGAGGAGAGGTTCAAACACGAGGTTAAAGATAAATGGGGAGAGTGAGTCACCCTGTTTTATCCCTCTTTTCAATTGCACGATAGCAGTGTTTGAACCTTTACCGATATTCGTGTACATATCCTCATAATAGTCTACAACGTGTCGGACCGCATATTCAGGTAGACTCTTGCGGCGCAGTGCCCATTCAATTGCTTCATGTGGCACCGTATCGAATGCCTTGGTAATATCCTTGGTAGACCTTCTTTTGCTTTACCAACCTTCAGCAATTCATTGAGGATATGTACATACATTATTATGACAACCAGACTTAGCCGTTAACCCTTTTTGTCTTGGTGTTATTTTAATTGATTTTCTAATCTTAGAGTCAATAAGTGCCGAATACTTACTGACTCGTTCATGCACAACCCCCGCCAATATTTTAAGATGCATTTCTTTTAGTATTTATGTTTGTATACCTGTTTTTTACATTTCCTCCAAATTCGAGCTATATATGTCAATCAGTTGTTTTTTGACAGCACTTTGTTTAGGTCAAGTTTTTGCTTACTTTCGATTTTGCGATGGAAAAAATAATTGAACAAAGAATTTGTATTAAATTTTGCGTAAAAAATGAAATTAATGCTACTGAAACGCTAAAAATGTTGCAAAAATGTTATGGTGATAGTTCTCTATCGAAAACAACAACATTTGAATGGCATAGTCGTTTTAAAAATGGTCGTGAATCAGTGAAGGATGACATTCATCCTGGGCGTCCTTCAACATCAAAAACCAAAGAAAATGTTGATCTGATTAAATCAATGGTTTTGGAAAATAGAAGATTAACGATCAGAGAGATGGTTACTGAAACAGGAATTTCATTTGGTACAATTCAAAGCATTTTAAGTGATGATTTGGGCTTGACACGACTTGCAGCGAAATTGGTTCCTAAATCATTGAATTTTTTACAAAAACAAGAACGTGTTATTGTTGCTGAAGAGATGCTTTCCAGAGTAAATGCTGATCCTGCATTCATTCAACGGATCATTACTGGTGATGAGACGTGGGTGTACGAGTTTGATGCGTTAACAAAGCAACAATCAAGTGAATGGCGCGCTTCAGAAGAACCAAGACCCAGAAAAATTCGTCGTACTCAATCAAAGAAAAAGATTTTGCTTACCGTTTTCATCGATTATCGTGGTGTTGTGCATCATGAATTTTTACCAACAGGTCAAACAGTTAATAAGGATTATTATTTAAGCGTAATGAAGCGTTTACGAGAAGCAGTTCGTCTAAAAAGACCCGATTTGTGGCAAAATAATTCGTGGATTTTACACCACGATAACGCACCTTCTCACACAGCCGTGGTTATTCGTGAGTTTTTGACTAAAAACTCAACAAACACTATTCATCAACCACCATATTCACCGGATCTCGCACCGTGCGACTTTTTTTTGTTCAGTCGCTTAAAAAAACCACTTCGGGGAACCCGCTTTGACAGCATAGAAGCAATTAAAGACAAATCGAAGAAGGAACTTATGGCGATCCCAAAAAGTGAGTACGAAAAATGTTTCCAGGATTGGATTAAACGGTGGCACAAGTGCATTGCATCAGACGGAGAATACTTTGAAGGGGAAAAAATAAATATTAATGAATAGACTTGTAGTTTGTGTTTTATTGACCAAGCCGGGTTATTTTTGATCAGAGTAGTATAACCCACTGATAACAGAATTCATCGTTATCGGCCGGTAATTGGAAATATAAGCACTATATCTATTTGGTTTTAATAACAATGTAGTGCGGTTGGTCCTCCACACGGATGGCTGCACTCCGCTTAATAAAATGAGATTGAAGCAATATTGGAGGATCACTGGAACATATTTGCCTTTCAAATGACTTTTTGTAATACCATCAGTTCCAGCCGACACGTTATTTCTAAACTTATTGACTCTGTTTTTTATTTCTTTTATTTGAAATTGAGGGAATACGTTCTCCATAGGGATTAGGACTTCCCGATCCACTGCAGGCAATGTCACACTAGGTACTTCACCCCATAGATCCCGATAAAACTTTTCAATATCAGTAGCATTGGGCATAGAATTGCTATCTAATACCTCAATATAGTCTGTTCCTTCTCTTATATGCTTAGCTAGAAGGCCTAGACTTTCTCTAAATAGTTCTTGCGTATGAGCGTATTCATGTTGTCTTCTACTTCTACGTGATTGATTTAGACTACTAGGTGGAGGCACGAGCAGCATTGCGGGCCTGTGGGTGCCTATGCCTTTCGTGCTGTGATAGACCTCGTTTTGTTTCGAATGCCAATAAGCATGCTACACACATGCGTCAGCCTGTTCTTACCCACTGGAGGTCCTTGGCATTTAGGAATATGACACAAAGCCCAATGCTGTCTCTGGTATTCTTTCCCACAGCAAGTACAACAATATAATACTCGAATAACAGAATGCCTTTTTGTACTGTGCTCTGCAGCTTCCTTAAGGGTAAGTTCTACATAGTTACTGTTGCACAAAAGAAGAAAATCACAATATTTTAATATTTTACTGAATGTAGTTTTATTATTAATGAGAGCTTAACCGCTGATAGCTTACTAATGATAAAATTTAATTACTAATTACATTAGGTAGTATAATAATAAGTGGTAGCGGTACTCATTGCATTAGTCAAGAATATTTCTAATCTCTTGTTATATAGTATACAAGAGAGATTGAGATGATGTTGATTGTATGTACATACTATATATGTACATGCATTATGTAAAGTAGTACCTAACCAAGGTTATCTTGTAGGTAGACTTGTAGTGGGTGATAGTAAATGCAATGAGTGTCGCTACATCACTCCCCCCTATAAAAAAGAAGTTATATATATTAACTTATTTTAAAATTCTTAAATTGAAATTTAAACTTAAGGTTCCGATTAAGGTTCCGATATTTCCGATTTAGATTCTGTTCGCGTTCAAAATTTTGGTCGTTTGGACAAGTTTTCAAAGCCAATTTATTACCGTTAAAACGTTTCAAGCGCTTTTTCGCACCGTATTTTAAATCTTTTTTTTTCGGAACTCCACCCATGATAATAAAAAAACCTAATTTACCCAAGTCAATTAAATTTAAAAAAATTAATACAAAATAAACAATCAACAATTTAAAAAAAACACATGCAAAAATAAAATTCTAAAAAATACACAATACCTAGATTACATGCATATAAAAAATACACACACTCACAAAAGAAAGGAAATGTAAAAACAATGAAATACATAAATTAAAAATAAACCATGCATTTATGTACATGCAGATTATAGCACTACAATAAACAATTCACACTAAAATAATTGAAGCTACTATTATTATTTTGTTAAAAATCTTATACTATTATTAATTTTGTTATATGTATGTATTAATAATTAGAAAAATTGCTATATTAGTTTGTAAACCTATATGAATGCAACCACCTTCTACAAAATGTTCAAGAAAAGTGAATAATTTCAAATAAATAATATCAGTTTCAAGATTTCAATAAAATATTGGCGGTCAAATTTGTAACGTATTTATTTCTTTTTACTAAAAAAACAATTATAATTGTTTTTTGTCAAAGCATTATACGTACATATTTCCAATGTAATTTATATAGACCAATTTGTCGTTATTTTCTTCTGATCATTGATCAATATAAATACATATGTACATACATACATATGTATCTAATGGTAATGTGAACATAAATAATTATTTACATTTACAGTAATTATTTCCTTGATACTCGAAAGTCATAATTGTCTAAAAATTAAAAAAACAACGTGTACGGTAATATAAATGTATGTACACACATATATTTACATGTTCATCTATATGCTCATCGTGTACTACATTTATACATACATAGCATTTAGTAATGAATATACAAATTCCTACGTATACAACAATTTTATTTATTTTTTATTGGAATCATATCTGTATTTGTATATAATGATATAATATAGGTACGCTAATAGGTTATACATATATGTATGTACATATGTTTATTATACGTAGTTCTATATTGATGACATCAGCTGTGATTTACAAAACGTTTAAAAATTTTAATTTTGTAAGCATAAAAAATACAAAAAAAATTTTCCTTTCCATATATAGTACGTACTATACTATATATACTGTACGTACATATATGTACTATATGTACATATGTACGTATGCATGTGAAATATGCAAATCATATTATACGTGAAAATTTATAATCTCTACTACTAACATGTAGTAAGTTTGCGTACCAATACATGGAGTGAATTAGGCAGAGACATCTGCCTTAATTTGCCTGAACCCTTTTAATAGATTTCATAGGAAAAAAATTTAAAATAAAAAAAAAATAGCAAAAAATCGAAAATTTCAATGAAAAACATGTAATTTTCTTCTGCTTATAAAACCTAAACCACATTACATTTTCACTTGGTTTTTTTAATAAATGGTCAAGGAGAGTTCAAATTTTGTTTTTCCATTTTAAAAATTATGAAAATGTGCTGCCTAATAAGAGATATATTCAAGCAAAGTCAAAGGATTTTTTCATAAAACATGCATTGACTTTTTTTCAATTTTTAAGGACTACAAGCAGAAATTCGAAAATTTTTTCCATTTAAAGAAAATAATTTAGTTTGGACTAGGTTTATGTAAAATTTTATGAAAATCGGTCCAAGGGTTTTTGAAAAACGAGGTCGTAAAGTGGAGCAAAATTCTCATTTTCGACAACTTTGAGTCCTTATAACACAGGAACGAAGTCCTTTTTCAAAATTCTGTTGCATTTAAAGAAAATAATTTAGTCAGGACTAGAGTTACGTAAAATTTCATGAAAATCGGCCTATAAATGAATGAGAAACGAGGTCGAGAAGTTGTCGATTTACGAAAAGGCCAACCTTAAAATTTGACATAAAATAATGTGTCTAGTTAAACATATGTACATTAAACTTACATTTAAGATTAACAATTTATTACAATCTAAAATGAACTTTTTTGGCTTGTGTAGATCTAGTAGGTGGATAAGAATTGGAAACATCCGGGTTCAAAAGAAATGCAGGTTTTAATCTGTCTATGTTTATCATTTCTTCTTTGTCGTTTATCCGAACTTTAAAAATTTTATCATTTTTTTCTAATACTTTGTACCAGGGTCGGGCATTTACGCGTAAACAGCCGGAGTTTACGTTTACTTGGTAAAGAGAGTAAAGAGTGTAAATAACGTAAAGACTGCGTAAATAGCGTAAATAGACGTAAATACATAAAAATAAAACAGCTGTGTGTAAATTGTCTGTCACTTTTAAAAATTAACAGATTAAAAAAACATAAGTCGGGTGATTTTGATCTTTGAAAATACCAAACTTATGTACAGTTTTTATAATTTTTATTCACAAAATAAATATTGAAGTTAATGTTAAACAAAATATTTTGTGTTTTTTTATTTTTATGAATAAAATTTAATTTTTAATAAATTTGTTTACGTTTACACTCTTTACGTCTTTACGGTAAACAGAAATACTCTTTACGTACGTTGTTTTTACGTGTAAATTGTGGTTGTAAACGCTGTAAATAGTTTACGCGCCCAACCATGCTTTATACGGTCCGCTGTAGGGTGGATTTAAACCATGGTTGTGCGCGTAAACTATTTACAGCGTTTACAACCACAATTTACACGTAAAAACAACGTACGTAAAGAGTTTTTCAGTTTACCGTAAAGACGTAAAGAGTGTAAACGTAAACAAATTTATTAAAAATAAAATTTTATTCATAAAAATAAAAAAAAACAAAATATTTTGTTTAACATCAACTTCAATATTTATTTTGTGAATAAAAATTATAAAAACTGTACATAAGTTTCGTATTTTCAAAGATCAAAATCACCCGACTTATGTTTTTTTAATCTGTTAATTTTTAAAAGTGACAGACAATTTACACACAGCTGTTTTATTTTTATGTATTTACGTCTATTTACGCTATTTACGCAGTCTTTACGTTATTTACACTCTTTACTCTCTTTACCAAGTAAACGTAAACTCCGGCTGTTTACGCGTAAATGCACAACCCTGATTTAAACTACTTTTGTATATTGCGTCTTTGATAGATACATGCGTACATTTTTGAATATCTTGCGGTACGAAAATATGACATTGTTTTCTAGATCGTTGAGTATGTGGTAATATGTTGGCTATGTTACGTTGAATTTCTTGAGCCGTAGGATTATCAACTTTGGAATCAGGCAGTATGTGCTAGGTGATAAATTCTCCTGGTAAGCGCAGAGGTTGTCCATACATAAGGTGAGCTGGAGAAAGACAAATATCCTCGATAAGAGCTGAGCGAATTCCTAAGAGTATCCAGGGTAAAGTATTATACCAATCCTTAGGGTTAGTGGAAGCTCTAATGGCTACTTTGAGTTGTCTGTGAAATCTCTCTACGGAACCGTTTGACTGTGGGTGATAGGTGGTGGTTCGAATGCGATGACTACCTTAAATTTGTGAGAGCTCTTTGAAAAGTGCGGATTCGAACTGAGTTCCTTGATCAGTCGTGAGTGTTTGACAGATGCCATAACGCGCAATCCAGTTGTGGATGAAAGCGTTGCATACGATCTTAGCTTTAATGTTTCGCAAGGGAATTGCTTCAGGCCAGTGTGAAAAACGATCTTTAATAGTTAAGATATAACTACACTCAGAGAAATATTGCCCTGTATTAAAAAAAAATTACTTTAAAACAAAGAAAATTGGTAATGAAATAGCGCCAAAGAAATGTGTACTTGAAATAAAGTTTTTAATTTCTTTGAACCGAAAAAATGAGCTTTTACTTTGTTTTAAAAAAGATTTCTTTAATTTAAAAGACGATTCTTTAAAACAAAGAAATATGTTCGTCTTCAAAGTAAATCCGTGTTTACAAATATTAAAGAAGTGGCTTTTTCGGAATGAAGAAATTCCGTCAACTCTTTTTTTTTAAACTAAAGAAATTCTTCTTCATTATATATATAAGTTTTTTAAATAATAAATTTACCAAAAAATTGTATACAGGAAAAATAAAAGTTTATTTAGTTGTATAGTATTGTATTTATTATAATTATATTAATTCTATATATACAGATTTACATATTGTTTTAAAAAAAAACTTTTGGTCTTAAAAAATATTGATTATTTACATTATATAGATGAACTGGAGGAAATTTTATATCTTTAGCATTTATCAAAATAAGTTCATCTATTTTTTTACCAATTACATATGACAAATAATGCTTTTTGTAATACAGAACTTCATATTCTTTACAACTTACAAAAATATTTTCAGACGATCTTAAAATTTCAATAATTTCAAATACCTTAAAACTAGGATAATAAATGTAAATGAAATAGCCTTGCTTGTATAATGTTCCATCTTTTTCAAAACTTAAATGACAAGAATATAATCTTAACTCTTCTTCACTTAGCTTTTCTTTTAATTTATCATAAAATTTTGAATGTTTTATATTCCATTCTTTCTTACTAAAAATACAAGAACTCTGATTAAAATTAGCAATGAATTCAGCGAAAACTAAAGAATACTTTAATGATAATGAAAGAGGTATATTTTTTCTTGAAGTAATATTTTTTGCGTACGATTTCAATTGCCTGTGTTTTGCTTCGAAAGAAAACGTCCACAGATATTTTAAAGGTCCTGATTTTCTAATTATTCTGCAATAATGATTTAAAAAATGATGTTTTGGCTTAAGTGAGTCCGAAAAAATTTTAGTGTATTCTCTGTTATGATAAACTATATGCTCTTCTAAATTTATAATATCTAAATCATTGAGCTCAGAAGATAACAATAGTTCTAAAAGCTCTAATAAATTTATTACAAAAAGCCACATAGTGTCATTTTCTTGAATGATATCCCCAATTATTAAGGGAAAAAAATGTGCGAAAGTCAACATTTCTCTCGCAGATAATTTGAGGTTGAAATTTTTCAAATGTTGTAATTGCAAAGGAGGCGATAAGTTTCCATTTTCAGTTTCACCATAGTTGAAAATTTGTTTTCGAATATTTAGTAGTTCTAAATCAAATGTCTTATTCTGTAAGTAGAACAAAATAATGTGACACAAGTCATATTTTAAAACTCCTTCTAAAACATCATGAAGAATATCGACAGAATAATTCTCAGTGACATGAAAATCAATTATATTATTAAAAACAGAATTTTCTCTTAGCCCTGTTAGATCTAAATTATTCAAATCTTCTTGATAATTTATTTTATTTCGTAATTTGCCAATATCTTCTTGGTATGAAAGTTTATTTTCTTCTTTATTATTTTTACAAAATCTACAATAAAAGTGTGATGAAAATGAGCGCGAGAATCCTAAAATATTATTTAAAGCTAAATTGTCACCTATTATTAAACCTAATATAAAACGAATTTTCTTGACCCCTGTTTTTGTTTTAATTTCAATTCCGTTTTGCAAATCATTTAAAATATCTATAAGTTTATAAAAACATCTATCATTACCAAAATTTTTTACATCTTTTGAATTGAATAGACCAGCTAAAAATATATTTTGTAATTTATGTTTTAGGGATGTTGGCGCTGTAGGAAAAGAATAATAAATACCTAAAAGTGAAGATGTATGTGAGCCGAGGGGATTATTAACCTCGAAGTCATCAAAATAAAGAAAATATGGAATTACAATTTCATCAACATATTTTCTTGATTTTGTTTGCCAAATTTCACCATTGATAAAATTACTTAAGTCTGATTTACTATTTAAAACTTCATTATTTTTCATAAAAACCTCAAACACTCCAGGAATTTCAAAATATTTCTTGAATTGGAATCGAATAGGCATTAACGTACCTTTTGTTATAGTTGCTTCAAGACTATTCAAATTATTTAAAAATGCATTTCTTATTGAATTATCAATTTGAATTATTTTTGGTTCTTCATAAAGATCGTCTTCTTTTAGTTGTTTAATTAATTTATATTCTGTTCTGCACTTTTGAAAAGGATCATCACAAAAATTTATGATTTCGCTTAAACTATTTTGCACTATTTCTATTGTTTCAGGCTTAACATTTTTTACTACTTGTTGCAATTCTTTCTTAATACAATGAGTAATCAATTTTGTTATATCTTTTTGTAAATTTAAGACCTCTTTTCGAGCAAAATTTTTCCTAGCATAGTGCTTAAGTGAAAATTCTAAAGAACTTCTGATTAAATTATTTATATTAATATTTACATTATTTTCTAAATCATTATTGCAGTTATAAATCGTACTTATATTCGATGTTACAATTGTATTATTACAAAAATCTTTTAAATAAACTTCTTCTACTTTTCTTTTCTTATTTTGAATGGTCGTTAATTCATTCTCATTATTTTTCGTTTTACTTTCATTTCTCATATGCTTACAAAGAGTTTTAAAACAGGTAAATGTTTGATTACATGTAATAAAACCGCATGTATAATTATCGTTTGAGTTTATTTTATGCAAATTTTTCAAATGACTAAAAAATTGTTCACATTCTTTGAACATTTGCAAACATAGAAAGCAAGAAATATTTTCCATTTCAAAGTAAAATTAATAATTATTAAAAAAAATATATTTAATAGTACGTTTTAATTCAAAAATATTTTCACAAAATGAATGTAAAATAAAATTATTCATAAATTTCAAGTTATATGTACATATGTAATATTGTAATGATTATTGTATTATACGTATTTATTTTTGTTATTTTATACTTAAATTTCTATGTAGCAGCTGTAATTTTTTACTTATTTTATTAAGGTATTATTATTATTATTATTATTATTATTATTATTATTATTATTTTTATTATTATTGTAATTTAATTTATCCAGGTCTGCTAAAAGGGCTGACAAAGAAGTAGATTTTACATCGAATTTTAAATGTATATTATAAAAGTAATTTTGAATGAATGTCCAAACTAGTTTGCATTCATCTGGATATTTCAAATCTAATACGTTAAAAATTTTAAAACAAATGTCGATGCATTTAATAATATTGTCCAATTTATAAAATGTTTCAAAATAATAAACGTAATAATTTGTTATATCAAATAAATCTGTTCCTATTCCACAAATAATGGGTTGAATTGTCCCTTTATTTAAAAAACTATTATCTATTAAATTCTTAATAGTAGATTTTAACTCACTGTGTGTAGGCTTATATATAAAAAATGCATTTCTGGAATCTGAGATTGAAAATTTTTTTAATGTCTTCTTCTGACTTTTGTCATCAATTTCGAGTTTCCTGTTTGTTGGCACTAGAATTGAATGCAAGAGTATTGCAATAACATTGTTTTTAATATCTAAAAAGAAATTTATGATAAAAGTTAGATATTATTTAGAATTTTTATAATATAATTACCTAATCGGAAATTTCCTTCTTGATATTTGTTCAAAATTTCCAAACTGTTAATGTCTTTTATTTTTTTTGTCATCAGTGGCAGAATAATTTCGCAGAAACTGGGCCACTTCGAAAAAAGGGAGTCTTCTTTTCCTGGGTACAACTTACTAAAGTCTTGATCTATCTGATTAAGAAAAACTTGTCTTAATTTTCTTAAAACGAGTATATTTACATATACACTATATACATATACATATGTATATAAATTTATATATAACAATGTGCATGCATACCAAAGAGTGTCCAAAAGATTGTTTGTATAAAGGCCATTCATCTAAGATTTGGATCAGACCAGGTGATTCCTTTAAACAGTGCTTTCTGATATTAAAAGTTGACTCCCATTTTTTTTTCACCTCTTCCATGGGCTCGATATTGTATCTTAGCCAATTTTTGTCACGTAGCTCGGTTTCTTCTAAAATTAGATTATTTTTAAATACATACAATATATAGAATTAGTTTAAAATAAAAAGCGAATGTTCAGCGTACAGCACACCATTATATTTTAATAATGAGAGGTTACATTCGCTTTTGATTTAAAAAAAAAATCTGTATTATATTTATATTACCTGGTGTATATTTTTCTTTATTTGATGATTCGGCTTCTTTGATTTGTTTTGTTTTTTGTTTGTGTCTAATCTGTTCTTTTTCCAAAACACCAGCCTTTTTTAAGTGATGAAATGAGTTATGATACCTTGAATATAGATTCCCTCCCGGTTTCTTTCCTTGTTTATATATGTAGTAAATGTCCTGTAGAATAAAAATATTTCATGAAATAAAAAATGCCTAAGTCTAAATAAAAATGAGTGGTTTATTCATACTTTTGATTCAGACGAAAAATAGTTTGTTATTTTGTCGGCAATATATTCAAATGTTTTTGGGGTTGGCGTTATTTTATTACTAAGTAAATACTCTGTTACAGAGTTTGCCAATTTCTTACGATACTTATCATCAGGGACTCCAGTTTTTATAATACAGTAGTCGCCCAAACCAAATTTTTATTTCGCCCAAATTCGCCCAACATAAAAATGTATAGTTTGTAAACCCATCTGCTACGATTTTTATTTTGTAGCCGCTTTCAGACTACTGTTTTTTCAATAAATCAGACAAATCAAAACTATACTTTATCTTCTTGCACTTTCTTTTAATTTATTAATACAATTTCATATAATTAATTATCATTATAATTCATTCTTATAAATTTCAGATTTTTCAAATAATAAATGAATTCAATATGTACTTAGAAAAATAAAATGTACAAAAATAAATGCTAAATACATATATTTTATCAATTCAACCATAAAATGTAACGAAAATTTAACATAAACATAACGAAAAAATCAAAAAAAAAAAAAACAATAGAGGTATTCATATAACTTTTGAAATCTGCATCACACACAACTGCAGAATAAACCTGTAAAACCGTATATATTGTATTACAAAAATAATTCATTTTCAACAATTTTTACATCATCATCAGTCTCATTTTCTAAATATATACTTTTATTATATCTACAAAACATAGCATTAGTTGGTGTAAATTTATTGCAACAAATTCCTTTTGCTTTAGAATCAGTTCTAATGCGAACAATAGCATCAAGTGATACACTGTTAAGTTTGTTTCTTGTTTTTGTTTTTATTAAATTCATGAAGGAAAATGTACGTTCAACTAATGCATTGCTTACAGGTAAAGAAAGCATACTTAGGGCAAAATTAGCCAATTCCAAAAATTTCTTTTCTCCTACACCGAAAGAAAAACATATGTAAAATTGATCAAAAACAAAGTGTAAATTACAATAGAGCTACGGCATTATTCGGCCAACAAAGTTCTTAGGCAGGCGACCTAAAATAATTTAGGCAATTAAATAACAATTTGGTTTTAGGAGAATCAGTTATTACTTAGGCAATTTATACTTTGTCTGAATATAAGAATTATCTTAGTTGCATAGTTGTTTTACCATGGCTTTTTGAACAAGGTAGTGGCTAAATTACACAAGCGATTGTGTTAAAACGTACTGTTTAATATAGGAAAATTAGTTATTAACTTAGATAACTTATACTTTGTCCGAAAGATAGAATTGCCTTAGTCATTTAGTTGTTTCACCATAGCTGTGTTTGTGTTACACAAACGACTTTGTTAAAGTTTACTGCCTGGAATATGTAATTTAGCTAAAACGTTTAGGTTGTTCAGCATAATTATTCATATATTTTGCCCTAGACTTTTGTCAGAATTAACAAAAAGCTTTTATAAAAAGCACAAGTAAATTTTTATAATCCAACTAAAGATTTAGCTAAAAAATTAATTCAGATTATGCTAGAAATGCAGTATAAGGTGTATTTGAAAATGCAAAATTCGTAATATTGCACAAGTACTGAATTTTACAATATAACGATTTTTGCATTTTTAAATACACCTCATACTGCATTTCTACCAACATTTTAAACTAATTTTTTAATTAAGTTGAAGAAATTGTCATATTAATGGATTCTAAATTTATAAATTAAACTCAATTATATTATTCATACATGTTGATATTTATTTTTTACATAATTAATGTTTACAAAAGTTGTTTCAAGTCGCTTATAAATGTATCAATCACTGGATGGTGATCTTCTGTATATATATCATAAAAAAATGTTTGAATAAAAGTCCAAACTAAAGTACATTGTGCAGAATATTTTAAATTTAATACAAAATGAATTTTAAAGCAATAATCTACAGCTTCTAGATAAGTATCAAATTTATATTTTATATCATCTACACATACATAAAACTTATTATATTCAAATAAATTTCCTACAACAAATATAATAGGCTGCATGGTTGTTTTATTTGCCAAACACAATTTTCTTTTTTCAACTAATACATTGTCGATTTCATTGTCCAGAGAGACAGGTACAGTAAAGGCATTTTGAGTGTCCTTGATAGTGAATTTAATTCTTCGACCGTTAATTACAGTTGAACTTGGAATAATAATAGAATGTATCAATTCTAATATTACAATATTTATATTGTCTGTAATAATAATTAAAATACAGTCTTAGTGACAATGTAAAAAAAAAATTCGCTGAATTACAAGATTTTACGCAATATATAAAAATATGTTACACTTGCCTGCACTTAGTATGTCTTTCTTCTTGTAAAATTCCTTCAACAACGTCTTAGATGGTATGTCCTTTATTCTTTCATTAAATAGTTTTGTTGCGGCATTGCAAAATTTTTCCCAAAGTAAAAACGAAAAATGTTTTCCTGGATACAAGTAATTAAAATCGATTTGAACCTGCAAATATCAAGATAGTTTAGTGAGTATTAAAATAAAATTACTTTAATTTTACCAATTCCTGAGCTTGCGAACATTTATACAGAGGCCATTCTTTTATAATTTCAAATAAATTGCAGTCATTGTTCTTCTGTAATTTTGCTGTTCTAAAAGCAACTGTTTGCTTCCATTTGGGAACTACTTCGTCCCATTTTCTCAAATGCTTCAATACATCACAAATTTCTTGTGATTTTTGATCTGATTCAGAAGCACAATCACTTCCTAAACTTTGGTTAGTTGTTTTCATATTTGAAGTGCTTTGGGAGCAAAGAGCTAGCTTTCTCATGGACCTCTTTCTCCCCTGATATCGGTCCCAAAGTTTTCCTTTTGGAGGCTTTCTTCCTCTTCCAATGAAGTAAGTATTCTAAGAGGTAATAAATTTTCAACATTATTAAAATAAATTTGAGTATACGAAAAATTTACCTTGTTTTCATTTGGAAATATGTTGACAATTTGCTCAGACAAACGTTTGCATTTTGAAACAGGGAGAGGAATATCATTTTCAATATAATATTGAATGATTTTATGTACCAAAATTGTGCGATCATCCGGTGTAAGCATTTCTTTTTTTTAACAGGACTTTCCCTTGTTCGTTAGCACTTAATATTTCCAGAACAGAAATCTAACAAAAACATATTACAATATTGAAATGTTATATTTATATTACAATATTCGTATATTTTATAGTATATGTGTACATAAATTGTATATTTACAAGTGTATATACATGTACGTTATAGACTACTTCGAAAATAATTATAAATAAAAGCAAATAATTTATAAAATACGTACTTCTGTTGTATCTGACTTGCTCGCTGCTGATGATGAAGGGGATCCTAAATTATTATATATCCACGACTCTACGCTTGAGTTTATTGGCAACGTTGGAGTGGAATTTTGAGTTTGATTTAGATTATTTGTCCCCTGAAATCAAAATGAATACGATCAGTATTTTGTTCTTCAAATTGTTTGTTATAATTTATAAAGAATTCTGTACTAAATGTAATACTTACGCATTCGTTTTGCCAGATCATAAGTTTATTTTCAAAAAGTATTTTCAAATTTAAATTTTCCGTTCCGAATAACTCATCTATGTGACGTTCTCTCATATACTTCAAGCCTTCAATGGTAATTTTTTTCGCTAAATAAAACAAAATGCTGTTAAATTATTTTTTGTAAATGTAACTTACTTTTTTTCTTACCTTTAAGAAGCCTGTATAATTCATCAAATAATCCCCAACTGCGTAAAAGATTTGTCAAAGAATCATCTTCATATTCATTTACTGCTTCATAATTCGATGAATTTTGGGAATTTGCAGGTATTTGTTTTTTTTTCCCACAACCATGAAAAATTTTTAAATGCCCAATTAAAATTTTTGTTTCTAAAAAAGTTCGATGACATATATAACATTTTACCACTTTCCCCATTATAGATTACATATTATAAAATTTTATTAAAATTTCTTTAAACAAAGAGGACAAAATATCAAGGAATCTATTTTAATTTAAAAAAAAAGTCGTATTATCTTGCATATGTTTTATCATGCATCATTGTATGTTTACTGAATTTTTGCACAAAAAGATAAAGAATAAACAAAAGTTTATACATTAATATTTCTAACACGACGAAAAAATTGCGTTTTATATTTATTTGCAACACATCTATAAACAAATTAAATTACACAATTATTTTTTTAATAAAAAAAGAAATGATTTAGCAATTAAGATAAGACGAATAATATTTCGCTTTTTATTCACAATGAAATTCTGTATTTTTCTGCTATTCATTCAAAAATATACCGGCAAAATGAATAAACGATAGAAAGCAAAATATTACCCAAAATCTGAATGTTTTTTATATTTAATTTAATTTAATAATAATTACTTACTTTGCAATTTTTCTTATTTAGTTTTTTATTAAAAATTGCTGTTTTTTAAAATTTTATTTAATTTAATAAATGTTGATCACTTTAATTTTTCTTTTTAAGTTTTTTATTAAATATCACTTTAAAAACTTGTACATTTGTTCACTGATCAGAATAAAGTGAAATTATTTGCGCAATACAAGTAGATTGGTTTTAAATGAAATATTAAATCAACTAAGTACTAAGGTAATGTAACTAAACACTTTTATGAGAAAGATATGATGATTCTTTGCACTGTACAATTTATACAAACGTTTTTGTAATCGTTCTAATCACATTACGCAAAATGTACGGTACTTTGTTTTGTAGAATAGAGTAATACACAAGTGCTTAGGTGATTTGTCTATACACTTGTTTAAAACAAACACGTTACGACATGAATTCATTTGAACCTTCTGCCAACTTATTTAACAGGTACAATTTAACTATATCAGTCGAAAAAAATACTTAAATCAACTAAGTACTAAGGTAATTTAACTAAACACTTTTGTGAGAAAGATATGATGATTCTTTGCACTGTACAATTTATACAAGCGTTTTTGTAATGGTACTAATCACTTTATACAAAATTTACGGTACTTTATTTTTTGTAGTGGAGTAATACCTAAGTGCTTAGGTGATTTGCCTTATTTTAATATGCAATATTTAAAACAAACAAAGAAAACGATACAAATTTTTTCAACAATTATTAAACAAGATTTTGGGCAATTCAACTAACTGCATTTTACAATTTACTAACTACTACTAAGCTAAGTTAATAAAACGCTTGGTACAATTGTACGTGCAATTATTTTATAATGTGCCTTAATTTTTTTAGATGATTTAACTAATTTCTTTTAAACTTAGCTATGAATAAAATATACAATTACTAGTATAAAATTGCACAAGTTTTGAATTTCCATACAAATAATTTCAGCAAAGTCTATTTTGGCAATTTCACTATGGTTTTTTCTTTCAGTGTAATGCATTTTTTGTGTTATATACTTGAATCCAAAATTCAATAGGATCATTTGGTAAAGTTTGTTGACTAAATTGTTTTTTCCAATCAATAAGTGGTAACGCTTCCCACTGGCTTTCTATTTTGGATACCAAATCATCATTCTTCAAGATCAACTCCAAAGGCAGTTCTTTGAAACCAGGACGTAACTGATTTAAGCAAACTTCTGGCGAAAAGTTATTAATGTTTTTCAAAAGGTAATAATTATCTGGTATCCTTTTTTTAATTTCAGCTAGCAATTTCAAAATAAAATTTTTGACCACCTTTTTAATTTCTATAAGGCTTTCTTTCTGTATATTCAGTTCTTGCGATTTTAATTCGAAATCATATCCCAAGCTTATATAAAGCACCTCTTTCAAATTTTCCTGACTTTCTAACATATTAAATGCGTCAAATATATTTTCTGGTAAACTAACATCATCCTTAATTACTTTTTTAATTAGTACTTGAACATAATTTTCGATTTCATTTTGTGCTTTGAAGAAGTCTACGTCGTTATTTTGAAAATAGATATTCAAATTTGTAACATCTTTTAATAAAGGTTTTAGTGCAATCAATAGCAATAAATTAGAATCATCTTTGTACATGGCTGCCAATAATTTCGTGGTATAGCATTTTTCAGACAACGAATAAATCGAGAAAAGAGTTTTTAACTCTAAAAATTTGTCGATAATTTTGGAAATAGCGCCGTAGCGAGAAAGCCAGCGAGTATGGCATATTTTGACAAAATTAAGTGGATTGCAATTATCATTAATAACAGAAAACAATTTACGATATTTATGTTTTCTTAAAGGGCTGTGAGAAAACCAATTAAAAGTTTCTCTAATTAAAAATTCAATTTTATTAGGTATTTCCTCAGAAGCTTTGGAAGAACATAAATGCAAACTGTGACAGATACAAGGTACAACAATTAAATGTGGTACATCAAGCTTTAAACGAGATACCAATGAATTATTTATTCCACAAAGATTACTGGCTCCATCAATTCCTATCCCAATCAAATTTTTGATGTTTAAATTTAGGTTAGATATAAATTCAGTTAACTTTTTATATATTTGAGCACCAGTTGTTTCATGTAATTCTATTAGTCCTAAATAATTAGATACCACTTTGTTATACTTTTGAGAAAAGTAGCGAATACATACAAACATATATTTGTTGTCTGAGACATCAGTAGATTCGTCGATTATTAAGGAATATTTTGAAGATTCACATCTAACATCTTCCAGAAGTTCTTCTAAAATTGATGGAGCCAAGACTTTTTTAATTAATATACCGCACTTTGTATGGTGAATTCTCAAATTGTTGCCGCCCTGTCCTGAAAAACTGTTAAGAACTTCCCCTAAGTGATCCACGCTTTGTATCGCCGTATGGCATGCAATAAAATAAGCCAGTTTCAAATCGATTGATTTAGTTTTATGGTCTAAAACATTAGTAGCTCCTGAAATAAGGATACTTTTTAATTTACTGCACTGTTGTGAAATAGATATGATAATTACCTAGATCAGTTAATGTACGTTTTTTCACATGTATTTTTTCTGCATTTAATTTGTGTGTTTTGGATACTGCATGTTTTTGCAATAAATCATTTTTGTGTGCTCTCAAGTCTACTTCACATATTTTACAGAATGCAAAATTATCACCTTTTTTGCTTGAACATAACCAGCCTGATAAAATATTATACATTATATAAATGGAAATTGTATAAACAAAACACTCAAGCAAAACCTACCTTTGAATCCAGGAAGATTTTCCCATTCCTTTTTATATTTTTTTTCATATCTTGCCCACTTTCCCATTTTGATAATGAAAAGTTTTTAATAACTATGTTTAACAAACTTAACTTTTCACACCTTTCTTCATTGAACAAAAATCGGCAATATAACCTTCTAATAACCAATTATTATATTATAAAAATACTTTTACGCCCTTTTCTTCTATAATTTGTTTTAACATCTGTTTGATTGATGATTTTCTTTGTCATATACGATGAAGTTTGTCACAGTTGACAGTTTAAACAACACATTGCAATTATAGTAGTTCATAAGTAATTGTGGTAGTAGAACAAAACTAATTCAAGTAGGGAAAAAATTATTTTTGTTATCATTTTAGGGAAATCATCAAAATTCGCCCAAATCGCCCAACAATTAGAACATTCGCAAATTACAGAATTTTGTCGCAAAATCCGAAAAAATTTCGCCCAATTTGCGAAATTTCGCCCAATCTGGAGTCCCTGCTTATCATCAAGGCACTTGTTCTCTTTATAAAATTTTATTATTTGTTTGCCACTAAGTGTGTTGTTTAAAGTTTTTTCAATGGAAAACTGAAAAAATCCTATATACCTTATTATTATTGTAAATTAGAAATCCATGTTTATTACCTCATTAAGATTTTGAACCGCTTCTTCAAAACTTGCTGCTACTGACAATGTAGATCCTGATCGAGATGAATTTGATTGGTCGTCAAGATATATGTCCTTTTAATTTCGAATTGATTAACTGTAAATCTAACTTAGTGAAAAAAATTAAAATCTGATATACCTGACTTTTTTGCCACTGTTCCAAATTGTATTCAAAAATCACCCGTATTCCATACAATGCTTTTGGGAGAAGAACATCCAAATGACTTTTTTTAAGGTATTTTAAACTTTCAATATTACAACTGTGACCTAAAAAATATTTTACTGTATTGAAATTTTCATAGACATCACTAAGTAATTATTTACTTTTAAAAACGTTATAAAACAATTCTCCTTTCAGTTTTTGTAAAAGTGTAAAAAATTCAGTGTCAATATTTTCATAACTGATCGATTCAGAAACTGCGGTTGAATTATTTGATTGAATATCATCACTTGTTGATCTTATATTGTTAGCACAATTCACAGTTTCTTCAGTTAAAATAAAATTTTGGTTTTCAGCATCTGCAGCAGCACCAGAATCATATGAATTAATATTATTTGAATAAGGTAAATTTGAAATAAAATTGTTACTTTGATTAACACTATCAAGTCCAATATTGATATAATTTTCATTTGAAAAAGAAATGTCAGTACTTTGATAATTATTAACATCACTATCACTACTCACTAATTGATTCACAATGTTATTATCCATAGTTATTAAAATTTTTATCACATTTTTAAAAATTCACAACTATTTTTTAAGTGTTACTTCAATAAGATACCGATAGACAATGTAATCTCAATCACTTGCGCAAATACTGATATAATAACTATAAAATCAAATAAAACGTTTTAAAAATGAAATAAAAGAGACAACTGTATTGAAATCCAGTAAAATTTGCTTAAAAAGAAAGAAAAATTTGTTTGTTTTTACGCCTAGTAACTAATTATTTCGCAACAAATATAGTATTCTTTAAAACAAAGAAATTTGTCTTTCTTTTGAAGAGGCATGAATTTGATGAGTTATAATACCGTTAAATTTTTATTACTCATCTTTTTTCCAGATTATTGAAACATATTGCTTCAATAATAAAGAAAAGAGTTTCTTTGTATTGAAGTGACACATATTTTTGATTTCTTCAAAACAAAAAAAAATTTCTTCTAGTTAGGGAAAAAAATGCATATTAAAGAATATTTTACTCGTGCTAAAGAGAATTATATGTCTTTGAAACAAATAAATTTTTGTTTTGATCCAGCAATGGCTATTTCTCTGAGTGTATGACCATTGGATGGAGGCAAAGGACCAACGATGTCCAAGTGAATGTGTTCAAATCTTCCGGCAGGTACTTTGTAATTACCATTAGGTGACACTATATTTCGTACGACTTTAGCTTTTTGACAAGAGATGCAAGTTTTGGACCAAAGGTTGCGTGGTAGCTTGCGTGTGTTCGCTGCCGAAGGCGCAAGAGATAGATTCAGATAGAGATAGATTCAGTTTTTTTTGTGGATTTTCTTTTGCAACATAAGAACAAGAAGAGATGCATTTTTGAGCCATGGAACCATAACGTTTATGATACCAGCATAGCTTTTTCTTTTCAGTGGTACGTGCAGGACTTTTGGATGACAAACAGGTATTTGATCTGGAACGCTGTCTTGATCGACGATTGAAGTTTCGAGTTTCCAATCGTTTAGTACGTTCAGTCAATTCTGAAATAGTATCATAAATGTTACTAGAAAAATTTTTGTCGTAGTGAAGAGCAGAAATATTGGTAGAGGTCGTTGAATCATGAATTTTGTCAGCTATAGTGAGAATGTCATTTAACGTATGAGAATTCTCTATAACTATGATGTAGGCTTGTAGAGAAGAAGGGAGTTTACTTATCCAAAGTTGTTTTAGCAAAGAAGGGCTAACCAAACTGTTTCCATTGGTTAAAAATTCCATGTGCCTGTATAACTCTGAAGGTTTGTAATCGCCTAATTCAACTTTATGTAAGAGTGTGTCAAGTCTACGACCTTCTGAATTTGTACTACGAGAGAAGAGATGCTTTTTCAAATTTTCATACTTTTCCTGTTGTGGTGGGTTCAGAACAATATCAGAAAAAATTTCCATAGTTTCGAGTGGCAAAGAAGCAACAAGATAGTCGTATTTTGTATTAGAAGATGTTATACCTTTTATTCGGAACTGTGTCTCGACCTGTATAAACCATAAATCGGGTCGATTTTTCCAGAAGGGTGGTATTTTCATGCAACCGATAAAAGCGTCATGTGTAATTGACTGCTGATAATCATAACTAGAGTTCTGTGAAAGACAATTTTTTCTAGTGTTGGGATAATTCTTGGCATTTAGATTTTCTGTGTCGTCTTTTAGTAACGTGAAATCACTTAATTTAAACGAAATGAAAGGATTAACACATATTTGGAAAATATTAAACAACATGACATACTATATATATGGAATGTAACATGGTTCGAATTAATGACTTGAGTACAAAAGTTGTGCTGTGGAGCTTTTTTAGTTCAAAATACATTATTAGAAAATGTTTTACTTGATAAACTATACGATCTCGAAAACAATTTACAGCGTGTACCGATATTTAGGAAAAAATGTCATATAGTATATGTATGTAATATTGAATGTAAAAATAATTACACGTATTTATTACAAAGGAAGTTTGAATAAAAGTGAAATGAAACTTTACTTACTGCGATTCCGTTGTAATGTAGTCGTAAATATATGTATGTATGTACTCGTATATGTATGTTTTTTTTTGCTTTTTTTTATATGTTTAAATTGTCTGCATTTATTTAATGTCCAAATGATTCCAATTTTATGCCTTTTTCCTCTGTTTTGTATATATGTATGTATGAATAATATGTTAAAGTGCTAATAACCTAAAAAATATGAGTATTTATGTAAATTTAATTTTTGTTTTAAATAATTTACAAAATATAATAGTTATGATTAAATTAATTGTATAATAAACCCATTCCAAGGCAAAAATGTGATGTGTTGCGTAACATATATCATATACGTAGTAACGTATGTTGATATGCCGGTACCAGGAAAATGTGGAAAAGTAATCTTGAAAAATCCGTGAAAATTTTAATCATCCGCATGCAAAATGTCCTGATTTTGATTTCCCTCGTTGTGATCCTTTTTTGTTTAATAATATTTAATCATAGTGTAGGGCGTTTTGGATTAAAAATAATAAACAAATCAAACACTTTAACAATATTACATTTATTTCAAATTTAAATTTAATAACTCCCACTTTACAAAAATTCATTACTACCGCACTCTACGATAGTTTTTCCTCTACTGTCTTAATTCACAATTTTTTTGTTGTTTTTCTCACAAATTCCGACACTACAATTCGGCCTTCCTGACATGTAATCGTCCTCGATTACTTTTATTTAAATAAATATTAATATTATCTTACTTCAAAATATTTTCAAATTCAGATTTCTTTAGCTTAATGATACCACAAAATTTAAGTATAATTTATATACATTTTTCTCCTTACTTCCAAAATTATATAATATTGTTAGAAAATTTACAAGATTATTTTGTTTTTGTATAGGGGTACGTTCCCGAATTAAACGTGGATCAAATTACCGGCACTTGTAAATTTCAAAGTCGCGCTTTTCTGTTTAGCGAGAACTTTATGAAACGCGACCTTTGGTTCCCGAGAGGTTTTTTATTTTATGATTTTATTTAGGTTGAACACCTGTACCAGCAAGGGGTGTTCGTAAAAAAAAAAGAAAAAAAAAATGCACTAGACACGTTTATTTTTTAACATTCACTGTTTAATTTTTATGTTTCTAAACTTACCTTTTTATTTATTTATTTCCTTTTATGGTCCTTTTTAATTCTTCGTCCTTTTTATTTGTCCTTTTTTATTTTATCTTTATTTATTTTATCCACTTTTCTTTTGTTCGTTTTTATTTTATATGGGCGCCCTTTAACACACTTCACACACTTTGTCTTTTATTGTTTTTACGAATTTTATTTTAAGTTAAAAAAAAAAACCACGAATTTTACGAATTAAATTTTTAAAATTTAATTTCTCTATTTTTTTTTTACACCCCGATTTGAAATTTGAAATTTTAAATTTTCGAACTTCTAAAATTTTTTAAAAAACAAAAAAAAAGGAATCGCACCGCACGAATGACTTTAACACACGTCTAACTAGGTCAATGTCTACCGTCAGAAAAAAGGAAAAAATGATGGCCGACCACCCACGTTTTTCAAGATCACTCAAGATCATGGTGTGCGAATCGATATTCGAAAATTTGTTTAATCGATCGCACACGATGGATTCGTTCGATAATCTTGAAAAACGTTACAGACGGGGTGGCGCCATCTGTTAGCAATTTTGCAACATTGCCCCCCCGTTAAAAGCTCGAAGTTCCAACCGAGCTTAATGCATCAGCGGGACTATAGGGTGTGAGGTTGCTGATAAGGCGGTAAGCTGGCGGATCATAGATAGGCAGGAGCCAGTCGATCGCGGTGAACAACGCTCGTACGGCGAGAATCCTGGTGTCTGATACGGTATACGACATCAGAAATATACTCTATAATCCTGTAAGGGCCATCCCAGTCTCTTTGCAGCTTAGGACAACGACCTTTCCTTCGCTTGGGATTATACAACCAGACCAAGTCGCCAGGTTTGAAAGGGTTGGCCTTGGCAGAGAGATCGTAACGATCTTTCATCGCGCGGCTCGCTTCAGAAAGCTGCCTACGATTGAAGTCGTGGACGGAGGCCAGCCGGTCTTGCAGGGTCTGCATGTACTCAGGGACTGTAGTGGGGTGACGGTCCGGAGGTTCGCCAGTCAACAACTCCGCAGGCAAACGGAGTTCGCGGCCGAGATTCAACAGGGCAGGGGTGTTCTTAGTGGACTTCTGGACAGAAGAACGGTAGGACAACAAAAGGAAGGGAAGGTAACTGTCCCAGTCCCCTTGGTGTTCCGACACGAACTTCGCCAGATAGTCAAGAATCGTCCTGTTGAATCTCTCCACAAGTCCGTCACTCTGTGGGTGTAACGGAGTTGTGCGTGTTTTCTCGATTCGGAACCGTTTCAACACTTCCGTGAACACCTCGGACTCAAAATTGCGCCCTTGGTCGGAGTGTAACTGTCGGCACAGTCCGAATCGAGAGAACACATTGGCTATCAATGCATCCGCCACCGATTCAGCGGTCTGGTCTTTAAGAGGAATCGCCTCTGGGCACTTGGTAAAGTAATCGACCATCACCAAAATGTATTTGTGGCCGTGGTGCGATTCAGGCAGTGGTCCCAAAATGTCGACAGCTATTCGCTCGAAAGGTGCACCAGAATTTCGAATTTGCAATGGTGCCCTTTTCCGGGGGACAGGACCTTTTCTTTGTTGACAAATTTGGCAACGAAGACAATAGTTACGGACGTCGGCTGAAAGTCCCACCCAGTAATAGCGCTGGGAAATTTTTGCCAACGTCTTATCAACACCCAAATGTCCACCGGCAGGGCAATCGTGCATTTGTCGCAACAATTCGGACTGCAGACATTTGGGGGCCAGAACCTGAAGGCAAGAGGGGGTACCAACGCGTCGGCGACAGGCAATTCCATCTTCCAAGGAGAGGGAAGAGAACATGGACCAGTACGCCTTTAGGTCAGGATGATCCGCACTAATCGAATCTAAAGGAGGTCGTTCACCTTGTTCCAACCATCGTCGTACCACACTTAATAAAGGGTCGTTTCCCTGAAGCTCTTGGATATCTACACCATGTATGGTGGAAAGGCGGACTACCAGAGTGTTCCTTTCATCGAGCCTACTACAGTAAGAACACGACGTGGCCTCGCATGGCCTTCTGGACAGACCATCGGCATTTCCATGGAGTTTGCCGGCACAGTGTTGGATTTCGAAATCAAACTCCTGTAGTCTTTCAATCCAACGTGCAATTTGACCTTCTGGTTCGCGAAAACTCATCAACCAGCGCAGTGTCGCATGGTCGATGCGAAGAAGAAAATGGCGTCCCAGAAGGTAAGGCTGGAAATGGGCGATAGCTTTAACAACTGCCAGAAGTTCCTTACGAGTGACGCAGTAATTTCTTTCTGGTCGACTCAGGGTCTTACTGTAGTATTCGATCACTCTTTCTTGGCCATCCTGGAGCTGTGACAGGATCGCTCCCCAAGCGTATTGGCTTGCGTCAGTGTCCAAAATAAACATGCCATCTTCAGAAGGTTGAGCGAGTATAGGCGCGGAGGTCAACTTGTCCTTTAACGCTTGAAAAGCAGCTTGACAGGCCTCTGACCACTTAAATGTGGCACCTTTCTCTGTCAAACTGGTTAATGGTTTTGCTATGGAAGAAAAGTTGAAAACAAAGCGCCTATAGTACACGCACAGGCCCAGAAAAGATTGAACGTCCCTTTTACTGGCGGGAAGAGGCCAGTTCCTGACAGCTTCGATTTTTTCTGGATCAGTAGCTAAACCCTGTTCTGAAATGACATGTCCCAAGAATTTGACTTCTCGGCGACAAAGGTGACACTTCTTAGGCGACAACTTCAAACCAGCTTGTTTTAGCCGTTGGAACACGACGCTTAGGTTGACCAGGAGACCTTCGAAGGACTCGGAATGAACGAGTAGATCATCCAGATAACCCAGGGTGACTGTGTAAGGGATGTCATGAAGGACAAGCTCCATGAGCCGCTGAAAAGTGGCAGGAGCATTGGTCAATCCAAAAGGCATGACATTGAATTCGTACAGTCCCGAACCAATACTAAAGGCGGTCTTTTCTTTGTCCGAAGGGTGCATTTCCACTTGGAAATAGCCAGACAAGAGATCAAGGGAGGCGAACCACTTAGATTTACCTAAGGCTTCTAAAGTCATATCGATCCTAGGTAAAGGGTAGGAATCCTTTTTAGTGACTTCATTTAGCCGCCGGTAATCAACACAAAACCGCAAGGAGCCATCTTTCTTTTTTACAAGAACAACAGGGGAGCTCCAAGGGCTAGTGGAAGGCTGAATAAGACCTTGATCTTTCATTTCAGACACCATTTGTTGCGCTTCATTGCGCCTAGAAAAAGGGATGCGTCTAGGGGGTTGTTTTATAGGTTTGGCGAAACCGGTATCGATTTGGTGTTTTAGGATGGATGTTCTTCCCAAATCGTCCTTAGACAGGGAGAAAACGAACTGATACTCAATCAGCAACCTTTTCAGTGAAGCTTTTTGAGATATCGACAAACCTTCACTGCTAGATTCGAAAAGGTCCTCTAGTTCCTTGGGGAGCTCATTCACCATTGTTCGCGCTTGATGACAGGGAAGGACCATTGGGCCTGTCTCAGCTTGGGCAATGGGAACGTCCCTCGGAACGATCACTGTCTCTGGGGTCAGGTTGCAAATTGTGGCTAACACCCTCTCATCAGACACTCTGGTCAGGGTCGGAAGCATGCTTAGCTGCTTAGGAAGGGAGCAAGAGGCTGAGAGGCAAACATCTGTACCAGAGGCGAGAGAAATGTGAAGAGGTGTGACCACGTCTTGAAAAGGAGGCAACTCAAGTGTAGACAGAGTACACAAAGGGAACAGTTCAGGGCTCGACAGAGGAACCAGTTCTTCACCTATGTATAACAAATTCCTTTCTAAATCTAAAACGCAGCGGTTGTTTTTTAAGAAATCCATCCCAAGGATACAGTCGTCGAATATTTCGGCTACAAAGGCAGGGTGTTCAATAAGAAAATTTCCAGCCGAAATTCGGATCAAAACCTTTCCTTTAACGGGCAGAGTTTCGCCAGTGACGCTTTGGATACAGGCGGAAGAAGGTTGAATTCTCGCCATACAAGAGTTATCACGCAATATTCGGAGTTGAACAATTGTTCGCGTGGTTCCCGTATCTACTATCATCCTGCAAGGGGTGTCATTGACCGAACCGGAGATATGCAGGTTAGGGCCGGTGGTCATGACGGTAATAGGGATGATGAGTGGGCCTAATTCCTCCACTGACTCCTGCCCAATGAGGTCAGTGGACTTCAGTTTGACGGTGTTGCGTTCTCTTTAACAGAGGCGCTTGGTGGACTAGTTCCACAGGCAGCTGACGTTGGTGGACTCGAGGCAGTGGCAGGGGGCTTCGTTGGAGTCGTCGCAGCGATAGAGGCCTTCGGTGCACAGCCTTTGATAGACGTGGCGCGTACGAAGGGAGTCCCGGAAGGTGCGGCGGTTTGATTTATTGCATTAGCGGAAGGCGAAGTGCGCGGCGGACTTTTTCGCGGTGTCGATAGTTCACGTCGTACGTTCACGGCTCGGGGCGAACGATCCGTGTCTACGATTTGAAACGAAACGACGTCGCCATCGCGTAAAACACGTCGTTCATTCCCGGACGTACGGAAATACCCGCGAAGGACGAACACTTCCTGTCCATTGTCCCGACGCTTTATAAAACCGTAGCCCTTTTTACGGTGAAAGAATTTAATCGTCCCGATTTTCCGATCCTTATGTTCGTCGGCAGGAGGCTTCGGCGAAAATTTCGCAGGTCTACGCGTTGGAGCTTGTGTTAAAGCGTCGCCATGCTTGTGCTCCTTCAAGCAAGGCGGTTGGCTTTTCCCGACGGCTGTTGTTTTTTATCGTGCGAATCTCTTTCGCGTTCACGTACGGTGGCTTGATAGACGCGTGCACCTCTACGTCCGCTTCGCGTGGCGTCGCGACTGGCTTCCAACCGGATCGCCAAGGCCAGGGCGATTTCAACGCTCGAAGGGGCGGCATCGCGGACGAGTTGTTGAACGTCAAAGTCTAAGAGGCCGTCGATAAATTGACCTAACGCTATACGGTCACGCGCTGATTCGGGGCAGTCCGGAAATGCTAAATTGACTAAGCGCTGTACGTCAGTCGCGAAATCCGCTAGGGTTTCTTTGTCGCGCTGTACCCGGCCACGAAGCTGTGAATGCACCACAGACTGGTGGTACTGTAGGCTGAAACGGCGTTTGAAGGCGCGATCCAACAAACCAAAGTCATCTTGCGTTGAACCGGGTAGCGTTTCGAAAAAGGTCAGGGCCGTACCTCTTAAGTAGGGTGCTAAAAACACGGCTTGAAATTCATGCGGCCATCCGTTGGCTCTGGCGACGGTTAAGAAATGGCGTTTATACGCGGACCACGGTTCTTTAATACGCGGTATTGAAAGCGGGATCGCATTATTCGTAGCGATGCTGCGGTGCGTTGACGAAGGCAGACCGGTAAACGTTACTGTGTTCACACGCGGGGCACAGGTAGATGGCGGTGGAATATTAGAAAGGCGCGGTGAGGCAGGTAAAAGGGTCGTCGCGTTGTGGCCCGGAGTAATCGGACTCGCGTCGGGGTCACTTACCGGTGCGAATGGCTCATAAGGGGCAGACGGGGCAGTACCGAAGGCATCCTGGCGGATAGGGTTACTCCCAAAGGGTCTTACCGGGTGGAATTGGTCACACTCGCCAAAGAGTCCGGAGTTTGGCATTCAACTTGAGGCCGATCAACCGGAACAGAAGGCGCCGAAAAGTTAAATTGGTTAATTAAACTTGAAAAATTACGGCGGTCTTGTTCGTAAGAAGAGGCGACAGGACAATTAAGAGACGGTGGCACAAAATGCTCCGCCGAGGAACGGGGTTGCTCCCTAGTTGTTATTAGCAACTCCATGAAAGTTTTCATGGTGGAAGTTAACTCCGTAATCATCCCTGCCTGCACACCCATTGGTGTTGTGATGTTCGTCAACACTTCCTTTAAATCACCATGAGAAGAGGTTGGGGACAGAGGACGAACAGGGGAGGCATGGCCACTCAAATTGTTTTCTTCGTGGTTGGACATTATGCAAAAATAACGAGAGCGACTCACTTTTATTTGAAAATTAAAAAATAAATAAACAGGGCAAAAGCAAAAATCACTACCAGAAGCAAAAATCGTTTTAAACGTGAAAGTTTTCACTGCGCGTGATCTAAGTTCTATTACGAGAACTGAACGTACCCCACACCTGACACCAATGTTAGAAAATTTACAAGATTATTTTGTTTTTGTATAGGGGTACGTTCCCGAATTAAACGTGGATCAAATTACCGTCACTTGTAAATTTCAAAGTCGCGCTTTTCTGTTTAGCGAGAACTTTATGAAACGCGACCTTTGGTTCCCGAGAGGTTTTTTATTTTATGATATTATTTAGGTTGAACACCTGTACCAGCAAGGGGTGTTCGTAAAAAATAAAAATAAAAAATGCACTAGACACGTTTATTTTTTAACATTCACTGTTTAATTTTTATGTTTCTAAACTTACCTTTTTATTTATTTATTTCCTTTTATGGTCCTTTTTAATTCTTCGTCCTTTTTATTTGTCCTTTTTTATTTTATCTTTATTTATTTTATCCACTTTTCTTTTGTTCGTTTTTATTTTATATGGGCGCCCTTTAACACACTTCACACACTTTGTCTTTTATTGTTTTTACGAATTTTATTTTAAGTTAAAAAAAAAACCACGAATTTTACGAATTAAATTTTTAAAATTTAATTTCTCTATTTTTTTTTACACCCCGATTTGAAATTTTAAATTTTCGAACTTCTAAAATTTTTTAAAAAACAAAAAAAAGGAATCGCACCGCACGAATGACTTTAACACACGTCTAACTAGGTCAATGTCTACCGTCAGAAAAAAGGAAAAAATGATGGCCGACCACCCACGTTTTTCAAGATCACTCAAGATCATGGTGTGCGAATCGATATTCGAAAATTTGTTTAATCGATCGCACACGATGGATTCGTTCGATAATCTTGAAAAACGTTACAGACGGGGTGGCGCCATCTGTTAGCAATTTTGCAACAATATACTTCAATAATAATTGTTACATAAGCTTTCAAAATAAATGTTTTGCAAAATTTCTTCATTTTACTTATTCTATTACATTCTTATCAAGTAATAATTTCTTACAGTTAATTGCTTACAGTTATTATTTTCATTTCAGTAATTTTACAATTTACATTTCATTATTTCATTTTTAGCTTATTTTTCATTTTCTGTCTGTGACTGTTTATTAATATCAATCCAAGGTCTTAATCTTTTTGTAGAGTATACACCTCTAAATGGCTTATTAGTAATTTGAAACCCTGGAACATCAGCTACTATATATCTATCGTTACCTAAACTCTTGAGAATTTTATATGGACCTCTATACTTTGGTATGAGCTTCTTCTTAACACCTTGGGAAGTTTCTACATTCGTAACCAAAACTAGATCACCATTCATATACTTTTTTGCTTCTTTACTTTTCTTACTTAAATATACTTCATTAGATTTCTGAACCTTTTCAATCTGTACCTTTGCCTTTTCTCTTTATTCTTTCATATCTTTACGTTCTGATTTTTGCAAACATTCATCTAAAGGATTTGTCTCTATACTCCTTTGATTTACTCCAAACAATAACTTTGCAGGTGTAGTATCAATACTTCTATTATAAGTATTATTATGAGTAAACTCTACCTTATCTAAAACTGTATCCCAATAAATTTTCTTTTCATCATCTACCAACTTACTCAACATGGGTGTTAAATCTCTATTGAAACGTTCTATCTGTCCATTAGACTCAGGTGAACCAGATGCTACCATTACATGTTGTACGCCAGCCATCTGCGTAAATCTACTGAACTGACTTGAACTAAAAGCAGTACCTCTATCTGAAATTATTCTGGTTGGTTTACTATACATTCTAAAATACTTTTTCAAACAATTTATTGTTTCTATTGAGGTAGTTAATTTACATGGGAAAAGTTTCACAAACTTGGTAAACCCATCAATTATTGCTAATACGTGCTTATTTTTCCTAGGAGTCATACTTAATGGTCCATAATGATCAATATGAATCGTAGAAAAAGGTAACTCACCTTTATCTATTGAATGTAATTTACCACTAGTTTTGTCAACATTACTATTATATACCTCCGCGACACATGATTATAGGCAGGCCGTAATTTCCAGATATTTAAAAAACTAAAACATTCTAAGAACAGGCATGTTGATTGTATTGAATAATAGGGAATTCCTAATTACGGTTGAAATTTTTAAGTGCATCTGATGCGTCATACGATTTTTATGGATTTTTACCTGAAATTTAGTATAAAAAGGTGCGACACTTGAATATAGGCAGCCCTTTTTTTTATTGTTTATGTGTATACTGTGAGGGATTATTGACACAAGTGTGTAAGGGATTATAATAAAAATATATTTTTTTAATTATTTATTTATTTTAATAATGTGTATTGCCACCATTTTGGCGTATAATTTCAAAAACTCTATTTGGAATAGAATTATACAAATTTCTTATCATTTCTATTGGCATTTCATTCCAAGCAGTTATTATTGTTGTCTTTAAATTTTCTATGCTTGTATCCCGGATCCATAAATTTTTCTGGTAAGCCATCCCCATACATTTTCTATAATATTTAGGTCAGGTGATAAGGAAGGCCAGTCTAAAACCGTTACATTTTCTTGCTCGAACCACCGTCTAACTGCTCCAGCTGTGTGAATAGCCGCATGATCATGTTGAAAAATCCATTCTTGACCTGCCATTTTTTCGATCATTCTTGGTTTGGCATTATTTAATAAATCTATATAGCCTTCTGCTGTTTGTCGTCCGTCAATAAAAGAAAGTGCTATGGGCCCATTGTAAGAAATAGCGCCCCAAATCATAACTCCCCCTTCTCGGCTATGACGACGTGATAAAAAACGTTCTTCTTTTCTTAAATCATGAAAATAGAACGCATATCCATCTGGTCCATCTAAAGTGAAGCGTTTTTCGTCAGTAAAAACTACTTGTTTCCATTCGTCGTTCCACATCATGTGTTCTCGCACGAAATCAAGTCTGATTTTTTTGTGTCTGGCGGTTAATGGCGGCTTTTTTTTTAGGCGACGACGTTGTAAAGTTGGAGCATGTTTTAATATGCGCTGTACAGTACGCAAACTAGCTGTTGTCCCGCTTTCTTCCTTAATTTGTCTTGCCGTGTGCGAGGAATTCGAGGCAATTCTTAAAATTCTTCGCCTCTCAGCTGCCGTTGTTGCTCTTCTTGTTCTGCCTTTTTGGTTTTTACCGTAATTCTCAGGATCCTTAAGGAATCCGTCAACTACACCGGCACTCCTATTGATCCTCCTTGCAATTGTTCTATTTGAATATCCCTCTTCTTTTAGTGCTTTAATTTTTCCAATTTCTTCAACAGTTAATTTTTTTCCACGACCCATATTTGATATATTAACTATTTTTTGTACTTTTATCACAATATCATCAAAAATATTTAAAAACCAAATGGATAATTTCACAGTAAATGCAAAAAACTACTAGTGCCTATATTCATGTGTCGCACCTTTTTATACTAAATTTCAGGTAAAAATCCATAAAAATCGTATGATGCATCAGATGCACTTAAAAATTTCAACCGTAATTAGGAATTCCCTATTATTCAATACAATCAACATGCCTATTCTTAGAATGTTTTAGTTTTTTAAATATCTGGAAATTACGGCCTGCCTATAATCATGTGTCGCGGAGTTATGATACACTTTGGACAATTCTTGATATAATTTTTAACTGCATTTTCCATTTCAGGGAACCAATAAGATCGTCGTATAATTTCCAAAACCTTTTTGACACCAACGTGACTATGCTTATCATGAGCATCTCTTAAAATATGCGTAATCATTGCATTTGGAACATAAAATAAAAGCTTATTCTTATTTACTTTACGATAAATTAACCCTTCTCTCAATTCATACAAATGACTTTGTTTTTTTTCCAATTCACTCTTCAACTTTTGTATTATCACATCTTCATTCTGACAAATAGCCAAATTTAGCTCTAATGAATTTTCAGATAAAACTAAAATATTAAGAGATCTACTCAGACTGTCCACATGCTTCATTCTTACGCTTGGTCTATGTTCAATAATGTAATCATAATTTTCCAACTCCATTAACAAATTGTTTATTCATAGTCATTGCTAGAGCATTACAATCGGTTACTACTTTAAAACGAATACCATAAAGATAAATTCTAAATCTGCGTAACGCATAGACGATTGCTAAGGTCTCTAACTCAAAACTGTGATAACGTGACTCCACTTCAGTCGTTCTTTTTGAATAATAAAAAATTGGATGCCATTTACCATCTGACTTTCTTTGCATTAAAACTGAACCAAATCCTAAAGCACTTGCATCACAATGTAATTCTGTGTCGTCCTTTGACGAATATACAGCTAACACTGGGGCACTAATCAACTTTTGCTTCAACTCATTAAAAGCAGCAAATTCTTTCTCACCAAAGTGAAATGGTACATCTTGACGAGTTAAATTAGTTAAAGGAGCAGCAATAATAGCAAATTTATCGGTAAACTTTCTTAAATATGAACAAACTCCTATGAACCCTTTTAACTCTCTTAACATTTTTTGGCACACTGAATTCTTTAACAGCAGCTAACTTATCTTCATTTGGTCTAATTCCATTTTTATTTATACAATACAATAACCCAAATATTGAATGTCTTCTTGCATGAATCTACATTTATCTAATCGGAGTTCTAAATGATTTTCGCGAATAATTGTTAAAACTTCTTCTAAGGTTTTTAAATGTTCTGAAGCAGATTCTGAAGCGATTAATATATCGTCGATATAGACTTGGAGTTTTTTCTCATATATCATTGGTTGGAATAATTTTTGTATGTATCTCTGAAATTCTCTAGGAGAGTTTTTCAACCCGAAAGGCATTTTCATAAATTCGAACTGACCATGAGGCGTTACGAAACTGGTGAACTTAATCGAATCTTCTTTCATTTTAACATGGAAGAAACCATTTTTCAAATCTAAAATAGAAAAGTATTTTTTATTATAGAGTTGTTCAATTAAATCTTCAATTACCGGTATCGGATAATTTTCACTCTGTGTATTCTTATTCAATACCCTGTAATCACAACACATTCTAATTTCTTTACCATTTTTTTTCTTAACTAGAACTATAGGTGAGGAATATTGAGAGTTGCTATGTCTAATTATTCCTTTTTCCAAATAACCATCAATTATTTCACCAACCTTATCTTTTTCATATTCGGATAATCTTCTAGGTGAACAATTAAATACCTTATTTGGATCATTTAATCTAATTTCCATTTCATGAGTTACAAGTGGGTACTCTGGTTTCTTTTTACCAATATAATTTTCTAACACTAATTCTTTAACTTTTTTCTGCATAGATAAATTAAGACCTGAACCAACATTAATATCAGGCTCACTTCCTTGTTCATTTATAGTGTTTATATTTAACAGTTCTGAATTAAAATTTTCATTTACATTTTCACTTAATTCAATTTCTAATTTAGCTTGAGTAATCTTAAGAAAATCTATTCCTAACAAAGCAATTGAATTCATGGTATTATTTGGTACAGCCATAAATCTCATATTATATTCAATATCATCAATACAAACATTTAATGCACATTCTCCTAAAATAATTAGTTTAGAATTATTTATACCACAATAACTATATTTGTTTATATTAATTGGTACAATACAAGAAGCTGGTATATAATGAACTTCCACTAAACTGACTGGACTACCAGTATCTATTTGTGCATTTATATTTATTTGAAATTTACAAAATTTATTATTTATTTTCAGAATAACTTTTTGATTTAAATCTTTAATTAACAATTTATTTCTTTTAATATAATTCTTACATATATCTTCAGTTTTATTACTACTTACATGTTTTATTTGTTTTTCTGGACAGTTTTTTAAAATGTGATCAGTCTTACCACACTGGAAACAGGAACCGGCAGGACGCTTAGCTTTGTTACACTTGGTTGCCACATGGCCTTCAGCACCGCAATTATAACATTTGATAGCCTTTTTTAAAACATGACTTTGTATATTGTCTTTAGGAGATTTATGCTCATTTGATACTTGAAGTCGCACTTTCTTTTCATGGTTCATGTTTACACTCATATTTTTTCAGTTTTAATAATAATTCGGAAATTGTTTTTAAATCTTGTAACCTCAGATTTAATTTTAAACCATATTCGTTTAAACCGTTTATGATATAATTTATTATCAGCTGTTCATTTATATCAGCTCTTGATTCTTCTTCCAATGATTCGTTATTTCTTTTTTTTCTATTTGATTATTTGTGATGAATTTCACTTTTATCTTCTACCACAGGAAAAGCTTTCAACAATTCATTCTTAAATTCATTCCATATTCGAAATGTCACATTACTATCTAACCATAATTTAACCGCACCAGTGGTTCTCACACTTGCATAATGAATTGTGGTTAAATCTTTCCACATGTATATATTTTTTAGTTCTTCTAATTTTTTCAGCCATTTCATTGGAGTTAATGATCGTTCATCTGATACATTTAAAATTGGAATGAGTTCATTCATTTCATGAGTTTGTAATAGTTTCTCTGTACTAACATGAGAAACAGCATTATCATTTGAATTCAATCTGAGCATTAGTTGTCTCTCTCGGTTCAGTAATTCACGTTCTTGTTTCATCAAATTCCTTTCGTATTTCATTAGTTCTCTTTCTTTTTCTATCTGTGTGTTTGTTCTATTAGCATCATCACTATCATCACTAACACTTGAATGTACGTCATGTGCAACAGAATTAGCATCATCATCTTCACAATGTTCATCAACAACATGGCGGCCGTCGACGTCACGAAGCCGCTTCACTAATTCTATTTTTTTTCCACTAGTTGACAATCCTTTTGATTTCAACTCAGAAACTAATTCCTTTTTTGTTAATTTTTTATACTTACAGAAATCCATATTTATTTATATGACTACCAAAATCCTCGGCAAATGCGAAATGATTGAACATCCAGCACCGTAACCTAGTTTATCCTTCTGTTTTATCTCCAACAGTTCATCCAATTGAAAAATTATTTCTAATTTATTTATTATTTTAGTCAAATCCCACTTCTGATAAAATTGTAGGGCGTTTTGGATTAAAAATAATAAACAAATCAAACACATTACCAATATTACATTTATATCAAATTTAAATTTAATATCTCCCACTTTACAAAAATTCATTATTACCGCTCTCTACGATAGTTTTTCCTCTACTGTCTCAATTCACAATTTTTTTGTTCTTTTTCTCACAAATTCCGACACTACAATAGGATCGTTAATTTCCTCGTGGTAAGATGAAAATATCTGATGAGGCACGTGCAATTAAAATTGCAAATTTTATGCAAAATATTTTCACTTTTTGGAAATAAATTTATTATTTCCAATATCTTCAATTAATTTTTTAGCAAAATTTATAATATTTATTTTTAAAAAAATTGCACTATGTAATAATTTTAGAAAAAGGTGTGGTGCGTACTATGTGTGATATGTAACCTTGTATGTAATGTGTGTGATATGTAACCGTGTATGCAATGTGTATGATATGATATGTGTAATATGTGGAAAATGCACGTGTGTACTATATTATGTGATATGTGTAATTTTGAATTGTATATGTAAAAAAAATAGAAAACATGCACGTGATATGTGTAATATGTATGATGTGCACTAGGTTAATTTTCACTTTCACACGTGTTCACTGTACTTAAAAAAAAATTTTTTTTTTTTTTTTTTTTAATTTTTCACGATCACTTGTATCACAGAATTGTTTTAATTAATCAATTTTTGTTTTTTAAATTTTTTATTATTTTTTTTTTCAAAATGCACTTGAAATAATTTTTTTTAATTTTTTTGAAAAAATTTTAATTTTGTCCGTCGTCGGGGTCACCATTTGTTGCACAAAAGAAGAAAATCACAATATTTTAATATTTTACTGAATGTAGTTTTATTATTGATGAGAGCTTAACCACTGATAGCTTACTAATGATAAAACTTAATTACTAATTACATTAAGTAGTATAATAATAAGTGGTAGCGGTACTCATTGCATTAGTCAAGAATATTTCTAATCTCTTGTTATATAAAAGAGAGATTGAGATGATGTTGATTATATGTATATGTCACATTGGGTGTTATCCTGTTGTTCAACGTAAAAAATGCGTTGATATTTATTTGGAAGATGCATTTGTTGAGAATTCTGGTGGTGGTGGTCTCTTTGGCACATTAGGGTGTGGTCTAGGACGATTTTGATAATTCACAGCGCGAGAGTATAAGGAATGGTCTATGTCGATCGGTTAAGGTTTTTGCGTAGGCTTTGGAGGTAAAGGCTTTTGATTACCTTGATGTTGCCGTTGATAATTCTGTTTTTGATATTGCTGTGGAGGTGGTCTAACTGGGTCATGATAAAGCTCAGGATAAAAAGGTCTTCTAGGTGCCTGTAATGCCTGATGCAAAGTAGAATTGGTGGAGACTGAGACCTGTATCTATGATTTGATGAGTGACTATGATGAGCGTACTGAACACGGAAATCTACATTTTGCAATTTCAAGCATAAATGTAAAGCTTGAGGGAGGTCTGCTTGTTCTTTAATGCTCAAATGCTCAATAATAATGCTAAAAAAAAACAAAATTTATATTTATTGATCTGCACTGTTTTATTTCTGACTCAAGACTAAAAATTAGAATTTTTACAATATTAATTATTACAAAAAATCTTATAATCTATAATTGTACAATATTGTAACATTACTATTTGAATTCTACAGGTAGACATTAGGTCAGCGATTTCATTAACGTATGTTTACCGCGAAGAAAGTCACGTTGCAATAACATTTGACACATACCAGGTATATGTGGGAGAAAATATTTTATTTTCTAAGAATTTCGAAAAATGTGTCAGCTTGTATAAGACCCATAAATTTTTTTTTTTTGGTTTTTAATGAATATTTTGGGTTAAAATTAAATTAATAAGTAAAAGAAGTTGATGAATGTTTGAAATAATTACTTTATTTAATATTTCGTATTTTTTCCATTAGACCTTATTACCTCAATAATTCTATTTGGAATTGACTTGCATAAATTTTGTATAAGAGCGATGGGCAGTCTTTGCCAAACAATTTTTATTTCGTTTTCCAAATTGTTTATGTTGCTAAATTGCCTCCCGTTCTTGTACAATTCCCTAAAAAGCCATCCCCATAAATTTTCAATTATATTCAAATCAGGAGAACGAGAAGGCCAATCTAAAACCTGAACATTCTCCGATTCAAACCAATTTTTCACCACTTGTCCGGTATGAATAGCTGCGTTATCATGTTGGAAAATCCAATATTTACTTCCAAAAACTTCTTCTATTTCAGCTGCGGCTCGTTGTAATAACTGGACGTAGTGTACACTTGTTTGTTTACCGCGCAATATTTTAAGGTCTATTTGTCCATGGTATGATATAGCTCCCCATATCATTAGTCCTTTTTCCTTACTATGTCGACGGGCCAAATACTTTTGTTCTTTCCTTAAATCATGAAAGTAGTATAATATGTCTAATGTAGTATAAATGTCAAATATTTAAAGGATTAAAAAGGATATTAATCCTTAATGATTTTTATAACCATGCATTTAGGGAAAATCTACGAATCATAAGCTTTCGATTGGTATGTATAAAGTGATATTTTATTGTTTATTTTTATCGTATGAACGAGTAGGACAACAAAGGACTTTTGCTTTTTGTAAGGATATCGGTAATCGTATCTTTGAAATTCGCACCTCAAAATCTTTCTTTTTTCATGCTTTCTCGATTAAAAAAAAAACTCACGTTTCAAAAATGCGTTTTCACCAAGCTCCTATACTGTAATGCAACCAGGTTTTCTTTAATTGAATTTATTTTCTTGTTAAGTGATTCAATTGTTTTTTCAAGAACTTTCTTTTGTAAAACAAGTCTATGATATTTGAGCCGCTCAGTGCACACATCGATTAACTCCATAAAACGAAAAGTTGAGAAACGCGATGATGTAATGTATATTGTTTTTAAAAATTCCTCTAATATGAATTCAAATATATAATGTAGAATGTATAATTGCAGATATAGCTTTCATCTAACGGTATATAAAATTAATAAGAAAGAATAGCCAACAAACAATCGTCAGTAATGTCACAGTTTTTATGTGACTGATGGAGTTAATCGATTTGGCAACTGAAAAAAGTAATAAAGTTAAATTTAATCTTTTCATTTTTAAGTTAATAAAGGCTGATCTATATTTTTCAAACTTTGCGGTCTACCCACTAAAGATTTTCTTATATTAATGGCTTGAAATTCTGTATCTTCATTATAGTCACCTTTGAATTGTATGAGATAGGGTTTGGACCTTTCTAACTTTATCCAGCGTATTTTAAACCAATTTACTGGAAACCCTGTGACGGTTACTTTTCTGTTAATGATAGACTGTTCTAAAGGTTTTGTTGACAAAAAATCTTGGTGAGTCTTTTGGATTAGATGAAACGGCACTTACCTTTTACATGTTTTGATTATATGGTACCAATCATCTGGTGAAAAAATGTTTTGATTTTTTTTCGCACATGACTCAATAATGGCAAAATCTGAGTCATTGGGCAAATAGCTGTGTCCACTTACCAAAAATTTCATGTCAATTGATTCAGCTTTGATTTCCGTGCTTTGAACAAGTTTCAATAAACTTAAGACAGTTTTAATATTTCTGTTTTGACCGGTACACGAATCCGAATATGTTATTATTTTTTCGAAGTTTGCAGCGTAAGTCTTTGTGTACTTTTTTAGACAAGATGAAATTTCTTGAGACCCACGAGATCCTTCAGTTTCTGGCCAAACAAACATGTGGCTTATATTTTTATTGAATTCATGACATCCAAAATTATAAACATATAAATTTCGCTTATAATAAGCTACGGATGTGGTCAACTTGGGAAAGGCTAAAGCTTTTTCCAAGTCAAAAGAAAATACCAACAATTTTTCCGATGTTGCCATTCGATCGGCAGCCATTTGACTGCGAGCCCGTTCAGCCTCTTCTAAGTGATTTTCCTTTTCAATTTTTGCCATCTTAATTCCCTCAACGTCTGAAGATTGAATTTTTATTTGAAAAGCATCACAAGTTTGACACGTATCCTTTGATGGTTGTTTAAAATGTAAATTAAATTTTGTAGAGAACACATTATAGTAATATTTTTCTTTCACTGGTGCTACGTTTTCTTTTTCACATTCTGTGACGTATAGTTCATACATCTTCTTAATATTTAAGTCAGGATTTAAATATTGTCGTCTTGGATTATGAGCTCTGGTGTAGTGACTACTGTAGGCTGGAAATGACTTTATATGCTTTATAACATTTGTATCATCTATTTTATTGCTTGCAACGCGACCTTCGCGCTTATCAACCAAAGATGTAACTTGTTCTTTAGAACAACAATCGTATATCCTCCCGTCACTCACCTGATAAGTGTCTCTAAAATATTTCTTACAAACAATAATATCAAGTTCCTCTTTTCGAAAGTAATATGTAAACAAATGTGATCTTCGTTCTTTAGTTTCATTCGTAGGGCGCCTTCTTTTTATTTCGTTAACTTTGATACAAGCTCTTAAGAAAATATTTTGGTCAAGTTGACTATGTAAACTATAAAATTCTTTCATGGCAGTCTCTCTCTCATCCGAAATAATTTTTTGATTGCAATTTTGACGGCATCTGAATTGTATATCGACAAATGTTTTTGCAGGTATTAATTTTCCTCCCCTATTCCTGTATGCCAAACCTTTTATCCTGTTATGCTTTTGTAAATTTCGTATTCATTTAACAGGATTACGACTTCTTTTTCTCCCAATCAATGTGTTTGTTGGGTTTGTACTATTGCAATCCGATGAATCCGAGGAAAACGATAAATGTCTCCTTAACCCAGAATTTCTGTTGATAAATCGTATTGAAGAATCATCACTGCTTTCCTCACTCACATTATTAGTCTCACTCATATCTTGATTATAACGGTATAATACAGGGCTGTCGTTTGACATTTTTCAAAAGGAGTTTTTAGTATCAAAAATCGGAGTATTTTCAATAAAAGGGGAGTATATTTTTATAAAAGCCAAAATAAATAAATACATGCGATAAAAGTATTTTCTTTTCACTTTATACATTTATTTTCTTAGTTTTCAAATCCAGTTTTACATTGTATTAAATAAAAACAAAAAAACATAACTGATAATCAAAAAACAGAAACAAAAAAGTAGAACTTACTTTAAAAAATACATAATATTTAACAGAATTAACCTCCAACAAATTTGAAAAAATAATAATAATTATTAAAAAAATATATTTAATTAAAAAAAACAAAAACAAAAAGATTCTTAGTGGCTAATAAAAAGTAAACGGTAATTTTATATTTTAGATTTTATATTTCAATTTGAAATTAATACTTTTTCATATAGGCAGAAATAAGTCCTTGATTTGGTTCCCAGTCTTGTCCATGTTCGACGTTTGTTAAAATTTCTTTTGCACTCATAATTGAACTCACAGTTTCAATTAACAAAGAATTCCTCGTTTTGCTTTTAATTAAATTTAAAGACGAAAATGCTCTTTCTGCTGCTGCACTACTGTGTGGTAAAGACAATATGCTTTGAATAAGCTTTTCTACTTTTGGGTACATTTTTGTTCCAAGGCCATTTTTCAATTCAAATATTTTAGACCAAAATACTTCTATATTTTGTTTATATTCATTCGATAATAAATTTTTGCCACATGTAATTATATTCCGCCACTCTATGTCAATATCATCAATGTCTTGTTCGTTTGATAAATTAGGAAACAATGATACTATATGTGACAAGCTATCTACTAAATTATCAGGATTAATACCTTGAACAGCAAGTAGTACGTCGTCTTGAAAATTAAATCGAAGTTTTATTTGTCTGCATAATTCAATATAATAATTTAAACAATGTTTCTTGATTTCTATTATATCTCTGTCATCTAAATTTTTTATTACAAGTTCTGCTTTAGCCCCAATATAAACCTCTTTAATATGTTTGTGTAAAGCAGTATCTTCGTAGTTGATATTGGTGATATCTAAATTTATGTATTCTTGTTTTATAAAATTAAAAAGAATGTTCTTGTAATTACTTTGCAATGTTGGCAATAAAATATGCAAATTAAACGATTCCGACTGAAACTCTGTATTCATCTTATTTACTATTTTCAATATGTATGACAAAAATAAAAAGTAGGCTTTATTTTTGTCATTCATATTAAGGTTGATTCTGGCGGCCATATCTTGATTATTATCGAATTCTTCTGACACCATATAATATTTCAATGCTGTCCATTGCTCCAGTATTCTGGCGATGACTGCCTCCATTGATAACCATCTTGTGCCAGATAATTTCAAAATTTTATGCATTTTCACATCAAAATACTTTTGAAACTCTTGAAACTGAGTTTGCCTTTTAGAACTGTGAGCAAAAAAGCCATATATATCGCGTGCTAATTCTTCAATACTACTAGGTAACTTTTTACATGCTGCAGAAGAACAAAGATGTATGGAATGGCAAGTACATCCCAATATATAAAGATATTTGTTCTTATTTTTGAGCAATGTTTGTAGGCCATTTTTTATTCCCATCATAACTGACGCGTTGTCTGCTGCGAATCCTATCATATTTTGAAATGGAATTTCCCATTTTTCAAAAAAATTTTCAATCACTGCAAAGAGACTTCGAGCGTCACTTCCTCTTACTTGAAGCAGTGCTAGAAATCTATCCTTGACTTTATTTAAATTTGTATCAAAATATCTAACTATAAGAACGATGGATTTTTTCATTGAAATATCGGTAGTTTCATCCACAATGAGCGAAAATTTTTGATTTTTCAGGGTTTCTGTAATTAATTTTAAATTGTGCTCTGCAATGAGATGAACTGTTTCTGTGCCTTTTGTTTTGCCCGAATGTAATTCTTTCGCTATTGCGGAATCAGATGCAACTTTTTTGATAAGTTCCAAAAGTAATGGTATCAGAGTAAAAGGTAAATTTTGTTCTACAACAAACATGATTACTTTTAACTCAGCTATTTTGATTTTGGTTTTTGTTTTTATATTCTCGTCATTTTTCATGCTTGTTGGAATATGTATTTGATTTTTTAATGTTTCTTGCATTTTATTATGGGAAATTGTTTTTTGATGCCGTTCCAAATGTGCAATGTTGTTAGACAATGATTTTACACAAATTTTACAAAAAGGCTTACCATTTTTTTCATCAATCCAAGAAAATTTTTCTTTCCAATTTACTCTAAATTTTTGTATTTTACAGACCTTGTTTTCATTCGTGTTTTGGTTTTGAAGTACATTATTTTGTTGTGCATTAACATCACTTAACTGGGTTGAATACTCATCATTTTGTATAACGTTTTGAGCATCATGTTCAATATCGTCCACACTAACTGATGAGGTAAGACGAGCACGTTTAATCAAAAATCTAAATAATTCAAATATAACAATTTATTATTTACACTAGAAAACTTTTATTGCGTGTTCAATGATTTCACTCACTTGTCCATAAGCTACAGTATTTCAATTTAATATGTTTTTACTTTTTCATTAAATTTTGATAAATTGTACAAATTAATTTTTACCGACAAAATTCATAATTTTCGATAATGAAATTAACCTTAATGAAGCCATAACCTTAAATCGTTATTACAATATATTTAACAAATTATTAAATTGTCAAAAAATAAAATCAAGAAATAAAAATGGAATGAATTAAAAGTAAAAGTTTAAACACAATGCAAGACAGCAGCAGCGACAGTACAGTAATAACAATAAATAAAGTTTTGTTGCTGCTGTAATTGATTTTGTACGATTGAAATAGATGGTTTCACAATACTTTAGTCATGCAATGGACTTAGACCATAAATATAAATACACAGTACAAGTAGAAAGTACAAATGAAAATGGTATGAAACAAAACGATACAAAATAGAATTTAGAAAAAAGTAAAAATGAAGTGTCTTAAACATAGATGAGTTAACTGCATAGTTTAACTCAATTCAAAGCGGAGTATATGGATGAAAGGAGGAGTACGGGAGTACAGACAGTAGAAAAGGAGTAAAAATACTCCGATCGGAGTCAAACGACAGCTCTGGTATAATATTTATTTCTTCAAAAAAAAATCTGGGAGTAATGTTGAAAAGACAAAGAAGTACACAGTAACATTCAGCGTACGAGATCACTGCTATACAAACTACCGATGCGATGCGATTTTGTTACGAATATTATTGAGAGGGAGAGAGCATCTTCGGCTGTTAAAAAACAAATAAGCAGGGCTGCCAAATTCAGTTTTCCACTTTTCACCCAATCCTGTTCAAAAAATCCCCATTTAGGTCCATATTTCCCCACACTCTACAGTGAAGTACAGGTGGTTATAAAATATACAGAATTAAAACACAAATGTTTATGTAACGAAATAATAGTTTATTTCACAAACTAAATAAATGTAAAAAACAAAAACAATTTTCAATTCGTTTCTTTCAAATAAGAATAAAAAATAAAAACTAAAAAATAATTAACAAAAAACAAAGAACAATAACAAAAATGAATAAAAATAAGAACTAATTTCATGAAAACAATTATTCTTTTAGTTTAATTTTTAAAATTCCAATTTTTTGATTTTATCATATTTAGAGATGGTTCAAAATTCAATATTCCGCCTTGGTTAATTATTGCATCCTTTGTAGTCAAAATCGATGATAAAGTATTTGTCTTCAAACTATTCCTTTCAGATGTTTTTATTCTTTTTAAATAACTAAAAATGCGCTCTACAGATGCGTTTGAAAAAGGCAAGCTCATTAAAATGTTAAAAACTTTTTTGAGATTAGGAAATAACTCTTGATTTAAACTATTTTTTAATAAAAAAACTTCTTTCCAGTACTGATTTGCTTCTAAATTGGGTGACTTTTCCACTCGTTATCTAAATCTTGTAAATTTACTTCTAAAATTGGTAATCTTTTTAAAATAGGTAATAAAGTTTTTATTTTGAAAGCTTGTGCAATTTTAGGATTAATAACTGATGTGAGATCATAGATTGTATCATTAAAATCAAATCTTTGCTTTATTTGAGTAATGACTTCGATATAAAACGATAAGCAGGACTTCTTAAATATTATAAATGTTTCCTCATCCTCACATTTTTCTTTCCAATTATTTAATGAAGATTCTGCTTGAATGCCTATGTACACATCCTTTACATCAACAAATTTGTTTTGATTTTTATGATCAATCGTTAATATATTATTCTTTTTTATTTCATCAATTTTGATGTAATTGCTACAAATATTTTTTGTAAGATTCTCAATTTCTGGTTTGATTTTATGAAACTGTGCCGTTTCTGCTTGAAACATTGTATTGAAGTTGTTCATGATCGATAATACATATGACAAAAATTCTAAATAAATGCGTGTAATTTCATCATCTAGAAAATTTGAAATATTTTTCAATTTATCATAAGATTCATGTTCTTCAAATGCTTGTAATCTGAAGTATGACTGTAACGCTGCGTATTGTTCCAATATCCTATCTACACAAGATTGTAGCGCAAGCCATCTAGTCTCTGCAGGCTTTAGAATTTTATGATTTTCAACAGCAAAAAATTCTTGAAATTCAATAAATTGTTTTTGTTTGCTGAAACTCCTACTGAAATGAGATGCAATGTCATTTAATAATCTTTCCAAATAATTTGGTAATTTCAAAGTGGCTTTGCTTGCAACCAAATGCATCATGTGGCATGAACATTTAACACAAATAATATGTGGCAAGTCTTTTTTCAATAAGGCAAATACTGAATTATGTGCTCCTACCATTACATTTGTAGTATCTGAAGAAAAGCCAATCATATTTTCTACTTTTAAATTGTTTTTTTGCAAACAGGATTTTAATGATAAATAAAGATCTGCTGCAGATGAAGATTCAGGATTTTCCATGTCTAAAAATCTTGTTCTCAAACAGTTGTTGTTGTCAACATACATCAATACAAAAGCACATTGTTTTATGGAACTCGTATCTGTCGTTTCGTCCATAATAATTGAATAAAATATAATATTTTCCTTGATTTCACAGCAAAGTTCTTGTTTTATATGGTATGCAAGAACATTGTTCATTATCGCCGTCGCTTTTGTACGACTAAAAGATAATTTTTTTGCAATATCTGAATCCTTAAATATACTGCGAATTAGAGGAACTAAACTGTCCACTAATAAAAATGGCAAATTATTTGATGCTAGAAATGCAACTAATTTTAATTCTGCTCGCCTAAAATCGTGATTAGTATTATAGTTTTTTGCTACAACTTTTTCTAAATTAACAGTCGATTTTGCACTTTTTATGTTGTTTTGGTGTTTTGTTGATTTTGAATGTTTTTGCAGATCCGATTTATGACAATTGTTGAAGATATGATTGCAAACTACACATTTTGCTACCTGCTTACCTTTAAAATCAATCTTTTGAAGCCAATTTTTAAAATTATAATCTTCAAGCCAAGTAGAGTTAAAATTTCTTTGTCTTTTACTTTTTGGTGCACTACACTGACGCTCTTCTGAATTATTTGTATTATTGTTTTCGAAGTGATCTTCGCAATTCTAAAATTATGCAACATTACATTAATTATTATTAAATAATTGAATAATAAAAATGTTACTTACAGACTTTTTGTTTAACCATTTTTCCATATTTATTGTTTAAAATTTTACTTTTCATTTTACAATCACAACAAAGAACTCTGAAAATTTGAATCATATGGATGGAGAAAATTTGCACATAACCAAATAAAAAAAATATAACTTGAATTTGACACACTGACTTTATAATTGATAAAATCATGGCTCTGTAGTCTGTACATTATTTTAGTTATTGTTTGTAAACGATTCTCGAATCGAAATCAGTACTGTTTTTATTTAGTTATCAGGGACGGGACTTTACTAGTATTGCATTTTCCGGAAATATAAATAGTCAAATTTAATTTTAAAGAAGTATATTGGCAAAATTTTATAAATTCACCCAAAATTCCCCACGAAATACATTTCCCCCAATTTATCCCCCAAAGACTTAGAATTCCCCAAAATGGGGAAAAATCCCCCACATTGGCAGCCCTGCAAATAAGCGTCGATGCACGGCCAGAACAGATACGGCGTTACTGAAACGATTTATATTAGAGTATGGAGTTAATCGAAATGGCTTCTGAAATAAATTACTTATTATTCAGTTGCCAAAAAAATTTGCCATTTAACGGTGCTAATATTTGTTATTCAGGAAAGTTATTATAAATATAAAAAGTTATGACTATACCAAGGGTTTTGACACTTAAATTTAAGATTTTTCAAAAAGTGGAGTTAATCGATGTGTGCATTGAGCGGCTCATATGTACATACCATATTATAATATACTTTTATCATAAAATTATATTCTATTTCTATTATGCAAATATATTATATGGTCTAAAAAAAAAAAACAAAAATTAAGAAAACAAAAAAAAAATGAACAATAAAATAAATAAATTAACAATTTCAACACAATAACGAAAATAGGAAATACAAAAAAAAAATACAATTTTCTTTATTTCACTGCTCTTGATCTTCTTGATCCTGATCAATTGTTACAATTGTTGCAATTGATGATGTTGGTGATTGGTTATCATCACTTTGGTTTTGGATTATCAAATTTTCCAATAATTTAAAAATTAATAGGTAGCACCAATAGTATAAATGATTTTAAAATAATATACATATAGTGCCGGATAAAATACATATGACCATTTTGCTAAATTACAATTAATACATTTTATTGTACTATAATTTTTATAACAGACATCAATAAGACGTGAAACTTGGTTAGTTTATCAATTTTAATACTTATATACATATATGAAAAGGCAGCGATTTATTGGTGAATCCTCACTTTCCCCATAACCGCCTACTTCCACCCACGCGAAGGGAGGGTGGTAATGATAGATAGCCCTTAATCCCGTTTCCATAGTAAGAGAGCGTGGTCTCAGAAGGCAGAAATGGGTTGGTGTGGGAGGTAAAAATGTGGTATAAGATATATCTATCTCTGTCTAACACATTATTTTTCCTATAAATGAAGTCGAAAATATTTGCAGGGGCTTTTAGTTAATACTATTTTATCGATAGTGATGAGTGTAGTAATGATGAATGACAATAGTGATGGATGTTGTACAATTTTTTAAAACATCTAAAATTTGCTAGACTATTGCAGATTTTTCGAAAATGTTCCAAAAAGTAAAAAAATGTTTTATAATATTTCGGAAAAATTTAAAATGTTCAAGAATGTTCCAGAACCTTCATGATCTTTCGTGAATGACATAGAATAATGAAGAATAATCAAAAATGTTAGAGAATGTTTTGTATAATTACAACATGATTTTAGTTTCAAGAATGATCTACAATGTTCCAGAATATTCAGAAATTTTAAATAATGTTTTGAATTACCACAGAGTGTACCGGAATGTTCCTGAATTTTCGAGAATGATCTAGATTGTTGTCGATTTTTCGGATTTGATTTATAATGATTGAGAATATTCCAGAACCCTCTAGAACGATATAGAATAATGAAGAATATTCAAAAATGGTACAGAATGTTTTGAATTATTACAGGATGTTCTGAAATGTTCCTGAATTTTCGAGAATGATTTAGGATGTTCTCGATTTTGCTGGAATGATTTAGAATGACAGAATGTTCCAGAAACTTTTAGATCTTTCGAGAATGATATAGAATGTTCTCGAATATTCAGAAATATTAAATCATGTCTTGAACTACTACAGAATGTACTAGAATGTTCCCGAATTTTCGTGAATGATCTAAAGTGTTCCACAATATTCAGAAATGTGACAAAATATTTTGAATTATACAGGAAGTTCTGGAATGTTCCCGACTTTTCGCTTGAGAATGTTCCAGAATCATCAAGGTTTATCGGAAATAATTTAAAATGTTCGAAAATAGCCCGAACAAGCCGAACATTCCAGCTAGTGTAGAATAAAATTATAATAGTTCATTGTAACCTTCATTTTTCAAATTTCTATTTTTCTATTCACTTGATTTATTTTCTTTATAAAACAAAAGATTATGATAAAAACTTTTAGTGGACTTATTTTTTCTGCCATTATTATTAATTTTTAAATATTTCACTTTGTTTTCTAAACACTTTTTTTAAACTTTATTTTTAACTCTGATATTTCCAATTGATAACACGCCATTTCACTTTCAAATCAGGTTAACCATGTTAACCTTGTGTGTATAAACCAAAAAAAAAAAAAATTGTCAGTTAAAAGTGTTGAGTGGAAATAGGAAAAAAACGACGTGTAATATTTACCACACACGATTGTAAGAATGTGAAGAAAACCGATAGGTAGCGTGGCGCGGCGGTTTGGGTGTAATAAAGTGTTCATGTACAGCTTACTATTGAAATTGAAATCAGTTTAAGTTAAAATTGTGAAAATAAAAAGCCAGTTGAATCCACTAATAATTAAAAAAATAAATAAATATGTATATATGTTATGTACGTATTCAAATGTATATCATTTCATTCATTTCATGCATAAGTACAAACATATATGAACTACCCGGGCAACCATTCTATAAAGTTAGCTATAACAAATTGTAAAGATTGACGTGAAGCTCTTTAAAGAAAAAATCAAGATTTTGAGCAAGATTGACATCGAACTTATTCCAGAAATTCTGCGTAAGCTGTAAATACTTTTTAGAAGGAACTTTATCGAATTTTATTTTTACATTTATTTATAAATCGTTATAGGTCCCTTTATCGTTATTATTACGATGTATGTAAAGAATACGTTATATAGCTTTAAAAATTATATAACGATATACTATATATAGATGTCTATATTGAAATTATTTAAAAATACTATATCGACCTTGAAAGTTAATTTAATTGACACGGCTACAAAAATTTATGATGAGTTCGTAATTTTGTTCTTTTTTAATTGCATTTTTACTGTTGATATTGATAAAACCAATACCTCATCTGTAAACGACTATAAATAATGAAATTATTTTTTAAAGAAAATTTTGTAATTTAAAATTTTACCTTTATGTCGGGTATGTTGAGATTCGAACCTGGGTCCCTGGGTCCTCTACATTGTAAAATCCACTCAACCCTCTACACCATTCTTCTTCATAATGTCATTAGAACTTATTGTAAATATAAGTTTCACATTTATAGATGAATAACTAATTCGTCTTTATTAGTCGATAATTTTATATATACTTCAATACAATCCTTGAAGTATCGTAAAGAAGATGTCTTGACAATTCATCCTTTTTGATTTTAGCGATGTAGTTAAAATGTATCGACGAAAAAATATAAATATAAAAAGAAAATTCGATCGACCAACAAGAGGCGCAGTAAAAAGGAAAAAAATTGTGTTCGAAAACCATATTAATGAATCAAAAAGTAATGATTCTCCTGCTAAAATAGAATACGTGAATACTAGCGCATTGGAAGATTCAGAGGTAGAAGAGTCCTCTTCGGACACAAGTTTTTCTTCAACATTTTCACTAGCTGTAGATGAAATCTCGCGTAATATTTCATCACAAAATATTCAGAATAGGACGCCACAGTTTCTTTCTGAAAACAATGTAAGCTTTTATTATTTATTGTAAAGAAGTACAAGTATTAATTTAGCTATATAAGTTTCTAAACAGTGTACATGGATAATACACAAATATAAACTAGCAGAGTGGGCAACAAATTCAAACATACCTCTTGTAGAAATTTCAAAATTGCTGAAAATTTTAATTGATGTTGGCAATCATAAAAATCTACCAAGAGATGCCGGAGATAACGAAGATCTACCGGATAACGGATTCTATATTCACTTTGGAATAAGAAACTTTCTACACCAATTTTTCAAACACAACAATATTAATTCAAAATACATTGAGTTGTCTTTTAGTGTGGATGGGACGCCAGTAACAACAAGTGGAGCTAACACATTATGGCCTATATTTGGAGCGTTACATACTCACTTCGAATTTTCAAGAGAGATTTTTGAAGTTGAATTATTTAATAGTCCCAGTAAGCCTAGTTCCTTTAATAACTTTTTGTTTGAATTTGTGGATGAATTAAGTGATTTGTTGGAAAATGGATATAGGAATGACAGTAATAGTGTGACTTACACGGTGAAAGTAAAAACCATAATAGCAGACGCTCCAGCCTTAGCTGCAATAAAATATGTTAAGTCGCATGGAGGATACTCATCTTGTACTAAATGCGAAACAAAGGGCAAATATTATCCCGCTTCCAATTCAGTAATACTATATATCCAAAAATTAACGCACCTTTACGAACTGATAAATCTTTTCGACATCGAACCTCTTTTTTGAAAGAAGACACGCATTATAACTCTGATGAGCATAGTATTCTGGAAAAGTTACCTATTGATATGGTGCAGGATTTTCCTCTAGACAAAATGCATTTAGTAGATGAAGGAGTTGTTAAAAAAATATTATTGTTGCTAACTACTAAATTTAATAAGCAAAAATTGCGTGGAAATCAAATTACAGCTATCAATAATCGGATAGAAAAATTTTCATCATTTATGCCCATGGATTTTCAAAAAAAGCCTAAATGTCTCAAATATGTATTAAAAATGAAAGCAACAGAATACAGGTAAATTCAATACTATTAAAAAACTAAAGATCAAGTAAGTTTGTTTCTATCCAAATTCCTCTTCTAGAGAATTCTTGCTCTACACTGGTCCTATAGTTTTAAAGGACATAATACCTGAAGCAACTTACAGCCATTTCTTGACGCTAAGCTTAGGAATTCGAATATTATCATCTCCTGCATATTATTTGAGATATAATACGTATTCTAAATCTTTACTACTGGCATTTGTACGGCAATTTGCCACAATATATTGTTAGAAAATTTACAAGATTATTTGTTTTTTGTATAGGGGTACGTCCCCGAAATAAACGTGGATACAAATTACCGGCACTTGTAAATTTAAATGTAACAAAAGAAGTCGCGAATTTTTTCGTTACGAATTAACGAGCAAGGGAAAAAAAACGCGACTAGCGGTTCCCGAGAGGTTTTTTTATTTTATGATTTTATTTTGGTTGAACACCTGTACAAGCAAGGGGTGTTCGTAAAAAAAGAAAAAAAAAATGCACTAAACACGTTTATTTTTTACTTTTTTATTTTCACTGTTTTCTTCAACTTACCCTTTTTTTTTACGGTCCTTTTTAATTTTTGCTCCTTTATTTTACTTTCGTCCTTTTTATTTGTCCTTTTTATTTTATCTTTATTTATTTTATTTCTTTCTTTTTTTTTTTATGGGCGCCCTTTAACACACTTCACTATTGTCTTTTGTCTTTTATTGTTTTTACGAATTTTCTTTTTTTTTTATTTATTTTTTACGGAATAAGTCAAATTACACCGCGCGAAATTTCAAGAATTAAATTTTAAAATTTAATTTGTTTATTTTTCCCGCCGAATAGAATTTTAAATTTAAAATTTTCAAAAACTTTTATTTTTTTATTTTTTACTTTTTCAAAATAAACCGCACCGCACGAACGACTTTAATCCACGTCTTACTAGGTCAAGGTCTACCTTAAGAAGAAGGAAAAAATGATGGCCGACCACCCACGTTTTTCCAGATCACTCAAGACCATGGTGTGCGAATCGATATTCGAAATTTTGTTTAATCGATCGCACACGATGGATTCGTTCGATAATCTTGAAAAACGTTACAGACTGGGTGGCGCCATCTGTTAGCAATTTTGCAACAATATGGAATTGGTAACGTGTCGTACAACGTTCATGGTTTAGTTCACATAGCAGATGATGCCAAAAGACATGGTCCCATTGAAAGTTACAGTTGCTATGCTTTTGAATCACGTATAAAAAAGCTAAAAAAAATGATACATACTCAAAATATGCCTCTTCAGCAATGTTACAACAGATGCGTTGAAAACTTGAAGTTTCAAACATCCGTACCTAAAAATTTATTAAATGAAGTTGAGTTATCACCACAGTCGAAGGATAGAAATGACTTTTTTAAGGCAAATTTTCCTGTTTTACTGTAATAGCCAATAAAAAGAGTCATAATTGCATAATGCTGAAAGATGAAACAATTATGCGTGTTCAGCTTTTCCTAATAGACGCTGAAACCAATGAAAAATTTGAACTTGGTCAAAAGCTAATTGATAAAGTACCTTTAAATAATGAAAGTTGCATGACTTTATTTCATTTAGTAATTGGCAACTTTGAAACCAGTTTGACAAAATATATGTTAAAAGATGTTTTATACAAAATGTGTTGCATGCTATACAATCTAGATGGATTGAAATATTTTTTGTGTCCTATTATTCACACACTGAATTCATAAATAGTAGTCAAAAGTTTTTTTTCAAAAATATATTTCACTTTATTAAATGTAAATAATAAAAATGTAAAAAAGTTCAAAAATAACAAAATAAATTGCGTTAACAACAAAATAGAATTTTTTCAATTTTCATAATAAAATAAAAAAATTAATCCAAAAATATTGTATTTTAGAACTGTGTCGTTATTTTCGAACGTATTATATTATACGTCAATTTTTTTTCAGTTACGTTATTTATCGAAAAATAAATGATTCACAAGATATTATAATAAAAACAAATTTTATATCAAATTAAGAAAAATTTGACCAATACTAATTTTAAAAATAACGACTTAATTAATTTTCCTTATTAGACTCTTCTTCTACCGACGTGGAGCATAACACTTTTCTTTTAGTAGATTTATAAGCGCTTTGTCGTTCCAATGATCTCTTGCGAAATTTTGCGCTTGTGCCTTTTGAAATTTTGTATCCTCATCTTGCATCAGTATTAATTCTGGCACATGTACACATATTACTTCTGTAAATTTTAATCAATAATATTAGAAATAAAATAAACAATTCAAGAAAAATTTTCATAATACTTACGAAGTATTAGATGAGTCATAATGAGTTCTTTTATCCCTGTTTTCCCCTTTACTCCTGTGTAATTAATTTTTTCTTGCAGCTCTAAGCTGTATACTCTGGACATGATTTGTTTTGTGGTAGATCTTAAGTCTTTTGCAGTCATTTTACTTAGTATACTCTAAAAAATTTTTACTAGCATTATACCAGGAAATTAGGTTTCCTGGTATTAATATAGTAAAATTACATGGAGTAGTAATGAACATAATTTTGCTAGTTTTTAAAGTAATTTATATTTGCTGACCCTTGTAGTAAAATCGGTACTTAACTGAACAGTAATAATACTAAAACCAAGAGCACATTTTACTGACGGAAAAGTGAAATATTACTTTTTGGCAGAGTATGTTTTATTTTATTAAGAAGTAAATTTACTTTAAAAAAGTAAAAAGTTACTTTCTCGTAGAATATATTTTACTTATGGCAAAGTAAAATTTATACTTTTAGAAAGTATACTTTACTTTAAAAAAAGTAAATTTGCTTTTGCACAGCAACCAGAATACTTTCCAGGAAAGTAAGCTTTAATTTATAGAATAGTAAAATATCCTTTTTGTAAAAATTATCATTCTCCTTATTATTTAATATATAATAATAACATAAATTTTCCGAATATTAGTTTTAAATAAATTGAAATCCTTCTAGGATAATATTCGGAAAATTTATGTTATTATTGTGTATTAAATAATAAGAAGAACAGTAATTTTTACCATTTAATAATAATTTTTTAATTACATAATTTAAAAAATGTAAAATATTAGTTTTAAATAAATTGAAATCCTTCTAGGATAATATTCGGAAAATTTATGTTATTATTGTGTATTAAATAATAAGAAGAACAGTAATTTTTACCATTTAATAATAATTTTTTAATTACATAATTTAAAAAATGTAAAATAACAAAATGTAAGAGACATTGATTTTTATCTTCAAATCATTTTTTTTTTCAATCTATAGTAATAGTTTTACAAAAATATACAGAAATTCATATGTATACGTATCTGTCAACTTAATTATTTTTTTAAGTTTAAGTTTTATTTTTTAAAGCTACAAAAAAAAAAATTCTAAACTTTTTTTTCCAAAGTAAAATAGCTTTAAAACTATTGTATTATTGTATTCATAAATTTTCTTCCAATAATTTCTAACTTTCTTATCAATGTTAAATTTATTATTTTCATTATCTTAATATAATAGTATTAGATAGATATTTACATTTTTTAAAAATTGTTTTCGTAATTAAAAACTATCTAATTTTTTTATTAAATTGTTTATTTTGTTCATTACATTAATATTTTTTTTCTCAGTTCTCATAGTTTCTGGATAAATTTTATATACGTATCTTACCAAAAATTCGATAGTTTTACAAATTTTAGGAGGAAACATCAAATTAAAAATGTAAAAATAACAAATAATTTCACACAGTAAATCTAAAAATGTAAAGTAATCATATTGCGCAGTTAAAATTCTTTCCATATATATAGTATATATGCCTTAGCTTTTCCCGTTGAAGCTGAATCTGCAATTACAAAATTTTATTATTATTATTATTATTTTATTTTGTTGTTTCTTTTTTAATGTAGAAATCTACCAAATTTGTTTTTACTTACCAACGATTGCCAACCATGGAGTATTATTTTGATTCGCATCACATATATCTGTCAATGTTTCACCATTCTGAAAACAAATACAAATAAAATAAAAGAAACATATACTCACATATATGTATAACATATTATTTGTAGCAAATAAGAAAAAAATTGTATGCTCACCTCGAAATACTGAAACAAAACATCCACATTTTCTTTGAAGTACGATGCAATTGCTTTAATGATTTCTTCGTTCGTACTTGAAGAATTTAAATTAAAAACTTTAATCATTTTTGGCCTATTTTCTTCAAATGTCCTTTCAAAATCTGAAGCATTAACATTCATTAGATAGTTGAAATGCTCATATAAGTATTTTTTTAAAAATATAAATGGCCAGTTTTCTTGTATGTCAGTAACAGGTGGGATATTTTCTCTATCATTAAAAAAATTCCTTTGAATTTGAAAGCAGTCTCTCATATATTCTGATAAAACTTTTTCTTCTTCAGAAGAAAATTTCTGTTTTAAAAAATTTTCCTTAAGAAACTTTTTTATATTCCACATTTTCGGTGTGGGTTTGATTTTCACATGGTTGCCAGTTAAAGCAAGTTTTTTTAAGCGTTTCAGCTAATCTTCTTTGTTTTATTGGTATAGTTGGCTCAGTACTGGCATTGTGCCGTTTTGGCTTTCTGTTTAGGAAGTTGTTTCTATTTTTAATCGTTGTAATCAATGATATTGGAGTCAAACTCAACGGGTTACCATGTATATCCTTTTCTATAAAAGATTCTGGATATCTTGATGCACATTTTTGGCTTATAGATCGTATAATATTTAGAGGTAAGTACAGCGAATGTTTCCGCATTTCATCAACAATTATATTTGCCACAGTATTAATCTTTTTACCCAAAAATTGTTTTTTTTTCTAATAACTCATTTACATCATGAGAAAATTTTGTCCATGGTATGGCAAAGTTTTCAGAAAATTTAACACACTCTAGGTTTGTCGAAGAGCTTGATGAAAGTGCTGTACTACTCATTGATAGAGTTGTTGAAGGTGAATTAGGTGGAGCTGTGTATTCAAAGGAAGTTGAAGGTTGTTGATTATCAAATGTGGTTAAAAAAGTCGCATTTTCTGTCGACGTATTTAAATCATCAAGCAATGAAAGTGTGGTGAGGGTGGTATTATTGCATGAAGCAACCCACTCCTCTGTCTCTTCTAATAACATAAATATTACTTTTTGCTCTGCATACCATTCTAATGTTTCGTTATCCGAAATAGCGCATCCATCAGATTCCAAAACAATTTGATTTCCTTTTAAACCTTGAAGATGCGCTGTAAATATTACAAATTATTCGTTATATCGTAATTTCGCTTTTGCATTATGTAAATGCGGAAATAATTATTTACCTTTTTCGATTACCGATTCTATAGTAGCATCAGCAATAAATGTTTTCTTCTGAACTCGGTCAGAACTCCACACTTTAAACGCTTGTTTGTGTGACATGTTGGGTATACTTTTACTTTATGATTATTTTTATTTGTTGTTTTAATGAACTGTTTTATTGTGTAAAGTTGTATTTATAATAAGATATTTTTTAATTATTTTTTTTAATTTCTGAAATTATTTTTAAAAAACTATTTAATATCTTACATCTAATAGTTATTTAAATAATATTAATATATAATATGTATATATATATATATTTTTTTTTTTTACATTTATTAAGTTAATTGTAAATTTGGAGAAAAATACTTTATACCATTATCAAGGTATAAATTTACTGGTTGTTTAATTAGAAGTTTTTCAATGTGACAAGTGTAAAAACTTTTATCGGTATCAAATTCTTCATATAATAATTTTTCATAATTATATCACATTCTAAGTAAACAACCGTAAAAGATAGCCTGAGAATATAATTCATCTACAAATATTGCTTTTAAACACATTACATCTATATTTCCCATTTCGTCTTTTCCCGTAACAATAAAATCGTTTTCTTTGTAGATTGTATTAATGTAAGTAATTTTTTTGGACACAAGAGTATATTTCTTTGGCAATTTTATGTTAAACATGCCATCAACATAATTTACAGAGTCATCACAAACAATAGAAATTCTGAATCGATCTTCAAATATACAAGACTGTAATATTTGATGTTGAACAGATAGGGTTTGTGTCAAGTTTATAAAATTTCTCGATGATTTCACAGTTTGCTTAAAGAACTGGTGTTTGTGCTCAAAAGTCATTGTCCACAAATTCTTTAAAGGTCCAAATTTTGCAAAAAGATCTGGATAATGGCAAATGAAATGGTGTTTTGGACGTAATTTTAATAAGGGGAAGCAAATTTTTCTATTTTCAAAATAAGTACGAATAAAATAAGAAAGAAGTTGTATTTGTTCTTTACTAATTGCTGGTGAACAAATCATTCGACACATCTCTACCATAGATTTGAAAAACTGCCAACATGGATTTTCAAAATTAATCGACATTTTATTAAAAACTAAAGGCAATATAAGCAAAATATGCCAAATTTCGTCGCACTTACCAAGAATTTTCAAACCGTTTACTTCAATTTTAGCAAAATTTAGGGACAAACGAAATTTTTTTCTAAAATACTCTAGTTTCTGGTTAATGTAATCAAGTGTTATGATATTTTCCTTGTGAAATAACAAAAGAATTTGTTTAAGATCGAATGGTATTATACCTTCGAAAAGATCATGTGATACGCAAGGCGGTAAACCTGGATTACAAACATGAAAATATCGTAGTTTATTAAACAAAGAGTCACTTTTTACCCCTTTAACAATGTTATTTTCTGATGATATAGAATTAAGACACAATTTGTAGTTTTCAGGAGTGCGAAGTTCTTTAGGAAACAAATTAAAATTTTTTAGGTCAGTTCTTGTATATAAACAATATCTGCAAAAATATTCAGATAAACTAAAATTCTCGGTAAATCCACCAATTTGGTGACTTCCAAGGTTATCGCCTATTAAAGAGAATAATATTCCCTTATAATTTTCTTCCGTTCCATTGAACGGATTAAGAATTTTTATACCCTCGTCTTCTAATTTGCATAGATCATTAATTAATGGACGAACAATCGCACTAAAACCAAATTGTTTGAGATATTTTTCTTTACATAAAAGCACAAGTTGAATATTTTGAATCTGAGACCTGTATTTAGAGGGTATATTGCCAATAATCATATAGAAGCCAATCAATTTGTGCTTTTGTTTTGAAGAAGCTAGTGGAGAACACACTTCAAACGCATCTTGAAATAAAAGAATTTCAAACAAATTATTTTCGTGAAATAATGAATTTTCCTTGTATATAGAACCATCATTATAATCATTCAACGTATTTTGTTCAATTTTTTTTTTTCGTGAAACATTTTAAAAAACGTTTTGTCTCTCATAAGATTTTTTAAAGTTTCTAAAATAGGAATATAATTAAAAAAACAGTAATTGTGATAATTGTCTACTCCTAAACCAATTTCTACAGGGGGTATATAATTGCAATTTTCTGTAAACAATTTTGAAATCTTGTATTTTGAACTAAATTGGGTTAAATCTTTTTTAAAGCTAATAGATTTCACGATGTTGCTAAAATGTTCGTAAGTCAAGCTACAATGTTTGTCACTAAAAAGAGGTTTGATATTTTCCAATAGTTTATTTTCATTTAATGTCATAATATCGTACATTTCTTTTTGTAAAAATTCAATTGCGTTATTAGAAATATAATACTTTGTCTTCAACTTCGTAAATAATGATAAAAAAATATTGCAGCTTTGATTCGAACATACAATGCCGTCATGATTTGATTCACTTCGAATAATATCGTCAAAGTTGTTTTTATTTTGAAAAAAAAAATTATCAGTTGACTGATATTCTTCAGTTTTATGGTTACGAAATAAATGTGAACGAAATGAGAATTTATTTGAAAATTGTTCTTTACAAGATTTTGCAGGACATTCAACTTTAATTCGAAAGTTCAAATGCTGAATCATATGTGTACAAATAATTTTGAAATTCTCGGTCTTAAATTCGCAACTTAATACTGAACAATAGTATTGTGATTCTAATGATTCTTGATTTCTTTCGGCATTAAACGAATGAAATCTATGCCAATGTACTTTATAAGAATTGTAACACGAAAAAATCTTATGACATTTAGGCCATAAACACTTTATGTCAGAATTATTCTTATCACGATGGAAATATAGATGTTTATTGTATTTAAATATATTATCAGTTACGTATTTACAAAATTCACATGAATACATTTTAAATAAATTACATTCACATATATTATTTTTTTACAATAATTTTTAAAAATTATATTAACATAGGTATACGACAAAAAAAAAATGTATATATACCCAACAGTCGTAAAATAAATAATGAGATTATGAAATGTAGAACAGCAACAAGATCTATAATATATTTTTTAGTTATTTTTAATTAATTTTAAAATTATGATATATTTATTTAAGGAAACTTACCTATAAACGTCGTATTCCAGAAAATTGTTTGAAAATTCTTTTTTGTTTATACTGAACTAAATCTAAAAAAATGAAAAAACTAGTACCTTTAATTGAACTTAACCACTTCACAAATCAGAAAACAATGACATCATTTCTGTTCGTTTAAAGTAAAATTATACGTAAATTACTCTGACATTAGTAAAAATTACTATGATGTGAGTAAAACTTACTCCTTTAAAAAGTAAATTTGTAAGCATGCTAGAACATGTTACATTTTTACTGCAGGTGTAGGATACTTACTTTGTTATTGAGTAAGATTAATCAAAAAGCTAGTAATATTGATATCAAAATGCAAATTTAAGTAATAATGCAGTAAATATACTTTGTTAAAGTAAATTTACTTCCATTTCCAGGTTTTACATTACGAAAGCGGCGTTACTTATAAAATAATAGTAACTTTTACTACTATAATACAAGAAAATTTACATCCATTTTTTACAGTGATAGATATGATTTCTGTAAAGCACAAATTATATCAACAATGTAATCATCCATAACAACTTTTGAAACGAATATGCATTAATATTATAACTTACAAAGTCCGATCCAAAAGCACAGTTTCCATCACTTGTTTGTAATCTTTTTTCAAATTCCATTAAATCGATTACAGTTTTCAATGGCAAGAACTGAGCACATTGAAACAAATGCCCTGCAGGTGTTGACAATAAAGTCTGTTCTGAAGAGCATTTACATGATTCCTTGCTTTTGTGTAACAAAGTATCAACCGACTTTTGTATATTGTCTAGCTTTTGTAATATTTCGTCATATACACTTGCTGGCATCAGGACGTAATTAGAATTGCAGTTCGATGTGTTCGGTTTTTGATAAATAGTAGTAACAGAATCTACATTTTTGGTAGAAATATTTAAAGCAGAGTCATCGTTGTTGACATTTGTTTCTTCTATAAGCATATTGAATAAATTAGCTCCATCTCCATCAATTATGTTATGGTCACACACAATTTCGTTTTCTTCTGGCACTATTTCCGACAATGCATTTATATTAATAACACTTTGTTTCGCCTCAAGTCGTTTGTGCCTATCATCTTCAAATTGTTCATCTGAATCACTTGAACTCAGATGTTTAGAAATATCTGTTGCCAGATCATCTGTATCAATATCAGTTTTATTTGATTGAAAAATTTTTATTATATCTTTTTGTGCCATTTCGTAGTCTTCTAAAAAAAGAGTGATAATAAAAGATAAGTGCATAGTGCGCAAAAATAGAAAAAAAAGTTTACTGTATGTTTTAGATGTTATAGCTTTAACTTCATAAGTTTTCCATTTATTTTTTGGGAAATAATTTTTTTTTATGTATTGTTTAGATATTGTTGAGGTACTCCATTTAACCTTCAAATAGATAGATATATATGTTATGAAAATTTTATCCAGCATTAAATAGATGCATACATAATTTCGAATTAGAATAAATATAATCAAGCAATTTTCTATATGTACTTACTTTATTATGTAAAACCCAGTTGATTGGAATAACTGCAACCTGATGCGATTCAGTAAATTCATATATAGTATTTTATACATTATTATAAAAATATTATTTTAAACTTAATTTTTCATAAAAATAGATTTCACCGTCCATGACAAGAATGTTTGTGTCACGACTTAACAGATAAATCTTTATACGTCGTTGTCTGCTTGACAAAGCTCTAATACTTTAACGATCGATAACGATCTATAAAGTCATAGAGAAGCCAATGTTTTAAACGAAAGTTTCTTCAAATATCGTTAAAATTCACGTTGAAATAGACAAAGATCATTAAATACTTCTATAACGTCACAATATATCATAATTATGAACCGATTTACGACTTATTTTTATTATTAATAATTAACTTATTTGTAAGAAGTCAAGTCCAATTTAAAATCGGTATTATTTTAGTGCGTTATTGCAATTATTGTAATAAATATTAAAGCAAAAATATTTGTATAGATTCTGATAAAGCTCCTATAAACATCAAAATGACAGCAATACAGAAAAAAGCAAAAGACAATGAAGATTTTCAATTACAAATTACAGTGCCGAAACACTTAGAGCTTGAATTGTATATTTCAATATCTGATATTATTGCAGGAAGAATGCAATTAGAGGAAAATCCTGAAAGATATCAAAAATATTTGGACAATGTTTTGTACAAAATAAGTAATATAAATATCACACATATTGCATTAACTTTCACAATATAGTATATTTAAAAAATGTATTTTATTTAAATTCACAGATACATTAACCACTTCAAGAAATGGAAAGTGAGCAAATATACGGCATTATGCATAAGACATGATATTGTTAGAAAATTTACAAGATTATTTGTTTTTGTATAGGGGTACGTTCCCGAAATAAACGTGAATACAAACTACCGGCACTTGTAAATTTCAAAGTCGCGCTTTTCTGTTTAGCGAAAACTTTATGAAACGCGGCCTTTGGTTCCCGAGAGGATTGTTGTTTTTGTTTTTTTTTTTTTTTTTTTTTTTTATTATTTTTTATACGTGCAAGGGGTGTTCAAGAAAGAATGCACTAATCACGTCTATTTTCTTTTTTTTTTTTTGCACTGTTTAATTTTTATGTTTCTAAACTTACCTTTTTATTTATTTATTTCCTTTTATGGTCCTTTTCAATTTGATTGGTCCTTTTTATTTATTTATTTATTTATTTTTTTATCCACTTTTCTTTTATTCGTTTTTATTTTATTTTAAGGGCACCCTATCCCACTGCACTATGGTCTTTAATCTTTTTTATTGTTTTTATAAATTTTTCATTCTTTATTTTAGTTAAAAAAAAAAAAAAAAAAAAAATCACAAATTTTACGAATTAAATTTTAAAATTTAATTTATCTATTTTTTTTTCGTCCCGAATTGAATTTAAGTTTAAAAATTTTTAAATTTTTATTTTTCTTGTTGGAAAAAACCGCACCGCACAAACTATTCAAAAAAAACACGTCTGACTAGGTCAAGGTCTACCTTATCAAGAAGGAAAAAATGATGGCCGACCACCCACGTTTTTCCAGATCACTCAAGACCATGGTGTGCGAATCGATATTCGAAAATTTGTTTAATCGATCGCACACGATGGATTCGTTCGATAATCTTGAAAAACGTTACAGACGGGGTGGCGCCATCTGTTAGCAATTTTGCAACAATATTAAACAAATTGTATTTCAAAACTTAATTTTCCTAATAAACATAATACATTATAATACATAATTTAGTTATTTATTTTATGTATAGTATGTACATATATCTTCAATAAAAGGTTAGTTCAAATGGCTGTCAACTTTTTAAAGTCGATAAATATCTCTTTCATTTTCGTCGCTGTTCATCTATATCGAAAATATGTGTCACTTTACATGTCGATACAAAATTTATCGTTATCAATAGATAATGAACTATGTTTTTCTTTCATTGTCGTTATATGTCAATTACGATCGATAAAGGAATAACTCTATATTTAGATAAGTAATATATGCTCTAAAGGAGTATTCAGATATCAACAAAGAACTAAAAACGTCGTTCATTATCTTTGAATATCGTTTAATACTGAGAAATATTTTTGAATTTCTATATCGTCGGATATATTTATACATACACACATGTACATTAAATACTATATAAATTTAGATTGGTTATATGTATGTTTATACACATAGAGTTGTGTAAACATTATATGCATATCTACATACAAAATGTGTACATATGGAATACAAAAATCGTTTTTTAACTGTACAGTGCAAATTAAAACATTTGTAACCAAATTATGAATTAATTTATATTGAAAAATGACAACATGAATATTATTATGATTTTCAATTATTGTCTTAGTAATAATTTAAAACCAAGTATCACGTTGTATTGTTGTTTATTATGAAGATTATAGTACAGATGTATTAATTGCAATTTAGCAAAACGGTCATATGTAATTTATCCGGAACTGTATGTGTGTTATTTTAAAATTTTTAAAATCAGTTATATTATTGGTGCCACCTAATAATTGTTGCCTGAACTGTTTTTTAAAAATTTTCAAATACAAATTGAAACAGAAATAAAAATGCAACGAAAATTGAAAACTTTATACAAGAAATAGCAATTTTCATTTATTAATAAAATGTCAAACTACACAACATTTTTACTTGATTTTTTTTAAACAGTTAGGAAAAGTTCAAATTTTATTATTATATCACAAAAATTACATAAATCATACGTTTAGTAGCAGATAAATTGCAACAAAGTCAAAGTTCATTTTCAGGAAACATGCTCATTTTCAGTTTACAAGGATCTCAAACAAAAATTCATAAATGTCACAAGTTTAGACACCTTCAACTTATATGTGATTAAAATTTCATTGAAATCGGTTGGATAGTTTTTGAGCTAGAAGGTCACTTTGAAGCGACCAAAAAGCGGGAAATATGCAATTTGCATCTACTTTGAATCCTTATAAAAACTGAACGGAGTCCTTTATCAAAGATCTGTTTGCTTAAGCACCACAACTCCCTTTAACCTATGTGTGTTCAACAAACACATTATACATATGTATGATCACTACTTTTCGGGTTCCCATCATTTAGAAAAAAAAAAACAACAACACATATTAGAAAACCTTGACCCATTCAATCTGCTCTTAATGCCGTCGCCGCATAACCCTCTTAAAACAGTAATTATTACATCATGTCAATGGCATCTCAAACTTACAGAACTTAAAATCATTAACCCCTTAACACATCGTAAGGTAAACAACAACCAATTAAACAATTACCTCACCCACCAAAGTTTTTCTCATTAAGCCACACCTCTTACCATCACGATCCACCCAAGAAATCTTGCATTTTATACTTTATGTTAATTTAAATTGTAAGTTATGTATATCATTTTATTTTAAAATTTTTTATAACTCAGTAAATCTTAACTAAATTAATAAGATTAATAGGTGCTTCGGTAGCCCAACAGGTAGAATATGAGCTTCTTAAGTACAAGGACCCAGGTTCGATTCCAGACAATTGCAGACAAATGAAAAAAATATAGAAGAAATGTTTTTCATCATTTTTCGTCGGAATCGAAACTACCTTACCCCAAAAAGTTCACTCAGCTTTGAAACTCAGCTTACAGGTTCAAGTGCTCACTAATACCGATCGAATCTACTTGCTGACAACAAGTAACTCAAACAAATGATTGGTGTAAGCCCTATCATACAAAATTGAGTTTAAATCTGTACTTCTACAAAACTCAGTGGTTCGCAACCCATAAACTGTAGGTGGACGTATGATAGAATTGTCCAGAAAATCACCAAGATTTAGGCCCTGGCTCAACATTGGGCTGTCGCGCAAATGATGATGATGAATAAGATTATTTTACCTTCTTCCAACCTGATACATCTTTTGAGGGTGGTCCTTGGCTATTTGAATCCTTCACTAGGTCGTTCTACAAAGCATCAACTTCATACTTGCTTCGGTTGGTAAAGCCTATTGCCAAATCTTTCTCCATAAATAGCACAAAAGTTTGTTCCTGCCTTGCATTCTTATGTTGTCCTTTTCCCATTAACAAATTAAGCTGTTGATATTTGCGAAAATGCTTATTAAAATTTGGTTTTATTTTAAAATTTTGCTACTTACATTTTAAAATTTTAAAATTATTAATAATTGATAATAAAAACTTTCCTCCTGAACAAAAACCTAAAATGACAAATATTCATGTATTCACGTAATAACATGACGAGTAGAATAAGGTTTTTGAAAACCTTATTAGAAAATGCGATTCACTATGTATATATGCGTTGAATGTCAGAACACCAACATTCACTCTGTAATGTTTCTTTTTATTTGAAAATGGATTTTTTGCAATATAATTGCAGTGCTAATAGGCAAAGTTAATTGCCGATATAGATTAGCAACTTCTTTGGCTAAAGAGCCGAACTTGCTGTCAAGAATAAGGCAAATATGCCAACTTAGCTGCGGAGTACAACGATTGAAAGACTATTATGAATGATCAAAAATAGACTCTGTTTATTGAACATTTTTCTTTGATATTTATACAAAATTCTTAACATTATTCTTATCTCCCTACCAATTCCATAACATAAATTTCATCAGAATTTACAATAATCAATTCTTATTGGCTAAGTGAAATTCTTAAATTTAAAAATGCATAAATGCGGAAATAACAATATGTTACCTATTGTAATACACAATAATATTCCATATTACGCAATTCTATAATTCATATGCTTTAGTAACCATTCATAATTCTTACCACTTTCTTTTGTTGGTAAAAATAACCTATATACTTTATATTGCAATTTCATATTTCATGTTTGTTTACATTTATTTATATATCAAATGCCATATGTTTGTAAATCAATATGACACACTTTCTTTTCATTGTAATTAACTCATTTTACTTGCAATATGCATGCCATGTGCTGACCACTTTAATTTTTCTTTTTTATTTACACATGAACTATGTATCATTATTTATTCTTGCTACATATGGAATTTTTGTTTATTCCCTAACATATGTATTCTCTTTTTTCTTTTTTCTTTTTGTGCGTAAGATATATTGGTCTACAATACACATGAATCACAAATTATAGTTCTTAATGCGTGTGCATTACATCCCTCACCGTTAGGGGAAAAAAAAAAAAAATAAAAAAATATAAAAATGTATATATATATATATATGTTCTGTTCCCATGTCAGACTTCAGTGTTTTGAATGCTCCATATTTTAATATAAATTGTTCACATATTGCTCGCGCGATTGTTTTTGCTTCTTTATTCCGTAGTGGAATTGCCTCAACGTACTTTGTTAATTCACATTGTATTGTTAATATATATCTATACTCATTTGATTGACGTAAAGGACCTACTGTATCCATTTGCACTATTTCAAAACTTGTGCCTGGGGTTGGTGTTAAAACCAATTTTTCCTTTGTATGTTTAATCTGTTTACTTTGTGCACATAATGTACAATTATTCACATATTTTTTAACCATTTTGTTCATATTCTTCCATATATATCTTTGTTTTAATTTGTTAATTGTTCTCTTGACGCCTGTATGTCCTCCTACATGTGGAGTCTCATGAAACTCTTTTATTAATTTTAATTTTTCACTATCATCTTCTATTACTCTTGGAGGTTTATAAATTATAATATTTATCATCTTATGCCCTTCTTTTATTAATCTTTGTTGCAACTCATTATATATTTTCTTAAACTCTTGTATACTTATATTTTCAAATATTATATCATTATTCGCTATAGCTAATTCAAATATTTCCTTTTTATTCATAATACGAATGAGCTTCTGCAAAATTAATCCTAAGTTTAATGATGCATTATCGCTATATTCTATGATTACCTCCTTTTTATTTATTATAAACTTGGGCATTTTATTCATTTTTGCATGCATGCTTTCTTTTAAATATATAAATTTTAACTTTCTAATCCTACTTACACTTGCTATTGATGTACTTTCCCAAACAGCGAGATGGCCAGTCTCTTCTTTGTTTGTTTCTCGAATTTCTTTTGTAAGTTCTTCATTTTGTGCCATGCTTCTTGTAAATACTTTTATATCATTTGTTTTTGGTATCATGGCTTTTAGAGTTTCAGAATCCAGTTTTATTCTTGATAGAGCGTCTGCATTTGTATTTAACATTCCTTTCTTATAAATGATTTCAAAGTCATAATCCATCAGATCTATACGAATACGAGTCATTTTCGAAGATGGGTTTCTGTGAGTAAATAAACTTACTAACGGACGATGGTCTGTAATCACCGTAAATTTCCTACCATATAGATAAGGTCTGAAGTGTGCTATAGCCCAGTGTATGGCTAGCAACTCTTTTTCAATTATAGGTTTATTAAGCTCATGTTTGTTTAAGGTTCTACTAGCATATGAAATCGGTAAGTCTTTTCCAACTTCTCCCTGTGATAAAACAGCACCTAACGCATAGTTAGAAGCGTCTGTTGTTAAAATGAAAGGTTCTTCAAAATTAGGGTATTTTAGTATAGGTGGGTTCATTAATCTCTGCTTTAGTTCTAGAAAAGCTTCCTGACAGTCACTTGTCCATACAAATTTTACATTCTTCTTGCATAATGAATTTAATGGCTTTGCTATTGCTGCAAAATTAGGTATAAAGCGTCTGTAATAATTGCAGAATGCTACAAATCGCTTTGTCTCATCTGCATTTGACGGAGTGGGATAGTTTAATATAACTTCATACTTTTTAGGATCTGTCCTCACACCTTCATTCGTGATCAAATGCCCTAGATAAACTACTTCAGTTTGGAGAAAATTGCACTTTCTTGGATTTAACTTAAGATTATATTCACGTAATCTCTTGAAAATTTTGATTAAATTAGTATTGTGGTGTTTTAAACTACACCCAAAAATTATTACATCATCAACATATAAAAATGCTTCAGCATCTAGACCTGACAATGCTATGGATAACATACGCTGAAAACTGTTCGTAGAAATCTTTAAGCCAAAGGGTAGTCTTTTAAATTGAAAATGACCTTTATTGGTCGAAAAAGCTGTCAATGGTCTAGCGTTTTTATATAACTCAATCTGATGAAAAGAGCTCGTCAAATCAAGTGTTGAGAAATATTTAGCTCTGCCAAGGTTATCTAGAATATCTTCTAGCCTTGTCAGTGGAAATTTATCATCTACAATTTTCTTGTTCAATTGTCTAAAATCAACAACCATTCTCCATTTTTTATCTTCTCCAGTACCCTTTTTTGGTACAATTAAAAGTGGAGAGTTATAAGGGCTAACTGAAGGTTCTATAATATCTTCTTTTAATAATTGATCTACCTGTTTATTTATTTCTTCTAAATGCGCTTGAGGGAGTCTAAAATTTTTTATATATACTGGATTATTGTCATTAACACGTATATTCTGCTTGTAAAAGTTATTCACTGTTAATTGATCTCCATCCAAGTAGAAGATATCTGAAAAATTTCTGCAAATTTCAAGTACTTCACTCCTTGCTGTCGGATCTAAATGCTCTAAATTTAATTCATCTTTTAATCGTTTGAACCTATCCTTGAAATTTTTATTCTTCACCTGATGCATGATATTGAAATTTTTTAATGGTTGGATCTGTAAGGATGGAAGTCTAATTTCTACCTCTTTCTCAAGTGTATTCATTTCAAGTGTATTTATTTTCTACCAAAAAATCCCTACCTAAGATACCATCTGTTGAGATAGGAAAATTATCATCTACCACATGCAACTCTTGCACAAAATTTTTACCTTCTATAGATAAGTTTGCCATTAATGACCCTAATGAATGTATTTCATCTTTAGTAACTCCTGTTATTTTACATGGATTATGCTCAATATTAAGATATGTATATACTACATCTTTTTTTATTATTGATATATCTGCCCCAGTGTCAATCAAAAAATTTAACTGTCTATCAGCCAAATTTGTTTTAATCTTTATAAAATTTGTTAAGTTTTGTATGTTGAGGTTGAATATATTTACTTTTTCATAATTTATTGTTCTTCTTCGCCCCTCGATTGGTGGGCATCGGGGACGGACATTACGTTTCCCGAATTTATTACCTTTACTTTTCTTGTAAATCTATCCTTTACATTTCTATTATTTGAATATCTAGTATTACTATTCCTATTATTGTTATTAGTATTCTTGTTATTATTGTATTGGTTGTTATAATTTTTGTTATGATTACAATTACAATTCATATCCGTCCTTGAATTGTATCTGCTGCTGTTTTGTTTGTTGAAACTGTACCTGAAATTTGTACTTTTGTTTCTATTGTTGTGTGTTCTGTATTTATTTTGTGAGTTATAATACATCACATTTTTATTTGTATGTTCTTCTGTGTCCATTTCAGTAGCTAGCCTCACAGCTTCAGAAAATGTTTTTGGTTGGGCAGCAAATATCGTGGTTCTAATCGGTTCCCGCAGTCCTGATTTAAATGCATTTAACGCCATTTGGTCATTCAATTTCGCTATTACTCCTTTATTAGCTTCTCCTTGCTCTGTTATCTGTACACTATTCAACTCAGCTATCAACGTTTCAATACTTGTTGCAAAATTTTGTACATTATTACGTTGCTTAGTGTTTGCTAATTCAGTCTGTATTTTCAATGCTGTTTTCTTCTGCCTAAATAATTTTACTAAAAGATCATGTAAACTTTGGAAATCTGTTGGTTCAGTCTCATTTATAATTTTATTCCGTACTCTGTCTGTCAGTCTTGTCCCTATTACAAATTTAATTAATTTATGTCTTTCTGTATCATCTTTTAAGGTCTCAGCCAAGAACTTTACAAGATTTAGGAAATTATTTAATGTCTTTTGATCACCATTAAATTCTGGGATCAGCTTTACTGCTACCGATAAATCAAAGGACGCCATTTCATTTACAATTGGATTATTCTCTGAATCTTCGTCACTACTTCTATCTTCATACATTGAAGATTGTTCTTCTAAATATTTCTTCAATTCTTTTTGAATTTTTATAAATTGAATTTTGTATTCTGAAAGATCATCTACCTTAGAAAAGTCAACATACAAAGTATTAAACTCCCTAACCAATTTTTCAAATAATAATTTCTTTTTTAAAATGTTCGCTGCTGAAAAAACTCTATTAGGATTCTTTTTAAAACTAGCTAAAATGTTTTTTAATTCTTCATTTATTTCTTTTATTCTTTTACATGACATACTTATACATTACTAGCTGCCTGTTTAGCTATTTCTCTATTTACTGTTTTATAAAACTTAATCTTAATGTATCTCAATATTATTAAAATTACTAATACTATTATTGTGACTACGATTATATTCTTCGCTGTCCACAATTCCTGTTGTGTGTTCACTTTTGTTTCATTCGGCGCGATATTCTCTAGTACTATTTCTTCATCCCCTGTTCTACTGCTCGTGCTTCCCATGACTTCTTTTGTTTTTCAGCTCTTTCTTGTTGTCTTATTTTCCTTATACTTTGTAAAAAAGAATTCTTCTCTCTTCTAGATACTGCAAGATTTGCCAGTCTGTACAAATCTGCTATTTGTCTTCTGTATTTCACCTGCTTGCCACCTCTCTTCTTCGGCTGTTGTGGAATACCCAATTGATATTGTCCTGCTTCCTTTCTGGCAGCGTTTCTTCTTCTATACTCTTCTAGCGTTATGGGTTTCGGTCCAGCGGTTTTGTCTTCCTTTATCTTTTCACGTAGATCCTGGTTGTGAGGCAGGGTCGCCATGTAATGTTTCTTTTTATTTGAAAATGGATTTTTTGCAGTATAATTGCAGTGCTAATAGGCAAAGTTAATTGCCGATATAGATTAGCAACTTCTTTGGCTAAAGAGCCGAACTTGCTGTCAAGAATAAGGCAAATATGCCAACTTAGCTGCGGAGTACAACGATTGAAAGACTATTATGAATGATCAAAAATAGACTCTGTTTATTGAACATTTTTCTTTGATATTTATACAAAATTCTTAACATTATTCTTATCTCCCTACCAATTCCATAACATAAATTTCATCAGAATTTACAATAATCAATTCTTATTGGCTAAGTGAAATTCTTAAATTTAAAAATGCATAAATGCGGAAATAACAATATGTTACCTATTGTAATACACAATAACATTCCATATTACGCAATTCTATAATTCATATGCATTAGTAACCATTCATAATTCTTACCACTTTCTTTTGTTGGTAAAAATAACCTATATACTTTATATTGCAATTTCATATTTCATGTTTGTTTACATTTATTTATATATCAAATGCCATATGTTTGTAAATCAATATGACACACTTTCTTTTCATTGTAATTAACTCATTTTACTTGCAATATGCATGCCATGTGCTGACCACTTTAATTTTTCTTTTTTATTTACACATGAACTATGTATCATTATTTATTCTTGCTACATATGCAATTTTTGTTTATTGCCTAACATATAGTATGTATTCTCTTTTTTCTTTTTTCTTTTTGTGCGTAAGATATATTGGTCTACAATACACATGAATCACAAATTATAGTTCTTAATGCGTGTGCATTACAACTCGAATGCTAGAACATGGCTGAATATAGCCATTATCGCCGAAGTCACCTCACCTAACGTGAAAGGTCGTGCGACTTAATTCATACCTTTGAACTCGAATGTATCGCCAAGTGTCACATCAGGTCAAACCGGTATGTCCTTTTCAAAATATAACCTCACCATGGTATGAAACTTGTATCTTGGGAATTAATGATTTTCAACCTGAGGTTACTTCTACAAAAATTTATGTTTTTGGGTAAAAACTATCTCTACAAAGTTTTGTTGATCTGGCAATCACAGAGTTATAAAAAAGATTATTTTATGTTAAAAAGAGAGAAAAACAGTGTTTCAAAATATAACCTCACAAACTTTTATTCATACATTATATAAAAATTTTTACATAAATCTTGCTTAATTTGTAATTTTTTCTTAAATTCTAAATTTATTTAATATTTTGTGCTACCACCATTGTTATTTATAACTTCAAAAATTCTGGATGGAAGGCTCCTATACAAATTTTGAATGTATTCTATAGGTATTTGTGACCAAGCCTCAAGAATTACATTTTCCAGCTCTGTTACTGTCTCATATTGCTTGGCGTCAGCATAAACCTTTCGAGAGAGATAGCCCCACACCATGGCCATGGTAGAATATTTATATTATTTTCATTTAGTCACATTTTAACAATTGCGGCAGTGTGGATTGCAGCATTATCTTGCTGCAAAATAAATTGTTGCGACTCCAATTTTTCAATTATTTTAAAACGTTGTCTGGATAATAATTCTACATATTTTTTCGAATTTTGTCGACCGCGTAATATTTCCAAATCAACTACACCATAATAACTAATGGATCCCCATATCATGAGAGAACCGCCACCCATTTGTCTGCGACTTAAAACTTTTGGTTCTTTTCTTAAATCGTGGTAATAATATTTGTAGCCATCTGGCCCGTCCAAATTGAACTTCTTCTCATCGGTGAAAATTACTTTTTCCCATTCTGTTGTCCAAGACATGTGTGTGCGGGCGAATTCTAATCGCTGTTTTTTGTGAGCCGATGTTAAAACAGGCTTCTGAAGAATTTTTTGTCGTTTTATATTTTCACTTGCCTTTATAATTCTGTACACCGTTGATTTGTGAATATCAGCCCCAGATTTTTCTTGAATTTTGGACAGACTAAGCGCTGAATTGGATGCTAAGCCTAAAATTTTTCTTTTCATCCTTGGAGTTACCTTAGATGGACGGCCTAATTTGACAGGCGGAGTGTTTTCATCTGTTTTTTTCACGAAATTATTTATCACTCGTGGACTTCGCCCTAGTACACGTGCAATTTCTCCGTCCTCCTTCATTTTTTTAATAATATTTTTTTCTGTATTATTTAATAATTTAGCTTTCGCCATACTAAACAGGAAAGTTTTACTTTTTATATAAAACGTCGCAAAATATTACAAACTTATTCACTATCACTTCTAAAATTAAATAAAATCTTTTGACGTCTTCTCACTTTGAAAATTTTTACACAAATAAAACGAGGTTATATTTTGAAACACTGTTTTTCTCTCTTTTTAACATAAAATAATCTTTTTTATAACTCTGTGATTGCCAGATCAACAAAACTTTGTAGAGATAGTTTTTACCCAAAAACATAAATTTTTGTAGAAGTAACCTCAGGTTGAAAATCATTAATTCCCAAGATACAAGTTTCATACCATGGTGAGGTTATATTTTGAAAAGGACTGTATATAACAAAACTAAATTGACCGTTGTCACTCCACAAGCCAAATAACATTCACGTAAATTTTATATGTGAGACTGCGTGAGTTATGTACATACATACACATATGTGTAAAAATACGGAAGAATCAAATAAAAATGGAAGTGCACAAGCCGTATAAGTTTAAAAAAAATATTTTTGTATGTAACCAGCTGTGTAGCCTAGTTGTAGTGTGCTAGGTCTACGATCCCAACAGCCGTGGGTTCGAATCCCACCTCGGGTATGAGTCTGACACTACTTCCCCAAATAGCCGTAGACCTCTGTAGTCAGTGCTATTCTCCCCCTGTTAGGATTGTAAATTCATTTACTATTCTAACCTTTATAAATAAATAAATAAATTTTTGTATGTATTTAGTTTTTAACTACGTATTCATATTACATATTCTTTGAATTTTTCTAATTCAGTACAGTCAAATAATGATGTCCATTCGTTAAATATTTTTTCACAGTACTCTTATTTTAAAGAAAAATACTTTAATAAAGGAGTAAGATTTGTTATACTACCAGATAAAATGGAATCTGGCTGAAGATTAGGGAAAAAATTTAATATTTTGCTTTCAAAATTAAACTTCTCTTTAATATTATTACAAAATTCAATATAGGAATTTAGAAGTTTAATTTGTCTGTCTTATAATCATAATCATTTTCGGCTGTTAAAGCAAGTTTTCAGAATTTTCAAAATATCAGCAGTAAACCCAATCATGTTTTTCAAAGGAATATTATGTTTTTTCATGTGATTGCATATTGTGTCATGTATCGATTGCGACGTTGATGATTGCATAGCTAACAAACCAAGAAAACGGTCTTGAACTCTTCCTTGTTCATAATCAAAATACCGTACGTTAATTGCTAACGACTTTTGATTTTTTATGTCGGTGCTTTCATCGACTATCAAGCAAAAATAATAATTTGTTAATTTTTCGGTATGTTGCTCTTCAAAGTCTTCTCCAATTATATTAGTCACATATTTGGTAGCTTTATTACGATTCAGTAATACTTGCTTTAATATTTTCGAATCAGGTAAACACGTTTTTGACATTTCAACTAAATGCTCAATAATGGAAAAAGGCAAATTATGCTCACATAAAAATGTGCATAACATAAATTCCGCTTTTTTAGCGTGTTGCTTCGTGTTTTGTTCTTCTGATTGTTCAGATTCTTTTTGGAACGGTGTTATCAACACAATATTTTTGGCCACTTTTTCATTTTGTTTGTGAAAATCAGTTTCATAATGTCTAAGTAAATGAGAAAAGCCTCCTTTTATTTTTCTTTGACTTATTTTACATGATTTTTCACCATCCAAATTTTCTGGTGGAAGAATCCAGCTTTTGAATTTTGGGTTTTCTAGCCATAGAAATTTTCGTTCATATGGTTTATTATATTTTTTTATCACTTTCAATTTCAAATTCGTTTTCATTAAAGATGTTTTATACATCGTAACAACTCCTGGTTTTCTCAAATTCTATAACGGAGTTGTTACAAGCCGAGGAGATATTTTCTGAATTTGGCTTGTGTATTTCACTAAGCTGACAACGTTTGTTTTGCAAATAATTTCTAATGTCCATATTTTGTACCTCAATATAGCATGTTTTATTGAAAATATTACTAATATTAATTAGTAGAATATGTACTAAAAATGTAAATTACAAATTTTAGTTAAAATTGGTCAATTATTTTTCACAAAAAGTACTTACCGATATGGATATTGGTTAATTTTACTGTTGCCACGCGTCCATGCCAATCACAAAAAAAGAACAAACAACAAGTAATCACTACATATATTGACAACTGTGTCACAACAACTAACATTGATTAATTTTCTTTCTTTTTATAATGTGGAAATTTAGATTACGCAGTATAAGATTAAAAAGTAATATTATGAGTGGTATATGGGTGGCTATGGATGGCACGGTGACGATATAGATGCCAGAACCGACAGTAAATTAAACTTTTCAAATTATATTATGTATTGTCTAAATTTTTAAGTGTGGCCGTTTTGAAATTTTGAAAATGTACTACAAAGTGACAAATTCGATAAAGTCGTACTTTTGTACGACATAATTTCAAAAGTAGCAAAAAAAGTACGAAAGTACCAAATTTCCCATCCCTGCTACCCAACTCCCTAATACTGACTTGAAAGCAAGGGCACTTGTACTAGTTTTATTTATTACGCTTGTATAAAGGGAGTATTTATGCTGTGTTGTTAATCTCTGTAGCTTGTAGGTATTAGAAGAATAGAGACGCAACGTATTTTTTGATTCCTCAATGTTAGATGTAGTCAGAATGGGACGTGGTAGTAAAAGGGTGGAAGTTTCTACCATCGTAAAGTCTCAGACGTATTTTTATGAGCAACTTACACGATCGGCAAAAAATTATGACAGAAATTCAAGCAAAAAGTTCAGTGTTATGTTTTAAAGCAACAATATAATGCCTTGAAGTATGGAAAAAAAATTTCATAACTACTACGTGAAATGCAAAGAAACATTAAAATTATGTGAAAAAGAAAGAAAACCTAAAAAGTGAAATACCTCGCAAATGGAATCTGACCACATTGAAAAAGACAGCATTCAGTTATTTTCAATTTGAATATCAAAATTTGATTGTAATTATAAAAATTGGAGGTGTCTTCCTTTTTTCATTTTTTTCCATAGTTTTGTGGGTTCCGCATAAAATTGGTAACTGTGTTCGCATTTTTTATTTTTTTATTTTTATTTTTCGTGCTATGGCGCGATTAAAATAATCTTCTTCCTTTAAAAGTTTGATTTCCTCTACTTCTGTTGAAGTTAAACATATTCCTCTCCATTTTGAGTTAATATAAATTGTAATTATTTTGAAATTGACTCGTTTTGAACTCAATTACTGAAAATGAAAAATTACCCTAGATGTAATGGTCTAATTTATTTAAGTTATTTAATTTATTAAATTTGAAGGTAAGGATCCTATTGATCGCAAATTTTTGGAAATTCCCAAATGATGAAAATAGTGAACAAAATTTTACTTTATATTATTTTATTCAATGGATTTCAAAAATAATTTCATATACTATATTTATTATTATGATTTATTTTTATTTCGCTGTATTTAATTTTTCTTGTTTTTATATTTCTTTGTTTTGTCAAATCATTTTATATTTTAAAAACTCTTGTTTGCTAATTTATTTTTATATACATATACCTTTCTTTGATCAAAATTCTTTTTTCGAAACAAAGCAAACTGGAATTGATATTGAATTTATGATATTTCTTTTAATTGGATGAAAGCTTTTAAGAATTCATTTTACTTATATGAAACGGCTTCGTGTTCGCCGGTGAACATATTCCTGAATATGAAACTCTTGAAACTTGCATGCCATCAATATTCTTTATAAGGTATCTGTCGTTTTCAAGAACCTTTTGGACCTCATATGGCCCCCGATATTTAGCATGAAGTTTTTTATTCACTGCGGCTGGTACCGAATTATTTTTAACATGACATAATCACCTACCTTATAAACATGTGGTCTTTTGTGGTTTTTGTCAAACTGTATCTTATTATGTTATGTAAGGATGTCACGCCCATAGCATATACGACACCGTGGGCGTCACATATATGCTATGTACGGATTGCGGATGTTATGTATCATGTGTGGTTTATTAAAGAATTGCAACGTTCTGAAATTTAAAAATTTATCGATGAAGTTTAATAACATGAATGAACCATGTGTTCGCGAAACTAAATAAAATGAAATTAAACATGACTTGCTGATCATTATCGGTTATACCTCAGCATGCTTGTACCATCCTGTTTTGCTCAGTCGAAGGGTGAGGGGGGGGGTATCTTTAACCAATAATGATCGAAACGTACACACACACAAGATCGAACATCCTCGCATAACACATAAAAATCATGCCGAGGATTTGATGAAGTTCATACGAAGAATGAGGAAAAAAAATTACTACTGATATGTGAATGACGTATTTATCCGCGAAGAGATTGTATACATGAATTTTACAGAATCACTTTATATGAGACGGTTCTCATATAATATGTAAACTTACAGGTATAAACCGAACGAACCTGTTATTGATCGAACTTCAACATATCAGATTTAAAATAAATTATCGGTACGAAATTATGTTAAAGGACCGGGTTGAATACGCAAGAAGAGAGTGGTCCACGAACCAATGTTCGGTGACGATAGGGATACTCACCAAGCGGAGGATGCTACAGCCATCGTTGGTGCACACGGGCACATCTCATCCCCCTTTACAACTACAAAAGAAAACTCTTATTCAAACATTTCAATAATAAAAAAAAAAATGAAAATCAACCCTTTTCAATTAAAAATAAATATTTTAAATTTACAGTCTGAAAATGATACCAATAATTTTTATTATTGCTTGATATTTCCTATAAATATGCGTAATATGATCTTTACTTAACATTACTCTTATATTATGACTACTTAAAATCATAATTACTAACAATTCTATTTTTTATTAATAATTATTTTTATTTATTCTTTTTTTTTTTTTTCTAATTATTACTATTATTTATTTTCAACAAAAAAAAGTATTTTTAAAGAGTTTAACCAAAAATTAGATTAAATTACCTGAGCTCAGGTGCTGGTCGGTGGCATGCGTTTTCCACAGTATCTGATGATGATGATGACGATAGTGTTTCTGAGGGTTTTCCTTATTTTTTTTTTTTTTTCATGATTACATTTTATGTTTAGATTTTTTATATTTTTTTCCTTTTTTTTGTTGAATCTCTCCACAAGTCCGTCACTCTGTGGGTGTAACGGAGTTGTGCGTGTTTTCTCGATTCGGAACCGTTTCAACACTTCCGTGAACACCTCGGACTCAAAATTGCGCCCTTGGTCGGAGTGTAACTGTCGGCACAGTCCGAATCGAGAGAACACATTGGCTATCAATGCATCCGCCACCGATTCAGCGGTCTGGTCTTTAAGAGGAATCGCCTCTGGGCACTTGGTAAAGTAATCGACCATCACCAAAATGTATTTGTGGCCGTGGTGCGATTCAGGCAGTGGTCCCAAAATGTCGACAGCTATTCGCTCGAAAGGTGCACCAGAATTTCGAATTTGCAATGGTGCCCTTTTCCGGGGGACAGGACCTTTTCTTTGTTGACAAATTTGGCAACGAAGACAATAGTTACGGACGTCGGCTGAAAGTCCCACCCAGTAATAGCGCTGGGAAATATTTTGCCAACGTCTTATCAACACCCAAATGTCCACCGGCAGGGCAATCGTGCATTTGTCGCAACAATTCGGACTGCAGACATTTGGGGGCCAGAACCTGAAGGCAAGAGGGGGTACCAACGCGTCGGCGACAGGCAATTCCATCTTCCAAGGAGAGGGAAGAGAACATGGACCAGTACGCCTTTAGGTCAGGATGATCCGCACTAATCGAATCTAAAGGAGGTCGTTCACCTTGTTCCAACCATCGTCGTACCACACTTAATAAAGGGTCGTTTCCCTGAAGCTCTTGGATATCTACACCATGTATGGTGGAAAGGCGGACTACCAGAGTGTTCCTTTCATCGAGCCTACTACAGTAAGAACACGACGTGGCCTCGCATGGCCTTCTGGACAGACCATCGGCATTTCCATGGAGTTTGCCGGCACAGTGTTGGATTTCGAAATCAAACTCCTGTAGTCTTTCAATCCAACGTGCAATTTGACCTTCTGGTTCGCGAAAACTCATCAACCAGCGCAGTGTCGCATGGTCGATGCGAAGAAGAAAATGGCGTCCCAGAAGGTAAGGCTGGAAATGGGCGATAGCTTTAACAATTGCCAGAAGTTCCTAACGAGTGACGCAGTAATTTCTTTCTGGTCGACTCAGGGTCTTACCAAAGAAGATGTATTAGAGAGATGTACATTTAAAGGCTTTAATTTTACCCCAAAAATTTTGATCGAAACAGGTGCTGTGCGGGCAGAGTAGATAGGGGTAAAATGTATTTCTCTTCATTGAGAATCACTAAATTTCAATTTTTCATTCTTTGAATGTATGTGTGAATTCTATTTACACATAAGGAAAATACCTAAAAGTACAGTGGAGTCTCAGAAAATGTGCTACCTTTTCCAATATTTATCATTACATCATTCTTTTTAATTGTGAAAAAATTTCAAATTTCATAGAAATATTTTCATACAATTAAGGGTTTTTTGTTAATCGCCGACTGTACTATTGTATTGCATTGATTTTGTAATTCACATGGGGTGGAGTTTAATTTCTTTGTGATATCATGAACTTCAAATGTTTTTACGCATTTGACCGATTTTAAACATTTTAATTTTACATGTACTTACATTTAAAATACACGCGTTTGTATCGCAGTATATCAATTAGCACATGTTCGTACATGTATTCATTTATCTCAATATGAAATGCATGCTTTCTAATAGAAAAAAAAAGGTTCTTTACTTTTCGTATATGTATGTATACACATCATATACAAACATTCATATGATCATAAAAAGTGTGAAAAAAAAACAATGTATGAAGATCATTTTTTTTATTGTACCGAAGTATTAAGAATAAATATACATACATATATACAAACAAACATGTACTATTTGTATGAAGTACATATAAATACGTATTACAGCTAAATGATATACTGCGATACAAACATGTGTATTTTAAATGGAAGTATATGTAAAATTAAAATGTTTAAAATCGGTCAAATGCGCAAAAACATTTGAAGTTCATGATATCACAAAGAAATCAACTCCACCCCATGTGTATTACAAAATAAACGATCATCATAATAATAGTACATGTTTGTTTGTATATAGATTTAATTATCCTTAATACTTCGGTACAATAAAAAAAAAATGATCTTCATACATTGTTTTTTTTTTCACACTTTTTATGATCATATGAATGTTTGTATATGATGTGTATACATACATATACGAAAAGTAAAGAACCTTTTTTTTCTATTAGAAAGCATGCATTTCATATTGAGATAAATGAATACATGTACGAACATGTGCTAATTGATATACTGCGATACAAATACGTGTATTTTAAATGGAAGTATATGTAAAATTAAAATGCTTAAAATCGGTCAAATGCGTAAAAAATCTAATAGTCTTTAAGAAAAAAGAAAAAATCCTAAACAAGTAATTAGTTTTGGGTGGTGGTAATATTTTTACACATACATTCATGAAAATTGGTATTTATTTCGTACATGTACACGATTTTTTTTTGATTTTTTTTGTTTTTTAATCTACATGAGAGTAATTCTCTTTACGAAAAATATTTTTAGATGGGAGGTTGTGTTTCTTGATCAGAGGTTTTAAAAATAGGGTAAATTCTGCCGTATAAACTGGAATTCTTGGTTCTAATACATATTCTTTGGTCTTACTGTAGTATTCGATCACTCTTTCTTGGCCATCCTGGAGCTGTGACAGGATCGCTCCCCAAACGTATTGGCTTGCGTCAGTGTCCAAAATAAACATGCCATCTTCAGAAGGTTGAGCGAGTATAGGCGCGGAGGTCAACTTGTCCTTTAACGCTTGAAAAGCAGCTTGACAGGCCTCTGACCACTTAAATGTGGCACCTTTCTCTGTCAAACTGGTTAAAGGTTTTGGTATGGAAGAAAAGTTGAAAACAAAGCGCCTATAGTACGCGCACAGGCCCAGAAAAGATTGAACGTCCCTTTTACTGTGAAAGAATTTAATCGTCCCGATTTTCCGATCCTTATGTTCGTCGGCAGGAGGCTTCGGCGAAAATTTCGCAGGTCTACGCGTTGGAGCTTGTGTTAAAGCGTCGCCATGCTTGTGCTCCTTCAAGCAAGGCGGTTGGCCTTTCCCGACGGCTGTTGTTTTTTATCGTGCGAATCTCTTTCGCGTTCACGTACGGTGGCTTGATAGACGCGTGCACCTCTACGTCCGATTCGCGTGGCGTCGCGACTGGCTTCCAACCGGATCGCCAAGGCCAGGGCGATTTCAACGCTCGAAGGGGCGGCATCGCGGACGCGTTGTTGAACGTCAAAGTCTAAGAGGCCGTCGATAAATTGACCTAACGCTATACGGTCACGCGCTGATTCGGGGCAGTCCGGAAATGCTAAATTGACTAAGCGCTGTACGTCAGTCGCGAAATCCGCTAGGGTTTCTTTGTCGCGCTGTACCCGGCCACGAAGCTGTGAATGCGCCACAGACTGGTGGTACTGTAGGCTGAAACGGCGTTAGAAGGCGCGATCCAACAAACCAAAGTCATCTTGCGTTGAACCGGGTAGCGTTTCGAAAAAGGTCAGGGCCGTACCTCTTAAGTAGGGTGCTAAAAACACGGCTTGAAATTCATGCGGCCATCCGTTGGCTCTGGCGACGGTTAAGAAATGGCGTTTATACGCGGACCACGGTTCTTTAATACGCGGTATTGAAAGCGGGATCGCATTATTCGTAGCGATGCTGCGGTGCGTTGACGAAGGCAGACCGGTAAACGTTACTGTGTTCACACGCGGGGCACAGGTAGATGGCGGTGGAATATTAGAAAGGCGCGGTGAGGCAGGTAAAAGGGTCGTCGCGTTGTGGCCCGGAGTAATCGGACTCGCGTCGGGGTCACTTACCGGTGCGAATGGCTCATAAGGGGCAGACGGGGCAGTACCGAAGGCATCCTGGCGGATAGGGTTACTCCCAAAGGGTCTTACCGGGTGGAATTGGCCACACTGGCCAAAGAGTCCGGAGTTTGGCATTCAACTTGAGGCCGATCAACCGGAACAGAAGGCGCCGAAAAGTTAAATTGGTTAATTAAACTTGAAAAATTACGGCGGTCTTGTTCGTAAGAAGAGGCGACAGGACAATTAAGAGATGGTGGCACAAAATGTTCCGCCGAGGAACGGGGTTGCTCCCTAGTTGTTATTAGCAACTCCATGAAAGTTTTCATGGTGGAAGTTAACTCCGTAATCATCCCTGCCTGCACACCCATTGGTGTTGTGATGTTCGTCAACACTTCCTTTAAATCACCATGAGAAGAGGTTGGGGACAGAGGACGAACAGGGGAGGCATGGCCACTCAAATTGTTTTCTTCGTGGTTGGACATTATGAAAAAATAACGAGAGCGACTCACTTTTATTTGAAAATTTCAAATAAATAAACAGGAAGGGGCAAGAGCAAAAATCACTTTAAACGTGAAAGTTTTCACTGCGCGTGATCTAAGTTCTATTACGAGAACTGAACGTACCCCACACTTGACACCAAATGTTAGAAAATTTACGAGTGTTTGTTTTTGTATAGGGGTACGTTCCCGAAATAAACGTGGATACTATTTACCGGCACTTGTAAATTTCACGAAAAAAAAAAAAATTAATCCCGGATTTATTAGCGTAAAGCTGAAATGGACAAATACACGCGATTATGGTTCCCGAGAGGATCTTTATTTTTATTTTTATTATTTTTTTATTTTTTTTATTTTCACTGTTTTGTTGGTTCTTGTACTTACCCTTTTCTCCTTGTTTTGGATTCCTCCTTTTAATGGGTTTCAGTTTTTATTTTTTATTTTTATTGTCACTTAAATGTTTTGTTTATCTAAACGGGGCACCCCTTTTTTTTCACTTCACGACTACTTTTACTTTTTTTTTTATTGTCTTATATTTTACCACTATTTAATTGTCTTATATTTTATCACCATTTAATTGTCTTATGTTTTTATTGTTAATTTTTTTATTTTTTTATTTTTTTTTTTTTATTAACAAACAAAAAAAAATTTGTTCATGAAAAAAAATTAACTAAATTTTTATTTATTTTTTTATCCAAAAATTTTCAATCAACTTATTCTTTTAATTTTTTAATTTTGCATCCGACTGGGTCGAGATCCATCTTACGAAGAAGGAAAAAAATGATGGCCGACCACCCACGTTTTTCAAGATCAATCAAGATCAGTGATGCCAACTCAAAATTTCCAATCTAGCTAAATTTAGCTAGTTTAGCTAGAATTTTTTTTTTCAAAATTGGCTAAAACTCTAGCTAACACAAAAGCGTAACAGTTTTCTAGCTAAATAACATTTGTATGGTAAAACTTGTACAATAATACACATTTATATAGCTCAAAGTAAAAATACTTTATTAAAACAAAAATTTTACAAAAACTCAACATAAAAAAGCATTCTATGCCTAAAACAAAAACTTTACAAAAATAGTATAACAATGCATTCTATGCCTAATATACTTCTAACAAAAAATTAATTTCAAAACAATATTTTTATCTTATAACTAATATGTATGAATAATAAACTCGTTCAGTCTTTTAATAATTTTATTGCCTCTTCTATATCTTCGAAATTTAAATCTTCTTCATCATTATTAAGATATGTAGCATTTGTACCAATTTTTTTTCTTACCTCCTCCGGTATTATGTAGTTGTAACAACAAATCTTTTCATCAGAATTATCTCGTATATATAAAATACTATTTAGTAGTTTTATAGTCAATTTGTTTCTTTGCTTTGTTTTGACTAAATTAAGTTGACTGAAGATGCGTTCAACTGCTGCATTAGATATAGGTAAAACTAATAAAGAAAATGCAAAATTCGCAAGTTCTTTGTACACTTTGGTGCCATTGCAATCAGTATAACTGTACACTTCTTTCCAAAATGATTCGGTTTTCTTAATATTTTCCCACTTAACGAATAACAAATTATCCCATTGTTGTATAATTTTGTGCTCAAATTCGTCATGTATACCAAAATGATTTAACAGTTGTTTAATACATGGTCTATTTACTTTTAAACACGTATCAACAGAAAGCAAATTTATGTGTTTTAGTATTTTAATATTTTCAGGAATTCTTTTTCGTATTTGTAAAATTAATTCAATCAAAAACTTTTTACAAGTTTCTCTAAATTTTTTCTCATCGTCTTCTGATAATTGCATGTCGTCTCTTATTTCTTTCAATTTCTTTTCACATTCATATCCCAGTTGAGCGTGAGGTACTATAAAGCAATCATCCAAATTTATGTCAGGCTCAAAATTAGCCCCACATGGTAAACATGCAACTCTTTTAATCAAAGAGTACATTAAAAAACTCAAATCATTAAAAACTTTGAGAAAATCGACTTCTTTACTTTCAAATGCTTTATTCACTCTTTGGACTTCAATTAAAATCGGACGAATAAACAGTAAGTAGGTAAAATTTAAGTTGTTATTGTACAATTTAGATAAAGTTCTACTCATATAACATTTTTCATTCAGTTGGACAATATTAAAATGTGTTTTCAGCTCCAAATATTGACAAGTGATTCTAGATATAGCAGTTTCTATCGATAACCAACGAGTTTTACTTATCTGAGTTAATCGTAAAGGTTCAATACCATTGTTAATTACTTTATATATCTCACGATAATTCGACTGACGGGTTGCGGAACGTGAAAACCAATTATAAGTTTCGCTGACCATAAATTCTATTTCGGTAGGTAAGCATTTATCTGCGGCATCTGACACTGCCAACTGAAGTGAATGGCAGATACAGGGAATAAGTGTAATACGCGAATTAAGATCTCTTAGTCGTTTGATGACACCATTATGTGCACCGACCATTACACTTGCATTATCAGTTGCAAGGCCGTACAAATTTTCAATTTGAAGATTAAATTCTTTTAATACAACTAAAATAGCATCTACAATACTTTTAGAATCACAATGATCTAAAGATTGTAATTTTAAAAATTTTGTTTTTACTACAGCATCTGTTACACTGAAGTATTTAATTACAAGGCCCAAATATTTTGACACCGATATACCGGTACTTTCGTCTATCAATAAGCTATAAGGGTTATTGCCAATATCACAAGTGAGTTGAGATTGGAAATACGGTCTCCAAACGTTTAATATAACATTTGTGCACTTAGTACGACTGATCTGATTATTTTGACAAATTGTACTATCAGGATAATTTGCTTTGTTTAGTTTTACAATGTGGTCAACTAATTTAATACTACAGTGCTTAGCGATATACAAAGAAATTCTTGCTTCTGATTCACGTACTTGTAGATTAGTTTTTTCTTTTTTAAATTCAATTTTCTTTTGTGAACGACAGCAAAACGGGTTTGCAGCTTTTTCATGCTTTTTTGTTTTACTATGTTCTTTAATATTCCAATATTTGGCAGCAATTTTTGTTTTACAATACTTACATTCTACAGTGTGCTCGTCTAGAATCATTAACCAATCTTTAAATCTTTCGTCGTTCAACCAGGCTTCCCTTGATTTTTGTTGGTATGTTTTTTTACATTCTAAGTGTTCTCGTTCAGAAGAATCAGAATCAAGTTCCAATGTTGTTACTGCAGGTGAAACATTTTCAGGCTCCACATGTTTTGTTTTGTTCAAGACATTAAAATATCTAATAGAATAATTAAGCATTACGGCTCACAATAATTTATATATTTTAGATAATTAGTTCATTTACCTTTCCATTTTGAAAATTTATTTTTCATCGCCAAAAAAAAAACCAGAAACTTCAACTAAAACGCCTCGAATTAACGAAATTTGATTTGAATTTCACAATCATAAACATATGACATAAGATTGTAAACATATGACATGATGACTTGAATGTAACTATAACAAACTTAAGTGCACCTTACACTATACCACAAAACAAAAATTTTTCAACAATAAATTTTGATGCGTTTTATTTTTCAATTGCGATGCTGATTTGAAAAATTTAATTTTACGAATTTAAAATTTTATACCACGAGAAGTAAATCTAGCTAAAAATCTATGTAAAATCTAGCTAAAAAATTTTAGCTAGGAGAAATTTTTATTTCCAGCTAAACACAATTATTTCTAGCTAAATTTAGCTAGAAAATAGCTAAATTGGCACCCCTGATCATGATCATGGTGTGCGAATCGATATTCGAAATTTTGTTTAATCGATCGCACACGATGGATTCGTTCGATAATCTTGAAAAACGTTACAGACGGGGTGGCGCCATCTGTTAGCAATTTTGCGACAATATAAATAAAATATTTTTAAAAAAAAATCAAAAAAGAAAAACAATTTCTTCTACATGCAAAACAATACATGTTATTTGTTAAAATACTATTTGTAAAAATATTATAATCTGTAAAGTTATACACTACTGAATTTCTGGCTCCAATTATTGCGTTTGATATGCATTTGGAATCAAAACAAGTGTAGGCACTTGATCCAGTGTTCGGAATCCTGCTTCCTGTGACCCGAAGCATATACATCTTGGCGTTTGGCGATATTGTTGTCCTCATCCACTCTAAGAAATAGGCAGGATTTTCACATTTTTGTGGCATCCTGTTACTGCCCCAAAAATGCATCTGCACACTGTGAATTATATTAAAGAAAAAATTAATATACTGGAAATAACAAATGAAATATTTAGAAAAATATAAAAACTTACCTATTTAAATTTATCCTTATTGAGTGAGGAATATGTTCTATAAAATCTCCCCAAAACGCATTGCCTATTCCAACACAGGCATTGAAGGCATCATTAAAAGTTGAATAATAACCTTTTATTGTTTCGTCTCTTTTTTTCAAGAAAATTTCTTTATCTATAAGTTTTTTTTCTTGATTTTTTAGACGAATTTCTTTGTCTTTAAGGTTATTTTGTAGTTGTTCAAGCTCTTTTTTTTTCTTATTGAGCTCTTCTTCTTTCAGCTTCCATGCTTTTTCTTTTAATTTTAAAAGCATTTGGGTATTTTCTTCTTCTTCTTTTTTTATATCATCACCACTGTCATCAAGTTCTTGGAGCTCTTTTTCTATCTGAGCCCACATTCTCTCATCGTCAGAATTATCTGACGACATAACTTCTTCTTTGATGGGCTTTGGCACTTGCACTTTATTAGATGATCCTTCCATTTTATTAAAATTATACACGCACACAAATATAAAACGAATAGCAAAAATAATTAAAAAATTTTTATAAAAAATCCGCACGTAAAAATGCTCCCGCACTAACCAATTGTTTGAAATATTTTATGAATTTTTCAATTAAAAATTTTGTTTACATAGCTTAAAATCAGGGTTTCGAACCCTTTAAATTATGGGTTCGGGTTCAGGTTCGGGTTCAATACATTAAAAAATAGTTGGTTCGGGTTCGGGTGCGGGTTCAGGTTCGGGTTCAATTAAGTTGGATAAATAAATAAGGTGTTTTTTAATTAAAAAATCAATTTTATTTTTAAATTTATTTTTTTTATTTTCAACAAATAAAATTTTATATTTACTTCTTCAAAAATTGTTCGTTTAGTCTTACAAATAAAATGTTTTGTAATGAGCTTTCACTTAAATTAGCTCGCTGTGATGCTAAAATGAATTTTAATCCTGAAAAGGCTCGTTCTACGCTTACTTGCGTCGCAGGTACAGCAAAGATGATTTGAGCAACTGCACTTAACATTGGTGTTTCAGTTTTTGCTTGTTTCCAAAATTCTAAAACGTTTTTGTCTTTCGACATTCTAGGAGTGTTTTCATAAATTTCAATTTCTTGTTGTAGAAGTATATTAAAATCAATTTTGTTTTGAACAATATTTGGAGTTGCTAAAGTCTTTTGCTTCTCTTTTTTCTTTAGCATTTCTTCTAGTATGTCTAGTTCTCCATCTGAAGAACTAGATGTGGCATTACCAGAGCAAGAACCAATTTTAAAAAAACTACTGTGGGCGTTCTTAATAAATTTTAAGATATAATATTCCTTTTAATTGTCTTTATTTAATTTCTTTTATTTTTACAAATTAAAATTATTATTACATCTTTTACACATATGTATATGACCACGACTCCACTTTACGACTTATCACTAAGACTCTTCTATGACGAATGTACTTTTTGATGACTGTACTTTTGATTGTTACGTTACATTGCATTATATGTATAAACCTAATCGTATGTACTTATTATGTACTTAGGCACTAACCGGTGTCTAGACATTAGACCAGATGGTTATGTACTTATCAGTACAAATGTATACATATGCATTCGGTTATGTATTTATGATATGTATGTATATAAAAGAACTTTCTAGACTTGAGAACGGAATTTTATATTTATACATATTAAATCAACACGTCAACTGCCTACACTACTTAATTGTGGCTCATTTTCAGTCTCAAGATCTCTCAAATTTTTTGAAGTTTTCATAATTTGTTCTTTAGCTTTAATAATACTGTCTTCACTCAGCAATAATTTAAATCTAGGATCTAAATATACAGCAGCGTTCAAAAGATCATTGTTAATAAATGACTTTTCTCGTTCAAGTATATTTGAATATAAATCAATAGCTAATTGTTTATCGTTATTTTTTTCCAATTTTAATTTGAATTTCAACCAAATCCCATAAAAATCCCCCAAGTTTAATTGCTCATTTTGCAAGTTTAGTGTTAAAATTTTTACTGGTTCGAAAATTTCGACGAACTCTGAAACAAAATTCCATATTGTTTCCTCCATAACTAATTCAGGATCAAGAACATCTGAGCAAAAACTTCTATATTCTAATAAACGATGAAGCATGTCGAAAGTCGAGTTCCATCTAGTAGGACAATCAAGAATAGCTTTATTTAAACCACGTTTTTTTGATAGAAAAGCTCTGTTAGGTGTTCGCAATTTTTTTGAAATTTCTCTGCATGCATCTATTTTTGTTTTAATTGAAGATATAGAAATGGTATTCTGGACTGCTAATTGTATAGTATGAGCTACGCATTTAAAATGAATAATGTTTCTTTGTAAGTTTGTCAGCATTTCTATTCCTTCTTCTTCATTATTGAAGTAACTGTTGTCTTCACTTTCTATTTCTTCTAAATCAGTCACTTCATCAAACTCATTTCTCAACAATTCAGCTGCTTTAATCATATTTCTACCATTGTCGGATGTAACTGAATAAAGTTGATTTAATGTCATATCATAAGATTTTATGACATCAATTATAATATTTTTAATATGATTCGCTGTTAATCTGTCGACCACTTCACGCATTTCGAGAGTTCTTAATACAATTTTTTCGTTATAAATATACTGAACATTTATACCGAGAACACTTCTACCAAGTCGTGAAGCAGAATCAATTTTTAAAGACACTAATTTTTTTTTCATTTCATTTTTAATTATATTTTTTATTTCTTCAGCTTTATTGCTCACTAAGTCTTTAATATTTTCTGAGTTTACAACCACTTTCAAAGATTTCATTATTGGTTCGATAATTTCGCGTAAACCAGAATCCTGGAAAATCGAAAAAGGTCGTCCATTTACCGTAACTAGTTTTACGCAAGCATCAATGAAACATTTTGATGACATGTTGATTTTAATTAAATTACAATATTTCTCAATATCTAATCTCATTGAAATATCTTGTTGCGTTTTAGTTTTTTTAATTACACCTGAAGTTGACGGTTGATTATTTTTGTCATTATTTATATTTTCGTATTCGTTAGGATGTTTTCTTTTTAAATGGCGGCCTAGATTTGCCGAATGCTTGCCTTATTAAAAAAATAATAAAATTAAAAGTGTACACCAATAAAGTATTTAAAATAGTAATTATAACATATCATAAGTATGCGTATATTTACCTTTCATTACTAATAAGCATTTTAAGCACTTTGATTCATCTTTAACTGAATCGTATGTGAAGAATTTTTTAATTGGATTAACCGACATTTCTAATTTCTAATTTCAAATTTAAACTGCTCACAATCACAAATCAAATCACAATCGAATGAACACATATTTTCGCATCAATAAATGAAACAAAATAATCAGAATCCGAAAAAAAGAAAATTATATGCGCTTTTTATTTAATATACGTAGTAAATAGCACACAAGTTACAGTAATACCACAAACAATATTGATCATGTTCAATCATGTTTGTATTCTAGTTCAAATTTCTAATAAATTTTAGTAAATAATCGTTTTCAACTGCGACTCTCATTGCAATTTTAGGATTTTAAGAAAAAATTGTATAAAACAAGTTTTTTCAAAGCAAAAAAAAATTATGAACCTAAACCCAATTTGTAGATAGGTTCGGGTTCGGGTTCAGGTTCACAAAATTAAGAGAAAATTACTGAACCGGAACGGGTTCAGGGTTCGGGTTCAGGTTCGGTTCGAAACCCTGCTTAAAATTATCTTTAACATATAGATTTTACATTATGGGAGTTTAAAATTTTTTATCAACACTTCCTCATAATTAGTTTTAAGTATTACCAAAAATTATCATGATATACATATGTACTATATGTATATTTTTTATAAATCTTATTTTAATTGCATATTACACATATACTTATTGTATATAATAAGCAAAAAAAAAAAACATATAGAAATTGTCATCAAATTAAATTTTAATAAGAAAACCATAAAAACCTCAAAAAACTACAAAAAATTATAAATATATTTTTCATATAGGATATATAGTAAATGCATACAAAACAAAGATAAAAAAAAACGATTATGCAAAATTTAACTAAAAACATATGATGTGAAAAAAGTGATAAGGAAAATTATTCAAATTCATTATATAGTAAATATAATTCATAATATGTAATATAAATGCAAAAATACTATACAGGGCAATGTTACTGTTATTATACATTTTTTTGACTACTGATAAGACTGATTAGGGTAAATTTTAATAAGAAACCTATAAAAAGACTACAAAAAATTATAAATATTTATTTTTATTTTTTTTTGAAAGACATATAGTAAATGTATACAAAACAAAAAAACAAAATCAAAAAAACATTCATATAAAATTTTACTAAAAACATATGATGTGAAAAAAGTGATAAAAAATATTTTCAAGTTTGTTATTATTATGATTCGTATTATGTAATACAAATGCAAAATACTATACAGGACAATGTTACTGTTATTATACATTTTTTGACTATTGATAAGACTGATTAGGGTAAATTTTAATAAGAAAACCATAAAAAGACTACAAAAAATTATAAATATTTTTTTTTTAAAAGACATATAGTAAATGTATACAAAACAAAACAAAATCAAATACGTTTATACAAAGCATAATTAAAAAAGTCGTGCGACAAAATTGATAAAAAATATTTTCAAGTTTGTTATTATTATGATTCGTATTATGTATACAAATAAAAAACTAATGTTATTATTACTATAAATTTTTTTCAGATGAATGAATACACGAGTATATATGTATATATGTATGTATACAGAATGTGTTGCCGGAAGTTATTGATGTTATAGCGATAATTTGTAAACAATATTTGAATATTTTTAATTAATTAATTCACTTGTAATATTCATATACACGTATTGTTTATATACATATATAATTTATAATTTCGTAGTGTTCTGAATATATCATATATAGTATAGACATTTAAATGTATGTGTATATACTGATAACAATATGTATAGTATTTGAATAGCTTAAAATTGAGATAAAATGTGTTAAAACAAACCAAATTTTAACTCATAAACATATGTAGAATTTGATGGTGTAATGGGTTAAGTGGTTGGCTTAATGATGACTCTGTCGTTTCATGTCCCTTGGTTCAAGCCTCCCAAATTACGCGAAATTTGAAAGCTGAACTACTGCCCTATAATATACAGCTTCAAATTCTTTTTTTTTACTTTTTTCTTTTTCTTCTTCTTTTTTATTTGCTTTATTCAATTTTACACATTACATTGTATAGGCATATCTATATAATTTACACCATCAAATTCTATTTTCTTTTTTTTGCTAATGTGCATATAAAAAGAATATAAAAACAATATAATAACATTTATATCTTTGAACTTGAAGATTTAATACAATAAATTGTATATACAAAACATTACAAATGTTTTGATCTGAAATAATTAGAGATAAATATAAATTTTGTTCATGTGAAGGAGCATGGAAATCATTTAAAATAGTAAATGCTCAAGTTTTAAATTGTGGGATTTTAGAAGTATATGTAACACCTGAAGATGGGAATAGATGTTTAATAATGAGAATGAGAAATGGAGAACCTATTCCATTGAACTTTGAGTTCATATTTATTCCATTTCAACATGTAAAATTTGAAGTTATAGGAGGAAATATCACAGTAGCAGGTGAAGCTGCTTCTGGTACTATGAGATATAGAAATGTAAATCACTTTCCACGTAATTGTCCTTTTGGAGATGAAGAAGATTGGCAGTAGGGTGAGAAATTATTTAAAAAATTTATATTTACGAGAAGGAAATGCAGATGAAATTAAAGAATCTTAGGAGTAGTTAAAATAGTTGTAAAGTTAGAATTTTATCTAGTCTTTCACGAGAACTAACACTGACAACATATTAAAAAATCGAAAAATGTTTTCAAAAATTTGGATCATTTTCTTAACAATTTATTGTTTATCATATGCTGAAAGCGGTAGAATACCTTTGAAGCTTGATGCTAATAAAGGGAATAAAGGAAATTTAGAATTTGCTCTTCAACTACCTAATAATGATACTGTTCAAATTGATTTATCGTTTCAATTATTAACAATAATCAATAATAATATTAATAAAGCTATACCTGAGGTACCTCAATCTGATGATGCTAATAGTGAACAAACACCAACACTAACAACAACAACAACAACAACTAAACCTGAACCAAAATATGTAACTGTTGAAGAAGCTATTGAAGGATGTAGGCAAGAATTAGTTAAAAAAGAAAGAGATATAGCTGGAATAATTGAAAGTGATCATCCTTTTTACAGACACTTCAAATTAGCATTCGACGATGATGTAACATTAACTATACGATGTACATATGATAGCAATTTCAGGAGACGATCATTGAACAAAGTTTGCTACGAATATCATGAATTTGAAACAGAGAGAATTCTTAGTAATGGAGAAGTAGAGATAATTAATGTACATGACCCTAATTATAAAAGTGATGTTGAGTTTATAAATGCTAAAAATATGAAACAAATGTATTCAATGGATATATATTAAATATTGAATATAAATATCTTAACAAAAAAATTTAAGTAATTAATCTTAGATCGGCTGTAGACTAAGTCAGAAGTAAAATTTTATAATAAATTTAACAAATATGAGCGTTGAGAAAATAGAAAACTTCATACTTGATTTCAATGACATCATACTTGAAGAACATAAACAAGAATTGTTAAGATATTTAGCATTTTTAAAAATTTATGATAAGAAGACAAAAGTTATTTCATTTTATGGACTTCATTATGATAATTGTCCATGGTCTAAATATACAACTACTTCAGGACCTGATACGTGCAACTGTTGTGATGTACCAAGAATTCAACAAAGAGCTGAAAAATTAATGAATTTGTATTATAGAGTAAGAGTAATGTAAAATTTATAAAATGAATAAATGAATAAAAAACATTTTTATAATATTAAAAAATTAAATACATGTTTTATTTACAAAATAAATACAATACACATATAATCAAATGTTTTACAATAATTGATTTTTATCTATCCATGAATTATGTTCATTAGAAAATCCTAGCCATTTAACAAAAACTTGTTCTCCTTTCTTTTTCAAAATTTTTTTAATTAAATAAATATTAGGATGATGCGATTTTAATAATTCTTTTTCATAAAATCCTCCTTTTATTGGATTACCTTGATAGTCTTCTAAGTTATATGTAGAGGGATTCGTATTATTAAAAGACACAATTTTAAAAATTTCTGTTGTCCAGTTTGGGGTATATCCTTTTTCAAAAACATGTTTGTGCTTGCTTATACGAACGAAATCACCTATTTTATATTTAGGTATTGGGAATGTTTTTAAATTACTATAAACTGTTTTTAATAGCAATTTCTCATTAGATGAGTTAACATCTTTAGGACTCATTTTGATAGTACGATGTTTTGTATTATTATATGTATCAACTAATTCTTGTACGTTATCAACCCATTTAAAAGATCCATTAAAACTGAATTCTTTCCACATTAATCCTTTTAAAGTTTTATTAAAACGTTCAACAATTGACGCTTTCACCCAACTAGCATTTCTAGTGACAAATACTGAATATCTGTGAACTGGCACTAAAATAAGGTTATGAATACGTTTAAATCACTTTTTTTGCCACTGTATTATGTTTTGCTATTTTAGAGTTGATTTTCAAACGTACCAGCTCCGTGGCAGTAGAAACTATATGGATTTCAATATTAAAGTTTTCACTGAAATTCCTGATTGGTATCGTAATCGTATTTAAAACTCTATAAAGTTTCTGTTACTTTATGTGTGTTTTACCTATGGATTTGGTTAGATTTTGGTTCTACTTTTTGGTACCAAAAATAGTCCAAGTTAAAGTTTTTACAAGTTAGTAACAACTACGTTTCTGAATCATATTCAAAACACTTTATGGCACTGAAAACTATTGTATGAATTTTTTATAGTAGCAATTACTTTGCAGAGGGACTAAAAAGTCTCTGAAACCATATGGTAAGTTAAAATAGTCCCTCTAAAGTAATTTCAACGTTTTTGTTTCAGTAAAGTGTAATTAAATTTATATTTCATTTTCGAAGTCTTACATACATACGTAATTGATTTCTTGTGGAAACAAAGAATCAAATTTTGAGTTATTTAAAACATGAAAAGTGTAAAATACAAATTATTTAAACACTCAACAACATTTTACAGAAGAGATAAGAAAGAATTGGAAAGAAGTGTTTTGAATGAGTTAAATAAAAATAAACGTGACTTATTACCAACAGTAGTAAATAAAAATTTTAAAAATTTGCCCATTGGTGATGTTAACATAACAAATAGTGAATCGACTGCGAAGTTTACAAAGCCAACAAATCAGGAGAATTACTTTATTAGCAAAGTAAATGATTCAGAAGGGTCAGAGATTTCTGAAAATGAACTATTGATTTCTGAGAATGACGATTGTAAGAACTTTTTCGAAAAAGATGCACTTTTTCTAGAAAAATTACAAAAATGGGCTTTAGAATTTCGGATTCCTCATTCCTCATTAAACCATTTACTGAGAATTTTAGAATCTAATGGAGTCAAAGTTCCTTTAGATAGCAGAACGTTGCTTAAAACTCCAAATGTAATAAATATGGTTCCAATGGGAGCAGGATATTACTGGTACTATGGTATTGAAACCAATTTGCAGTTATTATTGCATGGAACTCAACCCGGAAAAGTGTTAAGCCTTATTTTTAATATTGATGGTTTACCTCCATTTAGGAGCTCTAATATTGAATTTTGGCCTATTTTATTCAAAATATTTGAAATGAAATACGTTAAACCCATGGTAGTTGCTGTGTACTCTGGTAAAAGCAAGCCTCCTTTGCAACAGTATTTGTCATGTTTTGTCGACGAGCTCAAAAAAATTCTTAATTATGGGTTGTTAATAAATGGTGAACACATTAAAGTAAAAATAAAATATTTTGTGTGCGATACTCCTGCTAGAAGTTTTATCAAAGGTAATTTATTTTAAATATAAACCAGAATAATATTTAAATAATAATCAATTTGAAAATTTAAGGAACAAAAGGATTCAATTCAACTAATGGATGTCTCAAATGTACAGTCGAAGGGGAGTATGATATAAATGGACGACACATGAGTTTTCCTGAGATTAATTGTCCAAAAAGAACTGATGCTTCTTTTCGTAACCAAACGCATTCTGAACATCATAAAGAACTATCACCTTTGATTAATCTCCCAATTGATATGATTGAAGATATAATTGTTGCTGATTCTCTGCATTTAATTGATCTTGGTGAGTAATTATTGGTGAGTCAATAAATAATCATCCTATAAATTAAATTAATTTTTTTATTATTTTTTAGGCATTGTGCGAAAATGTCTCTATGGTTGGGTCTACGGTTCTTTCAATTTTCGGAATAAATTGTCGGGTAAACAAATAGCAATTATTTCTGAAAAACTTGAAGCATGCAATAGTTTTAGACCATCAGAAATTCATCGTGCAATACGAAATTTAAATGTCCTAAAATTATGGAAAGGGACAGAATATCGCACATTTGTTTTATATTTAGGACCTGTAATTTTGAAAGATTTTCTACCAACAGACAGTTTTGATCACTTCATTACTTTGTTTTGCATCGTTCGGATTTTGTCTTCTAAAAATTATATGCAATATATTCATTTAGCAGAGGTTTTGGTTAAAGATTATATTGAAGGATTTATTAAACTTTATGGACGAGATTCTATTTCAAGTAATGTACACAATTTATCTCATATAGTATGATAGATGATGTAAAAAAATTTGGTGCCTTACCAGACATAAGCTCTTGTCCTTTTGAGAATTTGCTTCAGTATTTAAAGTCATTGGTTCGATCTGGAAAAAACCCGTTACAACAAATGGCTAAGAGAATAATAGAGTTATCTAAATTGAAGCAAAACTACTCATTAATATCGGATGAAATCAAACCTGATAATGAGGTAAGGAATATAAAACATAGACACCCTTTATGAGATAAAGTTTTCAGAAAAGTTTATTTTGGTGATAAATTTGTTCTTTCGAATAAACTGAAAGACAAATGGTTTATGACTTCTACAAATGAATTAATTGAAATGCTGGATGCAACATATTATGAAGGAGTTTTGCATATTTTTGGATCACCAATTGAAGATAAAACTGATTTTTTTAAATTACCAATTAGATCGTCTTATTTAAATGTATATAAATCAAACGGTCACCAAAATTCATTTAAATTGATTCCTATAACTGATATAAAGTGTAAATTATTTTGTTTGAAGTATGAAAAGGATTTTATTTTTATACCATTATTACACACATTTGAATAAATGTATGAAAAAAATAACAAATTAAATCAAGTAAAAAGTAATTAAAAACTGTACAAAATTTTTGTTTTATTTCAAACTGTTTAACTCTCTTATTTTCCATTATATTAGGATTATTATTTTCCATTTCTTCATAACTTTGATTTACGCTTTCCACCTCATGAGTTGTTTTACGATATTTTAATATCTTTTGCCTAAAAAATATGATTTAATGAGTAAAATCGATTATAAACTATTATTCAAAAAACCTACTGATGTCGTGAAAGCCTTTTTTTGGCCTGCTTTAAAACATGATCTTTTAATATGGTATCCATTTTTGTAACGGTCCAGTGGTCATCTGCCATGCGTATAACTCTAAAAAGCACATCATTAATTCCATGAAAGGAATTGAATGGCTTCTTTTGTATTGTTTTATCTCTAGAAATTCCTGTCCACGTGTAATTTGTGAGGACCTCCTTAGAGAATAGGAAATCTACTACCTTAAAAGATATTTGGTTTCCGATTCCTTCTCCAGTAGTGCCACCAATCTTTGATAATTCACTAATCTAAAAATATGAAAAATTACAGTATATGGTATATATAAATTGACTTTTTATTTCTTACAAGTTTTGTTTTAAAATCAGCATCACTTTTGATTTTTTCTTCTAGAATTTCGATTTCTTCACATGAAGTCATTGGGAATTTCTGATTTAACATATCTGCCTTTTTTTGACTTTGTTTTTCGTTATTATCATTTGCCTCCTTGTTTTCTCTTAAAATTTCATAAATGTTATTAAGGTGAACATTAGTTTTAACTAACTCCATTTTTATAAATTCGATATCTTTTTTCAATGCATTATTTGAATCTATCAAATTCTGGAGATCTTTGGCAGGAATAACAATAACCGATTCAATGTTTTCATTTTGATTTTGACCATAATTTGTTTCATTTTCATCGGCATTAGTAACATTTGCAATTTCATTAAATGATGTGTGTTGCTCTTCTGATTCCACTGACAAAGAAACATTTTGTAAAACTGTATAACTTGTATCTCCTTGATTTATTTTTTCCTTTTCTATAATTAAATTTCTATCCGGGATTAGATTATTTTGTTTTTTTGACTGTTTTTGAACTCGCAAATAGTTAGAAAAAGAACTGAAAGATTTAAAACTCTCTAAAATATTAGGTACTCTTAATTAATAAAATATACTCACATTTCTTCTGCATCACTATCAGCACACTGAGCAAGCATTTTTTCTAACCTAAGTGCTTCTTCAAAAGTTTGGATGTTGGCATATTTCACTACACAATCGTAGCTGCTCCAGTTGTCTTCTGGACTACTATCAGGATTAGATCTCATGGATTCTCTCATTGAGTGTCTAATGTGTTCAGGCCATTTCAATATATTTTTGTTTTCCCAAGCATTGGGAATAGCCGTAAATAATATTTTTCCCCTTTTGCAGGTAGCCACTACTTTAAAAAACATTTTTTTATTTATTTACTTAATCACAATATATATGTATATGTCACCGCACACGATTATGGTTTGAAAGAGACTAAAATGGCGATCGCCACTTTATAGTCTGTGGTTGCACTTTATCACATCAAAAATTACTAGAAAGTTAGAATTGGGACCTTTAAGTTCCCGTTGCAACTTTATAGTAATTTTTAATATGATAAAGTGCAACTGAAGACTAAAAAGTGACGGTTGTAAGTTTTTGTTACTATGCAGTATTATTTTCTACGTAATATACACTTTTTCAAAGTAACTTGTACCAATAAAGTATAATTTCGTAGTATCAGACACTCTCAAGTACCACTACACAAAAACTACCATTTTTAATTTATATTTTTATTATGGCCTTTTCCATTACGAATTAATTTTGTAAAAAAACAATAAAAATTATATTTATTTCAGATGTAAATAATAAGAAATGACACGTACTGTGATATTAAGTCTATTTAAAAGCAAAATTTTCAAAATAAAAAAAAATTATTTTTGGAAGAAGATTAATAATTTTAAATTCCTGAAAAATTTATCATAAAACTAAATATTTTTAAGGCGCTTTGTATTTTATCGAAGCAAAATATATATTATTACTGTAAAATTTCATTCGCACTATAAAATTTACATGGAAAAGTGATTAAATCAGAGTTTTAATACATTTTAACATTATAACATTATATTAATTATTAAAGATGTTATTTTCGTTCTTCGTAGGTTTGTAACAAAACAAATTATTTATATGTGTGGAGCAAATATGATTATAGTACATATTTAATTTTGAAATGAAATAATATTTTATTAAGATTTTATTTTTGTATTAGTATAAGGAGGTGCCGTAAACCATATAATTACGTGTTTGAGCATAGTTTACTACTACTCTGGAACGTAGATGTTACTTTTTGAAAAACGTTCCAATTTCGTATTAAAAGCGTACCAATTCATTCCCCATTTTAGTGGAAAAGCGGCTTTTAAACCGTAACATTAACGATCCTGTAGCTAGTTACTGTCACTTTATTGTATCACCTTTCAGTGCCAGCCACGTAGTTTTCACTAAAAATGCTAGTTGGGCATTGTACTATACGTTGAGTAATGATTAATACTATACTTTTTCATTAAATTTTGAAAATGTTGATTATAAAATTCTTTGCCAAGATCACTTTGTAAATTACGAGGCACTCTATTTGATGAAGTAAATATCTTTTCCATTGCTTTAGTTACATCTACGTGATTTTTACTTTTAAGAGGAATCGCCCAAGCAAATTTTGAAAATGTATCGATTACATTTAATAAAAAACGATGCCTTTTATTTTTGGCAGAATAAGTACCCATTTCAACTAAATCTATTTGCCAAAGATCATCTATCCCTTTTGTAACAATTTTCCTTCGAATAAATTTTCTACGTGCTGATTTATGCAATTTTTCAACTAATTGTCGTTTGCTCATATTTAAGTTAATAATAATTTTAATACTGATTATTGTGTTGTTGTTATTTTTAATGTTTGTTCATCACTTGCAAGTTTTTCTATATACAATGAACTTTGTAAAAGTGAAGATATTTTTTCATTGTTTGTTTTACACTCGTTTAAGAATGTTTCTATATCTTGTATTTTTCGATTATTAAGTACTTTATAATCGTTTAAATTGCTTTTAGTTTTATTTATATAATCATCTAAATTATTTTTAGTTATATTTATCAAATTTTCTAATTGCTTAATTTTATTTTCTATATTCAATTGCAATTCGTTTATTATATTTATGATTTTTTCATTTAGATTTTTAAATTGTATTAGAAAACTACTTTCAGTATGAGTAATTTTTTTAAAAAAATCATGTTCTACATCTCTTACACTATTTTGAAAATAATCTTTTGTAACTGCATCAAAACTGTCTACTGGCGTTCCTACTTTTTGTAAACGTTTATATTCAATATCAAAATGTCCATCAGACGATAATTTAAAGCCTATTCCAGGCTTACCTGGAGGACCTCGTTCACTTTGTGTATTACGTGTTTTTATATGAGAGAAACGACCAAACTTATCAACACTCATATTTGTAATGATAATAAAAAATGTTTGAATGAATTATTTAAAGAATAATATTTGCTTCAGGCAATTCTTCAATAATTGAAATTATTTCATTATTATGATTAGTGTGACCAGCTTGCTGTGAAGCTATAAGCAACTGTAATCTCTCTACTAACTCATTTGGATCATCCCAATAAATGTAATTCGGTTTTTTATTTATTAATATCATCAAATATTAACTTGCTTCTTCCTAATTCAAATACGTCTTCTTTTTCATTAAATTTTGGTCCGAATGCTTTATCTATATGATGTCCATCAAAGTATTGTTTTTTGTAGTATGAAGGTAATTGATAACTTTCTTGAAACGATTCATTAAACGATCGTTGTATATGTGTCTTAGTAGTGCTTATAGCTGATGGAGATTCTGTTTGCATAATTGTTTTTTGAGGTGTTTCAAATGAAGAACTAGAAAAATATGGTGATGTTTTAAAGTGATGAGAAGCTTTTGGGGTTTGATAAGATCTATTATTCAGTAATTTTATCGATGAGGGTTCAGCAGATGATTCTTTTTTTATTTCATTCTTAATATTTCTTTCAATTTCTTCTTCTGATTTTTCTTTGAGTTCTTTAAGTGGTTCACTAATAGGTTTAAAAGTTTCTTCAAGAAAAACTTCTTTGTCAATTTTACCTGTTTTAATAGCTTTAAATTTTCTACGTACATCATTTGTTGATTTTATTAAATTTTTCAATATCTCAGCAGTCTCAGCATCCATTTTAATAATTTGATTATGAACTGCTTAATAACTGCTTAATAACTGCTTAATAACAAGATAACTGCTGAGTAACTGAGGAATAACTGCTTAATAACTGCTTTTATAGTGTAAATTCTATATCGAAAAGCTCATATTGTTATAAATGTATCAAATCCTTTTCTATAGCGACCTTGATTAATTGAACAATCTTTATTAATTACTAAAAATCCGTAATCATCTTACCAGCATTCTCCACACAGACTACGAAATTTTTCAAAAGTCATGTCTGTATTAACATGATCATTGTATACTATATATGTCTTAAATTCAGATCATCTTGTTTAAATAAAATTATGAAATTTGCATTATCTCTAATTAAGTGTTTTGGTATGTGCGTATATGTTTGACATAAATAAAAGCTGTCTACATCTTTGTGACGTCCCATGCAAAAATACGCTCGCATATTATTCTGTTTTTCACATGCAACGTCATCGAATATGAAAATAGAATTTTTTTTAGCTTTTTCAGGAGGTATAACATCATTGTTTTCTGAAAATGTATAATAGCCTAATCCTTTTATAGGTGTTAAAATACGTTTCAATAATTCATATTTTGGTTGATTTATTGATTTTGAATAAAGATATATATTTTCGAATTTTAATCCATTAGGACGTTCAAGTAAACTTAACATTACATTAGTTTTACCACAATTTGAAGGACCAACAATAATAGCTCTAATACTATTTGGTAATAAATCACTATGTTTTCTTTTACTTTCTGATTCAGTATTAAGATCATAATTTTTAACTTTTAGTGTATTACGTTGTTTAATGAGTTTCATTATTACTACTGATTTCTTCTATAAAAGGTCAAGTTCATATATAAAATATTTCATTTTTATTGAATACTTTGAACAAAAAGGTATAAAATGATTAAACATAAAAAGAAATTAATCAGTTCACATAAAACTCGTAAAGGTAAAGGTTTAGTTAACAATTTAATAAATAAATTACCGTTTGAGTTACATTTGCCTGGGTATAATTTTTGCGGACCAGGCACAAAATTATAAAAACGTTTAGAAAGAGGAGATAGTGGTATTAATCCTTTAGATGAAGCATGTAAAGAACACGATATAGCGTATTCAAAATATAAAGATACAGAACGAAGACATATAGCTGATAAAATTTTAGAAGAAAAAGCGTGGCAACGAGTTCGATCAAATAACGCTAATTTAAGTGAACGTACAAACGCTTGGTTAGTAACAAACGCAATGAAAACTAAAGTAAAATTCGGAATGGGGTTGTCTAATAAAACTAAAAGAAAACGCAAACAAAAAAATAAACTTTCTGGAAAAAAATTATTTAGACAAACTCTTCGAAATGTAAAAAGTATGCTTAAAAGGAATAAACCAGAAAGTATGCTAAGTGCTATAAATCTTGCTCTTAATAATCTTGCTTATAAAACCCACATCGTATAGAATGCGGTATTGTTAATTTAGATAATTCTTCTGGACCAGGAACTCATTGGGTAGCTTATTATAAAAGAAATAATCATATTGAATATTTCGATAGTTTTGGAAATTTGCAACCTCCTAAAGAATTAGTTGATTACTTAGGATCTAATATAAGATACAATTATAATAGTCAACAAAATTATAATTCATTTATGTGCGGACATTTATGTTTAAAATTTTTGTCTAATATTGTAAAATAAATTGTATATAAAAATTAATAAAAACAAATTGATAAAAAATAATTACTTATTGCGTTTTGAACTTTCAATATGTCAATAACATTAATATTGTCTGGAAATTCTTCAATACTTACTTCTGAATATTTTCCTCCAATTGATTTACCTACTGACTTTGTGTGTGGTGTAGTCGATTTTCAAACATATAACTCAATTCCAAATATAGATAAAGAAAATAATTTATTTTATATTGGAAATGAATGTATTGAAATACCTGTGGGATCTTATGAAATTGATGACATTGAGCAGTACTTGCAAAAAGAATTGGAAAAAAGAGAAACAAAGCACACGCTCACAATTAAAGCAAACAACAACACACTTAAAACAGAAATTAAAAGTAATAAATAAATCTACTTTAACGGAGGGAGAACTATTGGTCCATTGGTAGGATTTAAAATAAAACAAAAACTATTACCAAACAAAGTGAATATATCAGACTCTCCTGTCAATATAGTTAAAGTAAACGTCATCCGTTTAGAATGTAATTTAATTATAGGATCATTCATAAATAATAAAAGAGTACACACGGTACACGAGTTTTCACCAGATGTTGGTCCTGGGTATAAAATAATAGAAGTTCCAAGAAATGTTATTTATTTGCCTTTGAATACAAGACAGATAGCATCTATACAAATAAGAATTGTTGATCAGGACGGTGATTTAATAAACTTTAGAGGTGAAACAATTACTATCAGACTTCATTTGAAACCTCAATAATTATGTTACTCTATAACAGTAATAATAAAAGTACAATCGAAATTGTAAAAGACAGTAGTACATTATCAGCATTCAAACAATCTACAACTAAAAAACTTTCTACTGTATTGACAAAACCTAATCAAAAATTTTTACAATCACTTGGTTTTGTATTGAAATAATAAAAAAGAGCAATAATGAGTGAAATATTAGAAATCTTTTTAAATATTTAAACTTAAAAAAATTTACATTAAAAATTTACATCACTTTAAAAAATTACATATCACTCAACGATGATGAGAGTAAATTAATACTTAATGCTAGTTGGTCTCCAGGAAATGCAATTTCATTAAAAAATTTTTTCAATTATTGCGTTCCTTTAAAAACTCTCCTAGGATTTGCTGAAGATTACAAAAAAGTTATAGTGATTTAATGATTTAATTTTAATTCGATCTCGATCTGATAATAATGCTGTGAAGACAGATAAAAGTTTCAAAATTCAAATTCATAAACTTTTATGGAAAGTACCTCATATAAATATTGCTGATACTGTTCGTCTTTCATTATTGAAAGTCATTAATAATGGTAAACCAATTCAAATGTCTTTTCGAAGTTGGGATTTACATGAATATCCTATATTACCATCAAATACAAATCATCATATATGGACAGTAAAAACATCATCACAATTAGAAAAGCCTAGATTTGTTATATTTGCTCTTCAAACAGATAAAAATAATGAAGCAAATAAAGACAATACATTATTTGATAATTGCAATCTAACAGATGTTAAAGTACATTTAAATTCAGAAACTTATCCTTATGATGATTTGAATATTATATTTGAACAAAATCGATTTGCTTTATTATATGATATGTACGCTGCATTTCAAAAGTCATACTACGGTCGTCAACCTCAACCCTTGTTAAGTTTGACGAGCTTTAAAAATACAACAACTTTAATTGTTATTGATTGTTCACATCAAAATGAAGCTATTAAAACTGGACCAGTAGGTGTGCAAGTAGAATTCAAAGCGTCAGCTAATTTTCCAGAAAAAACAACTGCATTTTGTTTACTTCTACATGATCGTATAGTTGAATATAATCCTCTTACAAGCGAAGTACGAAAACTTATATAAAAAAAAACCTTAATAATTTTTCAGTATATTGTTGCAATTTATACTGACAACATACGAACGAGAAATATAAAATATTATCAAAATGAATATGAATATTATAATCGACATACAAGGATTTAGAGGATTAAGAAATAAATTTATAATAAAAGAATTAGCAGTATCTTACAATTTAAATGAATTTCAACATTTTTTAATAAAACCTCCATATACTTTTATAACTTTACCTAACAAACAACAAGATACTGTTAATTGTTTGTATACAAATCATCATGGACTTTTATGGGATGAAGGATCAATTGATTTTAAAAGTGTTAAAAACTTTTTGAATTCAAATATTAATAATACAACAGTATATGTTAAAGGGTGGGAAAAGAAGAAAATAGTTGAAAAATTATTAAATGAAAATGTAACAGTTATCAACATAAACGATCTTAAAGCTCCACACCTGGCAGATCTTTATGAAAAAGATCCATATATATTAAGATGTCCGACTCATAGTGGTATTTGTGCTTTACACAATGTATTAGTTTTAAGAAATTTTATTCAAACTTTATAAAATAAAACACATGTTATATATTCTTTTGAAAAATAAATTTATTTATGTTTATAAAATAATACAATTTTTTTATTTATGTATCTATATATAAATTAAACAATTTATAATGTCCCCAAGCTAAAGTACCAACACCATCTTCTTTTACATATCGCTTATCATCTAAGAAACTTAAAGCTATTTTATTAACCATTTGTGTATAAATTGTATGAATTTTCGATCGGAATATATACATATTATTACTGTAAAATAATTTTTTCTTATACAAACAATCTCTATAATTTTCTAAACTTATGTTATTTACATTTGTTTTCTTAATCCCTTTAATTTTTTTAACATCTTTTGAATTTTCAACACTTAAGTGTGGACAATGGTAAATCGGTGTTCAAAGTGACCTTCTAGCTCAAAAACTATCCAACCGATTTCAGTGAAATTTTGAACACATATAGGTTGAAGGGAATTGTGGTGCTTAAATAGACAGTTTTTCGATAAAAGACTCCGTTCAGTTTTTATAAGGATTCAAAGTAGATGCAAATTGCATTTTTCCCGTTTTTTGAAGCTTCAAAGTGACCTTCTAGCTCAAAAACTATCCAACCGATTTCAATGAAATTTTGAACACATATAGGTTGAAGGGAATTGTGGTGCTTAAATAGACAGATTTTTGATAGAGGACTCCGTTCATTAGAAAATTGAGAAAGAGTGAAAGCATGTTTCCTGAAAAAGTACTTTGATTTTGTTACAGTTTATCTGCTATTAAACGTATGATTTATGTAATTTTTTCGATATAGACATAAAATTTCAACTTTTCCTAACTGATTGCAAAAAAAATCAATGAAAAATGTTTTGTAGTTTACATTTTATTAATAAATGAAAATTACTATTTTTTGTATGAAATTTTCAATTTTCATTGCGTATTTATTTCTGTTTCAATTTATATTTGAAAATTTTCAAAAAAAAGTTCAGGCAAAAATTGATAGGTGGCACCAATAATATAAGTGATTTTAAAATAATACACATACAGTGCCGAAAAAAATACATATGACCACTTTGCTAAATTGCAATTAATACATTTGTACTGTAATCTTCATAATAAACAACAACAAAACAAGATACTTGGTTTTAAATTATTACTAACAAAATAATTGAAAATCATAATAATGTTTGTATTGTAATTGTTGTGTATGTCAGAATAATATGAATTCATTTTTCAATGTAAATGAATTCATAATTTGGTTACAAATGTTTTAATTTGCACTGTATAGTCAATAAACGATTTTTGTATTTTACATGTACATATAATATACATATATAGTATGCACGTAGACGTAGCTATATACGATATGCATATAATCATGCGTTATATAGTATTTTATATACATGTGTGTATGTATACGCATAGAACATTGAGTGTGAGCAAAAAGCAATTAGAAGAAAAAAATATTTTTTCTACAGAATTTCTTTGGAGTATACATTCATACATACACGTGAATGGTGACATGTTCACATTTTTGTGTGTACATTTTTTTCTTCGGAATTTTTTTTTTCAATTTTTTTTATCAACTTTTTATTTTTTTTTTGCAAATTAGAGACCAAGCCATAAATCATTTGTTTTGTTTTACAATATATACAATATACATACATGTAGATACATGCATATGTATGATGAATAAGACCAATAGAAATGTATGTGTGTACATACTTTATATCAATTTTGATGCATATGGATAGGAAGTACACCTGCACGCAAATTGTGTGTTCAATAAAGCTCATAGTTCATATATATGTATGTACATATGTATATTAGTACTTATGGATGAAATGATATACATTTGAATTCAGACGTAACATATTTACAAATTTATTTATTTTTTTAAATTATTAACGGATCCAACGGATTTTTAATTTTTACATTTTTGACTGAGCTGATTTCGATTTCAATCAGCTGTTGCTAGCTACTCTTAATGAATACATTTTTGCTTTGAGTCCTATGAATTCTGTCATTATTTTCCCATTATTTTCGTCTTTCATCATACCTAATACTTTCTTATTTTTCAAAGACAAACCATAAAGATTATCAAGAGGGTATTCAGAAGTATCAAAATTAGTATCAATATCATTTCTTATATCATTATAAAAATCTTCAGTTTGAATTGTATATACAAAAGAATCTGTATCCATATAGTTAAGTATAATATTTTCATTATATTTTGGTTTCATATAATCATAATGGAAACTATACATTTTTAATTTAGATAATTCAAGAACACAAAATCCGAGATATATTGGTTTATTATAAAAAGTATACTTTTGATTCATTTGTATAGCAATCATATTGCTTGTAAATTGAGTTGAACTATGAAAATTTGGTTTAGCAATCAAAGCTCTAGCGCCTTGCTTTTTACCTATATTCTCCCATTCTGTTAAAATTTTTACATCTTTTCTTTTATCAACATTTTCCATTGTTTTACCGTATGCTGCGTTATTAAGTAACTTAAAAAAATTCTTTTCAAATGTGTTTTTTGCAATTGTTCGATAGTGATTATTTAAATCTATATATATTTTTAACCAAGCTGATTGTTTAAATTGTAATATTCGATGAATTTGTACAAGTTTTAAACCATGTTTAATACATTGCTGAAGATTTCTATAATGAATGACATATTTCTTTTTACTTGTTAAATCTGTAATTAATTTTACATGTTTCGCGTTTACAGTTATTTTGTTCTCAGCACAAAATGGTAAATCATTATGTACATCATGTATTGATTCAGGATATTCTAAATCTACTTCTAATATATGTCCAATTTCTGAATCTTCAGGAATATTCATTATATCAATATTTTCAATTTCTTCTATTCATTTAAAACTTCCATAAGGAAGATATTAAGACATTGCCCACCCATATAAATTGTTTGCATCTACATATATAAGATATGTTGATGGTTTTTCTTCATCATATCCTTTCATATACTTATTATTAGCTATAGAATGTCTATAGCAACACTGAGTGATACCTCCTCTGATACTTCGTTTAATAAATGTATGCATATTAATATCTGTTAAAAGTTCAAGTTCAATTTTTGTTACTTTTAACATTGCATCCCATGATAATCCTGGAGCTGTATAATATTGACAAGGATCTAATGAATAAATACTTTTACAAACATTTCTAAAATTTTCAAATACATCTGTTAGTAAAAATACATCAGTAATTAAATAAATCTCTAAATAATTCCAAATATTTTGACAATTAAATTTTTCCCAAACATTTTTAGCATGTTCATAGTCATCACCTGAACAATCACTATTTGTTAATTTACTATGGAAATTTTCTTGTGATGGCATACAATTTTCATTCAGTCGTTCCCAAGAATTAATGTATTCGTAAGGAAACACCCCTTTTCTAGTAATCAAATTCAATTCTTCATCATTTGTAAAAACTGAACGAACTGTTTTGAACATGTGTTACGTAAGGATGTCATGCACAACATATACGACACCGTTGGACGCCATATATGTTACGTAAGGACGTCCTGCACAACATATACGACACCGTTGGGCGCCATATATGTTATGTAGGGATGTAGATGTTATGTATCATGTGTGGTTTTTTTTTTTTTTTTTTTTTTTTTTTTTTTTTAAAGAAATGCAACGTTCTGAAATTTAAAAATTTATCGATGAAGTTTAATAACATGAATGAACCATGTGTTCGCGAAACTAAATAAAATGAATTTAAACACGACTTGCTGATCATTATCGGTTATACCTCAGCATGTTTGTACCGGCCTGCTTTGCTCAGTCGAGGGGGGGGGGGGATCTTTAACCAATAATGATCGAAACGTACACACACATGATCAAACATCCTCGCATAACACATAAAAAATCATGCCGAGGATTTGATGAAGTTCATACGAAGAAAGAGAAAAAAAAAAATTTACTACTGAAAGGTGAATGACGTATTTATTTGCGAAGTGATTGTATACATGAAATTTTATAGAATCACTTTATATGAGACGGTTCTCATATAATATGTAAACGTACAGGTATAAACCGAACGAACCTGTTATTGATCGAACTTCATAATATCAAATTTAAAATAAATTATCAAAACGAAAAAGAGTTTAACCAAAAATTAGATTAAATTACCTGAGCTCAGGTGCTGGTCGGTGGCATGCGTTTTCCACAGTATCTGATGATGATGATGACGATAGTGTTTCTGAGGGTGTTCCTTATTTTTGTGTTTTTTCATAATTACATTTTATATTTAATTTTTTTTTTTTTTTTTTTTTTTTGTGACGAAAATATTAATTGAGTGTTCTTTCTATATTGTTACTATGTGCATATAGATTTTTTTTTTTTTTTTTTTTTATTTCATTTAGATATATTTATTTATTTTTTTTATTTTTATTTTTTTTCATCAAATTAAATTACTTAACGTTAATATGATTACTATAGAAGCAATGTAAAGTTATTTTCAATATATTTAGGTACAATACGATATTATAGACATTGTGAAAGAATAAATTGAAAGAAAAAAATTCATTGTTTTTTGCTTTCATAATTGCGATTTTTTTTTTTTTTATGTATATACTATACGATCGGCGTTTGAAAGCGTCTCAATACGAAATATGAACTCTTCTACAGATAATCCAAACTTTGTACCATCAAATTTCAAATTCCATCTTCTCAAAGGGCTAGTGGATCTACGTAGATTTGAAACAGGACGTACATTATTTGTGAAGCGAAGTTTAGGTGGATCTTCGGAGATATGACGAGGCATCAGATTATGAGCAGTGATGGTAACTATTTTTTCCGAAAATGCACTAAAGTCGTCTACAAAACGCGTATTTTAACTAAAAAAGCACTAATCACAAAAAATTTTTAAAAAACATTTGACCCGCAAAGGAAATTGATAAGGCGAAAAAAGAAAACAACAAATCCCATTTGAACTATTTTTTTCACAAATAATAAAATTAACAAAAACAAAATAATAGATATTAAAAGAAAAAACTTAAAGAAATTCATATACATATTTAATATTTCCAAAATGTTTTTTAGTTTCAAATTTGTCTTCAAATTATTTTAACATGAAAATCAATCAAATAAAATAATAATAGTAATAATAATAATAATACTAATAATCAACAAAATATTTAAAATTGCATAAAAATAAAATTAACAAAAACAAAACAATAGATATTAAAAGAAAAAACTTAAAGAAATTCATATACATATTTAATATTTCCAAAATGTTTTTTAGTTTCAAATTTGTCTTCAAATTATTTTAACATGAAAATCAATCAAATAAAATAATAATAGTAATAATAATAATAATACTAATAATCAACAAAATATTTAAAATTGCATAAAAATAAAATTAACAAAAACAAAACAATAGATATTAAAAAATTTCATCATCTTCTTCAAGTTCGTTATTAGGCCACAATAATGTGTTAATATAGTATTCTGAGTTTTTGTAAGTTCATTTGAATTAATTTTTCTGTTGATTTTGTCAGGTAATGAATACTCAGAACAACAGATGTTTTTACGTTTCAACGCATAACGAATATGTAAAACTGAATTGACTGAATTCAAAGAAAGTCTGTTTCTAATTTTTGTTTTGAAAATATTCATTGAACTAAAAACTCTTTCAACATCTGCATTAGAATATGGAAGGCATAAAAGACGTAAAACGAATAATGATAAATCTTTAAAAGGGTTAAGTCCAAGAGCATCTTTGAACTCAGAAACTTCTATCCAAAATGCATCGGTTTTATGTAAATTGTTCCACTTTTGTAAGTGTATATTCCGCCAAGCAATATCTATATTATTTAATGTTTCATCGTCAGAAATAAATTCTGATACGAAATTTATAATATTTTCTTTCTGATGGGAAAGTGTATTTTTAACATTAAATAAATTAATTTTTTCAATAATTTCTAAATTACTTGGCAATCTCTGTCTTAATTCTAGAATTAACAATTTAATAAAGTTAGTACAAGTACGTTCTAAACTCTCCTTTTTGTTCAAACTTATATTCATTTCTTTGCACGACTTCTCAAAAGCGTAACCTAAGTACGGCGTGGTGCTTAAAACATCCTCAATACAGTCTTTGAAATAATCAAAATTATTACTGTTTGGATCTATAATTTTATTTGTTAAACTTTTGATAAGTGAAAACAATTCTTCAAATAACTGAAAATGGTCGGCATTTTCAGCTTCAAAAGCAAAATTAACTTTGGAAACTTCGGATAAAATTGAACATAAAAAATTAATATAAACATAATTTTCACCATCATTGTACATGTCTTTCAATAAAGTAGAGGAATAACATTGCTCATTAGTTGGAAGTGTAGAAAAATGAGTCTTAAGTTCTAACCACATTTTTGAAATTACTTTGACAGCTCTGTAGATTGACAGCCATCTAGTTTTGGCAGCTAATGGTATTTTTATTGGATTTTCATCATCCGAGTTAAGCAATTTATAAATTCTAGAAAAACTTTTTTGTCTATTTGATGAATGTGAGAACCAGTTATGCGTTTCTTTAATTAAGAATTCTAATTTTTCTGGAAGAGAACATTTAGCTGCATAAGAAACTGCAAGTTGCAGTGAGTGACATACACATCGGACTAAAATTAAATTTTTTAAATTATATTTAATTTTAAGTTTTTCATACACACCATTGTTAACACCTGTCATAACAGATGCATTGTCTGTACCTATTCCTACTAATTTTTTGATATTAATTCCATAAAGCTTCAATAATCTTTCAATACTTTTAATGATAGCGTCAGCAGTACCAGACACCAAATCAATTAACCCAAGAAAAGTTGTTACGATAGTCTTTGAAGATAAACTAAAATATCTAATTACAACTCCCAACAATTTTTCGACAGATATATCAGTGCTTTCATCGATTATTAGACTGTAATAAGAATCTTTTAAATCAGCTAATAAATCATCTATAAAATGAGGAGCTAAGACGTTGACAATAATTTTTGAACATTTTCTTCGATGTAAAGAAAATCCTGAAGATTTGCTGTCTGAAAACGTATTGTTGCAAATTTTAGATAAATGCTCAATAGCAGAAAAACTAGTATATACTGCTACATATAGTGCAATTTGTCCCTGGGCTATTTGTTTACTCGAGGCAGTTTCTGCTTTAGGACAAAAACTCAGCTTTGGTTGCTTCAAAGGTAGTTCGTTATTATTAGTTCTTTTTGAACTAAATGGAGCTATAGCTTTTAAATGTTTTTCTGTTGTTGAGTGTCTGCGAAGATCATTGTATCTTGCTGTAATATTATTACGACAAAAAAAGCACCATGCTCTTGATTCGTCTTTTTGGCACGGGCGGATCCATTCTTTTAGATGTGGATCTTCTTCCCAGATTTTTCTGTACTTTTGCTTATTCATTCTAAACTAAAATACACTGTATTTAAATAATATAATTTTACAATAATAACACTTTACCTTTCACCTTTCTTGTTTAATTTTTATAAATTTGAGTTTCTGTTTTTTAATTGTTTTAAAATTATGGCGAACAAATTTTCAATTACATACGTTATGATTTTACCCAATAATATTGCGCCAAATTTATATATTTGACATTGACAATTAAAGATCAGCGTCAATTTGACAACTTTGACAATATTGTATTTATTGCTAAGGGGTGCGACAAATGAAATGCAAAAGTATCAAAAATGTAGAATGCAAAAGTACTAAAAATTAAAAACGAAAACAATAAATAAGAATATATTTACAATTTCAATCAATTTTTAAAAATCTTCGTTGTGTTGCATTGCATTAAAAAGCACCATAAAAAGCACTACGACGCTTTTCGAAATTTCATTCGCTTTTTTATTTTAAAAAAGCACCACTTTTAGTGCTTTTAGCACCAAGTTACCATCTCTGATTATGAGCAATGGTTCGTTTAGGTGAGAGATTTCTTCTGGCAACATGTTTTGGAGAACGTAAATGAAGTGAACTGACAGAGGTTGTATCCAGTGACACGTCGTCATGTAAATGAACATCAGGTAACTCAAAGGCATCAGTAAACTTGTCAACACCCGTAGGTGGAAATTCTGAATAAGTCTTTGAATATCCTGGCAAGGGTGATGTATCAACGAACTTATCAGGGATATGAATACCATCTGTTGGTTGCGTACGAACGAAATCTCTTTGATAACCAATTTTATCATAATCATGACGAGCGATAGTTGAAATCTGAGGTTTACGCACGGGTGTGGAACCACGACCACGAACACGAGAATGATTAGGTGGATTCTGATTTGACTGAGATTGGGAACGAAGCTGATCTTGTCTTGAACGTAAATTATAAGAAGGATTGGGTTGAACAGGTTGTGAGATGGGCTGAGACTGAGCAACTGAAGATTTCGGAATAGCGCCTGTATTCTGAGAACTCGTTCTTACTGGATTTGACAAATTCAAGAGTTCTTCACGTAAAGTAGCGTTACTCCTGTTCAGAGCGTTCATCACATCCTGAACTTGTTTAATCCGGTCTACACTGGAAGCTCCGTCATTCTCCAACATATCCAGACATGTGTCAACTTCCTGGTACAAGTACCTTTTAACTCTGCATTATTGATAGCTACTCTGGCTATACGATGCAATATATGTTGAAGACGTGAACGATACTTTGCTTTCACACCAATGGTCATGTTCCCTAAATCATCTTTTAACTGTTGACAAATGTTGTCGACTTTATTTTGAATTTCACCTAATTCTCGGTTAGGATTTGAACCAATCTGCGTAGGACGTAAGGACACATCTTCTCTTTCCTCATTTAAACGAGCGATCAATTCAGCCATCGCTTTCTGTTGATCACTAGTGCTGATCCCACGAAGATTCATTTCCAATTTTAACTCGTCCGGCTCCAAGTGCTTAGGATCCATGGTACCTGTTTATGGTTTTAACGACTTTCCGAAATAAAAATGACTTTTGCGAATACAAAAAAAAAAATAAATACGTTAATCTGAAGAGGGCTTATTATAATTTGAATAAATTTCAAAAATGAGAACGTAAATCTGAAAGGTTGAAGAAGTTCACGACTATCTGAAACAATATCAAAATAATCACATCAAATTGAGAGAATGTCACACATGCTATTTCGCTGATCAAACAGGGAAGAAAGAACAACTGATTATATTAATGACGATTCGTTTATTTACGACACGTGAATTAAATTTGCGAATTCTAAACGTCTTTTTTTTTTACTGAAATTATTAAATGATGATTGATTTATATTTATTAATATAGTATACTAATATATCTGTCCCAAAATGAATAAAATAAAATAAAATGAAATAAAATGTATATCTTTATGTTTGGTTGCTCCAGAGGAGAGACATGTCGAATACACCAAGCTAAAAACACGATTCAGATTCAAAAAGAACTAATTCCATCTGAATGTATATACTTGAACAATTACAAAACATCTCCTCCAAGCAAACATCCCATCATCACCAAAACTCGACTAATGATATTAAGAAAAATTTTGTTGTGTATTTAAATCGTATTTTATTAACGCGAAAAAGTTGGATTGTTGATGATACACATGCTACGCTCGTTTTGCTGAAGTAACCCATTTACAGGCGGCAACAGACGTACTCGCGAATATGTCCACAAGCACCTGGACAACACCAGAAATGAATTACAAGCGCGGTGATCAAAGACATCAACAAGCAGCAACGGACGTTCTCGCGAATATGTCCACAAGAACCCGGACAATACTTGTCAACGTCGTACTAACATTGCACACGAAACGAAGAACAAAGTGTGTTCAGAAACGGAAGTTCCCACTATACTCAACGTCAAAGTTCCACAAATCAAATAATTCCGTAATTTCACGTCGAAATTTTATCATTATATAAAAAAAAATATGTATATACGTTATACTGTCGATTCAGCATTTATGAAAAATAATGTAAAAAAAATCAATTATTAATTTAATTATATATTTGATTATCATATAATCAATCATTTGTTCACATATCCGTTAATCAAGCGATTTCAGACGGTGCTTAGCGAGGTCGCGAACCATGTCAACAGTCCAGCGACACGAGACCGAGCCACACCGAGTATGCACTCCACCGTGGTACAGAACACTGACGGTGCTCAGTGTCGAGGCCACGCACAAAAATGTTCCATGCCCACTGACATAACTCACAATGCACAGTATCTTCACCTGCCCTGATCAATCCAAGTCAAGTTGGTACGAGTGTCGGCACATTTAATCTATCACTTATTCAGTGATATGTGACCGACACCGCATTGCAACCAATGGATCGATGCTGTCAAGTTACAATACTGACATTGATCGTTAAGCCAGCAAACACCAAACATTAATGAGCGTTTACCAGGTCGTACCATGTGTCGGCGACGTGAAGGCATCGTGAGACTCGGAAGGCTCAATGTTCATCGTGACTCGTGACCAGCTGACAAGGAGAGCGATGCTGAGTATTGATGCCAACGTCATGAAGCATATACCTTGCTTTCATTTAAAACGCAAGATTTATACATCACCACTAGCAACAATGGCCCACATCGTCCCGATATCTACGACACGAGCCGGGTCGTCTCGACAGTGAAGACGCGCCATGTCATCACACAGACAACATGCACGCGGACAACGAAACAAGCGACGTCCACGCGTGTCCGACACAATTTCAAATTTTCCCACGGCCGATATGCACACACGATACAACACGAACCCGCATCATTGAACCGATCCGCAGTTACGGCGACCTACACCTAAGCCCGTGTAATATCACCAATTTAACTTCGTCGTCATTTCGCGTTATAGCGATTTTATATACGTTTGTGATTCAAAAAAATAAATCCGAAAAATCAAATAAAATCTCATACCGGAGATTGCTCACAATTTTTATATGTTATAATTTATACGCCGCAAAAAAAAAAAAATACTTAACGCAACCGTTTAGAAACTTACACTTGTCACTCGCGCACTCGCGTATCACACGACCATCAACTACCAAATCAAAAATACTACACGTCGTAGTATGTAACCGAAAAAAGTAAAAACTATTGCAAACTACAGCCTGGTTCGTGGATCTCTCGATGTTAAACGATCCCACAAACAATGCATATTCAGTTTAAAGCAGTTAGAAAGGAGCAAGTCATCAAATTTGGGATTGTACTGTCCTACATCAAGACTGAAGTCTGATGTAACATCATAAAGATGAGTACAATCCTGTTCTTGCCTCTTACGTTGGGCGCCATATATGTTACGTAAGGATGTAAGGCACCCCACATATCATATACGACACCGTTGGGCGCCATATGTGTTATGTAAGGATGTAAGGCACCCCACATATCATATACGACACCGTTGGGCGCCATATATGTTACGTAAGGATGTAAGGATGTTAGGCTATCATGTGTAACGTTCTGAAAATTTAAAAATTAAACGGAAATTTGACGATGAAATTTAATAACATGAATGAACCATGTATTCGCGAAACTAAATAAAATGGAATTAAACACGACTTGCTGATCATTATCGGTTATACCTCAGCATGCTTGTACCGGCCTGCTTTGCTCAGTCGAGGGGGGGGGGGGATCTTTAACCAATAATGACCGAAACGTACGCACACATGATCAAACATCCTCGCATAACACATAAAAAATCATGCCGAGGATTTGATGAAGTTCATACGAAGAAAGAGAAAAAAAAAAATTAATACTGAAATGTGAATGACGTATTTACCCGCGAAGTGATTGTATACAAGAATCGTATAGAATCACTTTATATGAGACGGTTCTCATATGTTACGTAACTTACAGGTATAAACCGAATGAACCTGTTATTGATCGAACTTCAAAATGTCAGATTTAAAATAATCATCAAAACGAATTTAAGATAAAGGACCGGGTTGAATATGCAAGAAAAGGGAGGTCCACGAACCAACGTTCAGTGATGATAGGGATACTCACCAGGCGGAGGATGTTACAGCCATCGTTGGTGCACACGAGCACGTCTCATCCTCCTTTACAATTACGACGTTATGTTAATCAAACCAAAAAAAAATTCATAACTTATTTCCAAGGTGTAAACAATTATTCACCATATTTATGACATAGGAATATTTAAATTGGTTTTTTTTTTTTATATAATAAAAAAAAAGTTTTCATGTAAAAACGTTATACTATATATACTATATATATAATATATTATGAAATAAAAAAAAAAAATAACCCATTAGGTTTATGAAAAAATAATATTATCATCGAAATTACAAATATCGTTTCTTATTATTATTAACAAAAAAATTTTTATTTTTATTTTTTTTTATTACTTTTTTTTTTTTTGAATATTTAATAAGCAAATTAATCCGTGTCTTACCCGAGCTCAGGTATGTCCTCGTTGGCATGCGTTCCGCTGTATCTGATGATGATGATGACGATGATGTCTCTGGAGGTTTTTCCTTATTTTTTTCTTTCATGATTGCTTTTTCCTTTTCGCATAATTACTATTTATTTTATTTTTGTTGCATAATTTCTTGTTTTTCTTTTATTTATTATTATATTTTTTTTTTATATTTATTTTTATTTTATTTATTTATTTTTTTTATATAAATTACATATAGTATTGTGTAATAGTTTTATCTGAACGTTTATTATTAAAAAAAAAAGTGTACTTATTTACTTATACTTTTTTGAATTCATTTTTCTTATTTACTACACTAATTATTAATTTTTTTTTCATATTATAATTTTATTTTTCCTATATACCATCATTTACAATCATCTTTCTTTATTTAATTTTTCATTTTATATCTTATATTCTGTTTATTTATTTATTTATCTTTTTTTTTTTTGTAAATTCATATATAAAGTAATTTTATAAGTGATCAATCAACTGATAACTTAAAACACTATTCTTAAATTTTATTAATAAATTTATTATTATTTTCTTTTTGTTTTTTTCTTTTTATTTTTTTTTTGTATACGTATTTTCATTTTATTTTATTTCATTGAATTTTAATGAACCACGCATAAAATGGCACGTAATCAATTTTTGTTCTTTATATCAAACAACGCAGTACACTTTATACCCGGCGTTTTTGATTTTTTTCTTCTCATGAAGAACCTAATTTTTCAAATGAGTTCCAATCAGATATTACATTAGTTTTCCATGCATCTACTTTTATGTATTCACGATCAATTAATTTTCACAGATTTTATTGAATATTTATGTGTATATAAATTACAATCGACTAATTCACTATTATTAGCTGATATATTTACTTTCTTCTATTCTATAATTTTTCACACGTATATCTTTTTTCTTGTATTTTCATTTGAAGGTGTTTAGATTTTCTATCCAATCTTTTAATTTTTTTTTCGTGCTTTTACTTATTTTTTTTTTTTTCTTAATTTTCATTTAAATACGTTTTTTTATATCAAAATTTTCTAAATATCCAATTTTCTTTATATATTTTTCTTTCCACGCCACATTTTTTTTTTCTTCTTTTTTTTTCATCTTAATTCAATTTTTTTTTTCGACTTTTCAATACAAATTTTAATCCCCGACTGACTGATGACTAACCTCTGACTTTTCTACTTTCTTCCCTATCTTCCCTTTTATATCGTTTCTTATTTCGAAAAAAGTTCCAGAATGTTCTGGATTATCTCTTCTCTCGCTTTTTCACATACAAAATGTATGTGAGAAAATCACCTGATCTTTTGAAACAATGAAATTAGCGGCAACCGATCACGCCATATTTCATTATTTCAAAAGACAAGTGCCTTATCTAAAATGATTGTGTAATGTGAGTGAAACAGAAATATACATCATTTCCATTTCAACCTTGGTTTTATTCGAAAATGGCAGATCACGGTAATGCCAGATCTGCCCTTTTTGAATAGCACCAATGGCTTACATTACAAACTTAAGATCATTTACCCACCAAACACACCATAAAGTAAACAACAACCAATTGTATTGTTAGAAAATTTACAAGATTATTTGTTTTTTGTATAGGGGTACGTTCCCGAAATAAACGTGAATACAAACTACCGGCACTTGTAAATTTCAAAATCGCGCTTTTCTGTTTAGCGAAAACTTTATGAAACGCGGCCTTTGGTTCCCGAGAGGATTGTTGTTTTTGTTTTGTTTTTTTTTTTTTTTTTGTTTTTATTATTTTTTATACGTGCAAGGGGTGTTCAAGAAAGAATGCACTAATCACGTCTATTTTCTTTTTTTTTTTTGCACTGTTTAATTTTTATGTTTTTAAACTTACCTTTTTATTTATTTATTTCCTTTTATGGTCCTTTTTAATTTGATTGGTCATTTTTATTTATTTTATTGTATTTTATTTTTTTTTTACAGAATAAGTTAAATCACACCGCGCGAAATTTTAAGAATTAAATTTTAAAATTTAATTTGTTTATTTTTCCCGCCGAATAGAATTTTTAAATTTAAAATTTTCAAAAATTTTTTTTTAATTTTTATTTTTGCAAAATAAACCGCACCGCACGAACTATTCAAAAAAACACGTCTGACTAGGTCAAGGTCTACCTTATCAAGAAGGAAAAAATGATGGCCGACCACCCACGTTTTTCAAGATCAATCAAGATCATGGTGTGCGAATCGATATTCGAAAATTTGTTTAATCGATCGCACACGATGGATTCGTTCGATAATCTTGAAAAACGTTACAGACGGGGTAGCGCCATCTGTTAGCAATTTTGCAACAATATAATTACATCACCCACACAAATTTTTTTAATTAAACCACTCCTTTCACCAACACGATCTATCCACAATCACCATTATCTTTTCTAAACCATTACGTCATTAACTACAATTAAACCACTCCCATAACCAACACAATACACTCAGCGCCGTCATTATTCAACCCATGACGTCATCAATTCTTTTTAAACCACTCCTCATTTCATCACGATCCACCCATCGCAGCCATTTTTTTTCTCATATCATGACGTCATAAAATGGCACAAGAACCCTCCACTGGTCCAGAACATACATATCCTAACTACTTAGTATATGTAGTTTTGGAACGCATTCTTGATGGGCCAAGAAAACATAGTGAGATTTTTAAAATCACAAAGGTTGAGATTTACATTTATTTATACATTAGTGTGTAAATATTTATATTCGCAAATAAAATTAAATCATTTAGAACATCCAGTTACATTTATACGTACATACGTTATGTATGTACATATATATACATGATTATAGGATAGCCATATATTTTTGATATGAAACGCGATATACTGGTCTCTTATTTATATACTCATGAAATATATTGAAATCTTAAAACGTACTCTATATACTATACATACAAATTTATTGAAATGAATATTTGCAAAAAACAAAAATTATTTCTAAAAATATTTTTAATAGAATAGTAACTGAATTTTAATAAATTCTGTATGGAATTTATGCTGTAATAATATTTAACTGTCTAATCAGTTCTTCCCATTTCTTCAATTGATGGTGGCTCATCATCGTTTTCATTTTCCATTATTAAATTTGCCATATCTTTTGCATTTTGTATAAGTTTTTGTATTTTGTGTTCTAATGTATTATTTATGAAAGTATTTTTATTTATTTCTTCTCGAATTTCGTAACTTTCTGTTTGTAATTTAGAAATCTTTGTTTTTAATTGAGCTATAGTTTCTTTTTGAGCTTTGGTTTGTATTAATAGTCTCTGGTATTTGTATCTATATTTTTCTTCGCTCATTTTGATTTTTCTTGACCTACTTGTAAAAATAAAATGAAAAAAAAATGAACACCTTATAGCTTATAGCCATATACATACATATGTATGTATGTACATATAGTATGTATAAGAAAAGTTTTTTTTTCCGGCATAAATTTTGTTTTTAATTTATATAAGTACATACATTATATGGTAATTGTATAGGTACATAAAATGTAAACAAGAATATATTTGTTTTATTTTTTTTTGTAATGCTTTTTAAAAATTTTCCTTTACTATACAGAACATGTGTAGATATGTACATACATATGAAAGTGTGTCAGGTCTAAAATCGCTCTGTTCGGTTCTTTTATAAGACCCCCAGAGCGTCTTTTTCCTCCATCAGAAATCCAGTGAATTTTATGCTGGTTTTGTACCCAAGCATTCACCTTTTTCCTAATGAAGTTTTTAGTGATTCCCAGGGCGGGCTCTGGCCTCATCAAGGTTGTACTGGATCCCTTCCTGGCCAACTCGTCTGCTTTTTCATTACCAGCTATTCCTTTATGACCTGGCACCCACTTCACCAATATATTGTTGTGGTTGTTTGCCAGTTCATTAAGGTTTAGTTTGCACTCTAGTACTACCCTAGAGTTGATTTTAACACTTTCCAGTGCTTTAATCGCGGCCTGGCTGTCCGTGAGAATGAGGATCGTTTTATTTCTATATCTCCTTCTTAAATTCTCTAGGACGCACAGGTTAATGCGCATACTTCAGCCTGGAACACAGTGGCATATTCCCCAAGTGGGATTATTATATCCCTTCTAGGTTTTATGCCATATATTCCGGCTCCCGTAATATAGAAACGTTCATAGAAGTTTCAATGAAATCATGTCTCATTTCGAAACTTCTATCTTTGTTTATTTGCAGAATACTGGCATGCCCGGCTTCCACCAGGGGTTTCCAGTGTCTATTCAAATACAGCCTATACGCCGCTATCCTAGCTTGCCCCTTGATGACGAATTCAAGGGGAGGTACGTTTAGTATAGCTTCTAAGGCTGCCGTCGGGGTGCTTCTGAATGCTCCCGTTGTACATAGAAGGGCCAATCTTTGAATTCGTTCCAATTCAATTTTGGCCTTTTCCTGTTCTGTTTTGGGCCACCACACTAGTGACCCGTAGCTTATCATGGGTTTCAGGATCACATCGTACATCCAAAGATCCATATGTGGCCTAATTCCCCATGTATTACCGAGTGCTCTTTTAAGATTGAAAAGGGAGGTTTTTGCCTTTCTCGTAATTTCAGTCAGCTGCTCAGAGTCCGGAGTTTGGCATTCAACTTGAGGCCGATCAACCGGAACAGAAGGCGCCGAAAAGTTAAATTGATTAATTAAACTTGAAAAATTACGGCGGTCTTGTTCGTAAGAAGAGGCGACAGGACAATTAAGAGACGGTGGCACAAAATGCTCCGCCGAGGAACGGGGTTACTCCCTAGTTGTTATTAGCGACTCCATGAAAGTTTTCATGGTGGACGTTAACTCCGTAATCATCCCTGCCTGCACACCCATTGGTGTTGTGATGTTCGTCAACACTTCCTTTAAATCACCATGAGAAGAGGTTGGGGACAGAGGACGAACAGGGAAGGCATGGCCACTCAAATTGTTTTCTTCGTGGTTGGACATTATGAAAAAATAACGAGAGCGACTCACTTTTATTTGAAAATTGCAAATAAATAAACAGAAGGGGGCAAGAGCAAAAATCACTTTAAACGTGAAAGTTTTAACTGCGCGTGATCTAAGTTCTATTACGAGAACTGAACGTACCCCACACCTGACACCAATGTTAGAAAATTTACAAGATTATTTGTTTTTTGTATAGGGGTACGTTCCCGAAATAAACGTGAATACAAACTACCGGCACTTGTAAATTTCAAAATCGCGCTTTTCTGTTTAGCGAAAACTTTATGAAACGCGGCCTTTGGTTCCCGTATAGACATCCCACTGTCCTGTCTTCTTCGCTTTATTGAAGAATTTTCTTACTTTTGTCCTTAGGGCATCAAGTTCTTTGGTCCACCAGTTTATTGGCTTCCTACTACACCGCCTTGATACAGGACAGCTTTCTTGATAAGAGGCGAGAACAACCTCCGTTAGTTGTTCTGAGGCTACCTCTAAGTCAAGTGTGTCCTTAATGGACTTTTTAAGGTTTTTTACCCCCTCGTTCACTTTTTCACTATACAAGGCCCATTTAGTTCTGCGCGGGTTACGATACATAATGTTTGGTCTATCTATGCCCTCGATAGCCATCATTATGTACCTATGGTCAGAGAGAGACGGTTTTCTAGAGACCTCCCACTTACAGATATTGGGCTCTACTTTACTTGACGACAGGGTTATGTCGATTACTTCTTCACGTATCGCGTTTATAAAAGTAGGTTCGTTACCTTTGTTAATTATACTTATATTATGAGTAATAATAAAGTCTAAAAGGTACTCACCTCTTCTGTTTGTATTGGAGCTCCCCCAAATGGTGTGGTGCGCATTAGCATCTGCTCCAATCAGGTACTGGAGGTTATTGTCCTCACAGTACTCAACCAGACTCTCCAGCTCTTTGGTTGGTGGAGGGTCTGTAGAATCGTACGGAAGGTAGGCGGATGCTAGGGTAATTGTCCTACATCCTCCCCCCGTAACGATGGTCAGATTCTCTGCTATCAGGTCCCTGTAAAAGAGATTTTGCAAAGTTAAAATCTGTAAGCCATTCTTGACAAATATGCAAGACCTTGGCTTGTCTGCATGTAAGTCGTAAATAACCTTACCTACTCACTTTTATTTGAAAATTGCAAATAAATAAACAGAAGGGGGCAAGAGCAAAAATCACTTTAAACGTGAAAGTTTTAACTGCGCGTGATCTAAGTTCTATTACGAGAACTGAACGTACCCCACACCTGACACCAATGTTAGAAAATTTACAAGATTATTTGTTTTTTGTATAGGGGTACGTTCCCGAAATAAACGTGAATACAAACTACCGGCACTTGTAAATTTCAAAATCGCGCTTTTCTGTTTAGCGAAAACTTTATGAAACGCGGCCTTTGGTTCCCGAGAGGATTGTTGTTTTTGTTTTGTTTTTTTTTTTGTTTTTATAATTTTTTATACGTGCAAGGGGTGTTCAAGAAAGAATGCACTAATCACGTCTATTTTCTTTTTTTTTTTTGCACTGTTTAATTTTTATGTTTTTAAACTTACCTTTTTATTTATTTATTTCCTTTTATGGTCCTTTTTAATTTGATTGGTCATTTTTATTTATTTTATTTTATTTTATTTTTTTTTTTTTACAGAATAAGTTAAATCACACCGCGCGAAATTTTAAGAATTAAATTTTAAAATTTAATTTGTTTATTTTTCCCGCCGAATAGAATTTTTAAATTTAAAATTTTCAAAAACTTTTTTTTAATTTTTATTTTTGCAAAATAAACCGCACCGCACGAACTATTCAAAAAAACACGTCTGACTAGGTCAAGGTCTACCTTATCAAGAAGGAAAAAATGATGGCCGACCACCCACGTTTTTCAAGATCAATCAAGATCATGGTGTGCGAATCGATATTCGAAAATTTGTTTAATCGATCGCACACGATGGATTCGTTCGATAATCTTGAAAAACGTTACAGACGGGGTAGCGCCATCTGTTAGCAATTTTGCAACAATATAATTACATCACCCACACAAATTTTTTTAATTAAACCACTCCTTTCACCAACACGATCTATCCACAATCACCATTATCTTTTCTAAACCATTACGTCATTAACTACAATTAAACCACTCCCATAACCAACACAATACACTCAGCGCCGTCATTATTCAACCCATGACGTCATCAATTCTTTTTAAACCACTCCTCATTTCATCACGATCCACCCATCGCAGCCATTTTTTTTCTCATATCATGACGTCATAAAATGGCACAAGAACCCTCCACTGGTCCAGAACATACATATCCTAACTACTTAGTATATGTAGTTTTGGAACGCATTCTTGATGGGCCAAGAAAACATAGTGAGATTTTTAAAATCACAAAGGTTGAGATTTACATTTATTTATACATTAGTGTGTAAATATTTATATTCGCAAATAAAATTAAATCATTTAGAACATCCAGTTACATTTATACGTACATACGTTATGTATGTACATATATATACATGATTATAGGATAGCCATATATTTTTGATATGAAACGCGATATACTGGTCTCTTATTTATATACTCATGAAATATATTGAAATCTTAAAACGTACTCTATATACATACAAATTTATTGAAATGAATATTTGCAAAAAACAAAAATTATTTCTAAAAATATTTTTAATAGAATAGTAACTGAATTTTAATAAATTCTGTATGGAATTTATGCTGTAATAATATTTAACTGTCTAATCAGTTCTTCCCATTTCTTCAATTGATGGTGGCTCATCATCGTTTTCATTTTCCATTATTAAATTTGCCATATCTTTTGCATTTTGTATAAGTTTTTGTATTTTGTGTTCTAATGTATTATTTATGAAAGTATTTTTATTTATTTCTTCTCGAATTTCGTAACTTTCTGTTTGTAATTTAGAAATCTTTGTTTTTAATTGAGCTATAGTTTCTTTTTGAGCTTTGGTTTGTATTAATAGTCTCTGGTATTTGTATCTATATTTTTCTTCGCTCATTTTGATTTTTCTTGACCTACTTGTAAAAATAAAATGAAAAAAAAATGAACACCTTATAGCTTATAGCCATGTACATACATATGTATGTATGTACATATAGTATGTATAGGAAAAGTTTTTTTTTCCGGCATAAATTTTGTTTTTAATTTATATAAGTACATACATTATATGGTAATTGTATAGGTACATAAAATGTAAACAAGAATATATTTGTTTTATTTTTTTTTGTAATGCTTTTTAAAAATTTTCCTTTACTATACAGAACATGTGTAGATATGTACATACATATGAAAGTGTGTCAGGTCTAAAATCGCTCTGTTCGGTTCTTTTATAAGACCCCCAGAGCGTCTTTTTCCTCCATCAGAAATCCAGTGAATTTTATGCTGGTTTTGTACCCAAGCATTCACCTTTTTCCTAATGAAGTTTTTAGTGATTCCCAGGGCGAGCTCTGGCCTCATCAAGGTTGTACTGGATCCCTTCCTGGCCAACTCGTCTGCTTTTTCATTACCAGCTATTCCTTTATGACCTGGCACCCACTTCACCAAAATATTGTTGTGGTTGTTTGCCAGTTCATTAAGGTTTAGTTTGCACTCTAGTACTACCCTAGAGTTGATTTTAACACTTTCCAGTGCTTTAATCGCGGCCTGGCTGTCCGTGAGAATGAGGATCGTTTTATTTCTATATCTCCTTCTTAAATTCTCTAGGACGCACAGGTTAATGCGCATACTTCAGCCTGGAACACAGTGGCATATTCCCCAAGTGGGATTATTATATCCCTTCTAGGTTTTATGCCATATATTCCGGCTCCCGTAATATAGAAACGTTCATAGAAGTTTCAATGAAATCATGTCTCATTTCGAAACTTCTATCTTTGTTTATTTGCAGAATACTGGCATGCCCGGCTTCCACCAGGGGTTTCCAGTGTCTATTCAAATACAGCCTATACGCCGCTATCCTAGCTTGCCCCTTGATGACGAATTCAAGGGGAGGTACGTTTAGTATAGCTTCTAAGGCTGCCGTCGGGGTGCTTCTGAATGCTCCCGTTGTACATAGAAGGGCCAATCTTTGAATTCGTTCCAATTCAATTTTGGCCTTTTTCTGTTCTGTTTTGGGCCACCACACTAGTGACCCGTAGCTTATCATGGGTTTCAGGATCACATCGTACATCCAAAGATCCATATGTGGCCTAATTCCCCATGTATTACCGAGTGCTCTTTTAAGATTGAAAAGGGAGGTTTTTGCCTTTCTCGTAATTTCAGTCAGCTGCTCAGAGTCCGGAGTTTGGCATTCAACTTGAGGCCGATCAACCGGAACAGAAGGCGCCGAAAAGTTAAATTGATTAATTAAACTTGAAAAATTACGGCGGTCTTGTTCGTAAGAAGAGGCGACAGGACAATTAAGAGACGGTGGCACAAAATGCTCCGCCGAGGAACGGGGTTACTCCCTAGTTGTTATTAGCGACTCCATGAAAGTTTTCATGGTGGACGTTAACTCCGTAATCATCCCTGCCTGCACACCCATTGGTGTTGTGATGTTCGTCAACACTTCCTTTAAATCACCATGAGAAGAGGTTGGGGACAGAGGACGAACAGGGAAGGCATGGCCACTCAAATTGTTTTCTTCGTGGTTGGACATTATGAAAAAATAACGAGAGCGACTCACTTTTATTTGAAAATTGCAAATAAATAAACAGAAGGGGGCAAGAGCAAAAATCACTTTAAACGTGAAAGTTTTAACTGCGCGTGATCTAAGTTCTATTACGAGAACTGAACGTACCCCACACCTGACACCAATGTTAGAAAATTTACAAGATTATTTGTTTTTTGTATAGGGGTACGTTCCCGAAATAAACGTGAATACAAACTACCGGCACTTGTAAATTTCAAAATCGCGCTTTTCTGTTTAGCGAAAACTTTATGAAACGCGGCCTTTGGTTCCCGTATAGACATCCCACTGTCCTGTCTTCTTCGCTTTATTGAAGAATTTTCTTACTTTTGTCCTTAGGGCATCAAGTTCTTTGGTCCACCAGTTTATTGGCTTCCTACTACACCGCCTTGATACAGGACAGCTTTCTTGATAAGAGGCGAGAACAACCTCCGTTAGTTGTTCTGAGGCTACCTCTAAGTCAAGTGTGTCCTTAATGGACTTTTTAAGGTTTTTTACCCCCTCGTTCACTTTTTCACTATACAAGGCCCATTTAGTTCTGCGCGGGTTACGATACATAATGTTTGGTCTATCTATGCCCTCGATAGCCATCATTATGTACCTATGGTCAGAGAGAGACGGTTTTCTAGAGACCTCCCACTTACAGATATTGGGCTCTACTTTACTTGACGACAGGGTTATGTCGATTACTTCTTCACGTATCGCGTTTATAAAAGTAGGTTCGTTACCTTTGTTAATTATACTTATATTATGAGTAATAATAAAGTCTAAAAGGTACTCACCTCTTCTGTTTGTATTGGAGCTCCCCCAAATGGTGTGGTGCGCATTAGCATCTGCTCCAATCAGGTACTGGAGGTTATTGTCCTCACAGTACTCAACCAGACTCTCCAGCTCTTTGGTTGGTGGAGGGTCTGTAGAATCGTACGGAAGGTAGGCGGATGCTAGGGTAATTGTCCTACATCCTCCCCCCGTAACGATGGTCAGATTCTCTGCTATCAGGTCCCTGTAAAAGAGATTTTGCAAAGTTAAAATCTGTAAGCCATTCTTGACAAATATGCAAGACCTTGGCTTGTCTGCATGTAAGTCGTAAATAACCTTACCTACTCACTTTTATTTGAAAATTGCAAATAAATAAACAGAAGGGGGCAAGAGCAAAAATCACTTTAAACGTGAAAGTTTTAACTGCGCGTGATCTAAGTTCTATTACGAGAACTGAACGTACCCCACACCTGACACCAATGTTAGAAAATTTACAAGATTATTTGTTTTTTGTATAGGGGTACGTTCCCGAAATAAACGTGAATACAAACTACCGGCACTTGTAAATTTCAAAATCGCGCTTTTCTGTTTAGCGAAAACTTTATGAAACGCGGCCTTTGGTTCCCGAGAGGATTGTTGTTTTTGTTTTGTTTTTTTTTTTGTTTTTATAATTTTTTATACGTGCAAGGGGTGTTCAAGAAAGAATGCACTAATCACGTCTATTTTCTTTTTTTTTTTTGCACTGTTTAATTTTTATGTTTTTAAACTTACCTTTTTATTTATTTATTTCCTTTTATGGTCCTTTTTAATTTGATTGGTCATTTTTATTTATTTTATTTTATTTTATTTTTTTTTTTTTACAGAATAAGTTAAATCACACCGCGCGAAATTTTAAGAATTAAATTTTAAAATTTAATTTGTTTATTTTTCCCGCCGAATAGAATTTTTAAATTTAAAATTTTCAAAAACTTTTTTTTAATTTTTATTTTTGCAAAATAAACCGCACCGCACGAACTATTCAAAAAAACACGTCTGACTAGGTCAAGGTCTACCTTATCAAGAAGGAAAAAATGATGGCCGACCACCCACGTTTTTCAAGATCAATCAAGATCATGGTGTGCGAATCGATATTCGAAAATTTGTTTAATCGATCGCACACGATGGATTCGTTCGATAATCTTGAAAAACGTTACAGACGGGGTAGCGCCATCTGTTAGCAATTTTGCAACAATATAATTACATCACCCACACAAATTTTTTTAATTAAACCACTCCTTTCACCAACACGATCTATCCACAATCACCATTATCTTTTCTAAACCATTACGTCATTAACTACAATTAAACCACTCCCATAACCAACACAATACACTCAGCGCCGTCATTATTCAACCCATGACGTCATCAATTCTTTTTAAACCACTCCTCATTTCATCACGATCCACCCATCGCAGCCATTTTTTTTCTCATATCATGACGTCATAAAATGGCACAAGAACCCTCCACTGGTCCAGAACATACATATCCTAACTACTTAGTATATGTAGTTTTGGAACGCATTCTTGATGGGCCAAGAAAACATAGTGAGATTTTTAAAATCACAAAGGTTGAGATTTACATTTATTTATACATTAGTGTGTAAATATTTATATTCGCAAATAAAATTAAATCATTTAGAACATCCAGTTACATTTATACGTACATACGTTATGTATGTACATATATATACATGATTATAGGATAGCCATATATTTTTGATATGAAACGCGATATACTGGTCTCTTATTTATATACTCATGAAATATATTGAAATCTTAAAACGTACTCTATATACATACAAATTTATTGAAATGAATATTTGCAAAAAACAAAAATTATTTCTAAAAATATTTTTAATAGAATAGTAACTGAATTTTAATAAATTCTGTATGGAATTTATGCTGTAATAATATTTAACTGTCTAATCAGTTCTTCCCATTTCTTCAATTGATGGTGGCTCATCATCGTTTTCATTTTCCATTATTAAATTTGCCATATCTTTTGCATTTTGTATAAGTTTTTGTATTTTCTGTTCTAATGTATTATTTATGAAAGTATTTTTATTTATTTCTTCTCGAATTTCGTAACTTTCTGTTTGTAATTTAGAAATCTTTGTTTTTAATTGAGCTATAGTTTCTTTTTGAGCTTTGGTTTGTATTAATAGTCTCTGGTATTTGTATCTATATTTTTCTTCGCTCATTTTGATTTTTCTTGACCTACTTGTAAAAATAAAATGAAAAAAAAATGAACACCTTATAGCTTATAGCCATGTACATACATATGTATGTATGTACATATAGTATGTATAGGAAAAGTTTTTTTTTCCGGCATAAATTTTGTTTTTAATTTATATAAGTACATACATTATATGGTAATTGTATAGGTACATAAAATGTAAACAAGAATATATTTGTTTTATTTTTTTTTGTAATGCTTTTTAAAAATTTTCCTTTACTATACAGAACATGTGTAGATATGTACATACATATGAAAGTGTGTCAGGTCTAAAATCGCTCTGTTCGGTTCTTTTATAAGACCCCCAGAGCGTCTTTTTCCTCCATCAGAAATCCAGTGAATTTTATGCTGGTTTTGTACCCAAGCATTCACCTTTTTCCTAATGAAGTTTTTAGTGATTCCCAGGGCGAGCTCTGGCCTCATCAAGGTTGTACTGGATCCCTTCCTGGCCAACTCGTCTGCTTTTTCATTACCAGCTATTCCTTTATGACCTGGCACCCACTTCACCAAAATATTGTTGTGGTTGTTTGCCAGTTCATTAAGGTTTAGTTTGCACTCTAGTACTACCCTAGAGTTGATTTTAACACTTTCCAGTGCTTTAATCGCGGCCTGGCTGTCCGTGAGAATGAGGATCGTTTTATTTCTATATCTCCTTCTTAAATTCTCTAGGACGCACAGGTTAATGCGCATACTTCAGCCTGGAACACAGTGGCATATTCCCCAAGTGGGATTATTATATCCCTTCTAGGTTTTATGCCATATATTCCGGCTCCCGTAATATAGAAACGTTCATAGAAGTTTCAATGAAATCATGTCTCATTTCGAAACTTCTATCTTTGTTTATTTGCAGAATACTGGCATGCCCGGCTTCCACCAGGGGTTTCCAGTGTCTATTCAAATACAGCCTATACGCCGCTATCCTAGCTTGCCCCTTGATGACGAATTCAAGGGGAGGTACGTTTAGTATAGCTTCTAAGGCTGCCGTCGGGGTGCTTCTGAATGCTCCCGTTGTACATAGAAGGGCCAATCTTTGAATTCGTTCCAATTCAATTTTGGCCTTTTTCTGTTCTGTTTTGGGCCACCACACTAGTGACCCGTAGCTTATCATGGGTTTCAGGATCACATCGTACATCCAAAGATCCATATGTGGCCTAATTCCCCATGTATTACCGAGTGCTCTTTTAAGATTGAAAAGGGAGGTTTTTGCCTTTCTCGTAATTTCAGTCAGCTGCTCAGAGTCCGGAGTTTGGCATTCAACTTGAGGCCGATCAACCGGAACAGAAGGCGCCGAAAAGTTAAATTGATTAATTAAACTTGAAAAATTACGGCGGTCTTGTTCGTAAGAAGAGGCGACAGGACAATTAAGAGACGGTGGCACAAAATGCTCCGCCGAGGAACGGGGTTACTCCCTAGTTGTTATTAGCGACTCCATGAAAGTTTTCATGGTGGACGTTAACTCCGTAATCATCCCTGCCTGCACACCCATTGGTGTTGTGATGTTCGTCAACACTTCCTTTAAATCACCATGAGAAGAGGTTGGGGACAGAGGACGAACAGGGAAGGCATGGCCACTCAAATTGTTTTCTTCGTGGTTGGACATTATGAAAAAATAACGAGAGCGACTCACTTTTATTTGAAAATTGCAAATAAATAAACAGAAGGGGGCAAGAGCAAAAATCACTTTAAACGTGAAAGTTTTAACTGCGCGTGATCTAAGTTCTATTACGAGAACTGAACGTACCCCACACCTGACACCAATGTTAGAAAATTTACAAGATTATTTGTTTTTTGTATAGGGGTACGTTCCCGAAATAAACGTGAATACAAACTACCGGCACTTGTAAATTTCAAAATCGCGCTTTTCTGTTTAGCGAAAACTTTATGAAACGCGGCCTTTGGTTCCCGTATAGACATCCCACTGTCCTGTCTTCTTCGCTTTATTGAAGAATTTTCTTACTTTTGTCCTTAGGGCATCAAGTTCTTTGGTCCACCAGTTTATTGGCTTCCTACTACACCGCCTTGATACAGGACAGCTTTCTTGATAAGAGGCGAGAACAACCTCCGTTAGTTGTTCTGAGGCTACCTCTAAGTCAAGTGTGTCCTTAATGGACTTTTTAAGGTTTTTTACCCCCTCGTTCACTTTTTCACTATACAAGGCCCATTTAGTTCTGCGCGGGTTACGATACATAATGTTTGGTCTATCTATGCCCTCGATAGCCATCATTATGTACCTATGGTCAGAGAGAGACGGTTTTCTAGAGACCTCCCACTTACAGATATTGGGCTCTACTTTACTTGACGACAGGGTTATGTCGATTACTTCTTCACGTATCGCGTTTATAAAAGTAGGTTCGTTACCTTTGTTAATTATACTTATATTATGAGTAATAATAAAGTCTAAAAGGTACTCACCTCTTCTGTTTGTATTGGAGCTCCCCCAAATGGTGTGGTGCGCATTAGCATCTGCTCCAATCAGGTACTGGAGGTTATTGTCCTCACAGTACTCAACCAGACTCTCCAGCTCTTTGGTTGGTGGAGGGTCTGTAGAATCGTACGGAAGGTAGGCGGATGCTAGGGTAATTGTCCTACATCCTCCCCCCGTAACGATGGTCAGATTCTCTGCTATCAGGTCCCTGTAAAAGAGATTTTGCAAAGTTAAAATCTGTAAGCCATTCTTGACAAATATGCAAGACCTTGGCTTGTCTGCATGTAAGTCGTAAATAACCTTACCTACTCACTTTTATTTGAAAATTGCAAATAAATAAACAGAAGGGGGCAAGAGCAAAAATCACTTTAAACGTGAAAGTTTTAACTGCGCGTGATCTAAGTTCTATTACGAGAACTGAACGTACCCCACACCTGACACCAATGTTAGAAAATTTACAAGATTATTTGTTTTTTGTATAGGGGTACGTTCCCGAAATAAACGTGAATACAAACTACCGGCACTTGTAAATTTCAAAATCGCGCTTTTCTGTTTAGCGAAAACTTTATGAAACGCGGCCTTTGGTTCCCGAGAGGATTGTTGTTTTTGTTTTGTTTTTTTTTTGTTTTTATAATTTTTTATACGTGCAAGGGGTGTTCAAGAAAGAATGCACTAATCACGTCTATTTTCTTTTTTTTTTTTTGCACTGTTTAATTTTTATGTTTTTAAACTTACATTTTTATTTATTTATTTCCTTTTATGGTCCTTTTTAATTTGATTGGTCATTTTTATTTATTTTATTTTATTTTATTTTTTTTTTACAGAATAAGTTAAATCACACCGCGCGAAATTTTAAGAATTAAATTTTAAAATTTAATTTGTTTATTTTTCCCGCCGAATAGAATTTTTAAATTTAAAATTTTCAAAAACTTTTTTTTAATTTTTATTTTTGCAAAATAAACCGCACCGCACGAACTATTCAAAAAAACACGTCTGACTAGGTCAAGGTCTACCTTATCAAGAAGGAAAAAATGATGGCCGACCACCCACGTTTTTCAAGATCAATCAAGATCATGGTGTGCGAATCGATATTCGAAAATTTGTTTAATCGATCGCACACGATGGATTCGTTCGATAATCTTGAAAAACGTTACAGACGGGGTAGCGCCATCTGTTAGCAATTTTGCAACAATATAATTACATCACCCACACAAATTTTTTTAATTAAACCACTCCTTTCACCAACACGATCTATCCACAATCACCATTATCTTTTCTAAACCATTACGTCATTAACTACAATTAAACCACTCCCATAACCAACACAATACACTCAGCGCCGTCATTATTCAACCCATGACGTCATCAATTCTTTTTAAACCACTCCTCATTTCATCACGATCCACCCATCGCAGCCATTTTTTTTCTCATATCATGACGTCATAAAATGGCACAAGAACCCTCCACTGGTCCAGAACATACATATCCTAACTACTTAGTATATGTAGTTTTGGAACGCATTCTTGATGGGCCAAGAAAACATAGTGAGATTTTTAAAATCACAAAGGTTGAGATTTACATTTATTTATACATTAGTGTGTAAATATTTATATTCGCAAATAAAATTAAATCATTTAGAACATCCAGTTACATTTATACGTACATACGTTATGTATGTACATATATATACATGATTATAGGATAGCCATATATTTTTGATATGAAACGCGATATACTGGTCTCTTATTTATATACTCATGAAATATATTGAAATCTTAAAACGTACTCTATATACTATACATACAAATTTATTGAAATGAATATTTGCAAAAAACAAAAATTATTTCTAAAAATATTTTTAATAGAATAGTAACTGAATTTTAATAAATTCTGTATGGAATTTATGCTGTAATAATATTTAACTGTCTAATCAGTTCTTCCCATTTCTTCAATTGATGGTGGCTCATCATCGTTTTCATTTTCCATTATTAAATTTGCCATATCTTTTGCATTTTGTATAAGTTTTTGTATTTTGTGTTCTAATGTATTATTTATGAAAGTATTTTTATTTATTTCTTCTCGAATTTCGTAACTTTCTGTTTGTAATTTAGAAATCTTTGTTTTTAATTGAGCTATAGTTTCTTTTTGAGCTTTGGTTTGTATTAATAGTCTCTGGTATTTGTATCTATATTTTTCTTCGCTCATTTTGATTTTTCTTGACCTACTTGTAAAAATAAAATGAAAAAAAAATGAACACCTTATAGCTTATAGCCATGTACATACATATGTATGTATGTACATATAGTATGTATAGGAAAAGTTTTTTTTTCCGGCATAAATTTTGTTTTTAATTTATATAAGTACATACATTATATGGTAATTGTATAGGTACATAAAATGTAAACAAGAATATATTTGTTTTATTTTTTTTTGTAATGCTTTTTAAAAATTTTCCTTTACTATACAGAACATGTGTAGATATGTACATACATATGAAAGTGTGTCAGGTCTAAAATCGCTCTGTTCGGTTCTTTTATAAGACCCCCAGAGCGTCTTTTTCCTCCATCAGAAATCCAGTGAATTTTATGCTGGTTTTGTACCCAAGCATTCACCTTTTTCCTAATGAAGTTTTTAGTGATTCCCAGGGCGGGCTCTGGCCTCATCAAGGTTGTACTGGATCCCTTCCTGGCCAACTCGTCTGCTTTTTCATTACCAGCTATTCCTTTATGACCTGGCACCCACTTCACCAAAATATTGTTGTGGTTGTTTGCCAGTTCATTAAGGTTTAGTTTGCACTCTAGTACTACCCTAGAGTTGATTTTAACACTTTCCAGTGCTTTAATCGCGGCCTGGCTGTCCGTGAGAATGAGGATCGTTTTATTTCTATATCTCCTTCTTAAATTCTCTAGGACGCACAGGTTAATGCGCATACTTCAGCCTGGAACACAGTGGCATATTCCCCAAGTGGGATTATTATATCCCTTCTAGGTTTTATGCCATATATTCCGGCTCCCGTAATATAGAAACGTTCATAGAAGTTTCAATGAAATCATGTCTCATTTCGAAACTTCTATCTTTGTTTATTTGCAGAATACTGGCATGCCCGGCTTCCACCAGGGGTTTCCAGTGTCTATTCAAATACAGCCTATACGCCGCTATCCTAGCTTGCCCCTTGATGACGAATTCAAGGGGAGGTACGTTTAGTATAGCTTCTAAGGCTGCCGTCGGGGTGCTTCTGAATGCTCCCGTTGTACATAGAAGGGCCAATCTTTGAATTCGTTCCAATTCAATTTTGGCCTTTTTCTGTTCTGTTTTGGGTCACCACACTAGTGACCCGTAGCTTATCATGGGTTTCAGGATCACATCGTACATCCAAAGATCCATATGTGGCCTAATTCCCCATGTATTACCGAGTGCTCTTTTAAGATTGAAAAGGGAGGTTTTTGCCTTTCTCGTAATTTCAGTCAGCTGCTCATTCCAGGTCAGTTTACTATCTAGGATGAGTCCTAGATATTTAACTTGTTTGGAAATCTCTAACTGACTGTTGAAAAAGACAAGAGGTTTTAGACCCTCCAACGTCTTTTTCCTCGTGAAGGTAACAAGGGTGGTTTTAGCTGGGTTTACCTTCAGTTTTTCCCTGCTACACCATTGCTCCACTATTTTCAGAGCCTTCTGCATTAACTCTGATATCGTTTTTAGGAATTAGCCCCGGGTTATGATGACTATGTCATCCGCATAGCCCTGGGTGTAAAATCCTTTATTGTTTAGTTCGGTAATCAGGTCATCCACTACTAGATCCCACAGAAGTAGTGATAAGACACCTCCTTGTGGGGTCCCTCTGGTGACCGACATCCGTATGTCCACTCCCGTTTGAGTGGCTTGTACTATTCTGCTTCTTAACATGTGGCTTATCCAACTGCATATGGTGTTGCTTACCCCATGTTTTTGAGCAGAACTTATGATAGAGTTATAAGAGGTGTTATCAAACGCCCCCTCTATATCAAGGAAAACCCCCAGGGTGGTTTCCTTGTTATGTAAACTATGCTCTATTTTTGCAACCAGTTGGTGCAGAGCAGTTTCACATGATTTAGCCGGCTGATAGGCATGCTGATTGGAGCTCAAAGGTCTCTCAATCAGACAGGTTTCCCTGATATGCCTTTCGACCAGTCTCTCCAACGTCTTCAAAATGAAGGACGATAGACTAATTGGTCTATACGACTTTGCCTGGGAGCAATCCTTCCCAGGTTTGTGTATAAATACCACATTAGCCTTCCTCCAGGCTTTGGGTATGATGTAGCCTACTGTGCTAGGCTGCCCCTGAAAAGTCTGATTAGTTCCAGTGCTACTGCTTCTCCTCCTTTCTGACTGGGTAGATTCCGTCTGGACCAGGACTTTTATATGGTTCAAAAGTATTGAGAGCCCATATTGTCCTGTTCAGCGTGACCACTCTTTTAGCCAACTCCCAATCTACCTTCTTCGCCCTTAGATGGAGCTCATCGAAAGCAGATTGGTCATCGGTTTCCAGAAAGGTTTCACATTCTGGAAAGTGCGTATGTAACAGTACCTCCAGTGTGTCCCTTTCGTTTTTCGTGTAAATCCCATCCTTGGTCTTTAATAGGCCCAAGGGATTGGTGGGATTTTTGGCCAAAGCCCTATGGAGTCTGGCTCCTTCTGAGATTGAAGTTATCTCCCCACAGAAGGATTTCCACGAGTTACTTTTGGCTTCACGAATCTTTTTATTATAGTGAGTCAGTGTTTGTCTATACTCTATAAACATCCCACTGTCCTGTCTTCTTCGCTTTATTGAAGAATTTTCTTACTTTTGTCCTTAGGGCATCAAGTTCTTTGGTCCACCAGTTTATTGGCTTCCTACTACACCGCCTTGATACAGGACAGCTTTCTTGATAAGAGGCGAGAACAACCTCCGTTAGTTGTTCTGAGGCTACCTCTAAGTCAAGTGTGTCCTTAATGGACTTTTTAAGGTTTTTTACCCCCTCGTTCACTTTTTCACTATACAAGGCCCATTTAGTTCTGCGCGGGTTACGATACATAATGTTTGGTCTATCTATGCCCTCGATAGCCATCATTATGTACCTATGGTCAGAGAGAGACGGTTTTCTAGAGACCTCCCACTTACAGATATTGGGCTCTACTTTACTTGACGACAGGGTTATGTCGATTACTTCTTCACGTATCGCGTTTATAAAAGTAGGTTCGTTACCTTTGTTAATTATACTTATATTATGAATAATAATAAAGTCTAAAAGGTACTCACCTCTTCTGTTTGTATTGGAGCTCCCCCAAATGGTGTGGTGCGCATTAGCATCTGCTCCAATCAGGTACTGGAGGTTATTGTCCTCACAGTACTCAACCAGACTCTCCAGCTCTTTGGTTGGTGGAGGGTCTGTAGAATCGTACGGAAGGTAGGCGGATGCTAGGGTAATTGTCCTACATCCTCCCCCCGTAACGATGGTCAGATTCTCTGCTATCAGGTCCCTGTAAAAGAGATTTTGCAAAGTTAAAATCTGTAAGCCATTCTTGACAAATATGCAAGACCTTGGCTTGTCTGCATGTAAGTCGTAAATAACCTTACCTGCTAGTGTTCCGAGCCCCATAACCCTGTTTTTTATTTTCAAGGTTTACTGGATTAGGGCCACGTCTATTCCCTCTGCAGTAATCAGCCTGCAGAGAGACGCTGTAGCAGCCCTACTATGCTGAAGGTTTATTTACATAACCCTCAACATGTGCAGGCTTCGACAGCACTCGGAAGTTCAGTTGAGAGAAACCGAAGTACGCTTTGTATCCCGTTTCTCTCAACGCTTCCGCTGACTTCTCGTCAAGGTAGAGGACCAGGTTCACGCCCTGTTCCTCTTCCTTGGAGCTGCAAATGCACCAGTCTTCTGTGTTCAGCCCCATGTTCTGAGTCTTCAGAAACTGGAGTATTTTCTGGGGTGATTTCTCCCCCAAAAGATCCGTATTCGGAATGATTACAAGGACTTTGGTTGTCCTTACAATCTCCTTTATATCCTTTAACACTAATCTTTTCTTTTGTTCCTGTCCAACAGAAATGTTGGGCATTATCTAAAGTTATTAATTTACCCATATTTCGTTTTATGAAATCTCGAACGTCATCACCACCAACTCGACAGAAACTTTTTTTCTATAAAAGATACATATAGAAATTTGGAAAAGTTTATACATATATACGTATGTATAAAATAATATAATTAAAATTTAAATATTATTAAAATAAGTTACCAGCAAATCAATCTTATTTTCACTTTCCAATAAAGATTTATCAAATTCCACAAAATCTTTTTCTTTAGTAAAAGGCGTTCTGGGCAAAATTTTATTATCTTCTACATCATGAAATAAATGATTTTTTATTTTAGCTACGTCAGCTTTAATGTCTTTTATTTCTCTTTTAATATAAAGAATTTCTTGTAAAATTCTCTGTAGTACAGAATTTGTAGTATTTGCATCCGAAGATATAGAGCCTATGGAAGTCGAAGACCGTTGAAGTTCATGACATTTATCTAAAAAAACATTTTCAGCATCAGAAAACATTTTTCAGCATCAGAAATCAGAAAACATTTTTAGCATCAGAAAACATTAGTAGGTATTTTTTAGATTTTATTTGTCAGTTGAAGTTGTAAAAATTTAATCACCTATAGATATGGTGGATAAATTAATATTCCTTTAACTCTCAATGCAAATTGTTTAATTTTACCTGGCTTATGAGGTAAAAATTCCGAATATGTTATATCTTCTTCGGCGTAATAGTTATTAGTAGCCATTGAATTTTACTTTGTTTTCTTATTCTTTTGAATGAATGATAGGTGTAAAATACTCTATATCGTGAATAGAATTTATGTGCATTAGCTTTGAGTCAATACTATGTATTTCAAAAATATTGATTTCGTTTAAAGTTTTGTATTGTGTAGAATAAAAAATTTTAAATGAAGTGGACAAAATGGGTTCTAAGAAAAACGGTTTTAAATCTATGATTTCTAATCCTTTTAAAGTAATAGTTTGATTCTGATTTATATTAATCAATTGAAATACTCGGTTCTCTGCCATAAAAATATTGTTTGGCTTTTCTATGGCAAGTATGAAATTTTTAGTTTGAATGGATTTAAAGGATCCATTAGATGATCGCTTTCCCAGAGAATATTGATTTGTAGTTGTTTTCTTAATTGACAAAAGACTTCTCTCTACTGCTTTATTGTACAATTGTTGTGCAACATTCTTTCCCACTTTAACCTGTTTTTTTAGAAAATGTAGATAGTTTTCAAATTTAAAAGCATTTACATTTTCTAACGACCTATATTTCAAAGAATCCATGTGCAAATGCGTTTAGCAATGAAAATTGTAAGTTAGAAATTCTTTGCCATATAGCACTTCTGTTTGTTTCACAAAACTAGTCAAAAGTTTTTCAGCGCAATTGTTGTTAATTGTAGCATCTTGTTCATGTAAAAGTATACGTATAGCTAAAGACAATTTCAAAAAATGCTTATAAAAATTTTCAGGTAATCTGTTTTTCAACACCAATGGTCCTGTATATAACAGAAACTGACAAAATTCAGTTGCTTTCCATCTGTCAAGCTCAGTTAAATCTCTGGGTTTGCGACTAAATTCATAAGAAATACAGCTGTTCATGTTTTTCAAGTCCAGTGATATGGCTGTAATGTCTGACTTTTTCACGAAGTTTTACCCAAGCTTGAAGTAAAGTTTTCATCACACCAAGACAGACTACAGTCTGAGTCATATATATTTAAACATGAAGTCAAATTTTACTTTTGTAAAAATAACTTCTTCTCTAACACAAAATTTTTAAAAACAATAGGATATTTCGGATTTTTATTAAAGTATGATATATATAGAAACAGTTTGATGCAACACTTGAACAAGTTCGATGTTGTTGTTAGAAAAATAACGGTATTTCATTTGCAAGTACATGAGGCAGAAGTAATTAAACAGCGGTATAAGTATTTAAACATAGGATTAAATTCAAATTTGTATTAATTTTGCAAAAAAAATTTACAGTTTAAAAAATTCACAAATTAAAGCTTATAATTTTTTTTCAATTTACATGTCATTAATATTTGGTATTTCCTCCATTGGCCTTTATAACAGCCTGTAATCTGTTAGGTATAGATTCAACCAAAGTTTGTAGAGTATCAATGGGTATTGTCTTCCAAATATCTTTAATTTCTTGAATACACTCAAATTTTGTTTTTTTGGAGTCATATGTTCGTTTTTGTTTTACATATGCCCATATGTTCTCAATAACGTTCATGTCGGGACTTTGAGGTGGCCACTCTAAGACTGGACATCCAGTGCCTTCAAGAAACTTTCGAGTCATCCAGCCTTTGTGACATGGAGCATTGTCTTGTTGTAAAATTCAATTGTTGTTCGGAAATAATTTATCACCAGAAGGAAAAGCATGGTTATTTAATATATCGGTATATTTATTTTGGTCCAGTTTTCCATTAATTATTGGGACTAAGTCACCAACGCCGTAGTAACAAATACTCCCCCAAAACATAACTGAACCTCCTGCATGACTTTCACATGGTTGTACAATCTTATTTTTTAGAGTTTTTTGACAAACGGGTAAAACGTTTACCATAATATCCATGGACTTTGAAGGCACTTTCATCTGTCCACAGAATGTTCTTCCAAAAATCTAATGGCTTCTTGATGTACTCATGAGCAAAACTGAGACGTTTCATTTTATTTACTGCTGATATTTTAGGAACTTTTCGTACAACATAAGTTTTTATGCCAACTTCTTTGCATCGTCTTCGAACAGTACGTTCACTGACAGAATTGTTTATTAATTTTTTAGTACAATTTTCAACATTTCTATAACTTAAATCAGGATTTTTAGCGATGAAGTTTAATAATAAACGATCTTCTCTTTCAGTTGTTTTTCGTTTTCGGCCATTTCTTTTTAAATTATTCAAAGTGTCCAATGTATTTTTCTTTTTTACTAAATTATATACAGTATACCGAGATATCCCAAACATTTTAGCAATTTCAATAGCCGTATGAGATCCTGACATAAACTTTTCAACAATTACTGCACGGTCTTCTGTACTTATTTCTCTCGTTTTTGACATTTTTTCTAATAAGTTCACTATTTTTACACACTTTAATTCAAAATAATTTTTATAAAATATCAAAAAAATTTATATACAATATAGCTCAGAAGTTTAGCATTCAAAAATTTGCTTTAAACTAATCTGTGCATTGCATTTTGCAGGTGTTCAAATACTTATGCCGCTGTTTAATTACTTCTGCCTCATGTACTTGCAAATGAAATACCGTTATTTTTCTAACAACAACATCGAACTTGTTCAAGTGTTGCATCAAACTGTTTCTATATATATCATACTTTAATAAAAATCCGAAATATCCTATTGTTTTTAAAAATTTTGTGTTAGAGAAGAAGTTATTTTTACAAAAGTAAAATTTGACTTCATGTTTAAATATGTATATTTGACTCAGACTGTACATGCATGTAATTTAAAACAAATTGTTCTACAAAATCTATCTGCATAGACTCCAACAATAAAGGTTCAGCCTGATGATGGTGTTCTTGCTGAGTTCTTCCACGAAATGAAGCATTAGTTCGTAGTGCACACTTTTCGTAAGGATATATAATTTTGTGGTTTAATCTCTCTCCTTTTTGTTCGCATTTGATACAGCTAAAATATCCTGTGTGACCTTTGATATTTAATAAAAAAGATTGAGCTGGAGCATCACAAATGAAAGCACGAACTTTGATAGTATAACATCTCCTTCGAAAAGTAAAGCCTTTAGACGATAGTTGGTTTACTTCCTCAATAAATTTTTGCATAAAGTCATAACTGTTTGGTGGCTTGGAATTTCCTTCGTATACTCCAATCATCATGACATAATTGGTCTGTACTACACATGCAAGTATTGGCCACACCTGGAGTTTTGAGCTTTTTGAGATTGGTAAACCATCAATATTAATGTCAAGCTCAAGTATTTCTAATTTGTATTGCGTTTCCATTAAAAAATCCGTCAACGCGTCTTTTAGGCCATAATGAACATAAAGGCCATTTCCCATTGGTGTTGAAATATTTTCAGATGGAGTGCCTTTTAAAGTTCTACCATCTAAAGATAAATTTGGCATTTCTTTTTGTAGAATTGCAAGCAGTTTTTTTAGTGCAGTAGAGCTAATTAAATGTTTTGTTGCCCATTCTGATAATAATTCTCTTGTACTACACTTGGAGCTATTATTATTTTTCGATATACCTTCTCCATCTAAGGAACGTATTTCTTCTTCAACCAAGAAATACGCTCCATTATCACTTTCACTATTTTTTTTACTTGAAGAAATTAAAATTGAATTTTGAAAGAAGGAAGGATTAGTTGAAAGATGAGATAAAATCGCAGTGGTTTCTGTTTTAGTTCTATATCTTAATAGCTGTCTTGACAACATTTTAATTCCAGACAGCAAAAAAATCTAAATAAATCTGAAGAAATTAAACAGACAAGGGTAAACTCACTACATTCTTAATAAGATAGGAACAACAATTGTACAAAACAGAGAGTAGTGTATAAAATTGTAGAGCATGTTGGTGGTTCAGTAATGGTGTCGGGAGGTGAAAGGATCCGGTATTTTGAAGTTCAATGATGGAAAAATGAATGTCCATGATTACTTCAAAATTTAAAAAAGAAATAATAAACAACAACTAAATGGATTAAAGTTCGTATATTGGTTGTCATTAGTTCTCCAAAAACCCTCGAACATCATCTACAATTATCTGATTTGAACCCAATTTAGCATTTGTAGCAATATGTCGAATATATGTATGCACATGTTATATGTATTTATATACTCATAAAATATATTGAAATCTTAAAACGTACTCTATATACAAATTTATTGAAATGAATATTTGCAAAAAACAAAAATTATTTCTAAAAATATTTTTAATAGAATAGTAACTGAATTTTAATAAATTCTGTATGGAATTTATGCTGTAATAATATATTACTGTCTAATCAGTTCTTCCCATTTCTTCGATTGATGGTGGTTCATCATCGTTTTCATTTTCCTTTATTAAATTTGCCATATCTTTTGCATTTTGTATAAGTTTTTGTATTTTGTGTTCTAATGTATTATTTATGAAAGTATTTTTATTTATTTCTTCTCGAATTTCGTAATTTTCTCTTTGTAATTTAGAAACCTTTGTTTTTAATTGAGCTATAGTTTCTTTTTGAGCTTTGGTTTGTATTAATGGTCTCTGGTATTTGTATACATATTTTTCTTCGCTCATTTTGATTTTTCTTGACCTACTTGTAAAAATAAAATGAAAAAAGAAAATGAACACCTTATAGCTTATAGCCATGTACATACATATGTATGTATGTACATATGTATAGGAAAAGTTTTTTTTTCCGGCATAAATTTTGTTTTTAATTTATATAAGTACATAAGTACATAATCAAGGCTCTAGAATAAACTCTGCAAGCCTATCATACACTCCACCCTTCTGATTAGTGCTAAATAATAGGAAACTAGGAGGAAACCCAGTACTTCAACTTACAGTGTTATTGATAGCGAACTTAATTGTTGGGGCTTATGCTCAACACCATTAAATTAGATAGGACGCTGGTTAAAGGATAGCAGTCTTATTTAAATAAAAAGTCAAATATTTTAAGTTTAACAAAAAAATAATAATTCTTTATTTAAAATAAAAGAAAAATTAAACAAAATATTTACAAAAATAATTCAATAGTTACAAATAATAAAAAAAATTATTTTAATTCTTAATGTTTAATTCTTTTATTGTTTAAAAAACAATTACATTATACAAAGTTATATTAAAATTTTTATATATACAAAAATTCAAAAAAAGAAATGTTAAACTCTAGATAAATGATCTGCAATAGAAAGAAACAAGAAGCAAAAGGAAAAAAATAATTTCTTATTAATAAAAGTGAGTAATAATATTGTAAAAATATATATATATAGTAGTATATTAAAGAAGTATCCAAAATATGTAAAAAGAAAAGAAAAAAATATAAATTGTGTACCCTTGATAATTGTGGATAAGATGTTTCAAATGGCTGACAGAATTAATTGTTAATAATAGAACAAGATTAGTAATAATAATAATAAATCCTACTGAAACTGGTTTTATGAGTTTCAGTCAATAGTCAACCTGATACAAAAAAAAATTTTTTTTTTTGTAAATTCAAATAACTTTAAAGTGATGGCCACACTGTGTGACTTTAAAGCCATATACACAGTTGGCCTGAACATTTCTCCTACCTCCAAAAAGAAAAAAAAAATGTATTTAAAGTAAAGAAAGAAAGAAAAAAAATTACCCTTTATAGTTTTTATAATACTTATTTTTCCATTTTCAAGTTTTTTAAACTTGTAAATGGATCCATTTGGTGCCACCCATCTAAACATTTTTTTCGAGGCACGCACCCTTAACCAAGGGATAGGGAGGAGTCTAACTTCCGACCAAATTTGAGGTTCTACCTTATACTCTTCCGGCGGAAGAATGGGTAAATTAACCCGTAATCTTTGGCGATATTCATCCAAGCCAATTCTCCTTCTTTGTTGTTGTTGTTGTTGTTGGACCAATCGCCGGTGGGTCCTTAATTGATTCATTAACTCGTTGTTTTCAGTTTGCAACTGCCGGATTTGTTGATCCAGCAGTTGTGGCCCAAACCCAGCCCTTGCCTCCGGTGGTGGCTGGAAAACTTCCACAGGATGTGGTCTTACCCATTCTTGCATGATAGATCTAGCTTCTTCTGGTGAAGGTTCTGGAGTGGGATATCTTGAAGAATCCGAAGATAGTTGTAAATCATCCTGGTGTCGGTGGTACCTCTAAGGATGATGACGATGATGAAGATGATGTGGATGCCATGATGAAGATAATAAAACTCTGAAATTAAAGTATGCACCTTCGATACCGAATATAAAAAATAACAAAAAAATATTAATACTTACGAAAAAATTACACTTATTATCGGTATGAAGAACTAAATGCAACTGATTAGTTTTTAACTAAATTTATTATTATATAAGTTAATAAATTTATTTATTTATTATTGAAAAAAAAGCAAATTTATTTTTGGTTTTTACTCCTATGAATTCTAAATTACAACTGATTATATTTTTTAAAAATAAATGTTATAAATTTTCTTAATAATAAAATTAATAATAATTGTTCTTATGTTTAGGAAATGTATCGTCAGCAATTTTATCGTGAGAATGGGAATTTTGACTATTGCAATGTGACCTTGTACTGCAACGTGACTTATGCACTTGAAATAATTTGATGTGTGCGAAATATTTGTGTTAACTTATACAAATAAACAGTGTTAGGAACAAATAAATTTTCAGTTTCAGTGTTAGAATAAAAATTTTCTGTCATTATTAAAAATTTCGTTAGTAATAGGAAGTATATACTATATATATATTTTGTTTTTTAGTGTTAAGATATAATGAATTTTTTTTAGTGTTAGGATAATAAAAAATTGTTTAATAAGAGTTATTTTTCTGTCGCCATATGTCGCATTTTTTGAATTTTATTGAGATGGTAGTTTACAAATTTTGGTGATGGGTCTTGTAAAAATGGAGTATGCTAATTTAATGGTAGCAACCCTAACGTGGTTATCCGAGCCTGGGTGTAGCTTAATGATTCGACCAAGAGGCCGAATTGAAGGGGTTGATTGAAGGGGTGGAAAACGTTCATCCCTAACCAAAACCAAATCGTTCACTTTTAAATTTGGTTCTTGTTTAGTCCATTTAGATCTTAGTTGTAATGTATGTAAATATTCTTGATGCCATTTTCGCCAAAATTGTTGAGTGAGAAATTGAACATGTTTCCATTTTTTAGTAAGCGCAGTTTTATCATCAATTTCAGATTCAGGTATAGCAAGTAATTGACGTCCAATCAAAAAGTGACCAGGAGTAATAGTTTCTAAATCATTCGGATCATTTGATATGGATACTAAAGGTCTTGAATTTACACAAGCTTTAATTAGTCAAAGTAGTGTTATTCATTTCTTCAAAAGTAAATAATGAGTTTTGGCTAACTTTAGTAAGATGTGTTTTAACAGACTTCACTCCAGCCTCCCATAATCCACCAAAATGGAGTGCTGAAGGTGGATTAAAATGCCAATGGGTTCCGCGTTGTGCAAGAATTTCCCCAATTTCTTTTTTGTTTTCATTTATAGCCCTTTGTAAATTTGTGATCAAGATTTTATTAGCTCCAATGAAATTTGTTCCATAGTCTGAATACAAATTTGAACACAAACCTCTACGACTAACAAAACGTTTGAAGGCACTAATAATTCCAATTGATGTGAGATCTGATACTAATTCAAGATGAATAGCTTTAGTAGCCATACAAATGAACAAACAAATATATGCTTTAATTGATTTTGAGTTTCTTATTTTAGATGATTTAATATAGATTGGTCCTGCAAAATCAACACCACAGTGTAGAAATGAAAAAGTCTGTTTTACTCGAAATGATGGTAAATTTGCCATAACTTGTGTTCCAGTATGAGGGCGAGTTTTAAAACATCTATTACATTGACGTAGCCTGCTTTTAATTAAATTTTTAACACCTATGATCCAAAATTTGTTTCGTATAGAATTAAGAGTAAGTTGAAGTCCACCATGTAATGTGAATTTATAAAAGTGATCTATAATAAGAGTGGAAACAACATGATTTTCTGGTAATATAATAGGTTGTTTAGCATCATAAGGTAATTTTGTGTTTTTTAATTTTCCACCAACTCTAATCAAGAAATTCTTATCAAGAAATGGAGTAAGATTAATTAATGGACTTTTGCTAGAAAGCACTTGTTTAGAATTTAAAACTTTATGTTCTGTACTAAAAGATTGGATTTGAACTAAATATAGAATCCGAATTTCAGCTATATGTAATTCTAGAGCTGTTAAAAATTCAGTTTTACACTGTGTTTTAGGAAATTTACAATTATTAAAAAATCTCAAACACTAAGCTACAATTCTAATTAATTTTTTGTATGATGAAAACATATTGAAAAGAGAAAATTCTTCAATAACTAATAGAACTTCACCTTTCCTAACTTCAGAAGTAATAGGAAAATTTACTTGTTGTTCTGACCAATTTTCTTTAGGTTTTAATAACCATTCTGGTCCATGCCACCACATGGAAAATTTTGACAACAAGAAAGGATTCATCCCTCGAGATGCGCAATCTGCAGGATTTGATTTTGAAGGAACATAAAACCATTTAGAAGGTGAAATATTCTCTTGAATTTTGACTACTCTATTTGCTACATAAGTTTTCCATTTGCTTGGTTGTGCTTTAATCCAAGATAAAACTACCAAAGAATCGGTCCAAGCAAAAACAGGATTGTTCTTTACGTTAACAGTGTCCTGAATCTGTACAAGAAGTTCTGATAAAAGAACTGCTGCACATAATTCAAGTTTTGGCAATGTAATTGGTTTAGTAGGTGCAACCTTAGTTTTAGAAGTTAATAAATGTATAGATGGTTTTGTATTGTCATGAATGACCTTTATAAATATTGCTGCGGCATAGGCATGAACAAATGCATCACAGAATCCATGTATCTCAACTTCAATCGTGGTTTCAATACCAACCCATCGTGGTATTTGTATTTGTTCTATAAATTTCAAATTTTGTTTAAATTGTGACCATTCAGTCAAAATAGTAGTTGGGACAGGGTGATCCCAATCATTTCCAGATAACCAAAGGTTTTGAATAATAATTTTAGCAATAATTATTACTGGAGATAACCAACCTAGAGGATCGAATAATGAGGCAACTTCAGATAGAATCGTTCGTTTAGTATATGTTTCCTTGTGTTCAGGTAAATTTATTGAAAATGAAAACATGTCAGTTTTAGGAAACCACTTGATACCAAGAGTTTTAATTGACTCTGACTTAGCAAAGTTCAACTCAGTTTTAATTTCTCTGTCTTCTAATGGTATATTTTCCAATATAGAATTGTTATTGGATGCCCATTTCCTTAACTTGAAACCACCGCTCTTAAGCATATTAATAAGTTCTGACTGTAACTTAATTACTTCAGAAACTGAATCTGCACCAGATAAAATATCATCTACATATGTTGAATTAAGAATAGTTTGACTTGCTAATGGATAATTAGTTTTTTCATCATTAGCAAGTTGTTGCAAAGATCGAATTGCTAAAAATGGAGCTGATGCTGTCCCAAAAGTGACTGTGGTCAGAACATAACTTTTGAGAGGTTCTCTTGGATCATTTCTCCAGATGATACGTTGATAATCTTGCTGACTTTCTGTTATTTTAATCATTCTATACATTTTTTCTATGTCAGCAGTAAATGCGACTTTATATCGACGCCATTTTAAAAGAGTATTCCAAAGCTTGGGTTGAATTGTTGGCCCACAAAACAATTGTTCGTTCAAAGATTTGCCATTACTTGACTTACTAGAAGCATTAAATACAACCCTTAGCTTTGTTGTACTACTTTCTTTGATTACCGCATGATGTGGCATATAATAATGCTTTATTGACTTTTCGTCAAAATTATCAACGTCATCATCAACCATATGCATATGACCTAACTTTATGTACTCCTGAATACATTCTTTATATAAATTAGTATAATCTTCATCTTTAGCAAATCGTTTTTCTAATTGAAGAAATTGTCTTATTGCAATATGTTTGGATTTACCTAGAGACGGAGACTGCTTATTCTTGAATGGAAGTGAAACCTCGTACCTACCATCTATATCTCGCTTCACCGTTTTACAATAAATATTCTCACATAATTTATCTTCTTCACTCAGGACGGGAGTATTAGAAAATTCTTCAGTTTCCCAGAATTGTTTCAAAAGTTGATCTAAAGGTTGACCATCATTGGTTATTGAAATGTGAAAATTATTTAGTTCAGAATTATTTTCATAGGTACCAATGGATCCCATTAAAATCCAACCTAATTGTGTATATTGGGCTACAGGATTTTCATCATTGGTTTTAATTAAACCAGATTCAAGTATAGAAGCATATACATCGGCTCCTAACAGAAGATCTACAGATCCAGGTCTGTCAAATTCTGGATCTGCCAAAGAATGGGCTTTTGAATAATTTAATTTAAGAATAAGTTTCTGAGACGGTGTTTGATTAGTAATTTGCTTAATTACAAATACATTTATTTGAGCACGATAATTAGTGTGGCAAGACTCAATTTCAATAGTTGCTTTTTTGTTAGCCTTTGCAGTATTTGTAGCTTCTAGACCTACAACTTTAATGTTTGTGTTAGAACATTTTAATTTTAATCTCTTGCAAGCAGATTTAGTTATAAAAGATACTTGTGATCCTGGATCTACAAGTGCACGCACTATTAAAGGTTTATTATATGCGTTGTAAACCTTTACTTTGGCCGTTGCCAATAAAACCTTTGGTTGATTGGTGTTAAAAAAATTATTTACAGAGGTTGAGGGTACTTGTGGTTCTTTTTGTGAATTCGATTGGTTGGTTTGTGTGTTTTGCGTCTTCCGAATATCTTGTTCAAAATGCAATAACGTGTGATGATGACTTGCTTCTGCAAGTATTTGTTATGTGATTTTGCAGACAAACAATTTCGGCACAGTTTTTGTTCTTTCACAAATTGTAATCTTTGTGAAAGATTTAAATTTGTAAACTTTTTACACAGAAAAATTAGATGATTACCTTTGCAATTTAAGCAAAGTGTAGATTTAGTTAAAAATGACTGAGCATTTTTGCGGTTTTGGACGTTTGTGTCCTTGCTGTAACTTGGGATCATAGATTGTGAGGTAACACGATGATGAAATAAATGTGAAGACTGTAATGCTTCTAGCATTCGGAATCGTGCCTCAAGAAAGTTTTTAAATTGTTCATATGTGGGTATATCAGTGGTTCCACCCTGTTCTCGTTCCCACAAGTAAAGTGTATCACTGGGCACTTTTTACACCAGTATATGTATGATAAGTGGATCCCAAGATTCTGTGTTTACTTCAAGCGAGTTTAACTCGTGAAGTGTTTCTTCAGTTGAATCTATATGATTTTTAATGGATTGTGCTGACTCAGACTTGATTACTGACTGGTTAGTTATACGTTTGAGATGATTTTGAACAAGTATGCGTTTGTTATTATATCTCTTTTCTAAAAATTCCCATGCTTTATGGTAATTGACTTCTGTAATATCAAATTGGCGAAGAAGACGCTCAGGTTCGCCTGTTACACAGGATTTCAAGTAATGTAATTTCTGTATTAAATAATGTAATTGATCATTGTATTAAATAAGTCAAAAAATGACCGCCATGTTTGATAGCTACCATCAAACTTTGGTATAGTAATTGGAGGTAATTTGATATCAGATTTTAGAATTTGAGGAAAAGATGTTGAAGATTGTTCAACTACAGGTAACCCAGGAATAATTTCCCCTAGAGCTTCTTTACAATCAGAAATAAATTCGATATACAAAGATTCAGTGGATTCATAAAGATCGCCTATAAGATATTCTTCGGCATTCTCATTCTCATTTTCATATATAGTAATATGATTGGTTTGAAATTTATCCCAAATATGATTAGCTAATTCAATATAACTTTATATATAATGATTTTACTAGATTACTAGATTTAATAGATTACTAGATAACTAGATTAATGACGTTTACTAGATTCGCGTTTTTTATAATTTGCAATTGTTTTGGTAAGTTGTGTATTAAGGCCGTGTTGAGCCTTAACAACCTTTTTGATATCAATTACTTTTGGACACATTTTATTTAAATAAACTTTGCTATCCGGCTCGAAGGACCAAAATGTTGGGGCTTATGCTCAACACCATTAAATTAGATAGGACGCTGGTTAAAGGATAGCAAAGTCTTATTTAAATAAAAAGTCAAATATTTTAAGTTTAACAAACAAATAATAATTCTTTATTTAAAATAAAAGAAAAATTAAACAAAATATTTACAAAAATAATTCAATAGTTACAAATAATAAAAAAAATTATTTTAATTCTTAATGTTTAATTCTTTTATTGTTTTAAAAAAAATTAAATTATACAAAGTTATATTAAAATTTTTATACATACAAAAATTCAAAAAAAGAAATGTTAAATTCTAGATAAATGATCTGCAATAGAAACAAACAAGAAGCAAAAGGATAAAAACAATTTCTTATTAATAAAAGTGAGTAATAATAATGTAATAATATATATATATTAAAGAAGTACCCAAAATATGTAAAAAGAAAAGAAAAAAATATAAATTGTGTACCCTTGATAATTGTGAATAAGATGTTTCAAATGGCTGACAGAATTAATTGTTAATAATAGAACAAGATTAGTAATAATAATAATAAATCCTACTGAAAATGGTCTTATGAGTTTCAGTCAATAGTCAACCTGATACAAAAACAAATTTTAGATCTCTTTGTAATTGGTCAACATTCAATTACAAGGAGCTACAATCAATATTTTGTATATCTTTTGTAATTGGTCAATATCCAATTACAAGGATTTTGGGTAATATCCAGATGCTCAGTTATATCCAAATCAATATTTTGGATATCTTTTGTAATTGGTCAATATTCAATTACAAGAGTTCTGGTCAGTATCCAGTCAGTTAAAACAAGTCAATATCTTGTTTTTATATCTGGTCAGTATCCAGATTTTTTCCTTGTTTTTCAGTCAATATACTATATGAAAAAGGAATGAATGTTTAATGCAAAACTTCACTGCTTTTATAGGCTCCAGGTACCAAACGATGACTATTTTTTATATTATTTTGTTGTTGCAGAGCAACGGTTTTTAAATTCTATTGTTAAAAAAAAAAACATTTTTTTTTTTTAAATTCAAATACCTTTAAAGTGATGGCCACACTGTGTGACTTTAAAGCCATATACACAGTTGGCCTGAACACAATTTTTCCTAAATACTTGTCCCAATTAATAGTGGTTTCATATTCGCACTCTTTTGCTAGCATTGCTGTTAAACACGGTTCACTCTTTCGACCTGTCCATTCGATTGAGGGGTCAAAGTAGTGGGTCAATCTTTATATGTTTAATATTATTTCCGTTTAAAAATTCTTGAAACTCACGTGAAGAGAAACATGTTGCCCTATCTGAAACTATCCTATTTGGTCTACTATAGTAGTCAAAATAATTTTGCAGACATTGAATGGCTTCTTTACTATTTGTTCTCTTGACACTCTACAATTTAACAAACTTTGTTAAAGCGTCTATTATAAAAAAATATATCGTTTTTTAAGGTTTGAGGATGCTAATGGACTAAAATGGTCAATATGAATCGTGTCAAATGGAAGACATCCTTCAGGAATATTATGCAACGTACCCGCAGTCTTCCCTGAATTTTGTGAAAAATAAGCACACTTAAAACACGTTTTTATAAATTCTTTAATTTTATCTTTCATCTTAGGGAACCAATATGTGCGACTGAGATATTCATGAAATTTATCAACCCCTAAATGACACATACTTTCATGATGAGACTGTATCAAACGGTCTTCCATAACCTTAGGGACGTAAAATTTTATATCACCTTTTACCTTTCTGTAAATGAGGCCATCTATCATCTCAAAAAGTGGACTTTCCTGTTTTTCAAGATTTGAAGCTATTTATTTAATTTGTGGGTCTTTCTTCTGTGATGGTGCAAGGATAAATTCAAAGGATTCATCTCTAACGTCTAGCACATTAATTGATCTACTTAATACATCAGCATGTGCCATTTTTGATCCACTACGATGTTCAACCGCGTAATCATAGTTTTGCAATTCTAAAGCCCATCGAGATATTCGTGGGTTAACAAATTTTTTATTTAGGGTCAAAGTTAGAGCCTGGCAATCAATTATAATCTTGAACTTGATACCAATCAAGTAGATATGAAAACGTCTCAGGGCATAAATGATCGCCAACGTCTCTTGCTCATAACTATGATACCGTTTTTCAGCATCAGTTTTTCTTTTAGAAAAATAAGCAATTGGGTGAAATTTGCCATCGTTTTGTTTTTGCATCAAAACAGCGCCTACCCCAATGCTACTGGCATCACAGTGTAGTTGAGTTTCGCTTGACGGACAGAAAATAGCTAAAACGGGAGAGGTAAGCAAATTCCTTTTTAGGGTGTCGAAGGCATTTAATTCACATGGCCCAAAATGGAATTGTGTATCCTTTTTCAACAGGTTATAGAGAGAAACAGATATAACAGCAAAATTCTTGATAAATTTTCTAAAGTAAGACGCTAAACCAAGAAAACTGTGTACCATCTTATCAGAAGTAGGTACAGGGTATTCTTTAATAGCACCAAGGTTATCCTCATTCGGTTGTATACCACTTGAAGTGATTTTATACCCTAGATAAGTTATTGAACTTTACAGAAATGAACACTTATCAAATCGTAATTGAAGATGATGTCTCAACGCTATTTCAATTACTTGTTCAAGAACCTCTAAATTTTTCAAATACCGCGGGTGCGTTTTTCAACCCGAAAGGCATCCTGAGATATTCGTAATGACCTAAAGGAGTAATAAATGCCGTATATTTAATTGAGTTTTCGGCTATCTTAATATGATGAAACCCGTTTTTTAAATCAATAACTGAAAAATATTTTTTATTTTTTAATCTATCTAAATGATCTTCTATGAGTGGAAAAGGAAAGTTTTCTCTTTGTGTAATTTTATTAAGCTCCCGATAGTCTACACATAGTCTCATCTCTTTATTTTTCTTTTGAACTAGGACTATCGGTGAAGCATACGGACTATTACTTTCGCGAATTACCTGACGTTCAAGAAGATCATTTATAATTTTTTCCAATTCCACCTTGTGTGCATAAGGCAATCGGCGAGGGTTACAATGGACTGGTTTTTCATTCATTACACGAATTTCATTACATATATTTCATCTAAACCTGCTCCACTTTTTTTGGATTTTTGCTTTCTCATTTCGGCATTGTATTGGCATCTAAGGTTATGTATTTTAGACATTATATCATCAACATTGATGTCCATACTTTCGCTGATTTTTTGATATAATGTTTTTTTTAAACCCTGTTGAAAGTTGAATTTAAAAAATCTGAAGAATTGAAAATTTTCATGGATATTTCAATTCAACTTACCTATTACTGTATTCTTTTAAAGATACGTCCCATAATGCAGGATTTTCTTCCAACAAGTGAATCAAAGTGTTTGTATCTTCGTGACTCCACTGACGCTGTGAAGCTCCTCTACGTTTTCCAAGTCCAATATTCATTTCACTACGTTGTGTTTGTAGTTTACGTTATATTTATTATAAAATTTTATTCTAATATAACAATATATTATATCACACAAGACACAACACAAAATAAGACATATGCTTAATGTCATAATATTAAAACTCTACCAACTCTATTTAACTAGTTATTTAACTATTTAACTAGTTAAATAGAGCTGGTAGAGCTGATAGAGCTGTCAAAAAAACGTAGAGTTCTCTACGAGGAAGTGTTTACACGATAAAGCTTTCTTTACCAAAAACTCTGTCGTAGAGACGTACGTAGAGCTCTACGTAGAGCTCTACAAGGGTGTTTACACGTCTCTACGATATTTTTTTGACATTTGAGGTAGAGCTCTACATGAATTTCTCTACCGTGTCCACGTACCTTAAGGATGTTACGCCCAGATGTTATGACACAACATATACGACTTCCGTTGGGCGCCATATATGTTATGTAAGGATGTTAGCAACATATACGACACCGTTTGGCGCCATATATGCTTCGTAAGGATGTTCCGATGTTTTGTCGCATGTGTGGTTTAAAAAAAATGTAACGTTCAAAATTTTTTTTAAAAAAATTTACCGATGAAATTTATAACATGAATGAAACATGGGTTCGCGAAACTAAATAAAATAAAATTAATCATGACTTGTAGATCATTATTGGTTGTACCTCAGCATGCTTGTACCGGCCTGCTTTGCTCAGTCGAGGGGGGGATCTTTAACCAATAATGACCGAAACGCGCACACACACATGATCGAACATCCTCGCATAACACATAAAAGAACATGCCGAGGATTTGATGAAGTTCATAAAAAAAAATTTACTAATGAAACTGTGAATGACGTATTTACTCGCGAAGTGATTGTATACATGAAATTTTATAGAATCCCTTTATATGAGACGGTTCTCATATAATATGTAAACGTACAAGTATAAATCGAACGAACCTGTTATCAACCGAACTTCAAAATATCAAATTTAAAAAAAATTATCAAAACGAATTTATAATAGTGGACCGGGTTGAATATGCAAGAGAGAGGGGTCCACGAACCAACGTTCAGTGTCGATAGGGATACTCACCAAGTGGAGGATGTTACAGCCATCGTTGGTACACACGAGCACGTCTCATCCTCCTTTACAACTACGACGTTATATTAATCAAAACATGATTTCTTTCTAATGTGCAGATGATTCATAAAAAAGACAAATGAATATTTAAATTTGTTATTTAAAAAAAAAGTATTCATATAAAACAGTATACTATATGTGTAATTTATTGTGAAATACAAAAAAAAACCATTATGTCTATAAAATAAAAAAAAAAATTTACATTTTTTACAAATTTTGTTTCTTTTTGTACAACTTCTTATCTATTTATATTTTCTTAGTGTTTTCCACTTTCCTTTTGGTTTTGCTTTTACTGTTATCTGTTTTTTAAATATATAAATATATAGGTACAATTAAATTTAAGATTAATGATTCAAAATATACGGGTTGGGTACGAAATCCCCAAAAACACTAACCCCAAGACATAATCCCCAAGACAAAATCCCCAAGACAAAATCCCCAAAGACGAAATCCCCAAAGACAGAATCCCCAAAAAATCCCCAAAAAAAGTTTGAAAAACAATATCATTAATTCGCGGTAGTTTTCTTTCGATACAAACGACAAACCTGTTTCGATTTCGTACTATGATATTAATCAAATAATAAAATGTATTTTTTTTATTTTAATTTTAATTTTAATTTTTTTTCTTATACATATTTCTTTAAAATGTATTTATTATTTCATTTATCCGTTTTTTTCATAATCATTAATCAAACATTTTGCATCCCGACATAAATACGTATGTATAATATAACATAAACTCAAAATTTTACTTGATACGTAAGTACATATTTTTTAGTAAAAAAATTATTGTTTTCATATTATAAATCTATATGTACATACTTATTTTCAAAATTATTTTGGGGATTTTGTCTTTGGGGATTATGTTTTTGGGGATGCTGTCTTTGGGGATTTTGTCTTTGGGGATTTTGTATTTAGGGATTTTGTCTTTGGGGATTCTGTCTTTGGGGATTTTTGAAATTTTGGGGATTTCGTCTTTAGGGATTTTATTTTTGGGGATTATGGGCGTCTCCCAAAATATTCCTAAACTTCTGTTTTTTTTTTTTTTTTTCTTTTTCTTTTTTATTATTAATATTTTTGTAATCTGTAGCTTACCCGAGCTCAGGTTTGTCCTCGTTGGCATGCTTCATGTAGAGGAGGCAATGTTGATTGATGAACTGAAGAACAGGGATGAAATGTTGTGTTTGTTGTTTTGTGCAGTAGCAGCTTTTCATTTTTATTTTATTTTTTTTTTCTTTTAATGTTCAGTTTTTATATTTTAATAATTTTTTTATTTTTTTTTTTGTTTTTATTTTTATTTAAATGTAAATTAATTATTTTAATGAACTTATTTACTATTTAAGCTAATATCGAATTTTATTTATTTCTAAATATTTTCTTTTTTGTTATGAAATCAATTTATTTTATTTATTGTTTTACATTAGATTTTTTTTTCTTATTTTCTAAAAGAAAATCACTTAATATATAACTTTTCATTTCTTTTCCAATATTTTACGTTTAATTATGAATGCTTTTCTTTTTCAATGTTTTAATTTTAAACTCAGACTGATAAACAAATTGATTTTCATGAAAATATATATAACTTTTCTACATTTAACCAAATCTAATTAAAATTGTTATAGTTAATCACTTTATATTATTTTTTTTTTTTAATGAATATTCTGGGCAAGATTTTTTTTTTTTTTTTTGTTTTTTTTTTTTTTTTTTATATTTTAAATGCACCCCCTTTTTTTTTCTTCCGATTTTAATATTTTTGACTTTATCATTTTTGTTTTAAATTTATTTAAAATTATTTTTATATCATTTCCTATCACCTAATTTGTTTCTTAATTTCATCTTTATTTCTTAATTTGTATAACTTTTTTCATTTAATTAATACATTTTATTTAACTTTTTCGAAACTAAAAAAAACTCCGACTCAATTTATACATTTTTCTTTCATTTTTATTTTATAAATTTTTATTTTGTTTTATTAACAATTTTTATTTTATTTTTATCAAATTTATTTTTTTATTCCCGGACACGTTTTCTCACAATATCAATTTTAATTTTTTTTTTCTTTTTCTTCTTCATTTTTTTCGTATATATTCACATTTAATCCTCTCTATGTATGAAATGTGAATGACGTATTTACCCGCGAAGTGATTGAATACATGAATCGTATAGAATCACTTTATATGAGACGGTTCTCATATGTTACGTAACTTACAGGTATAAACCGAATGAACCTGTTATTGATCGAACTTCAAAATGTCAGATTTAAAATAATCATCAAAACGAATTCAAGATAAAGGACCGGGTTGAATATGCAAGAAAAGGGAGGTCCACGAACCAACGTTCAGTGATGATAGGGATACTCACCAAGCGGAGGATGTTACAGCCATCGTTGGTGCACACGAGCACGTCTCATCCTCCTTTACAACTACAACGTTAAATCAATTTAAAAATCATGATTATACGGATTCTTCTTTTCTCATTTTTCTTCAAAAAAATTAAAAGAAATCAATTAATGTATGTGATAATTTGAAAAAAAAAATGACAATTTATTCTTAAAATTTAAACCTTATATAATATTCAACCTTACAATAATCTTTTTTTGCTTTGCATGAAAAATTTAATTTCATTAATAAAATATATTATATTTCGTTTTTTTTTTTTTTTTTCTTTTTTTTTCTTATTTAAATTAAGAATATAAATTAGTTATATTTAAATAAACTAACAAAATTATATAGATATACAAATAATTCGTATTACCTGAGCTCAGGATTATATTTAACGTAGTTGTTTTGTTTTCTGATGTAATGGCCTAGACGGTAATTACTCGTTGGTTTGCTAGTAAATGTTGATTGCTGCTTCCTCAAACTCTTGAAGACATTTTCTTGTTTTTTTATAATTTGTTGAACACTAAATTATTCATTTTATAATTTTCTTACAATTATTTAATTTATTTAACATTATATAAAAAAAAGAATTGTCTATCTATTTATTGTTGTTATATTATTTTTAAACATTTTGTTCTTATAATGTGATTCATTTTAGTTTCAGTAGATTTTCGATTAATTCTTTTATCTTTAACTTATTTATATTAAAATTGATTTAGGTTATTTTATGTATGTATGCTTTGCCCTTAAATTTCTTCATTTACATTAACAAATTATTCACTTACATATTAAATGTATATTTCCTTTTTATTTAATTTTTTTTTTTTTTTTTATTACATTTATGAATTATTACACACTATTCTATATATGAATTTCCATTTCTATTGCTTCGTAATGAATGTTCATGAAATTTTGTAATACAACTGCCATACATCAAAAATTTTGATAATTTACTCGTATTTTATATTAATTCAATTTCAAATTAATTATTATCATTATTTGTTAATATCTGATTGGTTTTATTATTTTTTTTTCTAAAATATTCAAAAAAAAAAAAAAAAAAAAAAATTCCTTATTTCATTTTATTTTACTTCGTTCATTCTAATGAAGTACGTGTAAAATTGCACGTAATCATATTTTTTTTTCTTCTTTATAATGAAACAATGCGGTAACTCTATACCCGGCGTTTTTGAATTTATTTTTTTTTTCTTCTTGTTCATGATGAAAAAAATTTCCAATAAGGTAATTTTTTTTTTTAAGAAAATTTTTTTTTCAGATCACAAAAGTTTCCAGATTTCAATCTAATTTATTTTTCTAACATCCAATTCTTTTATAAATTTAATTTATTGCTTTTTTTATTTAATTTAAATTCAAAAAAAAAGACTTTTGAAATAATCACTTTTTTTTTATGGAAAATATAAAAACTACACTATGCAACCGGTAATCACCACCTTAATCTTCTGACTTATAAAAAAAAATTTTAAATTCGTTCATGAATTGAAAATTCATTTACATTTTCTTATAAAAAGAATTCAAATTTTATTTAAATTTTATTGGATTTTTATCCTATATTTTTTTTTTTTTGCACGCCACATTTTTATTTTATTTTTTTTTCTTTTCTTCTTCATCTTAATTTTTTTTTTGACTTTACATTTCAAAATTTAATCCCCGACTGACTAACTTCTGACTTCTGACTTCCCTGACTCGCCTGACTTTCTTCCCCTATCTTCCCTTTTATATCGTTTCTTATTTTCGAAAAAAAGTTCCAGAATGTTCTGGATTATCTCTTTTCTCGCTTTTTCACATACAAAATGTATGTGAGAAAATCACCTGATCTTTTGAAACAATGAAATTAGCGGCAACCGATCACGCCATATTTCGTTATTTCAAAAGACAAGTGCCTTATCTAAAATGATTGTGTAATGTGAGTGAAACAGAAATATACATCATTTCCATTTCAACCTTGGTTTTATTCGGAAATGGCAGATCACGGTAATGCCAGATCTGCCCTTTTTGAATAGCACCAATAACTTACATTACACCACAAGGCCTTCCTCGAGTCCTACCGAGAAGAAGGGCTTGAAAGAGGAAGCCGAAAATGATTTTCGTCCGTAACGGACTGCCCTAGAAGCGATAAATCCCACAATGGAAAGGTGCTCGAAAGTGAAAAGGTGAGCAGGGTTGTCAAAACAACACGTGGGGCTCGTCCACACCCTGAGATCGAGTCTCATACCTGAACAAGTAGGCTAGCCGGGCTGGACTAAAAGAATAACGATGAAGGCCGGGCTCTAACGATATATGTGAACAGAGAGAAGAGAGAATGGAGAAACGAGGAACGACAATATACGTCATAGCATGTGCAACGTGTCCAATCAATAGATGGATTATGAAAACTGATCAACCTGATGTGAAATGAATCGCCTAGATAGAGGTAATACAGTATGAATCATATACGTCCCAATTGGATAAAACTAGTGAACGTATCCATTATGGAATGAATCAGCGCTGATATGACTTGCAGAGATAGTAAACACAGTGAGTGGAATGTGCCAACAGATCAATGGTTCAGTTAGTTTTCATCAAAAATACGACCACGGCACTCGTTGTAGCACTTCAATTTTTCAGCGTTACGCTTTGTCAGATCCATCTCGGAATCACATCTGATGGTCGACATCAATGAACTACGCTGAAGAATTTGTATTGGCCTACTGTGTACGTTATCATCATTATTTCGGTCAACTGAGCTTATACCAGTTTCACATAAATTTTCCTTGTTTGTTTGATTCATATATGACACATTATTTAAAGTTGTATTAGACATTTTACGAGAATTTGAGGGTATAGAGGAGATAGAACTTGAAAGGTCATGGCACACATCTACGGATTCTGAAAACGGACTTTCGCGTTCGATCGTGTCTTTGAGTTGACGGCCTCCGGATGACGATGCGACAAACGGGGTATACCGGAGTCTACCTCGTTCGTCACCTCGTTTCCCTGATAACACGACTTGCACAAAGGGGTTACGATCCCTTTACGACCACATTTGAAACAAAAGAATCCTCGTCGCTGACGTGTACATTGTCTGAATGAATGTCCTTTATCATCACAATTCCAACAAATGAGTTCGTCAATGGCATCAATCTGGTAATCATCAAAGGCTGAAGCTTCTCCGAAATCATCTCCATTATCGCTTGCATATTCTTCATTAAACAGATCATTTCTTTCATTAATGTTTGGAATTTTCGATTTAGTTTTAGTAGTACGTCTTTCATGAAGGATATCATCATCATAACCATTTGAATTAAAACAATCATCATGAGCAAAAGTTTGAGGAGTTGAGCGTACTTCGGAAATGTACCGAGACCTTGAACGAGTATCTGTCTCTGACCACAACTTCTCAAACTTTCGTGCTAAATCGCGTAATTGTTCTAAAGTATCCACTTCATGAAGCAATAATGCATTTCTTAACCGAGGATGCATATTTCTACGAATTATTTGCATCAACTCTTGTTTATCCATAGGTACTACTAATCGCGTTGCCAAACTCTGCATATGCAATCGATAATCACTGAATGATTCATTTGGTCGTTGTGTGCGAGAGTGCATCACTTGACGAATCTCATAGTCAGTGTCCTGGCTACGGAACTCGGCAAGTAAAGCACTCCTCACATCACTCCAACTCATCAATGGGGAAGTACGGCGATATAGCCAATACCAGTTTAGAGCTTTGCCTGACAAAAACTCATGGACATGTGAGGCTAACACATCATTAGATATACGATCGGCGTTTGAAAGCGTCTCAATACGAAATATGAACTCTTCTACAGATAATCCAAACTTTGTACCATCAAATTTCAAATTCCATCTTCTCAAAGGGCTAGTGGATCTACGTAGATTTGTACCAGGACGTACATTATTTGTTAAGCGAGGTTTAGGTGGATCTTCGGAGATATGACGAGGCATCAGATTATGAGCAATGGCTCGTTTAGGTGAGAGATTTCTTCTGGCAACATGTTTTGGGGAACGTAAATGAAGTGAACTGACAGAGGTTGTATCCAGTGACACGTCGTCATGTAAATGAACATCAGGTAACTCAAAGGCATCAGTAAACTTGTCAACACCCGTAGGTGGAAATTCTGAATAAGTCTTTGAATATCCTGGCAAAGGTGATGTATCAACGAATTTATCAGGGATATGAATACCATCTGTTGGTTGCGTACGAACGAAATCTCTTTGATAACCAATTTTATCATAATCATGACCAGCGATAGTTGAAATTTGAGGTTTACGCACGGGTGTGGAACCACGACCACGACCACGACCACGAACACGAGAATGATTAGGTGGATTCTGATTTGACTGAGATTGGGAACGAAGCTGATCTTGTCTTGAACGTAAATTATAAGAAGGATTGGGTTGAACAGGTTGTGAGATGGGCTGAGACTGAGCAACTGAAGATTTCGGAATAGCGCCTGTATTCTGAGAACTCGTTCTTACTGGATTTGACAAATTGAAGAGTTCTTCACGTAAAGTAGCGTTACTCCTGTTCAGAGCGTTCATCACATCCTGAACTTGTTTAATCCGGTCCACACTGGAAGCTCCGTCATTCTCCAACATATCCAGACATGTGTCAACTTCTGACTTTAGCCTGGTACAAGTACCTTTTAACTCTGCATTATCAATAGCTACTCTGGCTATACGATGCAATATATGTTGAAGACGTGAACGATACTTTGCTTTCACACCAATGGTCATGTTCCCTAAATCATCTTTTAACTGTTGACAAATGTTGTCGACTTTATTTTGAATTTCACCTAATTCTCGGTTAGGATTTGAACCAATCTGCGTAGGACGTAAGGACACATCTTCTCTTTCCTCATTTAAACGAGCGATCAATTCAGCCATCGCTTTCTGTTGATCACTAGTGCTGATCCCACGAAGATTCATTTCCAATTTTAACTCGTCCGGCTCCAAGTGCTTAGGATCCATGGTACCTGTTTATGGTTTTAACGACTTTCCGAAATAAAAATGACTTTTGCGAATACAAAAAAAAAAAATAAATACGTTAATCTGAAGAGGGCTTATTATAATTTGAATAAATTTCAAAAATGAGAACGTAAATTTGAAAGGTTGAAGAAGTTCACGACTATCTGAAACAATATCAAAATAATCACATCAAATTGAGAGAATGTCACACATGCTATTTCGCTGATCAAACAGGGAAGAAAGAACAACTGATTATATTAATGACGATTCGTTTATTTACGACACGTGAATTAAATTTGCGAATTCTAAACGTCTTTTTACTACTGAAATTATTAAATGATGATTGATTTATATTTATTAATATATATATCTGTCTCAAAATGAATAAAATAAAATAAAATGAAACAAAATGTATATCTTTATGTTTGGTTGCTCCAGAGGAGAGACATGTCGAATACACCAAGCTAAAAACACGATTCAGATTCAAAAAGAACTAATTCCATCTGAATGTATATACTTGAACAATTACAAAACATCTCCACCAAGCAAACATCCCATCATCACCAAAACTCGACTAATGATATTAAGAAAAATTTTGTTGTGTATTTAAAATCGTATATTATTAACGCGAAAAAGTTGGATTGTTGATGATACACATGCTACGCTCGTTTTGCTGAAGTAACCCATTTACAGGCGGCAACAGACGTACTCGCGAATATGTCCACAAGCACCTGGACAACACCAGAAATGAATTACAAGCGCGGTGATCAAAGACATCAACAAGCAGCAACGGACGTTCTCGCGAATATGTCCACAAGAACCCGGACAATACTTGTCAACGTTGTACTAACATTGCACACGAAACGAAGAACAAAGTGTGTTCAGAAACGAAAGCTCCCACTATACTCAACGTCAAAGTTCCACAAATCAAATAATTCCGTAATTTCACGTCGAAATTTTATCATTATATAGTATAAAAAAAATGTATATACGTTATACTGTCGATTCAGCATTTATGAAAAATAACATAAAAAAAATCAATTATTAATTTAATTATATATTTGATTATCATATAATCAACCATTTGTTTACATATCCGTTAATCAAGCGATTTCAGACGGTGCTTAGCGGGGTCGCGAACCATGTCAACAGTCCAGCGACACGAGACCGAGCCACACCGAGTATGCACTCCACCGTGGTACAGAACACTGACGGTGCTCAGTGTCGAGGCCACGCTCAAAAATGTTCCGTGCCCACTGACACAACTCACAATGCACAGTATCTTCACCTGCCCTGATCAATCCAAGTCAAGTTGGTACGAGTGTCGGCACATTTAATCTATTACTTATTCAGTGATATGTGACCGACACCGCATTGCAACCAATGGATCGATGCTGTCAAGTTACAATACCGACATTGATCGTTAAGCCAGCAAATACCAAACATTAATGTGCGTTTACCAGGTCGTACCATGTGTCGACGACGTGAAGGCATCGTGAGACTCGGAAGGCTCAATGTTCGTCGTGACTCGTGACCAGCTGACAAGGAGAGCGATGCTGAGTATTGATGCCAACGTCATGAAGCATATACCTTGCTTTCATTTAAAACGCAAGATTTATACATCACCACTAGCATCAATGGCCCACATCGTCCCGATATCTACGTCACGAGCCGGGTCGTCTCGACAACGAACAGAGCTGTCATGAAACATCGAAGTCTCTCGACCACCTTTCACGCACCAGCACACGACGCGAACCGGCGTCACGACACCGAACTCCTCGCGACATCACCCGCTCCACCATCCACGATGCATGTTGTGATTGGGCACTATGTCTTCACCGTGACTTGAACCAAGGTTAGTGAGGGTGACTATGTAGTGTGTCCAGGGCATAATGCCCCTTTCGGTTTACACCCATAGCACCGACACTGACGTCCAAGCCGGGTCGTCTCGATAGTGAAGACGCGCCATGTCATCACACTGACAACATGCACGCGGACAACGAAACAAGCGACGTCCACGCGTGTCCGACACAATTTCAAATTTTCCCACGGCCGATATGCACACACGATGCAACACGAACCCGCACCACCGAACCGATCCGCAGTTACGGCGACCTACACCTAAGCCCGTGTAATATCACCAATTTAACTTCGTCGTCATTTCGCGTTATAGCAATTTTATATACGTTTGTGATTCAGAAAAAAAATAATAAATCCGAAAAATCAAATAAAATCTCATACCGGAGATTGCTCACAATTTTTATATATTATAATTTTATACGCCGCAAAAAAAATACTTAACGCAACCGTTTAGAAACTTACACTTGTCACTCGCGCACTCGCGTATCACACGACCATCAACTACCAAATCAAAAATACTACACGTCGTAGTATGTAACCGAAAAAAGTAAAAACTATGGCAAACTACAGCCTGGTTCGTGGATCTCTCGATGTTAAACGATCCCACAAACAATGCATATTCAGTTTAAAGCAGTTAGAAAGGAGCAAGTCATCAAATTTGGGATTGTACTGTCCTACATCAAGACCGAAGTCTGATGTAACATCATAAAGATGAGTACAATCCTGTTCTTGCCTCTTACGTTGGGCGCCATATATAGTATGTTATGTAAGGACGTGGATATTGATGTTAGTTAGACACCCTAAAACATATACGACACCGTTGGGCGCCATTATATGTTACGTAAGGATGTCCGCCCAGATGTTATGTCTCATGTGTGTTCGTGAATTCAGGTAATTAAACGGAAACTTGACATGAGCATATGTACGTCATCAAAAAAAAATCAAAAATTATTCATTTTCATGATCAAAAACTAGAATCAGAAAATTTTTTCGTCATGAAATTACACAAACAAAATATACGCCATGCGAATTATAATTATGCAGTACAAAATTTCATAAACTCAATATTCAATTTTTGGCTTTTAAAATTTTGTATTCAAACTTTAAAGAATACACATACAAAATATATTCATGATCATGAACAATTAAATAGTCCAGAATTAGAAAAATTGTGTGTAATGAAATTACACAAACAAAATATATGCTTGCAAATTTTAATAAAAAAAAAAATGTAGATCCGATCATAATTCTAGGAATACACAAACAAAATGTATTGCACAAAACGAAAGACCCAGTGATCATTCATGCGTAACTAATTGAAGTCATATATTTAAATATACACACAATCAAACGTATGTAAAATCGTGACTTATCATATGGCTGTAATATAAAGTCTTGTCTCTTAATAGAAAGATCATATGGATAGAACTTTGAAGCTGGTAAATGCTGAACTTTACCCAGCTTCAACTTCATTCTGATCTTTCACACTGGTTTTTTAAAATTTTAGCGTGAAGTTCAAAATTGATTCTTCTTTTTAGATTAAACTTCTTTGGTACTATATATGGAAAGGAAAATATTTTTTGGCTTTAAATTTTTTATGCGTATAAAATTAAAATTTTTAAACGTTTTGTAAATCACAGCTAATATGATATCATTAAATTAGAATTACACACATGCGTACATATGTATATCAGCGCATATATTACCAATATATCAAGGTATACAATACATGATGCAAGGAAAAAATCATAATAATTATGTAAACATGTGCATCAATTAATAAACTATACATGGAGATGTAAGATATGTATATATAGGTATATCAGCGCAAATGAATTTATGCATGTCGTATATATGTATGTATGTGCAATGTGTAGTATACGTACCTATTACTATAAGACATACTATGTTTTTTTAGTTTTTGGGTAATTGAATGAAGAAAAAAGATTATTGAAAAGATTATATTGATACCGCAGACAATATACATACATAAGTATATTCATACTTCATACACATGCACATTTACGTACATACATATGTATATACATATATGTATGTATACGTATTTATACTGAACACATGAAAAAAACAATTGGTCAGTGTAAATTGTGTTTAAAATGGACTACCCTCATTCTAGCTATATATAGATACATAGCTATACATACTTTGTATGTATGTACATTATATGTATGTACTTATGTATATGAAAAATATATTACTAATATATTGAATAAAAATTTTACACCTAATTTAAGTGTATATCATATTCAACATATGTATGTATGTACATCATATTAACATATGATACGGTATGGTAATATGCACATGTGTGTATAATTTAAATTATGTGTATGCGTACGGATATCATCAGGGTTCAAGATGCTTTGTAAAACGTTCGTACAAAATATAAATACATATGTACAGGTGGTATGTATACCGTGTAACATCCAGAAATATTTTATGTTATATTTATAATTGCTTCAACAGAAATACAAAAATTTAAAATTTTTTTTTCTACATTCAACTTGATGCACATTTAGTCCATACATATACATATAGTCAGGGTTGGGCATTTACGCGTAAACAGCCGGAGTTTACGTTTACTTGGTAAAGAGAGTAAAGAGTGTAAATACCGTAAAGACTGCGTAAATAGCGTAAATAGACGTAAATACATAAAAATAAAACAGCTGTGTGTAAATTGTCTGTCACTTTTAAAAATTAACAGATTAAAAAAACATAAGTCGGGTGATTTTGATCTTTGAAAATACCAAAATTATGTACAGTTTTTATAATTTTTATTCACGAAATAAATATTGAAGTTAATGTTAAACAAAATATTTTGTGTTTTTTTATTTTTATGAATAAAATTTAATTTTTAATAAATTTGTTTACGTTTACACTCTTTACGTCTTTACGGTAAACAGAAAAACTCTTTACGTACGTTTTTTTTACGTGTAAATTGTGGTTGTAAACGCTGTAAATAGTTTACGCGCCCAACCATGCATATAGTACATTGTGTACCTATATACATATGCACGTTCAATATATTCCATTTCTGTACCGATAATAAAAAAATAAAAATTCGGCAATGAAATTCTTGGAAAAATTAGAATTTCAAACAATTAGATAAGTTTAGTATGTGCATACAATGTATGTACTTACATATATGTACTATATGTGATATAGCTTTGAAGAATATTGTCTAGAATAAAGCACATACATACATATTGATATATAATGGATTATGCGTATATACATATGGATGTATGTACATATGTACGTATGTTGCATATAGAACTAAAATTAAATGCCACTTGTGCCGGTAATACGCTTTAAATTTATTTGCACGTACATGATGCTGTATTCATGTTTACATAAAAAATTAAAATACATTATACATTCTATAATTCATATGTATACACCATACACTAATTCAATGCAGTTAAGGTCTTATGGGAGGATATGTGACCTTTTTCTTTTCTCATAATTTCTAATAAGATCTTCTCACGAATAGTGTTACCACGATCTGTAAGTTATCATATAATACGAGATGAATTTTTTAAAGATCAATATACAGCGATGTAAAGTGGTACTACTTTTTGCCATTTCCATAAGACTTTAACTGCTTCGAATAAGTGTATGAAGTATAGCAACATAGTTGCCACTTTGATGTATTTATATTTAATATGATATACACATTATTTTACGCCTGTTGCAAAATTTCTTGTCTGGAGTCTGTACAATACATTTCTAATGGTTATACAGGTAACCCCCGTGTAACATGACACATCTATGGAACGGACTCACTCTAACACGGTTCAGGAATTGAGCGAAACCTTCGTAAAACATTGTATAGGCATATGTTTAAACAGTGTTACGAATTTTAGATCGGTTCAAAAAGGGCGTAAATATATCATGTCGTCAAATCATTAGATACAAATGAAGCGACAATATATGTAATTATGAAAATATAATAGCATGTTTTTAAATTTTTCGAACCTACCCTCTCTTTTTGTACTAGTTCTTTGTTTTGTATAACACGGCAATTTTTTAGGAACGCAACTCCCGTGTTATACGAGAGTTACCTGTACTTTCAAACTATTTTCATGTACATATAAATATGTGGCAGAAATGAAGTACACAAGAATTCTTTTTAAAATTTGGATATATGAATGGAATATGATGTACGCATACATGTGCGTCATACATATACACATACTATACCATCGTATTATATACATATGTATGTACATATATTATTCATATTCACAATATATGTATGTATTCATTCCTGAAAAATTATAATATATGTATAAACATATGTACATTCAAAATTTCAAATGGTATTAGCATTACACATATGCATAATTATATATCATATTGTTCATTGGGCATTACGTCATTACGATTATAACAATTAACAAAGGAAAAAAGCTTTCAAATGTTTTAATATGGTTAATATATATTATATATTCTATTATATTTATATAACATGTATTATAATGATTACTAAATGTATAACAAAAAACGTCGTAATATACATATGTACATATGTACATACATATATACACAATACAATTTCTCATTATTTACCTATCTGGATTAGGGTTGCCGCTCCTCTATTTCAAAAAGCAGTACTTCAAATTTTTAAAAAGCAGTATTTATTATCGAAAAGCAGTACTCAGAAATGAAAAACAATATGCTATTTTATTCTTCAGTTTAATGTTTATTTAAAAAAAAATAAATGTGGATATATATGTATACATGAGCTTTCATTTTCTAATTTCTCAAAAATAAAATTAAATAATATAATTCCTAATGAAATAGATGTCAGTTGCAAAAATTTATTCAATTTTATAGGCTTTATATCAATTTTCCATATAAACAAAGTAGGCTTTGTAAAAGAATGTAACTGATTTTTTGCACAAATTCTTGCAGAATGCCTTCTTTATTTATGGGAAAAGTTATATGAAGTTCATAAAAATAAATAAATTTTTGTAATTGGCACATATACTATATACATTAATAATGAAACAAATTTGTGAAACAAAAATTAATTCAGTCTTCTTCAAAAACAAAACAATAAAATTATATCAAAAAAAAAAACAATAAAATTATATCAAAAAAAACAATAAAATTATATCAAAAAAAAACAATAAAATAATAGAGATAATAAGAAATAATTAATTGCATTTTTTATAACTATTAACTAAAGTTTTACTCGGTTTCCATTTGTAGGAAGTAATATTGCGAATACTTTCTTTGGCGGACATAATTGCATCAATAGTTTTTATAGTTAATCTGTTCCTCGTTTTATTTTTAATTAAATTTAATCCAGAAAATACTCTTTCACAAGCTGCACTGCTATGAGGAAGAGATAGTATCGGTCCAATAAATTTTTTTAAATAAGGAAACATTAACTCCCCTACACCGTTTTTTAAACAAAATATTTTATGCCAAAAATCTTCTAATGTTGTAATATTTGTGAAGGAATTTAAGTTAATCAACAATCTCCATTCCTCTTCCGTATTTTCAATATCATTCGTTTGTATTAAATTTGGAAATAGTGATATCAGTGGTACTAGACTTGTCCCTAAGTTTTCTGGATTTATAATTGTTACTGCTGATAAAACCTGATCATTAAAATTTATTCTTTTCCTTATTTGTTTGGAAAGAGCTATGTAATAATTTCGACATTTATTCTGGAATTCCATTCTTTGCTGTTGAGTAAATTCAGTGGAATTTAAAAATAACTGTGCTTTTGGTCCTACGTACACACTTTCTAAAAAGTTCTGATTGTTTTCCAAATTAATGTCATTCAAATCTTCATCTAAATTTTCTTTCTTCAGATAGTTACATAATATTGTTCGATAAAACATTTTCATTGAATTTAAAAGAATATGAAATCTTGGTTCTTCGGCTTGAAATTCTAAATTTATTCTATTTGTTTGTTTTAATATATACGACAAAAAAAGAAGATAAGCTCGATTCGTGTCTGACATTTCGGATGAAATATCAGCTGCTATGTCAGAATTGTCTTCATAATTATAAGAAATAAAAAAATGCTTTAATGCCATCCACTGTTCTAATATTCGATTTGTAACTTCTTCTAATGAAAGCCAACGAGTTGCAGAAGTTTTCAAAATTTTTTGATGTTTGACATCGAAATAATCTTGAAATTCTTGAAATTCTGTTATTCTCTTAGCACTATGAGCAAAAAACGAATATATATTTTTCAACAACTTTTCTACATTCGCAGGCAATTGTTTAGCTGCTATTGAAGAACAAATGTGTAATGAGTGGCAGGTACAGCCTAATACAAACAAAAACGGATTTTCTTTTTTAAGATAAACCTTCACGCTTTGATTACAGCCCATCATAACCGAAGCATTATCGTCAGCATACCCTAGTAAATGTTTCATAGGAATTTCCTGCTTTTCAAAAAACGACTTTATGGCTGTATAAATGCTTTCAGAATCTGTTTTCTTTAATTCTATTAATGACAAAAAATGATCTTTAATTTTTCCAATGTTATGATCAAAATATCTGCACACAAGTGCAAGGCACTTCAATGTGCTTACATCAGTGGTTTCATCAATAATCAATGAAAAAAAATTTTTTTTCAAAATATTACAAATATTTTCTTTACCTTCATGTCCAAGTAAAGTTAATACAGTTTCTGAGGCCTTAGTTCTGCCACACTGAAGATTTTCTGCAATATTTGAATCGGATGCCACAACCTTTATTAATTCAATCAAAGGTGCAATCAACACAAATGGAAGGTTATGTTCTATTATGAACATTATTATTCGTAATTCAGCGATTTTGATACTATTTTGCTTTTTATTAAATTCTTCTAATTTTTCTTGGTGATCAATCATTGGTTGCTTTTTCAAAGTTTCCAAATTAGTTTGATGTCCGTAACTTGCTAAATGTCGCTTCAAATTTACTTTATTATTTGTGAGCGATTTATGACATACAGTACAAAATGGCTTGTTTCCTCTTTCTACTATATGGTTAAATTCGGTAATCCAAACTTTTCTAAAATTTTGGACTTTTCTTTTTTTAGCATTTTCAACATTTTTATTATCACCTTTATTACGATCTTTATTAATTTTATAATCACTTTGAACTGCATCAGAACTTACTGTTTCTATAATGTCCATATGTTCTACTTCGGGCTTATTATCTTTTTCTTCACGTTCCTTTTCTTTCGGAGTCTCCTTCTCTTTATTCTTTTTAACCAAAAACCTATTAAAAAGTTTTTTAGTTTCAAATTAATAAATCTATAAATATTTATATTAATATAAAAAATTTCGCTCTAACCTGTCCATTTTTATTTTCAAAATTTACCAAATTATATATTGTTAGTTTTAAAGTTTTTACATTTTGTGGATTAATTACAACACAACACATATGGCGTTTGTTTTTTTTTTACACTATTTTTTTAAATTTATTTACTTTTTGTCTTGTCATTGTCAATTTGTCATAGAAGTCTAATTCCGCCTTAAGCAAAAATTGTAGTCAGATTCTACAATATCTCAATCAAATGAAAAGAAGAAAAATTGTAGACTAAGATAGTACAGTGTTACCGAGAAGGAGAATTGCAATATTTTGAAAAAATTATTTTTATGTCATAAGAAATTAAAAAAAGCAGTACTGCGTTAGAAAAAGCAGTACGGCAGTACCCATGAACAAAAAGCAGTAAAAATACTGCTATTGCAGTATTTCGGCAACCCTGATCTGGAAATGTTTTCAATCATATGATCATATATGTACCATGATTTGTGTATACATATGCTTTATACGTATATAAGGAAGATCCCTCTCTTCTCCTTAAATGCTTCATATAGTTTTTATATGCTCGTGTTTTATATAGAAAAAAAAGCACAAGTTTTTTTTTTGTTTTTAATGAGCTTTTTTTCGTGAATGGAAGTGTTTATCGGAGGTTATAAAAAGTGGAACAAGTGTTCCATTTGATCTCTTTACTTGATGTATATGCTTGATGTACGAAGTATGTAAAAGATATACTGTACGCTTTTGCAAGATCCCCATGCGAAGCTGGAATCTCTAAAGAAACAGGATGGCTCGGGAACGGACTAATATTCGGACCAAAATTGATAGAAGATGGAAGCTATGTCATAAGACAAAACGATGAACTTTACGAGTTGATGGGGGGAAAAAACAGTGAGATTTATAAATACATTTTGGTTTACATTTTGATTTACATTTATTTATACATTAGTGCAAAAGTATTTCTTTTTTACCAAAATTTGTTAAAATTTATTTATTTATTCAATTTTTTGTTGAAGTGTATTATTTCAAAAATACACTTGATAAAAATTTGAAGTGCATTTATTTAATTTTCTGTTAAATAATTTTTATTTCAGTTTGAAATTATTTTATTATTTAGCACCAAATCCTAATGGACGGAATGAAATTTATGTACAAATGGAAGATGGTACGAATCGGAAATAATTTTAATTTTAAATTTTGTGAATTTTGAAAAGATTTCTATAGACTAAAGATTTTTTTTTTATAGATTTCTTTAAAAACGCATTGTTGTTTTGTTGATGTGGAATGCTGTCGTCAACTGTTCACAAATATATCATTAGTTATTAGTTTCATCGCGGATTGAGTCGAAAATGCATCATTAAGTCATATGATGCGTCGAAGTTAAGCAAACATGGCATCATGAATTTTCATGATGCGGTGCATTATAACCACAAACATTACATGTCAATTCAAAATTTTATTTTATTTTCAGTCTTTGCTTTGTTTGTACGTACATATGTACGTAATAATTTTATTTATGTAAATATTTTATATTTTTATTAAATTAATAATTGAGTGTGTGTGGAATGTAGCTAAATTCGGCTAAATCTGGCTAAATGTTGAAAGAAATCGGTCAAGTAGGTTTTAGCATACTCTTTGATTATGCTAAATGCGGCTAAGTTGGTAAATTCATTGGCTTTGTATGAAATTATTAAATATGAAGTGTAATGCATGGTTTTTGTTTATAATTTGATTTTTACATATATTTTGTGATTTTTTTAAATAAAAGTTCTTGGATTTTTAACGACATTAAATTGAGGAGTATTACTTTTAAAATGTTCATACATATCTTCTAAACTATATAAAAACCATGCTTTTTCAAATATCTCAATTGCATCTTTATATTTTTGATTTGTATTAGTTATATATCTTAGTTGTCGTCTCTGAGCCACTGGAGACATGACGACGCTTGCTCGAGGGGCGTTGGTATGAACTTCTGTAAGAACTCGTAAATCCAAGTGGTTTCGTTTTTTCTGTTAATTGTTCGCCGTCTTTTACTTTCTTTGCTGCTAGATCTACTATTTTGATCAATGCTTCTCTTGTTGATTTTTGCTGTTTACTAAAAATTGACATCTCTTCATTGCATAACCAACGGTTCTCTGGTCTGTGGATCACTTTTTTCTTCGGGAATATAGATATTTTCATTATCAAATCTCCACTTTTTTCCTTCGATCGCATATAATACAAGCTGTCTCGGCCATGTGTGCAAGTATATTGCGGTATTAATCCATCTTGTAATGTCAAATTCGTAGCACCACTGTCCATGTTTACTAGATCGTTTTTTAACAGATATTCCTTGAAGGAATGGACATCTACATGTTGATTTTCTCCATGGGTAATCGTGGACAACGTGGAAGTGTTCGAATTCTTTGTTTTTTGTATTGGGTTTACTGACGATGAGCAACCCGGCATAATTTGATTTCTTAAACAAAAGTTCAATTGTCTCAGATTGCTTGATGTCTCCGCTGCAAATAATGATGTCGTGGAGGAATCTACATCGATGTCGTCTTCCGCACAAATATTTAGTAATTCTTTGTAAAGTTGTTCTACAGTTTTTAAATTTTTCCTCTTCGAATTTGTGTACAAATCGCGCAAAATCTGTACTGTCACTAATGGAATGTCTTCCATCAGATCGTGTAGCCACATCTTCATTTCTAATTCTGGATATTGTTGAATCATTTGAAATAGATCTAGCAGAACTTGTAGAATTGATCTCTTGAACAGTCCTATATTCGGTAAAGATGTCTCTTCTTGAGTCAGATCGTGGATGTTCATCTTCAGATACTGATATTACTTCACAATCTCGTAAAAATGAATTTATACCTTCACAATCACTATTTAATTCTGAATTACAATTTTCTTTCAATAAATCTTCTATATTATTATCAAAATATTCATCTGCATTTAAATCACTGAAATTCTTCTCTATTACTAAAATATTTTACAAAATCATCTATTTATATAGTTTTTTTATTTTTTAAAAATTCAAAGTAAACACGTTTCTGGGAACTTGTCGCTTTTTGCTTTTCCGTGCCGCCGCCGCCACCTTGCATGGCTGACCTTGGGCTGTTCGACTGGTCGCGTAGTGGCCCCGGCCGGTAACCATGCCTTAATTCATGGTCAAAGACCGAATAGGCGGTTACCATGGCCAAGTACCGACAAACCAATTCAGCGTTAATGAAAATTGCAGAGATAGTAATAACTGCGAATGTCAACAGGAATATATTATTTGTTTCCACTTAGCTGTTAATCCTCTTAACATAATTACTTGCACATAATTTGATGGTGTTAAGATCTTATCACTTGCCTTATCATAAGCATAGCATGAACGATATTTCATTTCGTCAAATTCTGTAGTACATAATCTATCATTTCCTGCTAACTTACAATTTTTTAAAAGATTCATGACACTATGCAGTAAACCCGGTTCAAGATGTAAACAAGATGCCCATTTTCAATTCGTTTTATTTGACCTGGCGTTAGCAAATTACTAATGCTAATTCTTATTGACTCCAAATTCTGAATTTGCTTTTGGAGTTTTTTGATCTTTTTATCCTGCAATTTTATTTGGCATCTCATTTTCTTCATTTCGATGTTATTGAAATATTCCAGATGGTACCTACATATAATGAGTTAACTTAAAGTTAATCAGCTAAGATAATAAATTATCTTGACTTACATTGTTTGAACACCTATTTCCTTTGTTACGTAAGGACGTCCAGATGTTCTGTCTCATGTGTGTTTGTAACTTTAGAAATATTTAACGTTCAAAAATTTAAAAATTTAACGATGAAATTTTAAAACATGAATGAAACATGACTTTTGTCGACCGATAGGTTCGAAAGAAAAAAAAAATTATTTTCGGATTTAAATTTAAATGAATTTAAATGAAACTTATGTTTGTTTATTTTTAAATAAACTTTATTTCAAAAATATATTTAAATCACTTAATTTTAAGAATTTTATAACTTGCTCTTAAGAGTTGAGTTTAAGAACTAACTGTTGAAATCAAACTTAAATTTTATGTTACTTTCTTATAGACACTAAGTCACGTTTTTTAACCGAATATTCTATATGAGAAAGAAATCAAAAAAAGTGAAAGCTGATATTAATATTTGCTTATTTAATAAAAATTGTTGAAAAACAATTTTTCATGGGAAAATGATTATATTTGCGAAAATAAATGAAAGAACAAATTTTTATGGGAAAATGATTATATTTGCAAAAATAAGTGAAAGTGATATTTTATTTTTTTATTTTATTTTAATTGACGTTATATTTGTTGAATTGGCTATTTACCGGAAATTCTAGATTTTTGACATTACTTAGGGTTGGTAACATAACTCCTCCCTCCTTAAAGTGAGAACTCTCCTGAGTTATGTTTTTAATTTTTATCTTTAGACTTTTGTGTTTATAAGAAAGTATTACAATAAGTATTACAATGGCTATGATAATAAAACTAGTAATGCTTCCATATACATAAATATTCTTTTTTTGATATTTAATCTCTTGGATTTCATTTATGTTTTCAATTTGATTTAATACAATGTCGTCAAATATTAGTTTTTTGTTTAAATCTTTTATATTTTCTATAACAGAAGGAAGAATAAAACTTTGTTGGAATTCTTTTTTATTATTTTGTAATACATGATTATCAATTTTTATTGAGCAGTTATTAAAATTAATTAAATAATTTCCTTTCAATAATATTTCACGATTGTCACAACTACTAGTTAAATTAACATAATTTAAATTTTTTGCTAATACAATCCCATTTTCTAATTCTATTATATCTGATACATTATTAAAAATTTTTATGCAATTTTTCTTTATTAAACAATTATTACAAAGTTTTAAATTTTTTAAATCCTTATTTTCTTCATAATTATAGATCCTATTTTCATATTTTACTGTTTCAAATGAATCAAACATCAATTCTCTATTTTTATTGTCACTTATTGGTAAACAAAGATTTTTGTGTAGTTATTATTTCTTTAGGTATTCTTATAACAAATATTATGTTTTCTTTATTGTCGATTGCAGTACCAAGTTTTATGTTCTGTAATTTCTGTATGTCAATATCGTATTCAATAATTTCTTCATTAGTTAGTATGTTACTATGGATTATCCCTAACCTAGACGAGGCTATATTATCTTGAATATGTTCTACATTATCCTGTAATATTTTTAATTTTAAAGAGAAATCTGTATACATTACTTGTCTGTCTAATACTTTTTGTCTGTTAATAATTTCATTAAACTGGTGAGTGACTAATAATCTACATATCTTTATCAATTATTTCTTTTAACTTTGTAAAGGTTTCATTAAAATTTTTATTAATTTTTACTTGGGAATTTAAATTTTCTATTGCATTATGATTATTAATATCTATAACCTTTAAATGTTCCTCAATTTCTTGCCTATCTGAATCATCCATTGTACCAAAAAGCCATTTTTGAATTGTGCCTACTATATTAATTAAACCTCTTTTTTGTCTATGTGGAATTAACATTTGTATTTTATTTCTAATAGTTTTTAACTGATATTCTAGAGTTATTTTATCTTTTAAATCTGACTTTTCAATGTTGTGTTCAAAATTATCGATTATGCTTACAATTTCGTTTGGGTTTATTACATGAAGTACAGTATCATAACTTTTTACTATATCGACGTTGTTTAATTGTATTTCAGTGTATCCGGAATTCGTTTTGATTTCTTCAATCGTTAGATGGGCCTTGATTACCGTTGTCATCATCGTTACCAGGAGCATTTTGAGAATCCAATTGGCCTGCAAATTTATATTTTCTTTTAATATTAGAGGTATGTACATTCTTTAAATTCTTTTTAACAAATTTGGGTTCTTCTTTGTGTCTGAGGCTTTTGTAATTTTTTATGTAACCTTCTATCCTACCTTCTACATAATCTTCTCTATTGGTGTTCAGTTTATTAATATATTTTATCTTTTCTTTGCATAAATTATTATATATGATCTTTGCATCGCTTTTTCCTTCTTGAACGTTTATGGGTTTATCTTTAATGGTTGAATGAAAACTGTTGTTGTACCATTCAATCGCTTTACTCATCTTTTCTTTGATGCTAAGATTTTTATGCTCTATACCTAATACTCTAATTCTTTCAGCAATAGTACTGTGCAATCTTTCTATATCTGAATTGCCAGTATGGCTATTTGATTTAACTAAATGGATTTCTATTCCTTCGTTTCTTAGGTAATCTTTAATATTAACACTTCTAAATTCATTATCGGTGATTAATTTTTGGAAATGACCTCGCTGTGACTTGTATTCTCTTAACTTTTCTATTATTGTTTGATTAGTCCTATCCTCCAAGTAATAAGCGGTAGCAAATTTGGAAAACCTATCTAGGAATGTTAAGAAGTTTGCTCTAGAATTAGTGTATATGTCCATGTGTACAATTTGTTTGATGTTAGTAGGTGTTTCAGTCAATTTAAATTTATTTCTAATAGGATTCCTATCATATTTGCAACGGTTACATATATCGAATTGTTTATAAATTTTTGGATTAAAATTTTAAGATTAGGAAAGAATATAAGCCTTTTTAATCCTTCGTAATTCTCGTTTATTCCTGCATGGCCTGTCTCTAACTTATGATACTTTTGTATTAGTTTATATGTTTCGTCCTCACTATCCATGTCTTTAGCATGATAGGAGCATCGTACGAACTTTACATTGTTTACATCATCATATAGTTCAATAATTTTTTGTTGAAGTTTATTAAATTCGTTGTCGCTTAACTCAGTGTAAATGCCTATTTTTCCAGGTTTAACATATCTTCTTAATATATCTGACAGGTTATTACTCAAATCTTCAGAGTTTATGTATATTTTTCTATTTTTATGTTTTATTTCGAATTCCTTTGTTTTGTTATTGGTTAAGATGATTTGTGTTTTAAAGCGATTAACTACTATATCTAAAATGGGAATGTGATAATTTAAATTTTCTTCCTGAGAATGTATCGTTTCTATATTACTCTCATCTGCATTATTTATCATAGAGATATCTGAAAGTTCTTCAGAATTTTCATTTTCTTGTTCATTAGGTACTTCTAACAGATTTATTTCGTCAGTTTCATTATTAATACGACTTATAAAATCAGCCACTTTGTTTTCTTTTCCTACAATATAATCTATATTCATGTCATATTCACCTAACTTTAGGAGCCATCTATACAACCGGGGATTTACATCTTTTCCTCTAGTTTTTGTATACAACCACTTGAGGGGTTGGTGATCAGTTAATAAATCAAATTTTACGCCATAGAGATAGGGTCTGAAGTAATTTGTAGACCATACAATGGCTAGAAGTTCCTTTTCGGTTGTCGAATATTTTTGTTCGTGTTCGTTTAGTGTTCGGCTGGCATAGCAAATGGGATGATTATCCTGTTGGAGGACAGCTCCAATTGCAAATGCACTAGCATCTGTTACAAGTTTAAACTTTTTTTCAAAATCTGGGTACTTTAAAACAGGGACTTCTGTAATTATTCTTTTGAGTTTTTCGAATGAATTGATGTAATTTGGGTCATTGATATTTATTTTTATATTTTTTTTGAGATATTTGGTCATATGTTGGGCTATTTTCGCATAGTCCTTAATGAATTTTCTATAATACCCAGTTACACCCAAAAAAGATTTTATTTGTTTTTGTGTAGTTGGCAGTTTCAATTTTAAGATATCCTCGATCTTTTTCGGATTAGGTTTAACCCCTTGTGGCGTAAGGATATGGCCTAAATATTCTGTTTCTTTAGAAAAGAACTTGCACTTATCAATCTGAATTTTCAAATTATGATCCCTCAGTTTATTGAATATTTTTCTTATGCTATTTATATGTTCATCTATAGTTGTGCTAAATATCAAGATATCATCCAGATATACGACACATATCTTGTTTATAAAATCTTTTAGAATGGAGTTCATTAAGCGCTGAAAAGTTGCCGGAGCATTTTTCAGACCGAAGGGCATTCTCACATACTCATAGTGACCTAGAGGCGTAGAAAAGGCGGTTTTCTTTTGATCCTCTTCCTTCACCATAATTTGGTGAAAACCCTTTGCTAAGTCTAGGGTCGTGAAATACTGAGATCTGCCAAGTTTATCAAGAATACCTTCTATATTAGGGATTGGGAATTTATCGTCGATCGTAACTTCATTGAGTTTACGATAATCTATGACAATTCCCCATTTTCTCTTGCCTGAATTGTCTAATTTTTTTGGAACAATCCATAAGGGACTATTATAGGGAGAATTGCTTTCTTTGATTATTCCCTGCTTAAGCATATCAGAAATTTGAGTTGAAATTTCTTTTTCATGAATATGAGGGTATCTGTAGGTTTTTGCATATATAGGCTTGTCAGTGGTTGTAACAATTTGGTGTTGTATTTCAGATGTAAAGGTCAAATGATCTCCTTCTTTAAAGAAGAGATCCTTGTAAGATTTTAACAATTTTCTCAGCTGAGTTTTTTCTTCAGAATTTAAATGTTTAGAAATATTTTCAATTTGTAATTCATCTACATTGGTATATTCTAATTGATAAATTTCATCAATTTTGTAGGGATAACTATTTTCAAACTTAATTTTGTTACCATTTATTATTAACATATCATTTTCAAAATCTAGGACAGCTTTTAAAGGTTTAAGGAGATTTTGCCCTATTATAGCATCAAAACATTTATTATTGAATTTCGCTAGCTTCCACAACATATAAGCATCTTCTCTGAATTCATATGGCAAATCAGTTTTTATTTCTTTATTTACAATAGTTGCTTTATTTAAAGTATTAAGTGTAATTGGCTTTTTAAGTAACTGTCGTTTGTACTGTAACAGTTTATTTTCATTTAGGAGGGAAATTGAGGAACCAGTGTCTATCAAGCACCTAATTTTATCTGTACCAATAGTTAATTGTACTATTGGTAGGTAAATTTGGGAGGCAAAACCTGAAAATTTACTTCATGTTGAACATGATCTATTTCCATAGGTTCTGGCCTATTTTCTTGCCTTTGTGCATTGTTATTATATCTATTATCAAAAGGACGTCGAGTTCTTCCTGAAAAATTATCATTTCTTGGTCTATTGTACTGATTATAATGTCCAGAGTTGTTTTGTCCTTGTCTGTAATTATTATTGTGTCGATAATGTCCGCTGTCTTGTCTAGAGTTACAATGAATATTTGAACTGAATTGATTTTTATTATGATTAGCTTTATAATTATTTGATTTGTAATGATTTACATTATTATTTATCTTATTTTTATCTCTAATTAAACCTAAATTTTCTAATAGAGTAAATGCTTCACGTAAATTTTCAATTTTCCTACTTAAAATTACTGAGGCTAAATTAGGCTCTATATTATTTACAAAAGTTCTGAGGATGGTGGCTTCATTGACACTTGGACTAAATTCAGCTGGTTTATTTTCATCGTATTCGTATTTTTCATTCAATTTTGATAATATCTTTTTTAAATTATTAAAATATTCTCTTACTTGATTATTTCTGGTAGAGAAGACTTGATGGTAAAGTTGGTGATAAGATTCTTTTACCCCAAAATTTTGAATTAATGCTGACTTGATGGTACTCCAAGTTGCTCCTGTTCCCAATGTCCTGACGACGTCCAGGGCTGGTCCTTGGATTTTGTTGATGATAATTCTTTGAAAAACATATTGTTGAACTTGAGGGCATTCTTGAAGAAGTGGTAATATGGTGTCAACGTCTCTTAGAAAAGAGGTTAATGCATAGCTGTTGTCTCCTCTAAATTCATGTATTCGCTGTGCATCTTTGAGAAGATCATTAACAGAAATTATTGGTTGTGCAGTTGATGATGATTGAGTTGCGTTAGATGAGGTTGACATTTTGTTCAATGTTTCAGTAACTTTATTGGAGATTTCACTTTCTAAAGATTTAAAATTCTGATCAGTATTATCTTCCGAACTTTCTAAATTACTTTCACTACACTTTTTATTTGGTACACTATATATTTTTAATCGTTCTGATAATTCACCGTCTTTCAATGATGACTTAATTTTAGGCATGTATAAAATATATAAATATGTTCCTTTTTATTCCTCTCTAATTTTTTATATGCACTAATTTATTCATATATTTATTTATTATTTTTCCTTTTTGTTGGACACTGTACGTTTCTTGCAAAATTTTGGTCTAATTTTTCCGTTAAACAAGTTAAATAGTTAAAAAGAGATATATATTCCGTTATATTCACTTTAGTTTCTTCTTCTTCAAACATTTGGATAACTTCTTTTAATTTTTTCTTAACTTCTTTCAGTTTTTTTGTATTTCTCCTTGTCACTACCATTACAATAAAAAAAAATTTTTTTTTTTTCTCACTGATATTACTGTGAAATTAGTTCAGAGAACACTTTCTCCAATTTTACACTTTTTGTTCACTGCGATTCATTTGTATATAATATTTTCAAATATATAATATTCACTTGGATAAAACCAAAAAAAAAAAACAAATTTTAATTTCCTTTTTTTTTTTTTTTTTCTCTTATCATATTGCTATACTTCAGACAGCAATCCTACCGACTGCGCCACTTTTGTCGACCGATAGGTTCGAAAGAAAAAAAAAATTATTTTCGGATTTAAATTTAAATGAATTTAAATGAGACTTATGTTTGTTTATTTTTAAATAAACTTTATTTCAAAAATATATTTAAATCACTTAATTTTAAGAATTTTATAACTTGCTCTTAAGAGTTGAGTTTTAGAACTAACTGTTGAAATCAAACTTAAATTTTATGTTACTTTCTTATAGACACTAAGTCACGTTTTTTAACCGAATGTTCTATATAAGAAAGAAATCAAAAAAAGTGAAAGCTGATATTAATATTTGCTTATTTAATAAAAATTGTTGAAAAACAATTTTTCATGGGAAAATGATTATATTTGCGAAAATAAATGAAAGAACAAATTTTTATGGGAAAATGATTATATAGTATTTGCAAAAATAAATGAAAGTGATATTTTATTTTTTTATTTTATTTTAATTGACGTTATATTTGTTGAATTGGCTATTTACCGGAAATTCTAGATTTTTGACATTACTTAGGGTTGGTAACATAACTCATGTGTTCGCGAAACTAAATAAAATTAAATTAAACTCTGACTTGCTGATCATTATTGGTTATACCTCAGCATGCTTGTACCGGCCTGCTTTGCTCAGTCGAGGGGGGGGATCTTTAACCAATAATGACCGAAACGCGCACACACACACATGATCGAACATCCTCGCATAACACCTAAAAAATTATGCCGAAGATTTAATGAAGTTCATACAAAAAAAAACGAATTATTAATGAAATTGTAAAGATGACGTGTTTACCCGCGAAGTGATTGTATAACTGAAATTTTATAGAATCACTTTATATGAGACGGTACTCATATAATATTTAAAAAAACGTACAGGTATAAATCGAACGAACCTGTTACCAAACGAACTTCAAAATATCAAATTTAGATACCCATCAAGTATAAAAAGAAAAGAAAGTACCGGGTTGAATATGCAAAAGAGAGAGGTCCACGAACCAACGTACGGCGATGATAGAGATACTCACCAAGCGGAGGATGCTACAGCCATCGTTGGTGCACACGAGCACATCTCATCCTCCTGTACAACTACAACGTTATATTAATCAAAAACATGACTTCTTACTAAAGTTCAGATGATTCATAAAAAGATAAATGAATATTTAAATTTGTTATTTAAAAAGAAGAAAATATTTATATAAAACAGTATAAATGTAATTTATTGTGAAATAAAAAAAATTATGTCTATAAAATAACAATAAATTTTACATATTTTGCAAATCTTGTTTTGCTAATGTATTATCTGGGATTTTACTAAAACTAAGTTCGTTGCTAAAAACATCAGCAGATTCGTCTCTGTAACAGTTTTTCGCGTAAAGTTCTTCTTCTATGTTCAAGTAGAATGGAATTACGGCGTTCCGCGTTTTTAATAATCTATTTTTATAATCGATTATTGCGTTTAAATCTACGAGTATGTTATTTCCGATTAACCCGTCAAAATAATCATGAAATTCGTACTCCAAAAATTCTACAAAGTAGTCGTTTTTTTCATTGAATTCTTCAAATATGGGGAATCTATTTTTTACTTTAATTTCTACATTTCTACCTAAAACTTTAATTAACTTGTTGTCAGAATTTCTTTTCCATTTAGATCTACAAATATTAGGGTTAATTATGCTATTTTCTGCGCCGCTGTCTATTATGAATTTCATGTCACGAATGTCGTTTTTAACTACTATATAGGGCAATTGTTTTCGACAGCCGATCGAAAATTTCTTTGTGACTTAGTAATGCTAGGATTGCGAGCATTTTCAAAATTTTGGTTTTTCGCGTTATATCTGTTTTCATTTGTGGAAACATCCATGGGTTCGACATCATTATTGTAATTGTTATAACCCTCACGATAATTTCGTCTGTTGTAGTTATTATTTGAATGTCTTGATTGTCTACTATTAGCGTAATTGAATCTGAATGTGTTTTGTTGGTTTGTGTTCTGTCTAAAATTATTTCGAGGGTTATTGAAATTGTCATTTAAATTTCTAACTGGGTTATAATTGCGATTGGGATTTTGATAATAACGATTAGAATTATCGTTTCTAGAAGTATAGGCACGATTACCACTAGGATTGTAAAAGTTTTTACTTTTGTTCGATTTACTTTTACTGTTGTCAGTTAAAGACAAATAACCATGTGTATTAAGTAAATCAAACGCTTCATCTAAATCAGCAGGATTGCGACAGACAATCAAATTTTTTGCTAAATGAGGTAAACAATCGGTAAAATGTTTAAGCGCTGTTCTTTTGTTATAAGCTATTAATTCCGCATCATAATTATCGCTTAAGAGTATGGCATTGTTTATCCTACACAGAAATGCATTTATTTTATCGTAAAATTTCTCTACTGTAGATTCACATTTGCAAGATTTGAGTTCATCCATAAGATCAACTACAGGCGTTCTCTCATCATGATTTTTTTTTAAAACTCGCTTCAATTCTTGCCAACTTTCAACAACGCCGTTTTTTATTAAAGATTCTTTTGCCTTACCTACGACCTTGTCAATTATGTACCCCAGTACAATTAATTTAAAAGCATCATTTAAAGGTTCAATTAATGGAATTAATGCTTCGATTCTATTTAGGAAACCAGCCAGACAATACTTATCACCATCAAAGGGTGTGATATAACTAATACTTTTTGCGATTTGGTCTAAAATGGCCCTATTTTCATCATTCATTTTGGTTCAATTTATTTTCACTTTATTCTTAATTTATTAATAATTTTAATTTTTTTTTTTTATTTATTTAATTAATTTATTTATTTAATTTATTTATTTATTTATTTAATTTATTTATTTATTGTACAGTAAATAATGAAAGAAACACACATTTATTTATTTTAATTTAACTTATTGATTGTTTACTAGTTTTTATTTATTTTGAGGAAAATAAAGAGAAAGAAGAAGAAAAATGAATAAAGTTATACTTGCTGTGATTTAGTTTCCTATTTCTCTATTATTATTAATTTTTGTTGTTGTTGATTTATTTTCTTCCAATGAAAATTGATTTTCAAAACTGTAAAGATTTTCCAAACAGATCCTATAGCTCCGTTGACGTTGATTTACAGCTGATGTACGGAATTGCAGGTCCAGCTAATGAAAACTTTTCTGACTCCTTTCAACTGTTAAAATTCAGATTTCTGCTTCTGTTGTTGTTGTTGATGAATACTGATTTGATTTGTTTTCAGTGAAATAAGCAATTACACAAAGATAATGTTGGTTGTTTCGACACAACTATTACATCACTTGCTTTTCAATAATTGCTTCTTTTTTTTTGTATTTTATTTTATTTTCTTTTCACTGTGGGTGCACAAATTACAAATCAGTTGATTGTCGTGGTATTTCACGAATTTCACCGACTGCGCCAATTAAGTAATGATAATGTTGAATCACTAGGTTGTGATAATGTTTGAATCACAAGGTTGTGATAATGTTTTAAATCACTTGTTGTGATAATGTTTAAATCACACAATAACAAATTTTATTAATAATAAAACTTCAAATACTTTGTTTACACTTCTTTATTTATTGATTTTTACTTTAATTACACTTTAACAAAAATTACTGATTATTAATTATTCTCTGATTTAATCCCAACTTGACTTAACTGGACAAGACAAGAATTTACCGGCGACTGACTAAAGAAATAATTTACAAGAACGGAATTTATCATGCAATCAAGATAGAACCTTTTGTTCACACGAAAACTGCTGACGTTTGCGTCTGCAGTTTTCGCGTGGAGATAAGAAAAAAATAAGCGGTTTTGTTTATTATGCATTTTTTATTGAGTTTTGAATGTTATTATATTACTATATATATATAGATACAATCAAATTAAAGATTAATAATTTTAAAATATTCCTAAACTTTTTTTTCTTTTATGTTAAATTTTTTTTTTTTTAATACATATTGTTTTTGAAATCTGCAGCTTACCCGAGCTCAGGTTTGTCCTCGTTGGCATGCTTCATGTAAATGAGGCATTGTTGCTTGATGAACTGAAGATGAAATGTCGTGTTGTTGTTTTGTGCAGTAGCAGCCTTTTATTTTATTTTATTTTTTATGTCAATATATATATATATATATATATATATATGTATGTACCTATGTTTTGTTTTTTTTTTCTTTCGATAATTAATTAATTCTTTTAGATTTATAAGTCGTTTTTAAATTGTTTTATAACCAGCTGTGTAGCCTAGTTGTAGTGTGCTAGGTCTACGATCCCAACAGCCGTGGGTTCGAATCCCACCTCGGGTATGAGTCTGACACTACTTCCCCAAATAGCCGTAGACGTCTGTAGTCAGTGCTATTCCCCCCCTGTTAGGATTGTAAATTCATTTACTATTCTAACTTTTATAAATAAATAAATAAAAATTGTTTTATTTTCACATTAAAAATTTAAATTTCGGTTATACACAATTTCATTTCTATTCTTTATTATGTTCCGTTTTATCTTTTACTTATACATATAATAATAATTTTTTTTTTTTTTTTTGTTTATAATGTTTAAATTGTTTTACATTTCTTTGTATTGATATACATACATATACGTATAAAATAATATTTAATTAACCTAACCACTAGGATTTTATCTTTACTTGCAATCTTTATGCATTCACATTTATATTCCTATCATTTTGAATTTCTTATAAAATAATTTAAATCAATTTTTAATCAATTAATTATTTAAATAGATTCTTCAATTTGTATAATATTTTCTTAGTGAATTTTTGTTTTTAAATATAATTTTCAATCTTAATTATTATTATTTTTTTTTTGTCTTTCACATTTTTGTAATTTTTATTCTACTATTTTGTTATTATTTTTTTTAATAAAAAAAAAAATTAAATTAAATGTAAGAGATAAGATTTTTTTTTTTCTAAATATTTACAACCAAGTAATAAAAAAAAATTCCTTCAGGCACCCGGCGTTTTTTATTATTTTTTTATCCACGAAAAAATTCTGATTTTTTTGCGTCCATCCTATATCGCGAGGATGTAAATTTTTTTTTCATTTCGTTCTAAATCGACTGTCTATTTTTTTATAATCTTTTATTTTCATTTTTTTGCGTCATTATTTCTGTTAAAAAAAATGAATTTTTTTGTTTTACTTTTTATTTCAAATCTTTCTTTTAAAAAAAACAAATGCACGTTTTATTAATTCTTATACCAACAAAATTATCCCGTCTGATGTATCTGATCGTAAGCCGCCTAATGCGTAATCTTTCTTCACATTTTTAAATTTAAATTCATTTTTAAATTTTTAAATGTTAAATTTAATTTAACATTTGTATTTATAAACTTTTTTTATTTTATTTTATTAATAATTTTTATTTAATTTTCAGCAAATTTATTTTTTTATTCCTGGCCACGTTTTTAACAAAAACTGTTTTTTTTCTTTTCTTCCTTTTCTTCATTTTTACGAATTTATTTTCACAATAAATCTCTACTTTTCTATGCAAAATCTAGACCCCGACTGACTAAAAATTACAAGCATTCGTTTTACCATCTCCCTTCTTCGATTTATTCCCTTTTCGAAACAGTTTCCAGAATATTCTGGATAATATTGTTCTCTCTCTTGTTCACATACATATGTATATGAGAAGATCACCTGACTTTTTGAAACAATGAAATAAGCGGCAACCGATCACGCCATATTTCATTATTTCAAAAGACAAGTGTATTATCTATGGCTATGTGTACAATGTGAGTGAAACAGGAATATACCTAATTTCCATTTCACACTTGGTATTATTCGAAAATGACAGATCACGGTAATGCCAGATCTGTCCTTTTTGAATAGCACCAATGGCTTACTTTACACCTTGGAAGACGATATTTCTTCAATTTTCTGAGGACATGAAGTCTGTGGTAAACACCTAAAATAATTTAAATTTCATTACTTTCCTTCAAATGCGACATTTCTGATCAATTTATAACTTACTCATCATATTGATTTAAAATTTCACCTATAAATTTCTTACGATTACGACAATTTAATCTGTTCTACCTTGTGGAATCTTTCAAGGCAGATGATGAGTTCTGAGGTAGATTTTTAGAAGTCACAACATCTTCTTTTAAACGTCTTTTATTCTCTGCAACATTCAAGAGAATATCTCGCAAACTATAATCCTCCTTCACAAAATGATCTGAACACACAAATACACTTTTTACATTAATGTTTTTACTTATTTTACACACTTCCATCCATTTTTCCCTGTGATTTGTATTCACAGTTAAACGATGAAATCTTTTTTTGTTTTCTGAAGAATTATTCCTTTTTTCATAGTTTTTACAATATAACACACAACACTTCACCATTTTTTACTTTTTCAACTTTTTCTCATAAAATTCTTTTACTTTTTTTACAAATATAATTTAATAATATTTTTTAAAAATTTAATAATTTTTTTGTTTACATTTTTGCTGGACAAGTGACGTAACGATTCTAACCTCAAAATTTATGTAGCATTCCTTATATATATTCTTTATTCCATGCCCCAAAGATGCAATCTCTTGCATACATAGCACATACTGTTGCAATGTTTCACAAGACCTTTTCTTTCTACATCTTAATTCGTTATGAATTTCTGCTGCAGTAGATGTGTTATGAAATTCCTTGACAAAGAGCTTTTTAAGCTGTGTCCAAGTTGACACAGACACTGTTCTCAAGAATATCTTTGCCATGCCAGTCATCAGTCTTTTCGCATACACATACTTCGTCTTCAAATTCCGTCCAAAATTATCTGCTGCTTCTTCAAATTAGGCCACCCATTTTTCTACTGTGAGATTATCGTCGCAACTGAAATGCAGCAATGATTCTTCTACGTCCTTGAAACTAAAATGTGTGGAATTTTTTTCTTCAGACACACTTTTAATTGTATTCGAAGTACATTCAGTTGTACATCCAAATCTTGGTTTTCACTTTCTTCATTTTCACCTTTTGACTCCTCGCCCTCTTCTAATTCTATTCCCTCTTTCTAATAATCCTCGCCCTCATGTGCTTCATTTGCAAGATTAGGATCGTCATTAAAAGTTAGCGACTCATTTTCTGGAAATTGGCTCAGAATCTCCTCAGTGGTCAATTTAGGTAACATTTCTAGTAACCTTAATTTCAATTGTGCTTTTGTGCCAGTTGCTTTTAAATTTAAACTTATTAATTTTTCTTTTAAACTTATCACACTTGCTCTTTCGATTAATGACTGAACACGTGCTAGCTGGTGGTCCCTATCATCTTCACTCATTTTCACAAAAGAAAATATTTCCAATGAATAAATAGATTTATTACCTTTTATTTTTTTTTATTTCCAATTAGAATCCCACTTCTGAGGTTGTAGCATCACCAAGATCCGTAATTGATCCGTAAAAGACTAGTTGTTTTAATATATGACAAATTTACTTTATTTCTTCTTTATTATTTTTTTAAAAATAAGTCTTTGCACCATTACGGTTGACAATCGAAAGAGAGATATTCTTACATTTTCTTCTTATCAAATTTTAATAAATTACTTGCAAATTACTTAATTACTAATAGACGGGTTGTTAGTGTTTTGTTTCAAATTTCAATTTTGCTATAATTTTTCGAAATCTACTACATATATTATTTCAAATATAATATGTACCAGATTTATTGTTTATTAAAAGTATTACATATGTACGAATTTATGAGAAAATATGTATTTATGAAAATAAATATACATTTATGTATCTATGAAGAATATGTATGACAAATATATAATAATAATTATTAATATATTTTATACAACATGTACATGATTTTCATTTATATATACACATATTTGTAGCAATTCTATATAGTTTTAACAATAAGCAATAAGCGATGAGAGCTGCTATAGCAATATTAGATGTAGCTACAAGATAATGGCCCAATAAATTTGATATGAACAATGAAGAATACACTAGTTTACACTTTTGAATTCAGTTCTTTATTTAATATATATTCTTTAATAATGTCAGGATACAATTTACAATAATGTCGATTAATGTATTCCTTTACAATTAATTGACCGGTTACAATAATTAAAGTATATAAAATGGCTGATACAATATATATTCAATTATCACCACCTTTTACAATTTAGTAACAATTATACAACAATTCAATTCAATAGTCAATTCTAGAATGAATACAATAATATAATGATCAATGTTTAATTACCAATATCGTTTCAATTCTAATGATTCAATTTCCAATATTATTTAGTTATCAATGTCAATTCAACCAATTATACCCTTTTAATCTGTTACATTTATTTTATGTTTTCGTGATCTACTACAGCTCGGCCATCCTGACGTTGCCGCAAGCAATATCGAGGACATTCATTATCAGATTCACTTTCTGATTCAATTCTATTACTGCCTTCTTGTTGGACCTCTCCACACGCTAACCAATGTTTCATATTGGAGGCGTCAAAGACACCCTCAAAAGGAAGTTGAGTCAATTGAAACCCTTCAATGTCAGTTAACAAATATCGTTTATTAGGAAGAACTTTTTTAACACGGAACGGACCTTTAAATTTAGGCGAAAGTGTCTTATCTTCTCCGGGAGAGATAACGTTTCGGATAACAACATAATCGTCCTTATTAAAACTCATTTCTGATTTACATTTCGAATCATATTTCATTTTATTATATTTCTGAACTCTTCGGATTTTAGAAATGGCTTGAGATCTTATGTTCTCGAGACAGACTTTCCCTGAATCGTTACTTTCTAAAAATTCTGTCAATTTGTCACAATCTGGTTTTCTTTGATTTCTTCCGAATAACACTTTACAGGGTGTATTATCAATTGATCGATTTATTGTGTTATTAAAGACATATTCAAGTCAGATAATATAAGGTCCCAATCACAATTCTTATGATAAGCAGTTTTAGACAATACAGGGGTAAGAAATCTGTTCATTCGTTCCACTTGTCCATTTGCCTTGGGACAAGCAGTTGCAACCAATACATGCTTTATTCTTTTATTTTCCATAAATTCTTCGAAATCATGCGAACGAAAACATGAGCCTCTATCAGAAACTAAGACATTAGGACAACTATAGTTATTGAAATAATCTTTAAGATTCTTAATGACTTCGTTCGAGTTAGTAGTTTTGCATGCGTAGATTTTTACAAATTTCGTAAATCCATCAACTATCATTAAGATATACCTATTTTTTTTCTTTGTCATTGAAATTGGCCCATAATGATCAACGTGAATCATTTCAAAAGGAGTTGATCCTTTATCAATATTCTGAAGTGAACGAGTTCGTTTGTTCTCTTTTGGACTATACGATATACAAGTCAAACAATTTGAGATGTAACTGGCTATTTGTGATCTCATTTTTGGAAACCAATAACTTCTCAATATTAGCTCTCGTGTTTTATCAATACCTACATGTCCTATAGTATCATGATAGTTCCTTATGACGTTATGTATCATCGACTTTGGGACATAAAACAATATATTATTATTATATTTCCTATATACAAGGCCATTACGTAATTCGTAATATGAACTTTCTTGATGCTCTAATTCTTTTCTGATTATATTAATTTCACTATCTCTTGTTTGAGCAAAAATTAATGAATTTTCAAAAGAGTCACCTTGTGGATCAAGTATCAAAATACTTTTACAGCGGGATAGTGCATCCACATGCTGCATTTGTGATTTATTCCTATGAATAATTTCAAAATCATAATTTTGAAGAAATAAAGCCCATCTATTAATTCTCGGACTAGTTTCCCTTTTCTTCAATGTATTTTTAAGAGCATCACAATCTGTAACAATTCGGAATCGAATACCATGGAGGTAAATATGGAACCGTTCAAGTGCGTAAATAATAGCTAGAGTTTCAAGTTCGAAACTATGGTATCTTGACTCTGTATTAGAAGTTCGCTTACTAAAATACATGACGGGGTGCCATTGACCATCCGATTGTTTTTAAATCAACATTGCTCCAAAACCTGATGCTGAAGCATCACAATGTAACTCTGTTGGGGCATTAGGAGCGTAAACACTTAACACCGGTGCAGAAATCAATTTCTCTTTCAGAGTCTCAAAAGCATTCATTTCGCTATTTCCAAATTTGAATAAAATGTCCTTTTTCAGTAAGTCAGTTAATGGTTTAGCAATAATAGCTCTATTCTCAATAAATTTTCTACAAAACCCAATTAAACCTAAAAATCTACGGACATCATTAACATCCTTCGGTATAGGATAGTTGATAACTGCTTCTACATGATCTGGATTAGGTTCAATACCCGCCTCACTAACTAAATATCCCAAATATTTTATCCTTGATTGTAAGAATGAACATTTTTTTTCATTTATCTCTAACTTGTTTTCTTTTAGTTTCTTACAAACTCGTTTTAAAATTTCGAAATGTTCGTCAGTGGTTTTAGTGGCAATCAATATATCATCAAAATAAACCAATATTTCTTCGTTAGCAATCATATCTCTAAAAATCATATAAATAAACCGAGTAAATCCCGACGGTGCATTACAGAGTCCAAATGGCATACGTACGTATTCGTATTGACCCATTGGAGTAACAAAAGCAGTATATTTAGTAGATCCTTCATCCATTCTAACCTGATTAAAGCCGCTCTTTAAATCAATCAAACTATAAATCTTTTTCCCTTTCAATTTATCAAGTTGGTCATCAATTAAAGGAAGGGGAAATCGATCCCTGACTGTAAGCTTATTTAGTTCCCTATAATCAATACACATGCGTACTTTACCCGACTTTTTTGGTACCAATACAATTCTAGAAGCAAAGGGGGAACTACTGGGTTTAATAATACCTTGTTTCAATAAATCATCAATAATATCATTTACAATTTGTTTTTCTTTTACCGACATTCTTCGCGGCGAAAAATAGAATTGTTTTTCTTCCTTTAATACAATTTTAAATTCAAAATGAATTAAGGGTTCTTCCGGTTCAATTACATTAAAATAATTTTCAGTTAACACTTTTTCACATTCAATCTTAGTTTCAATTGACACATCTCCTATATTGAGGCTTAGTTCATTATTATCATTACCGACGTCAATATTTAATAAAGAGTTATCGCTTACCAATTCAGATGATTCTAAATGTTCATTACATTTTAATTTAATCAAATCCTCCGATAACTTGACAGTAAGCTTATTCAATTTGATGAAATCACGTCCTAAGATACATTCTTGCGACATCGTCGAGTCTGGCACTATTCTGAAATTAATATTACAATTAATACCATTTACATTAACATTATTCAGTTTAACAATACCAATAATATTCAATTTTGAAGAATAAATACCATGATAGTCCTTATCAGAATCTTTAACATTATCTATTAAAAATTTTGGAACACTATTTCGCTTAATTAATGAAATAGGACTACCTGAATCTAGTATACCTACCAATTGTTTACAAAATTGTTTACAATCAATAATTAAAGTGTACATTGAATTAATTAAATTAATACTATTATGTGTGGATTTATTTCTAACTACTTTACAATCCTTAATAAAATGACCTTCCTCATTACAGTTAAAACACTTCTTTAAGCTTTTCAATGGACGTCTACAATTATTTCCTGAATGGCCTTTAGCATTACAATTTGAACACCTCAATTCACTTCCGTGAACCTCACTGTTAGTTGAAACCATATTAACCCCACTTTTCTTAATTTTATCTTTATTGTGTACAAATATTCGACGATCGCTCTGTGTTAATCTCGATATTGACGTAAAACATTCGTTCAAACTTCTAAAACATTGCATCCGGGCTTGAGCTTGTAACACCGGATTATTTAAACCCATAATTAGATATTCCACAATTTCATCTTCAGATAATGACAATTTGTTAGCAGCTATAATTTTTTCATGATAGTACTGAGTAAAACTTTCATTATTTTCCCAAATTCTGTTTTCGAATTGTTTTCTTAATTTAATTCTGTCAGACGTAGTTGTAAACATTGTTTCTAAACCTGCAATTAATTCACTAAACGATAGATGAACGTGCTCTGCTTTTGAATAAAACCACTATAATGCAATATTTTTTAGTTTTCCAATGATAACAATTTTCATTACAGCATCAGATACCATAAATTCAGTTTTGACAGCCATCATATGTGTTATCCATTGTGAAAATGACATCTTTCCATCAAAATCATAGATTAACTCACGAAGTTGCGACACACTTAACTGTTGCTTATAGTCTGATCGTGCACAAACAATATTTTCAGCTGTTGCATTAATTACTTCCGATTGATCTTTGTGTTGCCTATTATATGTTTCTGCATTTGGATTCAGTTTTGACGCCGAAAAGTATGTATTATGTTTATTGCTTTCATCATTGTCATTTCGTTTCGTTCCAATTTCATCATGTTCTAGTAATTCTGTCATTTTCTTTTTCAGCAAAATTTCTTTTTCCAGTAACGATCTCTCCTTTTCCAGGATACGATTTTCTCTATCTAACAATTCCATTCTTCGTATGTCATGTTCTGAGTCGCCATTAGAACTATTTTCACAATTTCCACTATAATTACTATTGCATGATATCTGATTGTCGGCCATTTTGAGTCTGTCTATAAGAATAGATTTCTTACCTGTTACCAGCAAGACTTTATTCATTAACATGCGCTTCAGTTGCCTCAATGAGTATTTGTTGTAATCCATTATGATTTATTGGCCACTTGATAAACAATATCACATGATAATATATACATATATATATTTTTTTTTTCTGTTAGGATCCAAATACAAATTAAATCCCAGGACAAATTAAGATCAATCAAAGATCTTAAATCCCAGTACAATACAGTATCAGATCATTTTGATCCAAAAGATTGCTCCAGATTCTGATCCAGATCTTGATCCAGATCTTGATCCAGATCCCACTTCTGAGATGTAGCAAAAAGTATCAATATTTATGTACTTTACCCTATAATTCCTACTCCTACCTAGCATAATTACTTCATTATTTGCTCCCCTAAACTTTGTTTAAAGAACGCCACTGTTAAAAGCCAATCAATACAATAATTAAAATGATTACAATTTTAAGCAATATGTGTATAACGTACATACATAAGGTGCGTTTCATATTTATAACGCCACCCGAAAATTTCCGATATCTCGAGTACCTTCAGTTCTAGGTAAGTACAATGTTTTACAAAAATAATAAGGGTTACAAGTACTATTCAAAAAAATATACCTGCTCCCTTTCTACCGACAAATATTTTTTAGAGCAATAAAAATAAGATTTTTGCCTGTTTCATAATTTCACCTTATATACATGAAGAATACACAAATTTATGAATAGTCAATGCAACGGGCTAATTGCTTACAGCCCTAGCAATATGTATTCAACGTGCATACAAACATGTAGAATAAAAAAGTTTATCAATATTCAATATAATTGGACAATTTGTTTATGGTCCTAAAAAAGAGAATTCTCTAATCATTTTCAGTATATTTTCAATCATACACATTTTTTTTTTTTTTTTTTTAAATTTGTATGTAAAAATTGGTATGGCAGGGGCCAACGTGGTTGTGGCCCGAATAATTGTTTTTTGTTGCGTGTCGCTTGAGTTTATTTTCCTCAGCAACAAAAGGGGTATTGAGTGTATTATCGTATACATGTAGGATGATATTTTCTTTACTGTGTAAATTCTGTGTTCAAAAGCCAAAGTAGCTTAATTCGAAAAAATTGATTTTAAGAAAACGTAGTATAAAGTTTTAAACAAGTTTTTTAAAAAATGTGTCCATATTTTGGTAAACAATTTTGACTATTTTCGTTTCGAGATAGGATAAAAAATAAAACTGAATACATAGACTTTTCAAACAAGTCCTTATTATGATGATTTAAGGATTTTTTCCTACTTAAGATACTTTTTCTTTTTCAAAACGTTAGGCTCAATTTTATTATGTAACTTAGTCTACTTTTCCAAACCAAGTATTGAACCTATTATGTTGGGTAAAGCGCACATAAAGATTAAAACACTTGAAAAATTATTTTTTACATACAAAATTTTTATTAACATAATAGTAAAAAAGTGATACAAATTTTACAATTCTTCTTCATTTTGTTCAGTCAGATCTGGATGAACAAGTGGCGAATCGCTCGTAATCAAGTTATTATAAAAACTGTGAAAACATTCACTTATTAGTGGCAGCATTTCAACCAGGTCTTTCTTCTTTTCAGTATTTATTGGAATTGGTTCTGAATAACACTTGGGTACATTTTGGATTCTTATGCCATTAAAACCACGTCGTCTTATGTTGAGTGTTTTAAAAGGTTCATTTTCATCTAGGGTTGTTTTATACTGTATTTTACCGAAATCTTTAGAATAACGCAACCATTTAACGTTTTGCCACACAAATTTTTCTTTACTTTCGTTGGTTTTGCGCCAAAGTAATTGGTTTTTAGAAGCAGCGCAAAAATCATAAAATTCACTTTGTGACATTTCTTCGACTGTAAATTGTTTTTTAACACCAACTGTTGCAATAAAATTGTACCAATCTCTTGGATGATGTATATTTAATGTAGTTCTTTTCTTTTTCTTCTCGATCAACGCATGATCCACATCACACTCCATATGAGTGTGACCTGGCACAAGAAATTTGTGGTCAATGATCTCAATGTTATTCTGGTTATTTAAAAATATCATGAACATAGTAGAAACAAAGCCATTTTTATTCTGCCCTGAGCACGAGTCGCTGAAAAATACTACATGTTTAGTTTCTTGTGAAATATTGTTCAAATGTTTGAAAAGACATGAAGCTATTTCGTTTCCTCCGCGTTTTGCAATAGCTTCATGCCACATGTAGCAATATGGCTGATCATTGGCACAATCGTGTACTGTAAGATTGAACGTCCATAATTGACGTTTGTAAAATGATAGCGAGGACCTTAGAAAAGGAGTTGGAAGGCATTGTTCTAAATCGAAAGTAAAGACTTTATATTTCGAATCCAATTTTGCAGCACTTTTGGCTTCAGATTTGATCTTGTAGGCAAAATCTGCATCTGCATGGTGACTATCACGCTCTTGCTTTAAAGATTCCAATTCATCAGGCGATGCTGTCTTTATTTTTAATTTAAGCATTTCACATTTATGACATGCATCTACCTGAGGCTTTTTAAATTTTAGATTCATAGATTTAAAAATTTCAGAGTATTTTGTTTGTGAAACTGGTTCATTATGAGACTCTTTATACAATCGATACATCAAGGATAAGGATAAATCACTACTCAAATATTTTTTTTCTGTGTCTCTTCGGCTGTAATGGCTTTCATATGCCGGAAAAGATGATATATGATACTTAACTTCATTTAATTTTTGCTCTGATAATTTGTTGATTGGTACACGACATCCACGCCTATCCGGAGCAATGACAGTGCCACTACTTTCTAATTTTTTTTTAATAATTGTTTTGAAGAATTGGTCGCTTTCGCCCAGTGTAAATTTGAAACACTTCTGGCAAACAGATAGCCTTTCACCTCTGTTAACAAGAAAATAAGAATAAGAATATTCTCGGTTCCTTGGTGCAGTAGAACTTTTGATTTTTTTTCGTATTTTTTATTATGAATTTCAATTAGCCCAACTAAATGAGCCTGGCGAAGTTTGTAACTACCCAATGCCCAATACTGTTCGAAAATGACTTTCTGGTCTTCTTCAGATAACTTTTCCTTGCAATTTTTTCGGCATTTCTCCAAAATTTTTAACTTTCTTTCTGGTACATATTTTCCCTTGTCTGTAGTATAAGACAGTCCAGTATTCCTTTTTTTTTGCCTTGATTTTTTATTTTCTTTCTCATTATTTTCTTGTAATTCAACATTCTGACCTTTATCATTGAGTTGCAGTTTAACCTGTGGTACATCATTTTCAATTAAATTATGTATCAATTGATTCGCAGCCTGTTCTAATTCGCTATCAGCATCATAAACGCTTCCATCATTAGAACCACTAAACAGCACAAAGTCCGGATCGAGCACGCTGTCATCGTCATCATCGTAATCAAAAATTTTGAAATAATTTTGCAGGGAACATAAATCAAAACAAAAACCATTGACGAATGAAGAATGAGTTTCATTCACAACAACTGGATGAAAAAATGTAGAAACTTCATGCCCTAAAATTACATTTTGATTTTGATTTGTATAAAATTAATATAAAAATCACTAACTTACGGTTATTATAAGACAATGTATTGCGTTTACTACTAGAAAATGTGGCATTGCTGGTTAATGGTCTTTCAGCAAATTTTGAACGAGCCAACGACACCATTTCTTTCCCACGACTCATACTGAGTTTTTAAAGTTGTACGTAAATTAAACTATGTAGCTGCTACTTGCCTAGTTGTTTCACTAGCAATCAAGATCTAACGCAATTATCGTATCACTACTTGTTTCCAATATTACAAAAAATGCACCTTTCGCTTTGACTGACTACACGAAACTAACTTCTGTTTTACTGTAACAAGTGAAATACACGCACGAAAATAGCTTAATTCGACATAAATTAACAATTATTCTATTCTTATGTTTGGAAAAATGACTTGCATTACTTAAGCTACTTTTCCCTGGCAATAAAAGGAATAATTTCATACCGGCATACAATCTTATGTAGACTTGTGATTGGTAAACAAAGTATTTTTAATTTAAGAAATTAACTAATATAGACTTAAGATATTTTTCCTTACTTATCTAAAGTATGATCTTTCTGTTAAAAAACCGTTAATTTTACACATAAGTGGTTTTTCTAAAATTATATGCTCTGGTAAATCCGACATAAGAGGACTAAGTTAATGTAAGCTGTTTTTCCAAAAGTACGTATGAACCATTATGACATAAGCTGTTTGGATTTCTAAATATAACTTTGAGGCTAATTATTGCATTACAAAGCAGATAAGATAAAATTGAAGTCTTTTAAATATTATTTTCAATTATATGTAAAAAGCAAATTTAGTTTAAGTCGACATAAGCTACTTTGGCTTTTGACCACAGAATTTACTTAGTTTATATTTTACTTAGTTTATATTAGATCTTAGTAATCTTTTATATTTATATAATTAATATTAATCTAGTATGTTTTGTTTTAAATAGAAATTAATGTTTTAAATATAAAAAATAGAATAGTTTAGTTTTAATTTGGATATTGAACTAGAAGGTTCAATAGGAGAAATGATATTGTTGTAGTCTTGTAAAATTAATGAATATTGTTTGAGTATTGTAAAATTGATTTTAAGAAGACATATTAAATTTATGTAAAAATTAAAATTATTATAAAAATAAATTAATTAAAAAAAAAAAGAATTGAATCTTATCAATTATAAAAATCCTACAAATTTGGGGGCTCAACCGGGATAAAGATAAAGAATGAGAAGGGAAGAGTAGAAAAAGAGAGTATAAGAGGAAAAGAAAAAGAACATAAGAAGAAGTACAGAGAGGAAGAAAATAGATTTAAAAAAAAGTCAAGAAATAAGGAGGAAAATAAAAAAAAGGAGTGACGTCATTGAGCAGAAGAATTAAAAAATTTGGAAAGTATACTAATATATTTAATAAAAGGGAAGTGAGTTAAAATATTAATTTGAATATTAATATATATATATTAATTTATATATTATAAGTTTTCTAAAATTTAAAAAAAATAATAACGTTATTAATTATAACCAATTATTGTTATAAAAATAAATATAATAAAATGAACGGAAGACGTAGAAATGGTAATGGTTCCCAAAGTCTTGAAGAAATTCAAGGTGAGGAACCTAGTATAAAGTTTAATTTCGGTGACATCGATAATTTAATTAGAAAATTCTCGGGCGATAATTCGTTACACGTTAAAAAGTGGTTAAACGAATTTGAAGCATATGCTTTAACGTTTAATTGGTCTGAAATACAAAAGTATGTTTTTTGTAAGCGATCGTTAATAGGCGCTGCAAAATTGTTTGTTCAGTGTGAAAGTAATGTGTTAACGTACCGTGAACTTAAAATCGTGTTGTACAAAGAGTTTTCTCCACGTGTTAGTGCAGCAGATGTGCATAAACAGTTACGTGAGACTAAGAAAAAAGTGAGTGAATCAGTGCGAGAATATTTGTATAAAATGATTGACATTGCAGCACAAGTAGATGTGGATGAGAGGTCAATCATAAGTTATGTTATAGATGGAATTCGGGATAATACTCCGAATAAAATAGTATTGTATGGTGCAGAAACTATTGAAGAATTGAAAAATAAGTTGTTAATTTATGAAAAAATCAAGGAAAGTCAAGTTAGTAATAGTTGGGAATCTTTTCAAGCTAATAACAAACAAGATGTTATTGAAAAACGTGTTTGTTATAATTGTGGTTTAAGTGGACATACAGTTATTAATTGTCCAACAAAGAAAAACGGACCTAGGTGCTTCAAATGTGGTCAATACGGTCACAAAAGACCTGATTGCCCAAGAAAAGAAGCTGATACTCCAAGAAAAGAAGTTGATACTTCAAGAAAAGAAGCTAATTGGAGAAGTGGGGCAAGAAACGTACAAGTAGCAAGGAGAAGTCCAAGAAAAGAAGCTAGTTGGAAAGGAGAAACAAGAAATGAACAAGAAGTAAGGAAGAATTATGCTCATTGTTTAGTGGAAATTAATGGTGTTCCTTTTGAAGCATTAATTGATACTGGTAGTGAAATCAGTATTGTCAAGACATCAGTGATTGAAGCCATTAATCCAAATATTTTTTCAAGAGAATTTATTATCCCAATAACAGGCTTGGGAGCAACAATTAATACCAAGGGAATTAGTAAAGTTGATTTGAAGATAGATTCATCTAAATTCAAGGATATCGAAATGCATGTTGTGGATGATATTCATATGAAAAATGATGTCATAATTGGTATGAATGTTTTAGGGCAAGCAGAAGTTTCAATATCTACAAATAAAATCAAGGTTACTAAATCGGTAGATTTAGAAGAAGAAAGAAAAGGTAATCCTGAAGAGGCCAATATTTTATCTACTTGTTTCCTAGCACAGTTGGACGAAACCCTTGATGAAGGACGTGATGATCCTGATTTTTCGTATTTCGAAAATAAAGACAGAAACGATGAAGAGAAAAAAAATGTTATGGAGATCAAAGAAAATGTTAAATTTAAGAAAGCAGTTAATGTTGGAGGAATACAAGAAGATAAAGAAGAAAGAAATGATGAAAAAGAAAAAAATGTCGAGGAGATTGACGTAAATGTTAAATCTGAGAAAGAAGAAATTGATATTGAAGGAACCGAAGCGGAGAATAAAGATGAAAACATGGACAATTATCACCAGAATAAGAACGAAGAAGACATTGAAATCGTTGATGTCAGTCCAGAAATTAAAAATTCGGACGATGAGAATGATGTTTCACCACTTTGGAATATTGGACGAGGAGAAAGGTTGTATTTGATAATAATTAGTGTATTGAGTAAGCTTAATATTAATGATACGAGTAAATGGTACACATTTTTTAAGATTGTGCAGCAGATTTTAAATTTTAGTTATCAAATGGTAATTAGTACTATTACATTTAATTTGTTGATTGTTCGTGAGATGAATATGAAGGGACACAAAAATATCATGAAAATAAGTGAAGAAAACAGCGATAGACGAAATGAACTGCATCAGCAAAAGAAGAAAGATATCGTCAAAATACAACAAGAGAATATGAAATATCATAATAAAAAAAGAAGAAAAGCTAGAAGATATTCTGTTGGAGACAAAGTGGCTATTGAAAAAGTTCAGTTTGCGACTGCTGCGAAGATTTATCCAAAATTTCTTGGTCCATATAAGGTTACACGTATTAAGGGATTCGATAGGTATGAGGTTAAAAAAGATGGAGAACACGAAGGGCCAAATATTACAAGTACAAGTGCAGATCGGATGAAACCATGGATTGGGACAGATAATGAACAAGATGATGAATGTGAAGATGAAGATGATGAAGAAGAAGAAATTCAAGAATTAGCACATGAAGTTGAAGATAATGATGAACGTGAAGATGAAGATAATGAAGAAGAAGAAGAAGTATTGGAGCATGATGTCAAAGAAGACGATGAAACTGAAAGCGAAGATAATGAAGAAGATGTCAGAACATGAAGTGAAGAGGTGAAGCCTCTTCGGGGTCCGAAGAGTGGTCAGGAATGGCCGAATGTAGGATGATATTTTCTTTACTGTGTAAATTTACTTAGTTTATATTTTACTTAGTTTATATTAGATCTTAGTAATCTTTTATATTTATATAATTAATATTAATCTAGTATGTTTTGTTTTAAATAGAAATTAATGTTTTAAATATAAAAAATAGAATAGTTTAGTTTTAATTTGGATATTGAACTAGAAGGTTCAATAGGAGAAATGATATTGTTGTAGTCTTGTAAAATTAATGAATATTGTTTGAGTATTGTAAAATTGATTTTAAGAAGACATATTAAATTTATGTAAAAATTAAAATTATTATAAAAATAAATTAATTAAAAAAAAAAAGAATTGAATCTTATCAATTATAAAAATCCTACATACATACTTGTAGTTATAGGTATATAGTGATAATGCATGGATCTTGTTTGATGATACACATAGGAGAAGAAATGTTGTATACATGTATACTTATAAATTTTCTCTCGGAGTCATGAGAGAATATCATATACTGTAATTTAGAAAATACTTCTTGCAGCATGTATGATGTGTGCAATGTGTTTATATTGGACTGATATTGACTTTCGGGGCCAAGTAAATTGTGGTCCCAAAGGTTTGAATTTGTTGTACTTGTCATATATACAACACCATCAAACCGTGGAGTTGTAAGGGTATGCACATAAATACACAATGTACGTGTGCATTATATATATGTACAATACATATGTATACAGTATTTTACGTTTCCCTAAGAAAAATTTACTACCTTTATGTATGTATGCATATTCTAAAATTTGCACTATTATAAAAATAATAAAATAATGTAACATTTTCTTTGTGAATAACAATTAACAATTGTAGGGTTTTTCACAAAAATTAAAACACTTTTTATTAACCATATAATATTCTTTTATTAAACTCCGTATTATACAATTACCGACACGACACACAAATTAAGACTCTTCGTTACTGACTAACTACTGACTACCTCTTGGTATTTCTTGTTGTTACAATTTATATATAAACAGTTAATCTTTATGATAAATATTCAAATGTTATACAAATCATAATAGTACTAATACAATTAAACTTTTACATTTTCTAATAAAAATAGCCTACAATTCGGCCAACCTGAACTGTAATCGACTCGATTACTATTACATAGTACATTTTCGAATTCATTTAGAATGAATGATAACAATATTTCATTTAACCTGATTTAACATAGTTTAACAACTACAAAACTAATACATGCAAGTAATTTACATTTTTATTTTCTATATCAACCTTACACAATAGTTTAGGTATACATATGTATGCGTTTAAAATTTAATTTTAACTAAAATTTCTCTACTTATTACAAATTAGCTTAAATAATAAAAACAAAACAAATAATTACGTATACTTGCACAAATAAATAATCTGATTTGTCTTTATTTAAATTTGTATTGTATTACCTATTTAACGTTATTTCTATTGTCATGCATGTTATCATCACTGCCTTCAAAGATGAAAAATGGTCTCATATTACAGGGTGCGCATACACTTTTGTACGGAATCCGTGTTAATTGCATACCTTCAATGTCCCTTATGAGATATCTGTCGTTACCTAGAACTTTGTATACCTCATACGGACCACGATATTTAGCGTAAAATTTCTTATTAACACCCGGAACATTGGCTATATTTTTGATCATAACGTAATCACCTTTTTTGTATACTATATAGTAGGTGGTTTATGAACTTTATCGTATTTGACTTTATTGTAACATTGACTTTTTTCAATATTATTTGAAGCTTTGTCTCTAACCTGAACAAGGTCCTTTTGATTAGATTCTAATCTATTCTCAATGTATTCTTTGATCTTATCACAAAATTCACCTTTCTGATTCCTACCAAATAATAGCATCGAAGGACTAAAGCCGGTACTTTTATTAATTGTGTTATTTAACGCAAATTCTACCTTTACAAGGTGCTTGTCCCAATCAGAGGTGGTATAAGATTCGCATTCTTTAGATATCATTGGAATAATCACTCGATTTACACGTTCAATTTGTCCATTTGCCTGTGGACATCTCGTTGCAATTTGTATGTGCTGGACATTATTGTCTTTAATAAAATTTTGAAATTCGACTGACGTAAAACATGTACCCCGGTCTGAAATTATTCTGTTCGGTCGAGAATAGTGTTCGAAAAATGATTTTAAGCACAAAATAGTTTCCTTACTCGCTGTACTTTTGACCGCATATAATTTTACGAATTTTGTAAAACCGTCTATAATTAGGAATATGTGTCGTTTTTTTAACTGTGTGGTAGCAAGCGGACCAAGGTGATCTATATGAAGTGTATCAAATGGAGAATTTCCTTTGGGTATACAGTGAAGGGTTCCTTCAACCTTAAGTTTAAGTTTAAGTTTAAGTTTAATTCACAAGGGTGAGAAGAGGTTGGGTTGCCTCGACACTGCAGCTTAAGAAAGCTTATTGTATCCCTCACCCTTTGTTTGTCTACATATAGGCATTTATCCTTTTGGCAAGGAGAATAACGTACTTTATGTAGTCTAGATTTGAAAGATCCTCGAGATTTCTGCCCTCAGTGGTCTTCCATCTCCATCTTTCTAGTGCCACACATTCCTTCAGGATGTGTGTTGCTGTTTCTTCCTCTTCAAGACATAGCCTACAGTCTAGGTTATTCATGTTGAAGCCTAGTTTTTGTAGGTGTACTTTAAACTTGTAATGTCCTGTTATTAGTCCAATTACAAGTCTAATAACTTTCCTTTCACATTTCAGTGTCAGGTCTGAAATCGCTCTGTTCGGTTCTTTTATAAGACCCCCAGAGCGTCTTTTTCCTCCATCAGAAATCCAGTGAATTTTATGCTGGTTTTGTACCCAATCATTCACCTTTTTCCTAATGAAGTTTTTAGTAATTCCCAGGGCGGGCTCTGGCCCTATCAGGGGTGTACTGGATCCCTTCCTGGCCAACTCGTCTGCTTTTTCGTTACCAGCTATTCCTTTATGACCTGGCACCCACTTCACCAAAATATTGTTGTGGTTGTTTGCCAGTTCATTAAGGATTTGTTTGCACTCTAGTACTACCCTAGAGTTGATTTTAACACTTTCCAGTGCTTTAATCGCCGCCTGACTGTCCGTGAGAATGAGGATCGTTTTATTTCTATATCTCCTTCTTAAATTCTCTAGGACGCACAGGTTTATGGCGCATACTTCAGCCTGGAACACAGTGGCATATTCCCCGAGTGGGATTATTATATCCCTTCTAGGTCTTATCCCATGTATTCCGGCTCCCGTTCCTTCACCTGTCTTTGATCCATCCGTATACCAGATGAGATCTCCCTCCAGGTGACTGTCACGCGTTTCCTCCCAGCTTGTTATCTGGGTGAGGAATCTCTTTTCAAAGTTCATAGAAGTTTCAATGAAATCATGTCTCATTTCGAAACTTCTATCTTTGATTGTTTGTAGAATACTGGTATGCCCGGCTTCCACCAGGGGCTTCCAGTGTCTGTTCATATACAGCCTGTACGCCGCTATCCTAGCTTGCCCCTTGATAACGAATTCAAGGGGAGGTACGTTTAGTATAGCTTCTAAGGCTGCCGTCGGGGTGCTTCTGAATGCTCCCGTTGTACACAGAAGGGCCAATCTTTGAATTCGTTCCAATTCAATTTTGGCCTTTTTCTGTTCTGTTTTGGGCCACCACACCAGTGACCCGTAGCTTATCATAGGTTTTAGGATCACATCGTACATCCAAAGTACCATATGTGGCCTAATTCCCCATGTATTACCGAGTGCCCTTTTAAGATTGAAAAGGGAGGTTTTTGCCTTTCTCGTAATTTCAGTCAGCTGCTCATTCCAGGTCAGTTTACTATCTAGGATAAGTCCTAGATATTTAACTTGTTTGGAAATCTCTAACTGACTGTTGAAAAAGATAAGAGGTTTTAGACCCTCCAACGTCTTTTTCCTCGTGAAGGGAACAAGGGCGGTTTTTGCTGGGTTTACCTTCAGGTTTTCCCTGCTACACCATTGCTCCACTATTTTCAGAGCCTTCTGCATTAAATCTGATATCGTATTTAGGAATTTTCCCCGGGTTAAGATGACTATGTCATCCGCATAGCCCTGGGTGTAAAATCCTTTATTGTTTAGTTCGGTAATCAGGTCATCCACTACTAGATCCCACAGAAGTGGTGATAAGACACCTCCTTGTGGGGTCCCTCTGGTGACCGACATCCGTATGTCCACTCCTGTCAGAGTGGCTTGTACTATTCTGCTTCTTAACATGTGGCTTATCCACCTGCATATGGTGTTGCTTACCCCATGTTTTTGAGCAGAACTTATGATAGAGTTATAAGAGGTGTTATCAAACGCCCCCTCTATATCAAGGAAAACCCCCAGAGTGGTTTCCTTGTTATGTAAACTATGCTCTATTTTTGCAACCAGTTGGTGCAGAGCAGTTTCACATGATTTACCTGGCTGATAGGCATGCTGATTGGAGCTCAAGGGTCTCTCAATCAGACAGGTTTCCCTGATGTGCCTTTCGACCAGTCTCTCCAACGTCTTCAAGATGAAGGACGATAGACTAATTGGTCTATACGACTTTGCCTGGGAGCAGTCCTTCCCAGGTTTGTGTATAAATACCACATTAGCTTTCCTCCAGGCTTTGGGTATGTAGCCTAGTGCTAGGCTGCCCCTGAAAAGCCTGACTAGTTCCAGTGCTACAGCTTCTCCTCCTTTCTGTAGTAGTACTGGATAGATTCCGTCTGGACCAGGACTTTTATATGGTTCAAAAGTATTGACAGCCCATATTGTCCTGTTCAGCGTGACCACTCTTTTAGCCAACTCCCAATCTACCTTCTTCGCCCTTTGATTGAGCTCATCAAAGGCAGATTGGTCATCGGTTTCCAGAAAGGTTTCACATTCTGGAAAGTGCGTATGTAACAGTACCTCCAGTGTGTCCCTTTCGTTTTTCGTGTAAATCCCATCCTTGGTCTTAAGAAGGCCCAAGGGATTGGTGGGATTTTTGGCCAAAGCCCTGTGGAGTCTGGCCCCTTCTGAGATTGAAGTTATCTCCCCACAGAAGGATTTCCACGAGTTACTTTTGGCTTCACGAATCTTTTTGTTATAATGAGTCAGTGTTTGTCTATAGACATCCCACTGTCCTGTCTTCTTCGCTTTATTGAAGAATTTTCTTACTTTTGTCCTTAAAGCATCAAGTTCTTTGGTCTTTAATTTGGTTCACCAGTTTATTGGCTTCCTGCTGGACCGCCTTGATATAGGACAGCTTTCTTGATAAGAGGCGAGAACAACCTCCGTTAGTTGTTCTAAGGCTACCTCTAAGTCAAGTGTATCCTTAATGGACTTTTCAAGGTTTTTTACCCCCTCGTTCACTTTTTCACTGAACACGGCCCAATTTGTTCTGCGCGGGTTACGATACATAATGTTTGGTCTATCTATGCCCTCGATAGCCATCATTATGTACCTATGGTCAGAGAGAGACGGTTCTCTAGAGACCTCCCACTTACAGATATTGGGCTCTACTTTACTTGACGACAGGGTTATGTCGATTACTTCTTCGCGTATCGCGTTTATAAAAGTGGGTTCGTTACCTTTGTTGATTATACTTATATTATGAGTAATAATAAAGTCTAAAAGGTACTCACCTCTTCTATTTGTATTGGAGCTCCCCCAAATGGTGTGGTGCGCATTGGCATCTGCTCCAATAAGGTACTGGAGGTTATTGTCCTCACAGTACTCAACCAGACTCTCCAGCTCTTTGGTTGGTGGAGGGTCTGTCGAATCGTACGGAAGGTAGGCAGATGCTAGGGTAATTGTCCTACATCCTCCCTCCGTAACGATTGTCAGATTCCCTGCAATCAGGTCCCTGAAAAAGAGATTTTGCAAGGTTAAAATCTGTAAGCCATTCTTGACAAATATGCAAGACCTTGGCTTGTCTGCATGTAAGTCGTAAATAACCTTACCTGCTAGTGTTCCGAGCCCCATAACCCTGTTCTTCACTATCCATGGTTCCTAGATTAGGGCCACGTCTATTCCCTCTGCAGTAATCAGCCTGCAGAGAGACGCTGTAGCAGCCCTACTATGCTGAAGGTTTATTTGCACAACCTTCAGCATGTGTGGGCTTTGACAGCACTCGGAAGTTTAGTTGAGAGAAACCGAGGTACGCTTTGTATCCCGTTTCTCTCAACGCTTCCGCAGACTTCTCATCAAGGTAGAGGACCAGGTTCATGCCCTGTTCCTCTTCCCTGGAGCTGTAAATACTCCAGTCTTCTGTGTTCAGCCCCATGTTCTGGGTCTTCAGAAGCTGGAGTATTTTTTGGGGTGATTTCTCCCCCAAAAGATCCGTATTCGGGATTGTAACCAGGACTTTGGTTGTCCTTACAATCTCCTTTGCTTCCCCAACTCGGAGGATCGCGCCCTCCCATGGGGTGATCAAAGGGACTGTAAGTTTCAACCAGTCCTTGGCAGCCTGGTTGGCACAGGTTACGAAAAGCACGCCCTTATCAAAGAAGCTATTCGTGAACTGAGGCCCTTTGGAGGGTTCACACCTCCAGACCTCTGCCAGAATAGCTCTCTGAACCAGGCGCGCCTTCTCCTGGTCCAACTTAGCTTCTGGGTAGCCTTCTAGGACTACCGCCATTTTCAAGGCAGACACCACCTGCCTGTAGGTGAGCCCCGTCTCCACCTCCGAGGAGGGGCCGGGTTGTCCTACCGCAGGTGGTACCTGCTTTGTCTTTTTGACAGGGGGTTTCGGTGGTCCCCCCTGATTCGGAGAGGTAGAGCTCTCCGACCTCGCCCGCTTCACAATTTTGCCGGTCTGTTGCTTCCCAGCACCCTGAGCGGCTTGATTTCTTTTGCGAGGTATTAAAGCCTCGCCTCTTGCCCGGGCAGCCTCTCTGGCGAGTTTTCGCCTTTGCGCCCCGGACAGTTTTTTGTCTGCTAGCTTGAGCTTGCTCCTTCAACCTTACCTGAATCAGGTGAATAAAGGATACATTTCAAACAAGTTTTAATGTATTCGTTTATTTTATTTTCACCACTCTAGGATTCACTAGGATTCACCAGGATTTACACCACACCTGAGATTATTGTAGGGTTTTTCACAAAAATTAAAACACTTTTTATTAACCATATAATATTCTTTTATTAAACTCCGTATTATACAATTACCGGCACGACACACAAATTAAGACTCTTCGTTACTGACTAACTACTGACTACCTCTTGGTATTTCTTGTTGTTACAATTTATATATAAACAGTTAATCTTTATGATAAATATTCAAATGTTATACAAATCATAATAGTACTAATACAATTAAACTTTTACATTTTCTAATAAAAATAGCCTACACAATATATGTATATATGTATGTATTTATACACACAAATAACTATATTAATTGTTTTCCTTTTTCATAAATTAAACTATCATCTACTTAGTATTCTTTGAATATATGCATATGTTTGTATATTTAATATTTATATCCATATACCTGTCCAAATAATATACTTATTTGAAGAAAATGTATGTAAATAAAATACAATACAATGCAATACATGAATACAAATATATTAAAATGTAACAGTCAAATTTTAAATTCAAATTTGCCGAATTTTCTCTTATAAAAATTGCAATATGTGTACTTGAATTGAGGAGATAAATATACACAAATTGAAAATGTACCTTAGAATTATTAGACTCTAATTAATTATACTCCATACACTAATTCGTTGCAGTTAAGGTCCTATGGAAATGACATAAAATAGTACCGCTTTACGTCGCTGTATATTGATATTTAAAAAATTAATCTCGTATTATATGATAACTGTTAGTATATTGAAGTAATAAACTTAACTGACAAAGTAAGAAATACTATATACAATATGACATTTGTATGTATAATCAAATAATATCATTTTATATATATACAATGGATATAGAGTAACATTATTTGATGTTGACAAGTTGATAATATATATGTACCCACACACCACACAACAATATATTTGCAACAATCACCCCCTTCAACATCAAATCATGTTACATAACATTCTACTACTGACATAGTTTTTAAACAAGAAATAAATTTTGAATTTGGTAACGGCTTCGTTAATACGTCTGCTGGCATCTGATTAGTATTTAAATACTCTAATTTAACCTTATTTTCATTTACTGCATTTCTGATAAAATGATATTTTATATCAATGTGTTTTGTTCTATTGTTGACCATATTATGCTTTGCTAATAACTGGGCACTTTGGTTGTCATTCTGAATTGTTATTGCTGAGTTATTTCTTACACCAATTTCTTGTAACAAATTTTTCAGATAAATTGCCTCTTTAGCTGCATCCGTTATTGCCATATATTCTGCTTCTGAGCTCGACAATGCTATAGTCTTCTGCTTTCGGCATTCCCATGATATCGGACCTCCTGACAGTTTGAAAAAATACCCGGTATACGATTTTCTATCGTCCACATTAGATGCCCAGTCTGCATCTGCATACCCCACTATGTCGTCATCTGATTTGCTATAAAATAAACCAAAATTGATTGTACCTTTTAAGTACCTCAATACGCGTTTCGCTGCTGTCCAATGCTTCTCCTCGTAGCAATTGTTAAACTGACTTAACACGTTGACTGCGTGCGCTATATCTGGTCTGGTTGTGATTGCAAGGTACAGCAATGATCCAATCAATTCTTGATAAGGAAATTTCTTTTCCTTATTATTGTTTTTAGTTTCTCGACTCGCTTGTCTGGACAGTTTTACTCCTGGATCCATCGGAATTTTGGCTGGATTACAGTTTTGCATTTCAAATCTTTCCAATATTTTCTGAATAAATTTTCTTTGTGTGATTGTGATATCACCATTCTTATGTATATCAAATTCAATACCTAAGAAGTTTTTTACTTTACCCAGATTTTTAATTTCAAATTTATTTGTCATTTCTTTCTCAAAGAATTTTATAGATTGTTCATTTTTTGCAGCTATAATGATGTCGTCAACATAAACAGCAATTATCAAGTACTTATTTTCTTTATTATAATGATATATACACGGCTCATGTTCAAGACGTTTAAATCCTATTTCAACTAAATGATTATTTAACTTGTCGTGCCATATCTTTCCACTTTGCTTTAAGCCATATATCGCCTTATTCAATTTACATACTTTATTTTGCATATTCTGACCAGTATATAATTCATAATGCTCTGGTATTAGCATATAAATCGTTCTATCTAGTTCACCATTTAAATAGGCAGTTGTCACATCAAAATGATGTAATAACAAATTATATTTTGCTGCTAATGCTGTTACGATTCTAATTGATCTTTGACGTGCTACTGGTGCATAACTATCTTGAAAATCAATTCCGTATCTCTGGGCGCATCCTTTTGCTACTAGCCTGGCTTTCTTTTTAATTGGATTTCCTTCTTTATCAAATTTTTCTGTATAAACCCATCTACATCCAATCACTTTTGTATTTTTAGGTTTTTCTACAACTGTCCATGTTCGGTTTTTTATATGTGCATCTAATTCTGCTATAATAGCGCTTTTCCATTCTGGATCATTCATTTTATTTTTATCTTCATTTATTTTATTTTCATAAACTATATTTCCAAAAAATTCTTCAAAATCTTCATAGTCAGTATCCGAATCATTTATTTGAGTTATCTTATTTTGTTCATCTGTATCTAACGACGTGGGCTCTGTTTCTATTATGTCTTTTTCTGAATCTTCCTTTCGATAATCTGTACAATATAATTTTCTAGGACGACCTTTATTTCCAGTGCGTAAGAGTTGTGGTCTACCTCTTTTTCTTTTCGAATGTTCATTCGCGTTATTCTCATTTTTATTATTTTCGTTTTCTTTATCTTTATTTATATTTTCTCTTGGTTCTATTTCAATGTATATCAAGTTCTTGTTTTCGTCTATCTCTTCTTCATTTTTGCATTTTTGATCTAATTCATTCACAAATACTACATTTCTACTTTTAATTATTTTTCCATTTTCTTTATTCAGTAATCTATACGCTTTAGTATTATCACAGTATCCTACCAGATAATGTAATTTCGATTTTGGTGCAAATTTCCCCCTTTTTACAGGGCCTTTTTCAAGTACATACGCTGGACTTCCAAACGTTCTGAAATAATTTACGCATGGTGTTCTTTTCATCCATAGTTTATAAGGTGTTTCACCATTTAAAGTAGCTGATGCAGAGCGATTTCTAATATAGCATGCTGTATTCACAGCTTCAGCCCATAAATTATTCGGCATTTTTGATTGTAAAAGCAAGCATCTGGCCATTTCAACAAGTGTGCGGTTCATCCTTTCTGCTACTCCGTTCTGTTGCGGGGTGTAGGCCACTGTGGTTTGATGACGTACACCTGAAGATTCTAAATATTTAGTAAATTCGCTATTGATATATTCCTTACCATTATCTGTTCTCAAACGTTTAACTTTATAACCAGTGAGATTCTCTGCCGTAGCTTTATATCTCTTAAATGCTTTTAAGGCTTCATTTTTATGTTTTAAGAAAAACACTTCCGTCCATCTGGTAGAATCATCTATAAATGTGACAATATATTGTGCACCACAAGCTGATTTTTGCCGAATTGGACCACATAGATCGCTGTGTACTAAATCAAGGGGATTTTCATATCTTCTTCCAATTCTTTCAAATGGAAGTTGCGTTTGTTTAGATTGGATGCAAATCTCGCAGACTGGATCATGGTCAGTTAAATTTTTCAAACTGATACCTTTCACCTTTTCATCCTTTATCATTCTCACGAGTGTTTTAAAATTTAGGTGTCCATAACGTTGGTGCCAAATATTTAAATTTACATTTGTTGAAGTAGCATTCGCATCGTGTTTTTCTACTTCTGTTATTTCATATAAACCATTACGCTTTGATGCTTCTAAGATGATCTGATTACTGCTATCTCTGATTATGGCTTTATTTTTCAAGAAGAATACTTTATTTCCACATTCAGTTATCTTGCTAACTGATAACAAGTTCATTCTCAGATCTGGTACATGCAAAAAATTTTTTAAATTAATTTTTCCCTTATTGGTTATCATTTCAATTTTTCCTTTTCCCATTACTTCAGTGGTTTCTTGGTTTGCTAAATTTAATTCTACATTACTATTTTTCCAATATTCTTTAAATTTTTCTAAATTATTTGACATATGTGCAGTTGCTCCGCTATCTAGGATCCATTTATTTTCAAAATTATTTCTTAGTTTATTCCAGATAAATAAACTATTTTCACATTGAGCTATAATAGATTTTTCTTTTCTTCTAAATTGATTTTTACATTCAGATGCTTTATGACCATATTTCCTGCAAGAATAACACATTAGTTTTCTTTTATGAAATTGCCTTTTACCTGATTATGTTGTAGATGGTTTTTATCATTATGAGCATTTCTAGCAATCATGACGTCAGCATTAGATACACTTGATCTTGCATGAAATTCTTCTATTATTTTGATTTTTAATACAGATGGATCTGGCAACTCATCTCGCGTTTCTACTGCGATTCTAAAATTTTCGTATTCTTGAGGTAAGCTATACAGTAATAACACTGATAACAAGTCCTTATCTATGTTTATGCCAATGGAATTTATTTTATCCACTGTATCAAAAAACTGAGACACGTGTTCAACAATGTTATCACAGGATGCTTTTTCCAATATTAATTTTTTTAAAAGTGTCGCTTTTCTTGCAGGAGTATCTGAGTCATATATTTGTTTCAACTTTAGCCATACCTGGTTTGAGGTTTCACAGTCTTTTATATCTTTTAGCAATGGTGGACTAATAGTTAAAATTAACTCTGCTTTTGCTTTGGAATCTTCTTTCATCCATTTCTTTTTATCATCAGGCTTATCACATGGCTTTTTTATTTCACCGGATACGTAATCCCAAAAGTCATTTTTCGTTAATAATGATTGCACCACTATTTTCCACGTGCTATAATTTTCTCTATTTAATTATTCAATATTCACCATGCCGGTTTGTACCATTTTCGACCTTTTTATTTTTCTTATTTTCCTTTTTATTTTAAATATTCACTTTAATCACTACTTTATTTATTTATAATTTTATAATAATCTCAAAAAATTTTAATTTAAAAAATCACCCGATCACACAGATTAATTTGGATGTTTTTTTTTTTTTTTTTTTTTTTTTTTTTATTATTATTATTTTAATCACGCCAGCCTGGGCCCATAACCATTGTTAGTATATTGAAGTAATAAACTTAACTGACAAAGTAAGAAATACTATATACAATATGACATTTGTATGTATAATCAAATAATATCATTTTATATATATACAATGGATATAGAGTAACATTATTTGATGTTGACAAGTTGATAATATATATGTACCCACACACCACACAACAATATATTTGCAACAATAACTTTACAAATTGTGGTAATACTACTCGTAGATCTTGAGGACACATATACTTCTATAAGACCTTAACTGCATCGAATTAGTGTATGAAGTATAGTAATTAGTACACTTGTTTATAAACACAATTAAGTTCCTTTTGTTTTTCAAATATAAGAGAATTTGAATTTAAAAAAACAAATCCGTTAAAATTAGTTTGTCTATTATTATTCAATTCAATTTATTACAGTTGTGAAGTGCGGGTGTATTAAAAAGCGTTTAAGTTTATAAAAATATTTTGATAATTTAAAAAAAGTGAAATTCAAGTGCAAAAGTGGTAAATTCAGGTAAGTATAATAAAAAAATTAAATAAAAATAATATCTTGAAAAAGATCTTGTGCGGAAAGAAAAAAGTGATTTTGTTTGTTTTTGATTCATTTTATAATTTCTATTCTAATTTTTTTGTATTTAATTCATTTTATTTAATTCGTTTTCCATTAAATTTTACATATTATTTTTCTACAATAAATAAATTATAACAGTATGAATACGGTCGATAATTTATTAGAAAAACCTTTTTCTTCTTACTCGCTAGAAGAAAAATTGGAAATAAAACGTTTGGGACCGCATCAACCGGTAGATTTCAAAATAATTTATCAAGAAAAAAATCGAATACGCAAATTCTCGACTGGTTGGTTTGGTAAGAAATCTTGGCTTACCGCAAGTGAGAAAAAGAACTCACTATTTTGTTTTTATTGTCTTCTTTTCGATGGAGAGCCTACGTGGACATTTTCTGACTTCAAAGATATGAAGCACTTATCCGAAAGGATAAAAAAGCACGAAGTAAGCTCTTGCCATTTGCAAAATGCATTAAATTTTCAAACGTTAGGATCTGTGAATATTCTTTCACAACTCGACTCAGGACATGCTGCTTCAATAAGAGGACATAATGAAATTGTCGATAAAAATCGACATGCATTAAATCGTGTCATTGACATTATTAAATTTTGTGGTGCACACAATTTACCTCTTCGTGGACACGATGAAAAAAGCACCAGTTTAAATCGAGAAGTGTTTTTAGACATGGTTTCATACACCAGGTCTATTGATAATATATTGGACCAATTTTTAGAAAATAATCGGGTAGTCCAAAATACTTCAAAAACAGTGCAAAATGAAATTCTCGATTGCATTTTGCAAATATATCTTTCAGAATTAAAAAATGAAGTTGAAGCAGTAAATTTTATATCTATTCAAGCCGATGAAACGACAGATGTTTCCTGTGTTTCACAAATGGCAATTACTTTGAGATTTGTGAAAGATAAACTACCCGTTGAACGCTTTTTATCATTTTATGATATTTATGACCGTACAGCTAACGGTTTGGTTGATGTGATCACAAACGCGATAAAAGATTTCAAATTAGAAAAAAAATTAATTGCACAAACGTATGATGGAGCTGCTGTTTTGAGTGGTGTCCATGGTGGTGTTCAAAAATTGTTGAAAAATAATTACCCCTTTGCTCATTTTGTTCACTGTTATGCACATCAATTAAATTTAGTTTTGAAGCAAGCTGCTTCTTCCATTAAAGAAGTTCGAATTTTCTTTGCTAACCTTTCAGGATTTTCCACCTTTTTCTCTTGTTCTCCAAAAAGAAAGGATATTTTATTAGAAGTGTGCCAAAAAAAGGCCTTCCTATGACAATTGAAACTCGGTGGAACATCCATTCTCGTGCTGTACAATCTGTTTTTGAAAATAAGGACAATTTAATACATTGTTTCGAATTAATTCAATGTGAATTATGGGATTCAACCACTTTACGTGAAGCTACCGGCCTTTTAAATTTTCTTAAAGACGATGAATTTAATTTTTTCCTTGAATTGTTCTTCAAAGTTTTTTCACATGTTGATATTTTATTCAACATATTGCAATCTCGCAATACAGATGGTGCTTTAGCAATTAAAAGCACAGAATCATTTTGTACAGCTCTTAATACAATAAGAAATTCTCTCAGTGGCACAGATAACTCGTCATCTGTACATCAAAATAAAAGAATTCGCACTTCAATTTCCAGTCTTAATATTATCGGGAAAGAAATTTGTGATATAATCATCACTCAAATAAAAGAAAGATTTAGTAACTTTGACCATATTTGCTCTTTTGATATTATCAATCCAAAAGATTTTTGTACTTATTCTAATGCTTTCCCTGAAAAAAAATTAAAAGTCATTGTAAAGTTTTACCTTTTTATTGAGCATGAAATGCTTAAAAATGAATTATCAGTGTTGTATTCAAACACAATGTTTCAAGAAATGACTTCAGTTTTAGAACTTTTTCCTTTTTTAAAAGATAATTATTTAACATCGTCTTTTATTCAAATCACTAAACTTCTTGAAATTATTTTAACAAGTCCGGTTACAACAACTGAATCAGAAAGAGCATTTAGTACTTTGAAAAACATTAAAACGTATAAATCAAGTACTATAGGTCAAAGTCGTTTAAACTCATTAGCATTTTTATCAATATGTAAAGATAAAATTTCTGAAATTTCCAATTTTAACGCGAAAGTAATTGATTTATTTGCATTACAGAAAAATAGGCGCGCTGAATATTTATACAAATGATTAATTTATTGTTTTATTTTATTTTATTTACCTTGTTAAGTTTTATTTATTTTTATTTATATTATGTTGAATTTTTTTTTTTTTTGTTTTATGAAGTAATTTATTTTTTTATTGTTCAATTTTTTTGTGTTAAGTTGTGTTTGTGTTTAAGTGTTCATATGTTGAAGTGAAAAAAGTGTTATAAATAGGTCTGAAAAGTTTTATAAAATTAATACAGTTAAAATTATTGTTAACATCCGTTCACACACCTAATATTGCTAAGACAGCAATTAGCTATTTTTCCAAATATTTACAGTATATCAATTAATATGTACAATAAATTTAATGTATATGCATAAATTTTATATTACTCAAATTACATTTTTAATATTTCTTTATTTTATGTAAAAATGCATTGATTGCATTTTATATTGTAACCAATTGTTATCAAAGGTTAATTTTTTATAATATTTGTTATATGTAATTATGAGAAAATTTGTATTTTTAACAATTTAAGAATTGTAAAGGTAAATTAATTTTAATAAATAATTTAGTCCAATTTTGGAAATCAACAAGAACGTTTCATTTCAGCAACGAATTTCTTTTGGTTTTGTACTTAAAGAAATAACATTTTTAGATTAAGAATTTCTTTTGGTTTTGTACTTAAAGAAATAATATAACTTAATCTATAAATCAATTGTCCATTCATTCAATCATATAAGAACACGCATTACATTTACCGTACATTAATACAAGAATTAATTGTACAGTATTTCATCAAAGTCTAAGTACAAGAACTTAGACACATTTAAGTTGAAATCTATAATTGAGATTCAACATTTGGTGACCCCGACGTGATTCACAATTAGTGGATCTTACATTCAATTACCCAGCAAACACAAATTCAACTATCCAGCAAACCATTTAACAAACATTCAAGTCAATTGCCAAGAACAATCAACATGTCATCAGACCTATTTACTCAACAGAATGAAAATGGAAAACTCATTCAGAGTATCATCAGTAAATTCAAGGAACATATTGCAGCCAAATCAGTTACTATCGAGTCACTGAAAGATTCGTTGTTACGTTTGGAAACGGCATGGGATTTATTTGAAACCACAGACACGAAAATTCGTAGTCTTGATAAACCTCCGTTGGATCATCAATATTTTACAAATGAATATTACGAAAGGATACAATCACTATACAATACCTATCAACAGCAAATCAATGACCAAATTACGGCACTTACACAAGGTGCTAGTCATAAAAGAATTTCATCAGAATCAGCAACGGCAATTGACACAAATATTCAGCAAAGCAATCAAATCATACGTAATTCTACAATGAATAACTCAATGCCTCACATGATCAATGATCCAGATTTAACACGACTCCATCGTAGACAAGACAGCATAGCATCATCTCTTCGTAAATTGTTACAAGCACTGAAAGATGATCATGCTGAACATCCAGTCCAATTTTATCAACTCAAAATTAAAGCTTTGAGTGATTATTGGACTCAAATGGAAAATATTAAGCATGCAATGTGGGAATATGCAGAAAATCCCATACTTGTTCAAGATTATGACAAACTAGAAGATGAAGTCAATCAATTTATCATCAAATTTTCTCAACATATTGATCAACAAAATAACAACAACATAAAAACCAGCTTCACATCGCCAGCGAATCATATAAATCATGCAAATCAACCATCTGTTGAGTTACCTAGAGTAACTCTTCCAAAATTCGACGGTGATTACATGAAATGGCAATCATTCTATGATTTATTTTATCAAATGATACATTTGTCTCCTGTTATGAGCAACTGTCAGAAAATGTGGTACTTAAAGACAAGCTTAACAGGTGATGCTGAACGATTGTTGAGAAATTTTATGTTATCAGACAATAATTATTTAACAGCCTGGGAATTTTTGAAAAACAGATATACAAATCTGCGTTTACAAGCAAATTCATTGATAAATAAATTGATATCACAGCCTGCACACACGACAGAAAGCGTGTCAGCTGCAGCTATAAAGAATTTAAGAGATACAACTGAACAATGTCTGATGGGACTAGAAAACTTGGGAGTAAATACAGAAAATTGGGATCAATTGTTACTGTATCTCCTTACGAAAAAATTAGACCGCATTTCGTTGAATTTGTACGAACAATCTCTCAAGGCACCTAAAAATTTACAATCATTACAAGAATTTTTACAATTTTTAGAAACAAGATTTCAATCATTAGAAATCTTAAATAAACCTAGATTCAACGAAATGCAGCGTCGCAACAACAGTCCTGCCAAAATATTAGCATCTGTAATGAACACAGAGCATTATAAATGCATTGCATGCAAGGAACAACATCCATTATTTGGATGTAAATCATTCTTACAACTTGCACCAGAAAACAGAGCCAGATTGATTCAAAAGAACCATCTTTGTATGAACTGTCTGAAGTCCGGTCATCAAGCATCAAAATGTACATCAAGAACATGTAAAATTTGCAACAAGAAGCACAATACGTTACTTCATTATGAGCAAAACAAAGCAGCAATCAAGCAGAATTCAACCTCAAATTTCAATAATAATCAAACAGCACCAATTATTAAGCAATCAGATCCAATTGCTGTTAATACAGTCTCAACACAATCACGAAAACAATACATTTTGTTAGGCACAGCTAACATCAAATTAAGCGGTCCAAATGGTACAGCAGAATGTCGTGCTGTATTAGATTCAGGCTCTCAAGTAAACCTAATAACATCTAGAATCGTGAAACAATTAGGTTTACATTCAAATTCTGATACATTGTTCATTGAAGGCGTCGGCAACAAAACACACAAAATCCAACACAAAATAAATGTTCATATGCAATCAACATGCACCAAATATGCTACACACATTGAGGCACTTGTTATACCACAAATAACAACCATGCAGCCAGCAATAACCATTGATACATCGAAATGGAAATTACCACAAAACATTAAATTAGCAGACCAATCATTCAACATACCAAAACGAGTAGACTTATTGCTAGGAGCTGAGTTGTATTATGAATTATTAGCAGCAGAGCAACATAAAATTGGTGACGATCTTCCAGTAATTCAAAACACTCAGTTAGGGTGGATTGTTGCTGGAAGTGTGAAAAATGTAACTTCAACGGTTACAACATGCAACATATTTACCGAAAAAGAAGCGCTTGACAATGCCATTGAAAGATTTTGGAAAATCGAAACAATTAAGGATCAACCAGCAACAATGTCTGAAGCCGAAATTCAATGTGAAAAATTCTTTTTGACAACGACACACCGAAATTCCGAAGGACGATTTGTGGTAAGATTGCCATTCAAGGATAGCCAAACAAAATTAGGTGATTCAACAGGGTTGGCGTACAGACGGTTTATGGCATTAGAAAAAAGGTTAATCAATGATAAGGTTTTGCGAGAACAATATGAACAATTTATGAACGAGTATCTGCAGCTAGGTCACATGGAGCCTGTAAATCTGAAGACAATAATTGGACCAAAATACTTTCTTCCTCATCACTGTGTACTTAAGCCAGAGAGTTCCTCAACAAAATTACGAGTTGTTTTTGATGCATCAGCAAAAACAACTACAAACATTTCACTGAATGACATTCTTCACATCGGGCCACTTCTGCAAGACGATCTATTTTCAATTTTACTCAGATTTCGTATGAAGAAATTTGTATTCACGGCGGACATTCAAAAAATGTATCGCCAAATATTTGTACACGAGGATGATAGAAAATTCCAGCTTATTTTTTGGAGAAATCATACGGAAGAACAAGTTAAATGCTTCCAACTAAAAACAGTTACATATGGCACTAGACCTGCACCGTATTTGGCCATTAAATGTCTGCAACAACTGGCTCAAGATGGTAGTGCAAAATATCCATTAGGATCAAAGATCTTATCAAAAGATTTTTACGTTGATGATGTTATCACAGGGGCTGACAGTCTTTCAGAATTACTCGAAATTCAACAACAACTGACGAAGCTTTTAAAAGAAGGAGGGTTTGAATTAAGAAAGTGGTGTGGGAATCATCCCAACCTATTGAAACACATTCCACCTGAACATCAAGAGGTTCAAATTAATTTCAATGATCACGAAGATCAACAAATAAAAACTCTGGGACTGACATGGCATCCAAAGGGTGATAATTTTTCTGTGAAGATTAATCACAATGGCAGAACACACATTACAAAACGTACAGTTGCATCAGATATAGCCAGATTATTTGATCCACTAGGTATGTTAAGTCCAATTATCATCAGAGCAAAGATCTTTTTACAAGAACTGTGGCAGCTGAAGCTTGAATGGGACGACGAATTACCATCAGACCTACAACAACTATGGCGCAAATTTCAACAAAACCTTTCAGCATTAGAAAAGGTACAAATCCCAAGATTTGTATTGTGCAACAGCACCGATAAAAGACGCAGATACACACATTTGCAGATGCGTCTGAAAAAGCATATGGAGCAGTAGTTTACATCCGGTCAATAGACAAAAATGGGCAAATCAGTGTTAAATTACTGTGCTCCAAAACAAGAGTAGCTCCGCTCAAAAAAATTACGTTACCAAGATTAGAACTCTGCGCATGTGAACTAGCCACTGAATTAACAGAACGAGTAACAAAAGACATAAACATGCAACAAACCTTAACGTATTTTTGGACTGACTCAGAAATCGTTCTCTCATGGATCAATTCATCGCCATCACAGTATCATGTATTTGTTGCTAATCGAATTAGTAATATTCAAAAATTATCAGTTCCAGAACAATGGCGTCATGTACCATCAAAGCAAAATCCTGCTGATATTCTGTCAAGAGGAATTGAACCGTCTCAATTACATCAAGGCAGTTTTTGGATATACGGACCACTTTTTCTTTATGGAAATGAAACTACGTGGCCGGCTAAGTTTCAAAACAAGACACAATGTACAGTGGAGGCAAAACGCAAGACCACAGCTTTAATTACGACTCCAAGGGAAAACTTAATTGAACAAATCCATCATGGAAGGTCATTCCGAAGGTTGCAACGAATAATTAGCTACATGAGGCGATTTTTAACAAATACTAGAGACAAAATTCGTCAACCAAATCACAAGGCCGTTACTCCTAGTGAAATGCAAGAGGCATTATACATCATTGTAAAAATTATTCAACAAGACTCATTTATTGTCGAGCTCAAACAGCTACGCACACATGGATATGTCGAAAAGCATAGCTCAATCAGTTCCTTAGCACCATATTTAGACAACAGAGGCATAATTCGAGTAGGAGGAAGATTGGAAGCGTCATCATTACCTCTGGATGCTAGACATCAGATGCTCCTTCCATATCCAAATGAATACACAAAAATGCTCATGACAGATCTTCATAACGAAAATGGCCACATTGGTCCACAAGGTCTCTTGTCTATAACACGACAACATTTTTGGCCAATGAAAGGTAAAACAGTGGCAAGATCAATCACCCAAAATTGCATTATTTGCTTCAAATCCAAACCTAAGTCAGTGAATCAAGTTATGGGCAATCTACCATCAGATAGAATAGAACCAGCGCGTCCATTTTTAAATTCAGGGGTGGATTTTTGTGGTCCTATATGGGTACATTTCCATACAAGAGGTCGTAAACCACAAAAGAGTTATATAGCTGTATTTTGTTGCTTCGCAACAAAGGCAGTCCATTTAGAACTGGTAACGGATCTTACAACAGACGCTTTTATTGGAGCGTTGAAAAGATTTATCGGACGAAGAGGTAGATGCAGACATCTTTACTGTGATAATGCCACGAATTTCGTAGGCGCAAGAAATCAACTAGCAGAATTATCATATTCCGTTTATACAGAAAAGGCACAAGAGGCAATTATTAACACATGCACGTCAAAGGGAATCGAGTTTCGATTCATTCCTCCCAGATCACCTCACTTTGGTGGATTATGGGAGGCAGCAGTAAAATCAGCTAAGCATCTGCTCGTAAAAATAGTTCAATCAGCAAACCTTTCCTACGAAGAAATGGAAACCGTTGTTATTGAAGTCGAAGCTATTTTAAATTCAAGACCAATCACTCCCCTTTCTTCAGATCCAAATAATTTGTCAGCTTTAACTCCGGGTCATTTTCTGATTGGCGAGCCGTTAATTTCAACTGTAGATCCTGAAGCACAACCAAATAAATCAACTCTCGTAACAAGATGGAAGCTTGTTACACGCATAAAACAAGACTTTTGGAACAGGTGGTCCATTGAATATTTGAATACACAGCAACACCGATATAAGTGGAAAGAAAGAATGCAAAATGTGCAACCTGGCATGATGGTATTAGTAAAAGAAGATAATTTACCAAGCATGAAGTGGTTACTAGGAAGAATCACAAACGTACACAAAAGAAACGACGGAATGGTTCGTGTTGCAGAAATCAAATCAGCAAAGGGAATCCTTAAAAGACCAGTAAATAGACTCGCACCACTGCCAAACGAAAACAACGAAAGCCCTCAAAATGATAATGTGATAGATCAAAATGATTACGATCAATCATCAACCTCTCACCATCAACCTGAAGTCGATCGCTCGAATGAAACGCCAGTCAAGAAAAGGCCAAGATTATCTTTACTCACGACACTTCTTGTAGTATGCTTCACTTTACCCATCGTTAACTCTTTACAAAATAATTCACTTCAAGTATCCAGCTTCAATTCCAACGCCGGAATATATTTTGAAAATATAGGAAGCATGAGCCTACAAGAAACAGAATGGAAAATTATTTCTTTCTATAATCTTAAGCCATTTTGGATGGAATTATCGGCATTAATTAATGGAACTTTAGCGTTACAACATTTATGCAATCAGTTGAATAAAACCAAAGCATCATGTAATCAAACAATTAATCATTTTAATCATTTTATTGAGGAAATTCATATAGATAATGCTTTACTAAATACCATCAATCACAAAATAATAAAAAGAGGAGCTGTTGATATAGTCGGTCGAGCAGCAAATTGGGCTTTTGGGATACTTGATGCTGACTACGCGAAAAATATGGAAGAAACGATTAATGCAATGAGAAATAACGATGACTATCTTCTTAATTTAATTCGAAATCAGACAAGCATTGTTGACGCGACGATCAACATCGTTAAGAAAGATCAACAGGAAGTAAAGCAAAAATTTGATAACCTGGACCAACATTTTGCACAAGTTTTTAACCAACTACGTTCTATTGAGGATGAATTTCAACAAAATCATCGATTCGAACTGTTCAATTCCATTTCTACACAAATGATGCTGATGTTAATCAACATTCAACGAATCCAGTCAGTAATTGTACAAGTGATAACTGATGGTCAACATGGACAAATTAGTCCTCTTTTATTAGCACCACAACAATTACAAGCTGAAATATTAAAAATAAAAACACACTTGCGACATCATTTGCGTCTGCCAGCTGAACAAGAAGACATTCCATAATTCTACAAATTAATGTCAGTGAAAGCAAGAATAACCTCAGATTACGTAATTTTTGAGCTCAAATTGCCGATTCTTGATGCTGAAAATTTTATGCTATTCCACTTAGTACCCATACCAACAGTCAACAATGAGACACTCATTGAAATTACACCAACTACGAAATATTTGGCTATTGATACTCAAAGAGAACGTTATTATTCTCTAACAGAAGCTCAATACGCAATGTGCATCAACAGTAATGACCAAAACATTATCTGCAAACAACGACATCCAGTGTACAGTAAGGGCTCACCTATACACGCATGTGAAGTGTCATTATTCTTCGATTCAAGGATGCTTAAATCATGCCAGTTCATGACATCAGTCGTTAGTCCCAGGTGGATACAACTTACAACAGCAAATGAATGGATTTTTGCCATGTCCAAACCAACTTCAGCGAATCTCATTTGTGACGATGAAGTACAACATTTAATCATGTCAGGATCAGGTTTATTACATCTTCCACCCAATTGTCAACTTAGGCAAGGACTCATTGCGTTAGATGGTCATCAAGTTTATACAAGCAAAATTCGTAAATCTTACCCCCAATTAGGAGATATTAGTGAAATTATACTTGAACAACGAAGGGAACTAAACTTCACATTAACCCAAGAAGTGACATACAAACCACATGTTGAAGAATTAGATAACTTGAAGGAAGAGCTTAAAACACATACCAAAACGCACTTTTCAAGAACTATTGAACCTTACCTAATACACAATTTTTCTGTTAGCTACATTGCTATAGGATTAGTAATCTTGGTTGCAGCATATGTATATTATAAAACGAAGTGTAAGCCTACCATCATGTTCATTCCTAGGGCGAGACCAACAACACAACAAGAATTTACTGTCAACATATAATCTTGAACCAGAGGTTCAAGGCGGGGAGAGTGTTAACATCCGTTCACACACCTAATATTGCTAAGACAGCAATTAGCTATTTTTCCAAATATTTACAGTATATCAATTAATATGTACAATAAATTTAATGTATATGCATAAATTTTATATTACTCAAATTACATTTTTAATATTTCTTTATTTTATGTAAAAATGCATTGATTGCATTTTATATTGTAACCAATTGTTATCAAAGGTTAATTTTTTATAATATTTGTTATATGTAATTATGAGAAAATTTGTATTTTTAACAATTTAAGAATTGTAAAGGTAAATTAATTTTAATAAATAATTTAGTCCAATTTTGGAAATCAACAAGAACGTTTCATTTCAGCAACGAATTTCTTTTGGTTTTGTACTTAAAGAAATAACATTTTTAGATTAAGAATTTCTTTTGGTTTTGTACTTAAAGAAATAATACAACTTAATCTATAAATCAATTGTCCATTCATTCAATCATATAAGAACACGCATTACATTTACCGTACATTAATACAAGAATTAATTGTACAGTATTTCATCAAAGTCTAAGTACAAGAACTTAGACACATTTAAGTTGAAATCTATAATTGAGATTCAACAATTATAATACACGAATTTATACGGATTTGTTTCTTTGTTTTTATTTTCTGAATGTACGTAATTTTAATAAAACTTTTTAGAGAAACCGATCACTAAAAATCGGTTAACGCTCTGTATGTGGTACCTCTTGGGTGGAGTGGAAACCCACATCGTGTTTGGCCCCACCAACAAAATCAGCCTAGAGCCGCCACTGCTACAGGCTTATCTTTATCAAACTCATACTTAGTATTTAATTTATTGAATTTAATATATATTTCAAATTTTCATAATATTCACTTACATTATAATTATTTCTGGTGTTAGTCGCCTGGTAATATGGGTGATGATAACTTTCTCGAATTCCAAAATTTTTGATGAGTTCGTCCTTAACTTTTTCCTATTGTGGATTAGGTCCTAGTGTCCTGATGGCTTGAAGAGCTGAACCTTGTATTTTGTTGAAGACATTCCTTTGATACACATATTCTTTTAAAGATGGGTTGCTGTCAAACATTGGAAGAAACATCTCTACTTCTCTGATGAATGATGATAGGTCATATTCATTAGTTCCACGGTACTCTTTAATGCGGGACGTTTCTTTCATTCTGTTATCGTAATCGTTATTGTAGCTGTTGATGGATTTTGAGATGCTTCAGCACCTGATGTTGCAGATTGAGTTGACATTTCTTCTTTTAACTTTTCACGTTTAAAGAAAAGATTCACTTAAATTTTCTTCTTTTTTTTTTTACAATAATATTTATATATGATGTATGTATATATAATTTTTATTTGATGTACAATTTCTTCGTGAATTTGTGACGAAAAATTTCGTTTCTTCGATAAGGCAATCTTTATTCTTATCTGCGTTCACTATTTTTCAATAGTCAATTTATCACTTTAATTGTATTGTAGTGTCGCCAATATTTATTAAATAAATAGTATCACTTATGAACAATTTTTTCTTTATTTGTATTTATTTTAAAAAGAAGGTTCTCCTTTTTATTTATATACAATTTATTTTTAAAGTTTTTATTCACTCTCACATGCAAAACAAATAACACAACTTATGTTTTGTTATTTTTGTTTTACTATTTATTTTATTAATTAATTGATACTGTTCACATAATATTCTTAAAAAAACAAAACTTTTTTTTTACAATGAATATTTGTTTTAATAAAAAACACCAATCTTAAGATTCGGTACGGTGACGACAATTTAATTATTTTATCTAATTATTCGTTTAATTAGATACATATATGTATGTATGTATATTTTTTTCAGAATAACAATCTTTAGACAAAGAAGATGTATTACACTTTAGATTTGGTATTTCACCGACTGCGCCAAATAAGTAGGTTCTTCATATACAAGTTAAAAAAAAACGATTTTTACTTTCCTTTTAACGCGTCTTTATTTATGAAGAAATTAACTTAGACTAAAATAAAAATACAAATTTTGGCTTAAAGACTAATTACAATACAACTCTGTGTTATATGGGCGCCATATATGTTATGTAAGGACGCGGATGTTACGCCCATAGCATATACGACACCGTTGGGCGCCATATATGTTATGTAAGGACGCGGATGTTATGTATCATGTGTGGTTTTTTAGAGGAAATATAACGTTCTGAAATTTAAAAATTTAACAGTGAAATTTAATTACATGAAGGTAACATGTGTTCGCGAAACTAAATGAAAATGAAATTACACTTGACTTGCTGATCATAATCGGTTATACCTCAGCATGCTTGTACCGGCCGGCTTTGCTCAGTCGAGGGGGGGGATCTTTAACCAATAATGATCGAAACGTACACACACACATGATCGAACATCCTTGCATAACACATAAAAATCATGCCGAGGATTTATTCGGGAAGACATTTTTTTGCCAAACTTGATTGTATAATTGTAATAGATATTTTTTCTGATTGAGAGACAAATGTTTTAACATGTCATAGTGTATTTGGTCTGGTCCTGGTGAGGAGCCTTTTACATCTTTTAAGGTTTGTTCCAGCTCTTTAATGGTGAATGATTTGTTGTAACGTTCTATATCCTTATATGTTTCGATGTGACAGGTTGACGGGTTAGGTTTGGTTTTGTCTCTAGGAGTGAAGGAGTATTTGGAGTGGATGTTGACGTTAAAGGATTCTTCGAAATAGTCGGCCATGTTGTTGGATATGTCTTGTTTGTCGGTTATAATGTTTTGGTTGTTTGATTGTAGGGCGGTGATTTTTGTAAATTGATTTTTGCCGTTTAGAGTTCTAATTTTATGGAAAATTTCGCTAGTCGGTGTATTGTATGTAATTGATGAAGTATATTGTTGCCAGGCTAGTTTTTTATGCATACGTATTAATTTTCTTGTTTTGGCTCTGATTTTTATGAAATTTATAAAATTTTCTTGGTTGGAATTCTGTTTAAATATTTTCAGCATTTTTTTTCATCTTTGATTATCTGACCGATTTCTTTGTTCCACCATGGGACGTATTTTTTTTGTTGCTTTGCTTGTTTTAACGGCATTGATAGTTTAGCAGATTTAAGAATCTCTTCTCGTATGTAGGCTTCAAAGGAATTTATATTATCGAAGCTGGTTGGATGTTTTTCAAATTTGATATTTTCTTGGTATGTTTCCCATTTAGCTTTTTTGGTATTGAAAGTAGTCCTGCGATCATTTGTGTCGTTTCCAAAAATTAATTGGGTTATTATGGGAAAATGATCGCTACCGTGAAGATCATTTTCAATAAACCAGTTAAGAAAGGGATGAATTTGGGAGGAACAAATAGTAAGGTCAATGGATGAAAAATTTTTATATGAGAAGTTGAGATGCGTTGGATTTTTGTCGTTTAGTATATTCAGTGCATTATTTATTATGAGTTTTTCTATTTCAATTCCCTTTTGGTCTCTTTTTTTGGATCCCCAGATTGGATTATGAGCATTGAAGTCACCTACGATTAGTAATGGACTTGGGATTTGATCTATAAGGTCTTGTAGTTGTTTTTCTGTAATAGTATTGTCGGAGTATATGTTAAGTATAGTGAAGGTTATTGTAGAGTATACTTTTATTGCAATTGCCTGGATATTTGTGTTTAAAGGTATTTCCTGACTGTAGAATTGTTCATTCACTAGAAATGCAACACCTCCACAAGCCACAGAATTAGAGATTTTATTTTTATAGTAGCATTTAAAATTTTTTACCTTAGGTTCATGCGATGTTTTTAGTTTAGTTTCCTGCAAGCAGAAGATTGAATTGGGATATTTCTGATGTAATAATTTGAGTTGGTCGAAGTTATGACTAAAGCCTCTAATATTCCATTGTATGATATTGATGTGCTTAGTGTAGTTAGTTTTGTTAATTGATGACATAATAATGAAATAATTATTTTTTTTTTAAACTAGTTTTACTTCTTTGTTGTTTGGACTCAGGCCCGTATGTTGTTTTCTTGGTCTTCCTCGTTTTTTGTTTGTTTGCAATGTGTATTGTTCCATTGATGTTGTATTGTCTTCGTCAGTTGTGACATCTGTTTCTTTATCGGTATTGTTGAGATTGAGAGATGTGGGTTTTTTTACTACTGCTATGATTTGTTTGTTCTGCATTATCATTTTTATCTATTTTATTGTTTATGTTTTTTATTGTTGAATTAGGTGAAGTTGAGGGTATAGAGAAGGTATTTGATTGTTTTGTGTTATTTATTTCTGAAATTGATGTGTCTGTGTTTTTGGTCTCGTTACAATTATTTGTTGCTTGTATTGTTTTGTTAGTATTTCCGTTAGTATTATCATGTTTAACTACTGTTGCGTAAGACGTGTAGGTGTTGGAAATTATGTGCCTTCTGACGTATAATGTTTTTGCTGTCTTCATGTCTACTTGTTCTTTTATTTTAATTTCTATGATCTCTTTCTGTTTTATTAGAACTGGACATTTTTTGAACAAAGCGTTGTGTGAATCAGATAGGCAGTTTGTGCATTTGATTGGATTTTCACATTTTTGATTTACATGTTTTTGTAAGTTAAAGTGATAATCTCTGTCACAGTTTAAACATTTTTTGCTTTTTTTACATGCTTGGGCAGTATGGCCAAAATGAAAACAATTCCAGCACCTTAGTGGGAGTGGGATGTAATGCCTGACCTCTACTTTTTCGTATCCGATATTTATTTTGTCGGGAATTGTTGTTGTCGTAAAAGTTAATATAAATAATCCCGTTTGTTTTTCTTCATTATTGTTTTTTTTTTTTGGTTATTCTTTTAATTGCCACTACATTCTGTTCTTTTAGTTCATTTAATATTTCTTCGTCTTTTAGATAAATGAGATCGGTGTTGTATATTACCCCTTTACTATGGTTTAGTTTTTCGTGTTCAGTAACTTGGATATTTATTTCTGGATTAAGTTTTTTCATTTTGATTAAATTGTATGCTTGGATTATATTGCGTGTTTTAATGAGGATTGACCCGTCTTTTAGTTTTTTGCATAAATGTAGTGATCCGTTAATGGTGTTATCTATGCATTTTTTGATTAAAAAAGGTGACACTGATGTTAATGTTTGCTCGTTGTCAGTTCTTTTCATGATCAAAAACTTGGGTCCGGGTGTGTCGTTTTTGAGGATGTTGTGTGTATCAGTTTTTGAGGTTGAGCTTTCGTGTATGTCTGGTAGCTTTGGAGGAAGATTCAGTGTCTCGTCACATTCCATTTTATACGATGTTAAATATTAATTTTTTTTTTTTAATAATAGATAATTGAAATTATTTAAGTTTTAATTGTTGATAGTGTAATTTTAAAGTTTTAAAGTTTTGTTTTTACTAATAAGAACTATTTTGTTTTATTTTTCACTTCACTTAGATTATTCTTTCAAAGAGCACGTCTAATACATTAGTCAAACTACTCGTGACTGATTACTATTATTTATTTTCACCAAAAAAAAAAGTATATTTAAAGAGTTCAACTAACAATTAGACTAAATTACCTGAGCTCAGGTGCTGGTCGGTGGCATGCGTTTTCCACAGTATCTGATGATGATGACGATAGTGTTTCAGAGGGTTCTTTTTTTATTATTTTTTATTTTTTGTTTTAAAATTACATTTTATATATAAATTTTAATTTTATTTCGTTTTACTTTATTATTTATTTATTTATTCTTTTACAGTTTTATTTTCGATTTCTTTATGTTAATAAATTTTTTAAGTACTCTAATTTACTTATTGTAATTCAAATTTTATTTATTTTATTTATTTTTTTGTTGTAAATTTAATATTTTATTAATTTTATACTTAACATTCCAAATCAATTTTGATATTGCTATTTCACTGTTAACTTCTTTAATACTTCCATTTGTCAGTTCTCACTATAATTTCATTGAATCATTCTTTTAACTCCAAAATGCAATAGAAGTAAAGAAAATAATTCTAAATTATCAATAATAATTACAAAATTGTTATCATTTAATAGAATTTTTTTCAATTTTTATTTTTCTTTTCTTCAAACAAAAATCTATTTTGTTGCATTATTAAAATCAAATGTAATAACATAATTGGTTCAATTGTATGTACATTTTTTTTTTTTTTTTTTTTTTTGTTTTTATTAAGTTCATATTATAACATAATTGGAATCCAGCATTTAAATAATTTTGAAATGTTTGATGCAGACAGATAATAATGATACAAACATCTTGTATTCGTAATCTTGATTCAAGTATACAATTAATAAAATCAACTTCCATCTAATCCAGATTCTTTACTGTTCGTAAAAAAAGAAAAGCTAAACCCTGTTCATTCAAACCACAAGTCAATAAGATTGATGCTGCCATGATTCAATGCACAACCTATCAAATCAAATTTAAAGTTTATTTCACTTCTTTCGACCCATCTCATTTTATTATTTTTTTTTTTTTTAAAGTTTTCCAATACACCAAACTTCATCAACTTTTCCCTTGACCAATATATACACATATTTGTATTTTAGACCTTCCCCTTTCAAAAAAAATTATTGTTTTATTCAACCCGATTTTACATCTTTACACTTTAAAAAAAAAAAAAAAAATTTTTGTATTTACGCCGTAAAAAGAAATATCACTTTTTCTTTCCATTTTGCCCTTCTGAAAAAACAAACACGTCTTTTCTTCGCCATGATCTCAACCCAAGAGCGAATGAATATCATTTTCAAGCATGCGTTTAACCATCTCCCCTTTTTTTTTCTTTTTCTTCTCTTCCTTTTTTTCTTATTCCTCATTTCGAAAAAAGTTCCAGAATGTGCTGGATAGTCTCTTCTCTTGCTTTTTCACATACAAAATGTATGTGAGAAAATCACCTGACCTTTTGAAACAATGAAATTAGCGGCAACCGATCACGCCATATTTCATTATTTCAAACAACAAGTGCATTATCTATATATAAATGTGTAATGTGAGTGAAACAGAAATATACATCATTTCCATTTCAACCTTGGTATTATTCGAAAATGGCAGATCACGGTAATGCCAGATCTGTCCTTTTTGAATAGCACCAATGGCTTACATTACACCACAAGGCCTTCCTCGAGTCCTACCGAGAAGAAGGGCTTGAAAGAGGAAGCCGAAAATAATTTTCGTCCGTAAAGGACTGCCCTAGAAGCGATAAGTCCCACAGTGGAAAGATGCTCGAAAGTGAAAAGGTGAGCAGGGTTGTCAAAACAACACGTGGGGCTCGTCCACACCCTGAGATCGAGTCTCATACCTGAACAAGTAGGCTAGCCGGGCTGGACTAAAAGAATAATGATGAAGGCCGGGCTCTAACGATATATGTGAACAGAGAGAAGAGAGAATGGAGAAACGAGGAACGACAATATACGTCATAGCATATGCAACATGTCCAATCAACAGATGGATTATGAAAATTGATCAACATAATGTGAAATGATACGCCTAGATAGAGGTAATACAGTATGAAGCATGTACATCCCAATTGGATAAATCTAGTGAAAGTATCCATAATGGATTAAATCAGCGCTAATATGACTTGAAGAGACAGTAAGTGTGGAGTGTGCCAACAGATCGTTGTAGTACTTCAATTTTTCAGCGTAACGCTTTGTCAGATCCATCTCGGAATCACATCTGATGGTCGACATCAATGGACTACGTTGAAGAATTTGTATTGGCCTACTATGTACATTATTATTATTAATTCGATCAACTAAGCTTACATCAGTTTCACATAAGTTTTCCTTGCTGGTTTGATTCAGATATGTCACATTATTTAAGGTTGTCTAAGAAGTTTTACGAGAATTGGAGGGTATAGAGGAGATAGAACTTGAAAGGTCATGGCACACATCTACGGATTCTGAAAACGGACTTTCGCGTTCGATCGTGTCTTTGAGTTGACGGCCTCCGGATGACGATGCGACAAACGGGGTATACCGGAGTCTACCTCGTTCGTCACCTCGTTTCCCGAATTACACGACTTGCACAAAGGGGTTACGATCCCTTTACGACCACATTTGAAACAAAAGAATCCTCGTCGCTGACGTGTACATTGCCTGAATGAATGTCCTTTATCATCACAATTTCAACAAATGAGTTCGTCAATGGCATCAAACTGGTAATCATCAAAGGCTGAAGCTTATCCAAAATCATCTCCATTATCGCTTGCATATTCTTCATTAAACAGATCATTTCTTTCCTTATTGTTTGGAATTTTAGATTTAATTTTAGTAGTACTATAATATATGTTTATATTTATTTCATTCTTTAGTGAGATTATTTAAACACTTGGTCAAAGATGCGAAGTTTTTAATAAATCGTCTGAAGTAGTTGCAAGTGGCTACGAATCGCTTGACTTCATCACCGGATTTTGGCTCTGGCCAATTTTTAATTACCTCACACTTCTTTGGATCAGGTAAAATACCTTTATCGGTACATTTGTGACCTAAGTAAGTGACCTCTTTTTGGAAGAAATTGCATTTAAGAGGATTTAGCTTTAGATTATATTTTCTACAGACATCAAATACTAATTTTAAATTTTCTAAATGATTTTCTTCTGAACGTCCTATCACAACACAATCGTCTAAATACACGAATGCTGTTTGTGGGGGTAGACCAGAAAACGCCAAAGACATCATTCTTTGGAAAGAATTTGGGGATGTTGCTAAACCCATTGGAAGACGCGTAAATCTAAATGATCCTTTGTCAGTACTGAAACTTGTTAAGTCTCTAGAGTCTTGATGTAATTTAACCTGATAAAATCCCGAAAAAAGATCAAGCGTACTAAAAAATTTTGTACGACCCAATTCATCTAAAATGTCATCCATACGCGGCAAAGGATGCTTATCTTTAATGATCTTTTCGTTCAATTTACGAAAGTCTACTACCAATCGCCACTTTTTCTGACCGTTTATCTCTTTCTTCGGTACCAACAGAATCGGAGAATTATACGGTGATTGACTTGACTCAATTATTCCATCTTCTTTAATTTTTTCACGCTTATTATTGCTAGCATTGTTATTCACGTAATTTTTATTATTTGAATTTCGGTTGAAATTTCTATTATTTTGCTTAATCCTGGCATTAAAATTCCTATCATACCGTTGATGATTATTAAAATTTGTTTTAAATCGCCTATTTCTATATGAAAGGTTTCGATTTCCTCCAGAATTGTATCGATTTCTCATAAATAATACGGTATTTTCTGATTTTTCGTCGGCGATTTCTGTGACAAATTTAGCAAGAACTTCTTTTGGACTGTTGTAACTAGAAGATGCGATAACCGAACGCGTTAAATCTGACCTAGCATTTGCCCTACACAACTTTACTAATTCTTTCTGCGTTTGCTTCCTGGCAGTATCGGTGCTTCCCGTTTCTAATATTAAAGCATGTTGAAACTGATCCGCCAATTCCTCCGCTTTCGTCGTGAAGTCACATAATTTCATTCGATCAACTTTTAAAGCATTCAATCTTGCTTTTATTACTTCTGAATCAACCGGTTTAATATTGTTTTTTAAAGCATTTTTAAGCTGCGCGATAGTTGTCAAATCTGTAGGTAAAACATTTCTCGCTTTCTGTTCAAGTCGTGTTTTAACAAAGGCTAAAACATTATTTCCCTCAGCTAAAGATTCAAGAAGCTCCACTGAATCTATAAATTTCTGTAATCCTTCCGGATTACCATCATAACTAGGTACTAATCCTACTGCAAGTTTGACAAATTCAGCTGCTGATAAAGGCATTGTATCTTGATATTCTTCCAATATCTGTAAATCTTAGCCCTCATCCAACACCTAATGGAACACACGCTAAGAGAAGAACAAGCTGGTTTTCGTCCCCACCGCAGTTGCATCGATCAGATAAGCACACTAAGAATAATAATAGAGCAATCAATTGAGTCGAAATCGTCCCTCTATATGGTGTTCGTTGACTTTGAAAAAGCATTTGATACAGTTCAAAGGAAAGCAATATGGACAGCATTAAGAAGCAAGAAAGTACCAAACAAGCTAATAAGACTGGTCCAAGAACTATACAAGAACTCAACAGCAGCAGTTTTACACAACAACAAACTTAGCGAGACCTTCCCATTAAGAACCGGAGTTAAACAAGGATGTCCACTATCGCCTCTCCTATTTATCACAGTGTTAGATGACATAATGAAAGATCTATATACAACGAAATAGGAAAAAGTGGTATACAATGGTCACTAACATCCTGTCTCAAAGACATCGACTACGCTGATGATATATGCTTACTATCACACTCAGCCAGTAGCATGCAGAAAAAGTTAGAAGGCTTAGCTAGGCATGCGGCTAAACGTAGTCTAAAAATTAACATCGAAAAAACAAAATACATGCGAATAAATACCAACAGCCAAGCACATATAGAATTAAATAGCATAAAAATAGCAAACGTCTCTAGCTTCTAGGCAGCATCGTATCAACATCAGGTGGTACAGAAGATGCTATCAGCACCAGAATCAACAAAGCCAGAAGTGTTGTTGGGAGACTATATAAAATCTGGAGAAATAAGACAATAACAAGAAAGTTTAAACTAACAGTCTTTAATGCGTAACAGAGGTAAAGGCAAAAGAATATCTAGATACTAACGTACCAGAAGAGAAAATTAAATTAGACTAAAAAAACCAAAAGAGATGCTGATATTTTCTAAGAAAAAAACAATACATAAAAGCATTAAAAAACAAAAAAAAAATGCACTATGAATGCCAAAATGTAATATATCCCATATGAAAAAAAGAGAAGAAAGCAATCACTCAAAAATGTAGAACCACATGTTTGTTGTATTTGTATTAACCACGTTTTCCTGGAACTCCCTGGTGTTTTAAAATCATATAAAATTTACCTATCCGTATACGAAATTTGTAGTTCCTGGAACTCTCTCAAGTTTTCAGACACGTGAAAATTTGATTTTCGAACAAGATTTTTAAATGAATATTACAATATGTTTTTTTAATTATTTTCACATGACATTAGATACAAACTATAACACAATATCTAAATATTCAAAATTATTGATTAAAATTCATATCGCACACGATAAAAATATATTTATCTTCAAAAATTGTAAACACAAAAACTTCCATAGAATTTAAAATTTTATTCAATAATATTTTAAATAAAACTTTTTGATTCGTCAAAAAAAATATATTACAGTATATCCAAACATTTTCACTTTAAACAGATATTAAAATAGTTGCATGACATTATTTATACAATAGAATAAATTATTTAATTAGACAAATTATAAAGTTTGTTTATAACACATTATCCTAACAACACTTAAGAATTCTCGGAACTCACCGAGAAATTGTATTTTTGTAAACAAAATAACTCTAGGAACTCTCTAGCTAGATTCTAGAATGAAACGATGTAGTACATGTGGTCTATTCTGTACTTCGCGACTATCCTTTTTCATATAATTTTTTTCTATACGCGGTCTACTTCTTTCAAAATGAACTGACCTGCCCAAACATTGTATTAGTATTGGTGCAATTTTATGTCGCTTATATGTGTTAGTTTTGGATTTTGGCTGCACTCACTCCCATACTGTGCCCATTCTTGTTTTAATCTATATTCTTTTGGCTAAACCCTGTTCATTCAAACCACAAGTCAATATGATTGATGCTGCCATGATTCAATGCACAACCTATCAAATCAAATTTAAAGTTTATTTCATTTCTTTCGACCCATCTAACTCATTTTATTCAACTCGATCACGCCATATTTCATTACCAAAAGACAAGTGCATTATCTATATATAAATGTGTAATGTGAGTGAAACAGAAATATACATCATTTCCATTTCAACCTTTGTATTATTCGAAAATGGCAGATCACGGTAATGCCAGATCTGTCCTTTTTGAATAGCACCAATGGCTTACATTACATCTGGTAAGAGTTCCTTTTAGGACCCACCGCCGATTTTTTTGAAATTTTTCACACTCGTTCTACTCAATGAGTAAAATCCAAAAAATATGGTCTCTACGCGCGAAAAATATGGTCTCTCTATATTTCAAGGTCAAAAAATTGAAAGAAAATCTCAAAAATTGACAGAAAACTTCGAATAACTCACGATGTTATTGTCCAATTTTCATGAAATTTTCACAGTTTAAAGACCTTAATACACGACAACTTTTCGCACAATTAGTACAAAACTTTCCGTATTAAATTTACACAGAGTGACTAAAAAATCATATTTTCTTCGAAAAACAATATTTTTGTATTTTGAACAGTAATAACTACAGACGTACTAATCCGATTGTAATGAGTTATGCTTTGTGAGAAACTTCTATGTCTCACTTTTAATAATTGTTAACATTTATTCAAATACATAACCTAGTTCAAAAGAAATAGCCCAATATACAATGTTGTGTATTTGAAAACTTACAAACAGACATATATTATGCATATATACCTATAATATATAGGTATATAAAATGTTTATATATGTATATACATATATATGTAATATATATGTAACATATATGTAACACACATATGTATATATATATAAACATACATGTATACAGCGGCGTGCCGTCTGAAGCGCAGAACGCGCAGAGCGCACCTTGCGATATTTTAAAATCATTGATTCAATCAAATTCGTGATTTTTTAAGTACATGAGTTTTTTCAATATTTGAAAGCTAAATTTTAATTAGATAGACTTCATATTACACATTGTTGCTACGTATGTTTCTGGCGCAGAAATTTTGTAGCACTTATTAAACATGTTTATTCTTCTTTAGTTGAAAGTAACGTTTTCATTACGTAAATACATTCACATATCACACACATTGATGTTATGTATGTTGCTGGCGCAGAAATTTTACTGCAATTACTACACATTATGTTAGATAGATCAATAAAACAGGTTTTCTCTTCTTTAGTTGAAGCAACACTTTCGTTACGTAGATACATTTCATATCACACATATTGTTGTTATACGTGTTGCTGGCGCAGAAATTTTACTGCACTTACTAAACATTTATATTACAAAGATCAACAAAACAGGTTTATAATTCATATAAACATGTTTCGTTAATCTAAAGGCGCAGCAGCTTTCTCTGCGCTAATATGTACTATGTAAAATAAGGATTAGCCAATAACCGTGAAGATATATAGCCCTATTTACGAATCGCAAGTTTACGATCGCAAATTCTTCTTAACAGACGCTCTACTTACCATAACTGTGCTAATTGATATTTACCAACGCTCTAGCAAAATGCGTGTATGGCAATGCTATTTAGAACACATTTCTGATAGTTTGACACTTCACATAACCAAAATTTTTACTTGTATTATGAAGTTAGGAGTACATATTAAAAAAAATATTTTGAAAAATATTCAAATATTTTATGTTAAATATATTTAATAGAAATTTATTTCAAATTTATCTTGTAAATTTATATTGACTTGTATCAATTGCAGCCAAATTGATTTATTTATTTTATATTTTTGTATAAATATTTAAATTTGGTTATTAGAAATTCTTTTTTCTTTTGGATTCATCCGAACCCATATTCCATCCATACCATTAATTTCGTTTATAACGATAAATTTAACCTTTTGTACTATTAACAACAGTTGCTAATAGAAAAATGCAATCGCAAATTTTCGATAGAAATACGTCAACTTTGCGATCGCAAAAGTTTTGTAAATGTCATTTTGAGCATTTGCGATGGTAACTTGATACTTGCGACCGCAAATCGTTTCGTAAATAGCCCTATAAGGTTTTAAAATTATTCAAATTCAATATTATGGAAAGAGTTTTAATTAGTTTTATTTCAAATGAAGTGTTAGAAGAGTGTAACAAAAATATAAAAACATTGGAAAATCGAAATAAAGAGAAGAACATTTATAGAAATATGATTCTATTAAAATTAAAATACATGAAATTTGGTTACAACAATAGACTTATTCCTAAAATAGATAATTACATGCATAAAATTAATGAATACCCTGATGATATTTTCCAATCCCATTTTCGGATGAGGCGAACAACATTTCAGGTAATATTTTTCACTGTTTTATTTTAACATTTTTCGTTTTAAACAATTGTATCACTACATTTTCAGAAATTATTAAAAGAAATTGAAAAAGATTGGAAAGAGTCTTGGACAGGAAGACCAAAAACAGATGCTCAAAAAGCTTTATACATGACAATTTGGAGGCTTTCGAATCGAACTCCATTTCGTTTATTATCAGACAGATTCAACGTTGGTCAAGGAACTGCCTGTACAATATTTAAAAAAATGACATGTACTATAGCCAATTTACTTAATGAATATGTAAGGTGGCCAAAATCTCAGCAAGAGTTCGAAAAAATAATGCTAGATTTTCAAAATATACGACAAGAAAAACCATTTCCGAATGTACTTGGATGCTTAGATTCTACACATATTCAGATTTCAACACCTAAAATGACGGTTCAAGTTACTACAATCAAAGAAGTTTAATCTAAAAAGAAGAATCATTTTTGAATTTCACGCTAAAATTTTTAAAAACCAGTGTGAAAGATCAGAATGAAGTTGAAGCTGCAAGTTGAGTTGTTGCAAAGGCTTATTGACTTATGATAGACCCTACGAACCAAATTCATCTTTTCTGTATAGAATGACAGATTAAGATAAGTAATAACCTTCCATGTAGAACTATGGAATTTAGTGTAACCAATGTTCTCAAAGTAAATTCCACTATTATTTCCCAATGGCTCCAATTTGAATTGTGATGCCAAAGAAGAAACAGGAAACCTGAAATGCATTCAATTATTCAGAAGGTTTTAATCTGTTTTTATGCACTTTCACATTTTTTCCTTTAACTTTTAATGTCACATTTTGGTTATTATGAATTTTAACTATTTCATATGGTCCATCATAATTTGGACTCAATTTTTTGCCTAATTTTGTTTTATTGTTTTCCAAATATACCATTTGCCCTATTTCGTAATTGGGATTATTTATTGATCTATCATATCTTTCTTTAGAACATAATTTTGATTTAATAATGTTTTCCCTAGCCAATTTTTGATAGGTAAAAAGTCTAAGTTTTAATTGTTCAAGATAATTGTCGTATGTATACTTAAATTCAGGTTCCTGATTAAGCGAGGTTGGTAATTTAGGTTTATAGCCAAATAAAAGTTCAAATGGGGAAAATTTTGTTGTTGCATGAATTGCTGTATTATATGAGAATATTGCGGTTGGGATCCAGTCGTCCCAATTATTGAGACTTGGATTTAAATAATGCTTTAAATAATCTTTAAGGGTAGAATGGGATTTTTCGAGGGCCCCATTGCTTTGAGGATGAAAGGCAGTTGTGTGGAATTGCTTTATATGCAGCAATTTTGAAAATTCTTTCATTAGATTAGAAGTAAAGTCGGTTCCTAGATCTGAGAGAATTGAATTTGGAATACCGAAATGACTGATAAACTGTAGCAGAGTCTCTGCTATTACTGAAGCTTCATGGTTAGGAACTGGATATGCGAGTGAGAATTTTGTCAGGTCATCCTGCATAGTAATTAGAAAACGATTACCTTTTTCGGTAATTGGCAAAGGACCTACCACATCTAAGGAAAGTTTTTCAAAAGGTAGAGTGGCGGTAGACGTGATTTCCATGGGTGCTTCAAAAGTCTTTCTCATGGTTTTATTTCTTTGGCATGAATCACATGACTTTACATATTTTTTATCTCCTTTTTCATTTTCGGCCAAAATATAAAGATTTAATTCTGTTATAAGTCCTAAGAAAACCTCCGTGACCAGAAAGCGGATTGTCGTGATTTTCCTTCAAGATTAAAGGTATCTCTTCCTTTGAAGGAGTGATAATTTTCCCAAGATTGATTATAATTTTAATTTTAATATTACGAAATATGTATTGAATCATGTGCTTCAATTTTGAATATTTAAACTGATTTACAGGATCTTCAAAATTTGGCATAGATATGCAGTCAATCTTGTCTTTAATTAATTGATCCTTTAGGTTTCGAAGGGTATAAAATATATCCTTGTAAGTAGCTTTTTCCCAGTGATTTTGTTTTATAAAACAATGGTATATTTCCTTATGTGTAGCTCGATTGATTGATTTAAAAATCGAATAAATTTCATGTGGGGTGTTTTCAAGATTTTCTCTATTATTGGACAAGTTCAATAGTTCTGAACAAAATTTATTGTTTTCATGGAGATCTACGCTGGTTATGTAAGCAATAGCATTGCGTGATTTTATTAGATGGGAATCTTCTTTAATGAAGCTATATATGGTTGGGGCGTGGATGAATTATAAAAGGATAAACAAATTATACGGGAAAAATTGTCACTTTTTTGGCCTTTCACAGGCTGGGGAAGTGGCCTCTAATGTTCAAAAATATCTTTAATGAGAAATATTCTCATGTACTTTTTAGGTTCTAAATTTCATTTGTGTGTGTAATTATATTTCTCGAATCGTTGCATGTGTGTAAATTTTTCCCCGACTCATGTTTAATATCTTATAAACTACAGTTAGGCAAAAAAAAAAAAAATGAACAACTTTAAAAATCACATGTCTTCTATTCTTACATACAAATTTTTACGAATTACTATGTAAAAACAACAAAACATTCGAAAAGTGTACCTTCAATTATCCTTCAACTGTACTATTTGTACTTAGTCACAAATACATATGTATGTTTCAATCGTGTATTTTCTTACACATTTCAAACAATTTCGGTTAAGTGGACCATATTACACAAAGTACAGTGCATTATCGATACACTTTTCATGTTTATTTTTACTTAAATATCATGTCTTTTTACAAGGATTTCTAAACATGTTTATCGACTATTCCATGTAGTCCGCATGGATTGGTTGAAAATAAAAGCAATAAAAAGTACGTATTTATTTCTCCTATCTCATGTGTAAAAACAATATTTTATGATGATTCAATATTTTATATGGCAAAATGGTATTTTTGAACAGGCGCACATGTTTAAGCGTAATGATTAAGGAATAATATTTTCAATTTCATAATAAGTGGGAAAGAAATCCCTGTACGCGCATATGCATTTAACACTAATAATACATGTGTATTTGTAATAAAATGTACATGTGAAATTCTTATGTTAAATATATTACAGGCCATGTACATTTTGTTATTGTTTTTCTTATAACGATTGAAGGCCTAATCTGTTTTACATTATAATTTTTATACATCAGGGATGAGAGAAAATATTATATTTGCGCAGATGTATTAGTTAATTTTACGTACAATTCTAATAAATATAGAGATTTCTATTATTAAATATATATTTCTCCTATCTCACGTGTAAACACAATATTTTACATTATGTTTGTAATCTATATACGCAAAAGTATTGAAAATTACAGGCAAAATGATATTTTTGAACAGGCGCACATGTTTAAGTGTACGGATTAAGGAATAATATTTTCAATTTGATAACAAGTGGAGGAAAAATCCTTGTACACGCATGTGCATTAAACATTAATAATACATGTGTATTTGTAATAGAAAAACAGTTTTTTCTAAATTTTTCAAGTGATTAAAATCAATTAAAATTAATTTTCTCTTCACGTCCGAAGAAGTGAATTAAAATTGTTAGAATCATTTTAATTTAACAAATAATAGCTAAATAGTGCAGTTGAAAACAGAAACAGTGATTAAATAAATAAATATTACAAACACTTAAATCTAAAATTAAAAGTTTTAAATACGAAATATATTTAATAAATTCATACCAGAACTGAAAACCTTTTTGTGAAGGTCTCCTAAGGTTACTATTAATCATAGAGACAAATATGGATTTATCACTACACATACCCCCGAAACCACCAGACATAGAACACAACAATAACACAAACACTAACACAGAAACAATGTTAAATAATACGCCTGGACCAAAATTCTTGCTAATGAAAAGGTTAGACAAAGGAAAGACACTGGCTATAGTATCACCTTTCCTAATTAAAAAAAGCATTGATGGTACAATAAATGGAGAATTGGATCTCTGCAAAAAGCTAAGAGACGGAACAATTCTCGTAAAGACACAAAACATAAAACAAGCACACAAAGTTATAAAAATGAAAAATATCACACCAGAAGTAAACATTCAAATAATAGAACATCCAAAACTTAATACAAGCAGAGGAGTTATATACAACACGGATCTGATATACCTAGAAGATAAAGAAATACTACAAGAATTAAAAGAACAACATGCAATCTCAATTAAAAGAATTACTAAAAAAAATTAACTTAGAGGAAAGACAAACTGGACTATTCATTCTGACATTTTCCACAACCACGATACCAAACAAAATAAATATAGGTTATGAGAAAGTAGAAGTCAGACACTATATACCACCACCTCTAAGATGTTGGAATTGTTTTCATTACGGACATATAACTCAAAATTGCAAGAAAACAAAAAAATGTCTAAACTGTGATAACGATTACCACCTAGATGAAGAAAATCAAAGTAATCAAAAATGTGAAAATCCCACTAAATGTACCAACTGTTTAGCAAACACACACAATGCCTTAGACAAAAAATGTCCAGTATTTGTAAAACAAAAAGAAATAATGGAAATAAAAATTACAGAACAAACGGACATAAAAACAGCAAAAACAATATATGCTAGAAGAAATTTAAATATAAATCCACAAGCCTCTTTCGCAACAATAGTTAAAAATAAATCAACTAACGAAATAACAAACAAAGCAATACAAGTAACAAACTGCAGTAACGAAAACAAAAACAACAATGAAAACAACTTTAAAAAAAATTATACAAATCAAAAAACTACCTTCGTTACACCCACAACCTTTACCAGTACAACAATTAAAAAACCAAGCATACAAACAGATCAAAACAAAAGTACAACTAATAAAAAAGACAATGAAAAAAGACCAACATCACTCAACTTCTATGACAAATATGTAGAACCAGGTTATACTACAACAGATGATGATACACAAACATCAATAGAACAGCATACATTTCAAGCAAGCAAAAAACGAGGAAGGCCAAAAAAACAACACACAGACATCAGTCCGAATAATAAAGAAATTAAATTATCAAATTAAACTATTGTAAAACTTACGATATACTTAAGTCAAAAAAAAAAAAAAAAAAAATTGTATTAATCTAATGATAGATTATAAATTAAAAAATGTAAACATTATACAATGGAACATTAACGGTTTATTACATCATATGAATGAATTCAAATTATTAAATCAAAAATATGACAGAATTATCTTCTGCTTGCAAGAAACAAAACTTAAAGAAAATCATAAACCATACGTTAAAAACTACAATTGCTATTATAAAAATAAATTTATAGAAACCGTCGCTTCTGGAGGAGTAGCAATCTTAGTAGACAAAAGTTATGCTAGCAAAGAAATACCTATAAAAGCTAACTTACAGACAATAGCACTACATATATATGCAAAACATAGATATAACGTATATAATTAAATTTTATAAATCAAAATTTAATTATAGAAAAAGAAAAAAAAACGAAAATACAATTAAATTCTGTAAATCAAAATTTAGTTTTTTAAAGAAAAACACAATCAAATTCTGTAAATCAAAATTTAATTTTTTTAAAGAAAAACACAATTAAATTTTGTGAATCAAAATTTATTTTACGTGTTTACAAAATCCGAGCTTAAAAAGAACTGATTAGAAAAATTCTTAAAAATAATTTAAATGAAAAGAAGTCAAGCAATTGGTAAAATTCCATCAATCAGCAATAATCAAAAATTATAAAAGAAAATTGCAAGTTTTGTAAAAATTATATTTCGCGTGTAAAAATTTGATTGTCTAAGTTGATTTCAAAGTTCATGTCAACGAAACTTGATACGAAAGTAAAATTAATAAATTATTTATTAAAATTGCAAATATTTATAAATTAATGGGAACGGAAGTTAATGTTGAAATTTCAGGGTATATGACTTGCACCCATAAACGTCACCATAATAAATATATACTCGGACAATGTACTAACAGAAAAACAGCTCCAAGACATTAAAGACCAAACCACACAACCAATCTTAATGGTAGGAGATTTTAACGCACACAATACATTATGGGGGTCCAACAAAACAGACAAAAAAGGTAAGGAAATAGAAAAATTTTTAAACAACAGTGACCTAAATCTTATAAATACGAAAGGACCTACACATTTCAATTTCTCATATAAATGTTTCACAACGATAGACCTCAGCATCTGCTCACCCGAAATACAGCACAATATAAATCGATTCATAGAAAACGACCTATACGGAAGCGACCACTTTCCCATTATAATACAATATGCTATCAGACAAAACAATACCGACAAAAGACAAACATTTAATACAAAAAAAGCAAACTGGACTAAATTTCAACAAAATATAGACTTATCAGAACCTTTTACATCCAACAATAATGTAGATAACATAGAACAATATTTTAGTAAACAAATCATAAAATCAGCGAAAATGTCCATACCCTTAACAAACTACAAAGCTAACAAAAGATATGTCCCATGGTGGAATGAGGAAATTAAGAAAGCAATACAACACAAAACAATCATATTACAAATATTTAAAAGAAATATGAATCAAGAAAATTATATTAACTTCCTAAAAGCTAGATATAATGTTAAAACATTAATCCGAATACACAAAAAGATCTCATGGCAAAATTATACCTCCTCAATTACACCTAATACCAGCTCAAAAGAGATTTTTCGTAAAATAAGAACGTTAAATGGCAAAAACCTCTACAATAATGGGTGCTAATCGACATGGCACTGATTACAGATTCTGTAATATTTTTTCGAACAAATTTTGACAACAGAAAAAAAAATCTGTAATCTCTCGAATCCGTATTCAGCATGGCAATCTTTTATGAAAATCTGTAGACTTGACAACTAAAAATCTGTAATCGTAAAAGAAACAAATGGATGTACTTTTATCTTTCCAATTTTCTGTTATATGACATTTCTAGTACATTTGTTTATGTATATATACGTATATGTATATATGTATGTGTATATTTACATACATATAAGTATACTATATGTTCAATTAATTTTTCAATATTAAGAGCGCAAATTTAAATTTGGTTTCAAACTAAAAAGACACATATACATATGTATGTTAAAAAATTAGTTATGTATATGTATACATACATATGTAAGTATGTATATTAAATTCATTTTTAGATAATTAACATGCAAATTTAAATCTGGTTTTAAAAATAACGATTTTTACTATTTATAATTTTAAATTAGTGCAAAAATGTATTTATGTCAAATATCAAAGTTTTGACAACAGATTCCAGTTTCGAAATTAAAAATTATGGAAAGTGAAAAGATCAGTAAGTTGTGTACATCTTGAATACCGATTCGTACAGATCTGTAAAAATCATAATCTGTAGCAATTCGCTACAGATTTTATTACAGATTTTGAAAATGTGACTGAATAGCACCCAATATCGTGAAAATAACAACAGAAAACCAACACAATATAACAAATAGAGAAGATATATGCAACACATTCGCTATACATTTTGAAAAGCAATTTAACAACACAGAAACTAAACATCAAAACATTACTACACACAATAACACTACAAGCACAGGAAACAACAATATTACAAAAGACGAAAGCGAAGTGTACAACAAATTATTTACAATGAGAGAACTGGAACAGACACTTACCAACGTGAAAGGATCATCTCCAGGACCAGACCTAATACATTACGACATGCTAAAAAATCTTACAGGTTCTCAAAAACAAAAACTACTTCAGCTATACAATATAATATGGAAAAGTGGAAAATTTCCAGCAAATTGGAAAAAAGCTTTACTTATACCTATACAAAAACCTGGTACTGACCCAACTAAAACAGAAAATTACAGACCCATTACACTAACCAACTGTACTTGCAAAGTCCTTGAAAGAATGATAAATAAAAGACTTACTTGGTACCTAGAGAGAAATAATATGCTAAATAAATAGCAGTTTGGATTTCGAAGAGGTTTAGGTACATCTGATGCCCTTGAATACTTTGAAACAGAAATAGTAAACAACTTCTTGAAGAATCAGTACATGATAGCAATCTTTTGTGATCTAGAAAAGGCATTTGACCGATTATGGAGGAACAAGATTATAGAAGAATTAAAGAAAATGAACATCCAAGGAAATATGCTAACTTTTATCCAAAACTTTTTTTCCTCTAGAACTTTTCAAGTACAGACAGGCAATACATCCTCAAGTAATAAAACCACTGAAAGTGGCGTTCCACAAGGATCTGTACTCAGTACCACCCTGTTTCTTATCGGCATAAATGATATAAGTAAACAAATAAGAAACCCAACAAAACATATTATGTATGCTGACGATCTAGTTATTTTCATAACTTCAAAAAACATAGAACAAGCAACATCTGAAATACAACATACTATAAACAATTTAATGAAATGGACTAAAACAAATGGAATGACATTCTCGGTACAAAAAACAAAATACATTATATTTACAAAAAAAAAAAAAAAAAAACAAATTAACGTACCACCCTAGAATATACATAAATGACACCGAAATAAACTATGTTAATGAACACAAATTTTTGGGACTAATCTTTGATAATAAACTGACCTGGAAAAAACATATAACTAGTATAAAAAACAAAGCGCATAAAGCACTAAATATCATACACATACACAAATCATACTCCCTATAATAGAATATTGCTCCCACATTTACTCCTCAGCAAAACAAACTACACTCAGATTACTTGACTCCATACATCACACAGGTATAAGACTCAGCATAGGTGCCTTCAGAACTACCCCTATACACAGCTTATTAGTACACGCAGGACAAATTCCGTTAAATTACAGAAGAGACATACAAATACATCGCGCCTTACGAATTCAATCAATGGAAAATCACCCCCTTTACAAAAATACAATGACACACATTAGTAACAGATATCAAAACTTATTTACAAGAGCACAAAACAAAATACAATACTACAAATTACAAAACAAAATCAATATTAACACATATGGACAACTCACAAATCCACCTTGGCTAATACCACCCATTAACCAAGACAAAGAAAATCAACGATACAAAAAAAAGAAACAAACACAAGAATATACAAACAACTCTTCACCGAAAAATTAGCCACTGAGTATAAAGAATACATAAAAATCTTTACCGACGGATCAGTCAAGCAAGAAAGAACAGGGTGTACATTCAAAATTGAAAAAATACAAAAGCAATTCAGACTTTACAATTTCACAAATATACATACTGCAGAATTATATGCAATCCACCAAGCCATTATGTACACCTTATGCACAAAATACCAAAAAATACTAATTTGTACTGACTCTATAATCTATAAACTCAGCACATCCTAAAAATCCTATAGCCAGACAAATAAAAGACCTAATACACAATAACAAGAATCTCAATATTATATTCCTGTGGGTTCCTAGTCACATAGGAATGAAAGAAAACGAAGATGTAGACAGATTAGCCAAAGAAGCTTTATTAAACGAAATAGACCCAAACTTCCAAATGCCACTAAATGATGCAAAAAGACAAACAAAGATACAAATTTATCTAGACTGGAATGAAAAATGGAAAAGGGAAACAGAAATAAACAAACTAAGACAAATCAAAGACAACACAAAACCCTGGACTACATTAAAAAGGAAAGATACAACAATACTTACCAGAATACGAACAGGACACACTGAACTTACACACAAACATCACTTAAACCATATATAACCTATTACATATATTTAAACTTAAATGCTTTTAGTTTGGTCACAAAATTTTGATCGAAACAGGTGCTGTGCGGGCAGAGTAGATAGGGGTAAAATGTATTTCTCTTCATTGAGAATCACTAAATTTCAATTTTTCATTCTTTAAATGTATGTGTGAATTCTATTTACACATAAGGAAAACACCTAAAAGTACAGTGGAGTCTCAGAAAATGTGCTACCTTTTCCAATATTTATCATTACATCATTCTTTTTAATTGTGAAAAAATTTCAAATTTCATAGAAATATTTTCATACAATTAAGGGTTTTTTGTTAATCGCCGACTGTACTATTGTATTGCATTGATTTTGTAATTCACATGGGGTGGAGTTTAATTTCTTTGTGATATCATGAACTTCAAATGTTTTTACGCATTTGACCGATTTTAAACATTTTAATTTTACATGTACTTCTATTTAAAATGTACGTGTTTGTATCGCAGTATATCAATTAGCACATGTTCGTACATGTATTCATTTATCTCAATATGAAATGCATGCTTTCTAATAGAAATAAAAGGTTCTTTACTTTTCGTATATGTATGTATACACATCATATACAAACATTCATATGATCATAAAAAGTGTGAAAAAAAAAACAATGTATGAAGATCTTTTTTTTTATTGTACCGAAGTATTAAGAATAAATATACATACATATATACAAACAAACATGTACTATTTGTATGAAGTACATATAAATACGTATTACAGCTAAATGATATACTGCGATACAAACACGTGTATTTTAAATGTAAGTATATGTAAAATTAAAATGCTTAAAATCGGTCAAATGCGTAAAAACATTTGAAGTTCATGATATCACAAAGAAATTAAACTCCACCCCATGTGAATTACAAAATATACGATCTGCATAATAATAGTACATGTTTGTTTGTATATATATTTAATTATCCTTAATACTTCGGTACAATAAAAAAAATGATCTTCATACATTGTTTTTTTTTTCACACTTTTTATGATTATATGAATGTTTGTATATGATGTGTATCCATACATATATGAAAAGTAAAGCACCTTTTTTTTCTATTAGAAAGCATGCATTTCATATTGAGATAAATGAATACATGTACGAACATGTGCTAATTGATATACTGCGATACAAACACGTATATTTTAAATGGAAGTACATGTAAAATTAAAATGCTTAAAATCGGTCAAATGCGTAAAAAATCTGGTAGTCTTTAAGAAAAAAGAAAAAATCCTAAACAAATAATTAGTTTTGGGTGGTGGTAAGATTCTTACACATACATTCATAAAAATGAGTATTTCTTTCGTACATGTACACGAATTTTTTTTGATTTTTTTTTTTAACCTACGTGAGAATAATTCTCTTTACGAAAAATATTTTTAGCGTGGAGGTTGAATTTCTATCGTGGAGGTTTTCAAACGATGACAATTTCCCCCATATGAAGTTGAATTCTCTGTAATACATATTCTTTGCTTAAACAAAACTGCACCACCTATCTGCAAATGCAATTCACAGCTTACAATAAAACATCTATTTCAAGATTGTGACCTCCTCAAAGACACACGAGAAAAATTTAAAATAAACGGTATATATGATCTTGCAAGCGAAGATAAAGAAAAAATTTCAAGTGTCATAAAATATCTAAAATATTTAAAAATTTATAACCAAATTTAAAACAAAACACACACAAGCTTACTGCACAACTCAAATCACAGTCATATCTGTAAAAAAAAAAAAAAAAAAAGAATAGCCAATACCTATGTATAATGTAATTAGGCCTTAAATGACCTGTGTATGTGTCGAAAGGCCATAATAGTAATAATAATAATAATATTAATAATAATGATTTACAGCCCATATAATGGCTAATAATTCTCTTTCTGTGGTGCTATAATTGGACTCTGCTCTGTTTAGAGTTCGTGACGCAAATGATATTGGTAAATCTTTACCAATTGGTCCTTGAGAAAGGATAGCACCGATTGCAACACTCGAAGCATCAGTAGTAATTAAAAATTCTTTCGTGAAATCAGGATATATAAGTATAGGTTCTTGCATTAGTTTGCTTCTAAGTGTGTTAAAGGCCTCTTGTTGTTCAAAATTCCATTCAAATTTGACTCCCTTTTTTAATAGTGAAGTGAGAGGTTTGGAAATTTTACTAAAGTCTTGTATGAATCGCCTATAATAACCTATAAGTCCAAGAAATGACTTTATTTCTTTCGCGGAATTAGGACGAGGGAAATCTCGTATAACTTTGACTTTGTCAGGGTTTGGTTTGACACTTCTCTTCATGATCTTTAAGCGAGGATGAATAGACCACTACATCATCTAAATATACGAAGCAGTGGATGGAAGTTAACCCAGATAGGACAGAATTCATCACATTCTTTGGAATGTTGCAGGAGCGTTTTTCAGTCCAAACGGCATCCTGTTGTATTCATAATGACCACTAGGGGTTGAGAATGCAGTTTTGCATTTATCGTCTTCAGACATTTCAATCTGATGGAAACCAGAGGCGAGATCGAGCGTAGTAAAATATTTGCTATGACCAAGTTGGTCAAGAATTTCATTGATATTCGGGAGTGGGAAAGAATCACCGACTGTCACATTATTTAATTTTCGGTAGTCGATGACTATTCTCCACTTTTGCTTTCCAGATGCATCAGCCTTTTTGGGACGACCCAGAGTGGAGAAGACTACGGAGAAGTGGATGGTTTGATAATATTCTGATTGAGCATCTGATCTATTTGTTTATTGACCTCTGATATATGGCACTCAGGAAATCGGTATGTTTTACTTGCTATAGGTGCACTGTTACCTGTATTAATAGAATGTTTGAGAGCAGAAGTAGCAGTTAGAATATCGCCTTCAAGGAAAAAGAGTCTATTAAATCTTGTGCAAATTTTAATTATACTCTCCCTTTCTTCTGCGTTAAGGTGGTCCATACGGATAGTTGATTCAAGGAGTTCGTTACGATTCATATTAAAGTCGGGATTAGGTTTAAAGTGAAATGTTTCCTCTGGAATTGGCTGAAGAGTAACCTTTGAACTGGTGATAAGAACCTTGTTTTCACGCGAATTTACTACTGTAGCATATGCTTTATTGTTAGAATTTACAGAGGTCGTTGCTCTGCTAAGATAAACACCTTCGAGAATTTCTAGGTTGGGTATGATTCCTTCTTTTATTTCTGGATTGAGGATTTCGATTTCTATTAAGGTCTCAGATCTTGCTTGTAAGATTGTTTGTTGACACCCATTGTGATCGAAAAATGGAATGGAAATTGGGGAATTTCTACTGGTTCTTAGAAGAAGCTTACGTGATTCATAATTTAATACAGATTTATAGGTAGTGAGAAAATCATTACCCAATATTCCATCATGTGGTATGTTTGATTCTGTGGCGATGATGTGAAATTTATGAATTAAAGTCGTATCATTAATCAGGAGTGTTAAATTGCAATAGCCAATTGTTTTTATAGGATTTGAGGTTTCGTCTATACCACGGAGAGTTAAGATTTGGTCAACATAGAATAATGTTTTCGAATTTAAGGACGTTGATTTAATTATTGATACATTAGCTCTACTGTCAATTAGAAGTTTGAGTGGCTTGGACTTTGACGCAGGACATGTCAATTCTGTGAAAATAGTACTTGAATTATTTAGAATTAGTTTAAATTGATTGCAGCAAAATGATTCAGCTCTCGGGCAACTGCTGCAGGTGTATCGAGAGTGTGAATGTTTCCCTGCTTTGAAGATTCAGGGGTTTTACTTTTGGTTTGCTGGGAGCTATTAAAATTGTCTTTGATTTTATTCCTGTTTCGATTTGCATACATTCTCTTTCTGCACTTGGAAATGTCATGATCCTTGTTTTTACAATAATTGCAAAATTTTATACCCACGGAGTTTAATACAATTCTTGAATTATTATTAGCTTTGTTTGGAGAATTATAGTTTGATTTTTTAAAACAGTTTTGTGTGTTATGACTTGAATTTTTACAATATTGACAAAATTTATCTCTTGATTTTTGTTTATTTATAAGGAGATTTACTTTTTCTTCTTCGATAGCGATATTAAAAGCCTCATTGAGTGATTTTATATCGCGAGCACGAAGCATTTTGCTTATTTCAGTCCGAACGTTTAATATAAAGGTATGGAGAGCTAGGTCGTTCATTGATGCAAGACGACCAGGTAATTCTGTTTCAGGATGATTGCCTTGTTGTAAGGACCCTTTTTAATGCGCTTTCTATGCGGAACATAAATTGTGAAATGCTTTCGTCATTTGTTTGTTTACAACTTAATAATTCCATCAAAAGGTGACCATGATGCTTTTTGTCTGAGTACATAGTCTTTAAATATTCTTTAAGTGAATCCTAAGTACGAAATACATGGTTAGCACAGGCAGCTTCTGCTTTGCCACTTAACTGAGCTCTTGTATAGGCCAACAAAACCACTTGTTGTTTAGGAGTTGCAAGAGAGAAGGCGGAATCACAATTATTCAAAAAGGGAACCAATTTTTCACGGTCGCCATCGAAAGGTTTAATGAACTTGAATAGGGTGTTTAAATCAACAGAATTAAGGTTATTTCTAAAGCCATCATTGAATATTGTATTAGCTGAACCAAAAACAGTGCCTGGTTCGCTATTTAGGTTCTCTACAGAAGGATTAACATTATTAACGTTGTTCTGACCAGAAACCCCTGGATCACTCATGCCTTCAAATGCTTCATCTGTTTTTTGCGATTGACTTCTGGTTTTAGTCATTTTGTTTTAAAATTTACTACACACGAAATCAATTTATAAAATATCACTCAACAATAAAATCTTAACACTGTATTAATTAGATATATGTATGTGTATTTTCCAACTTATTTGTTTAAAAGGAAAGGAAAACAATATTTATTTTTTTATTTATTTTATTTTTTTTTCTTATTTCTATTTTATTTATTCTCTATATATGAAAATACTTAATGCATATATATATACATATGTATATATGTACATATATACATATAAATCTTCTTTGTTTTTCCTTTTATTTCCACAATAAAATTTGAACTTTAATTGAAAATATTTTTATTTATTATTATTTTATTTTTTTTGTTTAAGAAAAATTCACTGTTTTATTAGTTAAAATTCACTGATAATTTTATTTGCAAATAAGAATAATGATAATGATATTATTTAATTTATTGACTTACGTTAGCATCAGTTTAGTTATAAAAATTACTAGTGTGTGCATCCTTGATGAATGATGTTTCCCGATGAGATGAATAGAAGATGAATCCGTTGCAGGAAAAATGAAGTCAGTAGATAAATTTAATTGATGATTGCTGGAGAACTATTGGATTTTGATTTGATGATTGATGGTTTAGGTGAATTTAATTGATGATTCAATTAAATTAATGTGAGAGCATGCAGATTATGAATGTCCAATTTGTTGTATTTGCGTTGAATTTGAAGATGAGTAACAGTTACGCAAAATTATATTAACTAGATAACTTCGATGGTTGAAATTTAGTGACGAGATAACTTTATTAAATTTTAATTATCACTTAGAATATGTGCAATTTTTGAATGAATTGTTGAGTATCCCACTTCTGACACCAAATTTATGTTATAGGTTCTTTATACTCACATGCAAATTGAAACACAAATTTTTTTTTTTTTTTTAAACCATTTATTCAAACCAATTTTCTTATCTCTTCACAAATTTATAATTTTATTTTCAAATAATAAATTGATAATCGTTTAAATTTATTTATTTAATTAAATCTGATATTGTTTATTTTTAAAAAAAAATATTTTATTTGATTGAATATGTATATTTATTCACAATTAAATCACTTTAACTTTACTGAACTTTTCTTTTGTTTTACAATATAAGACTTTTAACTTAAAAATTTTACTTTTATGACATTAAGTGAATCGCTCGAAATCTGCATTAACTCTAATTATTAAATTTTTAAATTTTATAATTTTCAAATTCTAAATAAGAATAAAATTGAAGAACGGAATTAAACCAGACGCTAGATCAGCATTTTATTTATTTTTCATAAAATTCTTTACATAAAGAAGATATATGATATGTTTGTTTTTCAAGAAATTTTGATGACAATTTACTTTATTGTGTGAATTTAAATTAAAATTTGAATTCTTTCGTAACTAAATAAAATTTTTTATAAATACGAATTTGGAATATAACAATATATGTATATATCATCTAGCCAAAGTAAGGAAAAATTCGGTTCGCGAACGAATTAAAACCGGTTTTCAACGATTTACTTCGTTCGCGAATGATTTAAAAAATCTTAAGATTTAAATTTTAAGTTCGCGAGCGAATTTAACTCAAAAAGAATAGTTATTTTAAATATTACGTCGTACATATGTATGTATCTAGTAAAAGTGAAGAAAGGTTTATTTAACAAAAGAGTTAGGTGAAATAGATTTCTTTTAATGTTTTGATGTGAAACAGAAATATGTTTGTAGGGATTTTATTTACATACACATATAATATGATTAAAATATGAGTCCTCGTAGGACATTTATAATCAAAAAAATATGTAAATTCAATACAGACAGGTAGATAAATTATTCTACACGTTTAATGAAATTAATAGATATTTTATTTTAAGTTTTTAAAATATTACTAAAATATTTAAATATATTAAAAATTTAAATATTAAATATACTATATACTAAAATATTTATTAAAAAATTTTTTTATTAAAAAAAACTGTTTTAATTTTAAATATAATAGAATTATTTAGTTGGTTTTCACTTTTGTTCACTTTAAAAAAATAAATTTGTTTTTATTTTTTTTATTTTTTCGACTCCGAATGATTCTTTTTAATTCGATTCGCGATCGAATTAAATTTTTCAGTTCTCGTAAAATAAAATTCGATTCGCGAACGAAATTTTTATTTTCGAAGAACCGAAAAATAAAACTTGCGAACGAATTAAAAATTTAATTCTTCAGAAGATTTAAATCTTGCGAACGATTTAAATTTTTCGATTCTTCTTACCCTACAATATAATTACCTAACTAATCTTAGGCGTTTTAACTTTGTTTCATTTATTAATAAGATTTTTGGCTCCTTACCTGAGCTCAGGTTACTCGATGGCATGCGTTTACGCTGAAGAATATGTTGATTGCAGAGTCCTTAATAATTTTTCATTTCTTGTTGGTTCTTTTTCATGTTGTACATTTTCAAAATTATAAGTTTTATTGTTTCATTTTTTTTTTCTTTAAATTCAAAATGCGACACCGGCATTTAATTTTTTTCCTAATCTTTAATATTCCCGCATGTTTTCCAATTTTTCAAATTCACTACACAACTTAACTATTCATAAATTTGTTTTATTTTCGTCATTCATACAAAAAATAATAATAATTTTAATGATATTTTTACTTGATTCTTTTATAATTTTTTTTGTTTTTTTTTTATTTTTTTTTAAATTAAATTTTAATTTTAGTGTTCCACGTTTTGTTTTTTCTTTTTCCGCTTCATTTTTGGTTGTTTTTTCACTGTCAATTAAAAATCTGTTTTTAATACGATTTCGATGTAACTGATTACCAATGTCTTGCTGGGATATGACAATACTTATATACTTGGTCAGAACTTTGGATACTAGAAACCAAAACAAAAGCTTAGTACATGAAAGCTGGTGTCGCCATCTATTATAGTTCAAAATCTGGCAAATGTCAAATATTCAGTCATTTTGCCTCTATAGTTTTTGTTTTTACTTAATGTAGAATGTAAACAAATTCCAGTGTGACATGACGTTTCCAATTGTGTGTTGTCATTTCTTTGACGTTCCAATGGGTACTTGTACACTTTAGAACACGTATGAAAAATTTTCCTCATGAGTAAAATCACGAAAGGGTACTTATACACTTTCGAACATGTATGAAAAATTTTCCTCATGAGAAAAATCACAAAATTGTTTTTGATCGTATAAATCGTATACGAGCTGTCAAATTAATCGCCTTCTCCGTTTTATTTTATTTTTCGGTTTTTGATGTTATGACTCAAAATATGATCATGTAATATAAAAGTCATACGCTTTTATTCACTCGATCCATTTAAAAATTTATTCAGTTGTCAAATTATCATCTATTCTCTTAATTCATTTTCGCTTTGGTTATGTTATGAAATAATGTAAAATAAATAATGGATAAAAATGCTTTTGAATTTATTATTTATTAATTACATTCGATTTATTTAATTTTTAAAATATTTTTGGTAATTTTTTCAACACCCAAATTGATGCATATTTTGATTTTATCCTGTTTACTGCATGGCAACGAAAGAAAATAAAAAGGAGAGGAAAATAAGAATATGGCACAAAACAGAATGTGAAAAAAAAGAAGAAAATTTGTTTGCGATATTAAAAACCCGCGGGTACCGGGCTACCTGATACTCTCCTTACTTACCCTCGCCCAGTATATCGTAAGTATTGCTCTTTAGTGTGCAAGTAGTCAAAACAATTGTTAATTGTATTCATTTTACAATGGTAATACTGTTTGTGGATCCTAACTACGCCATCTAGTAAACAAGTAGGAACTGCAAAAATGTCAAAAATTAAAAGAATTAAAAAGGATATTAATATTAATCCTTAACAATTGTTATAATCATGCATTTTAGGGTAAACTACGACTTATAAGCTTTCGATTGGTGTATATAAAGTTGTATTTAATTGTTTATTTGTGTCGTATGAACGAGTAGGACGAAAAAGGATTTTTGCTTTTTTTAAGGATATCGATAATCGTATCCTTAAAACTCATACCTTGAAATCTTTATTTTTTAATGCTCTTTCGATTAAAATAAAGCTCAATTTTTAAACATGTGTTTTCGCGAAGCTCCTTTATTGTAATGCATCCAATTTTACAATACTTACACGTATACATTATATATATGCATATATATTATGTTTTATATATGAAATGTTTATGTTACATACATATATAGAGTAAACTAGCCGTTACTGTATGATAATTGATAAGAATACATACCGTAACGTGCCAACCATTATATACCATAATATATTCCATATAAATGTAGTTTGATAAAAGATCGTTAACGGGTTTGTGTCTATATATATTATATACGCATTATTGTAGGCCAGTATGCGTAGACACTTTCTAACCTTTCCAAGTTCCCCAAGTCCCCATATTTATAGTAAAATGATCTTGATTGTCAAGTTAAATTAATTGGCCGCACTTTAAAATATAAATTCACGTTATTTTTTTTGTTTTTTATCAGCTTTTTTTTTTTTTGTTTTGTTATCAGTGAACATATTTTTAATTAAAAAATATTTCGTATTCTTAAAAGAGCTGTTCTTATTGATTTTGTTTTTAAAGTTTTAATTTTTAGTGATTTAAAAATTAAAGTAAAAAAAACACAGATCATGTTAAAATTAAAAAATTATTTCTTTATTAATATTGAAAATAATAAGAAATTTTTTAAATATATTTGTAATGTAAGAAATTTATATATAACTGGTAAAGAAAATTTAATTGAAACAGCTGTGGATAAAAATTCATTAGATTATCAGGTAATATAAAATTCAATGTAAAATAAATTTTTATTACATATTAAGATATTTCATGATTTAAAATATTTTTATTTTAATAAATAATAGTATCGAAAAATAATTTAAATATTCAATTTAGGTTTAAGAGAAAAAAAATTTTTAAAATTTAATACATAAAAATAAATTAATTAAAAAAAAGCAACAAAAATCATAACTATAAATAAAATAATTCATAGAGATTACTGAAAAATAATATTTATTAAATGAAATGAATTATTTTATTGAAATTTGAAATCAACAAGTGTTTTTGATAAGCGATGCATTGATGATACCAATAATGGCAAAGATCACTTTAAAAAATATATTAATAATAATAATAATAATAATAATAAAAAATAAAAATAAATTATGTATAACTTGGGCTTAGATCGTCCACTTGTTTAAGTAACTTATTGTTAGTAAGTCGCGCTCAGTGCGACAAAATGCAAATTGTGGACCTAATGGTTCGCAATCCACTTCAAACTGTACATGCACATCCATATGATAGAATTGTCAGAAAGAATCATCATAATGAATAGGCCTTGGCTCACATCGGGCTGTTGGGCTAATGATGATGATTTATAACTTGGTATAAGCTAAATTATCAAAACAATTACTAGATATATTCAATTATACATATAAAAATCCATTTTGACAAAATATATATCTACACTTTTTATTAATTATATGCAGTTAAGACCTTATAGAAACGACGTAAAGTACTCTATATTGATGTGTATTTAAAAAATTTATTTCATATTGTATGCAAACTTTAAAGACTGTGCTGATATTGTTTGTAAAACTTGCATAGAAATTATATAAGAGAAAAGTAAAAACATATGCACACCCATAACACCTTAACTGCATATAATTAGTGGACAGTACAGATCGTGTCTATAATTAAAACAATACACAATACAATGATGCAAAAATGATTCATGCAACAATGAAGCTAATAAAACGAAAATCTAATTTTTAAATTCATTTTTAATGTTCATGATTTGTTTCCTTTTCCATCTATATACATATGCATATATTTAATAAAATTTTTTTGTTGATTTCTAGGAAAATGCATGTGCAATGGAAAAGCTGGTATTAAATTTACGAAAGATTACAGAAAATGTAACAAAAAATGGTGATATTAAAGCAATTGAAAGACATACATCGCGTGGAAAATTATTAGTACGAAATAGAATTAATTTATTAATTGATAAAGGTTCACCCTTTTTAGAACTAAGTCCTTTAGCTGGCTATGAATTGTATGGAGATGAAATTGTTAATTCCGGCGGTTTAATAACGGGTGTTGGTAAAATTTGTGGGTAATTAAAAAATAAATCGGAATCTTTTTGTTTCATTTGAATAAGTTATTAGTTTAAATTTTTTTTTTTGTATTATTTTTATTTTATTTTATTTTTTTAGAACAGAATGTATGATTGTCGCAAATGATGCTACAGTTAAAGCTGGTACATATTATCCTGTTACGGTTAAAAAACACTTAAGAGCACAAGAAATTGCACAAGAAAATCGTTTACCATGCGTTTATCTTGTTGATTCTGGTGGTGCGAATTTACCGCGACAAGCTGATGCATTTCCAGACAAATGGCATTTTGGTAGAATATTTTTTAATCAAGCAAATATGTCTGCAATGGGTATACCACAAATAGCTGTTGTTATGGGTAGCTGTACAGCTGGTGGAGCTTATGTACCAGCAATGGCTGATGAAAGTATCATTGTTAAAGGGCAAGGTACAATATTTTTAGCTGGCCCTCCATTAGTTAAAGCATCTACTGGTGAAGTTGTATCAGCGGAAGATTTAGGTGGTGCTGATTTACATTGTAAAACATCTGGTGTTACTGATCATTGCGCAACTGATGATGAACATGCATTATATTTAACTCGGCAAACTATAAAAAATCTAAATTTACCGTCATCAAATGCATATAATGAAAATAAATACTATACGTCCATGTCTGCAATTGAAAAATTATCATCACAACAAAATCAAATTATTAATAGTAGTAATGATAACAATAATGTAATTGAAGAACCATTATATGATCCAAAAGAAATTTATGGCATAGTTGGTTCGAAATTAACAAAAAGTTTTGATGTAAGAGAAATTATAGCTAGAATTTTTGATGGTAGTCGATTTAATGAATTTAAAGAAATGTATGGTGAAACTCTTATATGTGGCTATGCAAGGTAAAATATTTATGTTTCATTCATAGCTTTTTCAATATTAGTATGAGATGCATGATTATATAAAGCTAAATATACAATATACTTTTAGATTGTATGGAAATTTAGTAGGGGTCATTGGAAATAATGGTGTACTCTTTTCCGAATGTGCGTTAAAGGGCGCACATTTTATACAACTTTGTTGCCAAAGAAATATTCCACTTATATTCTTACAAAATATAACTGGTAAATGATTGGGTTTTTTTTAAAGAAAAAGAAATAATTTTTTTTTCCTAAAAGGCTTTATGGTTGGTCGCGACGCTGAAGCGACTGGTATCGCAAAGAATGGTGCAAAGATGGTTACAGCAGTTGCATGTGCCAATGTACCCAAATTAACAGTCATAATTGGTGGGTCATACGGTGCAGGAAACTATGGTAAGTAAAAATATTTAAAAATTGTAAGTCAATGTAATACAATTAAATTGAACACTTTTCTTTTAAATGTATAATTCAAAGGAATGTGTGGTAGAGCTTATTCACCACGTTTTCTTTATATGTGGCCAAATGCCAGAATTTCTGTAATGGGTGGTGCACAAGCAGCTAATGTTTTAGCACAAATTGCAGCTGATCAACGTGAAAGAACTGGTAAAAAAATTACTGAAGAAGAAAGTGAACGTATACGTGCACCAATAATAGAACAATTTGAAAATGAAGGTTCACCATATTATAGCACATCTAGATTATGGGATGATGGTATTATTGATCCAGCTGACACAAGAAAAATTTTAGGTCTGAGTTTATCAATATCATTAAATAATGCAAACAATCAAACAAAATTTGGTGTATTTCGTATGTAAAACGTTTAAAAATTGTTTTTTTGTTTAAATAGACATTCACAATAATTGCATTTATATATTTTGAAAAAACAAAAAGGGAAGTGATGCATTTATTAGTTGATAAGGAGAATATTGCAAAAGAGATTTATACCATAAAATATATTTTTATTAAAACAAAAAAAAAATTTTTTTTCTCACACTGTTCATTGTCTATCATCTAAACTAAACTGTCAGTCAGTATACTAAAATAAACCTTCCGATAAAATAATACCTAATTTTTTTTTTTTTCTAAATTCAATTAAACCATAAAAGAAGGAAGAAAAATATATTTTGTGATATCATCGTGACACAATACATATAAAAATATAAAATGAGTAAAATTAACATTATAAATAAGATTTTTCTTACTTATTTATGCTTACATTTACGACGAAAAAAAAACTTATTGAACATCATAATCCATAGGCTTACTTATATTTTGACAATGATTAATGCTTGACTTACACTGAGCTGTTATGCAAAGGAAAGAAAAGAAAAACTTTTAATTTAAATAATACTACAATTTAATTACTTATGAAAATAAACTATATAAAAACATACATTTTTCATTAAAAATATTATTAAAAAAAACATTATCTGTGATCTTGATTTTTAAAAAAAATGTTATAATTACATATTTAAAAACAATAAAAAACGAAAATAAAATTATTTTGCAAAAATAAAGTCTTTTCGTGTTATTATACCAACAACACGATTCTCTTTATTAACAACAATCAAATGGCGTAATCCTAACGCACGAAACATTTGAAAAATTTTTGATACTGAATCCTCCTGCAAAAAAAATAATAAAATTTAGATAAATGAATTATAAATAATCCTTCAATAAAGATATAAAATAATTATTAAAGAAAAAATCGATACATACTTCTCTAACTCGTACTGGAGATGGATTCATAAATATATCAAAATTAACAGTGTAATCAGATTTATCAGGATGCATTCGAAGCGTCTATTAAAATAAATTATAAATATTATGGTAAATATTTTTTTTACATTATCATTATTACTATAAATAAAATATATGTGTACATATATATATATATATATATATATATTTTTATAAAACAAAAATCTTACCCTAACTGAAGGATACCGTGGATATTCATTACGAAATGTTTCAATTGATATATCATTTTCCCAAAATTTCTTTTTATCATAATATAAGCTATTTTTTATAATCACAATTAATTGTGAACGTAGAATTAGTCCACAAATACGACCACTTGAACGGTCTCCCTAAAATATTTTAAAAAACATGTAAGATAAATAAACAAATAATATAAGTAAAATTTATTACAGTTATGTATGCACTTACGTTTTGTACATCTTCTACAACAGGAAATCCATTATGATTTGAATGTTGTAAAATATGAAATAGATAACTGGCTTTTTCTTTTAATTTTACACACATAACACCACGTGTCATCAATTTTGATGCTTTTAAGCCCTGAAGGAATTCTGGTGGATGCCAGGGCAACATTGGTATATGACTAATTTTTATTTGTGTATCATAAATACCCTAAAAAAATGTAGACATATTTTTATATGTTGAAAAAAAAAAATGTTTTTTATAAAATCATATACTTGCCTCATTGAAATAGTCGCCCACCCATTTCGCACATATAAGCGTTATTATCAAAGGAAATGCAAACGATGTATCTATTCCGGTTGTTTCAATCAATATCACACTTAAGCTTATTGTCATCCGTAAAACGCCACCTAATTGAGCTGCAGCACCGATTAATGCATATTTTCCAGGCATTAAAAATGTCTATTAAAAATATTAAAAATAAAATTCGATGTGTTAAAAAACACATTCATATATATACGTCAATTTCAACATCTTACTGCATTTGGAAATATATAAAATAAAATCATGGCGCATAATCTGCCCCAAGCTGCACCTACTAAGACTGTCGGTATAAATATTCCTAATGACACATTTAATCCAAATGTTAAACAGGATAAAATAAAATATCCAATAACAAATACTGTTAGCGTTAATATTCTGTGAGAACCTTTAGTAAATGAAAACATTTATATTTATTTCATACTCTACGCATAAATTTTACAAATACACATGTATTAATTTTTGTTGGAAATTTTACCTGGTGGATCATGAAATAATGATTTAACACTAGCTTCGGGTGTTTGAAACCACAACGAAGCTACCGCATTGTATTCGTTGTCCTCACAAAACAACTATAAATGAAAAAAATGTATACGTGTATATATTAGTGAAATAAAAAGAAAACATAAAAATTGATTATTTTCGTTGCATTTACTTGAACTGGATAATTGGTTGGATCGTTTCCTAATGGTCTACAGTCACTAATCAAATATATCATACAACAAGCAACTGTTACATTAATAACCGTAATCAGTATTGCTTCTAGTACATGTATAAATTTAAATTTTTTAAATTGTTTACGAAATAAATTCAATTTTGTATTTAAAAAATTCCATAATGCTCCAAACAATCCACCTGTTATACCCATTAAAACATATATAGGTAATTCAAAATATTCATATGGTAATGAATCGAATTTTCCTAAATTAAATAAACCAGGAAATGTAAAATCTTTTAAACCATGATACGCTGATAGGACGATATTTAACGTAAAAGAACTTATTGTAGCTGATACTAATGTACGCCATATTAAATCTTGATTCCAGAAGCTTGCAGCTTCTTCTAACGAAAACAAGGTACCACCAATTGGTGCACCAAAAGCGGCGGCAACACCTGCCGACGCTCCACCTAATACAAAATCACGTTTTTCATGATCATCCCGAAAGTACTTTAAAATTTTAAAATCCATGTTAAACGTGGTGCTTTTTCCTTGCGATATTCCTGCAGCAATAACAGCTCCGCAATGGATCATCGGACCTTCCTATATAGTCGTATATATGTGCAATTTCGTTTATAATTTAGTGTTATTTACTTTTTTTTTCTTTTTAAGTTTTACCTTTCCTCCTGCTAATCCACCAACAACGGATGTTGCAACACCAATAGCTTTTACAAATAATGTTTTAATTCGGACTATTCTCGGAACTTTTACACCATTCAAATAAGATTTAACTTGTGGGATACCGCTACCAGCAGCAACTGGTTCAACGTACGTCACTAAAGTTGCGCCAATTGTCACAGATAATACACTAAGTAATACCCAATATAAATAGGGAATAATTAAATTCCCATTAACTATATTTTGATCGACAGCTAAAAACAAATTTTAATTTTAATTAATACTGTATATTACAAATCGAATTATAATTTTGTCTTGTTTCCCTTTATTTACCTTGTGTAAGAAATTTATATTTCAACGCAGATAATTCTTCAATAATTATATCAATTGCACATGCTACCACTGCTGTTAGAATTCCAATTATAATAAATATCACCCAGCGGGCAATATATTTACGAAATGTGAATTTATGTGCATTATTTTTTTGATCTTTTTTCCATAATACATTCTCACAGATTTCATAGTCTAAGCTCTTAAAATATAAAATAATAAAATATTTAGAATCTAACATAGAAAAACTAATGTACCATACTAAGTACATATTATACTAGATGCATTATAAATATAAACAGATTAAAATGAAAAATTTATAATAAAATCGTAGTATGGTATAAATTGAGATAATTTTCATTCATTCTTAAAGTTTTCAATTTATTTGATTTACATAATTTATTTTCAAATATTTGATAGCAAATTAGTTTATAAGGAAAAAAATAACACTATAATTAAATGGTAAAAATTAATGCATACTTCATATACAGAGTCAAACATAATTCGGCGATTCCGAATAAATGTTGGTGATGTTTCTTCATGGTATTCCTATAATAAAAATAAAAGAAAAATCATGTAAAAATGAAAACAATTAATAATAAAAATTAGGAACTATCAAATGTATAATACATGGATAGACATGCAGATATACAAGGCTGATTATAATATGAAACATGCATGCATACATGTCTACCATATTACATACAATGCAATTATCGTTATATAGAATGATGATTCATTTTTTCTTATCATTTTCATATTAAACATAACATACATATGTATGTATGTATCTATTCAAAATTAGAAATATATTTTAATAAAAAAAATATTCTTAATTAATAACATTTAATATATTAATATAAACTTACAATAATTGATTGATTTGAATTATATTCACTATGTGTACTAAGTACATTTTCGACGGAACTAGCATTTATTGATAATTCATCATCATCATTCCCAGAATCAGAATTATTATCAAATAATTTTTTCTTATGCATTTTTCTAATTGCTTATTAACAATATGATAATAACATAAAATATACACAATTTTTAGTTTTATTTTTCTTCAAATTTACGTAAATTTTATCAAATGAAATAAGACAAAATACAAAAACATATAACGTACGTATTAGATAAAAATAAAGGGGAATCCCATAGATCTACTTTATAAATTTTTAACTATTTTTAACATTAGCACATATTTCTCACAAATAATTATTGGCCAATGCTTGACACAAAGAAGCCAAGCCAGTAGTAGCAAAACAATTATAATGAATTAGTAACTTTTTACCAACATTTTATTATATTTTTTATATTTGAAAAAGGAATTGAATGACACATAAAATTTAAATTTCACCATTCACTTCACCAACAAATATAAAATAACAAAAAGGAATATATAGAAGATGGTAAAAAAAATGTAGGAGTAAAAATGTATATATATAATATATATATGAAGGATTTATTTTATATAGTACAATAATATGTAGTGTAGTGTACATATGTAGATTGTGGCATATTTGTGGTGCACATGTACCAGTTATACACATATATATAATGTATACTGCACAGTATACCATATTACCATATACATACCAGTCTAACCCCATCCATACATTGACAAATTTATTTGCAAATATATTTGCAAACAAGCGAAATTTGTCTGTGTATGCCGTTGCTCACAAATAAATTTTCAAATTTTTCGTGTTTGAAAAAATATTTGAAGAATATCAAAAATTTTTGATTTTTTGGGAGCGTGGCTACATGCTTGATGAGAAATTTCTTCGTGTGTAGTACTGCTCGCAAACATTTCTTCAAATTGTGAGTTATCAGGTTCACTAAAAAGCTTTTTTTCAAAAATCTTTTCTATATCCGATATACGAATCGCTAGACATGTGAACACTAAAAATGATGTTTGAAAATTTGTTTGAAAATTTGTTTGAAAATGTGTATTCATGTTTGGAAATATATTTGCAAACAAAATTTGCTTGTGTATGGACGGGGTAATCAAGATTTTCTTGTCAGTTACAGTTTATCATATGTCACCTTTCAATTTTTGAAAGAAAACAATAAAGAAGCAAAATAGCAAATAGCACATATGGCAATTGTCAGAATATAGAAAAAACAAAAAAATAAATGCTTGTCGCATGCAGGGTGTTTCATGAAAATATGTTTGTAAACATGGTTTTGCATTATTGCTTTTATTTTCGTAATTCAACTATGTACTGTAATAGCATTTTATTTATATGAAAATATTCACTAAAATTTTTATACAAATTTTTTTTTCATTTTTTATTTTTTTAACCAATCAATAAATACTATAATTTGATATTTTTACAACTTCACATAATACATTGAAACATCCTATACAGTATAGTTGAAGTTGAAGATTTACTAATTTACTATACTCGTATAGTAACAATAGTAACCGAACTGTCAAGTTAAGCAATAAAATTGTAGCTCGTAAGTTGGTATTGTAGTGTTTATTAATGCAATCAATATTATATTTTTATAATTTGTGTAGTTTATATTTGAAAATACTTTTAAAAAAATTAAATTCGTATAATTCTAATTTAAAGTTAACATTAGGGAAAAATAAAATTTAAAATACAATCAAAAGAAAAACAAAATCAAAATGGGTTCTCAAGCCGAAGAAAAAATGGATGTTGATACTGAATTATCGGTAAACTTAAATTCTAATGAAAAAAATACCAATACAAAATTTCTAAATGTAAGCAATATAAGCAATATACAACAACAATCAAATGTGATGGCATCATGTGGTACTGTTCCATCGGTGACTGTATCACTTCATCCATTAGTTATTATGAATATATCTGAACATTGGACAAGGATTAGAGCTCAGGCTGGACAACCAAATCAAGGTATATACATATTAAACATATGTACATAGTATTTTTCAAATATAATCAATTTTTTTCTTTCAATTTTTCATTTTTCACTACAGTTTTTGGAGCTCTAATTGGTAAACAAAAAGGAAGAAACATAGAAGTAATGAATTCATTTGAATTAAAAGCTGACATTGTTGATGATGATATTATTATAAATCAAGATTATTACAATACGAAAGAACAACAATGTAAATAAAATATGATATAATGTAGGGATTACTATATATTTTCTATTATTTTTAATTAATTAGATAAGCAAGTTTTTAGCGAACTTGATTTTATTGGTTGGTATACAACTGGAGAGGATCCAACTGAGAAAGACATTAAAATTCATAAACAAATATGTGAAATAAATGAATGCCCTATAATGCTTCAATTAAATCCACTTTCTAGGAGTGTAAATGTAATTGATTTTCTACTTTTATATATAAAATTTCGTTTAATTGATGGTTATTATTTTTATTAAAGCAATTACCTGCTAAATTATACGAATCTGTAATTGATATTGTGCAAGGTGAAGCAACAATGCTATTCATTCCATTAACATATACATTAGCTACAGAGGAAGCTGAACGTATTGGTGTTGATCATGTTGCTCGTATGTCAACAAATGAAACTGGTGAAAAATCAGCAGGTAAAAAATTTCTGCATTGTTTTTTCTTTTTATCTTCTAATATTTAATGAGTTTTTTCGATTTTTTGTTTTATTTACTATCAGTCGCAGAACATTTACTTGCCCAACATAATGCTATTAAAATGTTACATACACGTGTTAAAATGGTATTATCATACATAAAAGAGGTTGAGTCTGGACAATTTGAAGCAAATCAAGAAATTCTAAGAGAAGCATATTCTCTTAGTCATAGATTACCTGTTATACAAAGCCCTAAATTTCGTGAAGAATTTTATACTGTAAAGATTATTATTTTTTTTTTTTTTTTAATTTAAAAAGGAAAAACCTATAACTGATATATGGTTATTTATTTGCTTTTTTTAATTAAATCTTTTTTTATTTTATATAGCAATCAAATGATGTTGGCCTTATTACATATTTGGGAGCCCTCACAAAAGGGTGTAATGACACAAATCATTTTGTTACTAAGTTTAATGTATTATATAATCGTCAAGGAATGGGACGAAGAATGAGAGGACTATTCTTTTAAAATTTCAGCTTATTATTGTCGTTACTTCTTTTAAACACCTAATATTATTATTTTGTATTATGAATATTTCCTACAATCTACATATGTGATGATATAAATGATGATTTAACTTTATCATATATTCATTTTGAATGGTATTTAACTAACCATTGAATATAAGCAATGAACTTATTTTATGCCACCATTTAAATTATAATTAAAATTGTAGGTAAAAATTCAATCCAATAAAAAAATAATTTACATCAGTTGTGTTTTTAATTTAGTTTCTCTGTTTCTCCAAAATTTTTCGTTTTCGTGCTATGAATATGAAGTAAAAAAGAGAATTGAATTACTGATTTATAATTTACAATTTAAGCTCCAATGGTACATGTGAGTATGTACATATATAAAATGTATTTTGAATCAATTAAATTCAAAATTACTTTTTAATTTAAAATTATAGGTATACCCAATTCATTATACATATTTACTGACTACAAAAAAATATATATCCATATATTCATACATACATATATTATATGTGCATACTAATAAGATAGATTATGTTAGATTTAGATATATTCGACTGTCCTAAGTAGGGTATACTGTACACATTTTATCAATCAGTTAGATCTAGTTTTTAAAATTGAATTTTCATAATTGAGTGAAATTATAGAACAATTTAATTTAAAAAATGGATGAAAAAAATGTTGCTTGTAAGCTTACAAGAACATAATACGAATACATGCATTTTATTTATTAGGTATAGGTACTACTAGGCTATATTAAATATTATATTTTGACCCCCCTACAAAATATAATATTTGGCTGCCATTAAAGACAAGTAATATTTTTTTAAAAATGTGTTTTTTCGAAATAGCTATTAAACTGGCGTATTAAAACTTTTTTGGTATTATTTATCTTAAGTAAATGTTTATATATAAGAATAAATTAAACTTTTTCATCCGTAATGGGCCCCTATTCACCTTGGGCCCTTCGAGTTATGTGTTTCTGTTTTAAATTAGCTCCCCTACTGCAATGATTTTAAACAAAAGCCATATATTTTTTGTAATTATCTTCTTTAAAACAATGTCGATGTCTAAGAAACATCGCCGTACAGCCCTAACGTTGATCCTATAGGGCACTTTTGGGTTTTCTTAGACCCTAAACTAAGAAAACAAAAGAAATTAAGTGGTTTTTTAAAATTTAAAGAAGGGTTACAAGATTAATGGAGTAAAATTCCACAAGATTTTACTAAAAACCTTGTGAAGTCCATGCTTCATGCACAATGGCCACCAGGATGTGTATGAACATAAAGGGGCTAATACTAGGTGTTAAGTGAGACAAAAATATTGACGAAAGTATCAATAACTCATGTATTTAATAAAATTATTATCTTATTTTCAAGTACAAAAATAGACTGTTCGACTGTTCCAAAACTTTTTCACATGTCTTTTTTCTAGTTGTTTTCATTATTATCCTTTTGTGGGTGTTCTACGCGATATTTTCGCTCCATTTTTTTTATTTTTTTATTTATAAACTAGACAATCAAGAGAATATTTTAAATCAATTCATATGTACAATTTCTTGAGAAAATATATACTTATAGTACATATTTTAATAAAGTTAATATGTGTTCCAAAACTTTTTTGCACCTGTGTATATATATTATTTTTTTAAAATACTCAAAAAACAATTTAACTTAAAATATCAAAATTTCAGTTTTATTTAAAATATTATTTTTTATAAATTTACACCCTTTCAAAGTTGCTTTTTATTTCAAAATTTTTTTTATTTTTTGAACAAAACGCTACTTAACGCTTGGGGGAGAATCGATCTTCTGAATCCGTTATGGAGTTATGGAGCGATACATGATTGTGAGGGGGTCCTAAAACACCTTCAAAATTGGCTTTACGTAATAAGCGAACGCTTCATTACGATTCGATTCGATATTGATACTTTCTTTACTCTTGAAATTGTACCAGTCAGTCATTAAAAAGCACATTCTCCACAGAAGTAATTTAATACTTTTCGGGTCTAGAATAGAAAGAAGAAGAACAGGATAAGAATAATAAAGTATAAAAAAAAAACTAAACCAGAAAGCAAGGCAAGTACGCACATCGAAAGAAATGAATTTATGAAAATCATATTTGTACACATTTCTTTTAGTAGATAACAGTTAATTATTACATATTATTATAACTATTGTTTGTTATTATTATTACTATTATTTTTTTAAATTCATTCATTCGCTTGTTTTTTTTTATTTTGTAATTCTAATTAAATTAATCTATGGTGGTATGGCAGCAGAAGATAATTTAGTATTGAATAAAAGTTTGGGGTAAGTTTATATTTTTAAAATGCAATAAAATTGGTTCTATTTAAAAAAGTTCAGATATATTTATGTACATACATCGTTCTTTATTAATAATTAATTGTTGCATTAAAACAAAAAAAAAAATAAAAATTCAATAATAGAAAGTCAAAACAGAAAAAAAATATTTGTCATGCAAATAGACAAAAAATAAAAATAAACAAAGATAGTTCATTTCTATGGACTTTGTTTATGCAAGTTAAATGATGATTATTTTTCTTTGTAGTTTTTTTTTGTTTTTAAATTCTAAATTGATTAGATTATAATCATTTCAATAGTACTTTAAAATTTTAATGACTAATAAAAAATCATTACTCATCAGAATTTAAATGTTGTTTTCTTATTACTTTGATTAAATATATAATTACACTTTATTTTTTTAATAAAATTTTCTCATGATGAAATTCAAATCAATATTAATATTAGTTCTAAAATTTATGTTACACATAATAGTATAACACTCTTGTGACAATTCTTTAATTTTAAATTAATATTTTTATTAAATTTTTGTTTTATTATTTCTTCCTTTTATTCTTTCTAAAGAAAAATTGTTTTATAAAAATAAAATGATTAAAATTGTAGAAAAAATTATTTTCATTTTTAGATCATGGTTTTGGAGTTTATTTAATTGGACACAAAGTTCATCTATCATGCTAAGATCCATTGAAAAAAGTATATTATCATGTAAGAATCGTTAATTTACTAATACATATGCATTATTTTTTTAAATAAGTCCAATAAAATACAATTACATTTGATTTTCATTTTTTTTTTTTTCATTCAAGTTTTAAAATCATCTTATAGAGGATTTTATGTAGACATTGGTCCAGCTGTTGGTGATGCTGATAAAATATGGACATTAGGTATCAATTCAGAATCATCTGAAATACCATTAATCCTATTACATGGTTTAGGAGCTGGTGTCGCATTATGGGTTATGAATTTAGATACGTTAGCACAAAAAAGGCCTGTATATGCAATGGATATGTTAGGTACCTAATTTCATTTTGAATTTTCAATTGATTCTAAGACTTTCTATAACAAAAAAAAATTTCGATTTGTACATTTTTTTAATATTAGGCTTTGGAAGGAGTAGTCGTCCAAAATTTTCTAATGAGGCTTCAATTGCTGAAAAGCAATTTGTTAAATCTGTTGAAGAATGGAGACGTGAAATGAATATTGATAAAATGATATTGTTAGGTCATTCAATGGGAGGCTATATAGCAACTAGTTATGCTATTTCATATCCAGATAGGCATGTTCATTATAAGCTACAATTTGTTTTTCTGATTTTTTTTGTTTTTTTTCCCGATTTCATATTGTTTATTATTTAATTTAAATTTTCTAAAAATTAATACAATTTCAGAGTTAAACATCTAATTTTAGCTGATCCTTGGGGTTTCCCAGAAAGACCAGCTGAACAACAAAATAAAACAAATATACCATTATGGGTACGTGCAATTGCATATGCTGTTTCGCCACTAAATCCACTATGGGCATTACGTGCAGCTGGACCATTTGGACAATGGATTGTTGAGAAAACACGTCCAGATATAACTAGAAAATTTTCATCGTTTGTTAAAGATGATCATTTAATACCGCAATATATTCATCAATGTAATACACAAAATCCAACGTAAGCTATATTTTTATATAAACAATATGACAATTGAAATTACTAGTAATTTATTTCTTGTTTATTTTGAAAACAAAAGTGGTGAAGGTGCCTTCCATGCAATGATGGCTAATTACGGTTGGGCCAAAAATCCAATGATTAATCGAATACATGAATTACGATCAGATATACCGATGACAATATTATACGGTTCACGATCATGGATTGATAGTAATACTGGACAAAAAGTTAAACAATTAAGACCAAAAAGTTATGTAAATATTCAGGTAAAAAAGAAAAAATTTAAAATTTAATATACTCATTTTTTTATATTATTACATAAATTTATAATTAAAAAGTGTAGATAATTAGTGGAGCTGGTCATCATGTATATGCAGATAAACCAGAAATTTTTAATAAATATGTGAATGATGCATGTGAAACAACATCATTTAAAAACAATGATAACAGTACGCATAGTATTAACAATGTGGGAGAATCAATTCAAAGTAAATTCATTTATTAATTCATATGTATCCTTATTCATGGTGTTGTACATTTTATTTTTTAAGTAGTGAACGATGATGGAACAGAATCAGAGCAAGAAAGTGAAAAGAATTCAGAAATTAGAGGAACAAATAGTAATCCCTAATAATAATTAGAATGACTTTATATGTGAATTTTTAGTTTCATGAATATCTTTGTTATATTTTTTGTTGTCTTTAACTAATGTAGATAGATAATTTGTAAATATATTGAATAAAGATTAAATAAGAATCTATTTATTTATACAGATATGTATGCTTATTATTTTCTATACAAACATAATTCATTATATTTTTATACATAAAATAGTAAAAATAAATAAATGAAACTAAAATAACAATAATTCGAGTTTATTGATAATTGAAATATAAAAATTAGGTAAAAAAAAAAAATAACTTCTATACATAAAAATTGTCCTTTTTTTTTACTCAAGATAATCTAGTAATTTTTAATATATATAAGTGTTCACCAGGAATTTTACGTTCCATGAATATAATAGCAATAAACTTTTTAGATGTTAATTTTTCAATTATTTCATTGGGTTTATTTTCTTTTAATAATAATAAATATAATACACTATTATATGATAAAATATTGTTTAAATTGTTTAATAATTCATTGATTATTTTACATCCATCAATACCACCAGACCATGAATTTATAATGTTTTGATTTGAAAACAATTTTGTTTCGTTATCATAATCAGTTAAAACATATGGTGGATTAAATATTAATAAATCTATACAATTATTACGGAAACAATTAGTTAAATTCATATTGAGAACATCAATTACAGTTGAATTATATAATGCTGTTTTTTTCGTTACCTGTAAATAATTTTGAGGAAAAGTTGAAAATTTAAATGTTGTTAATTTATATTGTAAAAATTAGATGAACTTACAGAACATGCTTTATAATTTATATCTGTTGCTATACATAATGCATTATTTTTTAAGTGCTTTGAAATGGCTGTTATTATGATACCACTTCCACTACCAATTTCAGCGCATATTATCGGTTTTAAATACTCTATATAATTTAAATCAGCTTCTAAAGCATCTAAAAGTAAAAATGAATCTTCAGCAGGTTCATAGACATTCTATAAATTAAAAATAAAACAAAAATTGTCGTTTTTTTTTTGTACATAAAGATTTTCAAGTGAAAAATTACCTCGTAATCCTTTTTAGAAATATGATTTGTTAATGGGGTTTCCATAATAATTATTTTTTTTTTCTATCGATTGAGATTTTAATTCATTGATTCTAGAACAATTTTTCGTTTATTTTGTTCAATTTCAACCGAACGATGTAATTGAATTAATCGATCCTAAAAATATATACATACAAGACATAAAAGAATTAGTGCATATGAAGAAAATCAGTTATTTACCTGACAATTTTGTAATATATTTGCAATAACAGTAACTTTATGTTTTATATTAATTAATGTTTTCACTTTTTCATTTAATAATGGTATTGATGATTGTGCATCCTCAATTTCTTTTAATTGCTTTTGTAAATCATCTAAACACTGTGACAATTCAATTTGTGTAGTTCTATATTTAAAAAAAGAAAATATTTTATTAAAACTTACTTTAAAATATAATGCACATTAATACAACAGATGAATTAAAAAAAAAAAAAAATGCTTGTACGTGTATATATAAAAAAAATACCTTGTAGCTTGAATTCTTTCATCAAGACGATCGACTGTTGGTTTAAATAAGTTTATTAAACCTTCAGCCAAAATATCTCTTGTTGGATTATCACAAAAATTATCAGTATTTTCATCTAATGATGTTGCTGTACTATCTGAATCTTTTTCCATTTCTTTTCGACTAAACAATAAACATGGACTAAACTACTCTTTGTATTCAAAATGCAAATACAATACATTTAATTGAAAAAGAAAAAAAAATTATTGATTTAACCTCATTTTATTTGACATTATTCTATTAACATTTCTACATTTTTTAAAATTTATTACTCTACTATTATAATGTATTTTTACTATACCATTTCCAACCAGGGTTGGGACTTTACTGCAAGTGCAGTAGATCTACTGCGATTTGTTGGAAAACTGGTCTACTGCCGCAGTAACTCAAATCTACTGCGCTTTTCTCGACTTGATAAAAGTTTCAATCAAATTTATAACAATTTGTTATAAAAATTTATTTTGAAAATCAAAAGGTTTATTGTTGTTTGGTTATACACATGTACATATGTAAACCTAGATATTCAACTTTGTACATCCCTGTAATAATTTTTGTTTCATTCCTATAATTGAAACTGTTAGGTTTAAATATGAGCGAGCATTTATCAAAATATCTTTAGTTTTTTTTTTTATAGAATTTTCGTTAATTTGTTTTATTTAATTTTGTTATTTTTATTAACTAATTTTATTTGCGTTTTCGGTTAAACTTTATTTTATATAATTGTTTTTTATTTTATTTAATTGTTATTTTATTTATCAAATTTTTGAGTTTTATAATTTGAATAAATGAATATAAAAAACACTTCAGTGTTTTGAATCATAAATTTATTTATTTGATATTTATATACGAGTATGTACATACATTATAAGTATTTACATGCTATTATATAGTTTTTTTTCTACTGCACTTTTGCTCAATCTACTGCACTTTTTCGTTGAATCTGCTGCCCTAAATACTTAGAAAAGTCCCATCCCTGTTTCCAACTCGTCTAATTTCGATCTATTATAATTCAACTAATAAACTCAAATTTTTAAAATAATCAATTTTTAGAAATGAAAAACGACTTTATAATTTCGAAAATGTGTACAGATTTACAGAATTATACACATAAAAGAAAAGCAAGAATAAACTGAAAATGGTAGCACTATAATGTACATTGTACTGTAACTTGTCAAAGTTTAAATGTCAGGTACTCAGGTAGACGTATCGTTTTGCATCCATCCTATCCAGGCATCATCAATCATTAGGTATCACATTGAATTGAATTGGAAATAGAGTAAAAGAAAATATCTTCAAGTTCCCGATACCGATTCAATCAATTGCAAAAAGTGTAAAATATTTTTTTAAATTTAATTTATTAATTTTTAAACAATTTAATTATTTATCAATAATAAATTATACTAAAAAAAAAATGTATTATCTAATTAAATCTTAAAAAGATTGTGGTTACATTGTACCCCTATATATATAACTCTTACATAATAATTCATTGTCAAAATTCTTATATGTTCAATATTGATGTGTCGATTTTTATAATTAAAAAATGATTAAATAATAAAAAAAAAAAATATTTATTCATTTTTATTTTACAGATATACATTTATTTTGAAAATCGTCATTATTTAAAAAAAAAATGATGCAACGTACATTCATATTATCGGGACAACTACTTTCACCAGCAACTAAAAATGGTTTAATTCAAGAACGTGGTATGGCTACATTAAAAGCCATATCAATGCGTTTAAAATCAGTTAAAAATATTCAAAAGATTACCCAATCAATGAAAATGGTGTCAGCTGCGAAGTAAGTAAAATTTAAAAAAATAAAAAACAAAAAGTCGATAGATACCTAATATAGAAATAGAAAATTTTCAAAATGTTATACATATTTTATTTCATATTCTTTTTTTATTAGATATTCTCGGGCTGAACGTGAATTAAAACAAGCACGTCCTTATGGTGAAGGTGCCCAACAATTTTTTGAAAAAGCTGAAATTGTTCCTGATGAAAAAGCTGAACCAAAAAAATTAGTTATTGCGATGACATCCGATCGAGGTAAATTAACAATATGTTCATAACATAAGCGTATACATTTTTTTAAAAATTGCTTGATAATCATTTTATTACAGGTCTATGTGGAGCTGTCCATACAGGTGTAGCAAGACAAATACGGACTGAATTAGCTCAAGGCGATGATAAAAATACGAAAATTATTTGTGTCGGAGATAAATCTCGAGCTATATTACAAAGATTGTATGGAAAGAATATTATTATGGTTGCAAATGAGGTTAATATAATATGAGGCTTTTCTTGAAAATGAGAAAAAATTATTTTTTGTTTTAATATTGATTTATTTAAATTTAAGGTTGGTCGTATACCTCCATCATTTGCTGATGCATCAAAAATTGCAGCCCAAGTTTTGAATTCTGGTTACGAATTTACTGAAGGAAAAATTGTTTATAATAAATTTAAATCTGTTGTATCATATAGCCTTTCACAACTTCCAATTTTCAGTGCTCCCGTTGTTGAAGTAATTTTTACTTTGTTAAATTTTACATTCAAAATTAATTTTTTTTATTTCACAGAGCTCACAGAAGTTATCTGTATATGATTCATTAGATGCTGATGTTATAAAAAGTTATTTGGAATTCTCACTTGCAACATTATTATTCTATACAATGAAAGAAGGTGCATGCTCAGAACAATCATCACGTATGACTGCTATGGATAATGCATCAAAGAATGCTGGTGAAATGATTGATAAATTGACATTAACATTCAATCGTACCAGACAAGCAGTAATTACCAGAGAACTTATTGAAATTATTTCTGGTGCAGCTGCTTTAGAAGATTAAAAAGTCATTATTATTGTTATTATCACCAACACTGTCATCACCACTACAGACCAACAAAAATGCAACAACAACAATAATTTTATTTGGTTAAAAATATTTTGCTGTACAATGATCACTGGTATATTTTCCATTTTTACTTTTAGAAAAAAAAGATAAACTATAAATGTTTTTAAAAATTTATTTTAAATTATAAAAAAAGATAACATCTTAAAATCACTGGCATTAAAATGAAATTTTAAAAGCATTTCCGTTTAATTCTTTTTTTTTTTTTTTTTGTTGCATATAATTTTTCCATTTGGAATGTCTGTATAAAGATATAAAGAAGTAATGTAATTTTTCAAGACTAAATATTATACTTTGAATTGAAGGTAATAAATTAATTAATTTGGTCATGAAAATAAGATACATATGGTGTTTTTTATTTTCTTAATTTTTTCTATCGATCTTATTTTTGTTTTAAACTTACATAATATAAAAATTAATTTTTAGTATTTTATATGGGAAATATGGGATACACTCTTGCGTATAATTTATTAATTTGTGAAAAAAAGAATATATGCAAAGCAAAAATTCAAAAATGTGAAAGGCAAAGAAGGTAATATTTTGGTAATAAAATTCATATTATTTTCATAAGCTATCGTTTTTACTAACAGCAATAGTACAATAATAAATTTATTTTTTCTGTTTTATTTTTCTTTTTTTTATACATAAACATACATACATACATTTGTGAAACATTAATTTTCTTCTAATATAATACTGCTTATATAAAAAAAAAAACTTAAACAATATCATCATAGTAAACTCAAAACAATTTGATTATTTTTTAAGAAAAGTATACACATATTTACTTTTCGTATAAATATTAATTCAACTTATTTTTCATTTCGTTAAAAATTTTGTAAAAAATATGTAACTTTTTTTATTCATTATTACTTTTTTTTTTTTAATTTTTGAGGTAATTGCTGTTTTGATTAATTTTTTTAAATGTTTTCTTTCATTATAATAAAAATATCACATGGAAGAAAAATTTTATTTATGTTTTGTTTCTCGTTAAATTATAAAATTAATATTAACATAATTACATATCAAAGACAATAAATTTACATACTTATAATTTATGTACACATATTACAAACAAACTTATAAATTTCCACTAATTTAAAATTTTCAGTACATAGATAGTATGTTAATTTTACTTAATACATTACATTACATTTTTTTTTTTTCTAAGGTAATAAATTATCTTTTTCAATTTTAACAATTGATGGTAACGATGTTTTTGAATTTTTAGTCTTTTTTGTATTTAATGTTTCTGTACGACCAGAGAAATAATCTTCAATTTCTTGTAATGTTTTACCTTTTGTTTCTGGTAAATATAAATAAAAGAATACAGTACCTAAAATATAAAATGTAAATTTTTATTAAATAATCACCAATCATCAATAATAATGTAAATTACCAAGGAATGATATACATCCATATAACATGAATGCTCCATGATCTTGTAATGTATGACGTAAAAATGGATAAGTTTTAACAACAATAAAAACGAATATATGTGCACTACATGTTGTAAAACCACCAACAATACCACGTACTTTTTGTGGATAAATTTCACCAATCATAACCCATGGTACAACTAAAAATCCAACTGTACATGTTATTTGAAATAGAAAAATGCATGCAACTGGGAACCATGTTGCAATCGGTTCTTGATTTGTTTCACTATTCCATAATGTATATTTTAGATACATATAAATTCCAAGTCCTAACATTGTTGCACCACATCCAATACCAGATATAAATGTTAATGGTCTTCGTCCGCATCGTCTTAATGCAACACATGCTAATATTGTAAATAGTAATCGTACAATACCTAATACAATTGTACATGTATATTTATCCATTGATGTACCAGATAATTCGAAAATTTCAACTGCATAAAATGTAATTGTATTAACACCACTAAATTGATACATCATAAAATATAAAAATAATATTCCAAATGGTTTCAATGTAGCTGGTTCCATTAATGCTGATATAATTTCCTTTGGAGTTTTTACTCTAAAAAAAAAATATTAATTGCATATTTTGTAAAATAAATTTTAAACGATTATGATTATATGTATACCTTTTGGCATTATTTTTTTCATTAAATTGTCTTAATACTTGTACTTCATTTTGTAAATTATAACTAGAGCCACGAAGTTTAGCCAAACTTTTTAATGCATCATCATGTTTTGATCTAGCTACTAAATAATTTGGTGTTTCTGGTAAAAACATCATTGTTAATAGCGCCAATAATGGAATTATTGTTGAAACAATAGATAATGTTTGCCATTTTAAAAATGATCCAAGTGTATATTGAAATAATACACCAAAACTTATACTAACTGATGCTAATGCACTTAACATTCCTCTTAAATGTGGTTGCGTTACTTCAGATGTATAAACTCTGGCTGGAGCACCAACCATACCAGAACCTAAACCAACAAATAATCTTCCAACATAAATCATGTATACATTATTTGCTGATGCAATTAATATCCATCCAATTATTAATGGAATTTCAGTTAATATTAATGTAATTTTACGTCCAATTGTATCCATTAAATAACCACTTAAAATACATCCTAATGGTGTGCTAGCTGATGAAAGTGAAGCTGAAAGATATGAATTTATTCATTTATTGATTTTTGGAATTAATATATTATCATATTTAATTTATATATAGTGTACACATTGAAGAGACATAATAAGGATGTTCATATTTTAATTATTATTATATATTTTTGAATTTTAATTAGGAAGCTATTATAGTATGTATTTATTAAAATTTGGTACATGAAATCAGTTGAGGTCAAATATAAATCTTAGAATATATGAGATAAATGATTCGTTGATTTTGAAATTGAGGCAAGTCCACAATTTTTGAAATCAAGATTTTCACATAATTCGTATTACAAGCATATTTTCTTTAATAATTAAAAAAAAAAAAACTATGTTTAGAGTCTAAAAATTACGATTTTTATGGCATTTAAAGTTTTTCTTTTCTATAGAAGTTAATAAGGAATACAAATATGTATAAAACTTCAAATATTTCAGAATTGTAAATAATGGACTTGCCCAATTTTCGAAATCAACGGCTCAATTTATAGCGACATGTATACATACATATGTATACTGTATTTTGAACAAAATCAGTTTTTCCTTTTTGTATCACATAGGCTATGTAAAATTTTACCTTCGTTTACATACCTATCCATGAGGCTTGATTTTCATCAATTGGTATTATAGAATCTTTAGCTTCTAATTGTGGTATAACAACAGCACTAAAGCCAAAAGCTAATCCAGTATTTATTGTACCCAAATTAGCTATAAATGCCGCCATAATTTGTCTAAATGGTTTTCCTCTATCTTTTTTTGTAGCAACATTTTCATTATTATCATTTGTTATTGTTATCACTGGATGTTTAGCGACTAAATGTGCTGTCTCCGTTCTGTAAATGAAAAAAAAAAAAAATGTTTGATTTAAATTTAGATTCAAATTTAACGTCTATTAACGACTTTTGAAAGTAGATATTATCTTAAATCTTATTAAATTATATAAGTAGATATTATCTTAAATATTAAATCTTAAGATCTTAAATATTTACTGTTAGTGAAGACATTTTTTCATCATTTGATATTTTATTAATTTGTGTAAAAATATTTTTTGAGTTTCCGAATTCAAAATGTAATTAAAATTATATGTGTACAGGGTGTCTCAGGGTAAAGAACGTAGATATGTCTATCGTACAGTTCAAAGTGTTTCTAAACATTCAATCGTTCTAAAAATCCGATATTTTTTTAAACTTTGGACGTTAATAACTTAAGACCTTTTTATTCAATTTCAGTAAACAATAATTTATTTGAAAAGTTATAAGTCTCAGTTTTAATCTGCACTAAGAATGTAATCAAATACATAAAATGTTTCAAAAGATGTTGCCCAAAATATGATGTTATGTACTTCACTTTACCGAAAATTTTCAATTTCCTATATCTTAGAAGGGACGAATTTTAGGGCCAGGAGGAGTGGTGTCGATGAGATAGGTCTTAGAACGAATTTTTGCTTTTCGGACTATTGGATAAATGCATTTTGTGGGACACCGTGTATACATATCCACTTATCTATGTAAAATATGTACATATGTACACATTTGGAGTAAAATGTGAATAACATAATTTAAAACGGTCATAAAAAAAGCTTATTTTTAAAATATGTACATACCTACTAATGTATGTAAATATAATCAATTATTGTAATATACATACATATGTATATATATCTTATTATTACCAGAAAGATACAATTTTCTTACCTTTTTGTTTTTGTTGATTAAATACATTACATATACATACAATGTAAATGTGTAAATATGTATATTCTTATTCTCTAAATAATTGCAAAATCGTGTAATTATAAAATAAAATTATACATGTATGCATGTATCTATAGATGATTTGAACTCATACATATATGTATGTACATTGTAATATCGTCTTATTTAACATCATAAATCATGCTATAATTTTTAATAACAAAATAAACAGCAAATGAGTTTGAGATTTTTTTTTTACGTTTAAAACATTTATGTATAATTATAAGTATGTCTGTACAGAGTACAGAAATGTAAGACTAGACTGTATTTTTAAGGAAATTATATATTTGCAAAGCGCAAATATTTGTGTGAATGTGCTCTGTCTCATATACTCGTACATACATCTTCATATACATACATATGTATAAATGTATGGATGTGTACAATTAACCTTGCCAATTTCATTGATAGTTTACTTTTATTTTCAAAATAGTAATTTGTTTTTTTTTTTTTTTTTTTTTTTTTTACTTTCAAGTACAAAGATATTAAAATATTTTTAAATTGATAATTTGTAGGTATATGCTATCTATGCATTTGTATATATTTATGTATGTACATACATATATGCATTTTAAAATAATGAAATAAATAAATTATTCATATTTTCAAAAGAATTTTCCAATATATACTATATGTATGTAGGTAGGACATTTTTAAAATAAATGCCAGAGATCATCTTAAGTGGAGATCTATGCTGCAGAAGGCTCAGCTCAGATAGTCAGATCTAATTTGAGAATCTTGAAGAATCTCTTTTATACATTTTTAAAAAGAGAAAAAAAGATTAAAAACAAATTTAAATCATGTACACACAACATATATTTAACTTCCTATACGTTTATTTTTTATTTATTTATTTTTTTTAATTATTATATGTATTGCATAAAAATGATAGCCATATTCAATACAGACAGATTTTGAAAACTAAGAAGCTAAATGTTTATTTAATTATAATTAGGCTATTTTACATTATAAGACTTTCATACGATTTTTATGCAATTTGGTGGTAAGAAGGGTAAAGTATATGGAGTGTCATATGGATTTTAATTGGAAATCGTATCGCATGAAAATTATATAAAAGTTTTATGATGTAAAATAGGATGTAATTTTTAGAAAATTTTTGTAAAATCAATTATAAGAAAATACAAAAAATTAAGTACCTATAAACAATTCAATTATTATTGTACATATGTACATGCATTTAATATTTTTGCTATTAATTAAATAAAACTAAATAAAATAGAAAAAAAAAATAGAAAATTCACAACAGATAACAGATGTTTAGTCATCAAAAATATTTTATTAATTAAATACATATGTGTTTATCTGTTTATTTCATATTTAAAAAATGTTATTATTATTGTTTTGCATTGTGATTATATGTATTGCATAGGTACATAGTATATTATACAAACAATGATTGATAATATGACTGTATAGACATACTATATGTACATACGAGTATGTAGGTACATATATATACGTGTGCATTATACACTGTAAATATGTATAAACAAATGTTTAAATTTTTTAAACATATGTATACCTATCTATCAGAATAAAGCTTGCATTTTTTTACAATATGATATTATAAACATGTATGTATGTGCATCATGTACCTATACCTTGATTTAATTATCAACAAATAAAAGTACCTAAATTGTGTGATACTAATCACATATAAATAAAATTAATTATAAATATATGTAGGTATGATGTGTGATAAAATCAAATGATAATTTATACAGATTTATATGTACTATATACCAATAATGCGTAAGGGAATTTATGCAGTATTATAAAAATTGTAATACATTTATAAATAAAATGATAAGAAAAATTCTAATTTAAGCTCAAACGTGTGATAACGACAATATCAATTCTGTAACGATAACGACTAATCGTTTTTATTCGAATCAAACAAAACAATAAAAGAATCAACAGTGTGAACAGAATATGCGATTTTTAAAATGTGATTTACGTTTTTTTTTTTTTATGATACAATAATACTTTTTCTTGAATTAATTTTATTATTATTTTTTCAAATTTATTTCAACTTTTTTCGTTTATTTTCAATATGCATTTTTTTAATTTGAATTTTATAACTGCCATATTACATACATTAAACTCAATAAAAAAAAAAAGAAGACAGATATCTTCAGCGACAAAATTAGAAATAAATCTAAATGAATGACAACGACAAAATTACGTTACTATTGGGCGAGAACAATAGTCATTCGATTGAATATAAAAGAACATCACGTTACAGTTGTCGTTGGCATTGTCACTGGGCGAGGTCATTAAGCCTAATTTATAATGAAAAACTGCATACATATTATATTATTCGTAATATGTAAATAACTGTGTATGTACCTATATTTATAATAAACAAAAAAATAATAAAAATAAATTATAATTAGTATTTTAAGTATTCGTATTATCAAAATAAATTATTTCCGCCCCATAATTACTTAACTAGAATTTTTCAGATTTACATATAAAATACATATAGGTATTTGTATGAACTATGTACCTATGTTATGTAAATAAGATTGTGTAACGTACAATTAATTGAATTTCACTTTCACATCATATTATTATAATGCATTACATTTTCATTTTCATTTATATATGTATGTAGGTAAATAAAATTATTACAAATTGGTTTTTTTTTATTTAAATATATTTTTATTAATGTAATTTAATATTAGTATTGTCAGACAATTGGTATATATTTAATTAGATGCAATCAGGTGCAATCAGATACAATGTATGTACATTGATCTAATATCTATAGATATGTATACAATGTTATTCGTGTACATATATAATATAAATTTTAATTGTTATCAATTAATCAAGTAAATTACATTAAGCATAAATACGTACTTACAACACAATTTAACGTGACATGATATTTAAAAATTTAAAAAAAAAAACAAAAACGTTCAAGGAAACATCTTAAGATTTTTAAAAAAGAAAATGTGTGTGTAATCAATACCCAATACTTCTGCTTTTATTTTAAATATTTTTTTTATTTTCTCATATCTAAATGGAGAATTATTAAATGATATGTATACCTTATATCATGAGCAGATATTTTTTATTATCAGCAAAAAAAAAAAAAAGGTTCTTTTTTTTATATATAAATATAAGATAGATACTAATGCATTATTAAAAATAAAGAGAAAAATAAATGAAAACGAGTGTAATTGACAAGATAAATGTTTTTAATAAAATGTACTTATATGTATGTAACTATACATACATACTATATTTCTGTTCTGTAATCAATTGCATAATATAATGTACGTATATATGTAGATCCAAACTCTGAGTACCTACATATATTCAAAGACATATTATATGCATAATATAATGTCATTTTCATAAACATTGACATATCCTGTATACTTGATACACCATATTTAATTAATAAACTTGAATATTATGATGAGGATTTTAAAATAATTACAAATTTCTAGGGTTTAGTATTATAATACATATGACGTATACGTTACAAAGTAAATTCCTTAAAAAGAAAAAAAAAATAAAAAAAAAATCTACTACTGGTATTGGAAAAATGTTTAAAGATTCTTACATAATTATTAAATTTTGTTATCATATAAAAACTTGATTACTTACATACATACGTACAAATTATTAATTTAAAAATTTAAAATAAAAAATTTAAACATATTATTAATTAAAAAATTTTTTAACTAAGACCTTGTAAGAGTACACCTTTCATTTCTCATAATTTCTAATTAGACTGTTTCACGAGGAGGTCTTATAACTGCATGTAAATTAATGGACATAATATAGGTATACTTTACGAATAAAACAGAATATTTAAAAATTTCTAAAAAGAAAGCTTTATTTGTTATTATTATATTATCGTTAATGGATATATATATGTACATATTGTACATTTATTCACACGTATTACAATATATGTATATATGTATGTACATATATGTAAATGATTAAACGTACATATACTACTCTGATCAAAAATAACCCGGACTCGTTCATGTACAACCCCCGCCAATATTTTAAGATGCATTTCTTTTAGTATTTATGTTTGTATACCTGTTTTTTACATTTCCTCCAAATTCGAGCTATATATGTCAATCAGTTGTTTTTTGACAGCACTTTGTTTAGGTCAAGTTTTTGCTTACTTTCGATTTTGCGATGGAAAAAATAATTGAACACAGAATTTGTATTAAATTTTGCGTAAAAAATGAAATTAATGCTACTGAAACGCTAAAAATGTTGCAAAAATGTTATGGTGATAGTTCTCTATCGAAAACAACAACATTTGAATGGCATAGTCGTTTTAAAAATGGTCGTGAATCAGTGAAGGATGACATTCATCCTGGGCGTCCTTCAACATCAAAAACCAAAGAAAATGTTGATCTGATTAAATCAATGGTTTTGGAAAATAGAAGATTAACAATCAGAGAGATGGTTACTGAAACAGGAATTTCATTTGGTACAATTCAGTGATGATTTGGGCTTGACACGACTTGCAGCGAAATTGGTTCCTAAATCATTGAATTTTTTACAAAAACAAGAACGTGTTATTGTTGCTGAAGAGATGCTTTCCAGAGTAAATGCTGATCCTGCATTCATTCAACGGATCATTACTGGTGATGAGACGTGGGTGTACGAGTTTGATGCGTTAACAAAGCAACAATCAAGTGAATGGCGCGCTTCAGAAGAACCAAGACCCAGAAAAATTCGTCGTACTCAATCAAAGAAAAAGATTTTGCTTACCGTTTTCATCGATTATCGTGGTGTTGTGCATCATGAATTTTTACCAACAGGTCAAACAGTTAATAAGGATTATTATTTAAGCGTAATGAAGCGTTTACGAGAAGCAGTTCGTCTAAAAAGACCCGATTTGTGGCAAAATAATTCGTGGATTTTACACCACGATAACGCACCTTCTCACACAGCCGTGGTTATTCGTGAGTTTTTGACTAAAAACTCAACAAACACTATTCATCAACCACCATATTCACCGGATCTCGCACCGTGCGACTTTTTTTTGTTCAGTCGCTTAAAAAAACCACTTCGGGGAACCCGCTTTGACAGCATAGAAGCAATTAAAGACAAATCGAAGAAGGAACTTATGGCGATCCCAAAAAGTGAGTACGAAAAATGTTTCCAGGATTGGATTAAACGGTGGCACAAGTGCATTGCATCAGACGGAGAATACTTTGAAGGGGAAAAAATAAATATTAATGAATAGACTTGTACTTTGTGTTTTATTGACCAAGTCCGAATTATTTTTGATCCGGGGGTTAATTATGTAAATATTTTTGCTATAAATAAAATTTAAAATTTTCCTTTTAATCGCGTTCATGTAATCATCTGGTTTTTTTTCTTGTTTTTTGATTAAATGTACATACATATGTATGTATTGTAAAAATAATGTGGAATAAACATGTGCTCACTTTGTTAACATCAGAGTAAATAATTGGGCAAAAAAAAAAAAAAAACACGCTAAAATTAAAATCAACTGAATAAAAAGAAAAACTTGAAAAACATTTTTGTTTATCTTCGTTTATTATTTTTTTTTGTTGTTTTTGTTTTGTCAATAAAATTTATTTATTTATTTTTAATTTTTTTTTTAATTGTTTTTTTTTGTTTTGTTTTTAATCAAGCAAACACAAAAAAAAAAAAAATTAAACGTGTTTATTTTTTGATTTCTTTCTATGTCATTCTCCTTTTTTTTTTTTTGTTTTAAATACTTTTTTGTATGTCTTAATTTCTTTAATATTTTGTTATTGTTGTTTTGTTTTTTAAATTACTACCTATATATTTATAAATTAATACATTTTTGTATTGTGCGAATACATCTAATGTGTGTTAGATGTATTAATCAGTTCAATTTATGTATATGTATGTATGTATGTATGTACATGTGTATATTTTCTCCTTTATAATATGTACGTTTCAATATACATACATACATATGTAGGTATATAAATTTTACTGCTTGTATGTAATATGAATATTTGATTTTTTTTTCGCACATACATACATATACACACATATGTAATGATATATGTATACACATTAATGTTTGTATATAATATCTACGTACATACATATGTATGTATGTATGTATGTTTGTATATATATGTATATAATTAGAAATATATAGAAAATTAAAAATTTATATTATATATTTTAATGTAGTTGATGAAACAAATATTTAAAATTGTATTATTTAAGTTTTTGTGATGATGATCGTGGTGAATTGGTGTTGATGATGATTATACGATCAATTTGATATTTTGTACATGCGTTAAGAACGTGTACATATACTGTATGTAATTTTTACTTTTATAATATAATAAATAAAATTGCTTTATGTCCATATGTTATGTAGAATTTAAAATGTTTTTTTATGGACATGCTTTTATAGATTAATTATTTCTTCTTCTTATTTTGATTCTTCATTGCTTAATTTGTTATCATAATTTAAAAAAAAAAAAAAAAAAAATTATTATTTTTTTCCTAATTTGTTTTGATTTTATTAATAATTAGAATTTATTATCAATTTTGATTTCTCTCTTTCTTTTTTTTTTAAGATCATGTACACAATTGAAATTTGAATATAATTTCAGTTATTTTTGTTATTTTTAAAAATATTTTCATATTGATACATCATATGTCTGTACTCTGGTACTTAATATATGCTTCTGTGTGTGTGTGTGTGTGTGTGTGTGTGTGTGTGTATTATAAATTAAATTATAAATTTAGCAAAATCTTTCTTTTAATCTTTTTTGTTTTGTCTTTTTCGTATTTAAATTCTGTGTCATCTTGTTATTGCTATGTATATATGTATATTTAGCTATCGATGGTTCACTCACATGTTTAATATTGAAGAAAATATGAATATGTAGGTACTATACATATTTTGTATATATAATTGATAGAAATCACGCATATCACGTGCTTAAAAGCAATGAAAAACAACAATAAAATACATATGGTAATATACTGTACTCATATAATATTGTACAATATACTTGAATGAAGTCAAGGTTGTTTGTTTATATTTAATATACTCGTATATTTAGACTACTATCTATATTATATTGAAAATAGATAGATAAATGTATTATAAAAATATTTAACACCATAATAACATTTTAGAAACAAACAAAATATGTACTGTACTGTAGCACAAATGTATGTACATATGTATGTTAAATATATGTACAATAATAAGAAAAAATAAATAAATAAATAAATTGAATAAAAATTTTAATTGAAAGTAGAAATCTATATAACAAGAAAGGGAAAAAAAAATTATTAAGTTTACTATTATTTAAAAGTAAACATTAAATTAAAAATTATAAATAAACAAAATGAATAAAATTTATGGTTTATATTTAATTTGAATTAAATTGATGATTTTTTGTTTTTCATGTTTATGCACATTCATATATTATATACCTACCTAGTTATCTTAATTTGTATTACATAGGTAACATACAGATGTGTATATAAATGCTTATTTTTTGATTAATTACAATAAAAATAGAAAAATTAATTATAATTTAAATTGAAATTTTATATTGACATTTTTTAATTTTATTTACTAAAAACTTTTTTTTAAAATTATGATAAATTTTTATAGTACTCGTAATAAGGAAAAGATAATTAAACTGTCGATATTCTTTCTTTTCTTATAATGTTAGACTAATTTAATTTAAAAGGAGCAAACATATGTACATATGTTCATACGAATTTTTTTTTTTTTTTTCAAATCTTTGTTTTGTTTTTTTTTTTTTTTTTATAAATTTAATTATCAAAATTTAATTATTTTCAGATTTATGTATTATAATGAGTAAATTTTTGTTTTAATTTTTATAACAATAATAATTATGAACTTGAATAAATAATTCAAATAATGCATATATGTACATATACATATGTATGTACATATAAAAACGACATAACATTCATATGTCTGCATTATATCAATATTATTATCGTATATTTATTATTGGATTGGACATTGGTCATTGGCACAGAAACAAAGAAATATAAACAATTTTCATTAACACACATAGTTATATACTATATATTATGTACATGTGTATATACAGCATATGAATGTATATACTGTCCTATATCTTATTTGTATTTACACATACATGGACATATTTGCATTTGAAAAAGAGATTTTTATTTTTTTTTTTCTTTTAGATTGTACATATAAAAATAAATACATTTTAAATACATAGAAATAATCCAATAGAAAAATTAGAAAATTTTTAAAAGAAATGTTTGCTTTGTTTTTTTTTTCTTTTTGGTGTGTTAATTTCCTGTACCCTATATGTGTACAATTAGCATATTTTATACATTTGTAATATGTTTGATTGTTTATACCTAGGTAATTTTATAAAATTTAATTATTTTAATGTCTTTATATTTTGTTGCTTTTTTCCACCATTATATTAAGAAGAATTATATTCAATTATCTTTTTTTTCTTTTTTTTTCGTTGATATATTTCTATATTGGAATACAATCTCTTTTTTTATTTTTATATTTTTTTATTAAATAAAAAATGTCATATTAAATTGATAAATTTTAATAAAATTTTAATTAATTAATAAATACATTACACATATGTATGCAATTTGAGTATTAGATAAAATTTCTATATTATGCAATTGTACAAGCTCATATATACGTATGTACCTATACATCTGTAGATACATGTACGGGTGTACAGAATCTAATATGGATAAATCGATTGATTAATTGTTATTATAATTAATTGCATTTGTAATCGGTGATGTAAAAAAAAAAAATTAAAAAAAAATAAAATAAAATCAATGTTTTGCTTTGTATATCATATTATGTTATATGTAAAAACAAATATACCTGTGTAATTAAATGTTAAAAAGGTTTTGTTTTTGCTTGTTTTTTGTTTTTTTTTTTTAGAAAAGAACGTTACGATGTTCACATATAAAAACGGCAAAACAGCAAGAAAAATAAATTAATAATTATGAGAAGAATATTAAAAAAATTGATTTACATTTTAAATTCTATAATTTGTTTATTTAAAACTTGTGTAATTTATTTGATTATATTAATAATATTTACCGATAAAATGAAATGAAATTGAAAAAAAAAAATAAAAAAATAAAAAAAAACCTATGATTTCTAGATTTTTTGAGTATCTAAATAAAATGTAATTATTCTAGATTTTTTTATAATCCTACATGGTAGGTACATGGCACAATAACTTGAAATTTCTTTTTTAAAATAAAAACAAAAAAGTGAACTGTTTAAATTTTTTTTTTTATAAAAATTTTCAACAGATTTTTTGTTTTTCTTTTGTTCATGTGTTTTTGATTTTAGTCAGAAATAGAATTAAATTGAGTTTAGTCCAAAATATTTTTCTCTTATGTTTGTTCTTATTTATTTATATTATTATTATTATTTTTTTTTGAACAAAAAAGAAAGAAAAATAACAAATACAAAAAGAAAAATTATTTCATATTTAAATTGCTCTCATTTTCTTTTTTTTGGATTTTTATGTATAAATAATTTTTTTTCAAATTAATTATGTATTTTCTATATGAATAGAAATTTCTATAATCAATAAAATTATAAAATAAAAATGAAATTTCTATAATCAATAAAATGAATATTATGTATATACATGTTAATTATGTAGATATCTAATATTTAGATACATATTTTCATAATGTAGCATTATATCTATTATTACATGTACATACGTACGATATGAAGAAAATGTAAATGTACTACATTTATTATAATATATAGAATTATTGTTAATTGGCTTGGTAATACGATGTTGATGATAAATTTAAAGAAATTTTCAAATTTTAACCGATGTACATACGTATAAGAAAGTGCGTACACGTTTGCGTCAAACATCTGCGAGGTGTAAAAAATTGTATAGATATTTTTATGTATACATTTTTTTTTCAAAAAAAAAAAAAAAAAAAAAAAACTAAACATTTTTTTAAAAATATATAAAAAAAATATAAAAAACAAATTATAGAAATTACGTTTCATTTCGAAATAAAATAAATTAATATGTATATTACAATGTATTTTTCATCAACAAAAAAAAAAAAGGGAACAATTTTCTTTAAAGTAAAATTTAAAATTTAAATTATAATTATAACACATCACATTCATATTATTGTATACACATAAATTCTTATTAAATGAAAAATTTAAATACATATTTAAATTAAATGTAATAAAATTACATAATATAGTACATACATACTTGTACATATACATTACATGTTTGTGTTTTTTTCCCTTTCATACTCTTATTTATAAATTAAGCACGTTTACATTTTATTCATAAATGCATTAATTATTACATGAACAAAAAACAAAAAAAAAAGCAAATTCTCAATACATGTGCTATTGTATGTATTTACATGGATTTATATTATTTTTTAATTTGGTAAAAAATCAGTAAAAAAAAAAAAAAAATTACCATAAATTATTATAGGTAAATAATGAAAATTACAAAATTTTATTTATTTTGATTATCTTAATTTGTGTGTAACGTACTTTCAAAATAAATATGGCTATAAATATTTAAATGTGGTATAAATAAAGTATCAGTACAAGTTGGTATAAGTGTATATGTAAATAAAAGTCCACGTTTATTATGTAATATATATATTTTTAATTAAATTTCATTTTTTTTTTTTTTTTGTTTTTGAACTATGATTTTTTAAACTTTAAAAACTTTACGAAATAATTATTATTATCAATAAATTTTTTGATTTTATTTGTATAAAAGCGTACTTCTTGTTGTACATGTTTGTCCTCTGATCTTATATACGTATATGTATGTGTAATATAGGTAAAGTAAAATCACGTTTTAAAAAATTTTTCTCTATTATTTTCCATAAATAATTGTACACCATATTAATGTACTTATGAATGTATATGTACATAAATGTAATTTGTACATGATTATATATTTATAATATAGATATATAAATAATTTTATTTTATCTATATCAGTATATATTTTAATAATAATTTCAAACTACTCGTATAAAATTTAAATATTACTAGAATTATTTAATAAATTAATAAATAATAAATATACATTAAAGAAAATAGGTATGCACATATGTATGTATGTAAAACAAGTTAAAATGAATAATGAAAAATAAATAATAAGAAATAAAAGCGTTTATTTAAATCTTACCCATTTAAATGAGTTGGTGTTGTTGATATTGGTTTTAATTCACCCATTTCGATATCGCTTAATTATTTGAATTTTCTTCTATATTTTCTAGATATACTATATATATATTTTTTTTGTTTATTTCAAGTTCCTTTCTTTTTCTTTTTTTTTATTTTTATTAATATAATGCTAACAAATGTTTTTTGTTTTTAATATTTACACATTTATACAGTATATTATCAAAATTTATTACTTTATTTTCTTATATTTGCTTTATTATTGGATTTTTAAGTGTAACTATATATTGATCGTTATAATATTTGATTTCCTATACTTTTGTTTTTTTTTTTTCTAAATAAATTACAAATATATTATGTACTTTATAAGGTATATGTACATATATTACGTTATACAAAATTAAAAATGTTTACAAATGGGTATGAATTATTATTTTTATTTTTTTATTAAGTATTTAGCACATAAACTATGTAATTATTATTATTTTATTTATTTATTTTTTTTTTTTTTTAAATACATATGTACATGATTTTTAGTTATTCGCGTTTTCTTTTAAAAAAATTTATCTATTTATGTTTTTTTTTTTTAAAATTATTTTCCACAATACTTATTTATTTGCTTTTAGTTTTTTTTTTTTTTTTGTTTTGTTCTTCATCAAATATGTATGTATAATATTTTATTTTTTATTTATTTAATACAATTCGATCAGATGGTCGGTCGGTATGCAAATGATGATGATAATGATAACAACGATAACTATAATATAAAATTATTTTATGTACTTTGTTTTATACCCAAACAAATATCATGTGTATATACGTGTGTTTATCTACAATATATTATATAGGTACATATGTATAAATATATGAACACGAGTATATATATTATATGCGTTTAAATGATAGTTATTTGTATAAATATGTAATTTTTATTCAGTTCTTCCTTTTTATAATAATAATATTAATAACAGAAGTAAATATAAAATGTTACTGATTCTAGTATGAAATTTCTTATAATCACAATTCTATATCACATATGCTTATGTACAAATTGTATACTCGTGTGAGTGTATATACATATATATGTATATAATTTTAATAATGTATGTATACGCACATATATATATTATGTATATTTTCATATGTAAATGCGATTAATGGCAAAAAATTTGATAATTTGATAACATTTATTATCATTATCTTTAATAAAATTTAAATGATCGTAAATGAGCTTTTCTTTTTTCTTATTTTAATTTTTTTTTATATTTTTCTTTTTGTTTATTTATTTTTTATTTTTTTGAAAAATTTTTTTTTTATCATCTGCTTTGTGAATTATTTGTCCTTTTTTTTTTTTGTTTTAAATAAATAGCCTTCAATTAAACCATAATATTTATTTATTTACTCTTTTGTTTTTTTTTTTAATGTTATTGAAAGTTTATTTTTTGTTTTATTTTTTTTTTATAATAAATAATTTTTTTTTTTTTTTTTGAAATCATACAATTAGAAACAAAAAAACAAAAAAAAAACGAAGTAAATTACAAATTATAGCACATAAATTCTTATATTTTTAATTAAACTTTTTAAAATTTTTGTACAAAATAATATCACGTAAAATTTAAAAAAAAAACTACTAATTTACTTTAAAGAAAACCAAATACAAATCATTTTTCACAATTTCCCATAGAAAGTTCGTTATTCTTTTAAAATTTAAAAATGAATAAAAATGTGTAATGATCCGTTTTATTATTATTTTTCTTTTTTATACTGTGTATCATAGAAAATAAAGTTTTCTTCCTGTTTTTTCTTAAATTTTGATTTTAACAATAAATAAAAAAATATTCTTGCTACTTATATATATACATATAAACACATATAATAGAAATATTTATTTGCCAATTATATACGCTTATTTTTATGAAAGCTCTTTCATTTCTTTATCACTTAACGTGCCAGCAACAAATTACAGCACAATGTACAACTTTGTTTTCTTAAAAAAAAAAAAAAATAAATAAAAAAATAAAAAATAAAATAAAAATAAATAAATAAATAAAAAAAAATACTCCTGACAATACTATGCATACTTACAAAGTATATAGATTTCATACTAAATGAGTTTATATGTACATATGTACATGTTATTTTATGAATTTGTGTCCAAAGCGATTCAATTAATTGAACTGTTTTATTTTTTTATTTTATTTTACTTTAACTTTTCTTTCGTTATTTTTTTCATTATTTTTAATATGTACATATATTATAGCTAATATATATTATTTGTATGAATACATGTGTAATTGATATTTATACACATACATATGTACATATATTTATGATTGTATCTATTTATTCTGCATGTGTGCATACAAAACTATATACTTATACGTACATGTGAATGTAGGTGTGATATTTATTAAATTTAAATGTTAAACATATGAATTACAAGACCTTATATATGTACATACATATCATGTATATATGTACATGCATATACTATAGAATGTATTTGTGTATATAAATATATATCCATGTGCTAATTATATATAATCTACATATACATATGTACATACATATACAAGTATAATAAGATAATAACATCAAGTTGTGTACGATATATTTATTATCCATAACTAAATACATATACATACATGTAAGATCGGAAATTAATTTGTAGGAAATTAATTGTAGAAAACATTTGTAATGTTTTCTGAAAAACTAACAACAATGTGAAATATATCAGAAATAAAAGTTTTGTTGGAAGTGTGGCGACCCGTGAGATTCGAACCTACGACTTCTGAATTACTAAGCCACTCGCTTTACCCACTAAGCCATCCAACTGGATTACTTTCCTCTGATATATTTCCTATTACTATTTTTCTTATTCCCACATTCGGCCATTCCTGATCATACATCTGCCCTCAGATGTATTACCGTTTTTTCGTTAGTCTTCTTGTTCTGTCTGTCATCGTTTGTCAACTTCTACTATATTCTCACTATATAGTAAAGTTTTATCACCGGTTGTACTATTCACACTAATAGTACTTCTACCTTCTTTCTACATCCACGTAATAATTCATAATAACATCGTCCACGTAACAAATTCATCGTCGCCATTAAACTTACAAAAGTCTTCAGTCTGTGTCTAGGGTAAGTCCCTAAGTCTAGTTCATCCCGGTTGAGCCCCCAAATGTAAGATCGGAAATTAATTTGTAGGAAATTAATTGTAGAAAACATTTGTAATGTTTTCTGAAAAACTAACAACAATGTGAAATATATCAGAAATAAAAGTTTTGTTGGAAGTGTGGCGACCCGTGAGATTCGAACCTACGACTTCTGAATTACTAAGCCACTCGCTTTACCCACTAAGCCATCCAACTGGATTACTTTCCTCTGATATATTTCCTATTACTATTTTTCTTATTCCCACATACATATGTACATATTATGTATATTATAAAGTAAAGTTTGGTTCAGATATCTTGAATTTTCTTGTATGTATATATACTTATAAAATTTCCATATGTTATTTGTTATTGATAATTTTGTATGAAAAATAATATCCATTCATACGTATAAGTACATAGTATGTTTATATTCCTTTTAGATAATGTTAATTTAATGCGAAATTTTGTGTTTTTTGAATTGAACAGTACTCGTCATTTTGAAGAATTCGTATAAACAATATCGGAAAATGTATAATACATATGTTGCATGAGCATGATACATTTACATACGTGATAAATGTTCACATTATAATATATCATTATAATATCATTTTAGATATACTTTAGTACTTAAACTACAATGTCATATCGAAGTTCAATTAAAAAAATTCTTAAATGCTTTATTTGTTATATTTTTATAGTAGATTTGAAGGCAAACGCAATGATAAACGATAACATATTAGATTATATTATTATATTTATTATATTATGATAACGATAATAGTGATGATATATTAATGATGTTTTTAATTATGACGATATTAAATTAAATAATAATATTTAAATAACAATATACATATTTACATGTGTACAATTATGTTGGCTTTTAAATACCTGTATATATGTTTACATATATTTATATTTACATAGATAATTTTTGGAAATACATATATGTATTGTGTATTGTAAGTACATGTGCGGTACAAATAATATGTATATATAACAAAATGTTTATAATATTTTTATAAAAAAAAATTAAATAAAAAAAAAAAAACAATAATATGAAATAGCTTATGTACAGTACATATGAATGCTTATAAGAATGGAAAATTAAAATAAAATCAAACAAAGTAAGATAAATGAAAATAAAATTTAAACAAAAGATCTTTGATACTGATTCAAGGAAGATAATGCATTTATTTAGTATGCTTTTCGTACACTTAATATAATTAATTGTTGTAACAATTAATTGAATTGAACTAAAAATAAAAATTTGTACATTATATTTGTCCGGCAAAGGAAAAATAATCATTGTATACTTCATTTTTTGAATATTTTTACTACAGGCCTTTTTGTGTAAGCATACATACATACATATGTACATACTATATGTGTATTTTTTCTTCTCTCATAATTTCTAATAAAAGTATTTCACAAGTAGTGTTACCATAATTCTCGAATTTCTCATACAATATGAAATGAACCTTTTAAATATCAATATACAATAATGTAAAATGGTACTAGTTTTCGTAGTTTTCATAAGGCCAATAGTGAAAATGTTTAAAAAATGAAGTATAAGTATTTATATTATGTATTAAAACTATTAAAATTCGATACTTACATACTTATGGGGGTTATACATATGAGAAAAAATTCTTTTACATTCTACTATGCATAAAAAAGAAAACAAAAATATGAGTAAATTTATTAAATACAATATAAAACATATAATGAATCATAAATAAGTGTAAATTTTATATTATTTAATTTCATACATATTCTAAATGAACATTTCTAGAAATATGATAAAATGCAAATTATTTTATTTATAATGTACATATGTACGTAAAATGTGTACCATGTGGTACATACATGCGTTTACTATATGTTACACATTTATAATTTATATGATAAAAATTTTAATTTGTAAATAAAATAAATATCGCGGAAGAAAAATAAAAAAAAAGTGTAGGTATATATACATATATGTACATATTTATGTATTATGAATGTAATAAATAATATTTTTATTATATTTGTTTCTATGTAAAAATGTTATTACTATTATTAACTTTTTTTTTGTATAATTTATCTTAAAAAATACATGTACAAGTTACAACTAATAATAATAATTACAAAAATAAATTTATCTTTTAATTTTATCATAAATATTTTTTTGAATGTATTTTTATAGATGTAGGTACTTAATAGTCATAATTTTTTTTTTTTTTTTCAGTGTGATTGTATAGTTTTGTTTATATTATAAAAGTTAATCATCACCATCATCTTATCATTATCATCAATAACACTATATAAATGTATGTAGTCATCATCAATAATAGTTATTATGATCGAATGTGTGGTACATATGTACATATTATATCACTTGATATCTTCATGATCAATTTGTGATATACAAATTGTTCATATAGATAAAAAGAAATATAAATTTATGTGTACCATATTATGTATACCTACATACATATGTATGTACGTAGATTTCTGTAAACATTTATGCTGATGAAAGTCTATTTTTTTTTTTACTAAATAAATTTAATATGTAATCAAAATACATATTTTTGTATACAGATCAATTAAGAATAAAAATTAAAAAAACAAAAAAATATATATATTTATGATGTATGTACATATGTATTTACATAGAAATTTGAATTACATATATGTATGTATGTATATTTTTGTCAACAATTTTGATCTACATTATATGTAATATGCATGCATGTAAACATATTTATGTTTATATTCATATATTAATTAAATTGTTCAGATACATACAAATTTATTATATGAACAATAAACATGTAATATTTTATGTATAAATTAAATTGAATGTGTAAATTACGAAAAACGAAAAAAAAAATAAAAATAAAAATAAAAATTGTGTTATATTGTGTTTTGATATATGAAATTGTTTATGATCAAAATTATCACTTGTAATGTTTAAATTAAAATTAAAACTATCATTTTTTTTTTTGTTTTTTGTTTTTTCAAATATTCTACATAAATTATTATATGTGCATATGTATATATGTATGTGTTACTTTTGCCTGGAACATATAGTCCTTGTTTGTTTGATATTTTGTACTTATTATATAGATATTAGCAAAATACGTACATAAACTATACGTATGCACTTGATTTTTGGCTTTGAGACACATTGCCATTAATATCACCATTTAATTCTCATTGTTAATACATTTTATTTATTTATTTTTTTGAAGTATAGAAATTATAACAGCAATTATATAAAGATGGATTTATTCATTGAAATTTGAAGTTATCATACATAAATTATATCACATGTTTAAGATATTGATATAATTTACGAGCTCATTCTTGACCTTAAAATCTATGCAAGTAAAAATAAATATGTAGGTATGCATACGTATGTAAATGTGTATGTGTGAGTATGATATTTATTTTTTTAAAAATAATTTTACTATTATGTAGTTATAGCATTTGTTGATCTTTACAACCTATGTAAATATAATTTTATACACATGTGTACATACTTACATTAATTTTATATCTTATCCATATACATATATGTATGTACTTGTATAATAGTCGCATATAATTATTCATGAAATTTCTTCATTACTATAATTACTAATTATAATTAATAATTAATAATTATAGTATCATCTCATAAGTATGGGGTGGTATTGGTGTACATACAATAGGAATACATAACATATTTGTATCACATATACAAATGTATGAATTTGTACATTGTACATTCGAATCAACGCTCGAATTTAGTTAAAATACGATATTTCAGGTAATATCCAAGTATTGTTGGATTAATTTAGTTTCTAGTAATCTCTATTTTCTTTTTTCCTTTACGTTATTTTTCTGTTTTTTATTTTTATTTTTTTAATTAACATAAATAAAAAAAAAAAACAAAATTTTTGTTTGTATACATTTTTTTTTTTTCAATTTATGTGTTTTCGATGTAAATTAATTGAATGTAATATAATAAATATCAGATAGAACATATACCTACTCTGTGACGCATACCATACAAAGTACATACGTACACGAATACATATTTGTTGTATTAAATGCAACAAGTGTCTAGTTTAATTTATCAATATTTGAATGAAAAAAAATAATAATTTATTTTTATCGTATTTACAAATCTGATATTATTTATTGATAATTACTTTATATATTAACTTAATTATGATAATAAATATTTTTATTATTATTTTTTTTTAATAATATTTATTTGAAAAGAAAAACAACAAAACAAAATTGGTTAAATCAGCACATCTTTTTAAGTAATTTTTATTTTGTTTTTTTGGTTTGTTTTTTTTTTTTTAAATATTTATGTAAACAATTTATTTTATTTATGATTGATTAAAAATTATCTATAGAAAAAACAAAAAATATACGAGCACATGTGCGTTCATATCATAATTTTTAGATTATCAATCATATGTACAATTTAGTTCATAGTTTTAAATAAAAATAATTTTATGAATAGATCAAGAATTTTATGAGAAAAAATTTTAAAGAAAAATTATACACAAAAAATACTTATGTATATTCCGACCATTAAGTTTATATGTAGTTATGGCCTTATATGGAAACTAGGTAAAATTGTATCATTTTATACCATTGTGTGGATGGAAACTTTAAGGATTATGATAATACTGATCGTGAAACATGCTAATTAGATGTTATGAAAGAAGAAAAAATATATATGTATGTATGTACTCTTATAAGGCCCTAATTGCATACAATTAATTAAATAATTTTAATTTTTTTAATTATATATTTGACTATTTATTTCAGTATGATATCTATATATGTAAGTATTTCAATTATACTTTATTCTTTGAATATTTTCATTACAGGCCTTTATATACATATGTATATATGTATGTGTCTTTTATTTTCTCACAAGAGCATTTCACAAACAAGCAGTTTTACCACAATTCTTAAAGTTCTTATACAATATGAAATGAGCTTTTTAAATATCAATATACAATAATGTAAAATGTTACTACTTTTCGTAATTTTCCATGAGGCCTATAATGAAAATATTCAACGAATGAAGTACTGTTTCAATATCTTGTATAGACATATTTTTGCCCAAAATGTATCGATATAATGTACATTTTATAAAATCCCATAATTAATTAAAGTGATAATTTTATTATATATTTACATATGTACATATGTATATATGTTTACTTGTATGTACATGTGACATTATTATTTGTTAATAAATTTTGTCTAAATATTTTTATCACAAAAAAAAAAAATCAGTACAGTGTATATATATACGTTATCTGACGAAAAAAAAAAAAATATTAACGTGCACACTTTAATATGTTCAAATATTTTTCTTATTATAAGTATAATAATTATTTTCACATAAGCAAACGTGCATGTACTTAACGATACTGGAAGTATACATATATGAACGTTCATATATTCATTTATTTAAATTTCTTTACTTTTTTTTTTGTATACACTATTTCTATTTTTATAAATATACCAAAATAGAAATATATAATGAATAATACATATATCGTACATATTTATATATGTATGTATATATGTATGTAAATGACACTTGATAATTATTTTTAACTACAAAATTTGTTAAATAAATAAAAAGTAAATAAAATTTTTGTTTTCATGTATTTAATACATTTTGAAGAAGATCTAATTTCAGTTTACATTTAAAAAAAAAAAATAAAAAAAACAAAAATAAAAAATTGATTTATTTTTGATTTTATTTAATATTAATAAGAGAACATTCGATCATATGATTTTTTATTAAATAAAAATTTCTATAAATATTGAATTATGTAATTATTATAATGTGTTAATGGAAAAGATAAATTATTAAATCTATATTTATAATTTTTAATTTCACTAGGATACTTAAATGTTTGCAAATTAGGAAATGAATAAAAAAATTTTAAAAATATTTTTGAATAATCATAATAATCGGTTTTTTTTTTGAAATTTGAAAAAATTTTTTTTTTTTTTTTTTTGATTCTGTTGTAATGATTTGTTCAATTAAGTAAGGTTTTCTAAAGAGTACAATACATATTATGTACAATACAGTACATGTGTAAACATTGTGATTTTAAAGGTAATTCAATGTTGATATAAATTTAAATAATAATAGAACCAAAGTACAAACAAGTTCGTATATTCACATATGTATATAGGTATACGAATATTGCTTGTGACTAAAAACTGAATAAGTCCTGAAAAAAAAAGCGTGATAATATTTAGTAAAGATGATGATGATGTCGCCTATCATTAATCAAAATTTTCCTTTTGTTTTCATGAAAATTTTAAGTTTTCAATTTGACAATTTACAGGCGTTGTTGTGCATAAAATATATTTTAACATTTGAAAAAAAAAAAAAAACCGTTTTATTCGAAAGTGGTATATGTATTTCAGGATTATTAAAATCTTTTTTTTTTTTTTTATTGTATATACGTATATAACATATACATAAATGGCTTTGCAAGATAAACTTCAGTATTCTGAATACTATATATGTATAATTTATTTAGTATCAAGTCATAGTCTGTCTATCAATGATTTTCAGTGCACCCTTTATGAAGCACAAAACTATCTCATAACTATATCTACGAGTATAATGTCAATATTTCAGTTCGAATATTATACTTTGTACTTTAAATATTTTCACTATAGGCCTTATGGAAATGACATAAATTAGTACCGCTTCACATCATTGCATAATTGATGTTTAAAAAGCTTATCTCATACTGTATGAGAACTTTGATAAGGCCTGTAGTGAAAATATTTAAAGTATAAAGTATATCTGTCGGTGGCTTAAAAAAATAAAAATATCTCAGAAAATAGACTTATTTTACTTTCGAATAAAACGGTTCATTTGAAGTTTTATATTAATTAATTATTGTATAATAAGAAATTAAAATTAAAAAAAATATTATTTTGTACATGGTGTATAAATGAAACAACAATCGGTTTTTTTTTTAAGCATTTAGAAATACACTTTTATTTTGACAAGAGATTCTAGGTTATTTAATACACAGTTGTACTTTTTTTTTTCTTAAAAGAAAAAATTTTTTGTTCTTCGTCTTCTTTTCTTTTTCTTAATTTTTATTTTATTTTATTTTATTTTTTTTTTTTGTCTATTTTAAAATACAACGAAAATTATAATTTAAAAACTAAAACTAGGAGAAATTGAATTAAAATTATTTTGTATTTTTTATTTTTTATTTTTTTTTTTGCAATACCGCAGTATATATATGTATTATATAATTATTTTAAGTACTTTACAAATTTGCAAAATAATACAATCATATAATTAATTTATAATTACATGAGTATAATTCAAAAAATTAATTCATTTAAATAAAATTGAAAAACAAAAAAAAAAAATTATTCCCATTTTGAAATTGTTTTTTCTTCGTTGTTTTTTTGATCATTTTTTATTTTTATTTTATTTTATTTTTTTTTTTTGTTAAATAAATTGCAAAAAATAATGAAAAAAGAAAGAACGATGAAAAATAAACATACATTATACATAATCTACTGTATATAATATATATATAATTTTTTTTTTTTTTTTTAAATACACATTACACATAATTATTGCATTTTAATTATTATAATGATTTTATTAATACATTGGCATCTTATTAACTAAAATTACATACATACATTATAGATATGCGCGCAATAATTTATTTATTTCTGTTTATTTAAATTTTTTTTTTTTTTCTTTAAATTACATTGAAAATATTTTAAACGGAAAAAGAACGTTAGAAAAAAAAACAGATAATATTCATATGATTATATTAAAAACAAAAAAAAACAAAAAATAATAATAATAATAGTAATAAAAAATAAAATGAAAAACATTGAAAGCTTTTTTTATTTATTTTTATTTTCATTTAACACTTAATAAGTACAAAAAAACTTTTTAATTATACTTATTTTTTAAATTTGAATAATAATTATTTATTTTATTTTTATTAATTTTAATTATTTTATTTTTGTTTTTCTATGCATTTTCATTATATAAATAGATAAGCAAAGGACCGTTGCTTTATTATATTAAATATACGTTTAATATATAACTACATATACATATATAATATATTAAAATTTTCATTTTTCTTTTTCTTTTGTATTTTTTCAATGGAAAAATTTTTATAAAGTTTTTAAATTTATTTTTCAATTATATGTATACAAAGCCTACATATATATTTTTCATATTCATTCTGTCTCTATTAATAAATCTTTATAATATGATGCAGTTTTCTTTGTGAGATATTATAGCTTTCTTATAAAATTCAATTTAATCTTTTTTCTTTTGTTTTTTTTTTTTTTTCTTATTATCTGAATTTTCAAATAAATTTTGTATTGAATTTTCGCATTTTTCATATTTTTAATTTTAATTTTTTATTTTTTTGAAATTTTCTTCTATTCTCATTTATAAATATTTGCTTCATACACTTTCACAATCATGTTTAATTTATCCGTCTATGTATAATCTTATGATTTTTGCTTATTACTTTGGATACCTATCATATTTGTATATATGATATTAAATTCAAAATTAATTAAAAATTATCTTTTTCATATTTTTCTTCTTTTTAAATGAGCATTTACTGTTAGATAAGACTATTCTAAAAATTAGAAGAAAACCTTAAGATATACATATATGTAAGATAAAAATTTTAGTTCTTGAAAAATATCTCAAATTAATGAATTCTATTAAAAATAAACAAATACTACTAGATTTGAATATAAAATTTTTTATTATTTGTATTGTTATTGTTTGTTTTCAATTTTCATTGCACTTTCATAAATTTATGCAAATTTATATATGTATTGTAATTATTAACTACATAAATTAATTTTATTCATTTTGTTATAATCTACATATTTACTTCGTTTCTTTTGTATTTTTAATTATTATTTTTTGTTTTTATTTTAAAAATTGGCTTGGCATCGATTTAATACTTACATTTTCTTTCTTGATCTTTTTTTTATAGTTTTGTTTTTATTATATATTTTTTTTTTTTTTATAATTTATCTTTTTTATTTTTATTTCATTTATGTAGTTTATGGTTTTTGTTTTTATTTTTAATTAATTAGTTACAATTTCTCTTGTTGATTTTTATATTATATCTTTTTAAAGCTCTCTAAGTACTATGTAATCATTACGATAAATATTTTTTTATGTTCTGGTTTTTTTTTTTCTGTTTGTTTGTTTGTTTTGCTCGTTTTATACTTATCTAAAATTTAAAAACTTAATTTTATTAATTTTTGTATTATTAGCAATGCAATAATTATTTAATTATTTTTATGTATTTTTTTTTTTTACTCATTTTATTTTCACTATATTATTTCAGCTCTTTTATGTTACATCTCTGTACGTGTTAAATATATTCTTTTTTAATTGAAATACATACAATAATTTTTTTTTGTTTTATAAATAAATATTTTATTTAATTTATATTTTTTTTTTGTGGTAGTTTTTATTTAATTTAAAATTATTTATTATTTTTAATGTATTCTAGAGATTTATATGAATTTTCATGTTTATTAAGCAAACTATTATAATAAAATTAATTATTATAATAAATACTTACTTGTGTATGAGTGATTTTTATAATAGAAAGTATAATCAATTTTTATTTTATTGTTATTTTTCATTTTATTTTTCTTCTTGTGATTTTAATTTTTAAAAATTTAATTAAAAAATTATAATAAATTAGTTCCTATTTTTTTTTTTTTTTTAAATAAAATTATTTTAATTAAAGTATATAAAAAAGGTAATAATAATAATATTGTTTAAAATGAATATATTTTACAATAAATAAAATTATAATGAAATGAATAATTTTAATCTATTTAATTTTCAAAATTTTTTCATTTTATTTATTTTTCAATATAAATTTACAAAAAGATTACCGGTAAAAGTTTTGTCGTTTTTTCTTTATATTTTATTATTTAGTTTAAAAAATAAAATTCAAATTCAAAATGAAAAATTAAATTAAATTAAGTAGTTGAAAAAAAAACATACATACATTTAATATATATATAAAATGAAATAAATTATGGCAATAAAATGGCTAAAAATGATGTTTATGTGATATTTTTAATTGTTATTAGAATTTTTTGTTGTTGTAAGAATTGAGGTTTTTTTTCACATTGAGTTCGTTATATTATAAAAAGAATTCGTTTTTCTACAAATAGAATTCATATCCCTAAAATAGAAATTCCTGTTTAAAAAAAAAAGAGGTGAATTCTATTTGTTAAAAGACAAATCCTTTTTTTTTAAATAACGAACTCAATGTGAAGGAGCTTTAATTTGTATTGAGAGATAATTTTTTTTTTTTTTTTTTTTGTAATTTTAGTAGAATTAAAGCAAAAACCTAGAAAAAAGAATAATAATAATTCCTTTATAGTCATCATAATGATTAGAAATATGATCGAAATGTGAGCTAGAATCTAATCATTGTGAATGTGATGTCATATAGCTAAATGATAGACTCAATTTCATCACAATGGGCCTTTTTCGCCTAAGTGTGTTTGCTTGAAAGTGAGCAAACTAGACTCAAATTCTGTAAAAAGATTTAGATTGGCAATTATTATACTCGAGTTAATAATAATTGAATCGAATCAGAAATAATTTATTATTTTATTTAAAATCTTTTTTCGATATTATAGAATTTTACATTAGTGATAAAATGTATATTATCAAATATTATGAATTTTCATTTTAATTAGAAAAAGTTTTATACGTACATATTCAGTATATCTTACTGAACATGAAGTACTATGAATGGTAAATATTAATTATTGATTTTTTAATTTTTATGGGATTAATTTTTCATGATAAATTAATCAATAATTTAATGTTACTAATAATAACAATACATTAAAAATGAAAAAAAAAAAAAAATGTTTATATAATTGATGGTTTGAATGTTTTCGAGATCAGTTTCAATTTATTTATTGTTTATTTTATTTTTTTTTTAAATAATTAAAAAAATTATTCTAAAAATGCACATATACAAAAATAAAAAATAAAAATAGGTAAATATTATAAATGAATAAAAAATGAATAATACAATACATATAATTAAAAAAAAAAATAATAAAACAAAAAAGAATTAAATTATTGCATAATTTTACTTTGTCACTTTTTAGAATGTAATCATTATTATATTTATATGTATATTTTTTTTTTATAAATATTTATTATTAAAATTTTTCTCTTAATTTCTAAACTTAAATTTTACGTGCGTTCATAATAAAAAATAAATTAAAATTAATTATACATATACATACACATATATAATATTACTTAAATTGTACATAATATTCAAATTTGTTCATATTAATATTTAATTATTTTGTTTATTTATTTTTATGTATTTAGTTTTTTTTTTCTTGTTTGAAATATTTATTTAATTTTATATCATGTGTTTATTTAATATTAATACTTTTTTATAATTTTAGATTTTCTTAGATTATTTTATTTTTTCTTGAAATACATGTTTTTTGTGAGTCTTCATTTTTTTTTGTTGAATTTTGTTTTTTTTTTGTTTTTTTAAAATTAAACAAAAAAAGAAGTTTTTTTTTTTCTTTTCAATTTCTTTTTTGTTATCATTTTCATTTTAGTTATACACATGCACATATAATATAGAAAATTTTCTATATATACTATGCAAAAAAAAAAAAAAAAAAAAGAAAAAAATTATAATAATAGTTATATGGTATAGTTATTATGATAATACATATTTATTTCAAATGTATTGTGTATAACATGTATTCATTTATTTATTTTTAATTTTTATATTTTTATTTTTTCTTTAATATTTTATTTTATTTTTATTATTATTTTGTTTATATAGGGTTGTTGATTTTCTTAATTGCAAATATGTTCCTCTCTTCTATGATTGCACATCTCACATTTAACTGTACAGCACCAAACAAATCGACATTTACATTTCTCTTCTACTTGACGAATTCTAGTCTGATAACCTCGACCACAGCATAATAATCGGCAACCATCAATACCATGTGATGTTCTGTTACAAAGTCGTCCTCGTGTACCAATTATGGATAATCTGTAAAAAAAGATAGGAAAAAACAAAAAAAAAACAACACAAAAATTTATAAAATTTAAAAAATATATATAAGAAAAAATTTTATAACAGAAAAAGGGAACAAATAAACAATTAAGAATTTTACATTTAAAAAAAAAAAAAAAAAATGAATAAAAGGAATGGTATTTTTATCATAATTGTGTGGATTGGATTGGACGCACATTTTAAAAACTAAAGAAAAATACATTTAAATTGTGCAAAAGCGAATTTAAAAACAATACAAAAAATTTAAAACAAAAAAAAAAAAAATGATCATAAACAATGTCAACATGAATTTTCTGTATAATAAACGATTGATTTATTTTTATTAAAAAAAAGCAAAAATAAAAATAAAAAATAATAAAATAAAAATTACGAACAGAATCAAAAAGAAATCAAAATGCAACTTATTGAATTGAATTGAATTGAAATTGAAATTTAATAAGATAAAAAAAACAATGAAAATATAAATATGAAACGATTAATATTATACAATGATAATTCAAAATATATGAATAGAAAGCTGTATGTAGATATACATACATAGCAATTACGTATACATGTTAAGTGTACGTATGTACATACCTAGTTATACATATTGGCATACATATTTTGTACTATGTACACGTACATACATAATGTATGTAAAATACATTGATGAAAAGCACACATATTCACAATTATTATTATTATTATTATTATTCTAAAAAGCGATAAGATTTTAAATTGAAAATATAATAAATTATTTAAAAACGTTGCAATATACAACAATATAGTTTATATGATCATGAAAGTTTTATGTAAAAATGCATTACTGCATTGTAGATACAACGCATTGTTATGTACATTTTTGTATGTATAATTTTAAAGTTGCAATTTTGTTGTTTATTGAATTATAAAAAAGGAATGCAAACACTTATTATTATTATTATTATTATTTTTTTTTTTTTTCTTAAAGATTTTGTAGTACATATTATTATATACCATTTTCATTTGTTGAAGTGTAAATATACATAATTATATGAAATAGTTTATGTATAGATCAACATACATATGATTATGTATTAGTGTAAGTATAATTTTTAAATTAGATATTTTGTATTGTATATAAAGTATAAAATAACGGAAAATCAGAGAATTTATTCAAAATATACTTTATATATTTTCAATCATGGTATCATAATTTATATAACAATTATTTATGTAGGGTGTTCAATTGCTTTGCTTTTTATGTTTTAATTTCTTCAAATTTATATACAGTTTCGCCAAAAAGTCACCGAACCGCACCTTCAGCATTTTTTGTTATTATTGGCTAATTTTTCAAAAATTAAAATTAAAATCTCTATATATGTTTATATGAAACAATTTTTGATTAGGATGGTTAAGTCATACATGAACAATTTACAGAAAAATAATATTATTTAAATTTTTTAAATATTGAGATTAAATTTTAAATGTTGAAAAGTTAGTCCAATAATAATAAAAAAAGTTAAAAGTGCGGTGATTTGTTGGCGATACTGTATAAAGTATATAGGTATGTATTTTTTTCAAAATTTATTTTTGTAATCAAAATTCTATTTGATTATTTAGAAATTAATGAACGAACAAATAATTAAATTAAAATATATTATTATTATCATAAATTTTATTTATTTTCAATTAATTTAAAAAAAAAAAATAATTACAAATACCCTGTATTAGACATGTATGTATACAATTGAATTAAGTAAAGAAATCATTTTATTGAGTAAAATGAGATAAATGTAAACACAGTATTAAGATAAAATAAAAAATAATAATATAAACATAAATATAAGATAAGAGCAGGTGAAGTTCGATTTTTTATACAATTTATATGTATGTGTACTGTATGTGTAAGAATAAATGAAATATATATTACTTAAGATATTTACAAAAAAAAAAAAGAAAAATTACAAAAAAAAGATATCATACGTACATAAAGTATAATAAACATTTGTACATGAATATTATTCTTTTAAAATGAAAAGTATATGATCTGAACATAGAAAGATCATTAAGATAAATTAAAATCCTGCGTAAGGAAAAATCAAGAGTTTTAAACAGAGCTGTATATACATTGTGTTGAGAAATGGATCTAATATCATTGTATTACATTTGCTACTCTACTATATACTACACCACTTATGTACTATACTACTCTACTACATTGTATTACATATATGGATTTAGTATTATTTAGTATTATATTGTATTATAGCTATTGTATTATATTTACATTTACTCTCTCATATTTATTTGATTGTATTCTCTCTCTAGTTTTCATATTGCCTGTTAATCATAATTGATAAAGTGTAAATTTCTACCTAACTAAAATTGTATATTGCTTGATTTGTAACATAACTTATGTACATTGCATAGCTTAAAATATTGAACATTGTACTGTAATCTCATACGATTTGTTTGAATACCAATTACACATACACATACACGCACTCTTTGATAATTTGGTGTAATGGTATATCTCATTGTAATTCTCATCTAACAGCATTTTGAATAATTGATACTTGCACTATTAATTTTAATTTATGAATCCTTCTTCTCGTTTTGACGGTCATCGGATGAGGTTGCATCAATTCAATAAAAAATTGTAAAATAAACACATTGTAATTTGTACATCATAACAATTAAAAACTTGTAAATTAAATCACATTTTTTTGTTTATTGAAATTATTACAACATTTTTTGGTCCTTCGAGCCGGATCCTACAGGATATTATTTAAGATAAGTATTTTTCTTTAATATTTTGATTTTTTTTGAAATTACTTTCAAAAGTGTGAAATAAAATTGTAAGCCGGTAAGAAACACGTGTCATTGTGCTGTGATTGGTCTTGAACATTTTTTTAATTTTTTGATTTAAATTTCTATTGATATAAAAAAAGGAGGAAAGTGAATTTATTTTTTAAATATTGGTTAAAATAATTGTTTGAAATTATACAAAAAAAAAAAACAGTGATTGTGATTATCATAAGGTGTACCTCACATATTGATGCCGATGACTATTTTTTCATATTGTAATACATACGCATACGTTCAACTGCATTGTATTTACATTGTACTTTATTTGAAATTGTGTTCCATAAATTGCAATCTTGTAACCTTTTGAATCAACTTTACTTTTGTCATAACCCCGATTTTTTGTACCATTGTTGTTTGTAATTATAATAAAAAAAAAATGGACGCATTGAAAAAGAAACGTGGCACTATTAAGGCTACAGTCACACGTCTCGGTACATTTTGTGAAACGATAGGGCCGAATACCACTCTCGAAGCGTTACAGGCTCGTTTACAAAAGCTCAATGAATGTTGGACTGAATTCCTTTCTATACAATGTGATATATGTGAATTATTGTCTGATTCTGAATTTAGTGAACATAACATAGAAAGTGAACAATTTGAAGACAAATATTTTAAAGTGCATGAGTTGTTATCCATAGCTATAAAGTCACGTGTTACATCAAATTCAGATAACGATGTTACTGTTATTGATAAACTTGTTTCACAACAAGCCAGTTTCTTAGAGAAATTTTCAAGTACCTGCATAAACAATACTCCTGAAGCTAGTTCAAAATTACCGAAAATTCACATACCTCCATTTTCTGGAAATTTTAAAGAATGGATTTCTTTCCGTGATATGTTCAACGGAACAATACATGCAAATACAAGATTGACAAAAACTCAGAAATTTCACTACTTGAAAGGGTTATTAACTGGAGAAGCAGAGTCCTTGCTGCGCCACATTCCCATTTCAGAAGATAGTTATGAAGAAGCGTGGTCAAGGTTGAACAGCCGGTATAACCGAAAGGCTCCAATAGTATCATCATTCATCAAGGCGTTGCTGAATCTTCCTTCGATTGCGGTCACATCATCAGTGGGTTTACGACGCATTTCAGATGGCTGCGATGAGGTTATACGTGGATTGAGAGCTCTTGGAGAGAAGGCTGAGCAACGTGATCCATGGATCATCTATCTTATACTCAATAAGGTCGATCCAGTTACCAAACATGAATGGGCAGAAGCGAACATCAACAAGGACTTTCCAACGGTAAATGAACTATTGACTTTCCTCGACAATCGATGTGTTGCATTGGAAGCATCTCAACCATCACATAAATCACATGTACAAACCAAACAAATAAGGGCTAACACATCAGTTACACAATCATATCAACCGAATGTTACTACTTGCCCCAACTGTAAGGGACAACATAATCTATTTGCGTGTGAAAACTTTAAATCCTTAAACATTGAAGCTAAACGAAAATTTGTAAAAGATAACAAATTATGTTATAATTGCTTACGAAATGGTCATGTTTCTAAGTCTTGTCAATCCAAACATTCTTGTCATCATTGTAATCGTAAGCATCACACTCTTGTTCATATCGATGATGACCAAAATCAACACCATGACGCGCAACTCAATTCAATTGCAAAACCAATGATTAACACTCATTCTATTCGTAGCGGGTCACCTAAGATCACGTCGTTATTGCCAACTGCACTTGTTCATGTTTCAGATGTTCATGGAACCATACATCCTTGTAGAGTTCTTCTTGATTCGGGCTCTCAAGCCTCATTTATTACTGAATCGTTTGCGAAAAAACTTGGTCTTCGGCGTCGACATGCTAGACTGTCTGTCAGTGGGTTGTCAGCAACTCATACAGGAGTTACAAGGGGAGTTGTCACAGTTACCCTAAAATCAATTTATTCAGCTGATTCAATTGTCATCAACGCTTTTATTCTAAACAAATTAACATCACCACTACCTAGCGAAGAATTAGACATAAATACCAACATCATCAGTACGCTTCAATTAGCTGATCCTAAGTTTAATCAACCAAGGGAAATTGATATCTTGTTAGGTGCAGACGGAGTATTCCAATGTTTTCGAGATGGCCATATTAATACTCACCCAGTTGCACAGTTTACAATTTTTGGTTGGGTTCTTGCTGGGGAAATACCTACTAGTGAGAACATTGATGCGCATTCAACACTAATAATGTCTCATTTTACAGAGTTTGATATTGATAAAACATTGCAACGCTTTTGGGAAATTGAACACATTTGTGACCAGCCTTCACTGTCATCAGATGAGCAACAGGCTGAAGCATCATACACACACACGACCGTTCGAACAACTGATGGTAAATATGTTGTCAATTTACCTCTCAAGGAGTCTGTATTTTTAGGTGATACCTTCCATGCTGCATTACGTAGATTATATTCACTAGAACGATCACTTAATCGCAACAGAGACCTAAGGAACGCTTATATTCATTTCTTAAAGGAATATCTAGATCTAGGTCATATGGAACGCGTACCTGCCACTGAAATCAACGCCAGAAATGTTTACTATTTACCACATCATGCTGTATTTAAACCTGACAGCTCCACGACAAAGGTACGTGTAGTTTTTGATGGAAGCTCCAAATCTACAAATGGTACTTCTTTGAATGACGCATTACTTCTTGGACCTAACATTCAGCCTGATTTATTCACAATTTGTTTACGCTTTCGTTGTCATCGGTACGTTTTTTCTGCTGATATTGAGAAAATGTATAGGCAAATTTGGATCAGCAAATGTCATCGTGATCTGCAACGCATATTGTGGCGTGAATCACCTGATAAACCGGTTGAACATTATCGTTTATGCACAGTAACTTATGGCACTGCTAGCGCACCCTTTTTAGCAACACGCACCTTGAAGCAATTGGCTTTGGATTACAAGACTCGTTTTCCTAAAGCATCACAAGTCCTTTTGAACGATTTTTACGTTGACGATGTCTTAACTGGCGCTGACTCAATTGATGATCTTTTAACACTCAAGGACGATTTGACCACTCTACTCAACCTTGGTGGATTCAAGCTGCACAAATGGAGTTCTAATTGTTGTAGGTTGTTAAAGGATATTTCAAATACCTCTTGTGAATTATCTGCTAAGGATCTTGATGACAAATCAAAATCCATAAAAACTCTTGGTCTTCAATGGTCGCCATCAGCTGATACATTGTCATTCAAGGTTAATTTGCCACAAGCAGCTAAAACCACCAAAAGACAAATTTTATCAGACGCCTCCAAGACATTTGACCCACTTGGCTTCCTAACTCCTGTAACTGTATCAATAAAAATTTTGTTTCAACAACTCTGGTTGCTCAATTTAAACTGGGATGATTCTGTGCCCAAGAAGGTAGAAGAAAATTGGTTACATATTCGAAATACATTGCATCATTTGAATGATATTAAGGTTCCGCGTCTAATGATACCAGACTCACATATTGAATACCACGGTTTTGCTGATGCATCAGAATCAGCATATGCTGCTGTTTTGTACTGTCGAAGCATTGATCAAAATGGTCATATTACCGTTCGTCTCGTCGCTGCAAAAAGTAAGGTTGCACCGTTAAAGCAAATAAACGTTCCTCGTCTCGAACTATGTGCGTCAGTGTTGCTTACACGCCTCATACAAAAGGTTAACTATTCAATCAAGATTATTGATAAACCGATTTTTGCTTGGACTGATTCACAAATAGTTTTACATTGGTTGTCATCGATTCCACGACGCTGGAAACCTTTTGTTGCTAATAGAACCAGTGAAATTCTCGAAACACTTCCTCGTAATTGTTGGCATCATATAAGTTCGAAGCAGAATCCTGCAGATTGTGCATCACGTGGTATTCGTCCGGAAGAATTGATTCGACATAAACTCTGGTGGTGTGGACCAGATTGGTTAGGCAAACCGGAAACCACTTGGCCCAAGACTGTACATGAATTCATGCCTTCAACAAATGTTAACAGTGAAGAAAGAAAGGTTGTGTTAAAATCTATGCTTGTTGAAAGTACACAGCCATTGTTAGATATCATTTTCTCACGAAGATCTTCATGGAATACAATTTTAAGGATTTTGGCTTTTTGTTATCGATTTATTAATAATGCTCGTTCTCCTCCTTCATCCCGTACCATTGGAAATATTCAAGTTCATGAACTTAAGTTTGTTAAGTTTATTTGTATTAGACATGCTCAAGATAGCGCTTTCCAATTTGAGAAACGACTTATAAAACAAAACAAGTGCCTTTCTCCTAGTAGCAAACTGTTTATGTTATCACCATTCATTGATGAGAATGAAATACTTCGTGTGGGAGGTCGCTTAAGACATACTGAACTCTCATATCAGACAAAACATCCTATCATTCTACCCAAGGGACACATTGTAACTACTTTGATCATCACGCATACACACACAACACATTTACATGCTGGAATATCTGAAATGTTCTTCATTCTACGTCAAGAATACTGGATTTTAGGATGCAGAAATATGATCAAAAAGATTGTTCATACATGCATACCATGCTTTAGACAAAGAGCTGTTCATAATCACCAACGGATGGCTGATCTACCAAAACATCGTGTTACATACGCGCGCCCGTTCGTAAACGTCGGATGTGACTACGCCGGTCCAATAACACTTCGGTTATCACGCGGTCGAAATCCTAAATACGTCAAGGGATACATCGTACTTTTTGTGTGCTGTTCTATAAAAGCGATACATTTAGAGCTCGCTAGTGACTTATCAACAGATTGTTTCATTTTAGCATTAAAAAGATTCATCTCCCGTAGGGGAAAATGTTTACATATTTTTTCAGATAATGGCACGAATTTTAAAGGCGCCAGTAGAACACTCTCTACTATGTATCAGTTGTTGCAGTCAAGGGAACATAACAACAAGGTTGAAAATTACTTATGCAATGAAGGTATATCTTGGTCCTTCATACCTCCAGCAGCGCCACATTTTGGTGGACTTTGGGAAGCCGGAGTGAAATCAGTCAAACAGCACCTCAGGCGAGTGATTGGAAACAACATACTTACGTACGAGGAGATGTATTCTGTCTTAACCCAAATTGAAGCATTGTTGAACTCACGGCCAATGTGCGCCATGTCTGATAATGACATCGACGCTCTAACACCTGCTCATTTCTTGGTTGGACATCCTCATACAACCTTACCAGACGCAAATTACAACATTTCAACGTCTCATTTAAAAAATTGGGAATTATTGCAAAGCATGGTCCGTGGATTTTGGAAAAGATGGCATCGTGACTACCTCACGTCTCTACAGCACCGAACGAAATGGCAGACTCAACAACCTAACTTAAGGAAGGATGATCTTGTAGTTTTAAGAGACACTAATCAACCACCAGCATCATGGGTTCTAGGACGGGTGATTGAGTTGCATCCGGGTGACGATGGCTTAATTCGTGTGGCCACAGTTCGTACCAAATCTGGTCTATTAAAACGTCCAACGGTAAAACTTGTACCTTTACCTATATCTTAGCTGGATTCTCCAGCGAGGGGGCGGGATGTTGAGAAATGGATCTAATATCATTGTATTACATTTGCTACTCTACTATATACTACACCACTTATGTACTATACTACTCTACTACATTGTATTACATATATGGATTTAGTATTATTTAGTATTATATTGTATTATAGCTATTGTATTATATTTACATTTACTCTCTCATATTTATTTGATTGTATTCTCTCTCTAGTTTTCATATTGCCTGTTAATCATAATTGATAAAGTGTAAATTTCTACCTAACTAAAATTGTATATTGCTTGATTTGTAACATAACTTATGTACATTGCATAGCTTAAAATATTGAACATTGTACTGTAATCTCATACGATTTGTTTGAATACCAATTACACATACACATACACGCACTCTTTGATAATTTGGTGTAATGGTATATCTCATTGTAATTCTCATCTAACAGCATTTTGAATAATTGATACTTGCACTATTAATTTTAATTTATGAATCCTTCTTCTCGTTTTGACGGTCATCGGATGAGGTTGCATCAATTCAATAAAAAATTGTAAAATAAACACATTGTAATTTGTACATCATAACAATTAAAAACTTGTAAATTAAATCACATTTTTTTGTTTATTGAAATTATTACAACACATTGTCATATTTGCATATTATGTATACACTATATACTTATACTTACATGATATGCAAATCATATTCAAGTACTTTTATTCATAATATATAAAAATTATTAGGATATAATACCTATACATATACATATGATATACACTCATAATAAAATACTTTAGATAGAAACAACAACATTTAAATTTTTTTATATACATATGTATATATGTATGAGTATAGTAAATATGTGTATAGGTTTCACATATATGTATCATGAACGTTGATTGTATAGTCTGCAAATTATAAACTTGAAAAATTATTATTATTATATTTAATAATATTTACGATGTAATGAGATCTTTAATTAATTTATATTTCCTTTTGATTATATAAATCTTAAATTTTAATTTGTTCAAAAAGATATTTTCATTAAAAAATGAAAATATTGTTTATTTAAATTTTGAATATGTACATATAACATATAACGTACATTATAATGTATAACTTGTACATGTGTAAACATATCGTTAAAAATGAAAGAAAAATTTTTTTTTTTTTTGTTTTTTAAATTAAAATAGGATTTGTAATTAACAATGAATTATTAATAAAAAATGATTGCAATTACTAATGATAAAATAAAAATAGTATGAATTTATGAAAAATTTTATACATATTAGAATATTTAATATTTTTTAAAAGAAAAACAAAAAAAAATTTTTTTTTTTTTTTAAAATATTATATAATGAAAGAAAAAATTGTAAAAAAAAAAAAAAATTTATATGCTTACTCAGGATTACGTTCACAATAATCTGGTGAATCTTCCAAATAAACTAGATCTGATTTTATTAATTTCTTATGATCTGGATCAGAACGTCTTAATTTAGATGGTCGTCCATCACGTTCCACTAACTATATGAAAAAAATAATAATAATAATAATAATAATAAAGGGAAAAAAATTATAAAATGTTATATGAATTAATCATTGTATATATTAATGCTCATAAATATATGTACATGTATTACAATCTTAAAAATTATATATTCAAGAAAATTGATTCATTATGCATTTATTGATACATTATGGCAGTTTTGTTTTAAACAAAATACGCATACATATTATTTTTACATTCTACATTTATTTTGTAAACACAATGTATTGTAATGTGTGAACATATTTACATAAAATTATATTTTATATTCAATAATAATTTTTTTTTTTATTCTTTAAATTCATTTGTTATTTTATATTATGTGATACCTACTTTAACATGTGATGCGCCATCATACAGTGAACTTAATACTTCACCAACCATTCTCATGGTTGGTAATCGTCTCCAACAAACTCTTAATGAACATGATCCGGACATACCATGACATTTGCATATTCGTTGCATTCTTGACCGTAACGCCCTTCTACCAGCCTCATTATTATGTAAATTCATTAGGCCTGCTGCCGTTTGATTATTTTCTTGTGAATCTGTAAATCGTCTTGAAAACATTACACCATAGTTAACGTCCTATATAACATGAAAAGAAGAAAATAACAAAATATTAAAAAAACAAAAAAAAAAAAAAACAGAAAATTTCTTTTTCTTTTTATTCTTGTTCATTCTAAAATGCAATAACAACAAAATTTGTATGTTATTTCATTCAATTTGAAAACATGGTAAAATTTCTTGATGAATGAAAATTTTACACAATGATTTCATTTTTTATTTCAATTCGAAACAACAAGAAAAATACAATTTTTTATTACTATGTTTATTTTTTTTTTTGGTTGTTGTTGTTGATTTTATTATTATTATTTTTATTTTTTATTTTTTTTGTATTTTTTTGAATTCATAGTAAATACCTCTGAACATCCACCCCATTGCCATTTCCTTTGTTTTCGTCGAATACTGTTGTCACAAGAGCATTCAGCTAATTCACCTCTTGAACATGCTCTAGTTATTGACCATGCTAATGCAGCTGAATTAATAGCATGTATAAATGCTGTTTCCCGGCTTTCTTTGAAAATTTAAATAGAAGCAATTGTAAAAAGAAAACTATTCAGCGTGTAAAATTTCATTTTATATTAAAATAAGTTATAATATTATTTTAAAATTTTGCCTTGATAAAAAAATTGTATAATATTCAAAATGGCAAGTATTAAAATTCAAATTAAAGAAAAAAAAAACGTATATACATACTTATATTTATAACATTTCCATATATGGATGGACTATTTGGTAATGCACTACAATTCCAACGACTATGCCTAAATTGATGTTGGCATTCTTCTTTACCAATTTTAGCACCTTGTGCGATCGCCTGTAATTACTTGAAGTTTATTGATACCATAATTAAAAAAATTTTTTAACCCTTACATACAGTTAATATCCTTTGACTCCTTAAACACATTCGTTTTTGTTCATTTGTTAATTCCATAAAATTTTGGCATATCTCTGTATGACTTTGTATTGAACCACTTGAATCCAAAAGTCCCACTGATTGTACAGTAAACGTCCCAAGCTGCCTGAAACAAAATTAAGCAAAATCACAAAAGAAAACAACAATTTTTGCTTATGCCTTCTACTTATAAAAAAATGTATATGTATATATAGGATATATGTATATAGAAATAAAATTTTAATAAAAATTAATAAAAACATTTAAAAAAATATAAAAAATAAATTCTTAATACCTTAAAATTTAAAAATGTTTTTGTTATATTTTTTATTCAAAGATTCATATGTTTAGTTCATATATGTATATGTATGTATATAATAATAAAAATCTTATGAAACAGATACAAAATATACAAACGTTGATTTTAAAATCAAAACAATAAAGGATTATTTTGATATTAATCATATAAACATTGAAAATATCTACATAAGTATGTACATACATGTGTAACGCATATGCATATTATGCTACATCAGACATATCTAAAATTAATTATATGTATGTATGTATGTTATCATATTTGACATAGTTTATGTTCTTACAACTGTGATGATATATTATCTATATATGCATACGTACAAACATCTTGATAAAACGGATAATATAAACGAATTAAACTAATTATTTACTTATATGCATTTATATCATTTAGAATTTTAGAAGGGGAGGAATTTAATATATTTATGTTCTACGTATATATGGTATATGTATGTACATATGTACATATATGTGTGTATATATACGCGTTTATGAAAATTTATTATAAATAATATGTAATATTATTTATGTTAAAATGTTGAAATATATACGTTGTATATATACGTACATATACACATAAAAATACAATAATTTATTCACATTTATGTATATATGTATGTATATATGTACTTTAAATATATATAAACACATATTTATATTTATTTCCAAATGATTAAATGTGAAAACGTGTCAAAACTTAAAATTGGTTACTTAAATGTTTAACACCCTCTCATCATAAATTATTTTCAACCCTTGATAAATATACACAAGCATATATGCACATGCATATGTACATATGTATGTACTTATGTACATTGGTATATTTTTAATGATAAAAAACTGTTGTGGTTTTGTTTTATTTTAATCATTTTGTTTTTTTTTTTTTTGTATAAAATAATTTTTAATTTATACTAATATATCCGTTTATATATATACGTATATACATATAAATATAAGGACAGATATATTTTTTATGATTTTAAGTATTTCAATAAATATATACATATTTATGTATATATGTATGTATGTATAAGATGTTTAAATTTATAAATATTATTTGTCCAAAAAGGAAAATGTGCACAAATTACATACATATATCAAAGATTAAAAAGTCAGTATGTACATATATACATCTTATACTTACATATGTATATACATATACATACTATACAACTTTTTATAGACAATAGATTATATTGCAGATATGTATGGAGTACATAAACTTTGAATGAGCGTTATATACATACATATAAATAAATCGTACAATATCTAATACGCACATACATATACATATGTATGTACATACGTATACGTATTTCTAATTCACTAACTTTTCGCCTTTTTAACCACTTTCTGTAATGCAATTTTCAATTTATCTAATCAATGCAATCTGTATAAAGTATTTGAAAAAAAAAAATTGAAAACAAAACGAAGGGCTACTTTTTTATAAAAATTACATATGTAAGCTGTACAAGTGTAAATACATGTAAGTTAAATGCATATATTATACACATGTTTTGTTTTTTGTAATAATCTTTGTATAAACATTATCTTTATATATATGTACATATATTTAGTACTTTATAGTATATAGAGTATATGTATGTACTCCAGTGATAATCCGCTATAGGATATCATCTATAAATATATAGCTATATGTACACACATATACATATATATATGTTTGTATATCTATAGACATAGAAAACAGTATATAATTGTTTAACATAAAAATATCAGACCATTTAGGTACTTGAGGGTGTGTTGAACCTTTTCTTTGAACTCGAATCAATAAAATTAATTCAAACAACAAAAAAAAGGGACATTGTATACATTTTTTTATGCGCTTTCATCATTCAATATTACCAAACAGATATAAACAATGTACATAATGTACATATACTATATGCACATAAATATGTACATTACTTAAGTATAGAGTATACATCATCAGCATAAGTACAGTATTATTACTATTATTTGTTTACTAGTTTGTTTTAAAAAGATTTTTTTTTTTTTAAATTTAATGTAATGCGGTTTTTATTTAACTTTATATACATATGTACTTACATTGTATATGCATATATATGTAATTTGTATGTATGTACATACATACATACGTATAACGTATAAGATAGGTTCATAAAATATGAAGTTCTTGTTTAAAAGTAAACAATATTTTTTCTTTTCTAATAAACACTTTTCCAAGCAGTTTCATTTGTTTAGATGAAACATGTAATAGAAAAAAATTTGTTTTTTAAATTTTCCTTCTTTTGAAATTTGGTATTAATTTTTTTTTTTTTTTTAATTTAAAACTTTTGTTTAAATAATACAGCTTTTTTTAAAAACTAAAATTAAAAACTATAATTTTCGCTGCTTTATAAGCATAAAGATATTCTATAATTGCTATTGTAAAACTAGTAATAATAGCTATCTTGTAGACCCAAGATCTTGGTCTTGAACCACCAGAAAGGAAAGGATGACCTATTAAACTTGTACCATTCTTGAGAGAGTTATTAGAATATTTTAATGCTGAAGGTAAAAAAAAAAAAAAACCTTAGAAAACATATCAAAATTTTGAATTATATAATACTATCTTAAAACATTTATGGAATTTTTTTATTATAATCATATTATTACAAAATTTTTGTCACAGGGTGTTACAAAGAGTAAATTTCAATTTTTTTTTTTTTTTTTCAAACCTTATTGTCCTGCTAATTATACAATTACGAAAAATTAAATGTATAATTTTTACGATCTAAAATATTTCGGCACATGAAATATGATTTAGTAGAACATAAATTTAACATAATAAATTTTTAATGAGCATTTTAAAACGTATAATTACCAAAGCGCTTTGACAAATTATTATTATTATTATTATTGCTAAGAATAAATAAAAAGGTCTCTAACTTACAAAAAAAAAAAAAAAAAAATATTAAAAATAAAAAAGTTTTAAAAATCACGTTGGTTTTCAAGTAAAAAAAAGCGAAATTTCCAAATTAAATTTTGAAGTGTATAAACAAATAATTAACTTTTAAAACTTTTATACTACAATAATTTCATATTTCTTATGTACAAACATAAGTATATGTAAGTTTAACAACGTGTGTAATACATAATATAAAGATATGGACACATAAAATGCCATATTATATTATTATGATGTTCTGGAACGTGTGTGGTTTGCTTATAACAAAACCCCGACATTGTGCATTGTGTTATTGTATGTAGGTACATATAGTACAACAACACAACTATATGTGTGAGTATAATGAGTACACATCATAGCCAGTGTATGAGATTTTCCATATTGAGAAGGAATGGATCGGCATCTTTACTTTATTCCGAAAAGAAAAAAGAAAAATTTTCTCTTTTTTGTTTCTGTTTTTATTTTTTATTTTTTATTTTTTTCTTACTTATTTTTGTGTTTTAATTTAATTTTATTTTGCCTTTTTTTCTATATTTTTATTTTTTTTTAAATTTTTTTTTTTTATTTTTTCTACATACTTTAGGTTGTTATTGTTTTTTTTTTCATTTATTTTTTATTTGCCCTTTTTACATTGATTTAAGAGTTAGGCGGCAAAGTACAAAAGCATGTGTAATGTTATGTGTCAGGAAAAAGAAAATTCCGAGGACTTCAACATATTGTAAGCAATTTATTCATTTTAAAATTTTATAATGTTGTGTGTACACTATACATACGGGTACATATGTATGTATATATATATGTTTGGCCTCTGATTCTATTTTCATATTGTACTTATGTCTTCACAATATCATAGACATTTAACATATATACAAGCATACATATGTACTTTTTACAATTTTTCTTCATTTTCTTTTTGTTTTGATATAATTTTTTTTTTGTTATTTAATTAATAATATTTTTTGGTTTATTTTTTCAAATTAAATTTTTGAAAATTCATTTAAAATCTATGCTAAATAATTTCGATAGTTTGTTTTTTATTTTTTCTTAATTTTTAAAAACAGATAAATATCGAAACTCATATCATAAATGTATAATAAATTAGATTTTGTAGACATTTATATTTTTAATTATAATTTTATTCAATATATATGCATTATATGAATGGTTTATTTTGAAAGTGATGTAAATCATTTTTTTCTTGCAAAATATTAAAAGGAACACTAAATTATAAGTAAATTATGTGATTTTTTAATATTTGTCAGTTTAAAAAAAAAAAAAAATGAATTTACGCCACTTTCAAAATAAACGGTCCTATAAAAAGTACCTATTTGGAAATTTTTAATTTTTTTTAGTAATTTGTAAAAACAATAGAAAATCCGTTTCAACGTACGATAATTAAGTATCTTCAGATGAAACAAAATGTTTTTACTTTGAACCTCTGCAGAGCATGTCAAGATGAAGAGGAGGAGGAAAGCATTGAACACCTCCTCTGCTACTGTATGGCGCTCTCTAGAAATAGAGAAATGTTTCTTGGGGCTGCCTTGCCTTCTTTCAAGATCTCTCTGGTTTAGGGAAGATCTCAGTCAAGAGGCTTCTGGGCTTTGTGAAGCGCTCGAGGTGGTTTGATCTTTGAACTAAAATCATTTTTAATTGACGATATATTGTCAATTTTCTTTCAAAACTACAACTGTGCCTTCAGTTTCTTCCAGCACTGTATGTACCTACATAATATTTCTTATTATAATACATATTGTATACAGAATTAAATCTATTTTAAAGTATACATATGCAATATTCATTGTACATTATGTATGTAGATGTAAAATTTTCATGTAATAAAAATCTTAGATTTTTCAAATGTTCAAATCAAATTTATATACAATTATATGATATTTGTATAATATATAAGTAGATTTCTATACAAATGTCACTTCACATCTTCAATTTTTGCATATACAACATAAATACATATGTATATACATATTACTGTATTATCGCATACACACACGTCCATACATATGTACATATATAGTAGGATACAATTATCGCTAGCCGAATAGACAAATATTTTGAATTTTAAAAATAAAATACAAAATGTGTAATTTTTATGTATGTACATATGTACATAAATATCTTAATATATCTTAATTCAAATTTTTGAAAATATATGTATAAATTTTGAATTTAATTTCTTATCAAAATATCCAACTAAAAATTAACGCTTAAATACATTCTTTGAAATAATAATTAAACAAGAAATTAAATGTAAATTTAAAAGATAAAAAAAAAAACAAAAAAAAAAAAAAGAAGAAAGAAAAATCATATATGTATAACACATTAACATTACACATTAAAAACCGTATGCAATTGTTCTTTTAGACGGTCTTTCAAAGAGAAATAATGTAAGCTTTAGCTTGTATATAATGCATTAATTTATCACATATGTACATATGTATGTATACAAAATTGAATGAATGATATATTATTTGTGTACACATTTAATTAATGTAAAGTAAATTATTTTATTGCATTTATATTGCATTTTGAATACGTGTTGTGTACAATTACATGTTAATTATAGTTACGTATATGCATATATAGTACATATGTGTATATATGAAGATAAATAAATTTATACATGTGTACAATATCACACGTAATATCTGTATTACCACCATATTATAGTTTACATGCGTACATACATACAAACATATATATATAGGTTTATATATGTAGATATAGATTAGTATACTATATATATATAGATGCAATCTAACATCAAAATATATAGATATGTACACACATACATATATGTATGTATGTACGTAATTTAACATAAAAAATTTAAATAAAACATAAATGAAAAAGTGAGTGGTAAAAGATGAAAAAAATGAAAAACGATCAACAGAATAAAAAGACCACCACAAAACATTTAGAAAATGAATTTAAAAAAAAAAAAAAAACAAAGCCTTTTTGATAAATATTTGAATAATTCTTTAAATTTTCGTGAGAAATTTAAGTATGTATACATGTCTATCATACGGCAAAATATATGTATACGAGCATGTTTTCACGTACATACATATGTACATATATGTATGTATATATATACAATTTAATGTGCATTATATGCTTTTATACAGTAAATACTTTTGTGTATAATAAAATTTTTGTGATTTACACAAGAAATTTATTTGTATACCACATAAACATTTACCTATATTTACATAGATATACATAAGCTATAATGCATTCAAAAAAGAATTTGTTTAATGTTATGTGGGATTTTTTATTTCATTGATTTATTTTTATTTATTTGCTGTAATTTTTTTTTTTTTTTGTTTTTCCTTTTTTTATGGTTTTAATTTTCATCTTGTGTATTTTTAATTATTTTATGTTTAATTAAAAATTTTCAAACTTGTTTGTTTTTAATTTTTATTTCTATAGTATATTATACGTATGTATGTACATATGTTTTTTTTTTTTTTTTTAAATATTTTGTTTATATGTACATAAGTGAATATGAATTTATATTACATGTATGTATGCACATAATATATCTAAAAACGGATTTATGGAATATTAAAGATTATCACATATGATTATAAACATATAACGAATATTACAAATATTTCGTATATGGTATGTACATGCACTATATGTATGTACGCACATTTATTCGATTATGTAAATAAAAATTAATATATGTATGTATATTTATATTACTGTATTAAAATTATATGTACACCATATACATATATATATATGTACATATGTATGTAAACATATCATGTAATCACATACCATATGCATGTGCAAATAACTAAAGAAATTTAAATTTAAACTGAACGTATCTCCAATCTCCATATATTCTTCATACAATTTTTGTAAGTAAACCATATATACAAATAATTGCATGTATTTACGGATATATAGTATGTATATATAATACATATACATAGCATAAAAACTAAGAAGATCAAAGTCATGTCATATTATCATTATAATATAAATATCATACAAATATGTATGTACATACATGTACGTAAAGTAGGTACATGTTTGTATTTATTTATTTATTTTTTCAAATCCTTATTAATAATGTTATATTTATATCCATTTATAAATATGTAAATATTTTTATTTTTCTTTTATATACACGATATACTTACATATACATATATATGTATGTACATAATATGTAATATTTTATTCTTTTTATTTTATATTTAACTTGATGTTACTTTTAAAATATCAAATTAGGTACACATCAAACATAACATAAACATACGATGTATAAATATACATTTATATTTATTATATTCTTGTTATTATATATACATACATATTATTTTTCTTTTTATTTTACAAATTTATAAATCATTAATTTAATTATATTATTAAAGAGACATTTTCAGTTTTAATTTTATTTTAGTTTTAAATGTTTTTTTTTTTTTTTTAGATGATATTAAAATGCCGTTGGCTTTGTATTCATATTTTCATATTTTCATTAAATAATAACATTTTCAGTTTTAATAGAATTATACATATACAAATGTATGTACATGTTTATGAGTATGTATATGTGTATATAACACATAAAATTAAATAGTAAAAAAAAATATTTTTTAAAAACAGTTTCATTAGTTTTGCTAATACGATTTTTCATATGTATGTAATTATTAATTAGTATTAGAACGTATTAACAATTTCATTTTCTTAAATTTATGTATGGTGAATATCATAAACATATATTTTTTTAAATATGTAAGTATGTATATTTTTTTTCTTAATTAAATTAAAAAAAAAAAAAAAAATTTAAAAAAATTAATTTTTTTTAAATTTCACATTCTTATTATTTCAATATGTTTTGGTTAAAAAAGAAAATGATTTTATGAAAACTGGTATACCAGCAAAAGCACATAATGTAACTTCTAGTAACACTCAAAAGTTAGTATATAGGTATACATATATTTCTTTCTTTTTCTTCAGATATAAAAAATTTACTTTAAGTACTAGTTCATATTTTGTTTGGGTATTAAATTCAAATTTATGATTATTATCATTATTATTAGGGAAAACAAAAACATCGAAAATATATATGTATGTATATATTTTTTTTTTTTTGTAAAACGTAAAATTTAACATTTTATTTGACATCAAATCCATAATAAAAAGAATCTGATTAAAAAAAAAAAGCAGAAATACGAAAAATGTAAAATATTTTTTTACATGTTTTATAATAATTGGTCCTGCATTTTATACAAGAAAAAGAAAAGAAAAAGGAAAATTTCTGAATTTTACAAGAACAAGAAAAGTCGAGAATTTTAAAAAGTACCTATACGTACATTACACACATTTTTGCCAATTTACATAAAAATATATTTACAAAACAAAAAAAAAACGTATACACACATAATATGAAAATATAAAGTAAGCACAAAAAAAAAAATACAAAATAAAAACTAAATAAGTACCTTACATAGTACGTATACTCGCATAAGTACACATATATTTTTCCTTGAAAATCCTTATTCTTTTTCATTTTTTTTTTATTGTTTTATATTTTCCTTTTTACATATTATACAGTATACCGAGTACACTGTTTTTTTTTTTTTTTTTTTTTTCTGAAGATGATACAAATAGAGTAAGATGTAAAGAAGAGCTTTTACGTACATACATATATCACCTACATGTATGTATGTACATATGTATGTGAGTAATGTACATATACTTTTGTAATATTATTAAAAGAAATATATTGTAAAGAAAGAAGAAAAAAAAACCAAAAAAGGATAATAATGATGATGTCTATCTAGAAAAATGACTAAGTTACTCATTCAACAAGTCGTTGTTGATGTTGAGCTTTAATTGGACAAAAATGCAAAGAATAAAATACACAATTTTTTTTTTCTTTTATTTAAAAAAATAAAATAAAATAAAAATGAAACAAGTAAAAAGTAGAAAAAATTGCGCCCTAGAAAGTTGTTTTTTTTTTTTTTTTTTAAATATGTACATACATGTAGGTACGTATTATAAAATAAAACAAAATAAAAAACCACACAAACATTTTTACTATTTGATTTTCGTGTGGTTATTAACTGCAAGGAAATGTGTTTTATTCATTGTACTCGTAGTATCATATACATAATATATAGTGTATATTAAAAGTGAACATTGCGGTTTTTGTATGCATGTAAATTTGTATATATAAATATGTATGTATGTACATTTTTAAAGTTTGCAGAAAATATTTCATACATCCTACAAATATTATATACAAATATTTTCCTTGTAAAACTTTTCATAATCTTTTACTTTTTACTTAATTTTTTCTTCGTAATATACTTCGTTGTAATTTGTTTTTTTTTTTTTCCTTTTTATAACATTTTTATTTTTATTTTTATATTTAATATCCTATGAATGAAAAACTGATAACCATTTTTATCCTTTTTTAGTTTTAATACAATACACCTTCTTCTCGTTCTAAATTTCCATTTTTGTTTGTTCTTTTATTATTTTGTTTCTTGTTTTTTTTTTTCTCTTGAATTTTCTTTGTTTCATCCGGTTTTATGATTATTATTATCATTATTATTTTTGTGTATGTATAGTACATTATGTACAAATAAAAATGTATGATAACGCATATGTATTTTTTTTTTTTGCAATAATTCGGCACTATTACAGTAAGCTTGTATGATAAAGTTCATTAAAAATAAGTTCATTGTATATAGTATTGTTAAAATTCTTTTAATTTTGCTTTTTCTTTTTCCTATTTAATTCACTAATTATGCAAATGTTAGTTTTTTAATTCGTGTTGTATTTGTAATATATTTGTGTGTGCACATATAAAAAACAAAACGGACAAATTTGCTGAATATATACACACCATTTTATACATATTTGTACATTACAGACTGTAATTTTTTCATTTGTTTATGTATACTCATTACATCCTTTTTTCTTTATTATATTATTTTCGTTTTTTATTTTTTTTTTCATTTTTTATTTTTTGTATTTTGTTTTTTTATATGCTTTCATACTTTCAGCTATGAAAAAAAACGAAATATCCACAGAAACAAAATTCAGGCATTGCATCTTTGCGTTTATCAAAATTAAATATGTGTGCATTATCTTACACAAAAAAAAAAAAACAAAAAACAAAAAAAACACCCAACAAGAGCAACAAAAGATATTCTGTGTATACCACCATAACTTCATTTTAGACTTTTTTGTATTCCTATACATAACACAAATTTTAATTCAGGGCTTATTTTTTCATTGTTAATTTTTTTTTTATTTTTATTTTTTATTATTACAATATGTGTATATGTATATGTACGTATGTATGTATACACATTCGTTTCGCATGAGACGTATACTTACGTATGTACTTTATCATACGTATAAATACTAATTAGCAGGTTTTCCAACAAAGGATACTTCTTCAGTATTCTTCTTCTTTAAATTGCTTATCATATTTTTGTATGAGCCCGTAGGTTCATACACAATACATAAGTATGTACATATGTATATTATGTATATGTACATGGCGTATGAATTTTATGCGAAATTATACAAGAGTATATTTAATACACACATACATAAGTATATATATATATATTTTCATATATCATAGAAATAATAGTAATTAAGAATTAGAATTCAAAATGAAATATACACATATTATTACCCTTTTTCACATTAAAAAACAAGACACAAAAAAAAATAAATAAATAAATAAATCCAAAAAGAAAAATAAAAAGAAAAACATCAAGTTTCCAGCCAATCAGAAAAACGTGAGGGTTTTCAATAAACTTTATAAAATGGATTAACATACATATATATAATATATAAATATATGTATATAGATATACGTACGTATATACATATGTACACTTAACATATTATATATGTACATGCACATGTATAGTATATGAAATTCATGAATTGTTGACGCCATTTATATATGATCATTATAATTCACATTTTACTTATATGTACGTTTATATGGATTATTATCCTTATTTTATTCCGTTCATTGCGTACATATCTGCTTGTATTATATGACATGTCAAATCAACCATATCCTATATCTATTATATATGAAAGATGAAAAGTATACAAGCATATACATATGTACATACATACACAATTATTTGATAGGTGCCTTTTTACCGTCATACGTATACATACATACATATATGTACATATGTACATATGTACATTTACATTGCACATTATAAAATGCATTGCACATTTATGTATAGACTGAATATTACAAACTAATAGCAATATAATAAAATGATTATAATGTATGATGACTGTGATGTTGATGGACCTTTAAGGGATGCATGCATACATACGTTTTTGTGTAAAAGACATAGACATCAAAACAAAATTATTCATATATTCATATAGTGCAGGAATAAGTATAAATTTTTAATTGTTCAAGGATTTGATATAAATACATATACGTATATGTATTTTCATTTACATAACAGAGGTAAAAATTAGCATCAAAAATGAATTGAATTAATATCATATTTAGAAATTAGAAGAGTCTACTGGTGATGTATATACATGCACATATAAACATATAATATAATACTTATATGAATATATATGAAAAGGGCGGAGAATTCATATTCACATATTGTTTGTATTATCCTGTGCTTTTGTTTATTTATTTGTTTGATGGCTTTCTTCTCGTTCTTTTTTTTTTTTTTACATTTTCGCGTTATATTATATTTGAAGCACATGTGTACATTTTGTAAGTATGTATGTACACATATAAAAAGTATGTATGAAATGTACTTTAATTTTGAATTACATATAAAAATGAATATAATTGTATTATCAATGAAAACCCATTTATATATTTCATTCAATTTAATTCTTTTTTATTTTAAATATGCGTGTGTTTTTTTTTTTTTTTTTTTTTTTTTTTAAAAAAACTTTTTGCATACTTTTCTTTTCAAATCTTATATAATTTTTAATATTTTTCTTCCCGTTTCCATAAATAATAAAACATGGATATAGTAGAAAGCAAATTATTTTCTTTTATTTTTATTTTTTTTTTTAACCGTCAAGAGTTTTATTAGTATACTTTAATTAATACTTACACATATGTAATATTATTTAAGAAAGTTAATTAAATATTAATATATAAAAAATAATAAAAAATAATAAGAGGGATCGTATTATATAATAATAAATAACATTTTTAATGTGAATATTTTCAATTTTGATATCTAAAGAATTTGAAATGAAAATAAAAATTTTCTAGTTAACTTAAAAAAAATTTTTTTTCTTTTTATTTAAACAATTAATCTAAATGAAATAGTTTATATTAAATAATAATTTTAGTAATGTGTAAATAATAACTAATTAGAAGAAGAAGAAAAAATAAATAAAAATAAAATAAAATTAATTATAAAACCTATTCAAAATCATACGCCTGTATATACTATATATACATTTAAAATCATTTACTTTTGAATGGATAATTAAATTTTATAAATTATTATTTTTTTTTTTTTTGAAAGAAGTACATATTTAGATAAAATATGTTGGATGGATTTTTACTTTTTCATTTGTAAAAAATTGAAATATGTATTTATTAAAATGTTATGTTTTTTTTTAAAATTATTGTTATAAATACACTAAAAATACGAATGAATAAATAAAAATAATTGGAACACGATGAAAATGAATTTTTACCATGTATTATAAAGTATATACATATTATATTAATTATGACTTTTATGTAATTTATATTTGTAATATGGATTTGAATATCTCAGTTTTATTTTTTCCTTTAAGAATGAATAAGTAGAATATTATTTCATGTTTAAGATGAATTAAATGTATAGTTATAAAAAAAAATCAGAATTTTTTTCAATTTTATATTTACATACTTTTCCTTTGTATATTTTAGAAAAATCGTACAATTTTCTGTAAAGAATAAAAAACTCATTTTTCTAAATAAGAAAATATGTTATTAAAATTAATAAAACATTGTAAATATTTCTAGAAAAATTTTTCCATCATACAATAATGAATAATGTATGATATGTACATAATATGTAAAATGCATTGATAGTATTCTATATGAAATACATACATGCCTATACATAATTAATGTTCAAGTTTAATTGTATAATTAATTATTTTTCCTATTAAAATTGCAATTATGTATATAGACATATATTTTTAATGTATTATTCAAAAACCTTATTTACAAACATAATCACAGTTTTCATGTTACTTTATTTTTAATTTAGGCACACACATCATATATATTAATTGTGATATACACATATCCTCTTACATATGAATGTATACAGACAGATATATACATACGTATGTATTTATGTATGGCATGTAATAATGTGATTCGCTATTTTATATATTCATGTACAATTTTTTCATTTACTTATTATATTATTTTATGCATATGATGATATAAATATTTAATATACATATATACATATGTACTTGCATAATATTGTATGGTTATTGTATTGTGACCATATACATATGTATATATATGTATTACATAAATGTTTGTACGTACATAAATGTTTGTTATATTGTAATAATAAAAAATAGGAATTTGATGTTTTATGATCAATATACATACGAGATAATATGTACACAAATAAATACATATAATTATTAATAAATGCATATGTATGTACATTATAAAAATATATATGTATGCGTATGTACATATGTATATACACATCATCGTAAAATGGTAGTTATCTTAAAAATTTATGAATTTAATGTTTATAATTTTTTTTTTTTCTTTCAAATTATTGCCTTAATATAAATGATTTTGGTCGTTAATGATGACGATGTTGATAGAAAAACTTAGTCGATTGTAAAAAATATATTAAATAAAAAAAAAAAAAAAATAAATAAATAAATATTCGTTATGTCTCTAACAATAACTATTCACATTTTCCACACATATACATATATGATGGCTTATAATAGCACATAAATGAAAATTGCAAGCAATTTTTAAGGCCACATAAAATTTAAAACATCATTATCATCATCATCATCAAAAATGTTACATACAATACATACACATTATTTATATTTTCATTTCTTTTGCACAAAATTCCATTAAACGTAAACAATAAAATCCCTTTTAGTGTTGCATACATGATGATTACGTGTCTAACGATTATTAAATATACATATACGATATATCTATTGTATAAGTATATAATCTATTAAAAAATGTACACATATATACATACATACATATACATACATATATACGTATATTTTTATTATTGTTTGAATTTTCATTTTATCATTGTATTTTTCTCCCTCACCTTTTTATTTACTATATGTGTATATGTATTTTCAATTTTATTTTCATTTCCTTACAAATATACATACATGCATACTAGCAGTTATTAGCCATTAAACGTTAGAATTTATCTTTTAAATCGAAAATTAATGAAAAATATAAGAAAAAAAAAAAAAAAACAAATGAAAATAAAAAATATCAATAAATGCAGTTGTAATTTTCTTTTTAATTTTGGTTATAAAAATTTGAAAAAAAATATTTATGAATGTTAACTGTATATATAGTATATTATATGAATGTGTATGAGCAGGTATGAGCAAGTTACCATATTACATTTTAGAAACATTATATAAGATAATATAAAATTGATGATATTGCAAACAGTTCATACAAAATTAGTGTATATTTTTATGATCGTACATAATTCATATTCTAGAAATAGTAACGGAAAAAGTAAGGAAATAATTTTTATTTATTTTTTTTTTTAATTAAGAATAAAAATAGTTATTTAAATCCAATCTACATACCTACATACATAGATACATACGTACATTTTAACGCTTTAATTCTAATGTATACATGCATACATACATAATGTATATATATATTAATTGTATCACACATGTTCATAGTATGCCACCCAAGAAATAAAAATGAAATATTAAAAAAAAATAATTATTTATGTTCAACATTGGAAAATAGAAGAATATTTTATTTAATTACGTACGCATATTACAGATTTTTAAGGTATACGAACGAATATGTAAAAAATAATGAAATATACGAAAAAGACTAGAAAACAAATTGAATGTTTTATTATCAGAAAATTAAACCATAATTTAAAAGAATGATTTTTTCATAATTTTTGCTTTTTCTTTATTTATTTTTTTTTTGCTTTAATTTATCAAATATAAATTTATGATTTTCCGGAATCTATATAAACACTTATTGTGGCCACATAATGTAATCGTATGAAATTTTCTTTGTAATTTTTATCATTCAAGTTGAAATTGACCATTTTACCGATGAAAAAAAAAAATGTATGTATTGTAATATAGATTTAATTTTGAACAAGTGTATACCATATTTATATCGAAATAATATGTATAATGATTTACACTGCATAAAAAGATACATTTGTATATATAATGTAAATTCATTACAACTAAAATATGAAAATATCGCACTATATATCATACTATATGCATATATATACATACAATTTTTCTAATGAATAAATAATATATAATTCATTTATATATGTATTTATATACAAACATATATGTATGCATAACAGATACATATTGAATATATATGTTTTTTATTTTCATATGATTTTCTTCGTTTGTTAATTAAAATTTTGCAATATACATATTTTTCAATTTAAATCTAAAAAAACAAATCATATTTAAATGTTTATAAAAAAAAATTGTTTGAGCAATCAATTTGAAAGTCTTTTATATTTTTGTGCATTTTATTTTATGTTTTGTTTTAGTTTTTTTTTTTTTTTTTTTAATTAAATTAAATATTCCTAAATAAAGTCTTGGGCTAATATTTCTACATTGATGTTATAACAGAATATCTTTAAAAAAAAAAAAATTTATATTTGTTATAACAACATTTTCTCTCATTTTCTTTTCCTTTTTCTCCCTATAGAGATAAAACCTACATAATTATGTTTTATAGATGATTTCACATTAATCACATGTAATGTGTACAATCTATTGTATCATCTATAATAAAATTAATAAAAAATTTCTCATAAATGATTGAGTATTATACATAGAATATCTTTTATTTATTTACACTTTCCTTTTTTTTTTGTTTTTTGAAATTTTATTCTTTAATATACATAAATTCAAGAGAAAATAAAATATAAACCACAAAATCATAAAATGTATTTTAATAAATGAAAAATCTTTCTAAAGATACATCCATACATATGTATGTAAAAATATGTTTTTAATCTATTGTATGCGTTTATACTTTTTGTTATAACTTTGTGATCCCTATAAAATCGTTAAGGAACATTCAAATAATAAAAATTCATATTATATACATATATTGTTATACATATACATATATTGCATGTATGTACATTATCATATTGTATCAAATGAATGAATGTACAGTGTATAAAATAATTGCATTGACGCTGACTAATCAAATATAAAACAAGAATTATATATACATACCTATGCATGTATATCTGTGCACAGACATTGTACATGTGTATTTGTTTCTATACAAAATATATATATACGTATATAGTATAAGGGGAAAAAATAATAGTAAAAAAAATTATTATAAAATAAATGAAAAAGTAGTAAAGAAAGAAATAATAAACATAAAATTACAGACTATTTTTATGTTCTTTTTTATAAAATGAAGACAAAAAAAAAAAAGTCAATAAACATAATATTTTGTTTGCGAAAAGTTCAATGAAAATGTCATAAAAATAAGACTAATATGTAATAACAATAACATATTATAACGATAAGTGCATACATATGTATATAGATATAAGATAAAGTATAGATACACATACCCATATATAATGTACATATTATACATACATATACATATAGTAGATATGTATATGTATATCAGTCTAGAAGGCTGATGTATGTACATATATAAGTTCAAATGTAAAGGTACTTATATTTTCTTGAAATAACGTACTATGTATAGATAGGATATATAAAATGCAATATGTATCTACATTTTATTTGTAAATGAATCAAAAAATTCACCTGTTGAAATATCATTGTTACATTGAATTTATATAAGTATATAAGTATGTTACTTTATTATAAATAAGGCATATCTATAATGTATACACGTGTATATACACGTGTTTACACATTCTTTTAAAGTAAATGTTGCCTACATACATACTCGTATATCATCATACATATATGTATATATGATATGATATACATATAAATAAATATTTAATAATATTTTTTGATGATACTTTTACGAATATATGCATGTAATAAACATAGATATAAGATAGATATTTTTATTAAATAAATTACTTTTGTATATAAATAGAAAAAGTACATTGTAAAATATACGTACGCACGTACGTACGTGCACATTTTTATGTGCATGCTCATTTAATATCACGTTTTATATTTCTTCACTTATCTAAAACATAATTTTTTTTAAAAATTTGATGTTGTTATTGATATTCTATTACATACATATGTACATATGCGTATACATTCATACATACATACATATGTATATGTAATTTTATGTGTACTGTACGTTTATGTATCCCTATGACAATAATTTATTTTTCAGGATGCCTTGTTGAATGTTCCCAAGGGTCTCTATACAGAATTTATTTATTCATTTTTATTTTGAAGTTCTTTGTTTTTTTTTTTTTCTCTTATATACATATGTATGTGCCTACATTTATTTAATATGCATGTATATATGTATAAAAATGGATGTTTTACACGAAACATATTACCTATATTAAAATAATAATATGATGATGATGATGATGATGATGATGTCGATGATGGTGATGATCCCCTATTTATTTATGCATATACCCAAATAACGTATAACTGATGTAATAATATATATATATGTATATTACTGACTAACTAATCTAACTTAAATATGTAAGTAAATATATAAAAATGTATACAAAATAAATGTCATTAGGGGATTGGTGGTCGTGTGCGAATATACATCATTACGGGTAATAAAATAATATGTACTATATATTATATTGAAGCGTTCATATGATATACCTAGATGTACTTCTAAAATAATAAAAATATACAAAAAATAAGGATAAAAATCTGTTTGCATTTACCATCTTTGGTTTTTGGACACGTGCATTTCCCATTCCATATATAAGTACACATATTATTTTATATATGTACATATATTATTTGAGTGTGTTAATATACTGAAAATTTTCCTGATATACATATATATGTATATACATATATATATGTGTATGAAGGTATATTTACGTGAATAATGTTTATAATGGTTTATATTTATGTATATTAAAGAATTTTGCTATTTTTCATATTAAATATATATACGTACATATATCATTTTCATGTTCTATATAATAACATTAAAATATGAAAGGGAAATTATTAAGGACATGCAAGACAAAAAAAAAAAAAAAATTTTTTTTTTAAATAAAAAATATAAGGAAATAATAATGAAAACTTCAATATAATAATTTCACTTATGCATTTTTGTTTTTCATTTAATATACGCGATACGTTAACGAACTTAGTTGTAAATAATATTCTTAGCTATACAAATAAAAAAAAAAAAATCAATTTTTGTCTATTTATTAATTTTGATACAACATTATCTTTCTTGTCTTCCTTTATTTATATCAAAATTATCTTATGTTCTGTGTAGCATATACATCTACAAATGTAGTTAATTTACGTACAATTATAATGACTTATTAAATTACAAGTATACGAGTACATATAGTACATACATATCATCATTATACCATTACTTCATGTATTACATGTTTTTTGATACTTATTATTTTTTCTTCCAACATTTTTTGTTTTTTTTTTTTCGTTATCATCATCATTAATATTTTGTAAAGAATTGAAAATTTATAAAAAACAAAAAAAAGGTACAGATTTAAGAAATACAAGATATTTCTAAATAAAGAAATGTATATACATATACCTAACATATTTGATATAATACTAAAAGATTTTAAACGTACATACATATATGTATCTTTAATACTACATATGTATGTATAATACATATACGTACATACATACATATCACATATGCATATATTTATACGAATTAAATAAATAGGTACTACTCGTATAATATTTGTAAAGTAGATCACAAGAGTTTTATTGATATACGTAATGTATTAGATATTTTAATAATAATAATAATAATAATAATAACAATAAGCCAAAGGATATAAAAAAGGGTTGTTATAAGCTTTTTATAAATCATACTTTTTGAAAATAAAAATAAAAAAAAAAAATACAAAATTTTATTCTGCGTTCCTTAAACTGTATATACACACATATGTATGTACGTACGTGTATATGTACATATGAAAAGTAATATAAAAAAATTATAAATAATATAAGATTAAAATATTATTTTGTATTGTATAAATGGAATGAGAATTTGGAAAAAAAAATGTGCTTACGTACATGAAAAAAAAAACAAAAAACAACAAGAGAGAAAATGTATGCTTATGACATTACAATTAAATATTTATAAAAGGTGATATGATAATAACATAGACAAAAAAGAAAAAAACAAAAAATGAAAATAAAAATATGACTGCTAATACGTTATATTTTCATGTTTTGTAGTTGTAAACATAAATAAATAAATTGATTTGAATTTAAAAGAATACCACTATTATTATTATTATGTTTTTTTTTTTTTTTTAAATATATTGCAGGTATTATATAGCAATAGTAATGATAAATTTGCACTGTAACTTAATCAGATTTTAAAAAAGGAATAAAAAAAATTAATACAAATTTATACATAGAAAAATATGTACATATGTTTATGTATGTATGTATAGAGTAAAAAATAATTTTTTAATACCATAAAATTTATTGCATTGCAACTATTTATTTATATACATACAAATATATGTAAATATTTGAATCTATAAATTCATCTTTTATGTGAGTAATTATGTTGGCCACATATACAAATGATATAGTATTTAAATTTTTTTTATTCCTTTTCTTTTATAATTCAATTTTAAAATTTACATTTGTACATGAGATCAGTTAGTCATAAATTAATATAATATCGTAGAGTATTTAGAAAAAAATAAACAAATAAATAAATTTCACTGTAAAAATTATTAATTATATACAATAAACAACAAAAAAAATAAAATAAACCTTTTTTAAATATTTTCATGAAATTCAGTACAAATTTGAATTATCTGAAATTTCATGGATCATTTTCCAAAGAACAAAAAATCAAGAATAAAAATAAAACAGAAAAAAAATGAAAATGTAAGTAGATCCTATAGCAAAATAGAAATGTTAAAAAAAAAAAAACATTGAACAGTTTTTCATTAATAGAGATTATCCAACAAAGAATATTACATGATTTTTATCTTGATTATAATTTTACGGTAATTAAACTTGAATAAATATGCATCTACAAACATGATTATCCATTATAATTTTTTTTTTATTTTGTTTCTTTTTAGTCGAACGTTAATTATTTTTTTGTTAATTAATTTGTAGAGTAATAAAATATTATTAACAATATATTGTGATTGAAATTTAATTAAATTAAGTTTTTTTTTTTTATATAACTTTTAAGTATATTACATACAAATATATGTATATTTAAAAAAACTTATTGAAAAGGATTTCCATTCATATTCTAATGTATGTAGTACATGTTTACCATATGGAATATGTTATGTTCAAATATTTTTATTTTTATTATTGTTTTATTTTTATTATTTTTTAACATATACATACACATGTATTATACATATACGAATGTTGTATTCAAGAAATAATTTAATCAGTTATTTCAAAAACACATATAAACATAAATGTATCTACGTACGAACATATAACATTGTTATAACATACGTAATGTACAAAAGTATGTACATATGTATGTATGTAATGAATATGTGGGTATTTTTCTGTTTAGAAAATTAAATTTTTTGTCTTTATATATAAGTATATATTTTTGTATTTTAATAATATATTATTGACATTTTTCGTTATTTTTTGTTGTCTGTTTTTTTTTTAAATGTTATTTGTTTGCTTTTGTAATAAATTTCTTCTTTATTAACATATTTTTGTCCTATATATACGTACGTATTTGAAGCAAAACAAAAGGATAAAGTATATATACACAAAAAATAATTGAAAAATACAATATACATATATAATCGTAATATAGATACATCCATGTACATATGTATATGTGTGTACAAGAACATATATACATATACATAAAAAAGTATTCATGCAATTTAATAATAATAATAAAAAAAAATAAAATAAAACGAATGTATCCTACATACGAGTACAAAAATGTTACATATGTATATTTAGAACATCTAAAATGAAGTAAACACTCTTACGCTTCATTTGATTTTTATATGCTTCCATTGTATCTATTAATTTTGCAGAAACAGAGAACAGTCCTTGCTAAAATGTACATATACAAACATATTCTTACATGCATGTTTGTATACATTGTGTACATTTATATCTATGATACAAAATTTTTGCCATTAGCTAATGAGTAATTTGATATTCAATATTGTAATGTCTGTTATGTATATAAATTTACATATACATGTACATATAATAATACAACATGTATACATACATATATCAGTTTATATATATTCATAATATCCAAGATGATATTCTAATATAATAGAAATAATAGCAATGACATTAAACGTTTTATTATACACATGTATACATATTTATATATACATACATATGTGTATTGCAAACGTTACATTACGAGTATATATATACAATTTCTTTTATTACTCTTGCTATTATTATTATCATTTTAGTTTCAATAAAAAAAATAATAAAATGTTTTTTTTTATATTTTAATTTTAATAATTGTATTTGGTATATTTTAGAAAACAAAATAAAGTAATAAATTTAATTTAAATTATCAAATATTAAATATCAAATTTTATTTTTTTTTTTCTTTTTAAGAAAAATTGAAAAAAAAAAAATTTTTTTTTAAAGAAAAATTCAGTCTTTTGTATTTTAAAAATATTATTTTTTTACTAACTTATTATTATTTTTTTAGTAAAGAAAAATTTGAATGGATTTTTTTTTTTTGGAAATTTATATTTGAGAATTTTTTGAAATTGATAAAATCCTGTAATGAAAATAAAAATTTTTAAATGTTTATATAAAAATTTGAAATGTTCTACAGCTATAATTATAGAATTTTATTTTTGATAATTTTTTATTATTTTTATTTTTTTTTAATGTGTTATGTACATACATATATATTGTACATACGAATATTTTAAGTTATTTATAAAGCAAATTTTTTATTTGATCTATATAAGTCTGTTTGTTAATTTTGATTTACTTTTGTTCTCTAATAAATTTATCGTTGCATATATTATTATTCATTACGATTTTATTATATGTATGTATACAAATGTACGTAGACGTTTATGCATATTAATAAAGATATTATAAAATAATAAATCAGGAATATTAAATTTCATCTGAAAAAAAAATAAAAATTTATTTAAACAAATCTAATGAATACAAAAAAAGTGTATGTACATATATGTATATACAAGCACTCAAAAATCTATTCTGTATTTTTGAATGGATATGAAATGAAAAATATCAAATTTCATAAATTGAATTTAGAATTGAGAAGAATGAAAAAAGCCCTAAAGAAATATAAAAGCAAAATATTAATGATAAATAAATAAAATATATTTAATGAATGTTTATGAGAATAAAATTTAAAAAAAAAAAAGAAGGAAATTATGGTATGTAATATGATCAATAATTCTCAATGTGATATATATATACAGAAATATTTTATAATTTAATCATCATTCAAAATATTATTATAAATTTATTGTTTACATAACTGAAAATTTATTTGTTAGCTTCTTTTGTTTTTTTGTTTTTCTTTTAATGTACACACAAAATAACATGTAAAAATTAATAACTAATAGCTATAACCATAATGATCTTAAGTAATCTTAACAGACTTCGTTTAATTTACTTAAGATTGATTAACAATTGTCAAATCTTAATCAATCTTTGAAGTAACTATAATGACCTTAATTAAAGGAGAAGAAGTAAGGTTATGTAGAGTTAAAATACTAAACGTCTAATAAATATAGAGTATTGAAAAATCATAAAATATTTTTAATTTTGTTGTGTAAAAGATATAAATAATTATTAAAAATATTTATGAAATTAAAATTATTAAAATTATCATTTAAAAATCCGTAGACTTACTTTTTCCATTAAGATTGTTTAAGATTTCTACAGTCCTGAGCATAGACATTAAGATTGACGAAAAGATTTGAAAGTTAACGAAAGATTAATTAAGATCATTATAGATGATATTTCATACAATCATACAAAATCTTAAGCTGCCTTAAGACGACTTAAGATCAATATATAGTTAGGGCTAATAAAAGATTAATTGAATATGAATGAGCTTTTATTACCATAACATCTATAGACAACAGTAATGTACAAATTTTTTTAATAAGTTAAAAACTTTCATATCTGTATATTTAATTGAATTAATTTTTTCCCCCTTTTTTAAAATTGAAGATACATATACACTTAGCAAAAATTCATAAAACAATGCCTTTTATTGAAAAGGATTTTTTTGAAAAAAAAAAGAACCAAAATTTGTAATGTTATCTTTCAAAAAATATCATTAATTTTGTTTTTGTATACACATAAAATAATTTTTTTCCTCTTAATATAATATATACATACATACATATGTGACTACAAAAATCATATCAAAAATGAAAAGAAATAAAAATAAAAACAACACAGAATCTCAACTCAATTACCATTAATTAAATTTGATAAAAAAGAATAAGCAATCATTGATGTGTTGTTGTTATTTTTTTTTTCTTTTAATAAATAAAAAATTCTCATTTTTTATATCTTAAAATTTGATTATAATGCATATACACACATTGACATATTGTGTATGCATGTACATACATATATGTTAATACATATATATATTATTGATATAAATTTTATACACACTTACACTTAGATATACTAAGGTATATATACATATGTATGTATGTACAGACGTATAGCCTGATATATAAAAAAAAAAAAAAAAAATTCAACACATTTCCTAATTTAACACTAAAAATCCATTTTGTTGTTTTTGTTTTCTTTTTAACTTTTTAATTTCAGAAGCATCAACATGCATTTTTTTCGACAGACAGAGCGTATAAAAGAATTTAAAAAAAAAAAAAAAAGAAAAAATAAGACCAAAATGTAACACAAAATTTCTTTTCTTCTCATTTTGTTAAACAAATTATATACGTGTATAATAAATTTACGTATTTATGATATAACCTAAATATTAATGAATCAAATTACTTCTTGGTGTTTTCTTTGATTATTTTTTTTTTTTTTTCACTTCTTCTTTTATTCATATGTATACATGTATATATGTACGTATAAATGTGTACGTGTATTTATATAAGCTGAATTATATCATATGAGTTTTAAATATATATTATTTCTTAATACTTTTGAATATCTTACAAATTTAATTATTTATCATTAGACTATCATTATAATATACATTATATATTATATGGTATGTATGTATATATAATAACCTCATTATATGTCGACGATCAAGAAGAAAACCATAAAATAAATGTACCTATATACATTGCATATACAGTATGTACATATGTATAATATATATATATATGCATGTGTGTATAAAGAATTAATCTATGGTTTGTATAATTGGTATAGTTACATACATACATATGTATAACTATATATATATGATGTACATATACATATATCGATGTATGTATATGTAAATATTTATTTATATGCTTGTGAGATCTGTATGTCGATCACTTAATTCTTTTTCTGATCTTTTCAATTCATTTCTTTTTTTTTATATACCTACATATATGTATGTATGTAGTTACTTTCTTATTATGAAATTCATTTAAATGGGATCTATGAAAGCGTGAAATATAGATAAACATACATATTTACAATGCATTTTAATACACAAACAACAGGTTAAAAAAAAATAATAATAATAAAAATGAAAGAATATCTTATTAATATGCACGTCAGGTGAGTATTACGATCAGTATATATATACATATTATGAGTACATAAAATGACTAAATGGATTAAATATTTTTCATGTACATATGAAGAATGTTATGTACCTATATATATGCATGTAATTTAATTTTCAAATTAATATTCTAATTCTTTAAGAAAAAAAATAAAAAAAAAAACTTTCAAGTTATTGTCTTCATCTCTATTGTAATGGGCAAAAAATAGATAAAGAAACTAATTTAAAATTTAATAAAGATAACGAATATATTCTGTTATTAATATGATACTCTTACGTATCTTTTTAGTTACTTTATATTTTCATTTTATGAGTTTTAAATGAGGAAAAATTTTTATTTTTTTATTTTTTATTTAATGAAAAAAAAAAAAACAAAATCTAAAAGATATTTCATAACAATTCTTAGATACATATACAGAATGTTTGGGTTACATGCACGCATGCAAACCATATTATATTTATAATGGTTGCATTGATTGCAATATGAAGTACCAAAGTACCATTGTTGCATAAAAACAAAAGGAAAAACAAGAACGTTTGGGGGAAAAAAATCTGTGGATAAAACACGAACATAATACATAAAATTTATTCTCATACTTTATATATTTGTAATATTATCAAGTTTTTGTTTTTTTGGTTTTTTATTTTATTTTTTTTTTATTATTAATTTTTTTTTTTTTTTTAGTGTAATTTTATATGAATATTGTGTATTATTATGTACTTCATATTGCAATCGTATATATATAAAAATACATTTACATACATATGTATGTATATATATTAACATTTAATACTTTTATATACCTATAGTATTTTTTTTTTAAGTGGGAGGAGTTTTATCAGAAAAAGAAAGAAAAATAAATTTGCGTTGCGTATTTTATTAACAAAAAAACATAAATGAATTACATACTATATGAATATAAGCACCTTTGTATATGTATTGTATACATGTACATATGTATATGCATATTTTTGTATTTACACAATCATCCTACCTAATCAAGTGAACAAGAAAATTGTTAGTAATATCAAGTGATTTTGAAAAAAATTAATAATCATTTCGTTGCAATAAAAATGAAAGAAAAATTAAGAAGGTCTGTGAAGTATGTACACGTATAACATACCTACATACATACATATATGCACGCATATGCTTGTACATACATATTACGAGTTATATATGAGACATTTTAAGGATGAATAAGATTTTAATCCAATTGCTTAAAAGAACATGATTATTTTTATCATCAAATTATTAAAATTGATATCTAAGACTTTTGAATTTGATTTTTGTTTTGAACATACTTCATATGAGTATATGTATATAGTACCTACGTAAATATATGTATACATATTCCTTTCATATTGATATATGATAAATTATATCTAAATGAAAAATTGAAAATCAAGTTGGACTTGATCAGTGAAAAAAAAAAAAAAACAGAAAATTTTATATACCTAAATATAATTGCTGAGATTTAACTTACATATACATACATACATACATACATATGTTAATGATAAATATTGTATATATAGATACCTACTTATGCATTTACATATCAATAATGTCGAACGTCAAATATTAAAAATATGAAATATTGCATGCACAAGTGTAAAAAATCAAATACATTTATGTAATCTTGTAATATGATGAAAATTAAAATTAAAAACACGTTGTTGATTTTGTTAATGATCAGTGTAATTGTGAATGTAAAATAGTGTTTATTATAATAATTAGGCATCAAATACGTTGGTCGGTATTTCATTTGATTTTTAATTTATTGTAGATACATATTTTTCAAATTTATAGTAATAATTTTTATTTTATTTTTTTTTTATTATTTTTTTTTTATTGCAAAATAATAGATTTGTGCGTTGTATATAGATATACATAATTACATACATATGTATAGGTTGCACATTATAATACAGATACTACATAGAAATGATATTTTTAAATATTATATTGGATTTGAAATAAATTGAAAATAATTTAATTGAAAACATGAAATTATAAATAAAATTTTAGAGATACATACATAGACATTAGGACGTACATAAAATAAAAAATACATTACATATTTATTAAAATCAAATTCACATAAAATAATTAAAAAAATATATCTGACGAGTAATGTACATATGTATGTATTTAATTTTTAATTATCATGAATAGAAATAGGGAAAAATTCAAAGTAAACAATTTTTAATATGTTTTAATGAGGTAGATATATTTTTAGTATTATACAAGATTATTGATAATAAAATATTTGTATACAACGTATACGTTAACAATCATTAGTCATGTAGTAATTATCATTTTCATTGAACGTTATAATATATGCATGTACAAGAAATATTAAACATAATATAAAGAATTTCATCAGATATATTGCAATAAATGCGTAACTACATTTGTATACATATTTATTAAATGTAATGAGTCAAAAAAAAAAAAAAAAAACTTCAACATAATCATAAGTAAGTAAATATCTATTTATTCTCTACAAGCCTTACTAACTATATGAACTTTTATAAATTTATACAGTAAAAACAATTAAAATTATATGTATACCAGCGTTGCTAATTTCAAATTTGATTATTCCTCACTTAGAACTTCAAATTCCTCAATTTTCCACACTATGTATTCCTCAAAATAAAAAAAAAGCAAAGTAGGTCCGTGTTATTTGAAGAACAAAAAAAAAAAAACAAAACCTGAACCGACATTTATCCCTATCTTTAGTATATAAAATTGCCCCAACAGTATCTGTTTTTAATTTATTTCTTTTAGATGTCTTGTAGTTATTCAAAGTGCTAAATACTCGCTCTACAGATGCATTCGAGAAAGTAGTTTAATTACTTTTCTTATATTCTGAAATCTTAGTATTCCTGTAGCGTTTTTTTAATTTGAACATTTTTTCCCAATAGTTTCCTGCATCTAAAGAATTGTGCAAAGCAAACTGTATTTCTCAAGGCAACCAGCTGTGTAGCCTAGTTGTAGTGTGCTAGGCCTACGATCCCGTGGGTTCGAATCCCACCTCGGGTATGAGTCTGACACTACTTCCCCAAATAGCCGTAGACCTCTGTAGTCAGTGCTATTCCCCCCCTGTTAGGATTGTAAATTCATTTACTATTCTTACCTTTATAAATAAATAAAAATATTTCTCAAGGAAAGCATGACTTCTCCATTCATTTCCAATTAGTTGATAATAATTTTTGCTAATGAAAAGTTCAGAATGATATTTATTCACCACACATTAAGTAATGCATGAAATTAATTTTGTAGTAATTAATTTGAATTTTGTAAATTCCTCAAAATTCCTCAAAAAACAAACTCATCAAGCCATTCCTCAAAAATATTAAAAATTCTCAGTTTTTGAAGAATTCGTCAATGATTGGCAACGCTGATGTATACTGTTTCTACATCAAAGTCTATGTACAGTGTACACATATACTCGTATATGAGAAATAAAATCATATGTATAGTAGAATTTAATTTTATATCAAATTATTTTTTCCTTGTTTAATTATTTTTTATTTTTTATTTTAAATAGAATTCAGGTGGAGTTATTGAAGCCACACACATGTTATAGTAGTACACAGGTATGATATTTCTACGTTTAATAAAAAAAAAAAAATACTTGTACACACATAAAAATAAACAGAAATAAAACTGTATAAATTGAAGACAAAAAATAAAATAAAATAAAAAACATTATCTCATTTTTCTTTATATAGCCGGATTTTAATTACTTAAACGCCGTAATGTCTTTTTTTTTCTTTGATCATTTTCTTTATTTTTTTCTCCAAAAAAAAAAAAAAAAAAACAAAAATGTAAATTTTATTACAGAAAGAATCCATGAAAAAATCTATACTTTCAAAATTGGAATGTTAATAGGTAAATTTTATCCTTCCTGAATCGAATATTATTGTAATTGCTATAAGTACAGTGCCGTACATAAATATTCAAACATTATACATTTAATTTATTAAAGACACAATTTTTTAATTAAAATTCAACGATTGATTCATAAATAGTGCTCTTTATTGTGCTCTTCTAATGAAATGAGACATAAATATAGATATTACAGAAGGATATTACAAAAACAACAATAGTTTAAATAATTCAATTCAATCAAGATATGAAGAAGTAAAAGACCACCTAAGCTTATTTTGCATCGAAAAATGTTAAAACTTGTGACAGTTTATGTTGAATTACTGTATTAAATGAAATAGTGATGAATACCTACATTTAGTGCATAAACTGTCGAAATTTCCCTTTAAAATGTGGTCCTATTCATCGTTTTTTCGTATGCATGTACGATATTTCCAATAAATATGTGCGGCACTGTATACAAATGTATTTTGTAATTATATATTGTCATTTTAATAGTATTAGTGGCATAGTACCTGTATTTTTTTAATAGCAGCGTCTGCTATTGTTGTACATACATATATGTATATAGTCATACACTTACACTATAGTATGAGATTATACTGCATTTTATTTATTCATTTTTTTTTTCTCTTTTTCTGATTAAAAAAAATTGTAATAGTTGCATATACATATGTACATAATGTATATACTTAATCTCCTCTTTTTATATTTGATTCATTTTATAATTAAATCTATCTATACATGCATGCACATCATTTTGTGTACTTACACAAATGTACGTATATGATTGGTTGTAAACGCTTTTAACAATAATCAAAAAAAAAAAAAAAAAGACTAAATCGGCTGATACATTTGATTCAAAAAATTAACAAATTCCATTAACTCTATTTGAAATACAAAAAAAACAAAAAAAAAAACACTAATAAAACAAGAATGGATTTGCATGTATATATTTTACATAAAGAACACACGCACACAAAAATGTAATTGATATGCGAGTAAAAATATACATGGGTACGTATGTGTATGTGTAACATATAATCTTTGACTATTTAATTGTTAATAAAGTTTAAGTACACATTTTATTAAAAATAATAAAACAAAAAAAAAACAATTTGAAAACAGTGAATAAAATAAATGAAAATAAATGAATTATTAGAAAACGTTTTGTTCTTATACGATTTGAACGTATTTTACATACAAACATACATATCAATTTATAATGCATATATGTAAATATATATATACGTTGCAATACGCACATTGGTATGTACATATGTATGTATGTATGTGTTACATTACATGTTATCATGATTTTAGTACTTTGTAATGAAATAATTTTAAAAAGTTATAAAATAGGTATCTAAACTCCTGATGTGATATTATTGAATTTCTTGTTATTAAAAAATTAAAAATAAAAAACAACATTTAGATTACCTGCTGTTTTTGTCTCTTAATTTAATATACATTATCATATCAGAGTTTAAAAAAAAAAAAAAAAACAAAAGAAATAAATAAATAAAAAATAAAAATAAAATAAAACTAATAAAATTTGTCATATGAATACACTTCAAATTAAATAAATATTTTACATTTTGATTATTTCATGATTACTATATTGTTTTTATTTATTGTTTTTTTTTTTTTTTTTTTTTTATTTATTCATCAAGATGTAATCATAATTTACATAAATATTAATTACATTCATAACAATACTTTGAAAAAAAAAAAAAAAAAAAGAAAAAAATTAATTATGAATAAATTACGAGATAAGATTGTAATTTACTTGATTTAACCAAATTAGTTTAATATGCATATACGTACATAAGCTTCGATAAAATTCAATTACATATTTATTATAAAATAAATATTTTATTTTATTATTAAATTTTTTTTTTTTTTTTTAAATTAATATTTTGAATATATCATTACCTATACACATTATGTACATTATATGTATGTATGTAAAACTGAATTATGAAAATATCAGAAAGTGAAAAAACGAAGCTCACACATTGAGTTTTATGTAAATGTAATAAAATTTAATTTGAAATTCAATATGGATATTCATATGTTCATACATATTTGTACGTGTGTACGTACATATAGTTTAAATTTAACTAATTTAAACAGTTGTACACATTTATATTAATGAAATCTTAAAATTTCAATTAAATTATATTTATAAGTTTTATTTTGTGTATATACACACACATACATGTATATAATATATGATCATAATTCGGCATAATATGCAAAATGAGAGAAAAACGATAAAAACTTTACTATATAGACATATCATAAAAATTTCACACGCATATATAAACGTACATATAAGTATATATACATATACTATGGATGTTCAATTTATTAATTGGCATACATAAATTGTACATATATGTATATTTACTATGTATGTGCGTATGCATAAATGCATAGATTTTTCTTTGATCATTCTTTCATATTTAATATTATAAATTACATGTATGTGCACGCACATTCGCAATTAAAATATGTATAGTATGTAGATATTTGTTGTAACGTATATAACATAAAATATTGAAATAAATCAAATCATAAATGAATTCTCTCACTCGTATATTATGAGTAATTTATAATAAAAGGTCAATAAACTTTCATTATATTTGAACAAAAAAAAAAAAAAAAAAAAAAACGAAGAAAAGAAAAAGAAAATACTTGGTTTATGAAAAATGGTTCATTTTTGCATTTTTATTTTTTTTTTAATTTTTGTATCTACGATAATCGAATATTTTTCTTTATGTAATTATGATTGTTATTATTCACTTCAAGCCTTATATAATATGATAGGAGGACCAGCAGTGGCTCAACAGCCCAATGCGGGCCAGGACCTAATCATCTACGATGATTTTTCATGACATTTCTATCATACGTGCACCTACAACAGTTTAACGTGGATTGCGAACCACTGAGCTTTTGTTAAAGTAGAGACTTAAACTCAATTTTGTATGATATGGCTTACATTAACCATTTTTTGAGTTACATGTTGTCACAGCAAGTAGACTCGATCGGTGTTAGTGAGCACTTGAACTCATAAGCGGAAAGCTTATAGTATTCATTCAAAGCTGAGTAAACTTTTTGGGGTAAGGCAGTTTTCGACGCCGATAATGCGGACAAATGATGAAAAATATTTTTCTATTTTTCATTTGTCTGGATTCGAAACCTGGACCTTGTGCGTCAGAAGCCAATACTCTACCTATTGAGCTACCGAAGCCCCCGAGGATAGGAGGATATTTGTATTTTTTCTTCTCTCATAATTTCTTATAAGAGCATTTCACGAGCAGTGTTACCACAATTCTTTAAATTTTCATACAATGTGAGATAAATTTTTTAAATAACAATATACAATGATGTAAAATGGTGTTACTTTTCGTATACATAGTTTTCATATGACCTGTAGTGAAAATATTTAAAATATAAAGTATAGAAAAATATTTTATAAAATTATATAGGTATTTTGTTTTTATTATTAGAGAATACAAATAAAAGAATACTTTTCTTATTTGACTTAAAATTAATAACAAAAATTAAATTAAAATTGTATAATATGAAATGATGATTTTTATTAATTATTTTTATTTTATATAAATTTAAAAAAGACAAAATAAATCCATAACAATAAAATATGCAAAATAATAATACATATGTATGAATTTTAGACAACATTATTAATTGATAGACATTAAAAATATTATTACATTAAAAAATATAATTGTATATATCTTATATGTACATATTATGTTTGTTGTTAATGTATATTTCAAAAAAAAGGGGAATTTTAAATGATACACATTGTATTCATATATATATAACATACAAATATAAATAATGTATGTATGTATGCATTTCAAGTGTTAAAGGGATACAATTTTCATTTAATTATAATGCTACTAAATCTTCTTGTTAAATTATTATTATATAATCTTTATACACAAGTGTAAGTATATATTTTTTGTTTTGTTTTGCCTTTTAAAATGAATTTTAAAAACTATATATAGGTACATATACAATGTATATATACAATACTATAAGAAAACTAACTAACCAGTTAACCAAACAACAAAATCAACCAAAAACAACCCCTTTATTTTATATATATACATATTCATATGTATGTATGTATACATTTATTCAGATCTAATATACAATAATTGTATAAATTTGTTTTTATAATATATTATTTTTGAAAGACAATAACATCAAAAACAAAACAAACAAAAAAATTTAACCGCATATATGTATATATATACAGATTAAAGTATAATAAAAAATTTTAATTGTATAATAATATTTCATACATATAAATGTACAATTGTACATATGTATGTATATGTACATTATAATGTAAAATTATACCCATCATGCACATATATGTATGTATGTATGTGCATAATGTAATCATGTACATGTAATAATTACAAATGTAATATGATCAAACAGAAATGAAAAATTTCTTTTCTTACAATTTCTTTTTAATGATATCCTATTTATTCTATATGAATTCAACATAAAAATGCAAAGGGGTGAACAAACATTTTTATTATTAATGAAATATTTAATGAAGAAAATTATATAAAAATTTAAAATATATATATATATATATATATATATATATATAAAAGCATATTACATATAAAAGTAAACAGAATGTAGATACATGTACATACTATATATACTACATATATGGTATTATATATGTAGTATTAACAGTTGATATAATATGTTTTCCTTTAGTATGTTAAAATCAAATTTTATGAGTATTTTTCTCATGAATAATCACAAGAAATTTTCTCTTATTTTTTTTCTTGTTTTATTTACTTTATGTGATGAGTATAGTAAACATAATTCACTTTTCTTCTTTACTTTTCCATTTTCATAATAAATTATGATAATATGAATTCTTGACTCTTTGATTTCATCTAAGAATTTGTTTTTTCTTTTACACTTTTCTTTTTTTTTTTTTTTTTTTTCAAATAAAATATATAATTGCAAATTTTTGAAAATTCTAAAAGAACGTTTTCATAATTTAATTATAATACATAATTAAAACGCGTTAGAGCATATTAACTATATACATAAGTATCAAATATAAAAACAATTAATTATCATACATAAAATAAAAAGTGGTCTTATAAATTGTTGAAATATCATATTAAAAAAAACAAAAAAAAGTTTTTGTTGTTATTTTTTTTTATTTATTTATTTATATAAAGTACAAACATTTCATTTTAATTAAATATGTAGAATTTATTTTATTTTGATATTTTGTAATAAATTCATTTTATTATGTAAGTATATATATATATACCCTCAAGATGATAAAATTGTTAACATTTTCTCAGTTATTTTTTTTTTTTTCAATTTTGTATAAAGGAAAAAGTCCTTTGAAAATTTCATTAAGATTTAAAAGTATAAAAGAATTTTTTTATCATATTAAAAAAAAAAAGTTAAAAAAACAAAAAAACAAAAAAAAAATTAAACACTTTTCTATTTTGTATTCTTGAAAGGACAAAACCTTAAAAAGAAACAAAAAAAATTTTCTTTTTTTTTCTCTTTGAACACATTGGAAAAAAGTTATACAAAGGGTTTACAAAATGTAAATATGTATCTTAGATAAGTCTTTAATGTACGATGAAATCAAATTGAAAATTGAAATAATTTTTTTTTTTTTTTTTGTTTTGTTTCTTTTTTGTTTTTTATGTTGAGAAGATACATAAACAAGTACTTAGATAAGAAGTATGTAACATTATGATTTTATTGTAAAGAAATTTAATAAATAATTGATGTATATGTACATACAAATGTAATGTGTCAATTTTTATATGTGTACTAATTTTCTTTTAAAAAGTAGAATTATTAGCACATTTAATAAATATATTTTATTATGAGACACAATATATAGGCTTACATACATGTATACATACATACATACATATGTATGTACAATTTATAACATATAGTACTACTCTGATCAAAAATAACCCGGACTCGTTCATGTACAACCCCCGCCAATATTTTAAGATGCATTTCTTTTAGTATTTATGTTTGTATACCTGTTTTTTACATTTCCTCCAAATTCGAGCTATATATGTCAATCAGTTGTTTTTTGACAGCACTTTGTTTAGGTCAAGTTTTTGCTTACTTTCGATTTTGCGATGGAAAAAATAATTGAACAAAGAATTTGTATTAAATTTTGCGTAAAAAATGAAATTAATGCTACTGAAACGCTAAAAATGTTGCAAAAATGTTATGGTGATAGTTCTCTATCGAAAACAACAACATTTAAATGGCATAGTCGTTTTAAAAATGGTCGTGAATCAGTGAAGGATGACATTCATCCTGGGCGTCCTTCAACATCAAAAACCAAAGAAAATGTTGATCTGATTAAATCAATGGTTTTGGAAAATAGAAGATTAACGATCAGAGAGATGGTTACTGAAACAGGAATTTCATTTGGTACAATTCAAAGCATTTTAAGTGATGATTTGGGCTTGACACGACTTGCAGCGAAATTGGTTCCTAAATCATTGAATTTTTTACAAAAACAAGAACGTGTTATTGTTGCTGAAGAGATGCTTTCCAGAGTAAATGCTGATCCTGCATTCATTCAACGGATCATTACTGGTGATGAGACGTGGGTGTACGAGTTTGATGCGTTAACAAAGCAACAATCAAGTGAATGGCGCGCTTCAGAAGAACCAAGACCCAGAAAAATTCGTCGTACTCAATCAAAGAAAAAGATTTTGCTTACCGTTTTCATCGATTATCGTGGTGTTGTGCATCATGAATTTTTACCAACAGGTCAAACAGTTAATAAGGATTATTATTTAAGCGTAATGAAGCGTTTACGAGAAGCAGTTCGTCTAAAAAGACCCGATTTGTGGCAAAATAATTCGTGGATTTTACACCACGATAACGCACCTTCTCACACAGCCGTGGTTATTCGTGAGTTTTTGACTAAAAACTCAACAAACACTATTCATCAACCACCATATTCACCGGATCTCGCACCGTGCGACTTTTTTTTGTTCAGTCGCTTAAAAAAACCACTTCGGGGAACCCGCTTTGACAGCATAGAAGCAATTAAAGACAAATCGAAGAAGGAACTTATGGCGATCCCAAAAAGTGAGTACGAAAAATGTTTCCAGGATTGGATTAAACGGTGGCACAAGTGCATTGCATCAGACGGAGAATACTTTGAAGGGGAAAAAATAAATATTAATGAATAGACTTGTACTTTGTGTTTTATTGACCAAGTCCGGATTATTTTTGATCCGGGGGTTATGTATGATAAATTCGAAATTATTATTTTATTATTTTCGTTTAAATACATGAATATTTGTTTAAAAAAAAAATAAATAAAATAAAAAACATTCATGTACATTTTATCAATATATATAAACATGAATGAGGAGTTACAATTTGATGCAGTAAGAAATATATAAATTACATACAATGTGAATCCACGCATGATATTTTATTAGAAGACAAGTAATATGCATGCATGTACATTAATGCTTATAATCAACGTGTGTTATTTTCATACATATAACAATTTTTACTGTTATCATATATATACAGTACATACAATATGTGTATAAATAATCATATGTGCTTACAATTTATAATGTACAGGTAAAAATAAAAGGGAAAACCACTGTGTCATCGTATATAATGTAGGGTGTTTCATTATATGATTTATTATTATTTTATTTTATTTTTATTTATTTTTTTAAATGTACCTATCGTATATACATATGTTACAATATCGTATGTATGTACATGAAAAAATATCATCTTACATGTACACTTTTATACGATATAAAAATGAATGAATTATTGAAATGTAAAATGAGTTATAAAGATTTATAGTTCTTTAAGGCTAAATATAATTAATGTTATCAATAAGGAAGTTAATCTTTTTAAACTTGACTATAATTTGTATGTAATAATAGTTAATATGTTAGTACGTGAAATGGGGAAAATTAATTTTCTTTAATAAAATAAAACACAGATGAAAAAAAAAAACAAAAAAAAAAAAAAAACGGGAAATAATAAAATAGTTATTTAATGATTTTAATAAAAATATATACATAGGTATGGATGGATAGACTTTAAAAAGAAAGAAAAATAATTTGAAATTATTTAAATATTTAAAAACATACGTATGTACACACTACCTATATATCATATCATCAGTAGCTAGAACAAATTGTATTTTAAGATTATTATCAAGGTAATTTGAATATTAAAATGTTTATAATTCAAATCAATCATAAATAATTACAATATATCGATTTCTAATTCCATTAAAAGATATATATACATATGTATATAAAACGTATAAATCAGTTTTCTTATTAATTAAAAAAAAAAAAAAAATTACAGATAAAATACAGTATTAAAAATCATTAACTTGTCATGTGAATAATAAGATTTTATTTGTTTTTTTTTTTTTTTCATACAATATTCATTTAGGCTTGGTTGTTTATAAAAAATTTACAGACCAAACATTTTCAGGACATCATTTCTATGCCTATATGTGTGTATTAATTGTTACATCCCTAATTATAATAATCTATGTAAAGCATAAATTCTAAATTATAATGTCCGTTACAGTGAAAAATTTTAAAAATTAAAAAAAAAAAAAACAAAAAAAAATTAAATCTGAAATTGCAATAATGAATTTAATTTTTATTTATAAAAATTTAACAAATTATCACCCTGTACATGTACGTACAATTAAGTAAATTGTATTAAAATTGAGTGTTCATACTTATATAAGTATATTCATATTTATGATATAGATACCTTTACATTTTTCTTTTTAAATGAAGTATCTTATGAAAAAAAATTGAACAAAAAAAAAATTTCATACAAATAATTCTTTGAAGATTTCCTTTATTTTTGCTTATATTCATTAATTTTCACTTTTTCACTTTATTTACATATGTATATACATATGTATGTATATGTATCAACACATATGTACATGTATAAAATGTTGAATATAAAGGTATATATATGTATGTACATAGATTAGAGTATAAATGTTATAATTAAGAAAATCGTAAAATAAAAATTTAATTTTTATTTTTTAGTTTTATGAATTTTTGAATTGAAAAGATATTAAATATTGTATGTATACATTGTACACCATAATATATACATAAAAATTTACAAATATGTAAATAATAAGTGTACATGTGTATTTAATTTTAATATTTATACGTATATATGTATATGTATATATGTAATACTTGTATAGATAAACAAAGGAATTGAAAGAAAACGAAAATTATGTAAAATGTTGTAAATTATTGTCGTATTTTACTAATTAATATAACAGCATTTTTAAATGAATTTATATGTATGTATTTTATTACACGTATGTTGTGTACACACATAGAAAACATACAATAATTGTCTATGCATACAAAAATACAGATATTTGTTTAATTTTACATGCATATTAAAGTGTATATAGTGTAACACATATAAATATGTATGTATACACCTTTTATTTAATGGAAATTATAAAAAAGCGACAAAAAAAAAAAAAAAAAAAAAAAAAAAAAAAATAAGTAAATAAGTACGCGAATAAAAATAAAACCTTGGTGAACGTAATTAATGTATAAAATAAAGTATAATTAAGCTTAAAAGCAAATATAATTATTAAAAATTTATTTAAATAAAAAATGATGAAAATAAAGGAAAAGTATAAGAATTAATAAGGGAAAAAACATTAACGTTTATTGTTATGATCTTATACACGAATATGTGTGTACATATGGTACCTACATATAGATTTATATGAAATGTGTATCTTTTCTCTAGAATATATTGTATTACCATATACCTGTGTATCTATATATAACGTACAAAATTCATACATACATATATACAGGCAGTATTATTTGTTTACAAAATAGGTATTTATTCAAATAAATATATGATACATACTTATAAATTTTATTGAACATTCAATTTTAATATAAAATTATTATAAATAAATGCAGGTCATGTAAAATTAAAGAAAGAAAGAAAAAAAAAAAACGAAGAAAATATTTTACATACTTTTTATTTATATGTGGGCATTTTAATGCGAAATTATATAGGTAGTTTTAATATGAACACGTACATACATATGACATATGTATATGTAGGTATATTGTATATTATAATCTAGAATGTCGTACCTATATTATTTATTCTTAAATAGTATAAGAAATAGTTATAATTTTTATTTTTTTATTTTTTTTCTTGTTTTTGTTTTATTCAAAAAGCAACTGAAAATTAAATAATAACAATTGAAAAATTAAATAATGTAATTACCACATAACAGATACTTTGAAATTTTATTTATAATAACATTACGTATAGTTGTAGTATGCATGATCTTAAGATATTCAAATATTTTTCATTTTATGATAAATAAAAATATCTATTTAAGTTTACATTATTTATTTTTTTTAAATGGAAAATTAAAAGATATTAAAATTATTTAATAATGTTTTGAATTTTTTCAGATTATTTTGTTTCTTAATTTTTTAAATTTTATTTTACGTTAATTTTGATTTAATTTATGTCATGTATACGAGTACTATTTTATATGATATACACACATATGTATGTATGTACATGTACACATTATACCTATATTATTTTATTAAAAAAAAAAAAGAAACCCAAAAGTTAAAAAAGGTCCAAATAAAAAAGATTTATGTCTGCTAAAGCAACAGTAGTTTATAGTATTAGTAATTGTCATGTAATCATCGTAGGTTGCTGGTTGATTCCTGTTACCGCTGTTTTTTAATGCTGGTATTTAAAAAAAAAACAAAAAAATTGTTAAAAGACGACGAAAACCAATACAAAAATAAAAATTGAAAGAGAAAAAGGTTTCAATAGCACCAACAGCAACAAAAATTGCTTTTGCTGCTGTAAAAGCAGAACAGTAGTTGAAATGGAACCTACTGCAATCAGCACCTATATAGCTAGGCTTGATGGCAAATAGCTGATGTACATACATATGTATATACCATTTAATACAAGTTTATGTATTTGAACCTGAGTCTGTATATATATAGATATGTATATGTAGAATAGGCATATATCTATATACAAATGTACCGATTTAATATAACAGCTGTTTAATGATTTTTCTACCAAATGCATACATTTATACATGCATACATATACACATATATGTATATGGTACAGCGATTCTCTGTTGTATCTTTTTTATTCCGCGAGTATAATCCACCTATATGTATGTATTTATAATACTATATACCTAAATATATCCGAATGTAGAGATTGTTGAAAATTTTAAATTATAGGTACCAAAAATTCCTTAAAGATTGTAATAAAGTTAATTAAAAAAAAAAAAAAAAAAAAAAAACCAAGACAACAAAAACAGAAAACCGAAATTAAGATAATATAAGATACATACGTTATTAAAAGATAAAACAAAAACAAAATTAAGTAAAATAACAAAAAATAACAACAAAATAAAAGTAAAATAAAATAAACGAAAAATTAATATTTGACTTACCACCAGTGTCCGGCAGCATAGTCCACAAACGGCAGGAACAATAAAGCAACAACAGTAAAAACGTGTTTTGTATGTTTTGTTGAGAAGCAATGATGGTGATGATGATGATGATGGCCGGTAAGATGCATACTGATTCTTCTTAGATGCATAACTATATGTTGATTTTTTTTTTTTTTTTTTTTTTAATTTTATTTTATTATTATTTTTATTTTATTATTATTATTATTACGATTATTATTTTTTTTTTTCTTTTTTAATTCTTTTATTTAAGTTATTTGCTCTTAATTTTTGTGATATTGTTGTAATACACAAATGCCTACGTTTATATGGGGTTGTATATGTTGTATGTATGTATATTAATGTGTAATAACACAAATATGTATATATGAAATGATAATATACAATGTAACAACAAAACAGCACAATCAACTATTTATGATTCTTTTTTTTTCTTCTTCTTCTTCTTCTTTTATTATTATGATTATTATTGCAGATGATTATAATCTTCTTTTACTTATTCAATTTAAAAAAAAAAAAAAAATGAAATTATTTAATTTTTATTTTTTTCTTCAAAAGAATTTTTTTTTTTTTTTTTTTTATATATATATGAAATTGTTTTATTGTAATGTACAAGATAAACAGTTTTTATATGTCATTATTGGTAAATATTAATAATTACGTACATACATGTATGTACAGTGTATGTAATATTCATTTATTTTATTTTATTTTTTGTTAAATTTGAATTTTTTTTTTTTTTTTATATTTCACCAAAACTAAATACGAATTATAATTAAATAAATTACTATTATAAAATCTTATTGTAAATTGTAATTACAGTTACGTATATATGTATATATACCAGGATGTAAATATATGTAGTATAGTAACCTACAAAAACATGATAATATTCATAAGCATTTTTTTTTTTTTTTTATATATAAATACGTTTATTGAATTTCATTTTATGATTTTCTTTTTGATTTCTACATTTATTTCATTTATCGTTATATTAATTTTTGCAAAAAAAAAAAAAAATCATACTAGAATTTTTACCGTTTTATACATTGCTATACCTTTAAAGTACTTAATCGTTTAGAAAAGAATGAATCAGCTAATATATCTTATATGCCCTGATATTTATAATCGAATTTAAATGAAATTCGAGAAAAAAGATAAACAAAAATTAATTGGATGATTAAAAAAACAAAAAAAAAAAAAAAACAGACTTTTAAATAATTTTAGAGAAAATATCAAATAAAGTGATGATATTAAATTTTTTTAGTAATGGATAAAGTAAGAAAAGACTTAATTTGAAATTTTATTTTGCTTTTATCTTATTTACGTACATATGTATGTATTGTATATATACAAGCAATTTATTTTGAAAGTGATGTAAGTTAAATATGTAAAATTCTGATGAGATATTTTATATTTTATATTTGCATTCTTATGTATTAATCTTGATAGAAAAGGAAAATTTTTAATATTGGTATAATATCCGTTATTGAGAAGACATAAAAAAAAATTGCTATTAGGATCTAGTTGATAACATTAAGAGATCGAAAGGATTGGAAGAGCAAAGAATCTAGCTAGCAAAATTTGGATAACCGTAGAAATAGAAGATAAAGTCCGTTATTTGCTGACTATCAAAAATCACACATCCTTGTAATGTGAATTATGTGTGAAAATTTTGATTTTGAAAATTTTAGTGGACTTGCTTCACTTTCAAAGTAAACGGCTCCACATATAGATAAGTAAATACAATTGAAATTTTTTAAATAAACAAATTTCAATACAAATATATGTTAGTATAGGTACATTGAAATAATATATAATATTAGTATAATATACAAGATCTTTAATCAAAATTAATAATAAAATGCAGTTTTATATTTCATTTATTTATTTACTCTTTTGTTATTATTATTTTATTTTTTTTTCTTTCTTCTTCTAAAATTTAATTTAATTTCTCATATTTATTATTTCAATTATATTTTTTATTTGATCGATTTTTATATTGTTTTTCATTTTTTTATCCTTGTTTTATAAATCTTGAAATTATTTTCACATCAGACGTCTTGTTTGTTATTTTGTCTTTTGTTCTTTGTATTTGTTATTTTTTTTTTTTTCATTACCATTATTAATTTACGTTCTCTTTTATTTTTTCTTGTATATTTTTACTTCTTTTTTTTTTTAAATCAATTTAGTTTAATCTAACATCGATATCTATTAAATATTGATAATATCATGTGAAATAATTTATCAATACGATCATGATTTTCAAAATAAAAATAAAATAAAAGCGAAATTCTATATATCATACATGTATTAGAAATACGTTTAATTATTTATAAAATTTATTTATTTATTTATTTATTTTTTTTTTTTTTTGATATTTGCATATAAGAATGGATAGATGATTATTATATGCATACGAGTATTTTTTATTATATATAAAAATAAATTGTGTATTATGATTTCTATTATCATAATATAATTTTACAATGTTAGAAATTTTATAAAATGAAAATAAGAATAAATGTTCTTTGAGAAAATGATGTTTATATATTTACCTCAAATTATATACATACATACATATAAACATACATTGCATAAATGTACTTATACATATGTGTAATATAGAAATAATTAATTGAGCCAAATACGAAACATAAATTACTTATTAATATGTATGTATATGTACATAATATAGTTACTATTTAGTATTTATTAAGTCAATCATTTACTATAATATATAAAATGATATATGTATGTATAATGTACATACTAATTTTTTTTTTTTTTATTTATTTATTTTTTATTTTATTTTATTTTTTTTTTTTTTATCATTCGCTTTCTTCGTTCTTAATTGTATAAATTTTTATCTTTATTTGTTTTAAGTAATATTAGTATACATATTTATGTATACATACCATACATAACATATTATAAAATAAAATCAAGCACAATTTAAATTTAAAAAAATAAAAATAAAAAACTTAAGCATATAGACAGTATCTTGAAGAAGAACAAAATATATTGTATTTTTTTTTTTTTCTTCAAATTCATGTATGTATGTTTTTTGTACAAGCAAATATTCGTGTATGTATATATGCACGTATTGTGCATGTATGTATGTACATACAATATTTGTAAACATTGTATGTATGTATATATATAACGATAAATTAATAATATTTTGCGGCAAATTGTTGTCTCAGTACCATAATAGAAAATTAATTTAAAAATGAAAATAAAAAAAAACGCAGAAGAAGAAAAAGAAGAAAATAATACAAATAAAAAATAAACAAAAAAGAATGATTAAATAAATAAATATATAAACAAAAATAGTATAATATTATATATTTTTTTATTGTTTTGTATTTTATTATTTAGTCATATATATAATGTATGTATGTATGAATATAGAATGAAGAAACCGCATGGTAAAATTGAGAGTATTGTTAGTTTATAACAAATGCCATACAAAATATAAATTTATAAATTAAATTTCATTTATTTGTTTCTTATTTTATTTATAAGAGATCAATCTATATAGTATATGTAAATATGTATAGATATGTACACAAAAATATAATAAATATATTATGGATATATATATAAAATTATTGCATTCTATTATTACATATACTATATATATTATGTATGCATAAATACATATACTGTAAATGTATGTATGTATATATATATATGTTACTAATTTAATCTTATTCATTTATTTTATGGTTATAATATTTTATTTGCAATTTACAAAAAATTTTTTTTCTATTATTTTACTTTATAATTTTGCAGTTAAATTTTATTTTATTTTAACTTATTTATTTATTTATTTTGTTTTGTTTTTTAATTACAGTTTTTATTATTATGTTATTCTTGTGTTTAAAAGTACTATATAATTATTTTATTCTTTATTATGTTTTAATTATGTTTTTATAACTTAATAAATATACGTACATATATGTATGAATTTATATATGAAATTATTCCGTATATATGTATATATATACAATTTTACATTTCAATAGATAAATAAAATAAAATAAAAAACAATATATTACAATATTATAAAAATTATTATTTAGAGACAGTTAATTTAGATATTTGTATTCTGAATAAAATAATTATAAAACAAAAAAATAAATAAATAAATAAATAAAATCAAATATAAATTATGTTTAAAAAATTTTACCTTTTTATGTTGATTGCAAATTATAGATACCTAATTTAATCATTTCTTATTTTATTATTTTTTGTAAAAATTATTTCTATTTTACTATCTATTGTATTTTTTTTCATTTTTCTATTTTATTTTTTGTTTGTTTTTTTCTTTTTTAATTTATATATATAGTTCTAATGTATTTGAATGTTTTATTTCTGTTTTAATTTGATTTTTTAATGTTTTATTTTTATTTTTTGTAGTTTTAATTAAAAATGATCTATTTTTAGTTTACATATTATTTTCTTATTTGATATTATTGAATTTACTGAAATCAACATAAGAACATGTGAATTTAAACTATATTAAACGCACAATAAAATTACAGTAAAATTATTATTTTCACAAAAATTAATAATAAAACAATTAGAAAAAAATTTTTTTTTTTTGATTTTGTTTTAAACGTTTATTTTATATTTATAAATTTAAATTTTTTGTTTTACTAAAAAATGACAAAATTCAAAAAAAAAATTTATTTATGTTTTTTAATTTTCTCTTTTAATTATTATTATTTTTATTTATTTATTTCAATTTTTATTTTTTAATTTTTTTTTCGTTGCTGTTTTATTTAGTTAAAAGTTTTTAAAATAATAATTTTTAACTTTTTGAATTATATTTATATTCCATATAAAAATCACTAAATAGACCAAAAGTTAACATTTATACGAATATTAATCGACAATATTAACAATAACAAACCACATAGCACGAAGGTAAAAAATCAACTAATATCTGATCTGGTTTAGACTCAGACTCAGAGACAGAGTTCATTCATCAAACAAAAGTTGCTGAAAGCAGCCAATGAAAATATGAAACACGCTTTATACTATATTTTGTTGATATTATACATTTGAATCATTTAAAATAAAATATATACATATATATATATATTCGACCGAAAACGATAGAAACTGAATCGAATGTCGATGTCGAGTCTAAAATGGGGCTTGCTCAGTATATACAAAATTCAACGTGGTAGAGATTTGCTTGCTATTGCTTTATATTACAACAATTTTACAATATTACATTGATTTGGTTTGCTGTTTGCCTCTGCTTACTTCTTTACTTATATCATTCATCTATCTATCCATCTATCCATCTGGTACTGTTTGTTGCTTTGCTTTATGTTGAACGTGCTACGTCCGTCTATATCTCATACTTAAACGTACATACATACATATATTTACACATATACATATATGTATGTATGAATTTATACTTTGTCCATCATATCATGTACTACATGTAAATAGTAACTAAGTAGTAAGTAACCACTAAAACCATCATTTTATTTGTTGTAAGTTGTACTTACACTTCTTAGTACTCTCACTCTTATGATCCGTATTTTGTAAGTTAATCCGTATTAATGGATACCATACCACATTCGCCGTAATATAACAATGTACAATGTGTTGTACATATGAATTTTTTCTTGATTCTTTCCTCATAATATATGTATGTATGTACATATGTATGTATGTATATTACAAATAAACAATATATGTAATAATAATAATAATGGCCAAGAAATTGACGAGTATGAGAAGTTAAATTCAGTCTTTTTACAACTAACAAACTTAGTTTAGTAAGGCTCTCAGGTTAGCCAGCTAGCTAGCTAGCTATCATCATCATCATCATTATCATCATCAACATTATCATCGTTATTATTATCATATAATATGAATATGAATATAATAAATATAAATGTGCTGTTTGATTTCTTGCTTTTCTGGATGTTTTCTTGCTGCATGCCTTATTATATATGAATATGTATGTATATATGTTGTGTATTATATTATTTAAGAAGAAAGTATGCATAGTATGCAATGTATTATAAAATTCTATATATTTTTATGTTTATCTTTAGTACATATGTATATGCAATCATTATAATCGTCATCATCTTCATTGTCCTCATCATCGCTTGATTCATGCACATTTAATTTTTTTTTTCTATTTATATTTATGCTATATGCTATACATATTATGAAGGTGGTTATATTAATATATATATAAATTTTAATAATAATAATACAGGCTAATATACAAGATACAATCACGTAAAGAATTCTTTGTTACTTCATCACAGGTATTTTCATTCTTTTTGTTTGGTCGGCATTTAAGTATTCAGTTAGTTGATTACTTATTGGTAACTAAGTGTTGGTCTCATGTGACCATATATTCAATACTACTATCGTTGTCATCATAATCATCATCGTCGTCATCGTTATTATCATCGCTGCTATCATTGTCGTTATATTGTTTCAATTGGGATTACTAACTTTATTATTCTCGTTGTTCCTTCTTATCTATTCAAACGTTATCATTATAACGATAAAATGTAATAGTAATATTAATAATAGTAACAACTATTATTATTATTACTATTATTGTTATATTATTATTACAGCTCTGAGTATTCGAAGTGTATCATTATACATGTATTAAGTATGTAGTGTACCTATACTCAATTATAAATAAATATATAATATGTATTATATAAATATAAAATGATTTTTTTGTTTTTTTTTTAAATTGTATATTAAAAGGAAGAAAAGAATTTTTCTGATTTTATGTTTTGAGTTCATTACGCTTATTATTTGAATCTTAGCTATCTTATATATTTGTTAATTGTACAATTGCAATTATATTGTTTATATACTGTAAGAGAATTATCCCTTATTTCTCACTAAAGCATTATTAGAATTAGCAATTACGTATAATGTATTTTTTCCGTTTTTCTGTATGACTATGGATATTCCATTCATTCACTTTTTTGTTTTTCTTAAAAAATCTAGGTACATTCTTTCTTTTTCATCTACAGGTACGTACGTACGTACATATATTATACTCATGAGTATTTATTTTTCATTTTTTAAACTTTTTCATGTACGTATGTATATTTTGTTTGTGTATATTTTTTTCCATTTTTTTTTTTTTTTGCATTTTCCTATTGTATTTTTTTGCCGTTGCACTTTATACTAATTGAGCGCTTTTGATTTAACATTTTTAAGTGCCATTACTTCCTGGTATTTTTGTCATAAGTATATAAAATGCATAGTATTTTTTTTTTCTACTTATAAATAATAATAATAATAAAATAACAGAAAATTAAATTTATGTTTTGTATTCAAGATATATTATTTCAATGTTTTTTTTTTCTTTTACGAAAAAACAATAAACTACATATTCAAATGTGTGGGTACTCTAAATAAATTGTGTACTTGTCATAGCATACAAATATGTATGTATATACATTTAATAAAATACATCTTAAAGTGCGTATAGGTAGTTTACATACTTTAAATGAAAAAATGAAATACGTTTATAATGTACATAATATGCATGATTAATATTTTAATTTACTACCTCATGTATTCAACTCTATAATAACTTACGTTATTAATACCGTTTTTATTGATGTGTGATTTATTACAAAATTTCTATTGTAAATTTATCATAATTCATAATCACAATAATATATATATATAATAATAACATCTCTATTGAAATTTTCAAAATTATTTTAATTTTTCTTTCATACATTTACTTTAAAATTTTTTTTTTTTGTTTTACAACAAAAAGAAATAAAGAAAATAATTCAACAAATTAAAATAAATAAATTAAAAAAGCATATTGAAATAATAAATAAACAAAATTTAAATTAAGAATGAATTATACAATAAATATAAATTTATTAAAATGTAAATTTTCAATTTTATCTATTATATAAAATTTGATTTGTCGTTATAAATTTCAAATTCAAAATTTTCAAAAATTTAATTTTGCTTTTCTTGATCAATTTTTGTAAACAAAAAAAATATAAAAAAAAATAAAAATTTCAACATTTTGAAAATTTTATAAATTACCAATATAATTTGTTTAAATATAGAAACATAAATACATACATTTGTATAATATGTATATATTTGTTTATATTAATAATTTTGTTTTTTTACATATGCATACTATCAAAGAAATTATATCTAACTGTATATAATATATTATCTAGTTAGATATAATATCTTTGATACTATATAAATACATAAAAATATAAAATGAAATAAATATGTACAATAGTGTAGGATAAAAATTCAATAAAAAACGAACATAAATTAAATATTTTATACACATCAATAAGTAAATAAAATTTAATAAAATTGTTAGTGCACACAATTCAACTAAATAAGGCTGTTTTTTTTTTTGAAATTTTTTTTTTCTATTGTTTGTGTTTTATAAATTATTCAAATCGTATATTTATAATACTTATATGAATTAAATTAAATACTTGTATGAAATACGAGAAATAATTAAAAATTTATGTTAATTAAACAATTAAAATAAATTTAAATATTTAACATTTTAATTTTGTTGAATGAAATATCATAATGATATATAATTTTTTATAATTAACATAACTACAAATTTAGTTGAGTGACTAAGGGGAAAAATTATACATATGTATATGTATGAAAATGGAAAATTGAAAAAAAAAATTTTTTTTTTTTTTTTTTAGTTAGTGCATATTCAGATTTATCATATTATGTTATACGCACGTTACATGTACATACGTGTATTATAGTGTATTGTTCCAATTAGTTTGCTCATTACGTTAGATTTAACTAATCATTAAGGATTTGTTTTTCTATTGTCTGCAAAAGTGAAAAAAGGTGAATAAAAAATTTCAATATACTGTCCTTAATGAAAAATTTTTTGTTATTATATAGATTTATATAAATGCAAGTATTTTATATGTAGGTATTGTATGGTTTTTTTATTATTATTTTTATTTTTATATAATATTCTCAATTACAACATATATTACAACTTAAATGGCTTCTTTTGTTTAATTATTTTTCCAATTTCCCACTTTATATTTTACTTTATTATTTTATTTTTCTTTCCATTTTTTGTTTTATTTCATGTTTATTTTAAATTTTATTTATGTAGCAAATTTTTTCTTTTGATATATCTATAAGCTTGTATTTAAATGCAATGCAATAATATATACTTACGTATATGTTCACATATATTAATTATATGTAGGTGAAAAATATAATACGTATATATAATACATTTAGATTTTGTTTTTCTTTGTATAACGAATAGTAAAAAAATACAAATAAAATAAGTAATAAAACAATATTGAATAGATTTACTACTTACGTACATTATAAATAAAATCAATTGCATTATGGTACTATGAAATACCTACGTTGTATTATTCTTAGTCAATATGTACATAATTTTACACCTGCGTGTATCATATACATCCTCTATTATCTACATATATATTATGCATATTTTATAATGTTTTTAAATGTTGCCATTCTGGGTGCTAATCTTCTAGTACATACATAATATGTAACAGTTAATATTATTGTCGGAAAATTTCATTAAAAAAAAAAAAAAAAAGAAAAAGATGTATATAGTTTGAATTAAAAAAAGAAATAAATAAATATTTAAAAAAATGTAAAGTAGAAAAAATAAAATAAATACATACTGGAAAAAAAAAAGAAAACAAAATGGAATTACGATTGTTTTACTTACTTTTACATTACATAATGGTAACAATAATAATCATAACAATAACATTTTTAATACTGATGATAATGATGATGGTTGTAGAATGGAGTATATAATACACATATTACACATTATTAAGGATTTATATGCGTGTAACCAATGTTATAATTATTATTAACAATTGTAATGAAATAAAGCCATTAAAAAAATGATTCATAAATGTTAACGTTATTACATGTCATTTTTAAAACAATATTTCTATTTGGCTAAACTTTTTTATTGTTGACACTCATGTTTATTTTGAAATTCAATGACAAAATATATATGTACCAATAAAAGAAATGTTCATTTTATTATTTGTATTTTTCTCTTTTTTTTTTTAAAAAAAGTGATAGATTTGTCTTTTTATTTATAAGGTTTTTTTGTTTTGTTTTTTTTTTTAATTTCATGACATTTTTTTTTTCTTTTAAATTCAAAATTTATATATTTTTTTCATATTTATGTAAATGTTTAATATTTAAATTCACAATGTTTGTTATAAAATACATTCTGGTATATAATTAAATGTGTATTCAAGTAAACGTAAATATATAACTGATTCTTAACTACCATGAAAAAGTCCCTGAAATGCTTCTTGAATAGCCTTTTGACAAGATATTATAGATACATAACCGCCAGCTCTTTCAACGGGATGTTCAATTCTGTAATACAAAAATATGTATAAAAATAAAAATAATAATAACAATATTATTAACAATGTACATGTATGTAGAATAATTTTATAATCATAACTATATTTTCATGTATGGATTGTAAGTACGTTATATTACTCATATAGGTTAAAAAGATTTTTTTTTATTTTTCGATTTTTTAATTTTAAGTAGAAATTGAAATTAAAAAGTAAATAAAAAAGTTTACAAGAAAAATAATATTATTATAATAATAAAAAAAAAAAATCTTGAAAAGAAGAAAGTATAAATAAATATAAAATAAAATAAAACAAACGAAAACTTAAAGTGAAATGAGTAAAAAAAAAAGTAATAAAAAGAAAATTAAAATGATACTTTCCTATTTTAATGTTGATTTTATGTTTTCAATTTAGCAATTAAAACATAACACATCGTTGAATTTTAATGACTTTGATCTGAATTTTATTTAATTTTATATATAAACGTGTATGAATATGTACACACAATATATTATGTAGTTGGTATGTGCTATATTTGTATTTTTTAAAATAATGTATATATGTATAAACATAATTATACATAAATATAAATTTTACAAACTCAATAGTACCTACATGCTTTATATGAAAATTAGGAGTGTGTACTTGATATGCATGTATACACATCTGTATGTGTACATTTAATATATATAATTTAGGTAAGTTTTCTTGTTTTTAATATATATGTATTTATCAAGCATTTATATATAACTTAAAATATGTTTTATTTAATTAATGTTATTTTTTTTTTTTTGTCCTGTTTTTATTATATTTTATTTATTTAAATATGTTTGTAAAGCATATGGTATATAGGTACCTATATATACATACATATGTATGTGCATACATGCAAGTATAGAAATAAAACAAATGAAAATTTAGTATAAAGTACTAACAGTATGATTCATATAGATAGTCAAGCACTGGTGTTTATATTGTATATCGTAGTAAATGTTATAATAATAATTTTAAAAATCATATAATTATGTAAATTTATTTCTTACCTAATATATTGTGTATAACCTTTTGTTTCAATTTCTTCTGGTGTTGGTATATCAGGACCATCGTAACATATTGTTGTGAATTTATATTCATACAATGGACCCTCTTCAACTTTAGGTATAGGAAGAAATCTTTGTCCAGTTCCACGAGAAAATTGTATTCCAGTTGAGAATTGTGTAGCCTTTTTGAGAAAAGAAATGAAGTATTGATTTTAAAAAATAAGGTGAAAGATGAAAATTAATCCTCTATATTCTTTTTTTTTTTCTTAAAAATTAAAATTGTTCATTAGATTCATTATTAAATATACCTTTGCAACAGGAACCACTTTTGATTCTTCTTTTACTTTTCCAATATGCTCAGCATATGTATTTAAAATCTTTTTTGCATCTTCTTTACTTGCTATTAATTGATCAATTAATGCTTCTCTTTCACGTAATTTTCGCTTTTTATTTTGCTATTTGAAAAACAAAATAATTTGACAAAACTTATTACAACAAAAATTTAATTTTTAAAATGCATAATTATATGTAATTGAACCCACATCTATTTTTATTCTAATTTTTCATTTTATTTAAAATACATGAATATATATTTTATATACCTGTTCGATTTCTTCAAGTTCTAAACGACGCATTTCCTCTTGTTGTTTTTCAAGTTCTAACATTTCTTTTAAAGCATATTCTTCTTTACCAATTCTTGATTTATTTTTATTAATAATATCACGATTTTCTCTTTTATATTGTTCAATTCTTTTATTTGTATTTATAATATCGATATTATGACAAAGATTATACACTAATGTTTCTATTTCTTCTAAATAATCATTATATTCTTGTAATGTTTTAAAATCATCTTCCTACAAAAATTACAAACAAATTAATATAGTATGTATAATGGGTATAGGTATCTGTAAATTCTTCGTTTTTTTTTACGATGTAAACGTGTTATGGACAATGAAATATCAATGAAAACAATTTACATGAAAATTTATTGTAGGATGTAAATACCTTTTTATTATAATCCCTTAGTACACGTTTTCTTATATCAATTTCTTTTTCTACCATTGGATCATCAAATAATTGTATCCGAAAATTATTTCTTCTAAGTGGTACTAAACATTCTGGACATGAGCCAGATCCTTTAATAATAAAGAAAATGATAGAAGAAAAAATAAATTCTATAAAAAGAAATGAAATTATTTCCTAACCTTTTAAAAATAATAGATCTACACAGCTTTCACATAATGTATGACCACAAACATTTACCATCAATTTAAGTGATGGATTCCGATATTTTGTTGTTTTACAACGAGGACAAACTTGATCATCCATATCTAAAACAAAATTGAAATAAATTAAATTGTATTTAAATTAATATTAATATTAACATGAAATGGATTTTTCTATCTTACTTAATCTGGATGTTAATGGTTGTTTTGTTTTCCTTTTTAAAAAGAGTAAATTTCAAAGAATGGTTATAATTGTTTGCGATTATATGTCAATTTAAATTCTCATAACAATGTATGTCATAAAATTACAAAATACTTCTTTATCATTTCTTAATTTTATTTAAATTGTATTAATTATTAAAATATCTTTTAAATTAAAAATAAGTTCAATTTATTATAATAAATAAATAACCACAAATGTTGATTGAGTTGAATGAAGATAAGTGTCAACATAACATAAAATAAAAGCCGCTAAAAAAATCGATATCGAAACATCGAAAAAAATTCGGTAGTGTTGGGTAGGGTTCAAACAAATCTAAATAATAAGACTTTTTTTTGGAATAAAATTAAAACGATTTTTTATTTATAAAATTTTAAATTAATTGAGATTTTTTTTTAATTAAATTTTTTCTTAAAAATTAATTAAATTTATTTACAAAATATATGTAGATATGACATTTATAAAAAAAATATGGATAAGTAAAAAAAAAGTATTAAGTGATAAAAATTGAAATAAATGTAAATAAATATCATTTTAATAAATAAGAAGTTGATACTATTTAATGCGGTATTTTGTTTTATTCTTTTTTTTGTTTTTGATTATATTCTACAAGTACGTTTACATTTTATTGATCCGTAATTTGTATTTTATAGTTAAGTTGAATAACAATTTTCGACGGCACTGCTCTTTTAAATTTCAAATTTTATTTGGGATGCCATATGAAATCAAAGAGCAAAGAACAGTTGGCCATGAAAAAATATGATTTTGAATTAATTTCAAAAGGGGAAAAAATATTTAATCAAAGTAACTTTGCTTGTTTAAATTTATACGAATATTTAAATTGAGTGTTAACAATAAAATGTATTAATATAATAAAAAAATAAATTTTAATCACATTTTATCATAAAAAATAAATAAAAAGAAGAATATTTTTATTAAATTTGAAATTTGATTATTTTTCGACTTTATTTTTGAATTTGGTCGAAAAATGAAACAATAGAACAGATTATACCAGAGTTAGAGTAAATAAGAAAAACCACTGAAAATAGTGTCATAATCTAGCATATTTTCGTGTGAGTACTAGTATATTTACACATTTATCGTAAATAGACCGCCATATTAACTTGCCAGCGTCGTTTCGGCAGATTTTTTAAAGAAAATAATTGAAAGAGGTGTATACTATATAAAATTGTGTGTACTGTGTATTTTTGTTTAAATATTGATTAAGATAGTAAAAAAAACAATATGAGTGATTACCAAGCGGATGCATTAAATGCGGCTCAATTGGAGTTACATGGAGGTACGAATTCTATGTCTCTTCGCAGACCATTCGATCCAACTGCTCATGATTTGGAGTCTTCGTTCCGTTTAACACGATTTGCTGATTTAAAAGGGCGCGGATGTAAAGTACCACAAGAAGTACTAACAAAATTGGTATCATCATTGCAACAGGAATATACAAGTCAAGAACATGATTCGTACATGCATATGGCCATTCCTCGGATTGGTATCGGATTAGATTGCTCTGTAACACCACTACGTCATGGCGGTCTTTGTCTTGTACAAACAACAGATTTTTTTTACCCAATTGTTGATGATCCATATATGATGGGTAAAATTTCTTGTGCAAATGTTTTAAGTGATTTGTATGCAATGGGAGTGACTGAATGTGACAACATGTTGATGCTGTTAGGAGTGAGTACAAAGATGACTGAAAAAGAACGTGACGTTGTTATTCCATTAATAATGCGAGGTTTTAAGGTAAGAAAAAAGTGTAATCAGTTTTTTTGTTAGTTTAAAGTTTCATTATTTTAGTGATTCATTGATAAATAAATTTTTCAATTTAGGATTCTGCCGCTGAAGCTGGTGCGTCAGTCACTGGTGGTCATAGTGTAGTGAATCCATGGTGCACAATTGGTGGAGTTGCTTCGACAGTTTGTCAACCAAATGAATATATCGTGCCTGACAACGCTGTTGTCGGTGATGTTTTGGTATTAACAAAACCGTTAGGTACTCAAGTTGCTGTTAGTGCCCATCAATGGCTTGATCAACCAGAACGTTGGAATAGGATTAAATTGGTGATTTCTGAGGAGGATGTTCGTAAGGCTTATCATAGAGCAATGGATTCCATGGCACGGCTTAATCGTGTTGCATCACGTTTAATGCATAAATACAATGCTCATGGTTCTACTGATGTTACTGGCTTTGGCCTACTTGGACATGCTCAAACTTTAGCTTCGCACCAAAAGAAAGAAGTCTCATTTGTTATTCATAATCTTCCAGTTATTGCTAAAATGGCATCTGTCGCAAAAGCATGCGGAAATATGTTTCAATTATTACAAGGACATTCTGCAGAAACTTCTGGTGGCTTATTGATTTGCTTACCACGAGAACAAGCCGCTGCATATTGTAAAGACATAGAAAAACAGGAAGGTTATCAGGCATGGATTATTGGTATTGTAGAAAAGGGTAATAGAACAGCACGTATAATTGATAAACCTCGAGTAATTGAAGTTCCTGCAAAGGATTAAATTTTAAGAAATCTACAAAGAAAAAAATTTCATCTTTTTTAAGTATTTTCGGAATAAATAACTTTTATTTAATGGAATAAATACCTTTATTTTTTTTTTTATTTTTTAGAAAAATCTTTACTTTTGCTTTGTAGTAAATCCACAAATTTTAAAAAGTTAGACATCAGTAACTTTTAAATAAACTACAAAAAAAGTACGAAACACAAAAAAAAAACCAATTGAAAAGAATAAAAATTTTTCGAATTTTCTATCTTTTTTTTCAATTTGTTACATTTTTGCATTAATTTTTTCTGTTTTATATAATTTGAAAATTTCAATGTTTGAGCAATAAATGAAATTAAAAAAAAAAAAATGAAATAAGTTGTGTATTTTATGTGCATGATTTTCATAGGAAAACTAAATTTATATTTTCCCAGTAGGAATATAAATTCATAAACGGGCAGAACGTGTGAAAGTATAAATAAACCACTGGAAATTTCTGATAAATTTAAATCCAACATTTGTCTTATTCTTTTTCTTTAATTTATTTAAAGAATTTATATTAATCCTTATTTTATTTTTATGAAGAATAAACAAAAATGTAAATTTTAAGACAAAATGAAAAAAATGAGAACATATATGTGCATATACATTTTTTTTTTTTTTAAAACAAATAATTTTGACCTTTTGTTATGTTTTGTAGTTGATTTAATTGTACATAAGTAGGTACATGTAAATTCGTTCCCAATTCAAAAAATACATTTCTTACTTTTCATAGACTTTTTAAAGTCTTATAAATATATATATATATTTTTTTAAAGACATGTAACATAAAAGAAAATCTACTTTTTCCTTCCATTTTTTGAATTTGTTAATTTTTGGCTATCGATTGGTTCTATAACATTATCTCCATCACTTATTGTACTAATTGCTTGACTTTTAAATTTAAAATCTTTTGACATATTTTCATTGTTACCTGAATTATATTCATTATCAGAATTAATTTGTTGCAATATTTCTTGCTTTCTTTTATCATTAAAATGTGTATTCTGTTGTTGTATATTATTATAAACGCTTAAAGCTTTTGCAACAAATGTTGTTACATCACCAGCGTTTGATGGTATTAACATTGTGTTATTAGTTTTTGCCATATTTTGAAATGCTAATACATATTGTTCAGCTATACTTAATGATGCTGCATTTTTTCCATCCTGAAAATAAAGTAGTAATTAAAATAAATACACTTATTGTATTTATAAAAGTTCATGTTTATACTTGAAGATTAAGTGATTTTGCAACAATTTGTAGACCTTTAGCACGAGCATCAGCAATTGCTAACATAGCAGCTGCTTCACCACTAGCCTTATTTATTTGCTCTTGACGTTCAGCTTCTACACATTTTATCAAAATAAAGAAAATTCTATGACATAAATTTAGTATGTAGTATTTATATTTTATTTACCTGAAGCTAATATTCTAGATTTACGTTTTCCTTCAGCAACATTAATATCTGCTTCTCTGGTACCTTCTGATTCTAAAATTGCGGCACGTTTACGTCTTTCAGCTTCAACTTGCATTTGCATAGCTTCATGGACACGTGATGGAAGCTAAAAAAAAAAAAAAACTTTGCGTACACATATTTTCATTTAAATTTGTTTTATCATACCCTAATATCTCGAATTTCGTATCTTAAACATGTTATACCCCACGCTTCGCTTGCCTTATTAATTGAATCAACAATACTGACATTCAGTGATTCACGCTCTCTAAATACTTTATCTAATGATATTTTACCTAACTCTGATCTCATTGTGGTTTGAGCCAATTGTGTTATAGCAAATTCTGGATCTTCAACACCATATGATGCTGCCAATAAAAAGAGATTAAATTATAAATATACGTGGGTATCTATAAAAACATTTTAATACAAACCTCTATAAGGATCTATAATACGTAAATATAAAACACCATCTATACTAAGTGTCACATTATCCGATGTTATAGCACTTTGTTTTGGTACATCTATAGCGATTTCTTTTAAACTTTGAACATATTTAACACGATCAACTATCGGTAAAAGTATGTTTAATCCGGGATCTAATATTCTATGAAATCTTCCCATTCTTTCAACAATCCATGCCTATTTTTAAAATTTATATTCAAGAAAGATATTTAAAAATAATTTTCGTTGTTACATTTAGAACAAGGACTAAAAAAAAAATTAGGTGGTAGACAGTACAAAAAAAGTGAAGTTTCTGTCTACTGATACTTCAAAAATACATTAAATATTGAAATTCGAAAAGCCAAATTTCAGATTTTAATGATTTGTATAAAAGGATAAATTTTAAATTGCAAAACAGAATATATGATTACCTCCTGTTGTGGAACAAACATAATTACAGTATTAATTGGTGTTGATACTTTTGATCGTCGTGTTATCATCATTAAATTTGATTCTGTTGCACGTAACATCGACATCTGTGCATGCTGCATCATTATTCCCGTTACAATATGAAATTTTTTTTAGAATAATAATAATATACATATGAAAATGTGATAAAATTGCACTTTAATTTATAAATAACTAATTAATTACCTTTGCATAAATAGCATACGCTGAACAAATACGAGATGAATTTAACATTTTTATTTATTATTTGATAATTTTATTTTAAAAATATTTATATCTTATTAACAGAATGTAATTTTTCTTATGAAAAAAGCAATATGTCATTTAATATGTTAAGTTAATAAATGAAAGAAAAAAGAAACAAATACATAACCTATTTTTTTTAGGCAATTTGGAATTGAAAAAACAGGCAAAAATAAATAAATAGAAAATAAATATGACAACTGACAAAATGAGATGAGGATTGAGTTGAGACACAGACAAGACATGACAAGACAAGGTAACAATAGGAAAAGGAAACAAAAATAAAATTCGATTATTTAAATTACTTTTTTCTTCCGTTTTTATTTGTTTCCTTTTTATGGTTTATTTCCTTTATTACTTTATTATTCTATTTATAATTTTATTTCTTTGGTGTTTGCAAATATTTCATCATTAAAACAAATATATAACAGTCCATCGAATTTTTAAGCTTAATGCACTTTATTTTAATTATAACATCGAAAATTTAATAAAATATGGACAGGTGGTATGAATTTCCTTTCATGTGCATATTTTAAAAGTATGTATCTTTTTTCGTATTGACAGTTGTAATTTGTTTACGACACTTCTTAATGTTTATGCTTTTGCTTTGTAACTTCTATAAATCAAAGTCAAGTAATATGTAGTAGTAAAATGAAATAAGTAGATTCTATTGAAAAATATGTACTACACTACACTACCTTGACTGTAGGAGTAGCAAATTTAGAATTTTGTAGTAGATTCGAAGATTGAATATTTTGACATAAATAAAACTAATATATTTATTTTTGTTAATTATTTTTAAAGATTTTTACAATGGAATGTGGAAAAAATTTAATTATCACTTTTATATTGAAATTAACCAACTTTTATTTAAAAAATTTCAAATAAAACCTTTTGTTTTATTTCCCATCTTAAATCTAATAACAATTTTAAAAAAAAAAAGTAGAGAAGTAAAAACTATATGTATGTATAGTTTTTTACCTTTTTATTTTATTTCTTCCTTTTATTTTTATTATTACATTCTACATATGCTTGTATGTGTCATGTAAACATACACACGTACATGTGTACAACTCTGAACAGTATATATATGAATAATGAATTCTACGATGATATGCACAGTGTTCCATAAAAACTGCCAAAAAGTGCATTATTCTTGTATAGGTTCCAGGCTATTTCTAGCAACACAGACTGTTGAGATGTTACGAACTGAAAAAACTTATTTTCCGTATAATATGCACTAAAAATCATTTATTGTTTGAAAAATGGCATTTTTTAAATTTTGTATAATAATAATTCCAATTGGAAGAATGCAGCCAGGACAGAGAAAAATGAAAGCAAATCCTGGAGCAAGCCAAGGCTCACAGAGTGCTATGCTGTAGAACTGATGATGATGATTGATGATGATAATAAATAATAACTTTTATATTTATTGGTGATAAAATATTTTATTAAAAAAGTCTACACTCTGTCCACTAATTGTATGCATTTAAGGGGTTTATGGAAATACACATGTCTTTTTTCTTCTCTCATAATTTCTAATAAGATCATCTCACGAGCAGTGTTACCATAATCTTTAAAATTATCATATAATATCAATATAAAGCGACGTAAAATGATACTATTTTATGTCATTTTCATAAGGCCTCACATCAAATCAAATGCACAAACCACGAAGTTAGTAGACAGAATATAAGCTTAAAATGCTGGCTGTATGATACTGTATTAATTAAAAATATGAAAAAATGTTCAATTTGTAATATGTAAAGATAAATTTCATAAAAATTGTTTAAAATGTTATTATACTAAAAATTTAGTCTGAATCAAAACAAAAATATGTATACATTTTATGACAACTATTCTGGGACATACTGTATAATGTATATATGGAGCATATTAAATGTTGTTATATATGTATTATATGTCTTATATATGTGTATCTATATAGCAATATATGTAGGTAGGTATAGGTATACTATAGTATAGTTGACTTGATTTGATGGTGTCAAATGGGGCGCTTAAGAGCAAACAGTAAACTTCAAAATGGCGACCAGTGATGATGAACCAATGCATCTTTATGAAGTTTTCCAAAATTGTTTTAATAAAATTGCAAATAAACAATCTGGTAAGTGGTTTAATTAAAAATTGAATAAATGTGTTAAGTGAATATCAAATAATAGTGAAAATCTATGAATAATTATAAAAGTTATGAATAAATAAAATTTATGAGTTTTTTTGTGGTGTCTCTTTCAACATACAACCATCTTGTTGCGAGAGGTTGAAAGTTGAAATATATGTATATGCATAAAAAATTATATACACATAAAAAAATTTTTTTTTTTTAAATATGTACTATATTGCTGCTATATGTTCATTTATAAAAGAAAAATTAAAATATAAAAAATGAAATTCTAATAATGAATATGTAAAATCATTATTGATGTTTTTATAAAAATAATGTGTTTACAATTTTTATTACAAAAAAAAAAAAAAAAAAAATCTAAATAAGAATATGCTGTATAATAAAATTCATCCATATGGTACATAATATACATGTTACATTTATATCAAATTTAGTGAATGGGATCGTTTTATAAAGAAAAAAAAAATTATTTATTTATTTATTTTTTTTTTTACTTATTTACTATACATGATGAATTATTTACAATCCATATGGATATATACGAGAAATGATATTATAAAGTAAATAAATAAAGAAAAATTTAATATTCGTGAATTTTTTATTGATAAAATATCATATTATGTATACTATATGTATTAAAAATTATAAACAAATAATATTTATAACAAATGTACAAAGTATAATACGATAATAAATTAAATATGGATATTATGGCTAATATATGTGCCTTTTTCTGTGCTTATACAATGCAATTATATTATATTATATATTTTATATTTATAAATAATAAAAAGTTAAGATTGAAGTAAAGTAGGTGCCTACTTTTTCTTTTTTTAAATTATTTTTTATCAACATACTATATATCCATATGGTATAATGCCTGTCTATACGTCCGTAAAAAAAAAAAATAATAAAAATAAAAAAAAAATAAAAACTGGCTACATAGTAGAATTACCTATCTTAAGGTTTTTCTTTTACTTTTTTTCTTTTTATCTTTTCCCAATGCACAATTTATGTAGATAGATCTGTATTCTATGTATACATTAATACATATATATATATAGTTACTTGTGCATACATAAAAGATACAACAATGAAAGATACAATTAGATTTATGTACACGTATATATAAGTATATACCCACATATATACTATATATTATAAACACACATATCACATATGTGTAGATATGTCATGATGTGTGCGCTGCTCAATATATGTTAAATATATATATATCTATATATTTTCTATATGCATATGTATATATCTACATGTTATGTGTTTACGTATATATGTATCTAAAAAAATTCTATATTGCATATAAACCATATATGTATATATTATGTATCCATACATTGTGTACATATATACATATGTAGGTATAACCTGCATGTGTAATAATATATTGGTGGTATACACTACACACGTATGCATATATATATATATTATACCTATAGCATATGAAAAGTGTACAAAATATAATATTAAGAACAACAATAACAACAACAACAGCAACAACAATAACACAGCAACGACATGTAGCAAAAGACGTAAAGCAAGCAACATAAGCATAATAAAAATACTAACAAAAAAAAAATAAAAGATACAATACAATGTATGTATGTATGTACCTACGAGCAACATTAAGAAATCTTTTTTTTATGATCATATAAAAAAAAAGTTTTTTTTTTTTCCTTATTCTTTGTTATATATATATTTTTTTTTTCTATGTACAAAAAAGTAATATATGTACCTATGAGCTGTGTACATATACATATTTGTTTTTAGCAAAAAGAAAAAAATAAAAAAAAAATCTGAAAAGAAAAGAAAGAGGAAAAATAATTTTTGTTTTATTTCTCGAAAAATTACATACATGCATAATATTATACATATTAATTTGTAAATACTTTATTAGTTTTTTTTTTTTGTATTATTATTGTTATAATTTATTATTATTATTATATTTTATTATTATTGCATATATTGTAATGATTGCAATTTTAATCATTACTGTCATGGTAATAATTTGAATTTTCATTCTTAATTTTTCTTTTTTTGTAGGTAGAAATTAAAAAAAAAAAATGTTATACGAAATATCGTGAATTATCTACATAGTACATTATTTGTATAGAAATCATTTACAAAAATTATGATAAAAAAGAGGAAAAATACTTTTATTCCTCCATTATGAAAATACACCTTTTTTCAATAACATAATCAGTCAAATTTAATCTATAATACCTACTTTATTTTAGGCAAATTTAACCGCTTTTGAAAAATACACACTTTGAAATAATGTATAGATATCATGTACTATTTTATTTATTTTTATTACAAATAGAAATAATTTTAAATTTTACTTACAAATTGCAAAATAAGCATTCTTTAAATTTCCAATTAGATAATTTATACATATAATTATTTATACGTGTATCTAAATATGCAGTAGTTTTACCTGTTGGATTAAAATTATTATTATTTTTTTTTTTACAATTTTAACAATATATTTATATTTGTATGTACCTATATATTCATTTTTGGCAGATATAAATTGTATAAGACTGCCTATTTGAATAAATTACTTTAATTATTCATTAAAAAGCAATATACATACTAAATGTATAGGGATATTTATATATTTGTTAAAATTTAGAAAATTTTCAAGTATTTTAATGTCTACACATCTAACGTAAACATTATGTTATATTGTACATATTCATATTTCATAATTTGTTTACTACTATGATATGATACTAATTCGCTTGTCATGTTATAACATGGCGCTATAAAATATACCTATATGTATTAAAAATTTTCTTAAAAAAATAAAATACATTTTTTTTTTGTTTTTCTTTTTTGATAATGAAGTGATATATAAAATTTATGCAGCTGTTTTATATTATATACAAATAAACAACATAATACACAGTATATATACCTACATACTACATTATTACATTTAATATGATCGATCATTGATCAGTTAGTTAAGTTAGTCCATTGGTTTTATCAAAATAAACAAATCATAAGAGTCTCTGTTTTTTTTTTTTGTAGTAAACAAGATAGGACCTTAATAAATTTTCGTAGAACTTTGTTTGGACATATTTTTAATATTGTACATTATAGTTATATGCAATATTGATATGTACAAATAAAGTTGAAAAATTTTATTTTATTTTTTTTTTTGTATGTATAAAGTTGAATTTTCGAATGTTTTTTAAAGATCTTATTAATTAGATTAAAGATCTTATTAAACTTAATTATTATTTAAGTTGCGTTATTTGTTATAAACAAATTTTATTTGACCATTATCATTAAATATATATGTACATACATCAAATTAATAGGTTATTAAAGCTGTTTATGATTCTTAGAAAAAGGGACAACAGTTCAATAGTTAAAAACACTTATAATTGATATTGTAAAAAACAGAACATAATTGTGATGTAAATGTGATTTTAAAACTATGTAGGTACATACATATAAAGAAAAGCAAAGTATGCCCGAAATTTAGAATAATTTTGACATACATACATATGTAAAAATTAAAATATTCAAATTGGATAAATGAATGATTCACATATATTTTCATTTTTATAGAAAAAATCCAATATATTTTGTTAATTTATAATTACTTATTTTTAATTTATAGGGAGCGAAAAAAGTGGATATCAATCACCCTATGTTGGTTTAGATAATGGAATGGTAATGATAAAGAATTTATTTACATTTTAAAATGAAATTACGATTTTTTTTTTCTTTATAAGTATAAAATATAATTGTTTAATTTGTTTTGTAATAGTATCCGTCAGAAGAATTCTCTCATGATAACTCTGGTGGAAGTACAAGATATGCTTCACCAAAAGCTGGAGGAGCTTTATATCAATCCGAACAGTATTTTGATTCAACTGGTGGTACATGGTACTCTTCACCAGCTAGTGCATATGCTCCTCAACCGGCATATCATAATTCAGGCCATCCTGGTCATTTGGGATCTACACATAGCCATGAACATTATGCTATGTCGCCAGGCATGGTGCATATTGATGGGCATGTTTCACAGGTCTGTGTATGTATATGAAAAATTTATTATGCTTAAAAATTAAATTACAATTTTATTTTGCAAGATGATTTATTGTTTTTTTTTTATTTTTTATATTTTATATATCAGAATCCACCACCACAATCTTTACCCCCGATGAGTTCATTTCGTGGTAATAATGTACCACCTGTAGCCACTAGTTCGCAAGGCTCAAATTCTCCTGCTCTATATAATTCACCACTTGGTCCAGCAACACATACAGGGCATACAGGACATAATCTTACACATCCGCAACACAGTCCAGCAGTGCAAAGTGATTCGTTGGTCAGAATAAAATCCATTTACGCATTCAATATTCGAAGAATATAAAAATAATAAAAATAATTTTGTTTAACAAATTATTTTGTAGATGTATACAACGGCAGATCAAAGTATTAGTAGTTTCAGTTCAAATCCTTCGACACCAGTTAATTCACCACCACCATTAACAACACAGCCTCAACAATCAGCTCATGTGATACTTCCAAATATAGCTGGTACACCAAGTACTGCTGCTGCGGCGGCTGCATCATGGCAACAATTAACGCCTGTTATAAATGGGGCGCCTGTTAGTGCTACAAATAATGTCAATTTGTCAAATGGTGGATATTCAACTGATATCGTATCTAGAGGATTACACATGGTAAACTATATTTTCTACTACTTTTTCTTTCATTCTTATTTCTATTCTATTCGCCTGTCTTTTTTTCAATTCTATGTTATTATTTTTTTGTTATATGTTGTTGCCACCTATAATATTGATGGTGTGATGAAGATTTTATTTATTCACATTTTTTTTTTTTTTTTAATATTTTGCTCATTTTAAATTCGCATTGAATGTGCGCTTTAATAACTTTTGTTTTTTATTTTGGCCTTTTATTATTATTTTTCTGATCAAATTTAATTTTTCGTTTTGTGAGATTTTAATAAAAGCGAATATATACACTAAATGTTTATGTGGAGAATAAAAACAATCTACTATTTTAAATCTTTTGATGTTTTTTTCAAATGTATATTTCCTCTTAAAAGGAAAACAAAATCTAATGTGTATGTGGTATTAAAACTGATGTTGAAAAAAAAAAAAGAAGAGGAATATGACGTTATTTAATCAATGTTTTTTTTTTTCGTTGTAATTTCTATTTATTGATTTCGATTAAACACACTTTGCTTTATTCCTTGTTAATTTTATTTTGCTTATCTTTTTTTCTAATTTGTTTAATTTAAATGTAAATGCGTTGTTTTATTTTGTTTATGCATGCGTTTGCTTTTTTGTAATACAGGCAAGTCCACCTGAATTACAGCCATTAAATGAAGCAATTGGTTTCTTAAGAGGACACACAGAAAGCACAACAGTAAGTGTTTTATGAGTTTTATTTTTTCTCATTCTTTATTTTAAGAAAAAAAAAAATGAATGTAATCTATAAGAAAATTCTAATATTAAAATATTGTCTAGGAAATTTTTAAATTTATTTTTAGTTTTTTTTAAATACTAATGTTTTTTATTTTTTAATTATAGACATTTCAGGGAACCAGAATGGAAGAACGCCTTGATGACGCTTTAAATGTATTACGAAACCATTGTGAACCACAACTTGGTTTACCTCTAAATAATATTGAGGGACCTTCATCATTCGTACCTACATCTCCTCTAGGGCCAAATTCTATACCACAAGAATCATCTTTATCAAGTGATGCGACACCGTCTATTAAATTGGAAAGAACACAATCAGTTGCTTCAATTAATTCAAGTAAGTAGTTTTTTTTTTGTATTTTAATTTTAAAAACAATGATTAAGTTGAAAAAAATTTCTTTGTCCATTTATCTATTTTTGTAGAAAAAAGAAAAGAACCACCGGATTCTGATACAAAACCAAGCAGTTCTATAGAGACAACAACAGGAAAAGCAACTGCCAAAAGAGCTCGAAGATAGTAGGTTTTATTTTCTCATTGAGTATTATCTTCTTTTAACTAATTCTTTTGTAATTTTTAATTTATGTTGTTTTTTTTATTTCTTTTCTATTTTTTACTTTATTTCATTCTTATTTTTAATTTATTTTTCATTAATTAATTAATCAATTATTTACTCATATTAATGTTAAATAAATATTTTACCTTATTAATCTTCACTTTAATTAGCAATAATGCTAATGGAAGTGACGATGGTATAGATCCATCTAATAAAGCAATAAGAGAAAAAGAACGTCGACAAGCTAACAATGTGAGAGAGAGGTATGTAATGAGCACCAAAAAAAAAAAAAAAATAAGACAAAAATAATAATAGAATAAAATGATAATTTAAGTTTGTTTTAGTGTGTTTCATTCAAATAAAAAAAAAATTTGAAAATTTTAGAATTTCTACAGGATTTTATTATCTTAAGGAAATCAATTTCAATTTAAAATTAATTTAATCTACAAAAATGTATGTATTTTATCGTGATTTAAAATACATAATGTGCTTTGTATAAACATAGATTATTAATACTTGGATTAAATTTTACATGAACTTTCATCGAAAATTTTACAAATGAAAAAATGTTGAACAATCTAGAAAATATGAAAGTCATTATTTAATTGAAAGTATATTAGTCTGAAAAAAGAAGATAAGCTACAAAGTACTTAAAAATGATGTAATTTACCTATCAATAATTAAGTAAATGATAGATAACAACAATAATACATATATTTTTTAAAAATTTATCTGTTTTACTTCAAATTTTTTTTATAATTCAATATGGAGTTCTTTTTGTTATATATTTCTAGTGTTTAATACTGAAAGGCTAATAATTATAGACGCTTTTTAAATAATTAAGTGGAAAAGTAGATCAAAAATGGTATGAAAAATGATTAAAATACAATCAATGAGTGAAGTTCTTCCTACATAATATGTTTTCTGGATCTTAATTAAAGAAGAAGAAAAAAAAAAAAAAAGTATAAAACGTGATTTATGCAAGTGCTCATTAAATATTTCTCCAACCTCCGTGCTGTTTCTCTTGCGCTAATAATTTTACAAAATAAAGAATGCTTCTTTTTTCTTCCGATATTTCCTTTGTATAAGGAAGAAAAATAAAAATTTCTCATTGGTTCATTACAATTTTTTTTTTTATTTACTGATACAATTTTTATAATTATTATTATAATTTTTATATTTTAATTTTATTTGACTCAAATACGAAAAAAATTGTTCTTTAATTAGTAAAAACTCGCGCAGCTGCTCTAGTGCGGATGAAGAAGAAGAAGAGCCAGCATTAAAAGCTCAAAGGGAAAGAGAACGAAGGCAAGCAAATAATGCTAGAGAAAGGTATATAAACACAAAAGAATTACAAATAATATATTTACTGCATACCATACAAAATCCTTTATTCATACGATTGTTGATTGTATTTTTATTATAATATCATCCATTCAAATTAGACAGATACATTAATTTTGTAAATATTTACATATCTTATGAATTTTTAATAAAATATTCATATATATTTTTTTTTAAATAAAGTATTAGAATTTAATAATTTTTAATTGGTGTATGTAAAATGCCCTTTATTCAATTCGAATACTTAATAAACAAAATTAAATATATAGCATTTATGCGAATAAATTTATAGCATTTTATTCGAATAAAAAGCATTTTTATTAAAACATTAAGAAAAATAATATTTCTAACATAGTTTTAAGTAATTTTTAAGAATATGTTCTTTTGTATCATAAATTTTAAATTTTATACTAGAATACGAATACGAGATATTAATGAGGCTTTAAAAGAACTAGGAAGAATGTGCATGACTCATCTTAAATCAGATAAACCACAAACAAAATTGGGAATTCTTAATATGGCTGTAGAAGTTATAATGACGCTGGAACAACAAGTTAGAGGTAAATAAAAAAAAAAAAATAAAAAATAAATTAAAATACATCAAATTTCAAAATATTTTAAATTTAAAGTGATATTTTAATTGTTTAATTTTTCTTTTCGATTTTTTCTTAATAAAACATTAGAACGTAATTTAAATCCAAAAGCAGCGTGTTTAAAAAGACGAGAAGAGGAAAAGGCTGAAGATGGTCCAAAAATCCCTCAACATCATATGTTAGCACAAGCTCCATATCCAGCTATCCCGGTAAATTTATTAAAATTATAATAATAAAATATAGGGTTATTTTAAAAACAAAAAACTAGTTATTGCGTTTAATACATATAATACTAGTGGATGTAATTTAAGAACACTTACTTTTATGTACAATTTGTACAGCGTATAAAATATATTATATAAATTTTTCAATGTTTGAAGTTGTATTTTATTTTTTGTTTTGTTTTTTCATCCTATTTTATTAATTTTTTATTTTATTTTTTACATTATTACTTTTACTTAGGGACCACAATCAAGTCTACCGCACAATTCTGGACAGCCACAATAGCAGTTCAGTATGTTTCGTCAATAACAAATTTGTAAATAGAATTTCACGTAGTAAGTGAAAAAAACCATAAAAATGTAGAAGAAGGAAAAAAGTATAAAAAAATATAAAATGATTATAAAATAAAAATCAAATACAAAACAAATTGAAAACGACTAAACAAAAAAAAAAAACTTAAATTAATGGCAAAATGAGTAAAAAATCAGAAATGTAATGAAATTAGAAAAATAAGAAAATAAAGTAAGAAAATTGAGAGAATAAAAAGTATAATAAACAAAAAGGAAAAAGAATAAATAAAACATGGTTCTAATATATATTGATATGATTTTTAGTATCTCTTATATCTTATATATTTACAAAAAAAAAAAGATGGAAAAAAAAAATTAAAAAAAAATTTAATAAATAAAATAAATTTAAAAAAATAAGAGAACATTATGTTATTTTAGAGTATACAAATATCTTGTTTTATTTTTATTTTTTATTATATATATATATATATTTTTTTTTTTTAAAAACTAAGTAAAAAGAAATAGTTTTTGTATTTTTTTTTCTTTCTTTATAAATTGAGATTGCAAGAATACGCAAGATATACAATAGTTAATGATAATAATAATGTAATAATAAGAATTAAAATAGTTTTATTTACTGTCTTCACAATTTTTTTTTTTTTTTATCGTTGGGAAACAAAATTTTTTCCGCATGCTATATATATATATTTTTTTTTTTTTCATATTATGTTTTTTAATTTATTTTCTTATTATGATTTTAATTTTCATACCATTATTAAAATTAAATTAAAAGGTAATATAAAAAACAACAGTTATAAGAAAGAAAAATGCTTGAAAAACAAATTAAATGAAAAAAATGTATTTACAATTATTATATATACATATGTATATATATATATGTATATAAATGTGGTATGCTGCATTCTCTCCTTTTTGATTACAGTATATCTCTTTTTAAAGCAATAAAAATATACAAATGATTTACTATTTTTCTTATTATTATAATTATTATTACTTTTTTTTTTTTTTTTTTTGTTATAGAAAATGATAATTGAAACACAGAGAAAAGAAAATATAAAAAAAGAAAACACAATAAATTTGTGAATTTATGTCTTAATGATTTTTGTGATATTAAAAAAAAAAAAAAGAAAAGAAAAGAAAAATATGTAAATTCAAAAAGTAAAAAAAAAAAAATAAAACAATAATACAAACAACGTAAGGAAAATAACAGAAATGATATTTAAGTTTTTTCTTCATTATTTCTATTTTTCTTTGTAGTGCTTTATAGAATAATTGCAATGCTTTAAAAATACAACAATCAAGGACAAAAAAGCAACAACGACAGAATTTTATACTATGTATTTATTAGAATCAAAATATTAATTGCAAGAAAAACACATTTTTTTATACATATAGATATTTACAATATGGTAATAAATAAAAAAATATCTTTTATATAATAAAGATGATTTGGAAATAAATTGAAATAAAAGTACAAAAAAACAAAAAAAATAAATAAATTCTTGAAACGTTTGATACGTTAATAGAATATTAATACAGGTTTTACTTTATCTTGCAAATTATTGCTTCGTTTTTTTTTTTTATTTTTTAAATTTATTTTAAATTGAAATTACATGATTAAAATGTATTTTAAATGTTTTGCAGTGCAAATCAATGAATAATACATGCAATTGATTTTAATTTCAATAATGAATCAATAAAAATGGTATACGATTTTATTAAATTTAATTAAATATTGAAATACGAAATTGATGATGCGTATAGGCTTCTTTTTTTTTTGCCATAGTATGATGACACATGTTTAATTATGATTTGATTATCTTAAAAATATGCAGATTGAAATATGTTATTTAAATGAAAAGAAGATATCACAAAAGTGAAAGAAATATAAAAAAAACATTTAACACAATTTTTTATATATAATTTATTTAAAATTTATAAATCCAATCCAATACTTATTTAAAATTGATAAATTTCAAAGATACATTATATATTTTGTTCTATAACTACATTTTATTTTGGTGTATATTTCTCTTGTTCCAAGTTGAATAAAATTTATGTTGATTTTTGTGTTTTATAATCAACCTCTGAATTATTGTACTGGATTTGTAAAATTACTTATAATACTTGTTGGGTGAAAAAAAAAAAAAACAACTTTTTTTTTTTTTTTTTTGATAATTGTTATTATCATATGTATATCAAAATTAGAATATATTTTGATTTTATTAATAGTAAAATTTTTTTTTTTTTATAGATTTTAGAATATAAATATCTATATTATATATAAATATATATATATTTCTTTTAAATTGCCATAAAGTTTATAGTATTCTTTTTTAATTAATTAAAAAGAAAAAAAAAATAATAATGAAATTAATTTTTTTTATCATTTTATTTTTCTGTGTAGATTAATTTATTTTTATTTTTTATATTATTATTATAAATGTCATTATTATGATTATGATTATTTTAATTATTATTATTATTATTATTATTATGTATTAAAATTATAAATTAGTAATTATATTTTATTATTTGATATATACTATGTTTTATCATTTATATGTACTTAATCATAAAACATTCTTTTATAATATTCATTACGAGACAATTAAACAAAAAAATTTAAAAAAAAAAAAACAAAGCAATAAAAATTATTTAATTTTTATTTTAAATGAATATGAGTAGTTTTGGTTTTGTTTGTTAAAATCATATGAAATATTAAACTGGTTTTCAATCGAGATCCTTGAAATTTTAAATGACGAAGCAAATTAAATAATCAAATAAATATTGTCCTCTATAAATTTTTTTTTTTTTTTAAATTTTCAAGGAGACAAAATACATATCAAGAAGAAGAAAATTTGCGTTTTTGATTCTAATTAATACATATTATAAATATTTTTAGAATATCATCTACAACAAAAATTTGCTGCATGGCATTTTTTTTTTTTTTTAAAGATTTAAATAATAAAAAAGCAAAAATAGATTATTACACCTTCTGTCATTATAATAATGTGTATGTATATTTATTTAAAATTTAAATGCTGCATAACTGATTTATGTACATATGCAGATAATACATGATTTCCTTTTTTTTATTTTATTTTATGTGTACGAGAAATTTATAATATTAGCTATAGTTATTTTTATTTTTAAATATATACATATATATATATTTTTTTTTAACAACTTATACGATAATGAGAGAAATATAGAGACACGAAAACCGTACACACATACATTTATTATCAATTCATCGTGAAATCATTGTGAATTTATTCATGTACGTATTTATTATTGTATTTTACAAATACGAAAAAGAGGCCGCCGGTTGAAAATTTTACGTAGTTTTATTAAATAAATATCTTAACAAAAAAAAAAAAACAAAAAAACAAAACTTAAAAAATTGAGAAAAATTATTACTTAAGTTTATATACTTAATTAAATTATAAAATGATGTTTTAAAAAACTGAATGTTTTGTGTCTTAACATGACAAACAAGACAACATTTAACTAAATTAAATTCTACATATTAAAATGTAATTAAAAAAAAAAAAAAAAAAATAAGAAGTTTCATTTTTTATTCACACGAATATAAAACAATAACAAAATAAAAATTACCTAAGCAAAAAACAAAAAAACGAAAGATGTTAAAATTTATTCATCAAAAAATATTAAAAAATGCTTTATATACATTTAGTTAAAGTAAAAGAAAACAAAACTAAAAAACAATAAAAAATAATATATATAGAAATAAATAAATGAATACATGTATTTAACGGCAGATTTTTTATTGAGATTTAATAAAAGACTACTTACATAATTATCACATCATGTATATGTAAATAATTTTTTTTTATTTTATTTTAAATTTATTTTAAGTGCAGTTTTTATATTCATTAAAAATTCTTATTTCTTTTTTATTTTTTGTGTTCAAAAATGTAATAGAAAAAAAATATAATAGAACATATAAAAAACAATTTTTAAATAACATGTTAAAAAAAAAAAAAAAAAAGTGGATAAGAAAATAACACATTTATTTTTCATTTCTAAATAAATGATACACATAATAATGTAAGAATTTATAAATTTTTATTTTTATTAACTATAATTCAAATAAATTAGTTAAAAATTATAAATAAATAAAATTTAAATTAAAAAAAAAAAAAAAAAGTTTTATTTTTTTTTTTTTTTGTTGAGTATATATATAAATTCATTTTACTTAAAAAACACTACTTGTGAAACAAAATACATTCGAATTTTGTCATTCAATAAATTTTAATTTGCATTAGTTTTTTTTCAATGAGTAATAAATTGTTATAATGGTCACAAAATATTTCAATAATTTATGTTAACGTGTACAGTTTGTTTATCCAAAAATGTGGTTATACAAATATATGTACGTGAAAAGAAGAAACATTTGCCATATTATGTACAAAATTTAATGTGAGAACATTAAACTGAAAAAGACAAAAATAAGATGAGTGTTCTAAAATTTATCTTTTTTCGATTCCGATGTGAAATTGTGAATTGTAATTAGAATTGAAAAAAAACCAACTTTTTTTTTTAAAGAAAAATTAATAAATTGAAAAGAATTTAACGAATTTCTTATCATCATGTACATACTAGTAACTACTAGTTCTCTGTTATTATTTTGAATTTAATTCGATTTTGTTTTTTCTCTTAACAAATGCTATGACAAAAAAGATATGAATTGTGTATAAAATTTTATGCATATATAGTATACATGATGATTTTTAAAAAAAAAAAATATATTTCTTTCATTATACGTTAATGTAATGGATATTGCGAAATATAACACGTTTTATCTCTCTGATTAAATTATCTCAAAAAAGTAACATTTTATTATGTTCATTATTATTACTTTGTATTGATATTATTTATTATTATTAATATTTTAAAATTTAATTTAATGTTTTTTTTTTACTGTTTATCATTTCGATTTTTTATTTTTAAATATGCAATCAATTTTTATTTTTTTTTTAAATATATTTTGCACGTATTTTAAAGAAATAGATTATTTTTATATATGTATATGTATTATTGTATTATTGAATTTTAAAATAATGATAAAACATTTACGAGAAAAGAAAAAAAAATGAAAAAAAAAATGTGTATATTAAACAAAAAACACGTACATACAATAAAAAAGTAAGCAAAGAAAAAATTAGAATTAAGAAAAAAAAAAGTATCTGTATTTGTATATACATATACGAGTATAGTATATATAAATAAAAGGGAAGAATACTCATATGCGTATTACATGTATGTATTAAATTCATAAAACAGGCAAACAAAAAAGTACATAAATAAAATAAACAATTTTTATACACATGCAATTACTTTAAAAAAAAAAAGAAAATCATAGGTAATGTATATAGAAGTAATTTAATTTTTAGGTATGTGTTTTTTTGTATTTTGATTATTTTATAAAATTGCTTTTATTTTCTTGTTTATTAGTTAAAGTACAAATATTAATTTACTTCATTTTCTCAAAAAAAAAAAAAAAATTTTTTTTTTTTTGTTTATAAATAAAATCGAAGGAAATATGTAAAAGAAATCGAATTTATTGCAAACAAATAAATGCATGATTAAAAACACAATACATACAGAGTTTTTTATGAATTTTTGTTTATCACATACGTAATATATAAGTGCTTTTATTTTTACTTTCTATATTATTTCATTTTTTTTCTCTCTTTGTAAGGATACAAATCAGCAGCAGATTTTCATCTTTTATATAGTATTTTGTATTATAGTTATATTATTTTATCAATTAATTTTTAATTAAAAAAAAATATATATATACATATATGGTGCTTTTACATACGAGTAGAATTGGTTATTATACGAAAAGAATTCGTTTTTTTTTTTTTTACAAATAAAATTCACTTTTTTAAAATAGGAATTCCTATTTAAAAAAAAAAAAAAAACAGAATTCTATTTGTAGGAAGATGAATTCTTTTTGTAAAATAACGAACTTAATGTAAAAAGCCTGTAAATAAGTATTAATACTGTATTTTTGCTTTTAGAAAGAATAAATTAAGTGGCACATTATATTTATTATTTACATATTAATTTTTATGTTTTATCTTTAAAAAAAAAAAGATCTTAATAACATTGAAGAAAATTCATCAAAGTAAATTCATAAATAATTCATATGATTGTTTTGATTTTTAAAAAATTTATGCAAAAGTAGAAAAACAAGAAAAACAACTACAAAAAACACAAACATGAAAAAATAATATATACATATGTATATGCAAATAAAAAAAAAAAATTGCAACAGAATTATCCTTTTTTAATTTGAATTAATTTTTTTGTATTTTTTTTTTTGTTTATTTTTGAATTTTCAAATAAAATTCGCTTATAAATTAATGCTTGTAATGTAAATTAAAAAAAAAAACAAAGCATAAATATAAAACAAGAAAAATTTTAAAAATAAAATAATGATGAAATTTTAGAAAAAAAAAAAAATGCTAACAAAAATAAAAAATATAACGAATTGTAAGATATTTAAATAAATGAATGAAAAAAAAAAACAACACGCAATCCCGCCCGCTCATAAATATAAAAACAAAATCTAATACAAAAACTAAGCATATAATATACATAAATGTAAAACGAAAATTAATTAAAAATTAAAACAATTTATATAATGTTGTCAAGAAATTCAAATAGTAAGCAATTAATGAAAAGCAAAGCAAAGTAAAACAAAGCAAAACAAAATGTAATTTACTTAATGTATTACACAATTATAATAGCAATAAAACAAATCATATTATAAATAAAAGTGAAAAAGAAATTGAATAAATTAAAAAAGTAAAACAAAAATATAAAAAAAAAAAACAAATAAGTAACAAAACGAAAGAAAAGTAATATACAAAAAAAAAAAAAAAAGAAAAAAAAATTTATATTGTAGAATATATTTCTAATTATATTAGATAATAATAATGTAAAAATATTTCTACATACATGTAATTATTTAAAAAAAAAATAAAATAAAATAAAAATAAAAAGGAAGAAATTAATAATGTCGCGCGATAAAATTGTGAATACATATTTAAAAACATACATAAAAAAAGAATTATGAAACATAAAAAAAATATACTTTATATTTTTCATTTGATATTTTAATTTTCGGTTTTATATAATGTAAAAAAATAAAAAAAATTAAAAGAAAAATTATCAGTATATAAATAAAAATTGGTTGTTTTACATTTATCATAATATTTTAAAAAATAAATAAATAAAAAAATTTAGTTATTTATAATTGTAAAAGATTTTAAAAAAATTGATATATAAAAACAAATAGAGGCGCAAACTAAAAAAAAAATTTAAATTAAAAAAAATAATAATAATGTAAAATCATGTAATAATGTATTATATAAAAATAAATGTGCCATTTTTTCAAGAAATTTTTTTTCATATTTTACAATTAAATACCAATTAAATTATAATGAAGTTATTAAGTATTAACGATTTGGATTGAGCTGTTGATATTATTTTAAATGGAAAATCTTTTTTATGAAAAAAAAAAGACAAAGATATCCTTTATACAAAATATTTTCAAAGTGGTTGGCTAATTAGGAACATTTTCCTTTGTCTTTAGTTGTGATCTTTTTGATTTTCATTATTTAGGTATCTTATTTATACAAGAGGTATTTAGTATATTTAAAATAAGGAGGAATTTCATGAATCAAAAATAAAAAGGAGAAATAAATGGTAAGGATAATTTTATATTTTATTGTTGCTGTTTTTTTTTTCTTTGTTATAAAACAAAGAAATAATTTTATTAAAATTAAAACAACGAAAAAAATTTTATTTTTTTTTTGAAATATTTTTTTCTACAAATTTTATTTAGGGCCATTCACTTTCAATTTTTGTTATATGTATATATTTGTATATATTTTTTATATTTTATTCATCAATAATGATTTTATTTTAAGTATTATTTTTCTTGTTTTTTTTTTGTATATTTTTTTATTTAATAATAATTATAATAAACAAATTAAAATGTATTTCTGTTTCAAGAATTATAATTTTTATTCATTTTATATTTTTTGTATAAGCGTCAAACGACTAAAATAATAATGATACATACATATTACAATAATAGTAAATATTACAATATAATAAAACAAAAAATTTAAAATAGTCATTTACGAAACAATGTCATTTAAAAAAAAAAGAAAAAAAAAAATACATGAAATGGATTAAGCTAAATAATTATTATTCTTTATAATGATAAATTACAACTACAATTACATCTATGCATTATGATATAAAATAAAATTTTAAAATTAAATAAATATTGATATTTGTAATTTAATAGTTGTTCACAATATATGTATATTTGATTTGTATACATGACTATATCAGTGGGGTGGGAATGTTCGAAATATATTTTTCTATGGCTAGTAGTATGTAATATAATTTTCAAAAAATTGCATATTTTTCTATTTTTTTTTTTTTTTCCAGTTTATAAAATATTCTATAAATGTTACTTAAATAAAATTTAATGTACAAACAAACAAAAAAAAATTTTTTTTTTGAATAGAAAATACATAAAAGTTTAATATTTTATAACTAAATGTTTGATAATTTTTCTATTTAAATTTATTATTGATTTATTTCCTAATTTTTTGTTTTTCTTGTTTTTAAATAATCAAAGAAAACAAAAAAAAACAAATTTAAATGCTTTTAAAAAACAAATGTAAAAAATTAAATTAATTACGTATGAGGAACAATATAATTTTTTAATTTTTAATTTTTAATAAATAGTAAAATAAATTCACAATTTCAAAGTTAACATTTGGTGCTTTCAAATTTGACAAAAAAAAAAAAGTTTCATAAAAATTACACGCAACGTTAAATAATTTCAAATTTGAATATTTTGATTTTTCTAAAGAAAAGAAGGCAATTAGGGCTTCGTTGTAGCATTAAATAGAAAAGAAAAAAAAAAAAAAAAAACAAAACACTCAGAAATCAATCAGTAAAATACTACATGTACACATACATACATATTTAACAATAATAAAAGCACTTTAAGTTTTTGTTTGTTTTCAGTTTTTCCTCAAAAAGTCTTCATTCCATGAAGTTTATATGAAATTATTATTTTTTGCGTGTATTTAAGTACTATAAATTTTCTCGCTATAAATTTTATTGTTATTATTATTATTTTCTATCATATTAAATTTTTTTTTTCGTTTTAAATTTAAACTAATCATTATCAGTATAATTTATGCTAATATAATTGATATACAATATATATAGTAATAACATTCTATTGAAATGTATGGTTTTATATGTATTCCTAAATATTATTTTATAAAATTTATTTATTTCTAATATGCATAATACAGGTATCATAGGATGTAGTATAGTGATAATTATTTTTTTTTCTCTATTGTTTGTTTTATTTTTGTTGTATTTAGTTTCGTTGAATATGGAATTGATTACAATTAAGATTTGAATATACAAAAAAAAAAAAAAAAAAAAAAACAAAAAACATATCTTGTAAAAGATGATGATATGAGTTGTGAACGATAAAATAAACTGTTGTATTTTTTTTTTTCCTATTAAATAAATGATTATCAAATTTTACTTTTTTTTCTGCCAAAGTTTTTTGTTTAATGTTATTCATACATATGCATGTACTTTATTTTTATAATTTCAAAAATAGCAAACAAACTCTATTCCAATATATATTCAGTTTATTGTGTTTTAGGTACACTATACTAATATTTTATTTACTTTTAAAAATTTTAATTTATCTAATTTGTTTAATCATGCATTTTTGCTATTGGTGTATTAAATTCATATTTATTATCCTTATAATAATATTTTTTTCTATTTTTTTGTTTTTTTTTTTTTTTTTTTAATAAGATTAATTTAAATATTTGTCGTCTATAATTAATTACGTTTATTAAATTATTAATCGTTATAACATAAAAAATAAAACATGATAAAATATTATTTTTAAAATTACATACATAAAAGAGCTTTTATTGGGAATGTTATGAATCTTTCAAAAATAGGATTTAAAAAAGAAAATAAATATGAAAATTTTAAATAAACTAAATGTAAAAAATATAAAACAAACAATTATAATATGATATTAAATAAATTTTTTCGTTTTTGACTTGTTTGTTTTTTATTTACTTATTTATTTATTTATTATTTTTTTTTTTTTTTGTTTTAGAACAAAATAGAAATGTATCTAACAAATTTTTAATTTAATTAATTAAATAGGTATATGTATAGTTTTCTCTTTGGTTTTGGTTTAAAATACGATAATAATAATAACAATAATTACCATTTATTTTCTTTGTTTTTTTTTTTTAACTCCTTTTAGTTACAAAATAAAAAAAATCATGTAAAATAGGTATAACTTAATCTTTTTAAAGACATCTTTCAAAATTATATGTATATACAAAATTTGTATTTGGAGTTGATACATAAGTACATAATTTTTATTTTATTTTAAAATCGGAATTTTACTTTGTAATTCCGTACATTTTCTTAATTACAAATAATTAAATGGTAATTGGAAATAAAAAAAAAAAAAAAAATGTTTTTAAATTACATATTATAATTATTTGTTACTTTCGTTCGTGTGAGTGTGTTTTTTATTTTTTAATATTTTTTGTAGTATTGGTTAATCAGTACATACTTTGTTACATTTTCAAAGAAAAGACTTATTTTTAAAAAAAATGAAATTAAACAAAACTGGTTATTGGTGTATATTTTCTTAGCTTAAAATAAATTTCATTATTTAATGATATAATAATGCATAAATTAATATGTATGTGTAAATTTTAAAAATTGTATTTTCATGGAAGAAAATATCTTTTCATTAAGCTCGATATTATTTATATGATTAAAAATGATTATAAAATTTTTTTTTTAGTTTTGTTATAAAAACATTCTTTTTATTTTGTATACATTTACATACAGTAAAAATTTTTCGAAATTTTATTTCAGATATTATCTAAGTGAATAATACAATTTTTATAATTTACAATTAATTTTTTTTTTTTTTTATTTTAAATATTTCATTATTTTATGTTGAAAAAAATGAAAAATTTATTATTAATTACTTCTCCTATTAATTAATTTTTTTTTTCCTTTTTTCAAAAATTTGAGGTATGAAATTAGAGTCTTAGAAAAAATATTGAAAATATAAGAGACTACATGATTTGTTTCAAAATAATTTTAAAAAAAAAACCGACATATATGAATTTAAGTACGATATTTACAAAGATGAACAGAAAAAACCTAATAATGAAATTACTAATTTAACAATAAACAGGCTGCAAATTTTTTATAATTTTTTTCTTTATGCATTTTACAATCATAAAAATTTCTCAACAATATATTTTTATATTTTTGTAATAATGCGATTTATTATAAATAACGATTACGTGTGACATTGTCTCCGTTTTCACGAAAATTTACAATAATTTATTTTATTGATGTAAAATTAAAAAAAAAAAAAAGTAGAAAAAAAAACGTTATCAAATACTTATTGATTTGAACACTTGAAAAAAAAAATTATAAACTGATTTTTTTTTTCTGTTGTATTCATTTTTTTTTCTTTATTTTAACGTAAATTTTTATTTTATTAAATTTTCATATATTAAACATATTTTTTTTTTTTTTTTTTTGTCATAAAAAAAAGTAAACCTGAAATGAACATGTACAAAATTCGAAATACAATCACAATACCGTAAAATAATAAATATGTATTATTTCAAATTGTAAATTGAAATTTTTTTTTTTTTGTTTTCCAAAATTTAGTCAGCGTTGTCATTTTTCATTTTAATAAATTTTAAAATATATGTACTACAATTTAACATTCCACTTTTTGAATTTTCATTGAATCTGAAAATATTATAAAAAGAAATATGGGTACATTTTAACCGAGTTGTTATGGTTAAATAAAAGTGCAAATAAAAATCTTTTTTACTTTCGAAATTTGTATATTATGTAACAGTTTATACTTACCCATGATATAATAATTATCCATGGTTTCATTACGTAAAGATATATCAATTGGTCATAAGTCAGGAAATCTATAAAAGAAAAATGTGATAGTAGTAAAATCAAAAAAAAAAAAAATAATAATAATAATGAAATGATCTTTGATTTTATATTTTTGCTATGAAAAAAAAAATTATATAAAAAACCAATAACTTTTACTCAACAATTTGATACAAAAAAGAAAATTTAATTTTTACTAATTACGTTTTGTTACGATAACACTATTGCCCATAGAAGAATAAAACAAAAAAATTAAAGATCAAGAAAACTACTTAAAATGTATATAATAAATAAATCTTATTTCTTTTTAAAGCAAAAAATAATAAATATAAGAATATAAAATAATATTTTATTTAAAATTAAATTTAATATGCAACGTTTATCATTTTGTTTTCAAAAAATAAAAATACATGAATTATCTTTATCTTTCTACAATAATTATATTCCAATGTGATAAAACGATGATGATAATTACAAATCAAACAAAAGTCAAATTAAATTCAAGAAAACTCTAAAATAGTTGGTAATTATAAACAATTTATTTAAAATATAAGTATACGTCTTGTTTTTGTTTTTCATATTATATTTAATATTCAATAGTAGTTAGTATTTTCTTTTCTTTTCTTTTTTTTTTTTTAAATATGAATATATAAATATGTTAACAACAATGTACAAAAAATATATTATAAATTATTGTTATTTTTTTTCTATTGTTTTCATTATATATCATTCATACACATTTCTACAATATATAAAAAATTATAATTATATAAATATGAAATACATATTTAATATATAAAATCTATATAAAAATTAAATTTTAATGTATTTTTTATTTTTGGTTTGTAAATATTTATTTTGATCTATTTTTCAATTATTATTGTTTATTTTATTTAAGTGAATATATTTTATGATTTAAATTCAGGCAAATTGAGCATTGAAAATAGTATAAACGTGGTAACTGGAAAAATGCTAAATGGAAAAAGAAAAAAGAAGTAAATTGGAAAAAACAACAGTAACAACAAAATAAATAAAAATGCATCTACATAATAATGTATACTATAAAATAGATGTTAGGAAATAAACAATGTTTTGTCTAGCATTAATTTTAGGATATTATGCAATCTAATATTTTACATAATTTTAAATATATAATATTTTAATAAATACAAAACAAAATGTAATATAATATAATTATAATTAAAAAAGATAACAATAATTTGTTAAAAAACAAATCAATTATAGATAAAATATAATTTACTTACCTTCGGCTATCTTCTGTATAATTTTTTGGAATTTCAAATAATTCTAATGGTATATTTTCTCTAAATTCAAATTTTTGAAATGTTATTTTTGCAGATACTGTACGTAATACTGGTATCTCAATTTTAACTGGGAATCCACTTGGTAATTTTAATGTTACAAACTCTCGCAGTTTTGTAAAATGTTTAAATGGTGCTATTACTTCCAGTACATTAAGTAACATATCAACATTCAGAGGGAAATCTTTGCTCTAAAATAAAAAAATAACATTTGAAAACAAAACAAAAAAAAAAAAAAATTTAGTAAATAAAATTTATTAATTTTATTCAAATGCTAACCATTGCTACAGTCGCCCGAAAACATTTACTAGATTCTTTATACACCAACTCTCGTCCCAATTTTGGATATTGGCCAATTTCAGAATTAATGTACATTTCCCACGTAATGTCACATTCGGGTGGAGGAATTAAGGAACTCCTACGAACAATCTACGAAATTTGTTTCAATTTATTTACTTCGAAAAAAAAAAACATTAATTTGAAAAGAATGTATATTTTACCTCTCCATTTTGATCTAATCCTGCAGATTGTCCTTTTGTAAAAGAATCAATTAAAGCTTTATTTTTTTGTAAATCATCTCTAGATAAATGTTCTCGTCTTTTACGTGATTCTAATACCAAGCCATTTATACAATATAAATCGCAATCATATTGTCCAGCTACTACCTCCTGAAAAATCGAATTAAACATGCTTTTTTTCTTTAATTTTTTATGTTATTTAAAAATGAATTTACTTTTCTATCCTCTCGAAAAAACCATCCTGATTGGGCACGTGTGAAATTTATACCTTTTGTTGACATTTGTGCAGCCAAAATATCACTAGACATTAATATATCCACTTCATTTTCGATTTCATTATCACTTTCTTCGTATCGAACTCTTTGATAACATTGATATTCATTATCAAGAACAGTAAGCGATTCCTTTTAAAATATAAACATTGAAATATATGATAAATTAGTTAAGATATTTTTATTACCTGTGGACTTTTATCACCACGAAATATGAATGATATATCACCTCTCTCCCATTTCATATCAGAAAAATCAACTAACGTTGTATCTAATCTAATTGATGAGCCACGTTTATGAATTTTACAAACATCCGATGGTAATATTCTTGATACAAGAGGAACTTAAAACATAAAATTATAATAAATATTGTCATTTCGGTTTAATAAGTAAATTACAAATAAAAATAACTACTTAATTACCCCATGATTGAAAATCCCATTTCAATTCCATATAAAAATCACCTATTTGTTGTAATGCTTTAACTAAATTCGGTCTACGTAATTCCATTTGTTCCCTCGCTTGTTGTTTTAGTTTTCTCAATAAAGAGCATACTACAAAAAAATAAAAAATAAAAATTATGAATTTTAAAATATTTTTTAAAACATTTAATTGTTGTAATTTTTACTTGTCTGTCGGTCTCCGTAGCTAATTGCTTCTGCTAATGGTGACCAGCCTTGAACATTTTTAACTTTTACAGGAGCACCATGGGCCAAAAGTAAATGTGTACATTCTGAAAATGTTTACAAAATTAAAAAAAAAATTTTTTTTTTTCTGTTACAGTATTTATTTAGGTGTAATCTAATTTACCTTTTCTACCCAACATGACAGCAAGATGAAGAGCGGTGTTTCCTAAAAATAAACAATGATTTATTGATAAATACATAAATAAAAATATCTACCCACATCATAAACGTATATATATTTACATGTATAAATATTAGTATTTAAATAAAAGGTGTGTACAGGTAAAAAAATCATTTCAACAAAAAAAAAATTTTAATACATTATGAAATTCTTGTACACACATTTTGTATATTATCATAAAAATGTTTATTTTACTTACCATGCTTATCCTTTTTAGATACATCATTAGTTCTTAATAATTGTGATAATTTTCTAATATTACCGGAGAAAACACATTCATGTAGAGGATAATTTTGGCTGTCAAGACTATTGTCAGCCATTTTAAATTGGCACTTCTACCAACATTTTGTACTCATCATAAATAATATTACAAATTATATTTTATTTATTATAAAATATACACGATAAAAAAAAACAAAACGAAAACAACAAATTCACTTTTTTTACGTACAAAAATCTTGCAATAATTTATTATTTTCACTATTAAATTTAATTATTTAATTTATATACTTTTTTTTTGTTTGTTTGGATTATAATATTATTATAAATTCAATTTATATTAAATATAATTTTTTTTTTTTTTATAAATTGGTAAGTTTTGTTTATTTTAATATTACAAAAACAAAAAAAAAAACAAATCTACGAAATTATTATCTTTTACTCTTTTTTTTTTTTATATGTCCATTTATTATTTTATTTTATTATTAATTTTTTCTTAATAAAAGGCTGAATATTGAATAAATGTATATTATATCAAAATATTTTTAAAAAAAAAAAAAACACTTTATAGAAGACAAAAAACAAAAAGAAAAGAAAATTTAAATGTCAAAAAATTATTTACAAAAATTATTTTTTTGAACATGGATTCAATTCTTCATTAATCGATATTAAATTTTATTTATTTAAAAAATAATCGATAAATATGTATTTAGAAATTTTATCGATACTTAGTAAGCTTTTTGTTATTAATATTTAATTATGTAATATAATTTATGTTAATTTTAACGACACGTATGCATAAATATTTTAATTTATAACATCGTAACGTAACACGTAACATATCTCTTGATTGAACGTTTTGAAAATTTTGAATATTTATGAGATGAATTCAATTTGTATGATCCATTTCAATTCTATTAATTTAAAAAATAAAAATCCCAATAAAATGAAAGAATGCACATTTATGCTTTTCTAATAATAATCATTTTTTTTATTTTTTATTTATTTATTTAACATTTATTGAAATTGAAATTTAATTTTGTACTAAAAAACTAGAATTAATTTCTAAAATATTCAGTAATAAAATTGATGTAGATTATGGTGAAAATGTTGGCATAGAATTTTGTTCATTGTTGTCATCAATAGCTGATTCAATTTGCACAAATCTATTTTGTACGTATTCATAAAGAATATAAAGGAATATAATTGTTGCTGTTTGTAAATTCCACTAAAACAAAAAAAAAACAAAAAAAAGAAAAAAGAAAAAAAGAAATATTTTAAAAATTTTATAATTCCTATAAAATTAATTAAAAATCAATTAAATTTCAAACAGACAGTGACGAAACAACAAATTTTCTATTCCTTTGTAAAATATATAATTTTTGGATATTAATAAAAGAAATAATATATTTTATTACAATACAATGTAATTTTGTAAATATAGTAATAAGATTTCATGTTCAATTTGGGCTAACAGTCTGTTATTGCAAGGTTGTAATATGTAGGTATGTTAGTTTCGTCACTATATATACACATAAAACAATAACTTACAATTATAAAAGTTTTCCAATTTAACGGAAAAATTCCCAATATTTTAAATGGATTTTTATATTGTAAAATAATTTTAATATTTTCAAGTATATTTTCTGTATCCTTATTTAATTTTCTATTATTTAAATAAATTTGTACTCGTTTTAAAAATTTATTTTGCTAAAAAAATAAAAAATATATATATATATATATGTACACATACATGTTTTCTTTGAGATTTTTTATTTATTTATATTTTTTTTTTAAAATATTTTCATTTCGTTTACCTCCAAGTATAAAATGTAATTTGTTGTAAATAAACATAAATAATCCCAATAGACAAAAATAAAAAATGATGCATGAGTAACAATGAATACATCACTAAGTACATCAAATAATATTGAATTCCAATATAGATCATAATACATGAATGCATATGATGCAGCTAACATAACTAATGTATTTTGTATAATTAATAATGTTAAATGCTTTTGTGATATTTTATTAAAATTTTTTGATAATTTATTTATTTTATATAATTTATCATGTATTAAATTTAATTTATTTATATTATTTGAATGAATTTTATTATTTATTTGATTATTAAAATTATCATTATTATTATCATTATTATTATTATTATTATTATTACTACAAGATGGTATATTATTATCAATATCATTATCATTATTATTTAAATGATGATGATCATTGTTTGAAAAATTTTTATCATCATTTACCTTTATAATATTCATTTCAATTGTATTTTTATCTGTTATATTATTAATACAATTACTTTCAATTTTATTTATTATTATTATTTCATTTAAAATTTCATTATTATTATTATTATCATTTATAATTAAATCTAAATGTATTCTTAAATTTTTATATTCACATTTAATTAACCATATAATACAACATAAATTTTTTAATATACATGCAATTAATAAATGTGGTAAATAAATACCAGATAATAACCATATATAATCAATATCAAATTTAATAAAATCTAATTTAATAATATCATAAATACCAATACATAAATTAATTAATATATTTGAAAATAAATATATATAAATTGGTATTTCATTTAATGTTAACATTTTATTAAAAATATAATTTTCATTATTATTATTATTATCATAATTATTATGAAATAAATTTAAATATTCACATGATATATTCATAATATTTTTAATATCATATAAATTAATTAATATTATTTTAATACCAATAAATAAATGTATTCTCATACAATTATATATAAATGGTGATATATTTGATAATAATATTAATAAAATATTTTTATCACCAAAATGTTGATTAATACTTAATAAATACCATATTATATATAATAAATACATTAAAACACTAAATATTGTTAATTTATATTTATTTAATTTAATATCAATTAAATGTAATTGATATCCAATCAATATGAAGAATATATTTTTAATACGAAATATACGTTCAATATTAATATTATTCATTATTTAAAAATAATTATATTGTAATTTATTCCCTTTTTTTGTTTTGTTTTTTAAATTTCAAGTGTTGTGTATACTTAAATTTTGTTTTTTCTGTTTTTTTTTTTTAAATTATTTAAAATAACGTATGCATAAAAAATATTGTAATTTTTTGTATTTATTTTTATGTTTCGTACTAGATTTTTTGAAATTTTCAAAAATAACAGATGTGTATTTATTTTAGAATTTTGTTTTTTATTTGAATTTTGAATTTATTTTTTTTTTTTACAATTATTTATAACAAATAAAATTTGATTAGTTAACTTAATATACGATATAAATTCATATATGTACAATTTCTATATGAATAAGTTATATATACAAATTTTTGGTAATATCATATAAATTTTTTGGTCAATTTAATACATGATACAAATATTTTTGTGTTTTATAGATTTTTATCTGTTCATAAAAGTGGAAAAAAATTCAATTTTTTTTTTTAAATTTATGTTATTTTAGAAATTAGATCAAAAAAAAAAAAAATTTTTTTTTTGTTTTATTTTTTCTAATTTATTCTAACAATTTAAAAATAAAAAAAAATATATATTTCAGGAATTGAATCATTGGAAAAATCTGTTTTTGATTTTCAAACATATTTTTTTTTTTTTCTAATTGCACTTATCGCAAATTTTAATGTGTACCTATAATTATGCATAATTAAATCTTATAAAATTATTTTTATGTATTTAAAATATTATTTGAAATTAAATTTCAATAAGGAAAATCGACTATAATTAAATGTTGATGAAAACTAAAAATGTTTGTATACTTGCAATAAATCAAAAAAAAAAAAAAAAAAAAATAAAAAACAAAGCAAGATCGTTATAAGCTATAGTTATGTTGTTCATGTTTTTGATTTTTTTTTTTTATTTCGTTCGAAGATAACTCGTAGATTGCTAAATTTAACTTTAAAAAGATGTATATATACACAACATACACATGAGATACAGGCAATGTACTTTGTATTTACATACAATGCAATTCGGAATGCAAAATTGTTATATTCCATACACTAATTCGATGCAGTTAAGACATAATGGGAGTATATACGTCTTTTTTCTTTTCTCATAATTTCTAATAAGATAATCTCACGATTAGTGTTATCACAATCTATAAAGTTATAATACAAGATGAATTTTTTAAATATCAATGTACACCGTCGTAAAGTGGTACTACTTTATGTCATTTCCATAAGACCTTAACTGTATCGAAGATTAGTGTATGGAGTATAGATTTTGTTGAAAGCCAACATTTTTATTGCACACATAATGGAATCAATTTAAAACATGTGTATGTATGTGTAAAAAAAATGTAAAAGCAATTCGTTCATTCTTATCGATCAAAGATCAAAGTCTTATCAAAATCAATTGAACAATTAAGATGGCATTATTGTATATTAAAAGCTTTTTTTTTTTTTGAATGAATATACGAGTATTTATGTATGCGTATGTGCAAGTATATATACGCGTACGTATATATGATGGCAATGTTTATGTTTATACCAATACTTTGTGTATGTATACAAACTTACTATATATATATATCAAAATCAGCAGCTATCAGTTATATCAGCACACGACGTATGTATGTACATATACGTACGAATACTGAATGTATATATACATATAAAATGTATAACATAAATATATCTATATGAGTACATTAATTATTTACATACAAATATACCTATATATATTATATGCCTATGCATGTGTGTATTCGATGTTTTTATTTTGTTTTAAAATACATATATGTATTTTTATTAACATTTTCTCATCATAATAAACCGCAATTATGCGTATTCGTTGTTTAGTTGCAGATACAAAGTTGATCTGGAACTTTACTATAATATATAATACCTTATCATTAACGAATATCTATATTAACGTAAACATATAGTTGTATACAGTTTTTAGTATACAAAGTTTTGTAATTACTGTTTTTGGATTTTTTTTTTTTTTTTTTCTAAATTAATCCAAAATTTTATTTTAAATTTACTACAAATTGATAAATAATTGTAATCAAAAACATATAAAATAAAATAAAATAGTGAATTTAATTTAATTTGTAATTTATTTTATTATTATTAAATGTGTATAATTACGAGCATTTACAATATTTTGTCGATGTTAAATATATAATTTTAATTCGTATTTATTGTTATAAAGAGTTTATTTACATTTTTTTTTTTTTTAAATTCAACATTGTGTGTAGAAAAAATTTTAATTCGTTTCGTATTTGATAAATAATAATTCATACGTTAAGTATACAAATAAAAAAAAAAAATAGGTAAGTGACAATTTTACACTACAATAGAGATTCAATAAGAGTTTAATAATTTTTGGTTGTTTAAATTTTTTTCTTTTTTTAATTTCTTCATAGTCAATTGTTTACATTTGATTGATTTGCTATATTCGATAATATGGTACCATTGAATTAAATTCAAAAAACAAAAAAAAAAAAAACAATTTTTTTTTTCGTTTTTGCGTTTATTTATTAGATTTACCTTGATTAAATGATTAAATTCTTCCTCTTTTTAATATAAATAAATGTGAAACCAAAAAAAATAAGTACATGATTGTAAAAATGAAAATAAAAAAAGATAAAAAAAAAATTATTTTTTAAATCATATAAATGATTTATTTATTTTATTTAATTTAAATTCCTATTTTATTTTTATTTATTCACAAGCTCATGAACATAAATGAAATTATTTTGATCTTTTAACATTGTTGATTTTTTTTTAATTATTTATTTATTTTTTTTTTAAATTTTTTATTTCGATAAAATGTGTCTCTTGTTGCTTTTTATTGTCTTTTTTGTTTTTTTTTTTTTTTAATTTATAATCAAAACAATTCAATTAAATCCATTGTACACGTAAAAATTCAACGTTTTTTTTTTTTTCAAATAAAAATTTTAATTCAATTTTACAATTTAAATTTTACAAAAATATAACTCCTAAATACTAATAAATACATATACATGTGGGTATATGTATCTAGAATAGAAACAATTTAATTATAAAATAGAAATTTGACGTCATATCCTGATTTAAAATGTATAACGTATTTTTTTAAACGTTAAAATTTAATTTAATGATTACAACAAAAATAAAATTATTAATTAAAAATTCATTGTATAAAATTAAGTTTGTATATAAGGGTCAAGGATTTAATAATGATTTGGAAAAAAAAAATTTTTTTTTCCATAACGATGTTTTTTTTTTTATTAGTGTACTTAATAATAATAATGCAATAATTAAAATAAAAATTAATATATAAATATATTTTTTTTTTTAAATTTAATTTTTTAGACAATAATTACTGAGTAACACAAACAATGCAATTTTGAAATTAACAGATTTAATAATATACAAATTAAACATATAATAAAAAATATACTTGTACCCATATCAAATAGTTAATTACATTCAAATTTGGAATTTTCATTTTAATTAATATTTATTTATTTATTTTGTTGTTAACATAAACAATAAACAAATATTTATACATTGTATACACGAATATTTACATAGGCATATAAATACACACTTAATTTCAATTAATTTATACCTGGATTATGCTTACCGTATAATACTCATATGTATGTAAGTATTTCAATTGATTCATTTTGTAAAAAGTGCATACATTTTTATATCTATTAAAAATCTTTACACTAATTTATACAAATATGTGTGTATGTACATGCAATTTTTTTTTTTTTTTTTATTATTATTATTATCATGCATACTTTGTACATAAATAATATTAATAGCTAGATATACTATACCAATTACCAATCATAAGTTATTAGCCTTGATAATTACAGTACCAGGTAATATGGTAATATAAAAATTTTCATAAATACATTTTTATTTAAAATATTTTTAAAATTCGTTTTTATTATAATAAAAATTCTTGTATACAAAATAAATGAGTAGGTTGTATCGTGTACGTTATTAATATGCAACATATGCAGAAAATTTTTACATACATATATACATATATACTTTTGAAAATATAAAAACTAATAGTATTACCTAATTAATAAACAACTAAACTTGATATTTAGTAAATAAACCCAATCAAGTTAATAAGTATGTGTACCTCGAAGCATTTTAAAATGAATATAAAAATTGGTTGGCAACTATACATATAAGCACATATGTTCATGTGTAAGACTTTCATTCGTTTGTATCATGTAAATGTAAAATAAACTATATGTAATAAACGTTTTTATTTATTTATTTATTGTTGATATAAATATGAAAATTACCTAATATGAATATTGAATTTTTGTTTTCATTAATTATGACTAAAATTTACCACTATATGCGTTCTATATATAATTATATTGTATAATAATATATTGTGCAATATTTTGTCCATAATTTATCCTATATTTACCTTGTTTGTACCACATTCTCAAGAAAAAAAAAAAAAAAAATTAATCAACATTTGTACTAAAATTATTTTTATTTGTCATCAATATAATATATAAACATTTGTCTTGAAACGTGTTTAATCTATTTATTTGATTATTTATTATTTTTCTTTTTTAATTTTGTAAACTTTGAACCAATCATTCAAAGCCATATGTGAATTTTGTAATTAAAAGAAAAAAACTGAATATTTTTCTTAAATACTCGAATTTACTCGAATTTAATTATGTTTTAATAAATTTATTTAAAAAGTAAAAAAAAATTATTTCAAAAAAAAAAATGCTTGTGTTATTGAACGTTGTTATCAGACTCGCTAAAAAAAAAATTCTTATCGGTTTTATTTTGTGTAATCGGTTTTTTTCTGGAACATAAATGAAAATTAAATTTTTTTTCTAGTTTGCATTTTTTTTTTGTTAGTTAGCACATAAGTATGTTGTTTGATTTGTAAGATTTGGCACATCAGGGTGTTTTGTTTTTTATTTTCTTTTCATACTGTTGATATACAAAGAAAATAAAATGATATCAATAATGGTAACCTTATTTAAAACGTAACCAATCTGACCTTAACAAATTTGAATAAAAACAAACAAATTTACGTATACGTTACGTATATATATATTCGGTGTACTTTTTTAGCTGATATATTTATTTGATTTTAATTTTCTTGTATTTAAGCCAGCTTGTTGTTAACTTGCACCTTGGAAATCATTAAAAAAAAACAAACAAACAAACACACATACCTACAATACATGCATTTGGTAGAAACAAAAATTCTGAAAATAATTATATAAAATATTGAATTTTTGCATTCATATTTTAATTGAGTGTTTATTAATTGCTTAGTTTTTTTTTTTTTTATAAATAATTTCTTATGCAAAATTACTCAATTTTTTTTACAGACCTCTATTATGAAAATCTATTCGATGACGATGATTGATAGGCTCGAGTTTTCCAAGTCGATCGAACAGATATTTGGTATAATGAATTTCAATTGACTTTCAATATGCTTCTTAACGATAGTTTTTACTATTGATTTTTTTTTTTAGAACAATTCATTTAAGTGTGAAATTCATAAAAATTTCTATTATGCCAACCAAATATTAAATACTTGATTGTTTACATCTTAGAAAATCTTTCTATCAGGAATTTTTTTTTTTAAGAATAATTTATTTTAAGGGCTAAAATTTTCAATGAATTTTAATGAAATTGGAATTTTATTCATCATTTTAACACTTTTTATTATGTTTATTTAAATCTGAAATATTGAGATTAAAATTAATCTTTGTCAAAGTCTATCACACGAGTATTATTGATTTTTTAGATATATTTCAAATCAATTTTTTTAAAATAGAAAAATTTCTATTTAAGTAGACTTTCATAATATCAAAAATATATTTTAATGTTAAGCCTATTTACTATAGATTTTCATAATAGTGACCATAATTTAATTATCCCCATTTTTCATATCAATACATTTATGTACAATAATTAATGATATATGCAATTCCGTTTTTATTTTTAATTTGAATTATGTATTTTAATTATTTTTGTACATAAATATGCACATATATACTTATCTACGTATACAATAAATATATGTACATATGTATGTATAATAAAATTTAAAATGAGTAACAGATTAAATGAAATGAAATGATAACAATTCATGGCCAATAAATAGAATATAAAAAATTATTGAAATTGTATAACACACACATATATACACATGTAAATTATTAAATTACTTTGTAATAAACATTATGTAATGAATATTGTAAAATGTAATAATAATTATGTTACTGGTCTATGCAAATTCTATATTTTCCAATGCATACATTTCAATGTATCTTGAACGTTTTTTTTTTTTTTGTTTTTAAATAAATTATCAATTAAGTTTATGTACTTTTTTTTTTTTAAATAAAAACATGTGTCTGAAAAAAAAGACACTTCCTAGTCAGACAAATTTTTTATTAAGAAATTGTATCAATTAATAAAAAATTAATAATTTATTCAAATTTACTGATATATGTATTTATTAACGTCATCATTTTATTTGAATTAATTATGCTTGTAATACGTATATTGTAGATTCATATAGTAATTTTTATTTTTCTAATAAATACTTATGGATTTTCATTTAATAGTTTTTTTTTTTTTTCAAATGCATATATTACAGAAAAATGGACAACTATTGGAGAAATTTATTCACTAATAATACATTATCATCGTCGTTATATTCAACTACATCAGAACGTAATCAACAGCTAAAACAACAACAACAGCAACAACAGCAACAAAAACAATTACAAACAGATAAAACAGCAATAAATTCAGTAAATAGAATACGAAATGATAGTGTATCTAGTGTTACATCAGATATATCAACATGCTCAGGAAACAGTGATGAAAAATATGATTATAAATTAAATAACATAAAAGAAATAAATGATGATCCATATTTATATTTAATGTAAGTATCTTTTTTTTATTTTATTTTATTTTAAATAAAAATCTTTTCAGTTTTGTTTTACGATGTTTTCTGTTTTTCAATTAGAATTTTTTAAAAATTCTCTAAAAAATTATGATAATTAATTAAAATGTAATTCATGGTTAATTGCCATATTGATCAGTGAATGGATAAAAATTGTATGTTTAAAAAAAAAAAAAATATGAAGATTATGACTACATTCAGAAATTATTTATAATATTATTTATCTCTTAATTTAAAAATGTTATTTTATTATTATTATTATTATTTTTTTTTTTTCAAATATTTAATACATTATACATCTGTCCATACCACATGTCTTAACAATATGTAAGATGTAACGTACATTCATCGTTGAATAATGTCTTATTTTATTAATAACAACTTTATATTCATATAATTACATTTATAAATTGCATTAGATTTATACATACATACATAGTATGTATATATATATACGTGTTAAATTGCATATAAAACAAACATATTAACACTGTTATATACATATGTGTAATCATCAGTTTGTACATCTTTTATTACATATGTTATTTATCTGATTGATTTATATAAATTAAAAAAAAAAAAAAAAATTTCAAAAAATACAAAAACAAGTAAAACTTGCAATTACAATGAACATATTTTAAACTCTTATTTTAGTTTTTATTTTTATTTATAATTTTTTATATTATATAGGTACATGTATGTAATGTACATTAAATATATAGTTAAGTGCAATGAATGAAAAATATAATCATTAACAGTCTTGTAAATATTCATCTTTCGTATATACATATTATCAGATATTATGTATATATATACATGTATATAATGGACATACATTATATATCTGACCAGTCTACCTTGAAAATTTTGATTTGAATTCAGAGTCTATTGATTAGTCGCGACTAGCTTACGCATTAAAAAAAAAACAAAACGTATTATTATATGTATGAAAAACATTTATATATGTATGTATTGTGCTATGTATATACCTCATCGAAAAAAAAAAAAACAAAATAAAATTCAAAAATTTTATCCATTTTTTATAATAGTATATAAATGTGCATATATAGACATTATAATATACGTATCATTGGTCATTTAGTTGATAACTCTTCATCAAGCAATACATAAACGTGTATATACATATAAACATAAGAGAAAAAAAAAAACATCATATCGAATATAGTGTAAAAATTTAAATAAATAAAACAAGACAATATATAATAATACAATTAATTACCATATTAACATATTTTTATTTTTTGTTTATATATTATTAATGTTTGTTGTTATTGTTAAATTTTAGTGATCACATAATATTTCGGATATACATATATAGTACATATTTTGTACGTATTATATGTAAATATTATATCAAATAAATACGCATATCTGTACGTAATTTATATGTACAGTGTTTATATTCTAAAAAAGAAAAAATATAAATTTTAAATAAATATTGTGTTTTAGATAAACAAACGGTAAATATTATTATTATCTTATGATATAAAAATTTTAAGATAAACAAAAAACAAAAAAAAAAAAAAAAAAATAATAATAATAATAATTTTTATTTATACTTGTAGTTATGAAAATATATACAGTGAAAAGAATTTTTTATTAATTTAATTTTATATATGAAAGAGAATTTTATTAAACAAAGGACTCTTGTTTTTTCGTTTATCATTTTAACAATAAGAATTCAATAATTCTTATGTGATAAATAAAAATTAAAACAAGTATTTCAAGTATGCCCACCATATTTTGTATATGTTGCATATTTTAAGTTTAAGATACTTGTACTCAATTTAAATAATATCGGAATTATAATTCCTGTTTATAACAACATATAATTTTTTTTTTTTACTATTTCTATAATTCATGTAAATATTTAAAACAATATCAATATAACTGATATAAAAAAGTTCATTTATCATTTCAATTACTATAATAAATTTTATTTATTTTTATTTTTTCTTGTATAAAAATTATTCTTTTTCGATCTATTTTTAATTATAATCGATTTATGATTAACAACTTTAATATTGTTTATATATTAATTTAAATGTTATATATTTTAAATAATTGTATTATACGTTAAATTTAGTTCTATTTTTATTATCCATATATATTCACCGTTTTTTTTTTTTTTTCTTTTTTATATAATTTTAGGTGGCGCCCATAATATAGGTACAACGATTTTAAAAATAATGTCTAAATTACAACATTAATTAAAAAAAAAAAAAAAAACAAACAACCGGATATAAAACAACTAGATATAAATTTATAAAATAAAATAAAAAAAAAAAAAATTCATTTAAAATAGATTTATATAATTTTGATAATATGGATTCAATATTAGGTATATGGTTATTCATTTTTTGGATATTATTTATTTTATTATTTGGTCCAATAATATTTGTTATTGGTGTATGCTTACCACAAATACCAATTATGATAATTAAACGTTATTGGACATATTAAAATAATTATAATTCGTTATTTGATAATCATAAAAGAAAATTTACTATTAAAAAAAAAAGAAGAAAGAAATGAAGTTATTAAATAACATTTAAATTGCTTTTAACAATCATGTGGACGTGGTTAAAGTTAAAACCGTTACAGATATATATATATTTTTTTCCATTATAGATAAAAGAAAATTTTAATGTTATTTTCATACTGTAATCAAGAAGGAATGAGAAATTTTGAATTTTAAATTTATGATTTTTTAACGGATTTTCTTTTTTAATTTTAAACATTTTAATAGTATATAATATGTATATTTAAATTAAAAAATAAATTTATAAATGTAATGTAAATTATGATTCCAAATGAGAGAGTCTTGAAAACAAATTTTTTTTTAAATGTATGTAATTCATTTTGTTTAAATTGTATTATATAAGAAGCAATTCAAAATATTACGTATATATATATACATGATCAATATAAAATTGAATAAATTAATAGTGCGAAATAGTGTTATTACACAAAATAACATTTTCAGGTGATATTTACATTGAAATTTAGAAATTTTCATAAACTTAAAAAAAAGTACAAAAAAAATTTTTTTTTTTTTTTTGTATGTTTATATACACGTATCTTGTATAATTACTATGTTTTTATTATGTATTTTTTAAATTGTAATTATATTTATAAATAAATTCAATTTTTTTTTTTTTTTTTATAAATAAAATATTTAACGTTTTTCATTTTTAATAAATATTTATACTAGAAAATTTTCTACTTATACTTCAAAATGTGTTCTAAATTTTTTAAATTCAGTTGTATAATTTAAGTATATGATATAACAAACAATGAATACATATTGTGATGTAATGAATTGAAAATGAGGTCGTTCACACCAACCTGAATTCAAATTAAATTGCATGTAATTAATTCGATGTCTTTTATTAAAAATAACAATTTTTTTATTACCATATTTAAAAACCGACGCATCGATATCAATATATGCATGTATGCTGTAATGAATACATACATATATGTACATATATTCATTTCAGTAGTTATAACAAAACTACTATGAAACATAATAAGTTTAATAATAATTGATATATTGTGTGTATACTATTACATGGTATGTTATCAATGACGTTGACCGTTTGGTTCTCTGTATGTATGTAAAATGTTTATCTAGTGCATTGTATATTTTACTAAATGATTTAATTTTTTTATTTTTTTTTTCATTATTTAATGTACAAATATGTAGTCATTGTTCGATAAGATTTTTTCATTCTTTCGATACATGAAATATGTTCATATACATATATTTAATACACTATGCAATTAATCACATAATGTGTCATTATTAAACATAAAATTTAATTTAATTCACTTATTAAGTAAATTTATCTAGTAAAAATGGTAATAAAGTCACGTACACCTAATTATACATATTATTGAGATCTAATTGGTATTTTTTTTTTTTTTTTCAATTTCCATAATTGTTTAACTGAGTGATTGGGAAATTTTTTAATTTATGTTTTTAGAAAATTTATAATTTAAAAAAAATAAATAAACAAAATCGATGCTAACTAACATTTAAATTATTTGATAATAAAATAAAACGTAATAAATAATCATAAGCTTGAAAATTTATAAATTTCATTATTGAATTAAATAGAACGTGACAAAATTTTTATAATATTAAGGCATGTTTCGTATTGGCAAGCAATAAGTGGCGAGAAGTGAGCATTGAACGATAAGTGATGTGTATATTTCAGACTGAACTGGAATTCATAAGTATATAACGTCTGCAGTTGAATTTGAAATATAATATATAATGATTGAAAATAATTATCATGGCTTAAGCCGATGTTCTATAAGAACGTTGAGTTGAGCGTTGAGCGTTATGGGCGTTGTGAGCGTTTGACATTTGATGTTCCAATACGGCGTTAAGTTGAGCGTTGACAACTGTTATAATTTACATATGTACATAATATAGTCAATGAAGTGTTTCTTTAAATAAAGTAATAAAATTTAATAAATTTTAAATAAATAATTAATTTAATTAAATTAAATTAATTCATTATTTATTAATCAATTATTTTATTATTTTTAATAAATTTATTAAATTTAATAAAATCAAATAAAATTTGGATTTGATATTGTACTGGTATAAATGTAACGATTTATTAAAATGTTTGTTTACATTTTTTCATGTAAGACATAATCAACAAACGCTCGTAACGCTGAAAAAGTTGAAAGTTGGGCTACTCTGGGCATTATGAGCGTTGTCGGCGTTATCCATTGGAACAACTTACATTTAAATACACGTATTTCAATTCAACTTAACTGTCAACGCTCACAACGCCCAATGCTCAACTCAACGCCCTTATGGAACATTGGTTTTAGTCGCTCATTGCTACCGCTCACAAAACAACCAAAATAAACTTGATTGTAAAAATAACGTTTAGCGGTGCCGCTCATCGCTTACCGCTCATTGCTTGGAAATGGTAAATAGACCTTAGAGAAAAATAATGAAATATTTAGCGTGATCTGATTATAACAAAATATCTACATATGTACATATATGATATATGATACAATAGGAATATCTTTCATAAACACGAATATATTACATCCGTTTGTAATAAATAAAACGTAAATAGCAAAATTAATTGAAAATATTAACATACATATGTTTACTTTAGTAAATCCCTATGTCTGTTACATGGTATGGTATGTACATACAGTATTGCCAACAAATCACCGCACTCTCAGCTTGTTTTATTATTATTGGATAACTTTTCAAAATTTAAAATTTAATCTCAATATTTAAAAAATTTAAATAATATTATTTTTCTATAAATTGTTTATGTATGATTAAACATTCTAACCAAAAATTGTTTCATATAAACATATATAGAGATTTTAATTTTAATTTTTGAAAAATTAGCCAATAATAACGAAAAATGCTGAAAGTGCGGTGACTTTTTGGCGTAACTGTATGTAATAAATTTAATTCGAACAAGAACCAAAAAAAAAAAAAGAAAACAACAAATACATGTAATGAAGTTCGTTTTATTTTTCACAAAATTGAATTTCAATCGAATTTGATTAGAAAATGAATTTTCATATTCAATAAAACATAGTTACATTTTCTAGCAATATTCTAATAATATTGTTATGGTAACAATAATTGAATTTGTCTTTTCAATATATGAAAATATTTATATATTTTTGACAGCATTTAATGGAAAGAAAATCATTGTAAATAGTTGAAAAATATAATAATTAAATTATTATTATTATATTTTTCCATAATTAATATTTATTTATATACTATAGATAAATATAATGAAACATATAATTATTTTTCATTTTGTTTTATTTATGAAGGGTGTAATCATTAATTTCTATTGATTTTAAAAAAAAATAAACGTATATAAAAATTTAAGAAAGTGAAATTTTCTTTGATTGTGTTATTTTCAAAAATAATTTTCATGACTTGTTTTTTTTTTCCAGTAAAATTAAATATATATAAAAATTGTTATTAAAATTTTATACGTAAATAATTGTATTAATTTGGTAAATTTAGAAAAAAACAAAAAAACAAAATAAAAAACATGTCAAAGAGATCAGGAAGAATAGTCCCATCTAATACCCCAGTAAGTATTAAATATGAATTTTACAATATCTATAATGTAAAATACTTTTATAATTTAATTACCTTACATTTTTAAATACATTCAAAATAAGCATCATACGTACATAAATCATGTATGTAGATATGTAACAGAATATTTTAATCATTTTATTAAACTCTTTTTAGTGAAATTCAAATATAATGTCAAGAATTGTTTTATATTGTTACAATTTTATGATCAGTTTAAATAAATTGAAATTATTTACGTACAAGATTTCATTATTAATTAATTTTTATCTCATTTTAAAATACACCAAATTAAATTTAAAAAAAAAAAAAACAAAAAAAAAACAAAAAAACATTAACATGAATATTTTAAATTTCTTCATATTTTAATATTTTAATTATGAAAATTTTCATGTAATCTTAATAAATTGTTACATTTCTAGAATATATGTAAAACTAACTGAAACACAATAAACGTTTTAAAATATTATTTAAAAATTCTTTTATATTGCATGTAAGCACACAATACACGACATATATACATACATACATATGTACCTAATTAAATCAAAATTTTCACCTAATATTTAAAATGAAAATTATACATGAAAAATCCTTATATACACGCATACATACACAATAACGAGTATTTTTAGTGTTTGTGTTGTTTATGAATAAAACTGAAAATAAATTTAAAAAAAAATTACTGTAATAATGTTATCGCATAAATACATATAAAAGTTGTTATTTTTTTAATCCTTTTTTTTGTTTTTTGTTTTTTTGGTTTATTTTTGAATTGTTGACATTTAAAAAAGTCCATTATAATTTTCTTATTTTCTCAGTATGTGCATGCATATAGTACACATGTATATACAATTTTATTTATGTATAATGGCAATATTTACCTTGAATTCTTGAATATTATAAAGTTTTCATATTGAATTTATTTTGTTTATTTTATGAAGGATATTATTTTTATATGTATGTATATATAAATACACACTCTCATAAATATATACATATACATATAAATATATACTATACATACCACACATTTGTTGATATTATAGTACATATTTTATTTATTTATAAAGGTTAGAATAGTAAATGAATTTACAATCCTAACAGGGGGGGAATAGCACTGACTACAGAGGTCTACGGCTATTTGGGGAAGTAGTGTCAGACTCATACCCGAGGTGGGATTCGAACCCACGGCTGTTGGGATCGTAGACCTAGCACACTACAACTAGGCTACACAGCTGGTTATTATAGTACATAAAATGTATGCGATGAGTTAATATATCTACACGTAATATCAAATAATATTTATTTATGCATTATTTTACTGCATATTAGAATATGAGCTGCCTATAGTTTTTAAAGTGGCTCAATTCCAAAATTTTTAATAAAAAGTTTTTCATATACATATATAAAAAAAAAAATGTTAACTTTTGATATCTGAAAAAGAATTATACATATAAAAAAAACAAAATCAGTACAAATTTAAGAATTTTTATAAAAATGAAAATTTTTTATTTTCAATGTGATATAAATATACATAAATTGCAAATTTATTACACGAAATATTTCAAAAATTAAAAAGAAAATATATAATTTGGCCTATTTACAAAATAGAAAATTTAAATAAATATATGTATATGATATGCAATAATTCATTGTATAATGAAATATACTTAACTAATATGTTCACAAAATTATCCCAGTTTGTATTTGCAGTGTAAATATATGATGTGCATACATACATATGTATATTATGCTTATACTTGTATCCTACATACATACTATATAAGTAAATGTACACATATGTATATGTAGCTAAAATTTATTTTATTAATTTAATTATTTATTTGTATAATTTTTATGTAAATTTATCTAATATATTTTTATTATAATAATATAAAACATTTACACATGCATAAAAACTTTTATTATATAATAACTAACATAAATAATAGAAATTTGAAGAAAACTTTTTGTTTTCTTTTTAGAATACTATCTAGTAAAACTACATGATTTAATCTATATAAAATTCTTATTTTTCAAAAGTTTTTTGAATTAATAAAATTAATAATTAATATTTTAACCTTTAGCAGTTATATTTGTATTTATTTAATGAACTTTGAATTTTATTTTTTTAAAAAGAACAAAGAAAAAAAAAACGTTATTACGACTACTTGTATAAATGTTGTATTTTAGATAACGTATATCCTTTTCATGTTATCGTTATTCACCAAAGAAGATAATTCAATAATTAAACAAGAAATACAAGAATAATTTAATGTTTTTTTTTTTTTTTTTTTTTTTTTTTTTTTTTTTTGTAACGACTTTTTTGTTCTTTTACTCATATTATGTATATGTTTGGCATTTATGTACATTAAAGCTACGTAATACATATATTATTAACGTAATAATAATTATAAAGTGACATGCAAGAACGTTTTCATATATTAAATAATAATTTGTAAATTATGTTAATGGATATATTTGTGTTACTTACCTATATATGTATATGGAAAATATTTAAAAATTCATGCATGTTTAAATGTATGCATTTTTACTATCATGGTATAATGCTTATATATTTATCATTTGTTTATTATCCTTTTTTCCTTTTGCTACATACATACATACATATATGTATATTCATTTTCTTTAGAAAAAAAAAATTTTTTTTTTTTCTTGATTTTTCATAATGTATGATGTGTAGCATGTTTAGCAGTCATGAAAGATTTTTTGTTTTCAGAAGTTTATTCTACTTTGCATTTTTTTAAATGTTTGAATGCTTTTAAATGTTTTATATTAAATCCCATATATACGTACATATTTGTATATGAGGGCCTATATATGAGATATATGAATAATAACAGCGAAAATTTAAAATTAAACTTAAATATAATACATTCGTGCTATTATTATCTATATACATACACATGTATATATTTTTAAAAATATTTTTAATGAAACAGATAGATGAGAAAGTACTGATTGTTATAATTTCGATTTGTTACTGTTTTATTTAAAATGAAAAATTTTTTTTATGAAAAAAATAAAGTAAAGTTCTTTAACTCATTTCATTTTAAATAATTTTAATATGTTGTATTATAATAAGTTTCTTATTTAAAGAAATTTATTTTATTTTTGTACACAAAAAAAAAAAAAAAAAAAAAAAAACTTGTGTTTATAATCAAGAAAAGAAAGAGTAAAAAGTGAAATTTAGTTTTCAATTGCATTTCGAATTAATATGATAATCGTTGCAGTATAATGTGGAAAAAAATTAATTTAGCTTTGGTACATAAATTATAATAATGTATAGTATATAAATAAAATTTAATTAAATTTATTATAGGATTTGGTTTTTTCTTCTTTATAATTAATTTCAATATAATTAAAGTCATATATAATTACTATCATTTATTTATTTAATTTCTGTTATATTTAACTGACATTTTTTTTTTTTTTTTTTTTTTTAAATAATAATAAATTGATTTTTATTTTTTTAAATAATCATAAAAAATCGTTTTTGTTTTTAAATTCATATTAATTATTTGTTGTTCATTATGCATGAAATTTATTTGAAATAGTGTTCTTATATAAAATACTCGTATATAAGAAAAATTCATTTTTTTAAATTGTTTTTTAGTGACCATTCATTTTTTTTTTTGCTTTTAAATAATATTTTTCTAATATTTCATAATAATTACAATGAAATATGAGTAACGAATTGAATACAATATCAGTTAATGTACAAAATTATTCTGAAAATGATACTGATACAAATTCATTAAATAATGATGATAATAATAGTGAGGTGATAAAACGTTTGTGAATGATGCAATGCATATAAACAGAAATATTTTATGTTTTATAATGATATTAATCTATTTAACATTTTTTTTTTTTTGGTTTTAATTTTTTAAATAATTTAAATTGAATTAATTAAATTTGTTTTTTTGTTTTTTTTTTTTTTTGTTTCTTTAGCTATCAAGTCAAAAATCACTTCATATTACATTTACAAATGTAACTGATCCAAGTACTGATGCATTAGATACATGGATAAGAGCTAAACAATTATTGAAACCAAATGATCAACTTAATTTAACTGAAGCTGAATTAGCTGAGGAAATAACAAAAACTTTAACACAAAAGAATCCAAATATTCTTCATAATTCAGTTATATACAGTTTTAAAGAAGGAAGTTATGTACCAGTTGTACCAGAAACTGAAATAGAAACTTTATTCTGTTTTGAAGGGACTGCAATACATATTAGTTCTGAAGAGGCAAAAAAACAAAATAAAAGTATTACCCATAATTTAGAAGATGGTTCAAAAAGTGCATTATCTGGTGAGAAATTTAAAAAAAAAAAAAACTATTTTGTTAAATAATTTCTTTATTTATTTTAATTTGATTCTTTTACTTATTGATATTTTCTCTTTTCACATATGACGAACATATACTTATGTATACTCATATACATATGTATATGTATGTATGTTTATGACCATACAAAATGCACCTTTTTCTTTTTAATAATTTTTACAAATATTATACATTTGAATATTTTGTTATATTTTACTGGCAAAAATTTTCAATTTTGCACTTTTGAATTTATAAAAAAAAAAAAAAATAAAAAAATAAAAATTGAAAATTAAAACGAGAAACTTATCTAGAACAAGAATTGACAGTAACAGATTTATCAGATAAAAGAGGAAAACCTTCATTACTACCTACGTTGACTGCTGGTTCTGAAGATCATAATAAAAATGAGACTGAAAATGAACCAGAAATCGGTGAAGATGAAGGATCTATACCTGAAGAAGACCAAGGTGGTGAAGGTGATGGTGAACAAGCCACTGAGGCTGCAGAGCCAGAAGGTTGTATTAACTTCAATATTTTACTATAATTTTTCTACATTATACTATTTTTTTTTTTTTTTTTTTTTTAATTGAAATTTTTGACCATAATTGCTAAATGATCCAATATCATTTCTATAAAAGATATTTTGTTTTGATATATCGCATTTATAAATTTTTTGCTATTTTTTCGCTATAAATTTTGAATTTAACTATCATATACATATGTATGTACTTATTTTATTTACAATAAAAATTGAATACAAAATTTGTTCAAAAATAATACAAAAGCCAAGATGATCTATTTGCACATTACAATTTAATGCCATTTTTGAATAGATTTAAAAAACAAATCAGGCAAAAAAAAAAAAACAAAAACAATTTAATAATTAATATGAAAATGATAAAAATTGATTTTTTTTTAGGCGAAGATGATGTGACCGTAGGACAAAAGGCTGCTGAAGGAAAAAAAAAGAAATTAATAAATCAATTTAATTATTGTGAACGTGCTTCGTTAACGTTCAATAATATTTCTCGTGTAATTTTGTTTTTTTTTAATTTTTTATACTATTGTTATTATTCTATTTTGGTTTATTTTGCTAGTCTATTTTATTTTTATTTTGAGGTTTATTTGGTTTTTTTTTTGTTTTTTTTTTTTTTTTGTTTTCAAAAGTCTGTTGAAACTCAAACGATTCCTCCACCAAGATCAACATATTCAGCAAATGTCTTGCAATGGATCATATATGATTCATATAACGAAGATTATGCCCAACAATTAAAGGAAAGAGAAAAAGAAAAAAAAGTAAATTAAATAATTAACTACAATTATTTTTATATGATATGTATTATTAAAATTTGAAAGTACATATTTTCAAATTGTTTTAATTTAATGCCTGTAGGGTATTACACATAGAAGAGAAGATTCTTTCAAATTAAAATCTGAAAGGCAAGCAGAAAAAGAAGAATTAAATAGAAAATATTTGCAAGCATGGCAAATCGTTGAAAGGATGATTAATCAAAATATTTATGATGAAATAGCACAAGATTATCGTTATTACGAGGATCCATCTGATGAATTTCGTGATGAGGAAGGCACATTATTACCATTATGGAAATTTTCTTATGAGAAGACAAAAAGAATGAACATAACTGATATTTGCTTTAATTCATTGCATTACGACTTATTCGCAGTAACGTATGGATCATGTAAATTTTCTTTTCTATATTTTTGTAGATAATTTTTCCACTTTATTTATTTATTCATTTTTTAGAAATTTTTTTTTTTTTTTTTTTTTTGTTAATTCTAGTTGATTTTATGCGACAAACTTCTGAAGGTGCTGTTTGCCTTTTTACAATTAAAAATCCTTCATTTCCTGATTTTAAAAGTAAATACATTATAAATTGTTATCAATAATCTCATTATAGCACTAATAAAGAAAATTTATATCTTTATATGTAGTTATGGTTAATAGCGGTGTCATGTGCTGTGATATACATCCAAAATATCCGTACCTTTTAGCCGTTGGCATGTATGATGGAAATGTAGCTGTTTATAATTTACGAAAATGTTCAAAAAATCCAATTTATGTATCGCAAGGTGTTAATGCAAAACATTCAGAATGCGTTTCAGAGGTAGTTATAATTTACTGTAATTTCGTTTATTTATGTATTTACTTTTTTCAATTTTTTTTTTTTTTTTTTTTTCAAATGGATTCAGATCAAATGGGGACCAGATATGTCTGATGGTGAAATAAATTTCTATTCGATATCATTTGATGGCAGAGTATTTAATTGGATATTAATGCAAAATAGATTATCAATAACAACAATTATAACATTACATTTAGAAAATAATATGATTGGTGGACCTGATGGTCTTGATATAAAATTAAGAAATTGTGGTACATGTATGATATTTCATCCAACACAATCAGAAATATTTTTAATTGGTACAGAAGAAGGAATAATATTAAAATGTAATACAGCATATACAACAAAATATTTGATGACATATGATGCACATTATTTAGCAATACATCGTATCGATTTCAATAAATATAATTCAAATATCTTCATGTCATGTAGCGGTGATTGGAGAGTTAAAATATGGGAAGATATGAGAACAGATCCATTGTTTGTATTTGATTTAGGTGCATCTGTTGGTGATGTTAAATGGGCACCATATTCGAGTACTGTATTTGCAGCCGTTACAGCTGAGGGGAAAGTTTATGTATTTGATTTAAATGTTAATAAATATAAAGCAATTTGTGTACAAACTATTGTATCAAAACGTAGAAATAAATTAACAAGATTAGCATTTAATCAAAAATTACCTTTCATTGTTGTTGGGGATGACAGGTAAATGTATATACAATTTAGTATTTAAAATTCGTTAATTTTTACTTGACTATCAAGTAATACATTTTTTTTTTTAAATTTTGTTGTTTATTTTTTTTTTTTTTAAATAAAATTTAGAGGGACAGCAATATCATTAAAATTATCACCGAATTTACGTTTACAAGTGAAACCAACAAAAAAACAACAAAATATTGATCAATATACATTACAGGTCCAAAAATTAGAGAAGCTCTTATCATTAGTACGTGAATTGCCAGAAGGTGAAGAAATTAATGACAATATGACAACATCAACAAATTAATGTACATATTTATATGAATTTTGAAAATAAATTAACAATACAATAAAAGGGATTTTTATTATTTTTTTATTGTAAAACTAAATTTTCAAGTGAATTAAATTTTATTTTGCATCGTACATGTTTTTACGATTTATGTTTTTTTTATTTTTTATTTTTTATTCGTTATTATTTTAGATTTATATTGAAAAAAATTGTTTTTTTCGCAATAAAAAATAATAATTGTTTTAATTTTTTATTTATATCATTATTTTATACGGTTGAATGGAACTAGGTTAAATCATTACATGTAGTCTGGCACGTATATAAATTATGAATTTTTTGAACAAATTTGTTGGCATCGTATAAGATAAAAAATTAATTTTCAAGATTTTCTGATTTTTAATATCGATTTTCATTATATTTATTCATTTAAATTTTTTATTTTTTATTTTTTTAAATTGTATACATATTTACTACATATTACAACACATCAACAATTAAAATTTAAAATTTCCATTTTTTTTTTGTTTTTAAATTTTTTTTTTTTTTTGTCTTTAAAAAATATTATACATACAGAAATTGAACTGTACAAATAATTATACATATACATATACGTTATTTTTATTTTTATTTCGTATCCTTCTTAATATTATACATATAATTAGGAAATACATATAACAATATACATAATAATTGCACACACAAAAAAAAAAAAAAAGAAAAAAAAATTTTTTTTATGTATTTTATTCATTTCAAATACATAATATATAGTAATGTATGACCACAGTATGACTGAATTAAATATACATATTATTATGTGAATTAATTAAATTAATATAATAAAAAATTACAACAACAATATACAATTAATTTGAGTATTATAATAAATTCACCAAGTGAATTTCAATAATAATTAAATTTAAATCACAATCATAATATGGAATTTTTTGTTTTTTTTTTCAATATGTTTTTGTATTTTTCATTATTTTAAAAATGAATTTTTCCGTATATTATTTATTTTACATTGTGCTATAATAAATATAGATTTAATGTAATTTGTATGTAATGTTATTTTATTGTTAATTTTTCATATTAAATTTTTTTTTTTTTAGTATGTGTGCTCTGTATAATATAAACATATAGAATGTTAAAAGTGATTAAAGCTTAATTTTGTTTTTTATGTTTTTTTTTCTTTTAAATTAAATTATATATTATATTATTTGAATTTTATACACATACATACACATATGTAATAGAAAGTTTGCGTTTTGATTGAGTATTATTTTATAATTTATTTATTTATTTTTTATTTTTTTAATTACAAATAAATAGTAGAAAAAGTTATTGTGTACATATTTGTAAAGTAAAATATATCATTAATAATAATTACGATAATTTCGTTAAAAAAGTAAGTACTTCATAAATATTTAATTCAATAGAAATAAATAATTTAAAAATAACTGTGTGAAAAAGGACAATAAAAAAAAATGTGTATAAAAATGCGTATTTTCACATCACAAAATTTTCATACGATTTTCATGGAGTGTTGTATGGGTTCTAATTGAACCGTTTCGCATGAAAATCGTATAAAAGTCTTATGATGTTAAAATAAATGATAAGTAAATGATCGAGATCAACATTATTGTAGTGTGTATTTTGAATATTTGAATTTATTTTAAATTAATTTTAAAATAAGAATGAAAAAAAAAATCCTTTTTTTTCTGGTTGCCGTGAGAATATTGCATTAATCATATTATTTATGTTATTATTTAGTATTCGATAAACGTTTGATGCAAGCTATAGATAAACATTTAATTCGCAATGTTAATACATAATATGTTCTATTATTTTAAATGTATTCATTAAATCCCTTTTATCATATATATTTAATACGTGAAGAAGTAATTTATTTATTTTTTATTTTTTATAAAATATTTTTATATTCAAGATATTCACGTACATTATTTGGACACATAACATTTTTACCAAGAAATAATACAGTTGACATTGGATGTAAAAATTCTGATGAGAATTCTTTTGCTTTCCAACCATAAAAACCATTTGGTTTAACTTTATTACCATTTATATCGAATGGTAATAAATTAACACCAATTTGATTTATTTTTGAATATTGTACACGAAAATATTGGCCATCAGTTGCTTTTATCCAATAATAACCATCTGAATCAGAGAATGGTCTTTGTTGTGATTTTTTTAATGAATTTGAACGATCTAAATCAAAATAATTAAAACTAATATCAATTTCATATGCATCTAATGATAATTGATTTGTTTCAATTGCATATTTTAATGCAATATTATCTAACCAATAACGTATTCCAACATTTTCAAATTCATCAATAATATGATTAAATACAGATTTTAATTTATCCATACAGCATGGTGGTGTATGCTTATTTATATATAAATAAAATGGTTTCATATTATATACTGTACCAATACATGATTTTGTATTACGTTCACAACCAATTAAATCATTTTCAATAATTAATGGTAATGAAAAATTTGATGATGAAAATTGTGTATCTAAAACTAAATTATGTTGTGGATTAATCATATCCTTTGTCATATCAGTCTTTGATGTTATTTTATATGATTTCCTTATAATACGTTTAATTTGAAGTTTTTTATACATATCCTTAAATTGCTTTTTACGTATATCCATACGACGTTGTTTTGTATGATAGGATGTAAATAATCTTTTACCATCTTGTAATGGATTTGGAAAGACATTTTTCTAAATGTATACCACAAAAAAAAAAAAATCATCAAATTAATAAATGAAAAAATGAATGATTTATATAATTAAATGTAATAAAACATAAAATTTTTTAAATACCTTAACATTAGCTATTTTTGCTTGAATATAAAACATTTCTGGGAATGGTGATGATAAGGCATCCGGCATATGACGAAGAATTGAAATATCCACAAATATTGCATGCTTTTGAAGGTACTATGAAAAAAAAAAAAAAAACAAAACAAAAAACATAATTTATATAATAAGCATCAGTATTTTATTCAAAAATATAATACGTTATTATAATTTACCAAATCACATTTATCACTTGTGTTAACTGCTGTATATTCAATTGTCCAATTTGGTAAATCTAAATTAATTTGACAACAACTGTTAAATGATTTTATATTACCAGAAAATGGTATAATTATAATTTTATTTATTTCATTTTTATTATTTAAATTTTCATTTTTATTATTTATATTTTGATTATTTAAATTATTTTGTATATTATTAAATTCTCTTAAAATTTTTTGTAATATATTTTTACTATTTAAACGTACACTATCTGGCATAAATAATACATATTTTGTTTTAATTGATAATAATGGTGATAAATCTTCAGCTGTTTTACTAATATCAAAACCTAAACTCATAAATTTAACATTATTATCTTGTTGTTGTTGTTGTTGTGCTGTTATATTATTCTCATATAAAATAGGTGGATATGGTATAGTATCCTGTACAACTAATATTTGTATATTTGGTATTATTTCTAATATTGAATCAATTGATGATTTTAAATCATTTTCAAAACTATAAAAATTTCTAAATACAATTGTAATTGCTTTTCTTAAATGTTTATTTTGATTTTTTATTTTATCTTTAATTGTTGGCTTATTACTATTATTATTATTATTATTATTTGAATTTAATTTATTATTTATATCATTATTATTATGATTTTTAACATTATCTGATGATGATGATGATAGAGATGATGATGATGATGACAATGATGATGATAATTGTGATTGTACATCATATACAGCTTTCCATAAAAATGCTTTCCATGAATAATAAAATAATATAATATTTATAAAAACGATTAATATAATTAATAATCTTGCATGCTTTAAACGCATATTTTCAATTTTCTTTTATTTATTATTATTTTATTTAAATTATTTATTAAATATAAATTATTATTCATTTTATTTATTTTATTTTAATATGTACAACATTAATTGAGAAAATTCTTTAAAGAGATTAAAGACAAAAAAAACAAAAAAAAAAAAAACAAAAAAGGAAGAAGACAATAAAAATAATTAATTATATCTTTGTTTTTATGTCTTCTAATTTACACTTATTTTTAATTATTTATAATAAAATTCTATCACGTTTTCTTGCTTAAATTTTTTGATTTTTCATTTATACGTAAGTTTCTTTTTATATTTTATATTAAATATATATATATATTTTTTTTTATAAATAAATAACTTTTTATTTATTATCGGTTTTTTCTTTCTCTATATAGATAATGGAATTTTTCAGTTTCGTATATGTATAATAAATGGAATGAATATATACAATCACACCCGTTTTATATGCACATCATTGACAGATTATCCTTTTTTCCTAACCGTGAAAGGACATTTATTTTATATTGTATGAAAAATCAATATTTCTCTGTATAAAATCATGTATGTATATAAATATATTTTTTCTAAACAATATATTCTACAAGTAATATATACGATGTAATACGAATATAAAGGATATGAACGTTACATTTAAAAAAAAATTTTGATTTTGAATTTTTACATGTAATATACTTACATATCAAAAAACCGATACGAATTTACAAATTCGAAAATGAATTATTTCATAATTTTAAATTATTATTGTAAATTTTTTAAATGTAATAATTTGCTAATTTTAATTATATCATTACAATTGTGACATTAATTTACATATGTACATTTAGTTGCAAGCATTTGAATTATATTTTTATGATTACATCATTTTTTAAATTTGAAAAACGGTTACATTTCATAACGAAAATTTATTAGTTTAAACGAATACATAATTTGGTTTGAAAAATGGTTAAAGTAATAATAAAGAGAGAGAGAGAGAGTATTTTAAATAAAAATAATATTTTAAAGAAATAAAAAAATAATGAAATTTCTAAAAAATTTTAATTATTTAAAATTTTATTTACACATTAATTTAAATAAATAACCGATTATGATTTCTTATATTAAAATTATGTTATATTTTGGTTATATTTATTTTTAAAATTTTTTATTTTTCAAAATTTCTAAATTTTACCAGTAATCAGAATATATGTACATAAATGTTGAGACATCTATATTTACTTAAAAAAATGTTTTTTTTTTATCTTTGATTCGATTTTAATTTTTTTCGATATTTTAAATTGTTATAACAAAAATTTATAACTTTACTACACAGTACACAAGGCTGTATTTCTTTATTTTTTCCGTACTCGGAATAGAACGTACAGAATACTGTCCGGAAAATTTGGAATAGTATTAATAAAGAAACAAAATAGAATAAAATGGTTTATTAAAATGGCTGGAGAAAAAATAGTTTAATTTTTTTAGTTATTGGAGACATAGGTTGGAAATTTTCGTATTTTAAAAATAATAAAAAATGAAAAATAAAATGATATTATTTATTTATTTTATTAAATTATTTTTTTATGACATAACCCTATTCGCCCTTTCACTATCGTATATTTGACAGATTATAAATTAAAATTAGGGTTTATTCCATTTATTCCATCATCAGTCTAGGATGAAAAAGAATACGTTTTGGATATTCCGAACGAATAAAGAAACACGGAAAAGAACATTCGGAATATACTTTTTGAATTAAGAAATGCATATGGAATATACCGAACGTACGGTACGAATAAAGAAATACACTCACACTATATGTATTTGTTATTGTTATTATTATCATAATTGGAATAAAAAGAAGTCAAAAAGTTGTTATGCGGGTTTGTAGAATAAATATGATCTGATTGTATTATAAATTTATAAAAGAATACTAGTTGTCATTTTAATTTTTTGTTTATAATTATTTCGAAATTATGAATTACATAAAATGTTAAAATATTAAAAGTGAATATAAAATTAAATGTAAATAAAATAAAAATATAATTTCAATTACATCTGCTGCATACATATAGTTTTGTATTTTTGTTTTTTGTTTTTTTTTTGTTTATTACATATATTTCAATAATATAATAAAATTATAACAAAAAAACCTAACCTGTAAATTGTCTTTTTGAATTTTTATTTATTTTTTATTTATTTTTTTTTTTTTTTGTTATTTGTTATTATATATACATATGTAATTTTGAATTGTGAAATTTTAAAATAAATTCTTTAAAGGTAATCATGAAATTTATATGGTATATGGACACTTTATTTTTTACAAGAACATATTCAATTAAAATTTTAAAATTAAATAAAATTTATTAGATATTATATTTTAATGTGGATACAATTTTTGTATATAAAATCACTTGTTGCCGTAACTACGCTCTTTGTCTTTATAATCAATTGAACGTAGTTTGAAATTTTTAACTGTGAAATATTCAATTATAAGGAAGGTTGTGTTTATATTTAAAAAGAAATAAATTTAAAAAAAAAAAAAACAAACAACAACAAACTATAAAAATCTGCACATTTTATAACATTTCATCGGTATAAAATACAAATGAAATTATTGTACAAATCATAAACAATGAATTATTGCAGTTATTCATGCATGTAAAGTCTAGACTGTTTTGGATTGATTTTGTTATATTTTATTAAAACGAAAGGTAAGCAATTTTTTTTTTTTTAATTTATTGTCATTTTAAAAAAATAATTAAAATTTATATTTAAGGGCTCCTTTGATAAATACACGATTTAAATATAGATTTAATGATTTAATTCAATAATTTGGCAGAATGTTTAGACACCTCATGATTTTATTCTTAATTTCAATTAGGATCATTATCTTATGTACAAAAAGGATAATATGTATTGGTTGAAATAAAATACACAAAATTTTATATTATTTAAAATTTTTAAAAATTGTGTATTATCTTTGTTATACCAAGTTTATTTATATCTTAACTTTATATTACTTTAATATTGATATAAAATACCTGTACGCGTACAGTGTATAATTCAATTATAAACAACAAAATAATTAGTAATTAAACATAGACTTGTACATTGTCTTCTATATACCTACTCATTATTTTCCAATAGATACCTATGTATATATACCTACATGTTTATTTTTAAATAATAACTATGTACATAGGTATATACTTTTAATGTAATATTGATTCAATTTTAATTTATAAAATATCTTAAAACAATCTGATAAGATAATTTTATATAATAGTTGCTTTATACAAAAAAAAAAAAAAATATATATAATTTATTACAAAATAAAATAAATAAAAACCCCATTAAAAATAGAATGATTGATTTAATAATTACATTTTTTTGTTGTATTTTTTTATTTTTATTTGTTCTTTTACAATGTAGTATAGAAAGATTCGAATATTTTTGTTATTATTTCAAAATAAATTGCACATCGTAATGTATTATAATAAATGGTAAAATTAAGAAAAAATATTACGAGAAGAGAAAAAAAATCATTAATAACAAATACGACAAAATAATGTATTTAGTCATTGTTGATAATTAATGTTTAACGATATGCAACTTCAATTGAAATTAACAAGAATCTTAAATTATATATGTATGTATGTAGGTATACAGATATAAAATGTATACTTGTATATGTTATATGTAACATACGTGTCATTTGTTAAAGTTAAAATCATCATCATTGTTATTGTTATTGTTGTTAAATGCGTGCATAACTTGATCATCATATTAATAAAGTATAACACAAGTAAACGGTAGTAAAAAATTATGAGTTACATTTTTGTATAGCATAGCTTATTTACTAATATTTTAATGAAATATAATATACATATGTACAATATGTAGACATATTTTTTCGTATGTGCTTATATCCATACATTCATTATTTAGTCTTTACTCTGTCTACTAATATTATGCACTTAAGGTTTTATGGACATTACTTAAAGTGGTACCATTTTACATCACTGTGTATTATTATTCAAAAAATTCATCTGATATAAGATAAAAGCTTTGTGGGTTGTGGCAGTACTGCTTGTGAAACAGACTAATTAGAAATTATGAGAGAGGACATATGTAGATACTTCAATAAGACCTTAAGTGCATAATATTATTAGACAGAGTATACGTAAATAGTTTTATTTTTTATTTTTTGATATTTGATGAGAATATGATTAATTTTGTTATTTATACATTTGTTTCATAAATGAAATAATTAAATAAAATATTTTAACTAGAAATTAGACAAGCTGATCATTTTTATTCCTTTAATTGAACTATACAGCTTTTAATTGTTATAATAATTCGTTAGATGCATATATGTATATTCGAGTATTATGCGTTTTATGTTTAATTTCATTTTCGTTGTATTTATTGTATTAAATTTAAAAAAAATAAAAAAATAAACATGAAATTGATTTAAAATATTCATGAACTTTTGTACTTTTATACTAAATCATTATTTTTTTTTCTTTGTTTTACAAAATGTTTTATTAAATCTCAACTACAAATAATTTTAAATTTGTTTAAGTGTACATTAACGTATAGATGTAAATGATACATTTATTTGTTATTTCATATGCAATCACATATGTATGTATATATACATATGTAATAGGCGTTTTAAATGGTCATTATATCATATACTAAATTAAATTTTTTCATTGTATTTAATTTCTAATATCTAAATTGGAATCAGTCATTCTTACTGTTTAGTTCATTCATTCAATTAATAAATGCACGTTATAAAGGCATACATATACATACGTATACAACATATGTATGTATATCATCTAGATAAATATTACATTAATAGTATTTCATTGATATTAAATGTATTCTGGCCTTTTCTTTGGTTTTCATTTTTCTTCTTTTTATATTTTTTATATTCATTTTATTATATATATACTTTTCTTTTTTCGATTTATTCATAAAACATATATCAATTGATAACTGTCATTTTTGTATAGTTTATATATGTGTATATATTTTTTTTATTTTAATTTATTTTTTATGTGTTAACTTTATTGAAAATGTTAAATTGAAATCAATGGTTAATTTAACTAATTGGATAAAAGTTAAAACATTAACACTAGTGATCTTCGCATAACTGAAACAAATTAAGAACTTCCGTTTTGTTTTATTATTTTTTTATTTCATTTTTTTTTTTTTTAAATTTTATTTGTTGTTATTATTTTAATTATTTTTGTTGTTTATTTTTTTCTGAAATGGGTAATAATTTTTATTTGATCAAAATCAGAAAATTATATACAAAAGTATGATATATGTATGTACATATTGTATTAGTCGATGCATTTCTTTAAAATGATTCATAAATAAAATTATTTCTTATATTTTTATGTTTGATAATTTAAAATTTAAAAAAAAAAAAAATAGATATTAATTTTTTTTTTTTAATGATTTATTTACAAATCATATACCTACATTTCAATATAATGCAATACAATTTTCACGTACCAAACTATTTTCTTTGCGTATATATATACTTATTTACATTTCTTATATGTATGTATTTACCTATGTATATACATACTTAAATACTAAAATATATTTACTCAGATTAAGTATACATACGTTATACGTGATTTTATGGTTATAGTAATGTTAAGTATTTTACATATATGTGTATTCATATGATATAAACAATTAATTTTATGATTTCGATTCGAATATAAAAATTTTATTTTAAATATCTACATTTTCACACATTTAAGAAATTTTAATGAATTTTACATAAGAAATTACATAAATATTTTATTGTTTTTATAATTCGAATTTAATTGAAATCAACATTTAAACAATATTTTTATGATTATGATTTTTATTGTTTTTATTTTTTTTTTTTTTTTTACTTACATACATATATATATGTACATAACATGTATGTGATTGTCTATGATTTAGGTGATTGGATGTGTTTGAATTTTTTAAAAATTAATTTCATATTTAAAATAATTTTGTAATACATATGTATATATTTAATTTTCATTTATGGCATTTAAAATTGATCACATTGAGAATGATATAAATAAAATGGTTTATGTTATTATTAAAATCAATCATTTTAAAAATTTTATGATATACATAGGAAAAATACAAAATTTTTATTATTGTTTTTTCCTATTTGAATTTTGATTATAAATAGAAAGGTAGATATTAAATTTAAAAAATAATTTTAAAATAATTTTTTTGAAAAAAATAAAAAATTCAATTATAATAAAAACATATTTCTTTCTACTGAAATTGCATTTTATATTTTTAAAAAACTCGTTTAATTTTACGTATTTTTATGTTTTATTTATTATTTTATTTTATTTTATTTTTTTACTTTTTCAATTACATATTTTTTACATTTTTCTATTTTATTTCTAACAATAAAATAATAATCTCAATAAATTGCATAAAAAATATTTTATTACAATATTTTAAAGAATACTTGTATGTACATCGATGCAAGTTGATCTTTAAAAATTCGCAAAAAAAAACAACAAAAAAATAAATAAATAGAAATAATTTTATTATCAATTTATTATACATAATTTTAAATTTTTAAACTTATCATATAATATTTAAGTATACCTATTTATTATATTTTTCATTTATTACAAATAATTTTTAATGTTCATTTTAATTAATTCAAAATTCAAATATTTAAATAGAAAATATTTTTAATTATAGATATTATGCTGTTCATTTATACGTTTTCTTAATAATTTGTTAATAATTTTTATAATTATTGCTTATATTTAATATTTGATAAAATATCTGATCAATAAAATAATACAGATGAATTTAAATTTATTATTAAAATGAATTTGATTTTATTATTAATTTTATTTTTGATAATATTCATAAATTATTAAATTAAAATTAATATTTAGAAATAATATCTTATTTTCTCATATAAATTTATATAATTTTGATAAATCAATAATTGAATTTTTATTATTGTACATAAATAAATATACATCATACATATTGATATTGTATTACAATTTATAACAATATTAAATTTGTAACGAACAAAATTATAATTTTAAATGTGTAAATATTATGTTAAAATAATATGCAAATTTTTATGATGATTACAATTCAATTTTAGAGTTTTTGTAATTTTTGTATAATATCTTCAGACGAAAAAAATTTAAATATAATTTTGTGGTCTCTATAAGTGATATTGAAAAAAAAATATATGAAGAAGAAATAAAAAAAAAAAATATAAAGAATAATATCAAAAGTATAAAAAAACAAAACAGAAGAAAAATAAATAAAACCAATCATATTATATCCTTAATGTTTATCTAAGCATATGATGATAATCGAAATGAAAAAAAGGTGTAAATAAGAAAATGATGATCTTTTCACCTGAATGTACAGAAATATAAAATATTTTGATTCAATTTACTCTACCTATACATATGTATGTTTTTTTTTCCAATTGTTAATTCGTATCATATCTGTGTGTATTTTCATATTAACTTCGTTTTCGTTTTTATAACGTTTATTTTATTTATTATTCAATTTAATTGGCAATTTTCACCTTTTTAAACAATTTTTTTCTTATTTTGCTGTTTGTTTTTTTTTTTTTCTAAAGTAATGTAAACATATGAAATTATTATTTTATGTTTGTTTTTTTATTTTCCTTTATATGTGTTTGTGTGTATGTATGTATTATTATATAAAATCATGTATACACAAATTTGTTATTGAATGTTTTAAAGTAGCTATATAAGATCAGAATTTAATATACATACTTAAATTTATATATACTTGAATTGTGAGATTGATCTTTTATGAATTTTGTACATATGTACATATTATTATAATATCATTATACCACAAGTTATACATATAATATATTCTTCTTCATAAAAAAAAAAATCCAAAACATAAATAAACGTAAATATTATGATGTATTACGAATCGATAATAATCATAATAATATAGAATCTTATTATATGTATATTATATGTATTGCATATACGTATGTGATGTCAAAATAAGATCATTTTTATTGAACCAATGGTCATTTTTATGTACGTGCTTGGAAATAAAATTTAAATAATTGATATGATGTTAAAAGTTTGTTTAATTTGACTTCTTTTAGTTTATTTTAAAAATTTGTTAAATTTCATGTTGATCTTCTATAAAAAAAAAAAAAAAAAAAAAAAAAACAAAAATATTTTTATTTACTTTTAAACATTTAAATTCATTTTAAATAGTTTTTTTTTTTTTTTAATTGTAATTTAATATCTTATTTATTATTATAGTACATTCAATTTATTTCCTTATCACGGTTTGCTAGTATTTTAAACATACATACATACTGTATTCTTCGATATTATAAATAAAGGTTTTTATTACTTCAACGTAATTTTATCAAAAATCAATTACATTGATTTATAATTTTTTATTTTTCTATCATATTAAGAAAATAAAAAAATTTGCAAGCTAAAAATTGATCAAATAACAAATTGATTATATTTGAAAAATTTTAAGTAAAATCAAAAATTGTAATATCAATTTGTGACTTAAATTTCTATTGTGTCTTGTGACTTATGTGCATATGATTAGACTATCTATACATATGTAATTTAATGCTATTCTAATTCAATTTAAAATAATATGTATTTTTTTCATGGATTCGATTCATTTTACAGTATATTTTGTCGGTTTGTTTATTGATTATACATTTAAAAAAAATATATACAAATATGTACAATATATTTACACATATATATTTAATACTTTTTGATAACTACATACATGTACATATATTTATCTACCTATAATTGTATGTATAGATGTACATATACGCATAAGTAAATAAAAATACAAACAAATCCATATGTAAAATAATATCATTATGCATACTTACGAGTATATGGTATATTGCATGCCATATATTGTATACCATGTTACATTCACAATTTCTATTCTTTTTATATAACATCATCCTCATCATTATTATTACCATCTCTTTATGCTCTTTACATGTAAAACATTATATTATAGCATTTAAATCTTGTTGGCGAATGATTCCATTCATTTTAATGGAAAACTTTAATTGCATCTTTAAGTACTATACGTTATCCAAATATAATGTACAATGTACATATATATGCATATGTATAAGTTTTATAGGTTTTATATTTTTAAATTTGCAATATCGTAAAATATATGTAAGTAGGTATAGTGTGATATATGGAAAAATTTTTGTCTAAAAGTACAAATATGTATACAAAATCGTTTATACTTTATTTTTTAAATATTTTCACTACATGCCTTATGGGAGTATATGATGTGATTTTTTTCTTCTTTCCTAATTTCCAATAAAACCATTCCATGAGTAGCGTTACCACAATTCTTAACGTTTTCATACAGTATGAGATGAATTTTTTAAATATCGATGATTTTTATACTTATTGAGACTCTTATCGGACATTCGTAATATTTTTGTCATCATTTAATGTTTAAATAAAAATATTCACGAACGAAAAACACGTCTCAATTTCTTAATCCATAATGATTCGAGCTTTTAAGTTTTAAATCGTAATTTGTCTGATAAGCGTCTCATAATGTAAAAACCATCATAATGATGTAAAATAAATTACTACTTTTCGTAGTTTTCATAGGGTTTGTCCTTGTAGTGAAAATATTTAAAAAATGAAGTATAAACTCATACATAAATATACACGTGTATATAATGAATGCATCATTTTGAAATTGAAATCCTTTTGAATCTTTTTTTTTATTCGTCCTATACTTAATCAAAAACTATGAAATTCACATGTAGATACAAAGAGCGAAGTTCTTCAATATTGAGGTTTTTTTTTGCAAAAGTTTATTTGTGTTAGTGACCATTTTATGTGTACCAAAAATAAGTTTCTAATATATGTATGTATATATAATAAGAAACCTTAAGACAGTTTGCGACAGTTAAATGTCTATATGTGTGAGCAAATTTTTATAATTGAAAGTATATGTACTTACATATTTAGTACTATATGATCATATAACATATTTCTAATGTTTTTCTTTTGATGTACATGAATGTATGTATATACAATACATACTTGTAAAAGTTACTTGTCTATGCAATTGTTGGTATGATCTATCTAGTTGATCATTTATTTTTCTAAATCTATTAACTATTTTGTACGATACTTATAATTTTATTTTATATTATAATTTATTTTATTTTCTTTTTTACCTGTACAGAGTGTTTCAAAAAAAAAAACAAAAAAAATGTTTACCCCAGGTTAGATGATAGATCATCATACCAATAAGCTAAAACAAATTGAAAAGGAGACACTCCGGTGTAACTTTTGAATGTGCAGTAAAAAATGAAATATTACTCAAATTTCAAATTAAACAGTATACAGTACATTTTAAAGATACACTGCTTAGAATAAAGAGTATTATTAAAATTTTATATAATACAGGGTATTCAATTCATTTTAAACAATAAATTTATGCTTCGTTTTTTTAACTTAGGTACGTATTAAATCATAGGAGATAAGAAAAAAACACCATTAATGTTTATGATCTAAGTTTGCTCCCGTGTGGTTGTTGTTGTTTTCGTTTATAAAACGCAGTAAACTAGCAATCTGGTAAAACTAGCATAGAGAGAGAAAAAGACAAATTTATACAAATTGAACGCAAAAGAATAAAGAAAAGCACCACTAACAACAACACATGCCTATCTTTTAAAAACGAAATATAGATTACTTGTTCCCATAAGTTCAAATCCATAAGTTTGTCTTATTAACAAATTATATGTTATATAAGAACCCTGTATAATTAAGAAAATATTGTTATATGTATACAGAAAAGAATATGAATATACATATATGTATATATACATTTTACATATACATATAAATACAAATGATATATGCATTTAATATATGTATGTATGTATTGGTTTTAGTTTGTAATTTAACAAGTCTTATATTATATACATATTTTTGTTGGTAAAGGTGTAACGAAAAAGAATTATCTGTGACATAACTTTTGTTATTTTTGTATATTATAGCTATGTAAGTTCGATTTTATTTATGAAATAAACTTAAAGAAGTAACAAATTTATGTACATATGTATGTGTATGTATAACATAGGAATGAACAAAAAAAAAAAACATATAAGCAAACAATAAAATGAAATGTAACGAATTGATCAGAATGTTATGCTAAATGCAAAAATTATTTAAAAATACCATAAAAAACAAAAAAGTTGATAATAGAAGGTATTTATAACTTATAAGGATAGTATGAATTTTTTTTATTCTAATTACAATTTCATTTTACAATATTGTATAAATATGCAATTATTTATTCAGACGAAAAAAAAAACTGAAATAAAATTTTCCGTAAAAATAAAAAATAAAAAAAATTTCTATACTTACAATCCACAATGATACAATGTTGAATAAATTAATATTAAAATTTTTTATTATTTTTAAATTACATAAGTCATAAAAAATAATAGTAAAATTGATTGTTACCAGACTAATTTTTAAAATATTTTTATTTTTTATGTACATTACATTTAACATACATATTTTCACTGTATATAGATTTCAGTTAATTTTTATTTTTTGAATGAATGAAAAAAATGAAAGTGTTATTTATAAGTTAAATGGGAAAATATACGTAGCATACTTACTTACATTCATATACATGTATTTTCTATTTGTTTATTATTATTATGTTTTTTTATGATTTTTATGATTTTTTTTTTATTCATACATTAAATACATCATCAGCGAAAAATATGATTTTGCGTAACTAATGAATTTTAAAAATTTACGAAAGATATTTATGTATGTGTGCACTATAGACGCACTTATATATTGTACATTTGTATAAACTATATGGTATGTACATGAGAATACATATTATATATACATATACAATAATTACATTTGCATACAAACATATGTAAAATTGTATTATTAGGCTTGAATATATGTACTTCTAAGTAATAATGCATCTGTACATACGTTAAATTTTTATTTATTTATTCTATTTATTTTTATATACATATTTCTATATATTATTATTTATTTAAAGAAATATACATTCGTACTCTTTGTTAATAATTTTTTTTTTGCAAATTTTTTTGTGTTGCCAATATTAGTTATTGAATTTTCATAGTTGTTATTAGCATTTATTGCAATTTATTTAATAGTATTATATGTACAGGAATATTGATTTAAATTTGTTTAAATGCATTGCAAAAAAAAATAAGAAAAAGAAGAAACAAAAAAAAACAAATAATATGGAAGTAAAATTATTATAATGCACAAGGTGTTCAAATTAGATTGAATTATTCAATTTGAAATGTAATAAGCGTTACATACCTATAATATTTTAAAAATGTTAGCAGACGTCGATTATGAAAACCCGTTAAGAAATTTTTTGAAAATTATAATAAAATTAACACATAACATGATGAATTAATTTTTTTTTTGTTTTTGAAAAATGTTTGCAAAAAAATTTGCATTTTTTTTTTTTTTTAATTTATAAGTATTACATTTTGTCACAAAATAATTTAATTATGTAAACATTTACGTAAATATTATACATACACACACATACATATAAGTATGTAATGTTAATATAAAATATTTCCGTACTTTATATTATATTTAATCATTATTTTATTCGTGGCTTGTTTTTTTGTTTTTTTTTTTTGTTTTTCTTTTTAAACATTTTTCAAATGTTAACATAACTAACTATTAAGTCTATTGTAAAATTTTTGTATTCACATGTACTATTGTATTGCTTGTATTTACCACGTGTATAATCATTTTTATTTTTATTGTGAAGAATTTTATGTTACAATATATATACATACATATGTATGTTAGATAGATATAGACATTTTTTTTTCTTTATTGTTTTTTTTTTGTCAAGAGTATAAAATAAATGTCGTTAAACACATTATTTAAATAACACGTTCACTATTTAAGGATATTGCATAAATTTTGTTGATTGACATCATTTTTATTTAAAATTGTAATCAATAAAAAGGTCTATCTTTAATGTTGTAATCTTTATAGGATATTATATTGTACATACATTTATGCACATTTATTGTGCATTTTCACATTGTCTTTGTTTTTATTTTGGTTTCTGTTTTTTTTTTTCGTTTCTTTTTCTTTTTCATCAACACACAGATATAAGATCATTTATGTTTTTAAATTGACATTAATACTTTAAAATATTTCAATTGAAATAAAAACAATAAATAGATATCAAGAGAAGTAAAACAGAAAATAAATATATAAAAAACAAAAATTAGTAATATTTTATAGAAAATGATCTTTGAATGAATATTATATTGATACTCTTAATATACACATATACATATATGTATGTATTTACTAAATTGGAATGATCGATTCCATAAGCATATACCTATGTACATACATAATATGTTCATAATAATCGTTACATTATTGTAAATTACAAAGTTATAAATCATTGTAATGTGTGAAAAATGAGAAATTTTATAATTTTTTGGTTTATTTATTTATTTTTTTATTATCTTATAATTATATATATTTTATGTACATATGAGATACAATACTGAAGGAGGCCCAGACCCACATCAGGGTTGTAGTGCCAGGGAGAGGGATGAGATACAATACTGGCTTTTAAATATGTGAAACATTTTTTTTTTTTTTTCTAAATTTTCAAATTTTTTCTTTTGATTATTTCAATTATTACAATTTAAAACTGTTTACAAAATAAAATATAAAAATTTTCATTTAATTTATATTTTTAGTACATTACATACATTTAGTAATTTTTTTTTTTTTTTTTTAATATAAAATTAATCTTTTTCTTTGTAACAATTACCCATTTTGTTTTTCTTCTTGTAAAGGTGAAAATTAAAAAAAAAAAAAAATATTGTTTTTAACAAACAAATATTACTTAGAAGTTACGTTTTTATTTCTTTTATTTATTTATTTTTTTTTAAATTCATTTAAAAAAAAGTCCAATTTTCTTACATTTTTAAATGATCCATATAAATATATGATTTCGAAGAACAATGTGTATAAATGCATTATTTATTTATAAATTTACATGTGTTTAAATAATTTGTTATATCAAAATCATCTATATTGATGATTTTGGTAAAATATATACATATGTACATATGTATGTATGTATATAGATTTAAAATACATAAACACACTTATGTTAATGTATACGTATATATGCAAAATAACACACCTTTAGCAGGTACGAATTTTGAAATTTGCGAAATATACAGTTTTGAATGTATTCGTACAATGTATGTATGTTGTATATATACAGATGTACATGTTTTGAGAGAGAAAAATAAAATTAAAAATAATCTAAAAACTAAGAAAAGTTAAATTCAAGGAAAATAACAGAGAGAAACTAAATTAAAAAAAATGAAAAATCTTAAATAATATAAATATATACATACGTATATATAGTATATATTTGAATTTGAATGTATATATATAAGGTAATAAAAAATAAAAATAAAATAAAAGAAATTTTTAAAACATAACAATTATACGTATCATACCTAAATTATGGGCTCATTACTTTGTCATTGTATTGTGTATACTGTGTATAGTATAGTATCTGTATATAATATATATGTATATATGTATGTGTGTTATTTTTTTGTACTAACTTTTGCTTATATACAGTTCCTTATACTAGTGCATTAAATGGCTAGTCAATTGACGGTTCAAATTTTCAAATTATATGAATATATCATATAGTGCACGTACATACATATATATATGTATATGTACATATGTGAAAATTCATATATGCATTTGTATACATGCTAAAGGAAAAGTTTTTACTATATATAATCATGTTATTTTTTCTATGCACATGTAAATACATACACATATGAACACATATGTATATGTATGTATGTACATATATCTGTGCATTTACAATAAATTTGTGTACTTAAAAAAATATAAAATAAATTTGTAAATATATACATATATGGTTAAATGCATATGTACACACACATATACATATGTATGTACATACATGTAATAAAACATATATCTCATTTTCTTACACACATACCTTATATTCCGTATAACATAATAACTAGTGGTACTTTTGATTTTCATATACAACAGTAAAATAGTTATCGTAAAAATTTAATGGACATTGGCGTTAAACGTTAGGTGCCCTTTTTGAATTTTCTCCCATATTTTAATTTTGATTTTTGGTGATGTCATAATATATATAATATATGATTTAGTTATAGCTTTAAAATTATTATTGTATTTTGTTTTTTTTTTTTTACAAAAAATATTTAAAATTGTATAGTGTTAATTTTAAATCTCATTTGCCTATATTATCTGTTTTCTAGAAAAGAACGATGAACGTTATAATTTTGATAATATACTTATGTGTTTTATTCAATTAAATAATTACTTCAACTTAATATATTAATTTATTGAAATAATGAAAAAAAAAACAAGGCAAAACTACTACATTGACATTATTCAATTAATATATCATATAGTCGTTGAACTTATAAGAAAATGAACTTTTCTTAAAAAAAAAACAGAGTAACACCAAACTGCTGGTCTTCTACACAATAAAAATTTTAAAAATTTAAAAGAATATTATAACAATATCTAACATTATACGATTAATACAGAAATTTAACAGCAAATAATGTTTAAAAATGAGAAATATGTCTCTTCAAATTAATGGAATCTAATATCTAATTTCATTATTTCAAATTTAATTGACGATTAAAGATTGTACATATAGTATGTACTATGCGCACAATTTCGTTCATGTACAACATATTGTACAATATAGATGTACGCTTATGTGTACCCGAAAAATATATATGTATATTACATAATTATGTGTATGAATGTACATGTATAACCCCAAGAAAAAAATACAAAATATAGAATTGAACGCCAATGAACATAATATATAAATATGTTGTTATCTATTAAACATACAATAGAGATGAGATGAGTAGGTACAAGTATGACCAAAGATGTACAATTCTGTATACCTACTATACAATGAATGTTGGATTGGATACAAGTATTATGGAAATGACCATAAAGATCACAAGAAGATATTATCGAATGGTATTCTAAAGTTTACATATTTATATTATGGTCGGCAATGTTAATGTTATATATTGCTGTAACTAAATGTTATGAGAAAGATTTGTTTCTGGTACATCATGCTGAAGCTGAATTATACTCTATACTGTTATTGGCTAAGGAAGACAAACTAACTAAATTGGACGGATGCTGGATGCTTGACTTTAGAATTTCAAACAAGAAAAAGGTTTGGTGTGGATCGAACATCTTTAATCACTTTATATTGTATACTTGTATCAAATACTATCTCATGTCCAATAGTTTCATGTGTTTATTTGTATCCTGTCGAAGTTGTAACGTTATGAGTTTACTCCCTGCTGATGCTAGATAGGTATATGTTCCTTATATCCTCATAGCTATTCTGTTTTTGGTTACTATATAATATACCAGCATCAATTCTTCAGCCTAATACTAATTTTAGTACATATTTATGTATAATATTTGATAGTATTCAAATTTATGTATATTTGAACATTTTGTATTTTTTTGATAAATACGCAAGTATCGTATTTTATTGTCGTATCCCTTTAATTCCTTTTAGATATGTTGATAGGTTTTTCGTATTATTATTATTATTTAGATTTCATCATTTGAATCATTGTTGAAATAAAACATCTAAATTGCCTGTTGCTGCTGTTTATATACATACATACATATGTATGTATATACATGTATATATACACAAAATACATGACATACCATACATACTTTAAATAATCATCATAGCATTTAACATTCATAGCTCATAAAGTTTCTTTAAGTTCTAAGATTACTATATAGAGTATAGGTTCACCAAGTAAGCTTACACTAGGGACCAAGTCCCCAAGAAGAAGTTTGATTCACACAATTTACATACAATTCATTGTAGGTATATTCATTTGAATGAATGTTGTAAACTCATATATAGTAGACGTGCGCCACTCAGTTTTATACTGTTAATTGTTGGGGATGGACTTATTCGTTGAAAAATAGTTACAATTTAGAATCGGTTTAAAATTGCTATTAACTTCAGGTGATTTTAAGGTTGATTGGTTATAAGCAATAACATACGTATAATTTATATATATATAAAAAAAAAAAAAATTTAATCCGACGGTATAATAAATAAATAAATGGATCTCGTTGATAAAATTTGAGATCTTTTTATAAGAAAATTGTTTATTATTATTAACGTATATATACATAATATAACATTTTTATTGTGTAGTATAATATTATTAAAAGTGACAATACCGCCGGCAATAATTGTGAGAAGAAAATTCATTTAAATATTTAAAATTATTAGAATTCATTAATTTTAGTGTAATTTTTATAATTTTCTAAATAAATACAAAATTTCGAATTTTTAATTAATTTTTTAGTGTGAATATTTTATGGATTTAATTTGTTAAAAATTAAAATTTTAAATCAAAATTCAATAATTGTTTTATGTTAAATTTTTAAAAATTTTCACTAATTTGTTTTTTGAAAATATTTTGAATTGTTTTAATTTGTTATTTATTCATTTGTTGGTTTCTTTTGCATTTTTTTTTTTTTTTTTTTTTTTGTTAAAATAAAAATAACAATTTTGGATCTTATCAATTTTGTTTTGAACAATAAAAGTGAATATCACGTTAATTTTGATTGAAGATTTAAAAATAATTTTTAAGTAAGTATATTAATTTATTAACAAAAATAATATTTAGTCTTTAACAATTAAAAAAAAAAAAAACGTCCTTTTTGTAAATGCTATCATAAAATATAAAATTTTTATGTTTTACTTACATTCATAAATTTCGGTTAATATAAATTATGTACTTTAAATTGTACTAATTTCTATATCATTTTTATTTAAAAAAATAAAAAAAATAAAATAAACTAAAAATATCAATTATTTATTTTTTGTCGTTTTTTCATTTTTAAATTAATTTTTTAATAAATTTATAATTTTTGTATATTTCATTCATATATATTTGTTAAGAATATCTATTTATTAAAATTACTTTTGGTATTTAAATACCCAATTCTATTGAATTTATCAAAAATATTTTGTTGTGTGCAATAAAAATGGAATTTAAAAAAAAAAAAAAAAAATTATTGAATAAATTTTTATTTTTATCTTCATAAATAAAATTGAACTCTGTACAAAGTGCAAAGTTATATACAAATATTATTTGTTTCTAATTTGTTTTTTTTTTCATTTTTAGCTCATTTTATTTTTGTTAAAAATTATTTTTAATGAAGTAATTGCAAATTGATTCAATAATTTAATTACTTAAAATATTTAAAAAAAAAAAAATTAATATAAAAAAAAAAAAAAATAAAAATAAGAATAAAAACTTTAATGATAATGAAAGGATAATGATTCTCGTATCTGTTCTATTTAAATTTTGTAAATGGTTTTATATTGTTTATTTACATATTTATAATTAACATTTCATATATTGCAATTATTGTTAAATTAAATGTAACAAATTTGGTTGAAAATAAATTTTATACGTACCTAATTACTTAAATTTATAAAAAAATTAAATGATAATTAGAAATATACTTTTATTTACATTATATAATATTATTATTTGTACGATGTTAATTTAATTGATGTGATTATAAGTGTACTCACTTTTATGTGTAGTCGCTTGTTATTTATACATATTTTTTGTTTTTTATTTACAAAAATAAAAAATAAAAAATAAAGTTTTTAACTAAAACATCTTAAGTATGATGTACATTTTTTTTTGTGAAAAAAAAAAAAAAAAAATAGAATATACATGAATTAATGTTCATATATATTCATGTGATGTTTTTTTTTTTAAAATGCATACAAATACATGTTTAAATGTGTCCATATATATACATACGTGAAATACTTTTGTTGTATATTACCCATATGTAGTATGTAATAAATGTGTAATTCATGTTAGTATTTTTATTTTATTTTCTTAAGAATTTTTTTTTTTTTTTTAAATATAATTTTTGATTACCTAAAACAAATTTTATTTATACTATACACCTTATATATGAACGTATAAAACACATACACACGATATGAAAATTTTATATATGAAGGAATTGTAATATTTTAACGCAGAAAAATAACAAAAAAGTGAGAGAATGAAAAAAAAAAAAAACAAAAGTACAACAGATAAAGATGACAATAAAAAAAAAGACACATAAAAAAATTAAAATAAAAAACATTAAAAGTTAAAATAAAAAATAAAAAAAAATTAAAAAAAATAAATAAAAACTGAGAAAAACATTAAACTCCAGCCTATGTTATATATGATAGAATGAAGATGAAGAACATGGTATGAAAAAAAAAAAAACAAAAATTATATGTATTAAGGAATTGTTATTATGAAACATTAGTTGTTGCTATTTTTTTCTTTTTTTTTTGTGTGATTTTATTCGTTTTTATTTCATTGTACTAAATGAGAATTTGAGTAAAATTTTTATTTTTTATTTTTTATTTTTATTACATACACACACATTCTTATGCCTATACGTTTATAAAAATACTTTACAAGATGATGAAAATCATTGAAATTCTTTTCATTTTTATGAAAGTGTATACTATACAGAAGGTGGTTTTCTTGTTTTTTAGTAAAAATTTTTCATTTGTTTTTTTGTTTTTTTCCATGTAATTTCTTTTTTTATGTCAATGTATTTTTTAAATACATAAATAATTCGACGTATATTTGTATATAAATGTGTGTAAAGTGTAACTAACTGTTGAGATGATCATATGTTTGTTTTTCTTTTTCTTATTTACTTGAAATTTTATATAAAAATGAACATAAATGTATACAAATATACATCAAATCACTATACGTATATAAAAACCAAAAAAAAACAAAAAAAAAAAAAAAAACAACAAAACACAATTCAAAATGATATTGTAATAATAAGAATAAGAGCACTGTAAGAAAACATTTTTAAATACCAAAATGTTATAAACAATGAAATTCAAATAACATAACAACATGTGATGCGTACATGTATATTAACATACATACGTGTGTATATATGTGCATTTATACATGTACATATGTACAGTATGTAAATTAATGTATAGTTAAATTTTTGGATAATATAATTTACTTAAATAATTTTCTCTTTTTATTTTCTTTCATTTTAAATAAAATTTTACATGTATCTTATATATACCTACATACATATCTACATATATGTAAGTAAAACTTGTAAATGTATCTTATCAGTATAAATCTTAACATTTTTGAATACATATTGCTATTCATATTATAATGAACATACATAGCATATATATTTAGTTTTCTTTACATTGCATTTCTTTTTTCACAAATGAATATATTCAAAAGCTTTAATCTACTCGTACATACGTATATATATCCATTGTACTTATGCAAATATTCATAAATTGTTATGTAAACATTATATTTTCTTTTCTTTAATGAACAAAAATATTTACTATTTACGTTAAAATAGAATAAATTCAATAAATTTTATTTAAAAATAACCCAAAATATTATTCTTTATAATTAGATTGAAAAAAGAAAAAAAAAAAATAATAGAAAAAATAAGAAAATTGTATCATCGAGAAATTTACGTTAATTCTATTTTTATATGTGTTAAAATGATCAATTAAATTTGAATGTCAACCGTCCTAAGGGTTGATATTAACGAAATTGTTTTAAATTGTTAGAAATTTTTAAAGGTAGTAATTTACCAAATATTTTAATGAATAAAAATTTAAATTTACGCGTATTTTTTATCGGTATACCTATAAAAATTAATTTCATTATTTTAGTCTTCTTTATGAAGTCAATTGGTAAAATATTTACTTGTACATAGCACCATATTGACAAAAGAAATTCAATAATCTATTTATTATTATTAATAATTTTTCTTTTTCACTTTATTATTGATTATAGTTTTTAGATTGAAAATTCTTACAATCTTATTACAACAGAAGACATTTAATTTTTTTTTTCTATTTCGAATGTACAAAAATTTTTTGCGAATGTTATTACATATTTCATGAATTCAAAATCTTGAACATAACAATTAAAATCTATAATATACAAGAATTATTTCAATTACATATATAACATATACATATGTACATGTGGATATTTCATATAAAATTTTCAATTACCATTTTATATACAATACCATTCATGATATTTAAAAAATTTTCAAGAATTTATCAAATAGGTACCAACAGATTTTATTTTGTTTGAAATTTTATTATTATTATTTTTTTTTTCTTTTCGTGTTATTTACAATATGAGATTTAATTTACTTATAGTACGTTTATTTACATGTAAAAATGAACAAGAAAAGCATTATTGTAATAAATATATTAAAAAGAGAATATAATCAAGAAATCAATCGAATTCATTTATCATAAATAAAATGATTTTTAAAATTATATTTATAATAGACTTTACTTGATTTACCTACATGTATTGTATAAATATATACGAACACAGGTAAACGAGATACAAACAAAAGAATATTAATAAAAATGAAAGAATTCAAAAATTTTAAAGTTATTTCTCTTTTTTTTTTTGTTGGTTTTTTTTTCTTTTTTTTTGTTTTGTTTATGTTTTATTCATCTCTGTGATTTTGTATTTGATGTCATCAATATATGAAATTTGATTTTCACCTGATATCTACATGTTTATACATCTTAATATCCATTTTTGATATTGAATTTAATATTTTATTGTATGTATGATGGATATGTTTGTATATTAAATTTTGTATGAAAAATATTCTTTATATTTTCATATTTATATTTGTTTTCTTTTTCTTTATTTGATTTTAATTCTTTCTTTTTACTTCATTGCTGTTTTCTTTTTTGAATTGAAATGATTTATTATGGTGGCGATCACAAGGTGTATTTTGTTAATTAATCCAAGTCATTTCATTATTATTGAAATATGTACATATGTATATGTAATACGTATGTACATATGTGTATGGGTGTGCGTGTATAAATCTTCAGTTTAAAAATATGTTTTTTTTTTTTTTTTTTTTTTGTAAAGAAATTTTTATCGATGTGAAAAAATAAAAGGAAAAAGAGACAAAATAAAGAAGAAATAATAATTCTTTATTTGTATTGATTAAATAGAATATAAAATTACTGTCATATTATCGAGTTTCAAAGACGATATACGCATATGTATGTATATGTACATGTATGTAAAATGCTTGCTTTATGTCTTATGTTACACCTAATATGTCTAATAATTTTTTAAAATTAATAAAGATGTTAAAATTGATTAAGTATATCGAAATATTCTATACTTTGTATATACAATGAATTGTTATAATGTATTAAAAAAAAAAGAAGTAAAATAAAAAATGCAATGGTAATCCTCAAAATTGTTGATAACATACATATAATAATATAACGGGGAGTATAACCATTATTTTCAAAATTGATTTTTCTTGTCAAAGGATTTTTGAAACTGTGTAGTATGGCATATGTAAATTTTTTGATATGTACGTATGTAAGTACCAAACACACGTATTATTACTTACATATACATATGTACATGCAATTTTATATGTATATGTTCACAAGTATAATAAATGCATACATATGTATATCAACATTTTGTTATCTGTGAAATAATTCTCATTCATTATGCTCATTATCAGTTTAATTTTCCATTCAACGAATTTTTTCGATCTCATTTCAAATTTCTGTCTGCATCTTATCACGGTTTTTTCTTTTTTTTAAATTTTAAATTATTAACAAATAAAAAGAACGGAACGAATAAAATGTATAAAAATTGAAATAAAAAAATAAAAAAATAAAATATTCCACATTTATATTGAATACAATTCTTTTAATATATACATCTCATACATGTATTTGTATAATGTACTCGTATATATGTAAAAGCAGCAGGGTATTTCATATATAGGCTGTGAGAAATGCCTATTATTTTATTTTCGTTCAATATAAATACCCTAATTGGAAATAAATTTTAATAATTAAAAAAAAAAATAAATAAATAATAATAATAATTATCTAAAAATCATTCATCAAAAAGTTATCAGTACAATTTTTCGTGTGTATGTAATATGCATTTTACTTTATCTTAAAGATTTATAACACTTGTTCCCTTTGTTATCAAGGACTATAATCATATTTGATATTTTATAATTTTTATGTTTTAATATACACTTACATTTTATGTGTATGTTATGTATTATTTATCAATAAAATCTTATAATTGGTTTAATTGTATTGAATCTTTTTAACACCCTTTGAAATTTAATATGTTTATATGTCCAGTAACTGATATACTATAATAATGATATTTTTCTTTATTTATCTTCATTTTTTATTTTCAAAAGAAAATTATTAAAAATATGAGTACATTAATGACAAGCTTATGTAGACGTACATATATACATATATACAATATTATTATGCTTATCAGTGGAAAAAAACTTCTTTTCTTTTTTTTATTAATTAGAAATGTGTACTTGTGTTGATAATTTGTTTTTTATTTTCTTCGTTTTCAGTTTGATTTCATGTCATCTCATAAAACAAAACTGGTTGTATATATAGAATCAAATTAATGCAATTTATTTATTTTTTTTAAAATTTATTTTCGTTAACAACAACGAGAGAAAAACGAAAATATCTTTTTTTTTTGTTTTTTATTTATATACACATGTATTTTGTTATTTATTTATATTTTTATGGAATCTAAATTCTCTTCTTGTATTAATGCTTAAAATAATATGTACACACATATTTAATAATTGACTTTATTATTTTCCTTTTTTTTTCTTTTTTTAAATGATATAAATTAAATTTTATATTTACGGCAATTTTGTTTTTCTACTATCAGTTTTATTTTCGAATGAAAATAAAAAGAAAAATTGTGTCGTTAGTTTGTTTTTTTTTTGTTTTTATAAATTTGGAATAAAAAAGACAAGAAAATAGACAAAATTGAAAAATATATGTATATAATTACATACAAATGCGTATATTTGTATGTATAAAACACTTATCGTGACAAATATTAAAAATTGAATGGGAAAGAAATCAAATTTAAAAATATCTAAAAAAAAAAAATTGATAAGACGGAATATGATAATATATGACAAAATACATGCATATGTATACAGTTAGTCACAAAAATATTTAGATTATATATTACGTGTATATGTACATATTTAATTGTGCACATTATAAATGCAATCAATAAATTAAACCTTGAAATTCAGTCATCAAATCGAAATATGTTTTTCTTTTTTTTCCTTTTTTCAACACGATGGTTTTTATTTCGAAAAAAAAAAAAAATATAAATTTCTTATATAATCATAGTATTAAAACGAATTAAAATTAAATTATTGACTTTTTAATACAAATGAATATTTTATAATTGAAATGTTTTTTTTTTTTTTTTTGAACGGAAATTAAACAAATAAAATATGTAATTTATTTAGTTTTTTTTTTTTTTAAATTCAACGTATGAGGAAAGAATTCTACTTTTCAATAAAAATTCATGTTTTATTCGTTTAAATTTCGAATTTGATTTTTTTAATTTAAAATATTATATAGATGGTACCTATACATTTTTTTTTTTTAAACAACCAACAGGAAATTAATGTCTATAAAATTATAATTTAAAATGTATTACCTCGGCCTAAAATAAATGTATAATATTGTAAAAAAATTATAAATACATGGTGTACCTACACATTCAGTGTGTGTAATAATGAATTCAGTTAAAAATTCTCAAATATGTAAATAATAAGAAAATTCAATTCTTTCTTATTATTATTAAATCATTTTTGTTTTCTTTATCTTTATATAAAAATGTATAAGGTGATGTACGTGAGTGCGTACATCAGTGTAAGTATATTTATATACCCAATTCAATACAATTATTTTAAAAATTATATACGTGATTGCGCATACTTTATTGATATATATACATATGTACATTTTACACGTACATAAATATACGTATTTGCTTGTTACACATTTTTTATATTATTACTTATGTTGCATCTATGTATATATGTACATATATTATATTGAAAACAGTATATTGATATAATCACACATGTACATATGCATATGTATATTAAAATTACAACAATGTGCATACATTTAAATATGTAATAATGTACAAATGCACATATGTATGTATGTAAGCAGAATATATATTTTTATTCAATAAATATAATATTGATATGCATCTACATATGTATACATATATGCAACATGTATGATACACTATCACATATAAATATATACAAGTAATAAATATAACATTATATATAAATTTCTATACATAGTTATATAAATTTTATATTAGCTAGGTTATTTATTCGTGCTTAGTAATTATGTATTATACTCAATTCGACATGGCGAATGAAAATAATCGCATATTAATTTGATGCGATCCAAATTGCTATCGGCAACATATAATATTTTATTTTGAGTGCATTTCTATTTATTTTTATCTTACTGTTATGATGTTAAAATAATATGAAATAAAAAACAAGCAAAAAAGAACAAACGATAATAATCAAAGAAATACAAGAAAAAACAAAAAATCAAAAGGAAAACAAATTATTATTATTTTAGTTGTAGATATGCATCCATTTATTTGAAATCATTGCAAATTTTTTCCTTGTTCTTAAGTTTTGTAACCTTTTTTTCTTATATATTTGTACTTAAAAAAATATTTACCTATATATATTGAATTTGTTGCATATTTTATTGCAAAGACAAATGCATTATCTTGATACACTGATGTCGATAACATTTACATATTGTATTTAACATTTAAAAAATTTACAAATCTAATTTAGGCAATATAAATAAAAGAATCTATAAAACTTATAAAATGATAAATTTTTTGGATATTTTTAATATTATGTTTTTGAAATTATATCGATTCCAAGTTATTTGTCTAAACAAATTATAAACTGTTTAAATTTTTCCTATTAATTGAGAAATTTTATTCTTCTCATATTCAAATGCACACATAACGTGTACATTTAATCAGATTTGTAATTTTTTTTTTTTTTTCATATTTTTTCAAAAAACATTTTTTTTTCTTTATTATAAAATATTTAAAATGGAATATCCTTGTAAGTTTATAAAGGTCAAAGTCATAATTAATCCTTAAATTGAGTTTTATGCACTTTAAAAATGCATCATAAATAGATGAAAAAGTTAATTCATAAATTAACAAAAAATAAAAATAGTAAATAGCACGAAAAAAAAAAAAAATACATACAAAGAAGTGCATATAAAGAGGTACATAATGTACTCATGTATACTATATCCGTTTTTTAAAAAGTGAATCATATACAAGAAAACTTATTTTATTATATTTAAAGAATATTAAATTTCAAATAGGATACATATTTACTTGCCCTTTCATCCTATCTGTGTATAGACACATACTTACACATACATATACAGAATTTAAATGACATCAACATCATCATCGTTGTAATAAATTTTACTTTAAAGCTTTATCATAACCTTTCTGTATATATATATATATATAATATTTAGTTAGTTTTTGTATACTTAATAAAAGTAATTTTATTAAAAGTATTTGAGAGAGCAAAAAAAAGAAAACACAAAAAAGGTTTAAGACAAAGTATAAGTATCTGTACATCGTATTATTCAAAAAAGGATATATTTTGTCAATATTTTCATTTTACCTTGGTCAAACAGGAAATTAGAAACTTCATATTTCATTATTTTTTAATCTGTATATATATACGTGTATACCATATATGTATTTAACATGTAAATATGTCCATACATACATATGTACATTATATATTTGTTTTATTTTTGTTGTTATATTCTTGATTTATTTATCTTTATAAAATTTTATTTATTAAATTTTAAATCAATATTTTATGTAAAAAATTTCTATAAGAGTAAATATTTTATAAAGAAAAACAAAATTTTATACTTTCATTTAATTAAAATTAAATATTAAAACATAATATACAAGTAAGTAAATAATTAATATCGGATTACATACATATGTATATAAAAATATTATATTATTTGATTAAATTATTATATTTCATATTTATACATTTTAAAATCAAAATATAAATTTTATAAAATAATATTTTAAAATAAATTTAAATAAATTCTATGTACATTGTATGAAAAATTCTTTTTTCATATATAATAATATAATTTTTACTTTGATATATATTTTTTTTTAATTCCTTGTCATTTGATTACTTGATATTTGCACTATATTGACTAACATTGAAAAATAGTTATGTAAAAAAACAAAAAAGAAAAATGCTAACTATTAAATTAATTAAATGTTTATTCAATTTGAATATGTGTGAAATTTTTAATGTAATATATCACCTACTTATCAAAATAATTAATAATTTAATTATTTCAATATTAAATCACATATACTACATGTATGTGTGTATATACATATTATATATACATATGTGTATAGAGGTAAACTTCGTACAACACGATTAACAACGACTTTGGTACAATTCAAAAACATCAATTGATCATCTTTTGACGAATGCGTCGAAAATTCAAAAACTCAATAGTTTTGCAATTGACTGCAAATATTCGAGCAACAAAGCATTCAGCTTTAAGTCAATTTTTAACGGGGCACTGCCTTATAGGCAAATATACCAGAAGGCTGAATGCCCCCTACAATGACCTCTGCAGGGCATGTCAGGATGAAGAAGAGGAGGAGAGGGTTGAACACCTCCTCTGTAGTTGTATGGCAATCTCCAGGGCTAGGCCTATTTTTGTGGAAGCTGCCTTCTTCCAGGATCTCTCCTGCATTGGAGAGTGAAGTCCTTGAGGTGGTTTGACCTGTGAAAATTTCTGGTGTGGTATCACAATGGGGCTTTTTGGCCTAAGTGTACTTGCTTGGGAACGAGCGGGCGCCCACCTCTACCTACCTACCTGCCTACCTATGTATCTAAGTCAATGCAGTTTTGCATTTTTAATTTGTCAGTGACATGTCAAAAATCTGCACATGATCATGTGATCGTCATATTGTTGACGTTTTTGAATTCTACCTTTTACTGCATACCTTTAAATACACACATTTTAAAGCTACAGTAGAAAGTTTTTTTGTAACTCACACTTTAATTTATAGCATAGAAAATTTTATTACAAACATTAAACGAGTGTTACTTGTATATGTGCTATACACAAGATATGCGGTTATTTAAAATTTTATTTTATTCTGTTTTTTATTTGTTGTCTTGTTTGTGTTATCATGAAGTGTTTTTTTTTTGCAATTAGTTTTTAAAATGATAAATGTACTAAAATTATTATTTTTTTAAATACTATAAAATTATACTAAATAAGAATGTGTCATACATATTTCAGTACAAGGAAAGTATTGAAAATGAAAAATTTCACAAAAATAGATGAAATTTATGTTGATTTCGTTAAAGTTTTTGTAAACATGACTTTATTGCCCATTAAATACATACATATGTAAGTATATGTATACGAATATATGTACATATGTATGTAGGTAATCATATCATATACATACTTGTAATTCAATTTAAACTTAATTCAAATAATTTTTTAATTCCAAAAATTTTCATATAATTGTATTAATTATAAATTCTGTATATATACAGGGAATAAATAACGTATAATTAATTTATACATACATATTTTTTTAATTTAATATTTTGTAATTCAATAATAATTGAAATCGACCATTACTTTATTTATTATTATGACATTATTGATCAATTTAATAATATATGTACATATGTATATACCATATACTTGTATATGTATGTATTTGCTTTGTCGCTATTGGCCTAAGCGCCTTCCAATCGTTTGTCAGATTGATATTGATGTTGATTACTTTATTAATCGGACATTGGAATTGAAAAATACGATTGATCGTAGAATACTAAATTCTTATTAACATATAACACACGTATATGTATTTGAAATCCTATATAGTACGTAATGTATTCACATATGCACATTATTTTCTGTACGTTACTTTTTGTATGTAGGTAATCTTTTGAATAAAAAATGCTATCAAAGTGTTATAATCGCTTTATCAAAAGCATTTAAAAAAAAAAGAATAAAATTGAGATAGTACTTTAATATCCCATAGTGATCAATTTTTTTTTTTATATGGATGTACATAATTATCAACATTGACTTATATACTTGTACAGAATTTAAAATAACATCTTAGCAAATGTATATCAAAATTTAACGATTTTATTAGATGTAATTTTGTTAATAAAATGCAATTACATATTTTGTTTATACTGTATTCAATGCTCTATTTATAAAATACATATTGGATTTTTGTGTTTTTGCGATAATTTCTATGCTACCCCACATATTTAGATACAAGAAAATGTTAAATACATATGTATATACAAAGTGATTAAAATGATACATAAACGTTTGTGTACATACATATGTAATTGTTATAATTTAAGATTTATTGTGTAATAATGCTCTTGTAAAACAGTATCATATCATATAATAACATTTTTATTTTCTGATAGTACAGGAAATGACAGCAATTTCCGTGATTAGACGCCTTCATTCAATGAATACATTTTCCCCTTTTATTTAAATTTGATTTTTTTTTTTTTGATATAATAAAAAATCACATAATGACAGATTGAGGATTAATAATATTCATTTAATTTACTGGCTGAGTATATAACAAATCATTATTTTTATTTACATAAAATTAAAATCACGTATGTAGGTGCACATACAAACATGTACATATGTATGTATGCGTAATAATTTCCATGGAATTCGCAATTTAATATAGGAAATACACACTATGTATGTGTATAATATATTATCTGGGTAATTATAATATGCAATTTTTGTATACTATACATGTTCATTAATTATTATTATATGTATACTGTAACTTAATGTTTTAATATTTTCTTTTTAATTTTATTTAAATTATTAATTCGTTTGTACGTAAATTCTGTATTTTAAATATGAGAATATGATCGTAAATAATTTTTTTATTTTTATTTTTATTTTATTTTATTTTGTGCTTTAATTAGTCTCATTGTGGTTTACATAACGATATTCAAAGTAATATAAGTTTATTTTTATTATTAACTTTTATAATTATGAATTTTTTAAAAATTTAAATTAACCAACAAATAAGAATTTAGTTACAAAAAAAAAAAAAATAAAAATAAAAATAAAAATGATTATAAAACAAATTGACTATAAAAAGGACGTGAATATTTGTTGTAATTACCTTTTTCAAATTCATATGTATAGTTTATTATGTTTCACTATTTATTAACGTTACTTATAAATTTGTACGCAGGTGAATAATGACATAATCATATTAAATGTATATTTTTTAAAATAAAGTTTAATTGAATCATAGCAATTCATAAAAAAAAAAAAATTTTTTTTTTTTTATAATTAATTAATAATGCATGAACTTAAGAATACTCTTTATTATATGTACTCGTATTTATACAAAATTATATGAAATAAGTGAATTAAAATACATACACGTACATTGTACATATGCATCGTTTTTTTATTTATTTATTTTTTTTTTATGATATTAAATATCATCATTATTATTTTTTTATTAGTATTTCATTAATACGCCAGTATAGTTATCTTTTATTACAATTTACACGTACTTGCAATTTGCAAAATATCGAATTACTACTACATTATCCTTATGCTGTACATGTAAAAAAATTTTACATCTTTTTCAAATTTGCTTTAAATAACATTTTAACATATCTCAATGAAAAAAAATATATATTCATGCTGTTTTAGTTATTTAGATAAAAAGGATATTTGAAACATATTCTTATGTACATATGCACACAACTCTAAAATTATTTTATTTACATATATGTGTATATCTGTTGCTATATCAAATACTTTACATATAACATTAATGTCAATTTAATTAGATAAAAGAAATCTAATACTTGCAGTTTTTTTATATCTTTTTATGTACATACATACATATACATATTTTTCTCGTGGAAATTTTTACTATATTGTTAAAAAAAATTTTATATCATTTTTTATGAATACTATACGCATACAATTGGAATAAGTCAATTTTTAAAATTTTTAGATATTTAGTCTTACATTTGTATTTCCCTAATAATCTGAATAACATAACATTTGTTATTCTTTTTTTTTTTTTTTGGAAAATCTTCAAGGATATTTAAGTTAATTTTCTTGCAGGGAAATTTCTACAAAAAAAAACGTATTTTGACAATTTTAGAATTAAACCACTTTCAAACCAAACAGCTCACGCCAAAAGACCATGGCGGGTCGTGGTGGGCGAGGAGGGTTGGCAATTTATTGTTCTTCCCCTCCTTTTAATAGATAATAAATAAAATAAATCAAACAGCTCATACAATTACTGTATAATATTAAAAATGTATTTTAAAAATTGTATTGAATGATAGTATACATATAATTAATTGATATTGTTTATTAGATATCGTTCTATATACTGTATATATTTCAAATAATATATAGAAAACAAATTTTATATGATTATAAATAATTTTTTAAAAATTTATAATAACTTTTAAGTTATAAGAAAAATAGAAAATGAAATATATGTAGATATTTTTTTTTTAATAATTTGTTTTTCTTTAATTTATTAAATAAAATTAAATTATCAGTTATTTTGATGACTTCAATTAATTAAAATTAATCATATATAATATTTTATATATCTACATATTTTTATTTTTATACAAATATGTATTTATGTGTATTTAAAATAATATGTAGTTCTTTGTGTAATGTACACTATATGCCTGTATAGGTATTTATCATATATAAAAGTCAATATTTCGTTTGCATTACATTTACAATAATATATTACATTGCAATAATATGAAAAATATTGAATTGTAAAAATATGCTACATACATACATATGTATATGTATATATGTACTATTAAGTACGTAAAATTTTTCATATACGTAAATGTTGTGTGATTGTATATCATACAATAAAAGTGATGAGAATTTTAAAGAAAAATGAATTCATTATTAGATATAATCGTTGATATCTGTCAATATATGATGGCAGCATTCCGAATACTAGTAAAATAAAATATTGAAGATCAATAGTTGAATACATATAATGAAAACTATGATAGATAAGATGAATTATTATAGATAGATAAAATATGTAGATACATAAATATAGATATATTCATGTACGTACAGATATTTGTTTTATACACAGTTATACTGTATATATAAAAGTTCAAATTATTATTATTTTTTTTTTGTTCATCATACTCGATGATGTGTGGTTTATGAACTTCATTTTGTAAAATAAATGTGCACGTAATAAATGTGTACGTATAGTGCTGTACATTAAGTGTACAGCAATAGCTTGTTGAACATTATTTTTGTTGTTTTTATTTTTGTTTATTATTACTATTTATTTATTAATTTTTTTAATTTATCAATTAAATAATACGTAAATAATGAATTGAACAGGATCAGTTTTACAATTTTTACAAGAGAAAAGATTTCTATATTTGATGCAACTGCAATAGTCATTGTCCTTAAAATTACACTACAATTATTTTTATGAAGGAGGCATTTATAACTAAGGTTTTATAGACTTTTAGTCCATTAATTTGCTAACATAAAATATAGAAGGTATGTACCTACATTATGCACTCATTTGATATAGATAGTTGTGATTTAAAAAAAAAAAAACAAATCAAACCTTCATCAATATATTCTGAAGTTTTGTGCATTTTGTAAATGGTAATTATGTTAATATGTAACTAATTACACGTTTATATGCAAGTCATTATGGAGACGAAGAGACATTGATTAGACGATAGTAAAATATATTAGTAGTTAAAAGTTTACGAAAGCCAGTTGTTTATGGTTTAAATCAACTAAAAAATATAAAGTTTGAAGTCAAACATTTATTAGATTCCAATATCTGTAATGGAATCATTGGTAACGTATGTATACATACATACATATGTATGTATTTATATATTATTTGTACATTATTAGTTTCAAGTTTGATATAATAGCAAAAAGGTAACATGTTGGAAATAAATTGTAAATGTATAAATATCTGTGTACTCCATATACAGGGTGTAATAGTTAAGAGGGATTAATGTTAAACCAAATTTTTTTTGTGTTTTAAAACCGATTTTTTAAAAAAATAGGTATTTTTGTTTTAATGGAAATAGAATAGAAAATTTAAATTTAAATTGATTTAATTGTGGCTTGCATTAACTGCAATTTCAATTTAATGAGATAAGTATTTAATATGCTATATAGAAAATTGTAAATTGCTTTAGTAAAGATTTTTTCACTGTTTTCATACCATCATTATTTTTATCCTATTTTATGGTTACACCCTGTATGCACGTATGTGTATACATATTTTGTATTGACTGCATTAATAATATTAACAAAAGGGGCTACCGGGATTTCTTGCAAAGATTTCGTGCAATTTCGACAGAATATAATTAAAGACAATTTTCTAATATTTTTTTTGTTTTATCTTTCAGCTTTTTTTTTAACTATTTTTTAACTTGTATATGTGTCGTTTTTTAAGCTTTTTCTAGTTTTTATTTTTTTGTGACTAAATGTTTTTTTTTGTATTTTAAATTCGTTTCTTACGATATAGCCGGTTTTTTTTTTTTTTTTTTTTGAAGTAATGCTTTTTTTAAGATTGCCACAAGCAAACATAACAACATTTTGCCCATGCAATGAATAATCCAAAAGATCTAGATAGGGTCGACATAGACCGAAAACATGAATTAAAGGGAGTTCAGTCACATAGTTTTCGCGGGAAATTATGGGTCTGAAAGTTAAATAGTATTGCACAACCGAACGCGTTGCAATATAACGAAATATAAGGAAAATCTTTTTTTTTTTTTTAAGTACACACACATAGTATACGTATATACACATCTAAATAAAAATAATTTTTTTTTAAATATCTATAGATATTGTTGTAATACTTACCTGTGTACTTAAATTCATAGATAGTTAATAATATGTACATACAAACAAAATATTTACTTTTATATGTTTATATATTACATAGATATCTACATATACAATATATATAAGATGCAATTGAACTATGTAAGTGTGTATGTAAGTTCATATTTGTATGTATATGATGTTACATACATTTTTAGTTGGAAATCAAATCATCAAATCTGCTAAAGCATATGATTCTTCCGGGATCGTGATTCTCTTTTCGCTAGTCACTGTGTTATTTTGTCTCTTCTTATGTTAGTTAGTAGTAAATATATCCATCCAATATTGGACGTGCGATGTTACATAGTAAAATAATAATACATATACATACATATGTATGTATGTATATTTATTATCTAATATAGCGTATTTTTTTTATATCGCATCATTTTCCAGTAAGTGTATGTAAGTAAGTATTTTACTACATTTTTATATTATCAGTATCTATATTTATATTTATATATGTAGGTATGTATGTACTTACATACAATATCACAAAACTATCAAGCATTATAATATTATGCATTCTTAATATTATATTCTTTTTAAAAAGATTTCACATACTTGAAATCATTCTTTATTTTTATAACTATCTTTTTGCTTCTATTTCTTTTATTATATATTATTTTATTTTATTATTATTTTAACTATACATAAACTCAAATATATGTACATATGTATATATTAGGTATATTGTTAAATTTTAAATATGCGCCTCCTATATAATACTTTATAATGAATTATATCTAGACGTGAAACTATGAGATTTAGATTTTAATAAATGGATTGTTAGGTATTTAAAATGTACTTTATATGAAAATAATTTTATATAATCACGTACATATATACGTATATATTTATATATAATATATATACATACATATATGTATATGAATATGTTTACATTATTATTCTTTGTATGCCGCCACATCATAAAGTATGATAACAATGTCACATTAAAAGGAGTAATGTACCAAAAAGAAATTTTTTAAAATAATATGATGATGTTAAAATTGAAATTTTATTTTTATTTTTATTTTATTGTTTTATTTTTTATTTTTTTTTTTTTTTAGTTTTGAAAAGATTTATTGCTTTTGTATGTAATGTACATAATATAAACATGCATTCTTATACAAAAAAAAAAAAAAAATAAATAAAAAATAAAAATATAATTGAAAAGTCAATTATTTGATTGTACATCAACTCTTTTAAATTACCGAAGGATATTAATTCTTAATTTTATGATAAAATTATATGTACATAAATACATGTTATAAAATTTTATATATACCTAATAAAAATACATTCAGATATTTATAAATTTTTTTTTTTCGCATTAAGATAAATCAATTTTATAAAGTAACAAAATATTTGATTAAAAATTTATAAAAAAAAAATATTTGTTGTTAGTTTTCCTCATTATATGTACATGATAAAATTTTTTAATAATTCAAATTTTAAAAAATTAGTCTTTTTCGAAAATTGAAAATATTGTTTACAGCAAATTTAAATTTATGTATATAAGTTTAAAAATATCAATAAACGTTGGAAAATTTTTGAAAATTAGTGATTTTATTGTTTTTTTTATTTTTATTTGAAATTCATCACTATTTTTAAGTAGGTATATTAACCAAAATAAAACGTTATCTACAGTTGTTTTATAAAAATACATATGCACATTTACTTGTATATTATCACATATGTACATACGTATTTAAAAGTATATTCTACAAAAACGTAAAATACTTAAAACAAAAAAGTAACGAATAAAAAGAAAATTAAATTGAAAAAAGTATGATATGTAGTTCACATATTTATATGATTTACGTATCTACAGATATTTACATTTAAGTTTATATGTATCTTCATACATACATTTTTTTTTTTTTTTTTGATTATTACACATGTATATATATGTATGTATGTACACACACGGATATATACTATATACTTCTTTAATTCCTTTTTTTTTTTTTATTCAATTATTCATATATAATTATATTATCATTGAATTTTTATATACTTTATATATGGTATATAACACGAATATAATTTGCAATTCAAATGATAATCTTATGTTCGTTATAAATCGATGGCTATTCAAATATCAATGAAATACTTTAGAAAGATATATGTATATGTATGTAGATACATATAAACGTATTTGTATTATGAATGTATGTATGTATACTAACAATATAATAACGAACCTTATATGTGTACATATGTATGTATACTCGATAATAAACAATTGCTAGAAATAATAAACAAAAAAAAAAAAAAATGTTCGTAATACTTTCTCAAATGGTAAAAAAGGAATATATCAATGGTTAGTATTTTTTTTTTTTTTAAATTCGTTAATTTAAAATTAAATGGAAAAATGAATTGTATATTATTTAAATTGAATTTAATTTGCATTAAGAACTTTATTCGATTTATTCCACTTAAATATATTTTATACAATATCTATTTAAAGTTTCTTATTCAATTTTTTTTTATTTTAATTTTGTTTTTTATTTTTGTTCAAAGTGAAAAACTATACTATTTCGTTGTTGAATTTTTAACGTCTTTTTGTTTATTACTATTTCGTTGATATCGTTTGACTTTTTTTTTTTTTTTTAACTGTATTCATGTACGTGTGTGTTTGTGTTTAAATATTTTTTTCTCCTTTTTCAGCCTAAAAGAAATGTCTATATTTATCATGACTTTTACATTATTATACCCATTCACACGTGTATGTATGTATATATTCAATTATACACATGTATATGCATGTATTATATCTGTAAATTAAATTAAAATATATTACAATTGTCTACATATAGATTCATAATAACAATTGTCCATAATATAATGACTATATAATACAGTAATGTGTATCGTAAGTACAATTTGCATAAAATTTAAAAAAAAAAAAAAAATTTGTATATACAGCCAAAAGAAAAATAAAACCATAAGTGTCATTTAAATTGAGAACAATGTCAAAATCTACATATGAATTAATAAAATGAATTTGAATAAATTTTTCATTTTATTTTTTATTCGTTTTAATTATGAAGTTATTTTTATGTACACAAAAAAAAAAGAAAAAATAAATAAAAATAAAATCTAAAAAGCAAAAGTACTTATAAACGTTTTTTTTTTTTTTTAAATTTAAATCTTGTAAACATTTTAAAATGTTTCTAGATTTTATCGTTGATAAAAAAAAAAAAAACACAATAAATAACGGACTAAACAATGTTTTTAAATAATTTTCTTAATAAATTTCCATTATTTTTGAATTTTAAAGGATTATTGTAAAATCAGTTATATTACATTAAAAAGAAAACAAAATACTTGAAAAATTTTCTTAATTAAGATGTTTCATTTAATTTCATAATTAAATATCTAGCATGTACTTAAAATAAATTAATTTATACTTTTAAAAATGTATGTACACATATATTTAAGTATACTCTGTTTATTCATCATTAACATTAAAAATCAAAAGATCACGATTCATGAATAATTCATTGAGTAAAAAATTACGAAATTGTTTAAAAAAAAATTTTTGTTTTTTTAAATTCCATACTTCATTTTACAATTTTATAAGTATTTCTTAAAATTATATAAAATTTTTAATTGAAAACTCTTGATAATAATAAATGATACAAGGAAAATAGAAAACAGATAAATTATATATTCAACATAATGTATGTATGTATTAGTAGCAGTTTCTTTTAAATTATTGACTAAATCTTAATTTAAAAAAAAAAAAAAAAAAAAGATAAATTTTTCAAAAATTAGTAAATATAAATTATTATGATATTTTAGTTAGCGAATAAATTGTAACAACAAATTAACAATATAAAATTAAAAATATACATAAATTTATATAGGGTAATGTGAAAATAAAATAACATAGATAAATTAATTAATTTCACACTTTATTAAGAGAAAGATAGTTGTTATATTTAAATGGTAAATAAAAATTTAAATGATTTCGTTAATAATTTCTAGTTGAGAAGAAAAAAAATTTTTTTTTTTTTAATAGTAATAGAATACTCGTATATATATACAAAGAAACAAAAAAAAATAGATAACCAAAATAAAATAAAAAAAAAATAAATAAAAATGTTTTTCCTAAAAAAAATATAAGAAGAAAATATACATATAATAGATGCGTTCATGTATTTATGTGTATTGCATATTGTATATAAGTACATTGGCTTAATAATATGTGTATATTCATATATGTATGTATATTCTGAATAATATATAATATATCACGAAAAGAAAACTGTATGATCCGATAATCTATCCGTTGATTAGGTATTCAACGAGAAGGAATAGTTTAAAAAGATGACAACAAAGATAGTATAGAATAATATCGCTTTAAATAAAAAGCCATCACAACATGAACAAGCATAAAACATGGATCTTTATTGTATACTCTATACGTTGATGGAACATTATGTGCTTTTATGCATTCAATATTAAACAGGGTGTCCCGTTTCAAAATTAATTTAAATATTATATACACCATTTTATTTATTTATTTATTTATTTATTAATTTTTTTTGAAAATTTTCCAACAAAAAATTTCCCACTGAATTGAACAATTGAATAGATTTTATTCTAAGTTGTAAAGGCTTTTTTTTTTTTTAGAATATTTGAGTTGAATACTAAAAATCCTTAAATGAGAAAAGTGGGAGAAAAATGATTTACTTGAATTTATATTTTGAATTAGAATGGAAAGCCCTGTGTATATAGATTTACAAACATACATAAGTATATAAAAATGCACAGATATGTACATACATACATATAAGTGTATTCGTTTAAAATCTTTCTACAGGTACTGAATATCTTTTGTACTGTATTTTATTAAACGGTGTAATCCTACAATATGCTGCACCACATTTTTACCTAGGAAATACATATTAATATTGTACAATTTGGCATAATATTATGCATTTTCTTGTCTTTATAATAAAATATACATTATTGCAATAGAAAATGTAATATATAAAATGAAAACGTTTGTTTGTATATGTAACATATTTGTAATTTTTTTCCCCCTTTTTTCGGTTCCTTGTTTACATATACGAATAATAAATATTCATAAGGGTATTGTATTATGTAAGTATTAGCTGGTATTAGATACATACATATGTACATATCAAAAATTTTTTATTGTTTCGTTTTTGTTTTAAGAATGTACGTACATATTTATATGCATGTACACTACATAATATATTCATATATAGATTGATAAAAAGATATGTTCTTGAACTTGAGAGTATTTTTGCAATTTTTAACAGTTGAAGTACATACATACATGTGTTTTGTATATATATGTATGTATGTGTGTACATATTTCCAAGATCATCATTATATCGTCATCTTCATAAATATCATATTTTTTGAAATAATGCACATACACATATGTAAATACACATACGTATGTAATTGTGATGCTATATATATATATATGTACAGTTTAAAATTTCATATTATACAATTCAATTTATATCAAGATTACTTTAAAAATTTCTACGTTCCTTAATGTTTATAGGTATGTAAAAAAAAATACTAGTGAATTTTGTTTTTTCTTTAATAACGATCATATCATATATGTTACACATGTAAATATGTACATACATACATACATACATGTATGCATTTATGCACTTTACGTGATTGTAAAAAATTAAAAGATATATGTAGATAGGAAAAGGATTAAAATTATTTTTATATTTTTACATATTTAATTATTATTATGTTTATTTTATTATTTAATAATATTCTGTTATGTATGTATCTGTTGGTGAATTGAAAAATTATTTTTCAATACTCAAATGAAATAAAATAAAACGTTGAAAAAATGTAAAATAAAAAATATATGTACTATGCACATTAAGATTCTATTAAGTATAGGTTTAAATTATAATTACCATACAAAAAGGAAGATCATCATCATCATCATCGACATCACCATTATTACCATCATGACGATCATCGTCATCATATTTTTACATGATATACCTATACATAAACGATAATGGTGCAATTTCAATGCACATAAATGCATGTAGTTATACTTTTATATCAGTTATGTATTACAATAATAATTGATGTATTATATTATTAAATGCATCATCAACGTTAAAAACATATCACATTATATTATAATAAATTTTTATTTGATTCTATAATAAATTTTTTTTTTTTTAAACATTTTTACATGCATATACATATGTATATGTACATACGTGTACATATATGAATATATTGAGCATATACATATATTGAGCATATAGTACAGATTGTACACAGATAGTATATATACTCGTACTTAGATAAAATTGAAAATCTAGCATATTCATTGCATTTTTTGATGGACAACGTTTATTGAATACATATGAGCATTAATACTTGTATAAAGTTGTTAAGAGGTATTATACTCGTTATAATGTTGATGATATGAGTCTTCTTTTGTTATTATACATATATTATATTTTTCAAAATCTTTTTCTTCCTGTTTTTTTTTTTTTTTTTTTTTTTTTGTTTTTTTTTTTTCGTAATAATGATAGTAGGTAAAATATAATTGATTAAAATATTATATGATGTTTGTTTTCAATCAATCAATTTCAATCAAAAATTTAATAAATTATAATATTTCACGTATATAATATGTACGATTAAAGTAAATTATTTATTTTTTAAATATTTTTATGAATAATTATTTTTCTATTAAATTATGAATTATAATTAATTTTGAAATTCTTTCTTTTCTTTTTTAAATTAATAGAAAAATTTTTATTATTACTAATGTACCTATAATATTAAATGAAATATGTATCTAATTATTTGCACTATATTTTACATTATGTATATAAAAATGTTCATTTAAATGAAATTTATTATACAATTATACACATATTGTTATAAGAGAAATTTAAAGATGTTCAAAATTTCTTAAGTTATACTAAAAAAACCACAAACGAAAATGCATTTTTTTTTAAAAATATCTTCACTTATTTTAATCAATTTTAACTCGATAATATATGGAATTATTATTTTTGGACATTTTAAAAATAAATTATAAACATTATAAAGGTACACGTGCACATGCATGTGTAAGTATAGTTCAATAGCAGTCAAAGTATAGCATGGATTTTATTTTATTTTTTTGTTAGTTTCGAATTGTAAATAAAAATTTAAAAAAAAAAAAAAAAGAAATATTTCTTTTTCGGTTGTTAAATATATTTTATTTATTATTTAGATACATTATGTACGTTATTTGTGATCAACACAAATATTTCATGTGAAGTATATGAGCATTACATATAAATATAAACGTATATGACTATTACATTTATTGAATTTCGTACATGCACTGTATGAAAGGTACAATTTTTTTTTTTTTTTTTTTTTTTTTTTTTTTTTTGTAAAAAGGTGCATACAGTCTTCGTTATTTTCCTGTTTGTTTTTTTTTTTTGCACTTCTCCTTTGATAATAATGAATTGTCATTTCGAAATTTACGATCAGTGACTACCAATTTTAATCAGCAGGAAATTGACTGCTTAAATAAATTATTTTCTTTGATCATTATATGCTCAAGAGTTATTTATTATAATTTGTGTTTATTTATTTATTTTTATTTATTTTTTTTAATGGAATTCATTATATTTTTGAATTTATTTTTTATTTTTTTATTGCATTTTGTCCTTTTCTGATGTAATTTAAAATCAAAAATGATTATGTATATTATGTATATTTACACCAAACGGTGTAATAAACGATTTTCGGTTTTTTTTTTTTTTAAAAAAACATAAAAAAAAGAGTAAAAAAGGGAAAAAGAAGAACTTGATTTTAGTTAAGTTTGTATGTAAATGGTATTTGTACAAATTTTTCGTGTTCACAAATGTACATACATATACATACATCCTATGTATGTGTATATATATAATGATTTAAAAAAATATTTAAAAATGAAATAAATAATAATTTAATTAATTCAAATATTCAGTAAAATTTAATTATGAACAAAAATTTAATACGTAAAGATATTTTTTGTTTTTTTTTTTTTTTGAAAGCAACATACATACATACATATGTACATACATAAGTATATACATTCATATGAGAATATAAATTTTATTGATTTCGTGTAATTTGTCTTATTCTATATTTTAAAATTTATAACATATGTATATTATGTTTGCAATACATACATATGTACCTATATGTATATATATACATCATATATATTATGTATTACACAAGTATATTATTTACATTTAGTTATACTGAATTATACTGTGTTATGGATAGCCATATCGTAATTCAACGTTATTATGTGCAAAAAAAAAAAAAAAGAAATGAAGGAAAGCAATATAATTTTTTTTTTTTTTTTTTTAATGTAGATTTAATAACAGAAGAATTCAATAACATAACTACTATAATTTAATTTGTGCATGAAATTTATGCACGCACGATAAAATATTTTATTAAATCTTTTAAATTTTAAATTTTGAATATTATGAATTTTCTTGTTTGAATTTAATAAAAATTACAAAGGTTAATAAAACATAAAATCCGTTAATATTAATAATTGATAATTAACATCTATCAAATTAAAAAAGTAAAAATTTTTTAATGCTATAATTGGCAAAATTTTAAATATTTATATTTACTTTTTTTGTTTTTATTTATTTACAGAATGGTTTTGGTTTTGAATGGTGTTCTACAGGATGAATGTCCTGTTGATACAAACACATTATTTTTACAGCATCCAGTTTATCGAGATTATGCAACACAATTATTATCGATACCAACAAAAACTGTAGGTCCTGTTGGATTATTGTATGTTGGTCAAAGAGAAATGGCAGCTGTTGCACCGCATGATAAAAATGTGAATATAATTGGTTCAGATGATGCAACAACATGTATAATTGTTGTAGTTAGGCATTCAGGTGTGTATATATTATTGTATGATTTATTAATTATTTGGATCTTAATTGATGTGAAAAGATTAAAAAACTATTCGATTATATTTTCATTTTCTGATAATTTTTTTTTCTTGTTATTTATAATTTATATTTATATTTTTGTTTTTTTTTTGTTTTGTATTAAGGTTCTGGAGCAGTTGCTTTATCTCACATAGATGGCACAGGAATTGATGAGGCTGTAACAGCAATGGTAGCAAGAGTTCAAGAGCTTGCATTAGGTTATCCTGAAGGAAGAATTGAACTTCAATTGATTGGTGGTTATAGAGACTCACAGGGGTATGCTGAAGATATATTTTATAGTATAATGCGTAAGTTTTGTTTTGCATATTTTCTTTTAAATATTTATTATCGTTATCATGTTTTAGGTGTTATTATACACTGTTGTCTTTTTGTTATTTTATTAATTAAATTACTATTACTATTTTTTTTTATTGCAAAATTTAGAATCATTTCATAAACATCATCTAGAAATAGATTTGACTCAAGCATGTGTAGGTGAATTAAATACAATACTTAGAGGAGATACAAATTGGCCAATAATTTATGGTATTGGTGTTAATATTAAAACTGGTGAAATATTTCCAGCTACATTCCCAGATCGAGGTCCTGATCAACAGTTAAGACTGGCAAGAAATTTTACTGGAGCTCAAACTGTAAGTTTAATTATGTACTAATACATGTTTACATATATTTTCAGCTATAAATTTCATTTCCTTTTATTTTTAAATTTATTTATAAAAAATTGAGTAAATAATATAACATGTATTTTAATATGCCATAAAGTTTCATTATATTCATAAAATATGTGTATAGTGACACTCATAAATACTTATATACATATATAACATACATTGATCATGTATGTAACTATAATAATAAAGTTTAATGATGTAAAATATTACGTTGTACCAGTTGTACTTCTATATTCTTTTCGTACATATATTATAGAATGTTCAAAAAAAAAAAAAACACTGAAATTATTGACATTATTTCACATAATTTTATAGGTTCTAGACATATATGATTCATCAATGGGAATGTTACGTATCGGCCCCTTCAATTATGATCCATTAAGGGGAGTTGATTTATGGTTAGCACAAAGCGATGAATTTTTACTACAGCACTTATCTACGAGTCCAGAGGTTGAACCACCACATTTTGCAATGCAGGTATAAAATTATATTGTGTATTTTAATTTTGTTTTTTTTTTTTTTTTTAAATTTAAACTAAATTATATTTTTATTGTAAAATCAAATAAACTATTATAATACATATAAAATGTAAAAGAAGTGTTTTTACATCATCCTTATTATTTATTTCTTTTTTCTTTTTTTATTTGAAAATATAAAAAAAAAAACAATAATTAGGTTCGGTCAGCTCTTAAATATATTCAAGAAAATCAATTTCCAGCTATAACTGTTTTTCGAGATAATCGACCGCATTATTATCGTCGTGATGAAACTACAGGGTGTTGGCAAGCAGTTAGATATTAGTTATAATAACACTATGTAATAATATCTCAATTATATATGTATATGTAATGAATAAGAAAATGAAGTCGAAATAAAAAAAAATATATATATCGACATAAAAAAAGCAATTTTTTGTTTGCAAAATAGAAAAGAAGGAAACATTTTTTTTTTTTTTTCAATTAATATATAATAATAATTTTTATTATTATTATCATAATCAAAGAACTGTATATGTAAATCAAATACCTGTAAAGTGATATAAGAAAAAAAAAAAAAAAAAATTAAAAAAAAAAACAAAAAAAAAAATTAAAATAAATATTAAAAAAAATTTAAAAACAAATTATAATAATAAATTTTATTTTAAATTTTATATTTTTTAGGAAAATTTTACAATATTCATCTTATTTTTATTTCTCTTTTTTTTTTTGTTTGTTTTATAAATATAGTTAGATAAAAACTCGTTAAGAAGTTAAAATAATTAATAAATCAGGCTTATTATATTATGTAGTTTTGAAAATTTAAAATAAATAAATAAAATGAAAAGATTATTTTTTTTTTTAAGTTATCAAAAATATATCAATATTTTTTTCCCCCCTCTTTGTTAACTAGTTATTGTTAAATAATGAAAATGAAATTTTTTCCATGATATATTCTACTAAACTCATAATGTTGATTATTATTATTATTGTATTGTAATTATTATTTTTTTTTTATTGATTCATGCATACATTTAAAATTTTGTAAAAAAAAAAAAAAAAGAAACAAATAAGTAAAATGCTATCTATATAATACACAAAAATATTAAAATATATGAATAGAAAAAAAAAAAAAAACAAAAAAACAAATAAAATTGGTAAAGAAAAGTTCTCTATTTTATCATTTTCTTTTTTTCTTTTTTTTATCTAGATTGTTCTCGTAAAATTTTGTTACTTTTTTTTAGTTTTATTTCTTTCTATTTCATTCTGTTACAATTAAATTTTAATTGATATGTATACATATATATATATTTTTTTTTATTTGTAATTATTTTAATGTAATTATCGTTAATTTAAATTATTATTGAAAAACTACAAATGAATAATATAACAAAACAATTAAAATATAATATTACCATTATTTTCATAAAATTGTTTAAAAATGTTTTCTTTTAGGTTCAGAGTAAAATGAATAAAAAAAAAAAAAAAAAAACTTTATTATGAAATTAATTTAATATTAATTAAATTTTTAAATCAATCATTTTATTACACTTTATAAATGTATTTGCACTTTTACTCTTTACTTCTTAGATCATTTTTATGTACAAATACAATAAAAATTGAATATTATTTTAAACAAAAATTTATTATATTGTTTTTATACTATATTTAATATACATATTCTGTGAATTGAAATACTATGAAATTTGATTTCATGTAGTCTTAATTGTTTAAAAAAACAAATTATTTGGGTTTTTCTTCTCTTACCTAGATTTTACATTTTTTCTTTTCATACATATATTCCAAAAAAAAAAAAAAAATTTTTTTTTTTTTTTAATGAACATGTGTACATATAAAATATTGTAAATTAAAATTCAAATTTAAATACATGTTTGAATTTGATATCTAGATAAATTTTCTTACTTTATATGAAAACTCAACAAGAAATTTAACAATTTTGTATTGTTATCATGTATTACATATATACATATATGTATAATGTATGCATCGATAATATCATGTATGTATGGTATGTAAATATTTAAAAGTAGATTGATTTTATTGTGCATTTTATAGTATAATTCAATTTAGAAATTCATTGTTACATTTCTGTGCATTTTGGGATATAAATGTATAATATACATAAATAAGTATACATGTATATATGTATATATTCTTGATTATTGAAATTTCTTGTATTTGTTTAATTTAATTATATTCTTAATTGATTGACATTATTTTGTTAACTAACAAGATATTATCCTCCGCCTATCTTCAATATTCAATACATATTTTGTTTATATACGCACACACATGTATGTACAATATGTATAAAATTTATGTAATACAATAATATTAATTTGTATTTTCAATATAAGTACTCGTATAAATTTTCATATCAAAATAAAGATATTCAAATTGATCTAATTCATTTTGAATAATAGTTATTGAATACTCGTATGTATCAATATAATATATTGTTTAGGTTTTCTCAATGATAAGAATGAAATAAATATTTTCAAAATAGGAAATTTATATTCGTATTATTTTATTTATTTATTTATTTATTGTTAAATTTTCTCAGTAAGTATACAATATCATTTTTAAGTATACTATAAAAATAATTATGTATAATTGATTATTCTTACAAGTTATAAAATTAATAATATACAGAAAGAAGTTGAGTTGTCTATCGGTTAAAAGCAGATCATCGAAATAAAAAAGAAATTGACAACAATTCAATCATGATTATCAAAAATATAATCAATCTGAATTAGTTTACACAATTAACTATACGAACTTCATACATAATACGTACACACACATATCAAGCAATTGCATGTATTCTTGTATAACAGAATTTCCATAACGAGCTATATAAAAAATATTATATACAAGGTGCATTAATTATTTTATTTTATTTTTTTTTTTGAAAAAATTTACTAACATTCACATAGAACACGCATAATTTTTTGTTTTTCTTGTAAAATGTAATCAATATATATTGGAATAACTAAAGATTGCCAAAAATATGTATTTACAATGTATGTTACTATACGTGTTATACTATACTAAGTATACTATAGTAACGTGTGTTACTATATACATGTATTCGTATGTACACATATAAAAGTATAATATACATGGTATGAACAAACACATTTATATTTTAGAAAATTCTTTGAATTGATAGTTTAAAAATGATTAATTTAGTTAGAGTGCAGATAATTATTTAAATAAAATGTAATACAGACATATACACGTACATGTACATATATGTAAGTATGCCATTTAAATTTCTATACCATATACCTATATATGTATATGCAAATAATGTACCTACATTTACATATACTTTTGTATAACAGCATCTTTGAAAGGATATATTTTTATATTGTATCTAACTTCAATAACTTTATAATTTAAAACATTAATTTATCAAATAAAAGAGAATTTAAGCTCTAATTTTATTTTCTTCCTTTTTTTTTTTTTTATACATGTACATACATAAAAACATGATTCTATAAGATATAAACACGTGTACACGTGTAGTAACAAAATCTTTTTTTAACATTTTAGAATATTATTCAGTCCTTTTTATGTCCTTACATATATATTTTGTACAAATACAAATTGATATGATTTTATCCAATGTTCATTTATTTATTCATTCATTTTATGTAGAATATATTAAGTGTATGTATGATATGTACATATGTGTCTATACATGTAAAATAAGACATTGTTTTTTTTTTTTTATAAAATAAAGAGAGAAAAAAAAATGAATGAACAACATTATCGTTTATCGAAAAATGTCTTTTACAATATAATGAATAGTGGTCATTCTATACTTGCTCACCTTAATCAAATCAATCTATAAATACTATTGAAGATATTTTAGTTTAAACATTATTATTTAGCAGTTAAATTGAACATTATGTACATACATACATATGTATGTACATTTACCATACATGAATATTTTTGTGTTACATACATACATATATCCATGCATACGTATGTACATATTAGGACATTAATTTATTTTTTATGAATATACGAGTATGATATAATATATTTTGTATATAGGTATATTTAAAAATGATTATGCTCATCTTTGTATTAGATTATATATACATATACATATGTACATAACTAGTACGCATGCATTAATAAGAAATAAATTGGACATTGGCTATCTGTTCATTTTTTAGTGTTCTATTATCCTTTAATAAATACATATGTACATATGTATATGTACATGTTCGATTTGGTACGTGCCCGGTATACATATGTGTCTGAAATTTTATCCAAATTAAAGTATATTCAAATGCATTTATGTACGGTATGTGTGTATATTATGTTATTATTAGAAGAACATGATTCTTTTCTAATAAGTTAAAATTACTTTATAACATGTACATATGTATATGCGATACATGTAACATAAGCTAAAGGAGTATGTTTGTATATATGAGTGTCCATAACATAAAATACATTTTACCTCAATAAAATTGATTAAGTAAGACTGGTATAATATTTAAAGACGAATGTTCATATCAAATGAATAAAATGTAATACTTGAATTATGCATACATACATATATGTACGTACATACATGTACGTTACGTATTTGAATATGCTTTCATGTATTTTATTATAAATGTATATATACAAATGTGTATACAGTATTATGAATCCCTGTAATTTAAATTGCTTTAAGCCTAAGTTTAAATTATTACATTTAATTGTCTATTCAAGTGTTTCGTAGTCAATTCTTAAATGGCATCATATGGTGCATTTGTATCAACTTTAAAAACATTAAAATAATAAATTCAAATCTATTCATAACTGATTAAAAAATTTGACTATTTTTTTTTTTAATTTGGTATTATTTATATGCAAAAAATTTTTTTTTAAATTATTGGCATTTTTTTGTTGTTGGTATTTTGGAATTTTTTTTTTTTAAACTATTGGAAATGAATGAAACTTGTTTTAAAAATAATTTTGAATTTTACTTTATCTATTGCATTGGAATTTTATTAACGGTAATTGTACGACCGCCATATTTATATTTCTGAATTGTTACAATGACTTACATTTGATATACAAAACGCAAAGAGAATAGAGCTCAAATTGTTAGACGGCGTTAATTTTAAAAATAATTTTTTAATTTAATTTGATTTTAATTTTGTGTTTAATACATATCCATTACATTGAATTTGTAAATAAAATAATTATTTTAATATTTTTAAAATTTTAAGTGAAAGAATTAAGTATAAGAAAGTATAAAAATGATGACTAATAGAAATTTAAAAAATTTTTTCATTGATAATGATAATGAAGACAATGATGATTATAATGGTGTAGATTGTGATGGTGGTGATGATATTGATGGTGATAATAATAATGAACAAAATATACGAATAATGTCAGTTAGCTGGGAAAAAGATTATTTAGCTTGCTGTTATTATAAATTATCTACAATGGAATTATATGCAACATATGAAGCAGCTGATTCATCACCAGAATTTCCATTTTTAAATAATTTATTTCGTTATATAAATCCAACATATGTAATAACAAGTGGTCCTAATTATTTTTTAAATGCTGTTATAAAAAATTTTGGTTTAAAATTAGATGAATATAATTTTGATTATTTTAAAATAAATAAAAATGGTAAATTACCAACAACAAAATTAATTATATATCCAAATGATGAGAAAATTCTACAAAAAAATTATGAAAAAATTATAAAAATTCATTTACCTGGAATGCAATATAATTTAACAAATGAAGAACGTCGTATATTAATTGGTAGTATATTACCATTACAACAAACTCGTGTAATATCATGCGTTGGTAATTTATTAAATTATATTGATAATAGATGGAAACATTATGCATTAAATATTGATAATAATGATAGTATAAGGATAACTGATTTAAGAATATTTTTTTTACAATCACAAGTTTTAATTAGTAATGGTACAATATCATCATTTCAAATATTTTCAAATCTTTATCATCCATCTGGTTTTATTAAAGGTATAAAAGCAAATACAAGAGAAGGTTTATCAATTTATAATATTCTTAATAAATGTCAATCAAATATTGGTTCAAAAACTTTACATAGATTACTTTCACAGCCTATACGAAATATGAATGAATTAAATGTAAGCTTTTCAACAATTAATTGGTATATAAAACAACAAGATAATGATTATTGGATGATATTAAAACGACATTTAAAAGGTATACGTGATGTTAGTCAAACATTTAGAAATATCATATTAAGACCAAATAGTATAAAAGATTGGAAAATAATAAAACGTACTGTATATAATGCATATCTTATAATGAAATTTTGTCAAGGTATTGTAACTGAAAATTCAAATTATACAATTATTGAACAATTAGCAAATACATTAGCTGAAGAGGATAAACAATTATTACAAAATATTTTATATACATTAAATGCTATTGTTGATTTAGATGAAGGTTATAATCAAAATAAATTTGTTGTTAAAAAAGATTTTGATATTGATTTAGATAATAAAAAAGCTAAAATGATATCAATACAAGATGAATTACAAGAAACTGTACGACAACAAGTTGAAATGTCACCAGAATTAAATTCACAAAATATATTAGGTTATTATATACCAGAGGTTGGTTATGTTATTAAAATGGAAATAACATCGAATACACCACCAATTGATAATATAACAAATACAAATTTATCATTATTAATACAAACTGATGATGCATACTATTTAACATCATCATTTTGTGATGATTTAAATCAAAAACATTCAGATATTTATCCAGATATATGTGAACATGAATTAAGAATATGTACACGATTAATAAAATATTTAAATGAAAATATAGCAGCTATACAAGAAGTTGTTAAAATGTGTATAAAACTTGATTATATGATGTCATTTGCAACAGTTGCTATTGAAAGATGTTTTATTCAACCGCAAATTTTTGATAATCATAAAATAATTGAAATTCTACAAGGACGTCATATATTATGGGAGGCAAAAGAGTTATTTGTATCTAATGATACAAAAATATCTGAGAATAATCAAAATATAATAACAATATTAATAGCACCGAATGCATCTGGTAAAAGTGTTTATATGAAACAAATTGGTACAATTGCTTATTTAGCACATACTGGTTGTTTTGTACCAGCTAGATCAGTTAAAATTTCATTATTAGATTCGATACATTCACAAATGCATACATCTGAATCAATATATGAGGCAACATCATCATTTTTATCTGATTTACAACAAATGAGCCATGTAATGAATACTGCAACTGGACAATCATTAGTTTTAATCGATGAATTTGGTAAGGGTACAACAGATACTGAAGGACAAGCATTATTAGTTGCATGTATTGAAGAATTACAACAGCGTAAAAATAATTGCCCTATAACAATTATATCAACACATTATACTGATATTGCGTATTTATTAAAATCAAAAGAGAATATTTGTATAAAAACATTTGAATGGGAAAATAATAAAAATGGTGAAATTGTTCCCACATTTAAATTAAAAACTGAAAATGATTTTAATAAAATAAAATCTTTAGTAACAATTGATAGAATTAAACAATCTTTAAATAAAATTCTACAATCAGAAAATGATACGTAAGTAAAAAAAATTTTTAAATTTATATAAAAACGTACATAATATAATGAATTTCAAAATAAATAATCTTATCGATTCGTTTTCTTCAATTTCAAGTTTTCTTTCTCTCTTGTATTCGTATATTTATTTACAGATCAATTGATTCAAATGAATGGAAAGAAATATTCTTAAGAAAAATTGGTTTCAGTTACAACATTTTAAAAAATTATTTACAAACACAACAAATTGATGCAAAACAAATTTATAAAGATTTTAATGAACTTGAATTGTAAACAAAAATTTTTTATTAATTATAAATTTTTGAATTTTAAACATTTTTATTTAAATTTCTGTTTTTTTTTTGTTTTAAATTTAAGTTTGATTATTTGAAAATAAATAAATGCCATTTAGTTTACGTACATATCAAAAATTTGTGTTTTATTGATACCTAACTAACGAATACCTTGCCATGCTATTATGTTAAGTTTATATCAACACCATTTAATATCAAAGACTCAGAAGAATTATTGTGATACTGAAAACGAAAACTTTCCATAAAACCAACATATAAAACAAAAAATTGTAAATGAATTTTATGAAACCGTTTAAGCTTTATAAAAAATATAAATAAATTTTCTTTGTTTTTTGTTTTCTTAATTATAATTTTATTTAAAATGTTTGTTTACATTCTTTAATAAATTGTCGTATTTCTTCACAATTTTGATTTGATGACCATCTATTTGACGGGCAATTTTCAAAATATTCCATATAAACACATCCAAGTAAAAGACCAGCAAATGGACTGCATCCTTTCATTAAATTACCAATAATTGGTGAAGAATAAATAATTTTTAGTCTCTGTTGAGCTATATAGTAAATGAATTAAAATTAATTTTATTTTTTTATTTTTTTTGAATAATTTTTGATTTAGATATATTTTTTTGTTTTTTACCAATAATTCCACATTTTTGAAATGAATTTATCATAACCGTTGTATATTCAGAATCAGTTGAATATTTTTGTTTTAAATCAGTTTTAATAAATTCCATATTAAGTAAATTATTTGATATATATTTTGATTCATTAAGAACACATTCTGCAAAACACTATAAATAATTTTATCTTATTTTTAAAACAAAAGTATTTTTTCATACAAAAAAGTAATTTTTTTTATTGGAAAAAAAAATTTTTTCTTTAAACTGTTGTACTTTGAAAATTCATTTATATTACACAACAGTAATATTTGAATTTACCTTATGGTTTTTACATTTGCTAAATAAATTTCGTATTGTATGTATTATCGAATCTCATCAAAATCATAACAAAAAAAAAAATGAATGTTCTCTGATATAAATACTTTGTCTCATGCAAAAGCTTTGAGAATTTAGATTTTAGAATTTTATTTTTAAACTATGGTAGAAATTCGATAATACATGATAATACGCATACTCATAAACAAAACCAATATAATTTGGTAAAAATTATCAAATTTAACAGACGAAACAAAAAGAATTAAATAAATTCATTTACCGCTGCTGTTATTATATTTTCACTCGTGGGTGTATGAGGAACATCATTATTTTTATTCGAATTTGTTAATTTTAATGGGAATCCAGTCTTTTTAGAGCATGTATTCGCTTCATCTGTTGGCTTTGGTTCTAAACAACATAAATGAGGATCACCCTAAAAGAAAATTATTTAATCAGATATTATAAATTTGTATGTATGTATAATAAATAGAAATTGTACACAAATATACTTTAAAAATTGGTGGTTTTGAACAGTCTAAAGTAGATACGATTATCTAAAAAAACCAACAAACAATTTATTAAAAAGCAAATTTCAAATAATAATTCAATTTAATTTAATTTAAATTTTTTTTTTTTTTAAATAAAGTTATTATCTTACCATAACACAATTGAAATTAATTAACAAAATTAAAATGATTTTATACATTTGATTGGAATATGATTTAAAATGGAATAGAAGAATTAATAGCCTTTCTTTATTATCACTTTGATTGCTTTCACTTCAAGAAATTTATTTTATTTTTTAAGCACACAATAAACAAATATTTTTTATTTTAATCATAATATGTACATTTATATGTATGTGAAGAGAAGCTGTTTACTAAATTGTTAGTACGTACGTAATGCTTTTATATTTATTATGATCTTTTCAATTAAAATGATATCTCACGCATGAAAGGTTAAAAGTGTTCAACAAAATTTAAAAAATAAAATAAATAAAAATAAAAGAAAATTAAAAATGTTATTTCATTATTGTAATTATACTTCATACATTAATTCGATGCAGTTAAGATATTATGGGAATATATGTGTCCTGTTTCTAATAAAATCATCTCACGAATAATGTTACCACAATCTGTAAAGTTATCATATAATACGAGATAAATTTATTGAATATCAATATACAGCGATCTAAAGTGGTACTACTTTATGTCATTTTCCATAAAACCTTAACTGTATCGAATTAGTGTATGGAGTATAGTTAGTATTATAATATCACCATTATAAGTACGTATAATGCGATAGTTACACCTAATTAACTGAATAAACCTTCAGAATTTGTCCGTACACACGTAAAAATATTTAAATAATTTGAACATTATATCATTTAACACGTGTATTTAAATTTCAAAAAAAAAAAAAAAAAAATACGTATGACTACAAAACAGTGTCTCAATGAAAACAAGAATTAATTCATAACACCAAAAGATATTTTCGGTTATGAACATTTTTCTAGAGTGCTATTATCATTTGTTTACCTTTATTTAAAATAATAATAAAATTAATTTGTTTTTTCTATATATTGTAAAATTTATTCTATTTTATTTTTCTCTTATATACATATGTAATACACAGTGTATGTATACTCATAAATCAAAAATAACTTTAATTACTATGTACAATAATAGCTGATGGCATAAAAAAAATCTGTTTTGAAAATCACAATCAATTTTATATCTACATACATATGTTGTTATGTTTTTACAATATTTTAAAAACTGTAGGAAATAATGATATTTTGAAAACTCTAAAAAAAAAAAAAACGGTTATCAATATTTGAAAAATTAATCAAATTTTTTCATTTATTTCATATAACAAAAAAAAAAACCTTCCATCAAATGTACATACTTGTATACGATTTTGCGAAGAGATTTTTCTTTAATTTCTTAATTATATATATGTACGTATAAAAAAAATGTTTTTTTTTGTCAGAATTCAATATTTAGAAGAATTTTACAAAAAAAAGCAAAATAAAAAAAAAATAAATAAAAATAAAACGAAATTATGAAAATGAAAAATGTTCATCATTTACTTTACGTGTAATTTAAAAAAATTGTTAATTTTCATATAACAATGAAAATATATACACATGTTTGAATATGTATTTGTGTAATATTAACAAACGTACTTACATACATAATATATACGTATATCCAAATAGATACTTTATCCACAAATTTACAATATTAAAAAAACTGTCATTACACAGGGTACAAAATAGAAACAAGAAAAAAAAACAAAGATACAAGTTATATAAGGTGAAGAAAAACTAAGGCAAAAAAAAGGTAAATATTCTTGATAATAATGTGAAAAGGAAAATGATAAAAAAAATAGTAAAAGGTAAAGAAAAAAATTATTAAAATTGTGAAAAAAGAAAAAATTGCGGATTTTTGTGCGTTCTTGAATAAATTTTGCCCATGTGTATGAACATTTCAATATCTTCCGTGAATTTATGTGTCTATATACCAAACGTTGCTAAAATTTCATACAAAAATGGGAATCCTTAAATAAAAAAAAGCAATCCTAAAAATATAAGAATGATAAGAAATAACAATGCTTTTTACTTATAAATATGTATACTTATGTACATACATATGTACAGTATATATGACATACAGGTATGTGTGTCAAACTAAACAGCCCAATATAAGAAAAGGGTAAAAAAATCTTCATGAAAATTTTTGATACTTTTATGCATACATAAGATATATGTATGTACTTATATGTAGGTAAACAATTTAATGTACGGCACCGAAAGCATCCAAAGGTATTATCTTAAGTAAGCTAAGCTATTATTTCATGTATAGTAAATTTATGTATTATATAAAAAATACACATACATAGACTTACGTATTTAATATATGTTCTGTCGTATAACAATAATATATGTATATATGTATATGTATAAGTTTATAAAATTGTTCACATGTACATACATAAACATTATTACCGCTATCTGTGTAGCATGATTAATGCTTAGACATTAACTTAATGAGATGTCTACATTTCATAGATGTTAAATTCATTGGTGCGGTGAAATATTATTATTAAGAAATAAGATACACGTACATATACATACATGCATTTATATATGTATGTATGTATCTGTGTAAACAATATAAAATCTGGTATACATACATACATATAAATAATATAAGAAAACACATTGTGCAAAAAGAAAAATAATAGATTGATAGTCGGATTAAATCCTCCTAAATGTAGAAGAAGCTCCCTATTTTCGTAATTTTAGTAATATTTTAGAACTGATTATTATTGTATCATTTACAAGAGAAAAGATAAACAAAAAAAAAAAAAAAAAAAAAAAAAAACATGAAAAATAAACAACAATTTAATGTATTTATGTACTATATGTATATACTAGTTTTACATATGTATGTATGTATGTACACATACAAATGAAATAAACGCGATAATTTATTATATCCTTGAATTGTGAAAATGATTATTGCCTGTAGATGATACATTCATATAAATATAAATTATATAACAGTTTATCATTTATTTTCGTTTCATTTATTTATTTTTTTTATCATTTCGATTTTAGTCTCAATTACGATTAGATTTGTGACAATTTAATACAGATACATTACATTTACAAAATAATATATGTACAATATAGTTAAAATATATAAACAAAAAAAAAAAAAAAAAAAAAAAAAACGAAAATGAAATTTAATCCTGCAAAAACGTTATTTCCATTGTACATGTAAATGTATATATGTACATGAATGAAATAAATTAAATTGTTTTTTTATTTTCATAAGTTAAATTAAATTCAAATACATTTTATACACATGTATATAATATATTAAAAATTATGAATTATTATTAGAATTTTGAAACATTTTTAACTGTATGTATATAATTTAGTTAATTTTATTTGAAATTATCTTTCTATAAATAAATTTCTCAATGTATTTACTTTTAATTAACAAATTGTTATTATTATCAAAATTTTATTCAATTAACATACACACATATTCATATACAGGGTGTTCCGATTAACGTGAACTATATTTCAAGAGGTGAAAGTAGAGATAATTTCCAATTGAAAATGCCATATTGCATTATAACCGTTTCGGCTTTATTTATGAGATATTTCAAGTTTTGTGTTTTTTCACTTTCAAAAATCAAATTTGTATATCTTTCTTCACAAGTTTCTCTCTTACATCAAGTTTCTATCTCTTACCAGTTTTTTGTTATTCACCTTTAAAGAGGGCAAAACAAGGTGCAAAAGTCGTCAATTAGGGGTATTTCATGCAATGGCATGAAATTGGCTTCATTGAGTAACTTTGGTGATGAATAACAAAAAACTGGTAAGAGATAGAACCTTTATATAAAAGTGAAACTTGTGAAGAAAGATTCAGAGACTTTGTTATTGTTATTTATGACCACTTTCTATTAGGGTGTCTACAAAAATCATCAAAAAGCCCGAAAAATTGGTCAAATTTTCTCAAACTTTTGATTTTGAATTCCAATAACTCTTGAACTAGTAGACGTAGGTCCTTGGCCAATACCTTCATAGAAAGGCCAAAGGGTTTGCTATAACTCTTCTCAAGACAACAATGGCGTACATTTAGTGGTTCGTGGGTTATGGAGTATTGCATAAGAAGAAGCACAAAATCTTCAACACTCTCTAGCGTCGAAATAAGGCTTCATTTAGGATTCTCGCCATACAATTTTTGTTTTAAAATAGATCAAAGAATACAGTGGTACTAATAGTGTCGTTTTAAAAAGGAATCATCCTGTATATAATATGTAGATAAAGTTTAATTTTTTTTTCATATTTTATTAAAATTTAAAAAAAAAGTTGATTTTCATTATAGCACTCTAAGAATATGTTATATCTAAAAAAATTTAAAATTGCAAAAATTGAAATAAAAATCTAAGATTGCAAAAATAAAAGACAAACTGAAGTAAATAAATCTTTTTTTTTTTTTTTTGTACATTTTTCGAAAATACAATTTTTCCTTTAGTATTTGAATGTGATGTGATATTTAAAAGATATTTAAATTTCAATTACTTTTAATATTGTATAATCTTCTTAACTATTATAAAGATATTTTAATTAATTATGTATGTATATGTATATTACGAGTACTTATTTTAATTAATAATTTATTGTAAAAGGTTAGATAAATTTTTGAAAATATCAATTTGAAAGTGTTATGATATGTTTTTTATCTTAAAAATTTTGATTTAATATTTATGTTTATGTCTATAACATACATATGCATTTGATTATGATATATTTATGTATGTAAAAAAAAAAACAAAAAAAATAAAAAACCTTACTCCTTATGTATTCTAAATACAACAAATTTAAAATGAAATTTTGAACAAACTATAAACTTTCTCTTCATAATAAAAATATATAATATTTAAAAGAAATTATTTTTGAAAAACGCATATAAATACTATACAAATTCACAAGTAAATATGTACGTATGTATATATATATATGTACCTATGTATGTATGTTCTTTTTATATGCATATCCTAGAGATATTTAATATTCATGATGCCGAACGCAAGGATTTAACTTACCATTTAACAACTTTGTAAAATGTTTTTGAGGTGCACTCGTATAACTTTAATATTTTTTTTATTTTTTGTTTTTGATTTTTATTTTTTTGCTTTTATTCTTTTGCATGAACATCAATATACCGAATATATAAATAAATATGCAAGGAATAAATTTATGTTTATACATACATATTTTTATGTACATGTATGTATACTACTCACGTGTGTATTTTAATAAACTGTATTTTATTTCATGAAAAGCAGCAATTTTTAGTTTTTAGTTGAAAAAGATTGAAAAGCAGAATAAATACTTGTTGTAAATATATGCATACATATACAATATACTATAATATGCGACTTAAATACATACATACATATATGAAAATGATATATATATATATATATAAATATATATGTTGTATATATTCATATATGTATGTACATGAATTTGAAAAATAAAATTTTGTTTAAAATACACAAAATAAAATATATATATATTAACATTGTATGTACGTGTATAGTAGGAAAAATTAAAATAAAAATACAATTTTTGTATTATTATGTAGACAAAGTTTATAGAGAAATTTTCATAATAGAAACAATTCATGCTTATAGCATAATTCAGATGTCTTTTATACCTTTATATATTATTTCATTTATTATATTTAGGTCATAATTGATACTTTAAATTTTTGTCACAATATAAGTAAATATGCAAAATATATTTACATATGTATGTGGGTATACAAATTTTATAATACATATATGTAAATGTATATATTTTCATATAATTACAATTACATTGATGTTATATACAACTTACAATGAAAACATGTAACGTAAATTTAATCATATACAAAATGCATGCATATACATAGCAATCACATTTATTACCACTATATGTATATGTATGTATGTATATAACGTATGTATATAGTAGACTCCTGTAAATTTATTGTTAAAAGTATGATTTAATTTAACAATAGCTGTGATAATAACTTGCTCTATTTAAAAACTTTTTTGTATAGTAATTTTGTATGTACATTATATTTATTATAATATAAATTTATATACATATGTACATTTGTATGTATGTACTACGTAATATTCAATTTAAATTTTCAAAAATGTTGACACTTCCTTTTATATAATGATACATATGTACATATAAGTATATTGTGAAAATTTGTATTTAAATACAAATACATATACACATAAGTAGTTTATTATTTTATTATTATGATTATTTTGTGTAGAGTATGTGGATAAATGCATACACAATATATAAAGTAATTGATGGGATTATTATTTTTCAATTTTGTCTGTTAGTTTTTTTTTTTTTTTTTTTTGTTTTTTCAATTATTGTGAAAATTTAAAATAGATTTCCTAATCTTTCTTTTGTTTTTGTTTTTTATTTTTTTACTTTTATTAAATTTAATTAAAACTAAATAACATGATTTTATATTCAAAGTAAATTTAGTGAATTTTAAATCTATCATACACATGTGTATAATACAAACAAAAAAATAATGTATTGTATATTAAATTTCATGAAATAAATTGCTATATACTTATACTTCATTTTTTAAATATTTTCACTATAGGCGTTATGATGTAAAATGGTAACTATTTTTCATAGTTTCCATAAAGCCTGTTATGAAAATAATTAAAAAATGAAATATAGATGTTTTTTGGATAACGATTGTTTTTTTTTGTTCAAATTTTTATAATCTGTTTTACTAATTGTGTGCAATTAAGGTATTATTGGAATTTATATGTTTTTATACTTCTCTTCTAATAAAAGCGTTTCACAAGAAATATCAGCACAGTTTTTCAAGTTTTCATAAATTTTCATAAATGAAATTTTTAAATACTTACCAGTATGCAATGGTACTATACTTAACGTCATTTCCATAAGGCTTTAACTATTTAAAATTAATTGACAAAGTATAGTTAATTTACTTTTTGAAAAACTCACTAAATTGTTCACTGTTTTTTTTTTTAAATTGTGTTCATTATTTAAACAAAAATACGTTTTTGAAAAATGTAAAAATAAATACATTAAAATTTATATATTTATTTTATGATTTATTTCATGACATATAAAGGGGGTTATTTAAATAATAGAAAATTGAAAATAAATTCAAATAAAATTTCAATTATAGATTCCATCAAATTTAATTTAATTTAATTTAAATGGAATGTCTAACAAATCATTTGGTTGATTATTGTCGAAAATTTATAAAATATTAAACAATTAATGTACATAAATTAATTATATTCAAAATATTTTCGATGAATTAAAAGGAAATAAAACAAAAAACTAAAAATAAATTATACAACATAAATCAATTAATATGAAAATATAATAATGGTTTCCATTATTAGCATTAACTGATAAATGTAATAAATTTATCGGTTTTACACAATAATTCATTATTTCACGTACATATATTAGCTATATTATATAAAGCAGGATAATTAAGTTTAGAAAATACATTTTAATTTCCGCATAATTTCTAACCAAAATAAAAAAAGAAAAATTGGTTTGTATATACATAATTTGAAAGTATTTTGTAACTATTGGTTACGCTTTCATGTTACAATCATTTGTATAAATTGTTAAAGGATTCCAATAAATAAATAAAAAAAATCACTTTAGTTTCCATGGCTGCTGTATTTATTAATGCTGTACATATAAATATACTAACATCGATTACACATTATAAATATAACGTGTAACTTAGTATACGTTAAAGGGTTGTTTTTTTTTTTTTTTTTTTTTTTTCATTTTTAAACACCATTCTATAAAATAATAAGAAATAATATTAATTGGATATAATAGAAGATGATTTAAGAATTATTATCGTTATACTTACATATTATGTACGTACTATGTATGTTATTTTCATTGAATTTATACCATTTTATACGTACATTCAATTTTAATTGGATTTTTAATGGAAAATGGATTTTCTTCTTTTTTTTTTTTTTATATAAAAAGCGAATTATATCATTTTCAATTGATTATAAGAAAAAAATATACATTTTGGTTATTAACATAAATATTTAAATCATGTACAATGTAGAATTTATGTATTGTACAACTTGTGTTAGTTATATTTTCTTGTCAACAATTTTTATTTAATTTATTTTTTTATTTTATATTATTGTGTATTTAGTATGAATTTATTTTCCACTATTTCTGTACTTTTCGCCTTTGCCCAACATTCTATTTTAATTTTTTTTTTTCATTCTATTATTTAAACTAAGCAATGCATACATACATTAAATTACTGTGTAAAACGAATTTTGATTTCCTTCAATTTATAACATTTTTCCTGTTTAACTAACATATAACGGCAATAACTTTTTTTTTTTTATCGTTCAAAATAATATATTTACGAGGATATTTTGTTATTGTGCTGTTAATAGTCCTGTGTTTGGTTTTTTTTTGCCTAATACTTCCACAAACATACACACACAAGAACATTATAATCTTTAAAAAAAAAATCCTAATCTTTAAGTAATTTATTTTTTTTTTCAACATTTTATATTTACATACCCTTGCAGATTGTATACGTAATACATGTACAATAATTGTTAAATATTTTTTTTCCCAACTTTTTATCGGTTTTATTTGTCCATTTTTTATATTTTTCTTTGTTTACATGCTTTCAGAAACACGAAAACTTTGAACATTCCACTTGGTTTTGCTATATTTTTATTTTTCAGTGTTATTTTATTTTTTTTTTTTAAATGTATTTTGTTATTTAACATTTATAATAGTTGGCTAGAATATTAGATAAGCTGGAATTAATTGCACCTTATTACATTATTCGATGAAGATGATGATGACGATGACCACGACAACGATGTCGACAATTACATACATACATATGTACGTTTACGTACATACAATATAATGATATATAAATTAAGTATGGAATGAGTATTACAGTGGGTGGGTGGTAATCAAAATGTACATACATACATACATATGCATGTATATACCAAGTAGAATTTTCTTATCGCATTTCATTTAAATGAACTGAAAAGCTTACTATGTAGATATTAATAAATATGTATATCCATGTGTGTACTCGTAAGTACACTATTATGCATGCGGTTATTTTCACTACATGAACATATGTATGTATATGTGTGTATATGTTTAAAAAAAAAAAGTACTTGCATGAGCTCGTATATACAATTTTGTTTCGTTTTAATATTAATTTACTTACGTATATTAGGTACTCATACTCACTTGTTTGGTTATTTGTTAGCTTATAATTATAACAATTATAATACGTAAATAACAAAAGTTTTATTATCAGGAAACATTCCACCATATAATCCAATTAAAAAGCAAGATATGGTTACTAGGACTTAAATATCACGCAATAAGCTTGTAAATAACAAGGATAGTTAGTTAAGTTAAAATTCTAAATTTTATATGCTTATAGATATTTTGTACAGATTTATATCTAGAGTATAGTTTTTATTTTATTTATTTATTTATTTATAATTTCTTTTTTTCTTAATTTTTCATTTAATATCTAATTAATTAATACTTTACACATATGTAAATTTTAACATAATTTTAACATAAGGATATTACATAAATTTTATATGTTATCTATACGACCATATGTACACATGTAAGTATGTGCTTACTTGAATACAGACATAATCAAATTTTACTATTTAAAAGATTGTAATAAATTTTTATTTTCACAGCTTTTAAATTAATTGTCTGCATATACATAATTAAAATAAAATTTTAAGATTACATTAAATTAAACGATTAACAGATAAAATAGCTTGTACACATATACATATGTACTGACTGCAATTAAAAATTCTTTTTTAATTGTAGCGATAATTTTATCTTACATTTTAGATAAGTATATTTTTACATTTCAAACATTGTTGTAAAATTTTACTATGTATGGGATGATATGGGTAAAGCTTCAATCAAAAATCATAGCTTTTTTTTAAAATTCTTATGTTTTAAACAAAAAAAAAATCTTTTAAAGAATCAATTTAAAATTTCATTTATTTTGTAATTTATTTAAATTCATAAATTATGTTATTTAATCATGTAAAAAAATAACTTTTCTATAGTCTATCTATTAATGATTTTCAGTCTCATCGAAACGTTTAGAGAGCAGAAATATACTCCACAGTCCACACTCCACAGGCTTTATCTCTTCAATGCGCCACTTATAAAAATAAAATCTTACTTGACTTTTCTTACGAGCAAAAGCAATACATTCTATTTTGTATGAAATATGTAATATAGTATTGCGATAAAACTGCTTGTGAAATTCTCTTATTAGAAACAAAAAAAAAAAGAAAAAGACATAATACTCCCATATGACATGTATTGAAAATCATTAATGGACAAACTATACGTATATTTGTAAATATTTAAATTAAAAAATATGCTTTATAAGAGGTCTTACATGTGAACGTATGTATGTATTTTAAATGAATTTGATTGTTTAAAAGTATATGCACATTAAAACACATGTACATGTACATTTTTGAAAATAAATTTACATCCATACATATTACATAGGTATTTATACTTCAATTTTTTGTTTTTTTTTTTTTTGCACTTTTTACATCAACAATTACTTTTTGGCCTAAGTGTGCTTGCTTAGGAATGAGCAGGCGGCCACCTCTACTTATCAACAATAATTATTTACATTCTATGTAGGTATATACAATACATACATATATGCATACATATGTGTATATAAATCATAATTTTTATTTTCTAATTAAAAACTAAAATTAAATAAAAATGAATACATATTTTATCACAGTCTCAAAAAAATATGATGTACATATACAACGTATATGTATATATCATAAATATTTATCACATTTTAGATTTATATATAGTATATCTTTTAAGTATATGTATAAATTATTATGCTATATTAATTCATTCGAAGTGCATCACAAAAAATATTGTACAAAATTATAGCATGTAATATTCATGTACATATGCATATGTATATTGCATTAAAATGCATTTGTATAGTGTTTTGTAATTCAGTGGAAATTTTGAAAATTACCTTCATGAAGAACGAATCACGTAATTTTTTGTTACCGTTTTTATATTTTGTGAGACAATTTGTCGCTTTTCAGAAATAAAAAAAAAAAAATACATACATCGAATACAAACTATAATGGTACAAAACAAATTTTGCATACATACATATACATGTATGTATAAGTGTAAAATTATATTTATATATTGATGAAAAAGAATGTTTTTTTTCTTTTTTTCTGGTATTTGTTCAATGCATCATAGACGGAACACCTACATTTATGTACGTGCATATATATACTTATTTAAAGCATATATACATATATTTGAAATGTATTTTTTTGTTTTTTTTTTTTTTTAGATACATATGTAAATGTATGATATAATGCATGTCTATCAAATATGGAAAGTCTATTAGTAAAATATTCATAAAAACGTACACAAATTGTATGTAGGTATACATTCATAGACTTAATTCAACAGTACTAAAAATACATACACATTTTATATAACAAAAATTGTTTGAATGATATTGAAAACTTAATACATACAGAAAATATATGAGAATAAATCTATAGGTGTGATGATATAAAATATTATACAAAAAAAAGGTAAAAGGGCAAAAAAAAAAAGGAGATCTACATTAAAAAAAAAAACGCAAAAACCTATAAAGACGATAATGATGATGACAACAACTATGTATGTGCATGTGTATATTATATATACGTGTGTATGATTTAAATCACACAAACACACACACACACATATGTAATTGTACGCTGATAACAACTAAAATAAGGGAAATGAAAGAACATCGTGTTGAACGTGCTTGAAATACAGAAAATCAAAATCATTGAATCCTGGGCTAATATTAATATAGTATCTAGAATTTAGATGTAGATTTGTATGTACACATACGTAATTCTCATGTACGATTTTGTACATATATACATACATAAATATACATATATATGTATATTATTATATTTGAACTATTCAAACCCTATGAGATTTTAGAATGAATTGTAAGCTCAAAGTAATTAGTATGCGATATCAAGAACACTAAGGGTAGATATATTCTGTCAATTAGCTACCGCAGGGATTGACTTTATAATATACTAAAAATCTATAATATTCAACATATGTATATACATATTTATATATATAAATTTTTGTAGATACTATATTCATAATCTGTATGTACATATATTTAGATAAGTATATACTTATAAATTATGATAAAGATTACAAGTAGAAAAATCATAATTCCCTTTTCTTTTGTTTCTTTTTGTTATTAATAAACATTCAAAATAATAGGGTTTTCTTCTTCTTTTTTTTAAAGAAGTTAATGAAAAATACATTTTTTTTACGTACAATAGAATTAATTTTAACAACATTTACAAAAACAAAATTCTATTTGATTAAATTATGTATACAATATTTAAGAAAACTATTCATTTATAGCCTGCCTCATCGAGATACCGATCTTTTTGCTCGCAGAGCACTCTACGAACAGATTTCATCATCGAGAAGTAAATCTATCCCAGATTTGCATCAACGAGATGTCACTTGATCTCCCTCGGAGTTAGATTTACATCCTCGAGGAATTTAAAATTGCTCTGTGCAAGGTCAAAAAGAGCAAGTTTTTAGATCTGTGTTTATTCGACAGATTTGAGTTGCTCTTTAAGGTTATGTTATTTTTCATTACAAAAAAAAGAAAAAAATTATTATGAAGTTTATTGATAGTTGACTCTGCGATCGATGATAAATCAAATTTCACGTTTAAATCATCGTGGAGCGGTTAAATTTATTGTAGAGCAATTCTAGAGCAAGTTAAATTTGCTCGCAGATCAGATTTACGAGATCTCGCTCTAGAGCAATAGCAATCTGCCTCGGAGTCAGATCTGACATCTCGATGAGAATATTACTTAAATCTATACTCTGTCTACTAATTATATATGCAGTTAAAGGGCTTAAGGAAAGTACACATGTCTTTTTGTTTTCTTTCATAATTTTTGATAAGAATGTTTCACGAACAGTATTATTATCACAATTTTTAAGGTTTTCATATACGATATGAGATGAATTTTTTCAGTTATCAGTATATAAAGCTGATATGAAGCATAGTTACGTATATTTCATACGGCCTCAATTTCATAGAATTAGTAAACAGAATATATGTATGTACCTATTTATTTGTCAACATGATCATCATCATTATCATCATTATTATAATTTTACAAAATATTAAATTACAATATGTACATATGTACATATATATAATATTTTATATTTATAAGATAGCTATATGTAAAACATAACATAATTCATATAATATGTCATTTTTATTTTTATCCCTTTTCTTTTCTAATTCTAAAGTTTATTATTTGTATCTACATACACATATGAAATATTCAAAAAGATTTATTTGTTTACATATTTTGAATAGTAAAATACTAGTAAGTTATTATTATTATTCATTATTATTTTATTTCTTTATTTATTTATGTACATATTATTATTTTTGTTTGTCTTTTATTTATTATATTATGATTCAAATCTAAAATCATTATAATTGCTTTTAACATATTTTGTACATAATAAAAAAGAACAAAAAAAAAAATTACTAAGAAGAATAAAAATTATAAATGAAATAAAAAATTTATTACTGAACATAAAAAATAACATACAAAGTTAAATCAAAAATTCAGAAAAAAACAAAAAATAAATAATCAAATATCAATCAAAAAATAACAATAATACGTAGGTATACGTTTTAGATAGTAGTATGTAAAAAATAAAAGTAAAAAACTAATAAATCTATTTAACTTTAATAAAATTATGTATTCATAAGTGTAAATGTATTTTATCATTGTACATGTATCTGTTTGATATATTCTATAAAATTTATATAACTAATATGTACATACTATATATACTCGTACGTCGTACATTGTAAATTTGTATAATTTAAAAAAGAGGAAATAAAATTGTCAAGTTTTTATCAAACAGAACAGCAAATAATATTTATTATCAAAGTATTTAATTTTATTTTATTACAATAAACCACAAAAGATTTTGAATTCATCATCATCAATTCAAAAGGAAGAAATTGAAAATTAAAAACAAAACAAAACAAAAAAAAAAAATTTAAGTTAAATATGACTTTACGTAGAAGAAAAGACAAGTGTTTAGATATTATGTGTACATACTAAATAGTGCATGCATACTCTATTATATATGGATAATGCATTCATATACATACATATGTATATAAAAGTATTAAGTATATGTGTATGCATGCATATTTAATGATAATGATGAAATGAAGAAAATCTTAGTATAATATGTTAGAGTACATCAATGATATAAAGTAAAAGTATGTACACCATATAAGTATAGCATACAATTACATATTATGCATATGTATATATATATTTAACGTACACATTTATCTGATATATCTATATATGTAGTATATGTATATTTACATTAATACTGAAAAGAAGAAATTTTGAACGTGACTAAACTTTGAAATTATCATAAAACCAATTCACTAAACTTTCAAAGTGACTGAATATCTTTCACTTTATATTTTTAGTTTATTTATTTTGCTTTTATTATTTTATTGGTTTTCTTTTGGTAGCTTCCATTTAGTTTGTTGTTTTTTTTTTCTTTTTCTTCTTTTTTCTTTAAGAATAATAAAATAAAAAATAATAAAAAAAAATGTTCATTTCGTCCTTTCTTTTTGATGTGTTTAGAATTAAACAAAGTCTGAGTTTATTATATTATTTGAAGTGTAACAGATTTATGGTAATTCAATATCGAATAAAGTTATATCAATGAAATACTTTGTATGTGCATGTACATATCTATATAAGTATCAGAAAATATATATCTTTCTTTATATAAGCATCATAGATAAAAGTGATCAATTACAATTTTTTTTTTTTTTTGTATATCACTTGTATACATAAAAATGTTCACAATCAAAATATTTTCTTTTGAATATATGTACATAAATAAAAATGAGATCGTTTTGCTTTTTTCACTCGTTTTTAATCTCAGCTATTTAAGAGTACAATTAAATTTTCATATTTATTTTGTCAGTAAATAGATAAAACTAACTCAAAGATATATACATAATATACATATAAAATAAAAGTCATTTCGTATCCAATTATTATATATTTTTTATTTTTCTTCATTTACATAAAAAATAAATGATGAAAAATCTGTGAAATTTTTAATTTTATTCAATTTTTCCTTGGTAAAATTTTCTTTTAAAATTTTCTTTTTTTATTATGTTTAACATCAAAATTTTCATGAAAATTTAATTTCTTTATTTGGTCCTTTTACAATATATACTCACATTTTTCTAAATGTGGTATATGTATATGTAACATTGAAGGAACAGTGTAGACGAAAAATAAAAATAAATGTATCTCCCTTATGAATATCAAAAATTTTGTTATTTTATTGATTTATTAATAGATCGTACAATATTATAATTAAAAATGTGAAATTTGATTAATAAATTAATTTAAGTAATTATATTATTCATAAGAAAGAAACAAAAAAAAAAAGAAAAAAGAAAAGGGAAAAGACTAATAAAAAATTTGTTTTAGAACACATTACACTTATGAAATACAAATTTATTTTTCTGTCTTTTTATAGATTTTCTTTCATTTCGTTTTTTTTTTGTGTGTTATTGCTTTTACAAAAATGAATTTTCATGTTACAAAAAAGTCTTTAATATACACAAAGCCACAGATGTATGTATGTATGTATATCTGGTACAATATATATATTTACATACTTATATGCATTCATGAAATAATTTATGTATGTATGTATGTATATTTTTTTCCCTTTTTTTATAGATTAAAGTATAGAAAAAGTTTTCAAAAAGAAAAAAAAAATTGTTTTTTCTTTTTTCGTAATATCGACATTCGACAATGACAAGAACGGTCGTAGTAATGGTGATGATGATGATGATGATGATGGCAATGGTTATGGTGGGCCTTTTCAATTCGACTTCCTTTTTTTAGGCCATCATAAAACCCATGAACTAAAGAGGATGACATAACACTAAAATTTGCATTGAAATTTATCGTTAGGGTCGATTCTCATTTCCTAAATTATCTTTATATTTAATTCACTTTTTTTTTTCTTCTATATACGAAAATTTAAAAAAATAAAACGTTATTATGTGTATAGTATTCTATAGGCTTTATATAAGCATCAACAGTACATTTTATATATGATATATATGATGTATAAAATTTACATACATACATATGTATACATGAAATTCTATGATATTGATTCAAAATAATGTGTATATAGGTATGTATCTTATGTATGTACATATACAAAATGTTATATACTGTACAAAACATATTAAATTTTATACTAATTGTAAATAAGATTTTTACAATGATTTTCGAAAAAAAAAATAGCTGAATTGCTGTCATAGTAATTTTTTCTTTAGAATTTTATTTTTTCTTTTTGTTAATTTTTTTCTCTTGCTCTAATTTTCATTTTCATTTATGTTTTTAGGTTGTATTGGTTGTATGTACATATATACAAATGTACATATGTATGTACATATAATATTCATTATATTGTTTTCATTTAGGTACAAAATTTTGTATTACAAAAATTCACATTTCTATTACGTGACTTGATTTTCTTTAATTTTTAAATAAATTCGTTTTTTTTTTCTTCATATTAGGAAAAATACAAAATATAAAAAGAAAATGCATGATTTTCTTTTTTAAATTATCATAAAATAAAATTCTTAAAACCAGAAAGAAAAGATTCAAATTAAATTAAATAAATTCTATTTAACAAAATGAAATTTTATTTGTTTGTTTTTTAATGAAAAATTTTATTAAATTTTCAATTTATGGCAAATTCGTCAAAATAATAAAAAAAAAGAAAATTAATAAAAATAAAATTAATTTTCTAAATTGTGTTGATTACATATTTTTTGATGTAGAAAATGATTTTTCTAAATTGCTAATAATTAAGAATTTTTTGTAATATTTTCTTAATTACATGTTATCTGTTATTCATGCATTTCTATTTGTATTTTACATGGCCACATACATACATACATATATGTACGTTACATATTTGAAATTTTAAATATTTTCTATTGTTTGGTTTTTGCTTGAAAAACTTTTGTATTCATGGATTGAATTCATAGTATATTATCCTTGATTAACTACTATTAAATGTAATATTTCACCAACTATAACAATAAAACATGTATGTATGTAAGTAGAAATGTTCAAAACATAAAAAAAAAAAAAAACTAAAAAAGAGAAAATAAATTTCATGTTAAATATGCATGTACATGTGAATGCTGTGTATTTGTTTTATTTATTTTAGTGTTTTTTTTTTCTGTTTTTGTTTTTACTACTTTATTTGTTTATTTATTGTTTTTCTTTCTTTGTATATGTATGTGTTGTGATTCGCTTTTTTTTTTTGTGGTTTGAGTAAGTTACATAATGATATATAAGATTTTTCAAATATTTTTCTAAATGAACGCTTTCTGTTAACAAAAATAAAATGAAACTATGATAAAAATGAAAATGTTATTGGTTTTGTTTTTCTTTTTCGCTTTCATTTGTATTTCACATTTTGGTTGTTGTTGCTATATTGTTGTTTTTTTTTTTTTTTTTTTTTTATTATATATTTCGTATTTTATACGTGTATATACAAATATTTTATTTTATTTTATTTTATACCAAAAACGAGTGATTTGAACACGTCTGGTACGTGTTTCGAATTAAATATATTATAAATAGAAAAAAGAGAATTAAAAAATAAAAACAATAAAAATAAAAAGAAAACAAAGTAAAAAAAAAAAAATTTTTTTTCTAAGGGAACGAAAAGAACAAGGAAAGAAACATAACAACAATCAAAAAAAAAAAAAAAAAAAAAAACAATATTTCATGTAAATATAGTAGAAAATTTCGTGTAAAGGTTAAAGAAGAAAACAAGTAAACTGAAAGATATACTGGATCTGCGGTATGGATGAGAGAATGTGCACAAAATATCTTCACTTCAATTTTTATACTTGGTTCTTCAACTACATACATACATACATATACATTACATGAAATTTTGATTGTATATTCATACATCAATACAGTTATACATACATAATATGTATACATATAGTTTATTCTATACAAATACATTTTTCAATGTAAGGACTATTATTTTAGCTCGAAAATAAGGACTAACTAAAATACTAAAATTACTATTTTCATTGTTGTATGTATGTACAGAATGCATACAAATATATGAATGTATACGCATATATATGTGTTAGTATATGTATTTATATCGAACATATATTCAACTCAATTGATTCTGGCATTTTATATGTTTAACGAACCATAATGAAGAAGCAAATTACTAAATGTCTGACTCTGTGGTTTATTATATTACAAGTATAACAGCTTATACATACACATGATTTTATGTATGCGAATATGTATGTACATATATTTATACTGTCTATGTATGTATATTCATTGTAGTTATATATGTATTGATTGTATTTTCGTATTAAATGTGGTATCCATATAAAAGAGCTGATTTTGATTTAAATTCAAACATTATAACAAAGCCTTATAAAACTATGAATTGTGTATAATGGTATTAAAAAAAAAATAATAAAAAAAAAATCTACAAATTATTCATGTATATGTATAGAATTTTTCGAGTATCATTATAAGGACTGTATGAATTTCATACAAATATCATTTCAATGATCCAAGAAAAAGAAAAAAAAAAAATAAATAAATAAAATAAATAATCAAAACAAAAAATATAAAACGGGTGTGTATGTATTATATATTTCACCTCATTTTATTGTATTAATTTTTCTTTTGAAGTCTTCAATTAAAAAAGAAAATAATTATACGTACGTAAGAATGTATATTTTCAACTGTTGTACATTAAAAAAAAAAAAAAAAAACAGTTGGAAACAAGAGAAAATATTAAAAACATAAAACACATAAGTAATAATAATAAAAGTAAACAACATAAATGAACTTTAATATACTAAAAAAAAAACGAAAAACACAAATAATGAAAAAAAAAAAAATAAATAAAAAACAAACATATAAATTTATACAAATATTTTGATTTCGTGTTTGTTATCCTTGTATTATACAAAACGAATATAACGTATAGATGTGTACGTATGTTTCAAAAATAAAATTGACTAAATTATTGAATTTTTTTTTTTTTTTTTTTTTTTAAATGAATTTACTATACATACATATTTATAAAGATATTCTTTTTATATTTTGTTTCTTTATATTTTTTTATATACCCATGTTATAAGATGTTATATATTAATGTGAATACAAAATATCAAAATTAAATTATGTGCCAATTTAATATAAAATGTATAAGTATCTGTATTAGTTTACATTTTATATTATATGCATATCTTTTTTAAAAAAAAAAAAAAAAAAAGATAAGAAGAAGAAAAAAAAAACAAGAGCATTTTAACAAGTTTTGTAATTTTACAAAACTTTTTATTAATACATACAAATACATACATACATACTTGTAAAATCAATGGTTATTTTCTTTTTATATATTATTCAGAAATGCGTATACATATATTAACATATACACGAGTATATGGATATGTATGTATAACATCTATAATATACCTATATACGTGATGTTTTGGAAAATTTTTCTTCTTTTTTTTCCCCCAAAATTTACATTAAAAAAAAGTTTTATAGTATGCAAAAAAAAAATCCAAAAAAAAAAAGAAATTTAAAAATAACGTAAGAAAAAAAAACATTTCCAAAAAAAAAACAACTTAATAAAATTTACAGAAAATTGAAACTTTTAAATTGCTAAATTTGTATATTTATATACACGAGTATCTACATATGTATGTATGTATTTTACTAGATAAATTTCTAGATTATATTGAATATGTTTTAAAATAAAATGAAAAAAAAAAAAAAAAATGTTTATATACACGAGCATAGTGATGTACACAAAACACAAAAAATAATTTTGCTAATTGTAAGTTGAACAAAAAAAGAAAAGATAAAAAAAAACGATGTATTTGATTCAGTAAAGAATGCGATTAATTTTCTGCATACAAAACTTTATATAAATTGTAACAAAATAGTTTAATTATATTTTAGTTTATATAATGAAAAGTTAAAGATATTGTTGTATTCTACATTTAGATAAATAGAAAACTCTAAGGAAAAAAAAAAAGAAAAAAAAAATATATATCTACGGATACAGATACAAAATAGCAATCCAAATGGTTGTTAATTTGTAAATTACTTTTGCCTGATGTATACTATTTTTTCGTATTTTATTTCTGTGGTTTTATTTAGTAATTTTAATTGAATGATTGAGAAATATTTCGTAAATACACATAAAAGTATACAATGTATACTTGTTGAAATAATTACAATCGAATAAGAAAAAAATTTTTTACAGTAAAAAGAAAATATGTAGATCAAAATAGAAAATAGCGTAATTATAGTTATTATAGAGAATTTCTAAATAAATAGATACAAATTGATGATAAACAAGATTGTATAGTACTACAGTCTGTCTGTTAATGATTTTCAGTGAACATCTCATTGACATTGTTCGTTGGCATTGAACTATTTAAAATAAAATAAAAAAAAGCCCATATATCCAATAAGCCAGATCACTCTTCACGTGTTTTCTTATCAATTTTTCACCTTAGTACCGTTATTCAAATGGCCTTAACGGTTTTGCAAACATTGGATGGTAATTAGAACCTTGTTTATACGAAAGGGATAAAAAATGTAGTTGTTCACGATTCAAATACAAATTGTAATGTATTGTAAATCATTAATTGACAAAGTATACCAAATATGTATTATATGTGTATATTTGCTTCCGTTTTATTTAATTAAATTTCTAATTGGATTATTCGCATATCACTTGCGGTTATGTGAATATCAAATAATTGTGTACATACATAGATATATTTCACATTATTCATACATATATCGACAAATTTAACTACAATATATCAGCAATAATATTGCTATTTTGTACAGAAAATTAGAATTATAATTTGTAGAGGTTTATTTAAAATATGTACATACTATTATTCAAATTATATATACATAAATGTATGAGTATTAAAATGTAAAATAATGAAATATAAAATTAAGCATTAAAATTTTGATGGTGGAATACATACATATGCATAAATCAAAATAAAAAACGTTTAATCTGTTTGTTTTTTTTTCCTTTTTTTTTTTTTAAATTTTGTTTTAATATAAACCCAAGAAAAATTTTATACAATAAATAATACAAAAATGAATTAACATTATAACAGTTTAGTACACATTTTATTCATTTATTCATATAATATGTATGTACCTACCTAAATAAGTTCATACTTATATTGAAATGAATTTATATTATAAATAACAAAAATGAATAAAATTTTTTTTTTTTTTTTTTTTTTTGTATCTGTTTATAGAATTTATTTTATGGGCAGAACGAAAATTTTAATTTTAAGAATTTAGTATGTATGTATATATTTTTTTTTTTTTTTGTTTTTAAAATAATCCCATCAAAAAATATTTAAAGTAATTTTATTTATTTTAATCTCAAAACATTTTTATATATATTTTCGTTTGTATTCTATAATCTTTCCTTTTTTTTTTTTTTTATCTTTTTCCTTTTTATATTAAATTTAAATTTACATAAACGAATCAATTATACTCGTATACATATGAAATTATTTTCTGAATTTTTAGTTTTTTAGAGAAATTTTTTTTGTCCATTGAAAATGCAATAAATTCGATTTTATTGTACTGATACGAGTAGATCATACATGATTGATAATTATTTCAAAAATAATTTAATAATTTTAATTTTTTTTTCTTATTTTGTTTATAAATAAATATGATTACGTAAAAAATGCTATATTTGCAACAATATCCTTTTAAATATAATTTAAAATATTATTAAAAAATGTTGAATTCTTTTAGAAAAAAGGAAAATTCTTAAAATAGAAAACTATAAATGTATGTATTTACAAATGATGATAGAAAATCAAAAAATAAACAAAAATATATGAATGTAAAATTACACAATAAAATAGAATTTGTAATTCATTCAAATCTTTTTGGAAGTTTTTTCTTTTTTTTTTTTTTGTTTTTGTTTTAATCGTGATATAAAATATTTAAATCCTTTAAAAAGATTTAGAGAAACGTTGAAAATTTTATGCAAACATTTTATTGAATGATGTTTTACTATAAAGAAATTTTCTAAAATTAAAATAATGAAAATTGTTTGTATAAACGTTAAAGCTTTCAAATTAAAATAATTAATTTACTGTTAATATAATTTTAATAAAACTTATAAGAAAATTTGATTCACATAAAATTTTTCATTGACAATACTTGATTTAAAAAATTTATTTTTCATTTTTAATATTTTCCTAAGCATTCAAAAGAAATTTTTTTATTTGTAAGAAATTTTTATTTTTTTTTTTTTTATCATGAATTCTTTTATTTATTTTTAAAACATAGTTTATATTTTATGTTAAATAAATACGTTTTTTGCATTATTTTCTATTTAATTTAAATATAGTTTTTTTTTTTTTTTACTTTCATTTGTTGATTGGTATTTTTCTGTATTTGAAAACGGAAACAACAATCAAAATGAAATAAAATTTACAACGACAAATATGATAACGACACTGAACTTTTTATATTCCATAAGACATGATTATGTTAAAAAATAAAAGATATAAATTAAAATGTGTTTATTTTGCTAAATATCGTATGTACGTATAAATGGCAAATATGTACATATATTTGTTTAGGTAAGATTTCCGTATATGTACATATGTATATGTTATTTTATTAAAAATAAAATTGTCTTTATGTTAAAATAACACGTCCTCAAATTCAATACTATAAATACATATGCATACGTTCGTTCATACCATTATCATACATATGGTATATATATATAGTATATAATATACAATTCACAAAATGCAACATACATACATATATTTACATACATGCTAACGTATGTATTATAATTTTTATTTTATTCTTATATGTGTTCATTCATACACATGTAAAAAAACATTTATTTTTCTATTGTGTCCTTAAATGTAAGTATTTGTAAATACATGTGGAGATATTTAATAGAGAAAAAAAAAAAAAAAATTAAAAATGATATCCAAAGCACGTACATATCATTTCATGTGTCAATTTACTTTCATTTCATTTTAACACATCTTATTTGAAATCATTTGAAGAATTAAGGAAAATTCTTGGTTTTTTCTTTTCAATGTTGTCTAATTTTCATTTTATTCATTTTACATTAAAAAAAATAAAATAAAATAAAGAAAATAAGAAAAATTCAGAAAAGCAAAAAAAAAAAAAAATGAAATAAAATTATCAGTATCATCATATACAATATTCGTATCATATGAATGAATTTTATATTAGGTTTTTCATTTGAAAACATTTTTTTTTTTGAAAAAATAAATTTTGAAAAACTCTTGAAAATTTGTAAATATATACGACTAAATTTGAAATACGATAAAAAGAAAAATACAACTACATTTTAGACTCTATAAAGAATTTTCAAATTATCTTAATTCACTTTATTCCACTTAAATCAAAGTTAATTAAATACTTACAAAGGATATCAATTTTTATTATTTTTTAAAAATTTAATTTTCTATCGAATCAAATTTCTTTTCTATTGGAATATAATTGAGATATAATATGAAACCAATTAAAGAAACAAAAAAAAAAAAAAAAAAAAAAATAAATAAATAAATAAATAAATAAATTTAATTTTCTATCTTAAATACGAAAAATTAATTACAGATATTAAATTTTCAATAAGAATATAAATTAAAATATCGTATTTCGTTCTTCGATGTGCACAATATATCTATAAAAATGGATGTTTATTGATACATAATATCATCTATACATAAATGATATTAAAAACCTTTGTTATATCCTTGAAAAAAAAATTTTTTTTTTTTTTTTACATTCCTTTCTAAATGTAAAAGTAATATTATCCTTATTCAATTTTATTTTCGTATTTCTCAAATATTGATTTGAGTATTTGAAAATTTTCAATTTAAATTAATTAATTATGTACTCTTAATTTTTTTTTTTTCGTTCTTTTGTAATGTTTTGATACATCTCAGATTGAAATTTTCGTGAAAAGCTTTAAAATGCTTTCCAAATAATTCGTTATAGCCTGAAATGTAACAAATTTAAAAAATACTGAGAATGTACATAAAATATACGATTATATAGTATGTATGTATACATGTATACGTACATAAACACGTACATATGTATATCGTACACTTACATAATGTGCTTGTCTATATGATGTATTTATTAAATTCAATAAAAAGATACATTTTTCATAAATCACATGAGTTTGATATGTATTACAAACAAACACATACATATAGTATGTACATAATATATATATATATGTATGTATGTACGTAGAATAGAATGGGTTTATTTATATAGTTACACTATATGTGTACATGTGTTTGTACATAATCAAATCATATGGAAGAAGGTTAATAGATAATTGTTTTATTTTTATTTATTTTTTTTTTTTTTGTTCAGTAAAAAAAAATCCATAAAATTTAGAGCAATAACTTGAATTTTTACTTATTTATTTTATTTTATATTATTTTTCATTTTATTTTCATTTTTATTTTGTACATTTGATGATATTTTATCCAGATGGTGAAAATTACTGTTAAATTGAAAATAAAATTATCCTCTTATCAGATATATTCATATACTTGTTTTTATTATTGTGTACAATATGATAAAATATAACAAAAATAACAAAAAAAAAAAAAAAAAAAATTTTTTTTTAATATATTTTATTTTATTTTATTTTACGATGTTATTTCATACATAAACTATAAATTTAAAACATATGTATGTATGTTTGTATTGTATCTATATATGTAAAGGTATATAAAATGTTTATTCACGTTAAAATATGTATGTTCATGTAAGTTCTTTCTATGTACGTATTCTATGCATTAACTTTAAATCGAAATCATTTTCTGGCTATGACTTTATCATTGAACGACGATAGGATAACTATTATATGAGTTGGTAAAAATGTTATTTTTTAGATTATATAATACATGCATAATATATGTACATACATACATGAATATATACATATGGCTATATATAATATATATGTAAAAATGAAAGAAATACATATCATACTAATATAAACATAAATGTTTATATAACGTACATTTTAAAATACTTTATGTGTTTATGTAATATGTACATACGTTTAGGAAATTTTTTTTTGTATCTCCTTTTCTTTTTATGTGAAACCATTTTTGTTTTCTTTTTTTTTTTTTTTTGTTTTTGTTTTTAGTCATAGGTCGTCGATCGATATTCTGCAAATTGAATGTACATTTTGCTATTGTGGAGAAATTGAGAAGACAATTGGGTGCCATTTCAAAGCACTTGAGCATTTTAAAAATCGATTTGAGATTGAATTTCGCTTGACAAAGCTACTGAAGCATATAGATCTGAAGCTGACAGCATTTTTCTTTTTTTTTTTTTTTTTTGCTATTTTTAGTTGTTAATAAGGATATAAGCAGAAAAAAAAAGGAAGAAATAAGTATAGCATATAATGCAAAAAAGAATATTAAAAAAAAATACATAAATGAAAAATTGATCAAGGAAAAGAAAACGAATGGATAATAATTTTTAAATAATGCATCTACATAATATGTATGTATATACATATACATAAAACGTTTAATACATAAAATATGAATATATAAATGATATTGCATGTATTATTACATCTATATATACTTTGTTCATTTTATTCGGTATACATATTTTTATGTGTAAGTTAAAATTAATAATAAAGAAGCGAAATTCAATTAACTTATTATAAAAGTAATAACGTTAAATATTATTGATAATCAAATTGAAACCAAAAGGATATCAATTTTGAATTTAAAACGTGATGGGAATTACTTTAAAAAACAAGTAAACAGAATATCTGAATATAAAAAGCTTTTGAGTGCAATCAATTCTTATGTATAATTTTCAAAATTTTTAAAAATATATACAAAAAAAAAAAAAAAAAAAATATTTTTAAATTTCCATATTAAATGAATTATGTATAATTTGGGATTTAATTACAGAATATCTATATTTCAATTGAAATTAATTATGTAGGTATATATATTTGTTAATTTATTTATTTATTTATTTTTTTAATTTTTTATAGTTTGGTTTTTTTAAATGAACATATTTCATTTAATAAAGGTATACCACAATATCTAGAAATAGCAATATATTAATCTCCCAATTGTATTTTTGTTGTATGTATGAGTTTTTATATATGTTCATATGAATATAACTAATATGCACTTTAATTTTATGGCAATATACATATATTCTCATATTACATATGTATAAGTTTATATTATTAATAAAGTTAAAAATAAAATAAAAAAATTTTTTTGTGTCCGTTGCATATGAGCCAAATTACTTTATTACATTTATCATTCAAATTATATTTATTTAATTAAAATGACTTGTTTTTTCATACTTTATAATATACAAATATAATACAATTTTGAAAAAAAAAAAAAAAAAAAAAAATTGTTTACATTTTCTTTTTTAATTTTTTTTTTCTTTTTTGTAAAATTTCTTTTATGTTTCCACAATAAATTTCATACACATAAAAGCACATATACAAATTTTTTTTGTTTTTTTTATTGAAAAATGTGCAAAAATGAAAAAATGACAAAAAAAAATTTTTTATAATAAAATTTTATGCTCATATCAATATTCTCTTGTGTATACTGTTAAAAAAAAAAAAGGACAAATTTAAAATAAATAATAAAATATATATGTAGTATATATGATGATGGTTATATTGTGAATGCATGCATATTATACACACACGTACTTACTGTCATCATAAATTTTTGCTTTACTCATGGGAATTTTTTTTACACTTTGGAATTATTTCATACATTTTATATGTTTGCATGCACATTACATATATAATAATAAAGTACATACATATGTACATACATATATTCATATCATGTGCATTATACAGATATGTATGTATGTATATATGTATGTATACTTAAAAAAAATACATATATATACGTGTGTATATAAGTGTCGATAGGACTGCATTGTGCATAATTGATATGTTTAAACTTATTATTATATGAGCAAACATTCACTTAAATATAGAATATAAATTTATCTGTTACATTCAATGTTCACACACAAAATATTATTTGTGCTTTTTGTACAATGTAAACAAAATACAAAGTATACATATATTGTATATATTTTCATGATTGTATGCTTTATTTTAAGAGTAATACGATTATAAAAATTGGCAAAAATAAAAAATAAAATAGCAAATGACTTCAAAGATGATAAATACCTGATGAATTTAATTCTAATGACTTAATGCACAGAATATGTTTTATTAATACATAATATAAATACTGTATTATATATAGTATAATATGAAAAAGATCTTGAATAAAAGTCAATGATACATATACAGATACATAAATATAGATTTTTAAAAGAAACATATTTATATCATTTACATCTGTCTAGTAAATACCTATTATTAGTATTTTCTGCTATTATATAGTGTTAGTAAATAAAGAAATTAATTTTTTATTCATACAATTTCCATTATATTTAATTATTATCATTATCTTATTCTTATCGTCTTCATAGAATGAAAAAAATAACTTAATTCCATTCTATATTACAAAAAAAAAAAAAAAGTACATACGTACATAAGTATATTAAGCATTTTATTTTGTATCACAATAAACCATTTCTGTTAAAGTATTAACGTATATATACGTATATTATTCAATGTAATATTAGATTGAAGAATAAGGATTTTCATTTTATGTTATAATAAATTTTCAAACAATATTCATTGAATTATATTCAAAATATGTTCAAAATATACACAAAATACCATACATGCATATATGTATATATGTATGTATATGTATGTAATAATACAAGAGTATAAAATGTTGTCAACGTAATTTTTATATTCAGTTATAGCTGTCTTTTTTTTTTTCACTACGTTAAAGGGAATTGATTTAAAAATAAAAAATAATTTATAAAAAAAAAACTACAAGACGAGACTTTTCAATTTATTTTAATGCAAAAGATGTCTCGACAATTTCTTCATAGATTTTTATGATAGATAATAAAAACAAAAGAAAGAAAAGCTTCGTTATAATATTATCGACCTTATTTTCATAAGGTACACATATGCTGAATAAAGGTTAAAAAAGCTTAAGGATATGTTTATAACAAAAAAAAAACAAAAAAAAATTATATCTTATTTGCTTGGAATATTTAATAATATGATTACTTGTACATATGCTTATAAGACTTCTTTTTTCGTTTTACTTTATTTCCTACCTTTCTTTTTTATTATTAACTTCTTTTTTTTTTTTTTTTTTTTTTTGACTATCTAGAAATAATTTCTCGTAATAATTTGCCTTTGTATGGAAGAGGGTTTGTTGTTGTTGTTTTTTTTTTTTTGGAACATTATTAAATGAAAAAGAAAATTGTACATTTTACGATCTAGCATAATAAAATTATGAAAATTTAATATTCTCACTTGAATTTTTTATGTTCATAACAATTCATTCATAGATGTTTAAAAAAAATCCTTCAAATAGTTTTTTTTTATTTTATTTATTTATTTTTTTTTTTATGTTTTTCGATAACAAAAAAAAAGAAAAGAAAATAAGACGTGAATAAATCGGATTGCAAAATGCATGACATTTAACATATGTTTATTTTTATTTCCAATAGAAAATTAAAAAAAAAAAAAAAAGTAAAAGATAAATAACAAAAAGGATACATGACATTTTTATTGTGACACGATTTTGTACTTTATACTTGTAGTAAATCCCATTTAAAAAAAAAAAAAAAAACGAATTTACTTTATGCAATTGATGAAAAATACATGAATATGTCATATATGTATGTACATATGTGTGAAAAATACAAATGTGAAGGAAAAAAAAATTATAGATATCATTTTTTTTTGTTCCTGTTCTATATGTGGATAATTTTTCGTGTTTTCTTGTTTTTTTTTTTTTTTGTTTATTCAATTATTTAATTTGACAAAATTTATTCATTTACATGGTAAATGTAGAATGATTTTTAATCCGTTTTATTAATTGTGCAGCAAAAATAAAATTTAACCCGAAAATGTATGTATTCAAATAGATAAAAACAGGAACGGAAAGCAACAAAACAAAAACAAAAAAAAAAAAACAAAAAAAAATTAAAATTAAATTGATAAATACCATATAATCTTTAATATTGTAATTCATGAAATTCTTTATTTATTTATATATTTAACAGGTTTTGTAATATATAATACTCGTGCATACATTTACAAAATTTCATACTGAAAATGAGTATATTTTATATGTAAATATACCGCATACAGTATCATATACGAGTATGTATATACATACATATATCATATTATATTACATATGTGATGTAATAAAATGTATATGATCAAATGAATGCAAATCAATAAACTATGAATAATTCGAATGTGAAAAATTGTAATAATAAACATTTTCATTTATTTTACATAATAGTTGAAAATCCTTTATTCTGTATGAATTTGACATTAAATCCTTTTTACATGTTTTTGGGTTGGTTTTTTATTTTTTATTATTTTATTTTTTATTCATTTTTATTTTTATTTCTTTTTACATTTTATGTCTTTTTCATGTTTTTCTCCAAATATTAGTTTTGGTTTATACACAGATATTGATACCATGTAGTATATTTTGTTTTTTGTTGTTTTTTTTTTTTTTTTTTAATGCAAATATTCACATATGGATATTGTAATATTGCATGTACATGAGTGTACATAATATTATGTTCTCATACGTACATACATACATATATGTATGTGCATTTTATTTCTGATAAATATTCACCTGTGTACATGTTTCATGAATACATTAAAAAACGAAAAAAAAAGAAAGAAACAAAGTGGACGAAACCAAATTTAAAAAAACAAAAAACAAAAAAAAAATTCTGAACAAACCTTTATTTGCACACATATGAATGTATGTACATGTACATGAATGTACAACTATGTACAGTCTATAATGTAATTTAATGCATTTTCTGTGGAATACTTTTCGATAATAACAAAAACGATTTCTATCGACATGTCCAACCGAATTATCACAGGACATATTATGCGCAACATGCATGTAAATATGTACAAAATGTACAATTTCTTGTACTATCCATACATACATATTGTATGTATCATATACATATGAATTTTTTACATTTAACTATTAGGTATGTTATGTTTTTAGCTATTACGCTCATATCAAATATGTATATTGTAATGTTTATATGAAAAATTTAGTATATACATATGTATGTATATTGCAGTGAATTTACATTTTTTTTGTATCATAGAAAATAGAAATATCATACATACAAGAGAAATATATACAAAAAAAAAAAATAAATAAATAAAAGTATAAACATTGAAGTATGACACTGAATAAAAGTTTTAAAGGTCGCTGAGCCGTATCTAATATGAAACATGCAACTTTTTTAAACGTTTTATAAATGTAACAAAAACCATAAATGCATACCTTCTACTATTTTTCTTGCTTATACATACACATGTGTCCATTGTGTCCATGTCTATACATACATACATATATGCATGTATGTACATATTTTTGTTTATGAATTTTCATTATAAATCTATTATATGTGTGTATAACGTATATTTGTATTTTGTAAAAAAGAGAATAGAAAATTAAAATACAAACATAAAGAATAAATTTTTAAATAGAAAAACTGTTAAAAAATAAATAAATAAATAAAAGAAAAAAACAAAAAGGATGAAAAAAAAAATAAAATAAAAGAAAAATTTAAAAATAAAGGTTTGTTTTACAATACAAAATTCATCAAAGATGAAAAATGAAATTTACAAAAATAAATAAAAACAACAGAAAAATTTTGTATTTTTCCTTTGTCTTTTTCTTTTCAAAACAAAAGAATATTTGATCGGTATTACATTTTTTTTTTCTCATGTACATATATTGGAAATAGAAAAATTATAAAAGAAAAAAAAAAAATAAAAAATAAAAAAAAAAAACAATAATGAAAAAAAAAAATTTTTTGTAGAACATGAAATTATGTGTATAGTACATTGGTATGTAATACGTTTGTATGGTAACAGGATTGGAAATCACTTTGATTGAATTTTCACTATGATATAGAAGATTCAATTTATTCTGATAAATGTATGTACGTAATTTTTTTCTTTTATTTTGTCAAGCAAAAATTTTTTTCTTTTTCTACATTTTGTGTGTTTTTCATATATCTAGCGTTTTAATTTTATTTTTTATACTATATGTATACCTTGTATTATATTATGTTCGCTGATAGACAGAAATTTTATACCATATAGACATTATATTATACATATGTATATATATAGTACATATACTACAGATATGTATGTATGTGTGTGAATATTATTTTAATAAGACACCGTATCGTACATATAATACATTGATTTCTTAGAGATTTTTCTTTTAAATTTTCCAACTCAATCACTTTAATATATAAAATAATTGATGTTTCATATATAATATCTAATATATACATACATATGTATATGCATGTTTATGTACGTATGTATATTATATTATATTGTTTTTACGTTTTCTATTTTTACAAATTTTCTTTTATTTCTCTTTATATTCATTTATATGGTAAAGGAAAATTTTTAAATTTCTTGAAAATAAAATTCAAATTTTAAATTTCTTTCTTAAGAATTAAAATCTTCAACACAAAAACAAAAAAAATAAAAAATAAATAAAAAATAAAAAAATTGCAAAAACATAAAATTAAATTCAAACAAATTGATTTTTAAAGATGCAATTGATAGTATTTATTTTTGCAATTTTGAAAATTACATTCTAATTATTTCTATGATTATCATTCAATGATCTTCATCAAAAAAAAATCAATTATTATTTGAATTTTTTTTTGTTATTATTCTTTCATTGATTTCGAAGAAGAAAAAGAAGAAAAAAAAACAGTAAAATAAAAATAAAATTTTTCAAACTTTTCAAATATTTGTAAATATTAAAAATTACATTCATTATTGAATATTGACAATTTTATAAACATTTGAAATTTCAATTAATTCTCTCATTTGTTTTTTTTTTTTTTTTATATGCAAAATACATGTTTTGCAAATAAATAATTGTAGTAATAATTCAAATACATATACATACATACATATATTATTTTTGTATTAAAAAGTTTTTAAATTATTATTATTATAAAAGTTATACAGAGTTTTATTATGTTTAACGAAAATAAATGATAAACAAAAAAAAAAAAAAAAAAAAAGAAGGGATAAAACACAGAAATAAACCAAAATTAAAAACTAAAATGAAAACTAATAATAATTTTAATTATTTTCACTTTATAAATTTTTCAAATTAATTTTTAGTTTTCATTTTTGTTTTGTTCACTTATTATCTTTTTTTCGTATTTATTTATTTGTTTTTTTTTTTTTTTTTAAATAAATACAAAAATTTATGTTTGTTTAGTATTTTTGGTTTTTTTTTTTTTTTTTTTTTTTTTTACTTTTATTAATAAATATGAAATGTACATTTATTATTTATGTATCTTGTGTATTATGTATGAATGTATTATCCTGAAGTTAAGTATGCAATCATATGAAATATCATTTATGTCTGTATTGTATATGCAAAATATTTAAATATATTGTATATAGTTTTATTTTTATTATACATACATACATGTGTATACATTTATTTTTGATATATGATATTACATAAATACAAAAAAAAAAAACAAAAAAAATTATATAAGCTTTATTGCACCACTAGGATATAAGACAATAAAATTTCGAGTGCAAAATTTTTATGATTGTAAAAGTTTTTCTGAAAACATTTTAAAAAAGTGATTATAATATGTACATATACATGCAAACATGTACATATGTATGTGTATATGCAAAGATAGTTTAAACATATATGAATGTATATATGTGATATAATTCAAATATGTATATAATATGTATACACATATGTATGTGTTTATAAGGCCATCATTCAATACATATATAGTATATATACATATCCTAGTACGTACACAAGCACACATTGAAAGATATATAATAATAAATCCGGAAATACGTGTAGTACAGAAAAAATAAGAAAAATAGAAAAAAAAAATTATGAAAGGATATATGTATATGTACATATGTATGTATGTACATATAATAGCAGTTTATACATTCACTGCCCAGTATATCCAGTGTATAATGAAAAGTTTTAGCTTTTATTTATTTTTTTTTTACTCATTTTATTCTCATATATTTTTATTTTTCTAGTTTAAAAATTGTTCTTTTAGTACAAAATTTGTTTGAATGAATAAATACTGATCATATATAGTCTCAATATGGTCTGTATATGTACTTATAAAAGCTAACTAACAACTGTATAGACATAAATATAAATATAAAATACAAAGAATAGCATATTGTTAAAGAGGAAAAAAATACACATGTACATACATACTTTTTTCATCTTTAATTTTTTTTTCGAGATTTTTTTAAAAAATTTGTTTTCGTTTTTTCTTGATTTTTTTTTTCAGTGTTCAAAAGTAAATTCTCAAAAATTTGCTGGTCTTTATTGTACTCAATGGATTTGTCTGCAGACTTCTTGTGTGTCTGAATTTAGGTATGTATGATACATACATAAGTCTCTTCTACATACATTGTATATATACATATATATATAACTATATATACATATTTTGAAAATGGTCAAGTTATGATTTTCATTTTTATTCGTTTGAATCATAAATTTATCCTTTCGGGAATTATAGAAGCATATACGTATGAAATTACATATTACGTTAGTATGTATCATAAAATTCACATGTATATGTATTAGAAGCTTTTACCTATATATTTTAAATTTTTTTACATTTCATTTTATTTTTGTTCTACTAACTCTTGTATTTTATGTATGGTATATTAGTGATTTTTCTTATTTTGAGTTCTTTCTAATTCAATTTTTTTTTTCTTTTTTAAATGTACATAGATATTTTTTTAAAATCCACACTTCTATGCTTACACATGTGTTATAAAAATGAAAATTCATTGGATATAATAGCTACTAGAACATATGAACACATATTTTTTAGTTTCAATATAGTATGAAATTTATAAGGTACGTCTACATATGTACATATGTGCATACACACGTATATATATGAAATGCATGAAAAAAAAAAAAAAAAATTATAAAATCTGCTGCCAAAAAAATCTTTTATGTACACGTGTATAGGTAAAATGATTTAAGTAAAGTAAAATAAAGTTTTTAATAAACTGTAATATGAGTTTTATAGATTCAATTTTTATCGTAATTCATAAAATTCAATTTTTTTTTTTTTTTAAAGAAATTTTAATCATCATACAAGAAGTTTTATAATTTTTAATTTTAATGTATCCATTAGTTTATTGGAACAAGAATTTAAAAAAAAAAAAAAATATATATTTTTTTCATATCTACTCAAATGAAAAATTGATTTGACTAACTTTTCAAAAAAAAAAAAAAAAATAAATAAATAAAATACAGTTAAAATGGAGCAAATTATTTCCGATCTCCACAGTGATCGGTACAGAAAGAAAATTAATACATCAACTAAAGAAGAAATAATACAGAAGACAAATTATGTAAATCTTTAGTTTTACCTAATTTATTGATTTTCTTGTTATTTTTTAAATACAAATAAATACATAGTTCATTAATTTTTTTATTTTTTTATTTTTAATATAAACTTTAGGTGATAATTATTACGAACAACTAAAAATTAGTAATATCATATTAAATATTCATATTTTGAAGTTGGTTAAAAAAAGCAACAAAATAAATTCACATAAAATACATACACACATACATAGATTAAATTTAACAAAAAAATAATCAACAACAACAACAAATACAATAAATATGAATAAAGTATATATACTAGATGCACCAATACGTGTATGTTCACTATATTTATTTAGCTATCAAAATTATGTTCTCATTAAAAGTTTTTACCTTTACAAACTGTACACATACAAATATACACATAATAACCATATACGTATGTATGTACATAAAAAATATCCTGTAAATTATGAACATGTATAACATTGAGTATCTACATATGTACATAGATACATATATATGATGATAATCGTAAGTACATGTAAATTGTAAACACAATGTTTTATATTTTTTTAAACTTTAAACATGCATATATACATTCATATACATTATACCTGCTTCTGATGTACCTATAATTATGTGTAATACTTGGTAATACATATAATATACATGTACTTTCATTGTTTTTAAAAAATTCATTTTTATTACAAAAAGTTTTGTTGCGTACTATATTTACTTTACAGCTTATAATATGCAATATACAATGATTCTCATTATCTATCGTTTACACATTCATTATATTCCAATGTGTACTTAACATTATATTTTGTTTATCTTTATAAACTTTTTTATTTTATTTTTACCTTTTTTTTTTTGTTCTGTTTTACTATGATTTTTTTTAAATTTTTGTTTTTTTTTTTTTGTTTTTTGATATTACAAATTTTCTTTTTTTCTTGTTGTTGTTTTTGTTTTAGTTAATGGAATTGTCAACATTCACATTTTTTTTCTATATTCTAGACTTTTTATAATATGTGTGTATTTTGTAAATTCTACATTAAATATGCTAGTTTTTTTTAGAAACTTGTTTTCGTTTCTCTTTTTTTTTTATGTTTTATTATTTTATTTTTCTTTACAATGTAACATTTTACAACCAAAAATGTCCTTTAGGAAATATTTGACTTTCATTAGAAGAGCTTTTCATAATAAAGTATATGTAAGTATTTTTAAGTGTATGTATATACTTTGGTTATCTTTTTTTTAATGTTTTACTTTTTTATTTTATTTTTTATTTTTATTAAACCAGGGAAAAAGACGTTGATAATAATAATAACTGAATAGAAAAATGAAAGACAAAAAAATAAAATGATGAGATATTGAAACAAATTAAATGAAAGATAGAAAGCAAAATATTTAAAAAAAAACGTGGAAACAAAGTAAGTAAACAAGCTTCTATGCTTCTATATGTATTATAACGAACACAATTACGTGTATCTAAAGATAAAGCTTTAAAAGAGAGCTCACAAACATTATAATGACGTGTAAACAAAATAACAAAAATAAATAAAAAAATAATAACAAAATTTCATATTATTGAAAAAAATAAAAATTAAACAGAAAGTATAAGCATAGTAAAAAAGAAAATGTACAAAATGAAAGGTACAAAAAGAGACGAAAGTCAAGATAAGAAAAAACGACATGAAATATTAACAAAAAAAAAAAAAAAAATAAAAAATAAAAAAGAAAAAGAATAAAAATAAAAACAAAAAAACAAAAACAAAATATTGCAAAAGTTTTGTCATTACAATCACAGCAGCGGGTAATTAACAAAGGGCACAAAATAAACATTTTTAAATATTTCTTCACAAATGATAAGTGCAATTTACATACAAGTTTGTGTGTAGTATGAAAAAGTTAAACAAAAAAAAAGAAAAAAATTGTATCATATACATATAAAATGTCACCATATGCTTACACATAAAAATAACAAAAAAAAGTTAAAAAAACTAAGAACAAAAAGGAATTAAAATAAAAATATGATAGAAGAGATTAGTGAGAAAAAGGTAAAAAAAAAATTGAATTTAAAAACATCCTGAGAATTTGAACAAAAAACTTCTATTTTTTTTTGCTCAAATTTTATGATAAGAGATTTCTCTATGTATGTATGTCCTTTCTGAATTTTGGTATAAGTTTATTCAAATTCAAATGTAAAAAAAATTCATAGCATGTACATGTACCGTAAATTTCTGTTTGATGTCATTATCAATTTTTGTGCGGTACGTAATTGATAAGAAAATGGAAAATTCATGCGAAAATAAATTGAAAACAAAACGATGTAATTTTAAATTACACAAAAATAAGTAAATATTTATTTTAAGGAAAAAGGAAAAAAAAAAATTTTTTTTTTTTATTGACCTTCAAATTTGTGTTATTATCATAATATTGATAAAATGCAAATTAAATAATTTTGTTTTTTTGTTTAACTTAAATTTTAAATTAAAATTTTTTTTACTTTAAATATTTTGATTTTATTTTATTTAACCGTTATTATAAATCTAAAATTATCGTTCAATTAAAAACTAACAGGAATAGAAGGATAGAAGGACGTACACTTTAAATAATGACTTTGAACATACGAGTACTATATTCGTATACATATGTATACAATATCTGTTAAATAAAAGAACGGAAATAAGTCATTAAAGGTAAATTGTTTTTATTTTTTATTTATTATTTTTAAAAAATGTGAATTGTTCAAAGTACATATAAAATTCTTTTGTATATTAGTAAATTCAAAAATTGTTCTAATTTCTTCTATAGAATAAGTATTTACGTAACATACATACATTTTTTAAAAAAAATTAGAATTTCTACTTCAAGCAGAAGTAAAAGAAAAATTTACACAATTATTTAAAAATGAATATATGCCATTGAAATTATTATTATTTTTATCCAGATTTTATTTAATTCTTTTATTTTTCTAAAGAACAAAACAAAAATACTTATGAATTTTTAGTATACTTAAAAATTTCACTTACATTTTGTTTAATCTAGTGGTAATGCTATGCCTGATTATGATGATTTCATTGATTTAAGCTTCTCTGTTTATTTTTTATTTTTTGTATTTAATTTTTATTTTATGTTGAATTGTTTTTACGCTTATATACACATGCATATTTAAGTAAGAATACTTTAAAATATCCTTTTTATTATTTATTATATACATATGTAGATATATGTATGTATTTACATGTAGAATGACAGCATACATATGTATGTATAGTTATGTACGGTATTTTAAATTTTCAAGTATCCATTTAACATTAAATGTTGAATTACCATTAAAGTGTTCTTTCACATAAATTATTTCTATAGTATTTATTATTGTTTTGTAGATTTCTTAACATTTCAAGATACAACATAAAAAAAAAATAATAAAATACGTATATAAGAAAATAGGAGAGAGAAAGAATGACGAAAAAAAAAAAGAAGAATAAAATACATTTGAGAATATTTTTTTTTTTCGGGATTTTCATTATTTCTGAATTATTTCAGTTTTATTTGTTTTTTTTTTTATTTTTTTGTTAAATTTTGAGTGTTGATCATAAAAACAAAAACAACAACAACAAAAATGCATAGAATTTATATTTATCTAAAATATAATCTATCTGGTTTTATGTATGTATATTTGTATATAAGCGCAAATATGAATATATATATTTAAATTCACATAAGCGTATATGTTAAGTTTAAAAAACGGTCAAGTGTACGGTCAAGTTTAAAAAAAAAAATAAATAAATAAAATAAAAATTTATTTGAAACTCTTCAACCAGTGAAACTATATATTTTAAACTGAATAAATTTTTTAATCGGAAATTTTTTTTTTTTCCCTTGAAAAGAAATGAAAGATATGGAAAAACATCATCAGAGAAAACAAAAAAACAAAACGAGGATATTTTTTTGGTTTTTTGAGTTCCCCCCCCATCCCCCCCATTTTTCTTAACATTACTTTGACTTTTCTCGTGTTTCTGTTTTCTTTTTCGTATGCTTTTAATAAAATTAAAATTTTACTACAAAAACAGAAATAAAGAAAAAGGGAAAAAAGATTTAAAAAAAAAGAAATGTCGAAACAACAAATGATAAGAATTTTAAGAAGATTTCGTTAAACACGCATAGATTTATGTATTTTTGAAAAGTATTCAAATATGCACATAAAAAACAGAGATAAAACAGAATTATCTACATCTACAAACATATATACATACATAGACATTTAGGTATATGTACATATGTATGTCGATGTTTTTATATATGTTCGCCGTTTTGGTACTGTGTTCGTAGGTGTTTGTGAAATGATTAAATCCTTTATATATTTATAAATACGTACATGTAAAAAAAAGGATTGTATACAATTTTTTATATTTGTATATGCATTTGTATACGATAATAAAATTTATAATTCTGTATTTTCACAAAATCATTAAAATGAGCTTTTTTTCCTGTGGAATAAATTTTTTCAAAAAAAATTTAAATCATGCTTTTCTATGTACGTACACTTAAAAATGTGATTTATTTATTTATTTTTTTTTTATAAAATATAAATACAAACATGAATACACAATTTATCTTTTATTCAAATTTTTCTTCTATATTTAATATAAATTTTAAATTAAAATAATAAAGATAAATTTAGATAAAAATTATTGACATAAAATATGATAAAAAAAAAAAACAAAATATTTTTGAATATTATACAGATCAATTTTAAACAGAATAAATCAGATAAATTTCTATGAATATCGAATATCTTTAATTTTTAACTGAAAATAAAGGAAAAAATCGATTGCAGGAAAATTAAAATCAATTCCTTTTTTTTGTTTTAAAGATGATGTTTTAAGGTTGTGATTTTTATAATTAGTGTTTTTTATAAAATACTTAGTATATACGTTTTTTTTTATTTTTAACTTGAACGATTTCGCAGAGTTAATAACATTTATTGTCATGTATGTAAGTATTCTATGCAAGATACACATAGTAAGCTGGTATAAATCTACACATAATAATATGTACATATGTATGTATGTTCACAAGAAACAATTCCAGCTTCATAATTTATATAGTTTTTTTTTTTTTTAAATTCATCATATTTTGAGAATGAAAAATATTCGAAAAAATTTATTGAATGTACGTATATGTATGTACATATTTCACACATATAAACGTACGTATGTACATTTTATTTTATTTTTTTTGAATACCATATTTGTTACATAATTTAATCTGATTTACATATTTTGAAATTTTCACAACTTAATTTTCAAGATTAACCAAAAAGATATAAATACATGTATATAAACCGAAATGTTCATATATTCAATGTTATTTAATATGTCTATAAATTTTATGAAAATTAAATTCACTTCAAGCAATAACAAATCAAACAAAAGGAAACTTAGTTCTTTTGTTTTGTAAAAAAAAAAAAAAAAAAAAAAAAAACTTCATCTCATGTACACACGTACGTAATAAAATATATATACACACATATGCCTGTATTTCTGATATATTTTACAGTATACACTGTTTACATACATGTATTTATAATGTGTATAGTACATTATATCCTGCGGTATGTACTTGTGTTTTTCTCAATTTTTTTTTACATTTATCCATTTTACATAGTACATATAACCAGTACCAGTACGTGTAGGTATGTACATATGTACATCGTATGTACTATATATTATATAGGTAGTTCAAGTATTCGACTGTTTTTATATTTTACTTCTTTATTCACAACAAACTTTCTTAGAAAAAAAAAATTTTTTTTTTCTTCATTTTCTTTTTCTTTCCATTTCATTTACATAAGTTATCAATCACCCCCTAACTATTTTACTATATATGTATATATATTTTACTACATGTATTATTTATAGTATTCATGCATGTCTGAAAAAGTATAAAAATAGAAAAAAATTTTTTCTTGTGTTAATAATATCGTATCAATGTACAAATCATATCATATCTTACACATTTACATACATACATAATATATCGACCAAGAAAAATATTTTATATATGCAATTATTATCATAATACATACATATATGAATTTACATATAAAAACCATTTTGCTTTTATAATTTTATACAAAAGAAAAAAAAATGAAAAAAAAAAAAAAAACAGGAAAAACTATAAAAAGAAAAGTAAAAAAGAAAATATTAAAAAAAAAAAGAAGAAAACAATAATAAAGTACTCATCGTAAATAGCTTTAGTATATCATGATTATAACGAGTATATAAAGAAGTGTCGTAAATTAAAAAACGATTCACCATCAGAAATATCATTGTCACGTTCAGCAAAAAGCTCAAATCGAAAGACATCAAGGGCCATTTACTATCATTAAAAGCAACTTTGTATGCAAACAACTTTGGCATTGAATTTATATGTATACATATTATATACATATACGAACAGGATATATGGTACGATATACATGTACGAATGAATATGTGTATGTTGAAATGAACACTAGGTGTATTATATATGAATATGCCTAGTTTATGCAGCTAAAATATACTAAAGGAAGCTTGAACAGGAAAAATGAAATCTGAATATAATATGCATATTGTATACACATTACCGATAGTCATATAGCAAAAAAAAAAAAAAAAATGTATATGTATGTATATACTTGTGTATCAATGTCAAATGTATCTATATACCATACATGTATAAATTCATATTATACAGATGTTAGTGTATGTTATTAAATGTTGTAACATATCGCTTTAACATCGCCTCGAAGTATGCATACATAAATACATATGTATATGCATGAATTTACAACATCATATAATATTACTATATAGTCAAACAATATAAAAAGGAAAGAGTAAAATGATTCAAGTACGTGTTCAGTATCGTGCCATGGGCAAAAGATGCATAATTCAGGCATAAATTTTCCTTTATTGCATTCTAAGGAAGCTTTCATGAAGTCCTTGTATATACCATATTCTATACAAATTTTAATGCATTTATATACAATAAAAGGTACTTTAGTTAACCACAAAACAAACTATTTGAATTTTTAGGAAGTGCGGTTTTTGGCAATACAATCTCATTAAAATATGTACATACATACATATATGTATATGTATGTATGGTACATGTATTATATATTTGTAACTATAATGCATTTTCATATCTTATATTATTTACATATTCAATTCACTTTATATTATATAATTTGTATAAAAAACTTTCTCTTTGCACATTTTATAATACACGTATTACAATAAGCAAACTGTCGACATTTGTTACATATAAGTAATACATATGTATAGTATGTATTTGAGCTATGCAATTTTTATAGTCATAAAAGCATAAATTTAAATATATACATTTTAAATTATACGGCCTCAAACGTATACTTATACGAATATTATATACTTGTCATATTAGAAGCGTATGAAAACGTTTTACATAAATACATATATGACATAACAATGAGTATTTTAAAATATTTATAATGATTTTATTTTTATTGTTAACGTAATTTTCATTTTTGTTTTTTTTTTTTTTTTTTTTTTTCAAATTTAATTTTTAATTAAATGTTTTTAGATTTTAAGAAGTATATAACATATTATGTAAATATTTATATTTTACCATTATAAAAAATTCATATTTAATTTTTTAACTGATTATTATGTAAATCTTTAGGATTCTTGAAAATAAGACGACGATCAAGAAAATTGAATTCTTTTTTTTTTGTAATGTTACGTGGTGAGAAAAATAATTATTAGAAAATTGAAAAAAATAAATAAATAAAAGATATCCAGAAATACATACCACATACTTATAATAGTGGTCTAATAAATAGTATAATTAAGAATAATAAATAATCAATTAGGCAATATATTGATAATTTAAAAATAATTACTTATAAACTAAAATAAACAAAATTAAATCAATTTATTAATACATTATTAATTACTTCGAATAAATTAACAAAAAGTATTAAAAAAAAACAAAAACATCTCGTTGCCAACGTAAAAACAAAAACCATAATTCTTCATTTTAATGTAAACATTTTATTATATAATAAATACAATTCAATTTCAATAAAAAGAAAGAAAGAAAGAAAGAAAAAAAAAGAAAAATACAAAACATAAACCTATTTCTATAATACATAAAAATCCTATTGAAGATTGATTATGATCGAAATTGAATTATATGATTGTAATTTATATTTTGTATTATTATTATTATTATTTATTTTTTCTTTTATGATTTTTTATAAAAATTCATATGTATTTTAAGTATATAATTTATAATGAAAACAAAAGAACAAAATCAAAATAATGGAAAATACAGAAAAAAAAAAGAAGGAAAATCTTATTCTCAAATGTATATGTACCGTACAATGTATACAAATTATATACATATGTATGTAGTAATAAAAATGAAAATAAAATACAAAATAATGGAAATACAAAAATACACACAGAACAAATAAAAATAAAAAGGAATTTGCTGGTTCGATTATTATTGTGTAATATAAAGTAATTTTTCAAAATAAAAATAATTTGTGGAAAAAAGAATGATGATGATGGTATTTTTTTTTTTTTTAATACTACATTTATACATACATACAATAAAGTATATGTATGTATGCATGCAATCATATAACGGATTAACAACTACACGCCTCATTATTCAACATAAGATTTTATATAAAATGTATAATCAATGTCCTTGTAACACATTTCCTTTTCAATGAGCCAAGAGACAATATTAATCAAATTTACTGGCAACAACAATAATATTGAGCTCTCTAGATGCACACAAACACGTACAATATATTTGTAAATATATATACATATGTATAAGTGTATCGATATATTATACATATATAAATATAAGACGTTTATATGTACATATATTGTGTATGTATTCATATACAATGTATACATATGTGTTGATAATCGTATTTTAGCATGCAAACATACATGTACATGTAGATGTTGTGTACGATGTGAAAAAAATAAAGATCTCAAACAAAAATAAAATTGAATATAAAGGCTCTTATTATGTATACATTATAGAATTGAAAACGTGCACACATACAGAATATAATTCATGATGATTTTTGTGAAAGCTTCCGGTTGTGATTTATTGTCAAATTTTTTATGTACATACGTGTGTACATATACATATATGCCTGAGTATACAAAATATCCAATTATATGTACATATATGATATCATATATGCATGTACATACGTACATATATGTACATGTTGCATACTTATAAAAGCATATCTTATGAATATGGCAAATATGTACGAATATTGTGTGTATATAAATATGAGCAAAATATAATGGGCACATGCTTACATGAATTTATTAATGTATATATGTACATTCTTTTTCAGACGAGATTTAATTCGTTGTGTTGTGAGGCATTCCTTCGGTAAATAAATATTCATAAATTTGATTAAATATTCTTTGAATATGTACACATAGAATAGCAATAGCATAAAATACCTACATATGTTGTAAGTAAAATAAAAAACCTACATTTTATGTAATGTACATATATTTTTACTTTTATTAATGTATTGAAATTAAATTGAATATATCGTAATATAAAATTCATTTATAATAATTAAATAATTTTGTTAATAAATTTCATAATTAAATTAGTACATTTGCTAAATCTGAACTTTTATTTAAAAATGAAACAAAATAGAATTATTCACAAAAAAAAGGATAAAAAAAAATAAATAAAAGGAAATATAAACATTATTTCACATATGATATTTAAAATATTGTATGATTACATATTTTTTACTTGTTGTTACATTAAAAATGTAAAAATTGAAAATTATTCAAATTTTATTAAAACACAAAAATACATAGAATATTCATTTTTAAAAAAAAAATCCTTTTTACTAATTCATTAAAAATTAGCATTGACAAAAATTAAATAAATTTTCAAATTGAATTTCGAATATGTAATATGAATAAATCATTTACATTAGTTACACTATATATACATATGTATGTACATATGTATGTATACGCTGTGTATATAACAATTATTATTTTCAAAATTTTACTTATCCTTTTTAACATTATTTAAAAAAAAAAAAATTTATACAAATAAATTTATTTGTACATATGTATGTATTCTCATGTTAATTATTTATGCAAGATTACATACATATGTATGTACATAAAAATATTCTATGTAAATTAAATATTAAGTGTATCGTATTACATACATAATTTGCATAATGGAACATACGATGTTCTTGTGTGCATTGCATAATAAAAAGAAAATTTGAATTTAAACAAATTTAAAAAAAAAATAAAATAAATAAAAGTTATATCTTTCATTAGTGATTCATTTAATAAAATATAACATAAAGAATATGAAATAAAAAGTTTGAATAATAATGATCATAACATTAAAATATTATATTCGATTGTAATTTCGTTATACCACATTACATTTGTTATGTCTGTAAAAGCAAGTAAAAGCCAAAATTTTCATTTTTTGTGTTGTATTTACCATACATTCTTATGTGTATAATTCTGTATTCAAAATTGTAATGTACTATATGCAAACATACATATACAATATTCATTGTACTTATAAAAATGTACAAATTTGTACCTTATATTTATCTATGCATTACGTACGATTTTATGTACATGCATACATACATACATATGAACTATGAACAAGTAACATTTGTACATAATTGTACGTGAATATGAACATTTTCGTGTATATTATGTGATATTATGCATACAAAATACTGTGAACGCAATGCAAAATAATCAAATTAATAATTGCAAAATCGGATAAACTTTCACGTATGTGAGTAGAAATTTGTTGTGATGTTATCGTCACTGTAATCATCATCATCATCATCATCATCATCATCATCAACATTATTGTATCGGTATTGCAATGGAATATCGAATTCAGACCGCATACATAATGATGATGAATCCAATAAGAATAATATTATCAAATTTACAGGGTGTTGTCGATGTACCAATATGGTGAAGAGAATTAAAATTAAAGTGAACGTAACATGACAGACAATGGATAGAAAATGACAAGAAATGAAAAATAATTCCTATCATTTAAATATTCATAGAGACAAAGAGATTAAATAAAGTAGAAAATCTTATCAAATCGATCAAAAGATTTATTTCATTTATATACACATGTACATATTCTACTTAGGGTTACAGAATAGAAATTCCTGAAGGATTCTTGAATTATCTCCCTATATTTCAGATATTAAACGTATTAATGTTTAAATTCACACTATTTATATATAGTATGTATATGATTTGTCTTTACATATTGTGTGTATGTAAATGTGCGTACATGTAAAAGTTTAATATTTGTGCTGTGATTGACTTTATAAAAAAAAAATCAAACACACACGTATTAACTTATTAGTTATAGTTTTACCAAAATGCAGTATGGTATGTGGTATTAATACGCACGGTATGTGAGAACAATTATTATCAAACAACATAAAATTCAGATTTATACAACATATTCACAAGTACAAGATGTATAGTATGTATATGACTAAGTATAATTAATTATAGTCTAAAATACACATACTATTGGTATTATACAGCAAACATAAAAATGTTGCATGTGAATATATGTGAGCTTGAGCTATTGAATTTTCCAATAATTTCAACTTATAGAAAATATCTCTGTAGCTTTAACATATACACAAAAAGGATCCAATGAGAGACAATTTAATTAGCAAATATGTGGACCCAGATTCCATCTAATGGAAAAGATAATTAATTTATGAGGTTTCAGGCTCATTGACTTATTTGTATAGCATAAAACATAACTATGTATATGCATAGTATAAACATTATAAATGCACATATAGTATACATATTAAACAGTAAATTATTAATTGAGTTGAATGCAAAGTGCATATCCCGATACACATATCACATATCAGTACAAGATCATTAATGATTTTAATTATTGTGTATAATTTGTGATTATGTTTAACAAATTATAAAACACAGAAAATGAAATGCAATTTAAAATTTTATAATGAAAGCATATTGAAATTCTGCATGAACATTAAATGCAATAATGAAACATGAATACATATGTACATATGTATATGTACATAAGATCATATAGTATACCTACTTTGAGAATTTTTACTAGTCAATATAGTGTGTACTACATGACGTATGTAATCTTCAAAAATATAATTTTAAGCTAATATTTATTTATATTCTGTCCAGTAATTGTATACAGTTAAGGTCTTATAGAAGTATGTACATACTTATATCTTATTTCCTCTTTCATAACTTTCAATTAGAGCGTTTCACAGGCCGCCGTATTACCACGATCCTTAAAGTTTTTATACAATATCTGATGAATTTTTTGAACATCAACGTATTATGATGTAAAATGGTACTACTTTATGTATATGTTTGTATGTATATAACTAAAAAAAAAAACAAAAACAAAAAAAAAAAAAAATTAGGCTGTAATGTTATTTAAATTATACGACTAATAATGTCATACAAGACTATCATATGCATGTATTTCCGTACTTAACATATACATGGTACATAGTTTGTTTATGGACATATTTCGATTAGTACTTTTACATAATATTTTAATAATTTCAATGAAAATTTTTATTCACCAAAATTTTGTTAATAGAAAATAACAATAACAAAGTACATATGTATGTACATATTGTACATGTAAAGGTATAACTGAAATCTATAAAATTTAAATACATATTTAAAAAATTTGAATATTTCATAAACATACATACATATTTCTATTAAATATGTTGCAAACTTAGGTGAAATGTTACAAAATTTATTTGCAAACTTTAATCATAATTTCAATCAAATTAATTGAATGTTTATAACACATGAAATTTTCGGAACAAAGAATAAAGTTAAATAAATCAATTTATTTTTCAATCGTATTTACAAGTTCATTAAATTCTCAATTAAAAGTAATGAATTTTTATGCTTTTCTAAATCTTTTAATTACTACATTTTTTTTTTTTTTTCTTCTGAGATATCTTTGTCATTTTTATATTCTTTTTCATTTTTATTAATTAATTTATTTTGTATGATATAAATAAGTTAAGAATTACTATGTACATACATATATTGGTATCATTTTATGAAATGGGAAATTGTTAGAATCTCAATTTCTTGTTATATATGAAATGAAATAATAAAATTGAAGGTAAATTGATTATTATTACAATTATATGATATTTCCACCTACTATGTATATACTACAAAAAGTATCATTATAATACGTTATAATTATTAATTAACGTTATTTCACTTTACAATAAGTATACTTATCTTCTTGGAAATTATCCAATTAAATATTGAGTTCAATAGAAAATTCAAAGAAAAATATTGTTCGAAATGAAAATGGTCATTCATCAAAATAATAAATTGTATATTCGAAAAAAAAAAAACAAAATGAAAAAAGCTAAAAAAAAGAAAAGGAAAAAAAAATATCAGAACTGTTTTTGTTTTTTTTTTTTGTTTTGCTTTCGAATAAAAATAGAAAAACAATATAATCTCAATTACATTATAATTTATGAAGAAATAAATTTTTTCATGTATACATACACGCAGATATAATATATTTTTTGCCTCCCCATGTTATTTTTGATTATATATATTTTCTTGTTTTTATGTTTTTTTTTTTTATTTTTTTTGTTTTTGCATTTCATTTTGTTACACATTATGTTATGTTAGGATATTCAACAACAGTAATTGCAACAATAACAACCAAATAAAAATGAAAAAGAAAAACATCGAATTTGTCGTAAAGGTTGGCGTCTTATCGGTATACTTTTAATTTTCTTAATTACTTACGTCATAAAAGAAAGTCACGTCAGGCAGGACATAATATGTATAATGTAATGATTTTTATATGTTCTTTTTAACAATAATTTTTTTTTTTTTTTTTAATAATGAAAATTTTACAGTGCTGCACATCGTTCATTTTATGTACGAACGTATGAATGTATATCGTAATATGTATGTATGTTGTATTTTAAGCAAATTCGAAATATATGTTATAACAAAATATCTATACAATCAACTGCTGTGTATCTAACATTTATACACATTTATATTATTGTAATATTACCTTACTATAATATATGTTATAATCATATCATCGTGTAACGATTTTCTACAATTTTGAAACACCTACATTTAAAACTTGTAAGTATGTATGTACAATCATGCTTCTTATATTATATATGTAGGTACCTATATCATATTTTCTAGCTGTCCCGACTCTACAATGAAATAAAGAAAACCACTTTTCATGCTCTACTGACTGCACGTTATAAAAATTAAATTTAGCTGCTGTTGTTATACACAATAAGGACTTGTCCTTCTAATACATCAACACATAGTCCTTTTTATTTATTTTTATTCTTTAAATTTTTTTCCTGCTTATTTTTTTATTTTATTTATTTATTTTTTTTTTCTCTTCTTTTCATGTATCGTTTTTGTGTAGCTTTTATGTGTACGTTTGTAAAATATATGAATACGCGGGTGTAAAATCAACATATACATATGCATGTATATAATATACAATATTGTAACTTTGTTCGTTTGTAGATTACATATCATACAATATTCCGTTTTATATTATATTTCAACTAAATTTATTTTCCCGAAAAAAACGAAAAAGAAGAAGAAAAGTATGAATGTAAAGTATAATATTTTTTCGTTTATGTATGTATAGACAAATTCGTATACATTGTATAAGATACGTATGTGCAGTTAAAAAAAAAAGTGAATAATGTCACGCGATGGCTAAAAGTTTCTTGTATTTTGCAGATAGTGGATATAACTTTTATTTTGTTAGTAAATATAGAGAATATATTCTTTATATTTTGTGTATGATACATTTAAACTACTTATATGTATACACATAGAATTTATTATATTTAAAATAGCCATAAAAATAAAATGTACACTTGTATAACAACAAATAATAAGCAACTTTATAACTATATAAATGCATATAATAACAAACCAACCATACACCACAGATAAATTTGTGTTTAGTAGAAAGGAAAATTTCGTTTGATGATTTATGTTACCTTAGAGTTTTGGAAAATACACTCTTATACATGTGTATGTACATATATTACACGTTTGTTAAATAACCGTTACAACAACAATAATTTTTTGTTTTTTTTCTAATTTTTTAAAAATATAATATTTGTAAAAAAGAATTTATGAAAAATTAAAGCAAAAATTATTAAAGAAAAAATTTATATTTTATGAAAATCTTTTAACATACGTTTGTATGTACATATTTAGTATATACCTAATTCATTGTAATATTATTATTGTGAAATTTTCCATTTATTCTTATACATACATATTTATAAACTATTGAAAAAATAGTAATTAAAAAAACAAAATGTAAGTATCTATAAAATTGTTTATCAACTAATATAAATTCTGTTATGTGTACAATTCTATAAAATTATTATCAGTATGAACATATTAAATTTTATTCACTAATGGATTTGTAATATTTAAAGTAATAATTAAATTATATAGCTGCATTATTAAAGTCATAAAAAGTATATACCTATGTGGGTATAACTAAAATAAAAGTTATTAGTATTATTTATTTATTATTATTTTTTTTTTTTTGATTTTTTTTCTGGTCATAAATTTTGCAATATTTTTCTATTTTAAATCAATTAAAGCTGATTTGTTTACGATGAGATTTATTAACCAAATATAGGAAGGAAGAAAAAATAAAACAAGAAAATTAGATTTATAAATAAAATGTCTGTTTTGAAAACATTCTAAGGTCAAGGAATGAAATTAAATTATCGTGAGTTACCATCATGAGAAACTTTATTGTAATATTTATATACTCTATCTATCAATTATATGCTATTAAGGTCTTACATGGAAACTATATAAAATAGAATATTATTTAATATTCAAAAAATTCATCTGATAATCTATGAAAATTTAAAAGATTGTGATAATATTGCTAATGAAAAATCCAAATTTAAAGTTATGAAAGAAGAAAAAAGATATTTTGTATGTACTCTCTGTATAAGGCCGTAACTGCATATAATTAGTGGACAAAGTATATATGTATAGCTTTTGTTTTTTTTTTAAATTTCATAAATACATAATATTTATATAATCATTTTTGTATGTTATTCATTCATTTACTTGATTTAATTTTAAAATAACAGCATCTTATTGTTAAATTACATATTTTTTATTTTAGCAAAATTTAATGATATCAAGTATAAACAAAATTGAGTATATAAAGCGTTGATATATAATATTAAATACTCTTATTACTTTATCACTAAATTGTAGTTTCAAAGTATGGACTTTGTATTAATTTTATATTGTAACGTACTATGTACTCGTACATATAATTGCATTTTCTTTTAATCTTTTATGTATTCTTCTATGTTTTTTTCTATTTACTTTTATTTTTATATTTTTTCAATTATGATTACATTAAAAGTGCATTATTACTTTTAAGTATAATACCTACATACATATATACATATATAAAAATTCTCATTTTATACAATGTAAAATTGTAAAGAAATGCATGACTTTGTGTATAAACTCTTGTTTTTATCTTATTTTCTAATCATTTTTTGTTTTACTTTATTTTGCTTAGTTTATGTTTTTATTTTACAAAAGAAAAGAGAACAATTCAAAAAAATACTTATGTATACCTATATATACGTACATTATACGTGTATGCATAATAAATGAACAATACATTGTATCATACATACGTATACAATAAATACACATACAATCTTATACATAGATATAATATATTGAATGTAAGTAGTACGTAGATTATATTGAATTTGAATTTAATCGTAATTTTTATTCAAATTACTATACAAAATAAAGATATCGATCTAAACAACACAGAGACTAAGTACTACCATATAAAATAATAAAAAGGAAGCTGAAATAGTAAATTGTACCAACCAAATTCATTTTATTTTTTATTCATTTTGATTTTTTATTTTTTTCTTACTTTTTTTTTTTTAAATATATTTTCTACTTTTAAAAAATTTCTTATTTTTGTACGTGCATTTTGTTTTTTATTTTTGTTGATTTCTTTTTTTTTTATTATTATTTTTTATTTTTTTGTATGTATTTTTGTTTTACTTGAAACTGAAATAAAATATATAAGGAAAAGAAAGATCCTTGCCCCATAAAACCGTAACACAAGAATGATAAGAATCTTTCTTTTCAAGAATCAATGTGTAAAGAAACATGTAATATGTACTATATACATTTATGTATATGTATGTACAATATAGACTTTACTGATGACGATGATGGTGATTGTATTCTATGTATATGCAATATTTTCAAAATAAAATAAAATAAAAATGGTAGCAACCAGGTAATACAGCAACAGTAAATAGAAACCACAAATAAATTAAAAATTATTCAAATTTACTTTAAATGTATTTGAATTATTGCATTTTTATATACAATTGACATTAAATGAATAATTTAAGAGCTATACATCTTACATACGTATACCTATGTATATACATATACATACATTGAACATACCATCCATATGTAAATTGCATATGATTTCTAACTGGTATATTGAGTCAAATAAATTCAAATTTCTTATTATATAATTATACTACAATTTAAATTGAAATTTCAAAATATTTAATATAATTCTAAATATTTTATTCCTTATAAAATAATTTGTGTGATTTTTCAAATGAATTAATTATAAATTCATTACGTAATATCATTAAACAATGTACATACATAATGGGGTTTTTCAAATATATTATAAAAAATATATGCACGTATATATAAAAATATGTATATACATACCATATGATAAAATCTATAATATTTCAAATTAAAATTTTATATAAAAATTTAAGCTTGTTTTCCAACATCGATTTTACCTTAAAATATAATAATAGTATAAGAATAAATTTCCTGTATCGTATATATTGAAGGTACCTAATATCTTTGATATACATATAATACAATTATTGCTTCCAGTTCTCATCTCATTTATTGATAGAATCTTTTTTTTATTACTATATGAACATTTAAATAAACTTAATAAAATATATGTTATACATATGTATGTATGTGTAGTTGAAAAACGGTATCCTGGCTAAGTAATTCAAATCAATTGTTATCCATGCATGAAAATAACTATATAACTACATACATATATGTACATATGTACAAATAATATTTGTATAATCAGTATATACACATATACATATGTATATGTATATAAAATATTTTATATATTTACATACATATATAATATTCATATTTTACATATGTATGTATATTTACAAAAGTATTCAATATTCATTCAATAAAAAAAAAAAAATTGCACTTATAAAATATACAAATTTTAAACGATAGTAGCAAAATAGATAAAAGAAAAGGAATTACCAACATAGAAGTATTAGGAAAAACAGTTAAACTGGACGATAGAATATTTTTATTACTATTATTATTACCATTATTATTTCTTTTTTATCGTTTCATTTTTTCTGTTTTTTTTTTTTTAAATTTTGTTTTATATTCATGGTATTTGAAAGTTAAATGTACATAGATATGTATATGGTACAGATATAATTCATTTCATACCTTCAGGATAATATTTTCATGCAAGGAAAGACAAAAAAAAAAACAATCTCTCATTGGTAATGTAATCATATGGATATGAAAATGTTTTATTAGATAAGCATAAGGGTCATGACTTTGATACATATTTTTAAGTATACGTATATATCTCAACCCTTTTTTCAGCTAGTTTTTTTTTATATTTCCTTTTTTTTTTTTTTTAATAAAAATAATAAAATAAAATATAAATAATAATAATTATAATAATAATAAAATTCGAAAGGCTGTTCATCACAGACAATGTTGAGATAGTATATTCTATTTTAATAAAATTTATATACGAGTAATACATACATATCAAGGTATCACAAAATATTTACCAATCAAATGAATAGAAGAATTTGTACATTGATATATTTAAAAAGAAAAACAAAAGAAAAAAAAAAAAATAAATAAATAAAAATATAAAAAATTGGCGAAAAACGGATGCTATGCTTGTTTTCAGTGTTTTTCCTTTTTTTTTTGCTAATATATTATCTTGGTCTCATCTTGTTTGTAAATTATATTCGAATTTTCTTTTTTTTTTTTCTTAAATATAAGAAATATAATTTAATGTTGATGAATATGACTCGTTATCATATGTATGTTTTTTATGAATTTTACATATGTATATATTACTTTTATTTATTAATTTCGCCTTTTCTTATTCAGCAATGATTTGTTTTTACTAATCATGTAGCATAATTTGGTATTACAACACAAACATGTAAGTCTCAGTAAGATAAGGTAAATGCAAGTACTTATACACACATATGTACACATATTCGTTATAACAAATTAAAGCATAAAAACAAAATTGAATTTTTTAAATGTTATAAATTATTTTTTTTTAAGGGTTTATGTTGCAAATGGATTTTCTTTAATTTTTCCCAAAAAAAAAAAATTCTAAAACATAATTAGAAGTAATGGAATTTAATCAATAATCTTAACATGTTATCTTTTACTTAACCGTTATGCAATAATTTTCATTGCATGCATATTATGTTATATACATAAATATAGTGATGTATTTACATACCTCATAGAAAAGTTGCATTATAATCTGTAGAAACTAATAATCATATACTTTATAGTTTATATTGAAAATTTTAATAGAAATCATATGAAATTATAAAACTTTTTAATTGCATTGTTTAATTTACTTTTGACTGACAATTTATAAAGGTTTATATTTTGTCATATATGTACAAAAATACATATTTACATACAATATAAACAATAAGTACATGCAAATATTGAAGTTATACACAATTATGAATGTATGTAATATAAACGAATCGAAATATTTAAAAAAAAAAAAAAAAAAAAAAAAATTCATAAAAATTAAAAATAAAAACAAATAAAAAAATTTTAAAAATTGCAAAAATGTTTTTAACCAATTACAAAACTCTTTAATGAGAAAACTTTTTCTTATCGTTCTTATGTCTACCACGTAAAGACAAAATGAAAAAAAAAAAATGACAGTATAAACAAAAAACGATGAAAATATTGGAAAAACCAACACATCATCAGAATTTTTATTTTACAAATACATATGTATATGAGAATTTACATTATATGTTAGATAAATTGAATGTTAATTTCTATATGCATTTTCCACTATACATACACCAGAATTTTCACTATTTTTCACCTACATATGTATGTATTGTGCAAAAATAATATTAATTATTATCATAAAAATTTTGTTTTTTATTTTAATTAAAATTAAAATTATCACTATTGTTTAATTCATTTTTTTATATTTTATTTTTATTTTTATTATTTTTTTTTTTTTTTCATTTATTAACTAAAAAAAATACTGTGTATGTATGTATGTAATTTAAAATAATAAAATATGTATAATAATGCAAATAAATGAAAAATTTAAAAAGCCAATTAAAAATTAAAAAAGTTTACTAATGAAAATTTTAATTATTTAAATTTTACTAAAATTGTTATTTTACATACAAATGTGTACAGATATGTTTGACGATATTTGTGATGACTTTTATGCAGACATTTGTGGTTTTTTATTTTTGTTTTTTTTTTTTTCTGTTACATTATTCACATTTAATTAATATTCTTTTTGTTTTTAGAAATTTGCAAAAAGTCGGATGTCGAAATACTAGTTTGATTTTATGTAGATGTAATGTTTGATTAATTGATTTTTTTGTTTTTGTATGTGCGATTAATTGTTAAATTTTTTTTTCTTTTGTTCGTATGATTAAATTAAAAGTTAAAAATAATTTAAATTTAAATTTTTTTTTTCTGTAATAAGCATTTTAATTCTAAATGATAAAATGATAAAATTTTTAAAATTAAAAATAAAATAACAGGTTTATTTCTGCTATGTTCATACAAGCAATTTATTTATGTACATACATACATACATACGAATGTATGTCAAAGGATATCTACTCGTATTAAGGTATTATGAAACTTTAAAAAAAATTTTTTTAATATATATATTACATTTGAAATTATCCGTTTTCAAGATTTTCTTAAATGTTTCTACATTTATCAATATAAAATTAATATAATTGAATTATATTAATATGATACACATATACACATATATGTATGTACATATGTAAATTGATTACAACATAAAACACCCCATATAACATAACATAAAATATAAATATAATCGTATACGTACATATTTAGAAATAAAATAAAAAATAAAAAAATAGATAAAGTAGCTTCGTTGTAATTATCATTAATTTTAAAACCTTAAATGACTATAATAAATTGGGTTAATAGCACTTTTATGTGCACAATCAGTGGCATTCATATAAAATATTTAATCCTGTTATTAATGACAGAACCGATTAATTTTAAAATCACAACAAATCTACTTGAATACTATTTATGTATATGCACATAAATGATTCATTTACATTTATTTATATACACATACAAATTGTATGTATGTACATATGTAGTATATATCTCCGTTATAATCTATATATACCCACATACATACGTACATATATAAAGTACATATAAGTATGTACGTATTAATAACAATGATTTTATACAAATGTTTATAATTTTGTGCATTTTATTGCAAAATACTTATATACATACATGTGCAGTTGTATGATATTTCCATTTAGAAATACGTAAAATTTGTATTAATATTTATACATTATTGTATATATGCATACATACGAACATTATAGATATATCGGTATGAAATACCATTACTTATTGCATTTAAAATTTTACTCTTATACAAACTCATATATGTATGTACATATATTTTTCAATATAAGATACTACAAGTATACATGTATATATACATACATATGTATATACATATTTATTAGTAATATATCTAAATGTGATTATATTATCTACTCTATTAATAAGTTATATGAGTGTAAATTAAATACTACACAAACTACTGTACGGAATTCTAGTACACACACTTATATGTATACTAATGTATGTATAATACGGACATTTAGTATATATAAGAAAAATAATTGTTGCATGCGAATACTTTAGACATAAAATTATTATCTAAAATGTCTGATTTTACGTGAATTATATCATATATTGCAAATTCAAATATGTACATACATACATATGTATGTATATACAGAGAATACGAGTCCACCTTTTGAAAATGTTTTATACTAATAGATATTTGAAAATTACGAATGTATAGGTGTGTCTACTGAAAATAGTTAACTTAAGTATTACATACAAATACAGTATACAGAATCTATTTGTATTGTAAATAATTATATATGTTTACTATTTCTCTGATATTGGACAGTATTTACTTTATTTTATTGATAATTATAATTATTTTTTCATTTATGTACATTTATTTTTATTTTTTAAATAAATCTGTTATTATATTAAGGTACACATGTATTATTGTAAACTAATGTAACATATAATTTTTCATATTCTAAAATAAAATAATAATAATAATAATAATGTTAAAATGCTAAAAGCACATACTTATTTTTCAAGCTTTCAATTTTCTTTTATATGGACTAATACATAGATACGAGTATAATCCATTTGTAACGTGGATAAATACAATTTGTGGTATTTTTGTACTGATCACTTAATTAGAGTGAATTGAATGGCGCCTTGTCGATATCCATCGATGAAAATATTCAAATTTACGTTATGGATTAATAATTTGCAATAAAATTAAATTGCAATAGACCAATAATATTGCGTTAGGATACAATATACTAATATGTATATTCCAACAGTTATACTTATGTAATATAAATGATTTTAGGTTTTGTGTAATTTAATAAAGAATTATTGAAATATTGAGCAGAGAATTCATTAATTTATTATCGCATACATTTTTATTTAAAATTTATCAAATTTGTATCATGCTGAGTGTCGCAGATTGTGTAAAAATACTTTGAATTTTTTTTTTTAAATTAATTATTTTCTTTAACATTTTGTTAATGATACAGACGTGGATGAAGTATAAACTTGGATATAGAATACTTGGTCTATGATACAGATAAGGTTTTTTTTGAAAACTTTTGATTGCGTTTAATAAGTTTTTTATTTCGGTTTATTAGGCATTGTGGTGATATTTATTTAAAGCATTTATTCAGACAATTTATTGAACTTTATAATAACTCATATTGCATAATAGATATATTATGTATTCCTGTTTATTTTGCATAATTTATTTTATTTGTACGTACCTACATATAGGTATATTTGTGCATATTTTATGAATAATTGTTAGCATTTACAAAGTAATACGAACATGTACATATATCTATTATAATATGTAGACAAAAGATAACGCATAAACTTTTAACATGCTATTAATATATTCGTACGTATATATAGATACACATGTATGTAAATGGCCTTTAGATACATTCATTTGTCATCTAAAATGTAAAATAATCAAGTTTAAAATTAATTTGTTCGAAGGAGCACTAGTTTCCTTATACTTATATGTTATATATATCAATTTTATATTAAACCAGTTCCTTGTCCCACGCTTTGTATAATGAAATAGAGCAAAATTAAAATAAAAGTAAAAGAGATTTACAAAAAAAAAAAAAAAAGGAATATGTTAACTAACTGAAATAATCATCTTAAAATTTTACTTACAAACAACAAAACTAACAATATAATGATAGTGAGATACAACAACTTTGACACGCTACATGAAAGATGTGTTGTAAATTTATTTGAAAAGTTAAGGTTTTGAAGGTATACAACATCTTATAGAGATTGGTTCTTTATTTTATTTTTTATATCCCATTACAGTATGGTGTTAATAGTTAATGTTTCATCTGGTTGGCTGTTTAGTTGGCTCCACCAGAGGACTGTTATCGTTTTTTAACTTTTAGTTCAAAAAGAAATCATCATCATCACTGCCTTTATCCATTTTGGAGCCAGCCACCTCAACTTTTGCTAACTATTCAAATATTTATTAAGCTATGGATACATACATACATACATATGTATGTATATAATGTACAAAATGTGTCCATAATAAATTATGTGTATAAGTACGTACATACATACATACATATGGAGGTATATTTTTATTATTATCATTACTGTTCATTTTTTCTATTATTATTATGAGTGGTGCTGCTGTCGTTGCTTACATAAACATATATTTATATATATATATATGTACATATATATTATTCGTATGTGCTCATATAAAACTGCATGATGATGGCGCTAAATCACGTTTCATCATATCACATATTACCTACATTTAGTCATTTTCATCTTCCGCCTTTTCAAAATTTTCCATACATATACTTAAACTAACTCATTTATATGTACATACATATACATATGTATTTATGTATCTAAATTGACTAAATTACAAAAAGAAAAGATAACTAAGTAATACCAACTAATATTTAATATATACTTAGTTTTATACTGTATTTCTTTTATTTAAGAAAAGAAAATAACTAATAAAAATGACAACATGACAAACTACATCACATTACAAATTCATAGAATAAAATTCAATTTAAATTAAAAATGAAAGAGGAAAAATGAAAAACAAACATGTCAGATTTAAAGTAAAATTTAAGTTCATGATTAACAAAAAAAAAAAAAAAAATTATAAATAAAGTTGATGGTAATGTGATTAATATCCGTCTCACATATAATGACGAAGAGTTATAAAGAACGAGCATACATTTATGTTCATATATGGTATAAACATTAAAAAGCACAAAATATAAATATAGCTAATAATAATAATAATAATAATAAAAAGCGATAAAGAAAAACAAGGGTCGCATTTTATCAAGAAACGATTCTGTTGCGATGTGGTTAACATGTCACACATTTTTGCGTGCATAACAGCTTTCGCTATTTTGTTTTGTTTTCTTTTTTTTTTTTTTTTAATTTTTTCTTTTTTAAATTTTACACTTTAAAAATCGTATACAACTAATTTGCATTAACTTCGAAAATTTATTTAGGTGTCATTACAGTTAACACCATCATCATACACCATACCGTATTATATCTAATAAAATTTAAAATAACAACAGAATTGAAATTATTCTCCCTCCCTCCTTCAAATATATATATACAAGACATTGTATGTATATATTTATTATATACATTCATACATGAAATTTATATTTTATGTCAGGAGTTAGGAGTCAGAGGAGTTAGTAGAATAATCATCTAGAAAGATATAGGCAAAGAGTGTCATCTTTCATATGAGCAGCATGTCATTATACAGAATTTTTGCCCACATGTTATATGTTTTTCATAAAAAAAAAAAAAAAAACAAAAAAGCAAAAAAAAAAAAAAAATTCAAAAAAAAGTCCTATGGTTAATGACTTTTATACTTATGAATGACATTCCACGCAGAGTTAATAAGATATACGAGTTTGTACATTTAAATACTTTCAACATCCACACAAACAAATATTACATGCGATAATTATAATAATAAAAATAATAATAATAATTTAAAAATGCAAATATTATTTTAACTTAATAAAAACAAAAAGAAAAATAAAAATTAAAATAAAATAAATAATCACGAGAAATTATGAAAAATATCATATATTTAGAGTAAAATAAATGGGTACTTGATATTTAGTTGATATTTACATGTACATTTTTGTATAAAACTGTATAACACATGTAAGTATAAACAAGCATTGATATAAACCTATTTATAATATATGTACGTGGACATATGTACATACATGTACGTCTAAGTTATTAAAATTAACAAATGAGATGTTAATTTTGTCTCATGTTTTATGACTTATGTTTAATTTTGTAAAATTGTTCTGTTTTCATCATTAGACATAATTTTTTTTTTTTTATTTTTTTTTTATTTTTTATTTTTTTTTTTTAAACATTTTTTCATTTATATGGTAGATTCGCATGAGATCTATTTTAAAATATATTGTCTACATTAAAGAATATTAGGATAGAAATGATAAGTCCTTGCTCTTTTATTATTACAATAAAATATCCTGTTTCTGTTATAACACTTCATACTATGTACATATGTATGCGTAAAGCTATTGATAATAAATCGAAACATAATATGTACACATGTAGGTAAGTATATTGATAAAATTTTTGAATGAATTCTAAAAAAAAAAATAAAAAATAAAAAGTTCAAAAACAAAAACAAAATTGGTTCTTCTAAATCTAAAATTTCAAATTTGTTAGTATCATATGAAATTGTTAAAGACATATTAAAGAATATTTTGTAATATGAGAAATCTACGTATTATTAAATGTATTATGTACATACATATATTACCTTATTATATACTCTATGTATGTAATAAAAGAGAAATTTTATTATAGAAAATTAAATAGTTTTACTCAAAAGGTTTCAAATTTTATGTTAGTTATTTATTAGATAAAATTTTTTAAATTTATTTATACTAATATCAATTTCTATATTTTTAGATAGAAATTTCTCATATAATAGGTATATACAAATTATCCTTTTATTATGAAGTAATTGTAGATTGTACATATACATACTACGAAATATATGAAAAAATAAAAAATAAATTACATGCGATAGGTACCATACATATGTACTGGTACATACATACACACATATGTATGTACATCCATGTAAGCTTGATACTTACCAGGAAAATGTATGAAGAGACAAGTAAACATAATTTACTTTTTATATTTTATTTTTTAATATTGAAAAAAATTTGTCTATTATAAAATATTAAAAATTTTTTTATATTTTTTATTATTATTGTTATTGATGAATATGGGTGGATGAGCAATACATGCTGAAATCTATACTATAAAGCGCACTTACAATTTACCCAAAATGGTACATTGAAATTTTTTATTTTGAATATTTACGAATTTTGTTTAAAAATAAAATGTTGGAAATTTTTCTAATTTTTTATAGACGTTTTTAATAAAAATTTACTTAAATTCTAAAATTTGAAAACAAATGAAAAAAATTTAAAAAAAAAACAACACAAATACATATCAAGAAAATATTTTTGAAATGATATAATTTGTATCAGTATCCCATTGAATTGCATTCATTAATTATAATAATGTACATAATTATTTACTGGTTTCACCTCTTTTTTTATTTATTTATTTTTCAAAAATAATTCGGGTTTTTTTTTCTATGATTTAAATTACAGTAAAGTGGAAAATAAATTAAATTTAAATTTTTTTTATTTCTTATTATTGTTTTTTCTAGTTTTTTATTTTTTATGTATTTTTTTTTCAATGTTTGTAGAAGGTTAAACAAAATTGTTCATTATGAACTAGTAATGGAATCACGTTTCAGGTATATCCAAATTAAGTATGTATGTATGTATGTATGTACATATTTTTTCTAAATTTTTGTTAATTTTAATTTATTTTTATTAAATAGTAAATTGCGAATTATTTGAAAATAAATACACATTTGCAATTATGTTATGTATATAAAGCATCCACAGTATATTTGGTATATATAAATTTTTTAAATAAAATTCATATGTGTGCCATTAGAACTCACATTTATACAATCATATTTTTACCACCTATATATGCATACATATGTATTTATATCCTAGTCTATATAAGTATGTAAGTACATAGCGCTATGTTTATGTATAGAACTACCTATCTAAAATATTGATAGCTAGTTAGATTGTTATATAGCTTGGTTTGCTGATGCCTTTTCAGTTCATTATAAGATTAGCGTCATCGTGAATGTTTGCTCAAAGAGATGACAGCTCTGATTAATGGGCTCGAAGCCAAATAAAAAGATTGATCACTTTGCAATGCATTAAAAAAATAAACTTCTTTTTACTACTAATACTGTATTTATACTTATTTGTAAATGTATAGATATTTTAATGTTTGTATACATAACATATACATATGTTTCACTTTTTATTTACTCTTCTTTGTTGAAATCCAAAAATGAAAATAAATATAAAAAAAAAAAAAAAAAAGATGATAAAAGTATGTTGTGTATAATTATACAAAAACTAAGGTGTTTTTTTCGTTTTCTTATTGTTGGACATTTTTCTTAAAGAAAATAAATAAAAATGATGATACCAAAGATACCGTTATAAATAACAGAGTTACATAGAAATGCTTGAAAATGAAATGACTCATGAAATGAATTTAATTTATTTATTTATTTTTTTTTTAATCTAAAGTGTAGGATATCTAAACAAAAATTCTACAATTAAATATATACAAAATGTTTAGATATATTAATCTATTTTTCTTTTGCTAAAAAATTGAAAATACAAAATTCAAATTCGAGTTGTAAATAAATGAAAAACATTAATGAAATTTGATATCTATTTGATAATAATGAAGTTTTGTATTTTGATTGTGTATTTTAATTTTTTTTTTGTTTTTTTGAGACAAAACAATATTTATAAATAACTCACATTGTGTGAATTTTGAATTTTTCGTTATTTATTTCTACGTCAAAGTAACCAATAAGTTCAAATAAATTTTCCTTTTCTTTAAATTTCCTTTTTGAAAATTTTATAAATCCATTTATTGCTAACAAAATGTGTATTTTATGTTTAAATTTAAATAAACAAAAAAATATATAGATACACATACGTATGTATGTGAATTTTGAAATCAAAGATTTGTACATATGTTATATTATGTTGCTTTTCTTTTTACAAATTCAAATAAATTCAATTTTAACAAATTTACAAAAATACTATAAAATAAAACAAAATTAAATCAAATTTTAGATGCCATTATTGCATATATGTAAGTATGTACATTATGTAAATCATTCTTCTGCAAGGATGATTTCATGTAGCTATAACATTTTCCATTATATACTTATGTACATATTTTAAAAAAAAAAGTAAATAAATAAATAAAATACCAACAAGTATTTTCTATTTCTTGTACATTCATACTTTTAAATATAAATACATACTTATTATTCTTGGTCATTTTGTTTAAATTTGTGCATATATTCTTTATTTGTATTCTATCTATGTACATGTGTGTATTATTTAAAAATATGTACATATGTAACAAAATTGTATCGAAATTTTGTAGTGTACCAGTAAATCTTTTCATTGTTGTATTTTATATGAACTATAAGGTCATAAAAATTCAAAAAGGAATGTACATATGTACATATGTATGTATATGTATTTAAAATAAATATACAAAAAATATGGTAAATTTATCATATAGACATATTCGTTTATTTGCATGTATGTATGTGTTAAATATGTTAACTAAAAACTTACATAGCTTTCACCTATGATACATTTTACTATTATTATTATCATTATTCATATGTACAAGTTCATACATACTTACATATATACATTATATAATACATATACATATGTAGATATACATATATATGTGTGTTAGTGTAGAAAATGTACATACATATGTGATTACAAATAAATTTACATAATGTATGTATGTATGTATATAATTGTTTTATGCCAAACTTTCCTTTCAAATAGCAACTTTTTCCTGTTTTTCGTTTTTATTTTTTTTTGTTTTTTAAAATTTCTTTTTTACCAACTGTAATGACAATTCAATAGCACATTTATATCATATTACATACATATATTCTATAAACATATGTATGTACATAAAGTAACAATTGTACTAATCTAAAATTGTTATTATTTATGATTTAAATAATATATATGCAATGTACATAACTATATATTCAACTTTTATATATATTGATCATTGCAATCAAATTGTGTGCTACTTATGTACATATGTACATATGTATGTATATATTGTATTCAAGTTTGTATATACATATATACAGTAAAACAGTATATAAAAATTTAACAGGCTTTTAGGAAAATATTAGTGGTATGATTATTTGATGTTATTACACTATAGTTTTATATAACGTAGGTACATAAATATATTTTCTTCTATATTTATTTAATCGAAAGGAATATAAAGTAAAAGCTTTAAATATTTCGTTTTTTGTTTTTTGTTTTTTTTTTTGCATTATTATTTTCTTTACATTGTAGTATGGTATCTATCTATTTTGTACAATTTATATAACATTGATTTCTATTGAAATATTCATGATTTCGATTTGAATTGTATGTACAATATTTATTATAAAAGTTCTGAAAATCATTTGATGTGTATATATATTGTATACATGTTTGTATTCGATATTGTATAGTACGTACAGTATTGCATTAGAGTACAGAAAATTGAATATTTAAGTATGTTTATGTAAACGATATTCTATGTACAGAAATATTTGTTTTTTTTTTTAAATTCATTGTTGATGTTTAATTTTATATACACATACATATGTACTTCAGATATATGTATACAAAAATAAATGTGTTTGTTGTGTGTATACCTAGATACATATATGCATTCATACCCCAGTGGGCAAAAGAAGGCTTCCAAAAGGCTCCTGAAGGCCTTTTTTGGAAGGACGGAGACCTTCCTCTTCGTATCCTCGCTCATATCTTTTTTATACAGGCATGTCATTGGAAATCATGCCTTCCAAGGAAGGTGCTTAGGGGTTGTATTGAAGGCCTTCTAAAAATGTTGATTTTACGTACAATTGAAGGCCTTCTTATGAAGGTGCTTTGAAGTTATATAGAAGGTCTTCTTAGAAAGGTGTATTTTACACACAATGGAAGGTCTCAAATTCAATTTACAAAGAAAACCAAAAATTTCAAATTCAATACAAATTTTATTACACATTTTATTTTAACTCAATACAAAATATATAATTATTTGAATCCTCAATGAGTTGAATCCCTTTTTTTTTAATTGACCCAATCCAAAGTTTTCTTTTGACAGCATCTGAAAGGATTAAAGTACGAAATTGAAATTAATAAAAATAAATAAATATTTATAGTTTTAACAAAAATGACGTACCATATATACATATTTCGAATTTATTATCAGCTACTTTGTACAAGGCTCTTCACAGCGCAATGGCATCTTTGTAAAAATTGTCTACAATTTCTTTTATTTCTGAAATGCTAAAAAATTCAATGTTTTTAATAAAAATTTTTCATTAAATACAAAAAAAAGTATACAATTGCTACTTACATTGTTTTTTAGACTCTGTTTAAACTTTATTTTCACAATAATTATTTTTTTCTTTATAATTTTATCACGTTTTCAACAGTCGAACTTAACCACGAAACTGAACTAAAGTGAAACAAATTAAAATACGTTGTTGCTCTTGTTCGGCTAATAAAAAATTGTGAAATTCCACAATTTCTTTTTTTTCTCAATCTTTTTAAGATCTTCCACCTTCATTCTATCAGACTTCCACAGAAGGCATGAAAAATAATGAAAAAAAACGTCCTTCTAAAGCCCTCTTAGCAGAAGATCTTCAATTATGGACCATTGGGACATTACACATTATACATATAACATATAAAAATCTATATACATACATATGTGTACATGCTTATATGTATGTTTATTTTTGGTTCATATATCATTTCACTTTGCATATAAACAATTGTATTTGTATTCCTCTGACGTTTAGTGCTGTTTTTGCACATAGTATACCACTTATTTGACCTTATTCTATTGTCTTGAAGCTCATGTGTATTTATCTTACGATAATGATGATAATGGGAATGAATATGATGATGTGTAACACTCCTATATTTTATAAAAAATTCGGGTACAACACAACATTTAAATGTATACATACATACATATATAGCTCATTAACATACAGACATGTATATATAAATATGTATCCTGAATATAATATGAACAATTTTAACATATGTACATAAGTTAGAATCATACAGATAAACGATTAAGTAGCAATGTACATTATAGAAAGTGTAATTATTATTGATTTCATTGAATTTTAATATAGAGTAACACGTATCATTTAATGTTTTCTTTTTAAATATTTCATTTTAGTTTATTGTTATTTTATCATTTTATAATTTTCCTTCATATCTACATGCATATTTGTGTATTCTAAAACATCTAAAATTCCAATTTCATTTTTTACATAATATCTAAAATAATAGTCTGAATTATATGTACATATGCATGTAACTAGAAGATACCCATTCTTTATTCATTTTACGTATGTACATATGTATAATTTGATATATCTACAAAAAAATACGTAAAATGTGTGTACATATACGTTTGTGTATGTGTTTAATATACATATTTATATTGTATTTTTTAACTTTTGAATATATATAAAAATTTTATGCTGTGTTGATGGCATAGAAATTGATTGTCATGAACAATAACTGTCCATACTTGAAATAAAATTGACTGCCAGTATTATTTTTCAATTATCTTCTTCATCTTGAGTATACATACCATATTGTATAAAATATATTAAATAATTGCACATACTATACATATATGTATACACAAAAAAAAAAAAAACAAGTATGTATGTATATTATGTAAATGTACGTACATATGCATACATACATACTTATGTTCCTTTAGCCCCATCATACATATCCGTTTTTGCTTTCATACATGTACATAAAACATGAAAATTTTTTATCTAACATACAATCGAATAAAATCGATCTAAAATTTCATATAATTTTTTTTAGAAAATGTACATACATACATATGTACGTATGTACAAATGTCGAGAGTTTTTTAAATATTCATTGGATGGTTACCCATCAGCAAAATGTTAAACGAACATACATCCATCCATATGTATGTATATTAAACTTGATGGTTATAATTTTTCCATTTTATTTTTATTTTCATTTTTATATTGCCCTAATATTTTTATTTTTCTTTTTTCTTCCTTTTTTTTTGTTTTTTTTTTTTTTTTTGATTTTTTCTATTCAAATAGAAATATTTACATTTAAATACATATTAGGAAATGTTTTTATGTAATGACATTTTACATTTTGATTTTGACAAGTTGATAAGATATAACTTTTCCTTTTTGTGTTGATTTTCTTTTTTGTTCTAACCAATTACATATAAAGAAAATATTCATATTCATATGTATGTATGTAAATAATTTTTTTTTAAATCATTTATACGTATAAGTATGTATGTATATGATATTATGTACATCTGTTTGGTTATAGTTTTGAAAACATACAAACCTAGTACAAAAATATACATACATATACCTACATAATATAATACATATTCTTTGATAATATGTATGTATGTAGGTACATTTTGAACAATTTATAAGTTGCAGTCGTTAAAATTTTAAATAATTTTTCTAAATTAAATTTTTTTTTCTCTTGATTCATAAAATAAATGTCTATGAATTTTTTATTCTATTTTTATATACTTATATTTTTTTTTATTATTATTTGTTTTGTTTTTTCTTTTTTTATTTTGTTCAAATAAAACTCATTACTTGATTTTCAACTACCTAAATTAATTTGTTCTTTATGAAGTAATGTTGATGATAAAAGTTTTTAATTGAATCTTTCACATATAGGTATGTATTATAAGATTTTTAGTTTTCAAAAGTTATAATGATTTGCTGTTAATGAGTTATTAAACAGAAAAGTTTTTTTTTTTTTAAGTTTTTTCTTTTTGTTTTAGAAAAAAAAAAAAAATAAGAATTTTTCAATTAATTTTATCAAGATTTTAACCAACGTGTATACAAACATACATAATATGTGTATATGAAACATAAAATACCTATATTGTTCTACAGCTCGTATGAGTCGTATGTTAACAATATCCATATTATCTTTAAAAAACAATTAATGAGAAAATTATTACATGTTTTTATTTTTGAATCTTTATTTTCTTGAAAAGTCATCAGTCAATTTTTATTTTTGTTTTTCTAAGTTATATACGAATATGTCAATTTTTTGTCACTTTCATGGTGAATAAATGAATGATGTATAGCATATTAACAATATAATCGATTTGATATACTCGTATGTATGTATATATATACATATACTGTAAATATCATATCTAGTATGTGTATATGTACGTACATGTGTATATCATTTACTTAAATTATTTTTTAACATTGATAAAAGTCATTTTCGTAAAATATCTGCGAACGCAAACATCCTTATGTATGCATGTACATACATATACATACATACATAAATATATGTACATATATACATAAATATATATTGCACAATGATATATATAGTATTAGATTAAGAATTTTAATTTTAATATGATTTTATACCCACATATATTGTTTTCTTGTATATACTGATATATAGTACATACATTACATTGTGTTCAATGTATATTAAAATATAAGAAGTTCGACCACCTCTATGAATGAAATGCTTCAGTGGCTTGGCGACACATCAATATGATTAATGGGTTATAAGCATATACAGCACACATATTGTTGTATATATATGTATATGCAATAGTTTATGAAAATATATAAATTTTTTTTTTTTTTTTTCAAAGAAATAATAGAATAAAATTAAAAAAAAAACAAAATTGACTTTCAGGATATGATTGATTATTTCGATTGGACATTTCATTTCAAGTACATGCATCTGACACATAAATTCATTGTATAAATCATTATAATAATAATAATAATAATACATACTACTACTGTTATACGCATTCATACATAAAATTGAAGATAGCAATGTTACACAAAAAAAAAAAAAAAAACAAAAAAAAAATTGTGGAAGGGAAAAAGAAAAGTGAATTAAAAAGGAAAACTACAAATTTTAAAATTTGTATATGAATTTATTATGATTTATGTATTATTGTTGTTATAGCTTATGATTTTTATTGTTTCTTTCTTTATTGTAGATTACGCGATAATACCATTGTTAGAATTTATATTGTATACGCGACACTTTAAATTTATTTCATTTTTTTTTTGTACATATGTATATGTATAATACAATATATCTACAATAATATATGAACAAACAAAAAAATTTCACGTTTATCATGTGTGTATACATACAGTACGTATATCATATGCATTAGAAATTTTTCTATTTTTATTATTTTATTTAAAAGAGAAAATTTGTTTTTTTTTTTTTTTTTTTTTTTTTTTTTTTTTTAACTAGAAGATTTTTACGCAAACTCTTTATAATTCAATGTTGAGAAATTTATTTGAAATAGGTATTTATAGCATATAAGTACATAACAATTTCTCATATGAATATGACAGAAAAATTTTCAATTACACATACATACATATGTATATGTATGTATGTAGATTGTAGGTACACACCCATTGTATATAGGTAATTGATAACGTACGTGGTATCTACATACGAGTATATATAGTTGAGTGGGTGGATTTTTTTTTACTATGATCTTCATGATTATTCCTATTATCATTTTATTAATTTATTATGTATAGATAAATGTATATAGGTATATTTTTTTCGTAATAATCCTGTTATTTTTGTATTAAATAAATATATTTAATAATTTCTTTCTTTGTTTCTGTTTTTATTTTTATTTTTATTTTATCATTATACAACAAAAAATATCATAGTAAGTTATTAGTTGCTATAATAAACAAAAACAAGAAGACCTAAAGCAATTTTATTTAAAAAAAAAAAACAAAAAAACAAAAATACCTAGTCATCAATTCTTGGTAAGAAATAACAATATGATTCAGTATTCAAAAAAATATATTTTATTTATTTTTATTTTATTTATTGTTAACTATAATAGATACCTTATAATTTTGTTTTATTGTATAAAAAGAAATTTAGTTTGATAACAAAAAAAAAAAATTTAAAAAAAAATATATACATATGTACATATATATTACTATAGATTGGATAAATAAATATACAGTAGATTTAAATAAATTAAAAAAATGTCAGGTTGTCGGGTTGACTAAAATGATTGCATGAAATGAAAGTCCATTAATTGACTACGTGTTATCTATATACATATACACATATGTGACATATGTACATATGCATTCGCTGTACAAATTTATGTATCTACATACATACATATGTAAATATTTGTAAATACATATTGCACAAAGTGTAATATTATACTACAGGAGTGTTTCGCACAAAAAAAAAAAAGAAAAAAAATACATCGATTAAAAAATTCATTTTCATTTGTACGTTATTAAAATACCACACATCTGCTCTAATGATAAATTATAAAATCTGTAGAGACGTAAAATAACAATAAAAAATTTTTTATTTATTTTAATTTAATTTTATATACAAAACAAAATAAAAATTGAATAAAGCAAAATAATATATAAATCAATAAAAATTCAATATTTTTTGCTTTTTTTTTTTTTTTTTTTTAATGTTATTTAATATTAATAAAGTCATCTTAAATTATAATTTTTATGCATGTATACATGATACATTGGTATACAAATGAACATATGTAGGTACATAAAATTTAATAGCTTTATATCGACACGTAGGTTGATTTAGACATATTCATACAATTTTTATGTGTGTTCATCATGGATATTTTGTTTTTGTTTTTTACTTCTTTTTTATTTTGATATAAAAACAACAAATTACATAAATTATACATTATTATTGTTATTACTAATATAATCATTTGTTTTCTTATTTTTTGTTTATTTATCTTAAAATGAGTGAATATATCAATCTTATTTGTTTTCCATTAATTTCATTTTTTTGGTTTTTAATCGGAAAAAAAGCAAGAATGCTTTTTTTTGTTTACATGTTTTTATCCATTGATTTTTTATTATTGTTATTACTAATGACATGTGTATGTATATGTATGTATGCATTTTTGTTTTTTAAACATTTAAAACTGTATTTTCTTTACAGATGTGTCATTTAAAAAATATGCTGAAAAAATCAAAAAAATAATCAAAGAAAGAAAAGCGTTGCTTACTCATATGAACAATATTTTTATATGTTATATGCAATGTTTTCCATGTATTACATAATTTTATATGTAGGAGAAAATAAATGAATTTTTATATAAAGTTATAAGAAATTCATATTTTCAAATATATTATGTACAATTTAATATAATAGGTTGTGATTGTGGTATTCTTGCTTAAATGTTAAAATAAACATAAAAACATGTCATTATCTTACTTATTAATATTTTTTCTAAATAATAAACGAATACGAATATAATACAATTAAGACCCCTATTATGAGAATCTATTTGATGTTTAATATACTCAACTTTTTCATAATCGATCGAATAAATACATATTTACAATTATCGGTTTTCGATATTTTTTCAAAAATAGTTATTACTACATATTGAGAATTATTCATAACATCATTTAGTTAGGTGTTAAATTATTAAAAATTTCTATTATAACATCCAAAAGTTAGATTTTTGATTGTTTACTTTTTAGAAAAGACTTTAAAAATTCCACCAGAATATTTTCCTAATAAGAATTTTTAAGAACTAAAATATTAAATAAATTTTATTAAAATTGAAATTTTTATTATTATTATATATAAGTAAAAATTAAGATTTCTCAAAATTTATTACAAAAAATATGATTGACTTTTTAAGCCTACAGAATAGAAAAATTTGTACTTGAGTAGACTGTTTTATTAGGGGCCTTTCTATATTTTTTCTTTATTCTTTATTGATCATTTTCATTAGTTATATTTTCATTAGAATATCGAAAATTATGAATATATTATAAAAAGTTAAAGTAATATGTATGTATAGTATATTCTTGTAATTTAATTTTTCAATTTATTCAATTTATTTATGTATTATTCAAATAATATGTGAACACCCACATACAATATATGTACATGAACATATAGCTTAAAACAAAATATTCAAAAATATCGAAAATTAAACACATAAAGAATGAATTTATTTTATATACATAAAAATATAATAATTTAATTTTTTTTTTTTTTTTTTTTTTTTTTTTTGTATTATGTACACTAAATTTTATGTTTACAAATTTAAAATTTAATGTATTTCAATTCCTCACTACATTTTGTAAGTTACATCAATTTTTGTTTTTAAAAAATCATAAGTTAAGTAGCGTATACATACTTGTATACACATTTATTTGTACATATGTACATACAAATTTGTGTGTATTTCCCACAGCTTTTATAACTGCATGTGCATACAACAATGAATAAAAATTATACTCAAAAAAAAATATACGCACATAACAAAACGAAATAAATTTAAATAATAATGGTAGTAACAATTAGCATGATAAAGTAATTATCAATTGAAATAAAGTAAAATGTCACGTATATATAATGCATACACGTGTAAAAAAAATTGTACATTAATAAATTGTATAAAATATGCATCATACCAAAAAATGTGAAAATCCAAGAATTCTTATGGGGCTTCAAAAATTTTTTTAGCCGATAGAGCGGTTCGGGCGATGAAAGAGGGGACGGCATGAATGATGGAATGATTTAGTACATTTGTTGGTAGAAAAAGGGATGTCGTTTTTTCGTATAAGAATATTCAAAATAAACTCGAGAAATTTTAAGCCATGTACTTATTATATATATGTATGTATACATATGTAATAATATATTACACACGAGTGTTTGTAAATATTTTCATACGAATTTGGTATCTTAACTATAAATACCGTCATCCTAAACAAACATAACTTTCGTTCATAAGAACATTAGAACACAATTTTCTAATGGTTCGATCATATATATGAACGTGAATTAAAGATCAGAGACTAGGATAGTAGTAAAAAATGTGTAATTTCAGATTAACATACATACATACATATATCGTACAATATTTCATATACATACATTACTTTTTCTTTTTCACGTCGATTTTTGTTCATATTTCACACTTTTCTTTTACTTTTTATATCAGACAAAAAAATATATACAAGTACGATCTATAAACACATAAATTTGTATACGGTCGAAAGATGTGTACAGAATATTGCACGTATGTATGTATATATTGTATTTATAATTAACAAAATCAAGTCATTATTTTATGGTACAATATTTGTACAGGGACATATATGACTCCACGTAGAGTGTATACTTAAATTACATACTTACGTATACGATATATAATGCATTCATACGATCATATTTTTATTTATCATTACCTAAAAAGTATGAATTTTGAATACCCAAAAATTCAAAATTTAACATTAAACCGATCGTATTCAAAATATATTGTATTTCCCATACAATACATTACAATTTGAATTTACATTTTGTATTTCTATCCTCGTTTCTGATGTAATGAAATTTATGACCCATGTGATCGTACAATTATGAAAAAATTATATTTGTTTAGGACGATAATTTGTTTGTTTAGGACAGAAGTTTTACACACGCATATATACGATAAATACGTACATTACAAAATATTCTTATAAATATTGCGCATAATATGTACACTTAAATTACATACGCACGTATGTGATAAATATGCATACATATTCACATTCTATGCTGCTTCATGGGTATTTTAGTGGGTATTGAATGATTTCTTCTGAAATAATATGTACACTTAAATTACATACGCACGTATGTGATAAATATGCATACATATTCACATTCTATGCTGATTCATGGGTATTTTAGTTTTTTTACATGGGTATTTTATTCTGAAAATTGCTTGCTTTTTTTATACATTTCAATACATTTTCTTATTTTACACCTTATTTTTTGAATAAAACGGTAGCACTGGGTACTGATGTCAGTACCCAGGAAGAAAAATTTTTGAACGTCGAATTTGCACTGCTTGCAGTATCTCCTAGTTTTGGATTTCTGATCATACATATGAAGGTATCATTATAATTTAGAAAGGGCTTATTAAGTGTTTGCTTTGTGCTCTATTTTGTAAATGCATACATATGTGTACTTTAATATTTTTGTAATTCACATCATAGTAATTTATTCCAAAATATTCAAATAAACTTATGTTAACAGTATCTTCATATTAAGAATCTTTTTTTTTTCTTTGTAATTGTAAATGAACTTTTATTATATATTTAATTCTATTTGAATGTACATATACAGGGCGATCATTTGTTTATTTTAAATTATTTTTTAATAAAATAATTTTTGTTAATGAATTCCTTTAAAAAAATGTAAGAATTTTTTAAATAGTTTCGTTAAATTAAATTTTATTAAAATTAAATTTTATCAATTTATTTGTATTTTCATCAGTTTCTTTTATTTTAATTTTTTTTTTCGTTGTTTGTATATAACAATACCATGCATTTGTTCACATTGCACCTTTCGCATTACTAAAAAAAAAATCTTTTCGTACACATTATAACATTCATTTACTGTTATTCACACACATTTAAGTTCATTGAAGTAATAAATTTTGAATTCATCTCACCTGAATTGTAAGGGCACCTTTTTTTTATTGTTATTATTATTATTATTATTATTGTTGTTAAAGCTGCTATTATGGTTATAGATTAGATAGATTCAGTCAGTCAATTCATTTCCTTATGTACGCAATCATATCGATAAATACCTACATATACATTTTATATACACATATGTATGTATGTATAGATATATATTCATTTATCTATTTGCACCTATGTTAAATCATGTAGGTATATTACACATCTTTTGAGTTATTTTAACTTCAAATGTTACGCATTTAATGTTAAATATGTTAATGACAGGTGATATAAACGTGTACCTATTTAATAACAATCATATATATGTACATATAGGTACTACATATGTGTAATGTACATACATCCTCTTATTACAATCACAATAATAGATATGATATAAAGTCAGATGTTTTTGTACAATGAAAATATTCACATGTTATACCTTATAAATACTATTTTTTATGCAATATTGTACTGTATATGTACAATAAAATGAAATAAACACGTGCATACATGAGTTCTTGTAAATATTGACTTTATTCATTGTTTGATGAAGAATTGGAATACCAATGTAAACATTAAATTTACCATATAAATGTACATATACTGATAATATGATATACTATATACAATGACAGAAATAATAGTTAAATATACTTATAATAATGTTTTTAATAGTTATTCTCATTTTACCTACCTGTATTTATTTACATTATTTTTATATATGTAATGTATTCACCACCTATACAAAAAATATATGTAATTATATATACATGTAGAATATAGGCGTGAAGTAAAATATATGTACATACATATGTACATGCATAAGCTTTTTAATATTTATTTGTTATGTTAAACAAATGCATTATTTTTTGTTTTCAAAGTAATACAAATACACCTTATGAATGAAATTTAAATGACATCATAATATAAATAAAATACATTCACATTCAATTGCCTTAATGTACTTATACATGTATGTATCATCTATTACTAACTTTCATACATACTTGCATATATTATTTACATTTACTTTATATATAAATAAAACAAATTGTATAAATTTTTATCAATATACTTTATGCTCTTGTAAGTTACACATAAAGTAAATGTGACCTGATTTTATTTATGATCAATGAAAGTACGTACATATATGTACATACATACATATGTATGTATATACTATGTACATATATTATAGTATGAATATGTACTAATAATTTTTATTTGTTCATTGTGTAATTGTTAAAATTATTATATGATTACAACAATACATGAATAATATATTATTATATTCATTTATTTGTATATACATACATATATACATCCAACAACATAATAATCCAATTGAAATTTCTAATGAAAAAAAAAAAAAAAAATTAAAAATTTTTGTGACAAATTCCCACACTGAATTTCTATAAACAAAATTCATCTATAAAAGTAATAAAAAAGAAATTTTCAGGAAGAAACAGTAACGAAATTAAATAGAGAGAGAGAGAGAGAGAAAAAAAAATGAATGAAAGGAAAACGATTTTGATAAATTTCCCTTAATTTTCGATGTAATAAAAGATAATCTTTCTTTGTGATTAATTATATCACTTAACAAATTTTACAATAAATAAAAATTATAATGTGATAATTGAAGTATGAATAGCAAGTCATTAAAAAATTGTGTATCTAAAGCGCATATTTTAAAAAGGGAAAAATCTTTACAATTCTATTTTATTCATTATAATATATATTTTCTGAATAATGAAACATAAAGGAAATTACAATAAATTATAAATAAATCCAAATAAACGGAAAATATATTTTTTTTTTTTGTTTTTTTTTTTTTTTTTTTTTTTTGCCTTTTTTCCTTATTTCACTTATAAATTATTTTTATGATTTGTATCCTAAATGTATTTTAATCATTTTAATATATTTTACATAATACCATTAATATGTATTATATTGTTATACAATAATTATTGTTTTTCATTTATATTATTACCGTTTTAATTGAAAATATATTTAATGGCTTGAAAATGATTCAATATAATTTTCTTAATAGATTTCATTTAATAAATACAAGATTCTGTTTTTTATGTTAAACAAACATTCAGAATTAATATTTAAATGTTATGTACACATACATATGTACATGTGCATAAACATAATATGTATATCATATATAATAAAATTTAATGTAAATGTAATAGAAAATTTTTTTAATTTGTTTACTTTTAAATACAAGTAAGTACATTTCATGTGTTCTATGTACATATAAATAATAAGCCTTTTCCTTTAATAAATATATATCGATATATACATATGTGTGTGTATGTAGACATTCACGCTTCATATTCGTTACGTTGCAATGTGGTCTTTAAGTCTGAAATTTTACAATTACAAAACACAATTATATGCATGTATATTTTCTTATTTTTATTTGTTTTTTTTTTTTTTTAATTTTTTTAATTTATTTATTTATTTTCAAAGTTTCTTTACGAATAATTTATAATAAAATTATTATTGATTTGCGGTAGGTAAGCCGATAAAATGAAAATTTTAATTTAAGATACATTTCAATGCATATAATAAAAAGAACATTTAATAAGAAAAAGTAGTAGTAAAACTGAATTAAAAAATAAACCATGAATTCCATGATGCATAAATAAATATGAATAAAATGCTTCTGTTACTTTCTGAATAATATACATATTTATTCAATTTGATTGCACACAACATAATTCCTTCTTAAAGATACATATGTACATACATATTGTGTGTACATATATGCATATTCCATGGTTATTTACAATACATTTAAATAGGCGTACGTAAATATCATTTACATTTTCTTGGGGAAAAAAAACACTAAGAATAATAGTAATGTGTCCATTAATTTATTTTTAATAGTCAACGCTGATATACATGAGTATCTGTATTAATATATAGCAAAATAGGTATGTTTAGTACCACATATAGATGAGTTAATAGCACAATTCAAATATTTACATAAGAAGGAATATAAGCTTAAGTCCTTTATTAAAATAATTAGATTGTAAAAATTTCAAATAATTAGGTAATTTCAACCGAATTCTGTTTTAATTCAAAAGATTTTTAATAATTATGCACTTAGTATATTTACGATTCATTTTTAAAGCATAGTCATCTGTATTTTAAATGGACTCTTCTTCGCAATATTCTATTATATGTATATTCAATTTGAATAAATTCGTTTTTTACTCTTATTCTTTGATTGTTAGTTGTTTTGTATTTTATAAATGAAAAACAATATAACAATCTAAAGAGAACAACATAAATAATATGGTAAAAATGAGAAATGTTAATACTCCATAAAAATACACATGACTATGTCAAAGAAATGAATATTAAATTAATTTGGGCCTACATTTTAAAATGAGTGATGGATAAAGATCAAGTCTAAAAAAATATTAAATTCAATGTACATACATAAATATATGTATATCTGTTATAATTGAAAACAATACTTTGATGATTGTATTATAATTTGACTTCTTAAGGCTTCATACAAGATAATAGAATACCTGACAGCAATATGTACAATTATATACATATATTAAACATGCATACGTATAACACGTATTATGCTTGATTGCCATTATAAGTTCTGTAAAGATTCAATTTAATACATTGAACAGATATCCTTATGCATGAATCGTTTACATACTGTATTAAACAACTTTGTTTTATTTTCAATTCAATAAATTTTTGACTTGAGGTTAATAACTGGAACAAATGCAATAACTTGTATATTATGTATATGCTATGTATGCAAATATTTTTATGTTTCATGTAAAATGTTGATGTGATAAAGGCAAGGAAATTGCATCGATTTACATAAATAAACGCACACGACTATTATTGACAATTTAATTTTAAGAATCATATAGATTTTTACATACAAACTTATTACTTATGTATACAGTATCATATAATATAAATAATTGTGTATACATATGTATTTGTTATACATATGAACTTAATATACTTTTAAAATAATAAATTCATCAATATGGTATTTATAATACCACACATACACATAAAAATTTTACTGTAATTAAAGTGAGTTTATTTAATCAAGAATGCATATGTATATATTTATGTAATTTAAAAATGATTTTCTACATTGCTATAAATTATGATGTATTACACAGATACGGATAGTAATTATAACTACATACGATTCTGTAACAAAAAAAAAAAAAAAAAAAAAAATACAAGTACCTATAAATGAATGAATAATAATAGTACATACATGGACATGCTTTTACCATTCACATTTTTCATGTAAATTTTGTATGACTTTTGATTATTTTAATATGTACAAGTATTTTTCTATTTCTATACAGAAATAATTTTAGTTTAATATTCTATACGTATCAATTACTTTTAAATTGTACTCTGTAATAGCATTTAAATAATTTCTAATATGTATACGAATATGTTTGTATGCAAAAAAAAAAAAAATTATGTAATTCAAAAATGCAAAATTGCAACCTACATATGCATACACATATACATATGGTATAAAATTCATAAAATTATCTTTGTGTGCATACATATGTAATATTTAATATACAACATACAAACATATATATTATGTACATATGTATGTATGTACATGTATACTTAATGTGTGATTATACATTAAAGAAAGAAAAAGGAACCTACGCACGCCCATGATATTATTTCAGGTTAATTTTTTGGCATTAAATCATAGATACATATACTTTACCTTTGTCATATACACATATACATATGTACATACATGCATGTATGTATGTATCGAGTATGTATATTAATATTTCGTATATTAATACTATTAGTTAATATAATGTTGTAGTCACACTGTTACACATTTTAGCATTATATTCTGTCGTCGGCTCTGTGCCATACATATTGTATTGTGTGATAACGTACATATGTACATATGTATGTACATCCGTGCAGGATACTTCAGAACAGAATAAGTGTCATCTAGTCCACTTTGCTAGCTTAGAAGAGTTTTTCTAATTTCTATTAAAAAAATTATTTTAAAGACTCCTTCCATCTCTTAAAAACTATTCACTTTATATAGTGGTTCGAAAGTTTTTGGACATGTAGAACATATGATGCAATAATGTTCATGACAATTTAAATCATACGTTTTGCAAATTAAAGCCAAAACAAGAACTTTTCCAAAGAAATAGGTAGGTACCTACCTATATTCTTTTGAAATGGGAATGAAAAATTTCAAACAAAACACTGCATAAATCAAAATGATATCTTCCTATTTTCGTGAAATTTATTGAAAACTAATATCCTCTTAAAAATTGCCTTATTAACATATATTTTAAAGCACCCTGTATATTCTTTATTTTATAGAAGAATACGTATATGCAAATTAACATACTTATACACTTACATATGTAGGTATGTATCTCTGTACTGCCGTTTAATATTTCATAGATAATAAATGCTATATGTAGACATTAATTATATTGTATAGAATCTACTATATGCCTACGTGTATATGCCATAGATAAAATAATATATTTATGTATATATATGTACGATACGAATATACACTGATTGCAATTTGCGGTATATTTTACAAGCGATCATCTTTTATAAAGCCAATAATTTGTATTATTTATTGTTTAGCAGAAATTTCTACACGGGGCTACAATATAGTAAGTATTAACATATTAATTGTACCTTAGTTGAATGCAAATCAAAATATTTAATATTATTTAGAGTAGCTCAAATCAATGTACCTACATATATGTATATTGCAGTAGATACCTGTACGTAATATCAAAGAAATATATCAAAAATCAAAATATAAAGAAAAAAAAAAATACCTAATAACAATAAAAAAGAAAGTTATAAATGTATCTACAAAAAAACAAAAAAATAAAAATATTTATAGGTACACATTTGAATATTTTTATAATGTATGTTATATATAAATTTAATATATAGCTATGTGATGTTCTGATGGTGGTAACTGTTAGTTAGTTATATTGTTGGTCATTATTTATAGCCCAGCCTATATAAAAGTTTGATTTCTTTTGAGATTCACCGGTAGGCAAAAAATAATAACAATAAAAGAAAAACTAAATGTAACAAACATAAATTTAGATATATATTTACATGCTCTTGCCAGTATATGTATATGATATACAGAATATATGTATGTATGTATGTAAATGAGGTTTGGTAGTCAATAGTGGTCAATAGTTTGTAATTTCATATTTTTTTAATAATATACAGGTATTTATACGAACATAACTGTATGTAAATTCTGTATAGACGGTAATTGTAACTAAAAAAAAAAAAATGTAAAAGCTTTTTTTTGTTATTAAATATGTATAGATATTTTGTGTAGTATATTTGTCGTCCTCCCAGGCTTTGATAGTTGTCGTTGTTGTGACTTGAACTTCGTGTACAGCATGCATTATTTAAAAAGAAAAGCATTTAGAAAATAAAAAGCACCACATACTTATCAACCAGATATTGCATACATGTATACGTAAGCGAGTATATATGTACGTTTGGATACATATATTTATGTAATATGCATACTTGTGTATGCATATTGTTTGTACATATAAATGTTATAAATACATACATATGTTGGTGTTTATCAACAGAATGAATTTTTTATTGTTTGCTCTGGTTTCTAACAAAAACAGTCAACACGTATACAAAGAAAATAAGAAAGGCATAAAAAATGTGCAATGAAAGGAAAACGAAGAAAAAAAAAAATTATTAAAAATAAATATGTACAAGCATATACCGTATTAAAGATATTGAATATAATATGACCATAACACAACAGGTTGAGTGGTTCCTTTGGCTATTTTCTGATTCTATGGGCTATTAGTGAAATGGTTTATATGCCAATATACAAAAATAATGATGAATTGTAGCAGATAAAATATTTTCCCTTTGGCATAATATCTACTGTGTATAATACCAATACATAAAACATATACATTTATGATATATATATGCATACAAATATAAAATGTATATTGTGATTATACATATGTATATGTATGTACGAGTATGTGGACCTTAAAAAATTGAACACTGAAAATAATTTAAGTGTTCGAATATCAAATGCGTGTATATAATAAATTGAAAATTCCTAATTTTGACCACAGACAAAATTCATTTTTATATTCATGAACCAATTTTTTTTTTTTTTTTTAATTTAATTTTCTTTAAATTTTTTTTTTTTTTATCTTCTGTTTTAAGATCATAAAGAAAATATTAAAAAATTGCTATTTTTACCTTTCATAAGAATTTAATAACAGATTTTTAAAAATTATTGGAAATTTAATACTTTTTATTTTTTTTAATTTTATTTTTTACATGCCTGTACATATAATGATATATTTGTTTAGCCAAACTGCACAATAATAAATTACGCTAAAAATTTGAAATGAAATGCATATGAAAATAATTAAATTTTTTTTTTTTTTTTTTTTTTTTTTTGTTGATAAGCAAACTACTACTTGATCGATATGTATGATCACTACAAGTAGGTACCTACAATTTAACTTTTCATTTTCTTTAGGACATATATCAACATCATTAAAATCAAGTATAATTTTTCATTTGTAAATTTATTAAATTAGAAGTAATTTTTTCAAAAGACATTATGTTTAATAAAAAAAACAAAGATGTATGTACACATGTATTTCCTTACTATCTTTAAAATTTTTTTGGAAAAATTATATCTTATTTCATGAACATTTTAATTTAACCTAAAAAAAAAAAAGGATTTTGCTTAAAATATTTATAAAATTATATTTAAGCCAAAGGCTTAGATGTAAAATTATCAGGAGGAAAATATGAAGAAAATTTAATAAGCAGTTAATCAAAAAATAACAAATCAAAAATTACACACAAAAATGAATCGAAATAATAGAGCTTTCTTTTAAGGTCCAGTAAAACTTTAAAGCAGAGAATTTATGTCATATATCATATAGGTAAAGGTTCTCGGTTTACGTGCTGTTTTTTCTTCCATAATTGAAAAATGAAAATTCACCTGTTTGAATTCTCACGTTATAAACGATAATGGAATGGTTATTCATTTTTATATTACAATACAAAATTAAATGAGATATACATAGATATAGTAACACATATGTACATACCTACATAGTAATTAATTAATTTTTTTCTTGTTTGTTTTTTTTTTTTTTTTTTAATTTTTAATTAGTTACCTTTTTTTGTTTTTAATTTCAAGTACCAAAGTATAAAAAAGTGCTTTGAATCGTTTTTTTTTGTTTTTTCACGATAAATACATAAAGGTTAATATAATTCATTCGAGTCTGTCTGTATACAATGTTTTTGTATCACATTTCCTATTTAGATCATTCTCATTTTGAGTTTAATGTTTGAAATTAGTTATTACATATTATTGCAGTTGCAGAGAGTAAAATGAATGAAAAAATAAAAATAACACTAGAATGTTATTTTGTATGTTGTATTTTCTTTTGTATGTTTTTTTTTTTTTTTGTTTTTTTTTTTTTTTTTTTTTTGATGATCATCATTAACTCAGCATGAGATTGATTACAATACTTGCTTACCCTAATCAATAAAGATGAAACACAAATGAATAATGAAGCATTGTTTTTGTTATGTTTATACCTATTTGTTATATATATTTATAATGTAAACATAATAATACAAAATGTTTATGTATGCATGTATTTCAAATTTAATTTGTGGTTATGTATATATACTATATACATAATGTGTATATAGTACATACGTTAGAAATAAATTATATTTTAAAAAGCAAAAAATTAAACTCAAAAAAATATTGTGTATTACGTATAGGGTGTCTGAATTTAAGAAACAAAAAAAAAAAAAAAAAAAAAATTGGTATTTACAGTTAATTACTTTGGAATATATTTCATATACAGTGAACTTTAGATGATGATGATACATTATTTTAAACTTTACAACTGTATTAAATATTTTTATAGAGATGATGTGAAAATTTTTATTACAAAAAAAATAAAAATAAAAAAAATAAAATCCCCCCACATGCACATAAAAATCATCGGTTAATGAAAACATATTTCAATTTTAACAGACAGGAAAAAATTTCCTTTAGTTAATCATGTAAATAGAAATATTTGCATTATAAAAAATAAGATAGTTTTCAAATTTGAATTTTCACATCCTAAAATCTTATCTTCAAGGGTATAATCTAGATATGTACGAGTAAATATGACACCCTTTATATATTATTTAAATGCAATTTAAACGTTTATGCATGTATGTATGTACATATCTAAAAAATACATTATTTGTCTAAAATAGTGATTGCACATGTAACGTGCATCAAAAATTCTGATAAGTCAATTAAAATACCAATTTATGATATTAAAAAGAAATATACACGGATGGGTATATTATATACATACATACTTATACAAAATTTAATATGAATGTAACAAATGTTGTTATAAAGTAAATAATGAAAATAGTATTATTCATACAATAAATCTGAAAGTGAAACTCATTGTTATAGCATAATCCATTTTCATTCTACAATACTAATTTCATCATTCTCATCATATTACAAATTTAATTTTTATATACTCGTACATACATATTTATGTAGATTGAATAGACTCATATTTTTTTTTATTTATATGCCGGTCCAGTATCCCTAGTATTTGCTAGTATGCAATGCACTTAAACATTATGGATGCTATATCTCATCATAGTGAAGTATTCAATTCAAAATTAACTATTAAGTATTAAAATAATGATGAAATAGAATGGCAACAAAAGCGAAAAGTAAAGAAAAAAAAAAAGAACAACAACAACAAATAATAACAAACAGCAACAGCAAAATATTGTAAATATTAATAATAATAAATGGGGTGGTTAAGGCGTATCAAAAAGGGCAGAATTTCATTAACCAAGCTCAATTAAATACATAACTGTATTACATCAGGTTTTATAGCATTCATACATATCTGTATATTCTATATCACATGTATTAATATACTTGTGTATATGTATATAACGTATGTAAATACTTATGTAAAAATTCATAGGCAATTAAAATGTGCATGGTAAGATATTACCAAAGTTTTGATGTAGGTACATATTAACCATAAATAATATACAGTTCAATATCAAAAAATATCGTGTAATATTAAAACATTCGATATTTGATACAATATATGAATATACATGAACATTTAAAATATGCATACGGATAATTTTGAGTTTCATGAGAATATAAAGTAAATCAAGCAATTGTGAAAAATACACAATATATCGTACATCAATTTATATTATGTTTGCGTACATATTTATAGTCTGTCTATTAATGATTTTCGGTGTACGATTAAAAAAAAAAAAAAAAAAATACACAAAAATACGACGTAATTTTATTCATGCACTGAACCATCTCTTTCATATACCGTCCCGTCTTCTACTATGTTTAAAAAGCAATTAAACTGAATAATTATTATCAAATCAAATCAACTACCATTTATGCTAGGTGCCACAGACTATAGTAACTGGGATCGGACTGCTTTATGCTTGTGCTATTGCTATGTATACATGAAAAAAGAAAGTGAATAAAAAGGTGAAATCAAACAAGAATAACCGATTGTCATTTAAAAACAGAAAGAATAAGAAATGGAGATAATGATATGTACAGATACAGCGCACAGGACAAGTGCATTACATTTAAAAAATTTATTCTATTTTGTGTAGACTATTCGGGGATTCTGGTTTTTGGGTAACACTGGTCGCGAAACACTCTTATTAAAAATAATAAAAGAAAGTAAAAGATTCCCATAAGGCATGTAATGAAAATCATTAATGGACAAACTATATTTTATAAACATGAAACCAACATGAATGAATATATGTACATTCATATAAAATAATAAAAGAAAAAATTGAATTTATTAAATTATTTGTATAATGTTTAAAAGGGATAAATAAAATATTGTAACACAAAAAACAAAAAAAAAAAAAAAAACAAATTTTTGTTTTTGTTTTTTAATTTCTTGGTTGAATAGTTTCATAATTTAAAACAGTCTACCTAAAATTTATAATATGCTTACAATTAATATATTACATTCGATATGTCCATGTTAGGTATATGCAGGTACATAATTTGTACGTATAAAAAATGTAAACATACATGATTATTGCTTATTGTTTTTTCGTTTCTATTTTCATATAAACATAAAATGTAAAAATGTAAACTAAAATTTAAATTAAAAATTATTATTATTTGATTATTTCATGAAATGTATTGTTCATTAAAAAAATAAAAAAACATTTCAATTACACTTTGAATTTCGAGAAAAATAAAATTTGAATAATAACAATAATAATAACAATAATAATAAAATTATATTGAATTTAAATTAAAAATTCAATAAAATATGTACGATTTTCTATAAATGTATTCGTGTAAAAAATATTTATGATATACATATGTTACATACGATCGTATGTGTTTATATGTGTGAAGCTAAACGTTTGGAGTATTTATTAAAAATTTGATCAATCATTTCCCTAAGTTAAAATTGAAAAATAGAAAATGAAAAAAAAAAAAAAAAAAAAGAAAATGTCTATACATAATTATAAACATATATTTGTGAATTAAGAAAGTATGTATACACATATTAATAATTTTAAAATAAATAGGTGCATGCGATTATACTTATGTAAATTGTATTCTATGTGCAAATGCACGCAATCGAAAATTCAAAAAAAAAAAAAAAAATTCAGTTTATTCAATATAAAAAATGGATTTAATTATAATAAATTGTAATGTAATGACAAGAAAAATGAGAATTTTCTTTTATTGAATTTTATAAAATGAATATCGTCTAATATTATGAACTAATTGGATTTTGTAAATGCATAAATGTAAAATGTACATATAAATATAATTAACTAAAATATGTACAATATTCGTATATTTAAATATAAAATGATTTTTAAACAAAATTATTTATATCGTACACCACGTACATGCATACGTAAATATGTGCATATGTATGTAGAGCTATGAAATATTTATTGACTATAAGAAATTTGTTTTTAAATCAGTTTTGTTTGTAACAGGTATTTATTTCATTATTTTAGCAAATTTGTTTTACGTATTTTTTTTTTTTTTTTTTTTAATTTTTTGTTTTCTAATATGCCGATAAAAAATAAATATACATATTGCACTTTACATTCGTTTATGTATAATATAAATAAGCGTAATGAAAATGATACTTTTACATATAGATTTTATTTTGTTTTTTTTTTTTTTTATTATTATTTTTTATAGTCAAAAAGATACTAATCACAACCAGCGCCAATAAACATCCTACACGTCCTCATAAAAAATTATTCAAATCAGAATATACATAATATAAATAAATAAATACATTGATTATATAGTGCGTTTCATATTTATAACGCCACCCGAAAATTTCCGATATCTCGAGTACCTTCAGTTCTAGGTAAGTACAATGTTTTACAAAAATAATAAGGGTTACAAGTACTATTCAAAAAAATATACCTGCTCCCTTTCTACCGACAAATATTTTTTAGAGCAATAAAAATAAGATTTTTGCCTGTTTCATAATTATAACGCCATTTTTATTTTTATAAGAAATCTAATTCAAATTATAATACATTCTAATCTTATGATTTCTAAAGGTAATTTTTATTAATCTAAAACTGCTTCCTTATTTAAAATCACATTAGAAATCCTTTTTTCATGCTTTTCATAAGGTTTGTGATAGTTTCGGCATCAATAGCATACTCCTCCCTGATTATAGCATTTTTAACTCCTCTGTGGTGTCGTATTATTTATATTATTTCTGTATATTCGACGTACCATAATTCCCCAGAGATTTTCGGTGGAATTGAAATCAGATGAACACGCTGGCCAGTCTAAAAGTTCAATCGAATTCGATTGAAACCATGTTTTTGTTTCACGACTTACGTGAATGGGGCCTTATCCTGCTGAAATGTCCACTGAATTTCAGGATTTTGCTGGATTTTGCTGAATTAGGCTCATTTCAAGAATATTTGTATAATTTTCACTGTTCATTCTTGATTATGTGAATTGTAATTTCAAACAACCAGATGCAGAAAACGCACCCCAAAGCATAACACTTCCACCACCGAAATGCCTCTTTGAGAAGTATAGGGGGATTCCTTCTCAAACCCCTCCATTATGCTCGAAAACCATCTGGTCCATTCAAATTCCATTTTTTTTTTCATTTGAAAATATTATCTAATTTTTTTTTTGCTTTAAACTGTCTTGAACTTAACTCATGTTATAGAATTTATATTAGGTACTTACAGATTCCCAGTTTGTGTCCTATTTTGCCTTGCAAAATCCAACCTTTGCTTTTTATGAGTCTCAATCAAGCGAGGAGCACTTTTCATTCTTGCGTGCTGAATGTTTTCGGTGCGATTCAGCACGCTCCATATCGTCCATCGTGAAACATGTTCCAGTTAAACTCCTTATTTCATTCAAACTTTTGGTTGAATTGCTGGCTGCACGTGTTATTCTAGAAGCACTCCGGTTATTTAGTTTTGTTTTTCTTCCGGAACGTTTTATTTGGCCATAACCCTCCGGATTCCTTAAAAAATTTCGGACCAACCTATGGCTTCGACCAATTTTTCTGGCGATTTCTCTAATGCCTATTTTTTCTTCCTTAAAGGCTAGAATTTTTCCTTTTTCTACATCTGAAAAACTTTTACCGCGCAGCATTATTTCACAAATATTAATTTTTCTCTTTTTCCGTTCAAAACCGAAACACTTTGAATACTAAACACTTTCACTTATTAGTTTTTATAAACTGGCGTTATAATTATGAAACAGGCAAAAATCTTATTTTTATTGCTCTAAAAAATATTTGTCGGTAGAAAGGGAGCAGGTATATTTTTTTGAATAGTACTTGTAACCCTTATTATTTTTGTAAAACATTGTACTTACCTAGAACTGAAGGTACTCGAGATATCGGAAATTTTCGGGTGGCGTTATAAATATGAAACGCACCTTATATATAAAAAATATATGCAGTTGCAATTCATTACATACATACATAGTACGTATTCTGTAAAATGTATATACCAAGTCTTGTATATCGGGTGTCTCATGAGCTACGTTCAATAGGTCTGTAAATGTAGTAGATTCTAAGTTAATTTATATTATATTAGAAATGAAACATATTGTATATACAATATAAATTTTATAAACACACACATACATACGTACATATGTATATATTATTCGTTCGAAATTTTTAAATTTATTTAAAATTTCCTTATACATACATAGATGTGTATGTATGTGTGTATGTAAATATAAATTGTAAAAATTATAGCAACTAATAGTAATAAAAGGTAAATAATAATGTATATTTTTATGTAGATGTATAACAACTATTTCACAAATAAACAAAATAGGTATATACATACGTATACATATATTAGTATATGTATGTATAGTAAAAGTAGGATACCATGTTTTGAACGTAGGAATTACGGTGCATATTTTACATTTGTACAAACATATTGTATGTTGTACTTATAAGTATTAAAAATTAAAAACAGAAAAAAATTAATTTTTTTTTTCTACACGCGCCTCTCTTGTGTTGTAATATTTTTAATTTGCATCATTGCACCTTTGAAAAGTCATCATCAGAGTTTTGGTTATACAGACACCAATTTAAAATGTAGGATAGGTACTATGTAGGTACATACTATACAATAATTTGTTCTCATCATCGCACTATTGGTTTCATCGTTTAAATACAACAGCTATTATTTACAAATGTACATTTATATATGTATGCATGTAGGAAAATTTTATGCACATAAAAAAGAATATAATGTAATGATAAATTTGCACAATAATAAAACGTAGTATACCTACACACAATCAATTGCACATACTACACAAAAACATACGTGAATAAATATATATGACAAAACAAAAAAAAAAAAAACAAAAAAAAAAATTATAAAACACAATTTAGAAGAGTTATCTGTTATAGATATTTATTATTATTACATATTATTGTTATGTTCTAAGTAATGATGTGCATGTGCATGCTCGTATGAAAAATATCTGATATCTTTTTTGATTTAAATACATAACAAAAATAAAAAACTAAAAAAAAAAATAAAATGTAGGAAAACAAAATAAATATGAGCAAAAATCACTACACAAATACAACGAAAATATGAACAGATACATATGTATGTACATTTTATTCATTATTATATTATTATTATTATGCCTGTAAAGTATAGTATGTGGGCCATGGTGCAGGTTATTTGCAAGTGCAAGTCAATAATTCTTGATGCCTGATATGATTTATTATCACACCCAATATTATACGTATAGTCAATGTTGAGCAACTTAATTTACTTTAAAGTAAAAATGTCATTGCACTTTATATATATGTATGTACGAGTATATGCACCAAACCACATATACGTATTTACATAATATTCACACAAATTTTATCATATACTTAATGTGTACCATTGTATACGTATTACACTTTTGATTATATGTGCATATGTATGTATGTACGTATTGTTAATATGTACACAATTTGTTCAATTTTTTCTTCTCTTTTTTTTTTTTTTTTTATGTAGATAATGTAAATTTGTTATAACATTATGTTAAATGTATAAATTGCAGCTATTGAAGATTTAGTAATCGAGAAAATTTTTCATAACGCATAAAAGTACATTTAATGCATAATATTTCATATAATTCTATTTGTATACATGAGAAATATGTATGTACATTCGAAAATTGGAAATTATATAAGTAGCCCATAATGTACATTCTATTATCTACATGTACATATACCTACGTATTTCTATATACATACATATATGATATACTTTGAATTTATAAAAATGTCTCAACATGAAATAAAATCTTCATAATAGAACCAAACATTCTATAAAATACAAAAGAAAAATAACGATAATAATAATTTTTATACATGAAAAAATTTCATAACGCATTTTATTCAACAACAATCTAAGAAAATTCTTTAATAAAAAGCTAAAAACATTTGAAATGATTTTTATTTGCATAATAAAATGAGCTTTGGTAAATTCTGTAAATATTTTTTATATGTACATAAATACATAAATGTACATGTATACGATAGATATTTTCAGTTAAGATCATTATTTCAATTTTTAAAGATAAAAATAGAAAACAAAAACGTACCAATGAACATTGTACATAAAATGAAATTTGTGAAATTCTTAACTTAAATATTCCATATAAGTACACCTTATGTACATTGTATACCATAATAATATAACCGTTGATAATACATAGTGTATGCTGCAGTTGAAGATAAAATTTTTTGTGTCGCACTTTTTGAGATATTTTCAAAATAGCCTTATAAAATGATGAAAAGGATTTTCAATTTTTAACATTAAATAAATCGTATGAGAATCCTTTTGATTAATTGCATTATTACAAATACAGACGTTTAAACCTTGATTTTTCTACATAACATACATATATACATTATGTCATACATATGTACATATGTACGAGTATTACATTTATTCAATGTGATATACACTAGCTGTCTTGCATAACAAAATATTTAAATATGTAATGTACGTACATAATAATATGTCCTTTGAAATGTTTATATTTATTAAATCAATATAAATGTATGTGATTTAATTTATTGTTAATGTAATAAATTTATATTATTATTATTATTATTCAACTAATTATTAAAATTTGTAGATGTTTTGTACATAAATCAAAAGTTTTCATACAATACAAGTGCAGATAAATTGTTGATAAATATATTTTTAAATTTGAATTACAACAAATTGCATTGCATGTTTATAAATACATACATATACAATATACAGCATAAATATGCATAGATATACACAAATGTATAAATATATAATAACATTACCTCCAGTAATGATTGGCTCCAGTTAATTTTTTTTTTTATTTATCATAAATTCAATACGGCATGTTTTATAATATTTCATTTGATTTTATTAGGTTTTTATGTTTTTTTTATTTTATTTATTTATTTTTTTTTTTTTTAATCTACTTTAGTTTTTAAATAGTCATAAGAATAATAACAATAATAATACTAAATGTCTAACTAAGATTTAAATTGTACGTTTACTAACGAAAAAAAAAAATAAATAAATAAAAAAATGCATATACGAGTAAATAAATAAATAAAATTATATACATAGGAATAAAGGTGTATGTACACAAACAGCATTGTATATATAAATAAATAACATTTTAATAACATAGTATATAAAAACTTAAATTATTGTATAGATATAAAATCAAAGAGACACACTGGTTTTATTATTAGTTAACATCAGAAAAGAAACCTGTCGATTAACCCACATATTTCCATTAAGACATGCGTCGATCGATTATATTATCTTATTCCGCGAATATACTATTCAACACATGAGTATGTACATATATAAGTATTTATCATATCTGGCTTTTGAATTTGAAAAAAAAAGAAGAATATTGTATATATGTATGTATATGCATATAAAAATTAAGAAAAAAAAAAAATAATAATAATAATATAAAATAAATAAATAAAAGATAAGAAATTAAAAGAAAAAGAATAATGATATACTTTGCATATTATAATCTTAAGTTACTGATAGATCGATCTTTGTAATATTTATTGAATATATGCATGCACATATGTATGTATATCTGTACCTATACCTTTTCATGTATATAAAGATATAGGTATAGATACATAATATTAAAAATATAGTGAAGAAATTTCATGCTGCTAATACTACATACCATATAGGTATATTTTATGGTAAGTATTATATTTAAATGATATTGAAAATACTTAATGTATACATATGTACATATGTATGTATGTAATATGAATAGTTGCATATTAGTACAATCTATAAAACTTAGATTAATAGATATCGTATTTAGTTCGCACTTCAATTGAGAAGAAAAATATCAATTTTTTTTTTTTTTTCTATCAGACTTTAGAGCAACTAATCTGAAATGAGTAGGATGATCCATGGCGCTAGCATTATGCTAAAATAAAAGGTAAATTGCAACAATATTAAAATACGTGATTACATTTTATAAATTTATATCTACAAAATAAATACACGTTCAAATATGCATGAATTAGTATACATATAAATATTGCCATATGTATGTATGTAAATGCACACATGTCTTGCTAAAACCACATTCCACTCAATTTATATGAAATAAAAAATAAAAATAAAAAATGAACAAAAAAAAAACACTATAATAACAGTTTCACGTCTAATGTCTTGTTGAAATGTCTTAGCTAAGTGTTTTAAATTTTCATAAAATTAACACTGCTTCCATGTACATAATCTGACTATGTACATGAATACGTACAAATGTGTGCAAATAAAATAAAAATGAAAAAAATAAAAATAAAATAAATTAAAAGAAAAAGTATAACAAATTATAATTAGTTTTAATACAAAAAAATACATTTATTCAAATAATTATATAAACATGAAATTTTAGGGTGTATATATAAAATATAAATATGTACATATCTAATTATTGATTGTGTACATTTAAGTCTTGTAATTCTGATATAGTAGCTAATTTAAGAAAAAAGTATTACATAACAATGTCCTAGCATGTCCTAAAAAATTTCACTAATGATTGTAATCACCTTAATAAGATAAACGTTTTTTTTATTCACAGAATAAAAATGTAAAAAAAAAAGATTAATTTTTTCCCATGATTTTTTAGTTTCTGAACAAAAAACAATGGTTTTCGAAAATTGTTTTTTTTTAGGTTTTAAAACTCAGATTCGAACTATTAAATTATGCCATGTTTGGCTACACGCGTTTACTTCTACAAATGAACATGCATTTTATTGATTCATATAATTTCATTCTAATCTCTCCATGTGTAATACATAATTGTATATCATTATATACATATGTACTATGTAAAACTGAAGAAATATACATACACATATGTATGTATAAATATAAAATTAAAAGAAAGCATATATGCCACATAAAATATTGAATGAAAATGATTGTGGATGTCTTTCTATATCACATTACTTGCATGTGTGTGCATTTATAAAAAAATAATAATCATTTATGTACTATCTCATATTGCAGTATAAAATTGATTTACATATGTATGTACCTACATATATTAGAAAAAAAAAGAAATGAATAGGAAAATTGATAAAATAAAACAAATAATATATGTACACACATATGTGTGTATGTAGTCATTATCATCACCATCGATCGCATCATTTTCCATTTAATATATCTCACAAAATATGCGTATTTGTATGTATCATTTTGTTAAAAATCCTCATATACCTACATATACGTACAATACAAACACATACCTACACACCTGTATGTATACAATACACTTTTCATTTTTTTTTTGTTTTTTTTTTTTGTTTTTGTACACAAGCATGTTACGTATAAATGTACTTACATATAATATTTCATACATAAATGAATTTTGTATTTTCTCTCACGCAATCTTAACTAAAAGAGATGAATTTATATGGCGTGCTAAATTGACACGTAGACCATTGTAAATCCTTCACATTTTGATTAACACTTTGCCATGCCAAAAGGTCGTTAATGGGTAATACGTGAGCGTATTAATAAAATTTTTCGAAAACATGCAAAAGATACATATACATACATATGTATTAAAATACGTACTTATATGCATATATGTATGTACATACAAAATAGTTTATGTGTGCTATTATTATTTACTTCATTATTGTTATTATTATTACTTCTTTTTTTTTTTCATTTTGGTTTTAAAAATTTTGTATTTACATTCTCTAAAATATATTATTATATGTACTTATAAACTTAAATTTTTGTTCATTAATGTTACATCTATTTATTTTAAATATATGTATTTCTATATATGTATAAGACATTTATTTTACACATTTTTTAATGAATTGTGCACATTATATATTGACAACACCATGTATACAATATTATACCAACAGAACTCGTCTACGTACACGTTAAAGGGATGATGATGGTGATGATGATGATGATATGTCGATAAAATTGTGTATTGTAAAAATTAAAATAAAAAAAATAAAAAAGGAAGGAAATTCTCTTCAATTTTCATTATTTCATTTTCATTTTTATGTTAAATTTAATTTTTGTTTTTGTTTTAAATTTTTTTTTGTCTTATTTTTAATTGTATTTTTATTTTTCTTTGTTTTTATTTTAATATATTGAATAAATTGCATTTCATCATGCAATATTACTTACACTTACATACATATATGGAAAATTGTTGAAAATTGTGTACCTTTGTTTTTACTCTCCTTTTAATGATACAAAAAAAAAAAAACAAAAATAAAACCTTTCACACAAATACAAAGTATGTATTTAAAATAGCAACAAAAATTTAATCAAGTGAAAAGATTTTTTTTTTTTTTTTTTTTTTTAATGTGAACACCTATAAAAATAACAACAACAACAACAAAAAAACGTTATGAACCTATGTACATAAAATACATGATACATACAAATAGAGTTAATTTGTTTCAACCCTTAAATTGTATAATATGTTAACTTATGCACAATTGTTTGTATGTACTTGTGGAAAGGAAAAATAATGAAAATAAAATGCATTTCACTTATGCAAACTAATTGTACATATATTTGCGTACACAAACATGTATGTTTCATACATATGTACATACGATACGTGTACTGAAATACCATGTGTCATAAAATAAAAATTAAAAAGTTAAGTTCAAAGCTCAAAAAAGCCAATAAAATATTAACTTTGTTTTACAAATAAATAAGTATGTTTGAACTATCAAATACATTACATGCATATACTCACATATTGATATACATATGTATGTGTATGTAATGCTGATTTTATTTAATAATTTTTTTTTTTAAGTTTTAGTTTTCCTTTCTTATTATGTTTAACATTGTTTTTATTTTCATTAGAAAAAATAGCAATAATTGTACATTATTATTTAATTACCGATTATTATTTTTACATTTTTAAACTGCATTTTAAAAAATTTATAACATTATAATGATAATTAGACATGAAATATAAAATATAATATGTACATTGTAATTAATTGAAATTATACAATGGATTTCTGCACAAATTATGAATTTAAAGAATAAACGCAATCCAATTTATTATTTATCATTAATTTTTTTTTTTATTTTTTTATTTTTTTTAAAGTACATACGATACTGTTTGTGAATAATTTAGAATATAAGGGCCCGTATTCATCAATCAAGATTATCTTTATACCGGGATAAATCGTATTCATCAATTTGAAGAAAATATTTTTTTAGACAATTTCACAGGGCAATTTTAAAAATATCCAAAAAAAAATTTTATTATTTGAAAATTATTAATTTACGTAATAGAAAAGTTGATCATAACTCTAATTAATTTAACTTTATTAATTTTTCACTAATAACCTTTATTTAATAACCTTTAACAAAGCTTTTTTATTAACTGATGCGTTTATCGTTCTATAAAAGGAAAGAATTAAAAATAATTTTTATCCTTTTTGTGATCGTGAAAATATTTAACGAATATAATCTTGATTGATGAATGCGAACATAACTTACATATTTTTATTGATCCTTTAATCGATGCATTACTTAGCAGTTTTTTTTTTTTTATCATGCACTTATGCATATTAAAAATTGCAATAAACAATTTATTTTATCATAATGCAGTTTACATTTTTATTTTTATTATTATTACTACTTTCTTTTTTTTTTAGTTTTCGTGAAAGTATTAATTTAATTTTTATTTTTAAATAATTATTTGTCGTTAATTTTTTTTTTATTTATTTATAAGTGTAAAATACAGAACGAAAATTTATATGTAAAATACTTTCTTTCAAAGTTTATATAGAGTACACAAATACATTAAAATCAAATTAATAGCAATGTATATATAATAAAATGATTTTAATACATTTAGTAGGTGTTTATCTATTTTTTTAAACATTTTTTTTCCGTTTTCATCTATTGAATATACCACATTGTACACTGATGTACATATAAAATTTGTTACTATCATCTTAAGCTTTTTATTACGTTCTACTGTAATTGTACTAGTAAAAGCGATTTACATATACATACATGTACATATACATACATACATACATTTATATGTAAATACATTTAAATGGCAGAAGAATTTTATATATGTATATTTAAATTTAAATCTTATTTTTTTAAAAATATCATATAAAATATACATACATACATACATATGTACGTATTCATACTTATAATTTATAAATAACAACAAATGAAAAAAATAAAGTAAAAGAAAACTTTATATTTAATGTAATACATTTTCTAGATAAATAAACATCTACATAGGATATTTACATTTTAGTGAATAGAATTTAAAAAGATAGTTTAAGATAAATATTGTATTGTAGTGCTGTTAGTTGCTGTTACATTTTTTTTTCTTATTCTTCTTCTTCTTCTTCTTCTATTTTATTTCATTGTTATTTTATAAACAATAGTACAATTTATAATATGTAACTATTTCGTATATCAACTATGATATGTACATACAGATAAATATAAATACATGAAAAACAAAGCTTCTTGTTTTCTAAATTATATACACGAGCGTATATCTATTCATATGTAATGTTTTAAAATTTTCTGAATTTTATTTTTATCTAATATAAAAACAGCCTGAAGTTTTAGTAATGAGATCAAAAAACAATATATATATACATATGTATGTATATTATTCCTTTTTATATTTATGTACATGATTTACTTTGTGTATGTATATTTTCACTTAAACCTTTGTAAATATTACATTTGATATGAACAAACTAAACAAACGTTAGATTTTCCTGAAATACAAATCGAATTGCTATTATATACATATACATATGCTTGTGTTCATGTGAAAATATATATATATTATGTATGTACATGTACATATATGTAAATATATTTTTATTATTATTATTTTTTTTTTTAAATATATATAAATTAACTTTTACAAATATGTATAATTTAGTATAATACATTTTGTTTGAAAGAATATGTATACACACATTACATACATCTAAATACATATGTATATACATATTCTATCATAATAAGATATCATATGAATAGATATAAATTTTACTTAAAGAAAAATATTTAAAATCACATAATATACACGAACAAGGCAAAATATATCTATAAAAAAAAAATTACACAAACATTCATATAATATATTTTAAAGCACACATATACAAGCAAATATAAATGTAGTAAATACAATAGATTTACAGTATATTGAATAAAATTTGCATTCGCAAAAAAAATATAAATTTATCAAAAAAAAATTTTAAAAAGTTCATAATTTTTTTTTTCTTTCTTATGTTATGATTTATATACATTATACATATGTACATATGTATGTATATGCGATATTTTAAATTATTATTATTAGTTTTTTTTTTTTTTTTTTTCTTGGTAATATTACACCTATATCTTATACTTTGTCACGTAGTTTTAATTTTTATTTTTATTTATTTATAGTTTTTCTTGATTTTTTGCTTTTAAATACTTTAAGTAATAAAATCTTTTAAAAATATATGTATATAAGTTACATAAGTATAATAAATGAAAATTTTTTATAACAGTCTTAAAAATTTTACTTATAATTCTGTAAGAATTTTTTAATGTAATATATATGATAAAATTTGTCTAAGGTGAGCAATAACAAAATTCCTTTGTAATTTTGTCTTATATACATATACGGCAATATGTACATACATACATTCATATATGTATTACGTTTATGTAAATGTAAGTAAATTTTGAATTTTATTATAAATACCAAATAAATACATTTGAATACGTTATCATGTACATATATGTATCTATGGATATGCACAGTACCTAAAATATTTTGTTTTTATAACATATGCATATACTTATGTATATCATATATTATTCATATTTTCTTCTAGAATTACTAAAAGCTATTGAAATTCAAGCAAATATATTTCATGTAGAGTATATGATCATAAACATTCATGGATTTAAAAAAAAAAAATATATATATATAAAGAACTATTTCATTTGTACTTGTAACGCACTATATATGTATGTATGTATGTATATAAACATATAATTCGTATACTTATATGAAATTCATATTCATACAATATGTGTACATATTTGTCTTTTAAAACAAAAAAATCCCAAACAAAAAACAGTACAATATAAAATTTGATTTATTGAAGTGAAAATAGTTTTGGAATTTTGTTAATATATAACTTTAGACACAATAAAATATTTTATATATATATAATACATACATATTTATTGTATTGTACTCGTATTGTATATTTTATTGCAGTACATATTTACATAATGTAAAATAATATCAAAAAGAAATCTTAAAAGGAAATTTTCTATAATCATAATTGTAATCATAATAATATGTAAAACTTGTATATGAATTCCTATATACATATGTATATTGATATAAAAAGTAAATTAAAATATGTAAGATAAAGCAAAGGTACAATACATAAGTATATAAAATACAATAATATAACGATTTAGTTGATAAAAGCTATACAATAAAAAAATAAATAAGATTTTTCTTTATTCGTAACAGATAATATATGATATAAAACTTGAATATGTACATACATATATTACAAAACACAAATAAATAAATAGTTTACCACCAGTAAAGTATCAAAAAAAAAAAAAATGAGATGAAATTTTTGCTTTAGATTTTCCCTTATTACAGCAAAATTCCAACTTAAATTTTTGTATAGTTTTTGTGTTATTACCAACATTTTTTTTTTTTTTTTTTGTATTAGAATGAAAGAGTTTTGTTGAATTTTTTTTACGGCCAGCTTGTTTTGTACAATAATTCATGTATACCCAGTATAATAGAGTTATGTAAAATATGTATGTATAACACATGAAAATTTACAATTAAATAATCTTTAAATCAGAATAAGGATGTCTGTTATTTTTAAGGTAATCATTTTGTATTTGATTTTTTTTTTCTTCAAATTTAAACGTTATTCAACTTAACATCTCATAAAGAAAACTAAAAAAATTGTAAAATATTTTTTTGAATTTTAACAAATAATTTTTTTATAATTTATTATTATTAAGTGGCAAGCTATGAATCCATTATAGTCTATATATATAGCCCTGCTACCTAAAGAAAGGCAGTCACCTGTTCTTATCTAATCTTTTAATGAAAAAAATAAAATAATATAAAATAATTTAAATAATGCAAAAGTGGTAAAAAAATTATTGCAGTGTACTATATTTCAATTTAAAACTTTAAATGATACGTTACGTTATTTTTATTATATTTAATTGTAATTAGACAAATGTAATTGATCTAATTTTAAATGTAACATGAAAATGTATCCTTTATATACGAGTATGTAATATATTTTTCAAATCATTTTAACACTACTTGTATTAATTTACATCATTATTTTATTTTCATTATCATCCAAAAAAAAAAAAAAAAAAAAATGAAAAACTTGAAAAAAGAAAATTAAAAAAAAAAAGAATTTATAAAATTATACAACAAACTGTAACAGAGAAGCGATAATTTAAGTTTATTTATGTATATATATGTTTTGTTTTCTCATTTTATAAATTTTTGGTTTTTATTTATTTCGAAATCATAAAAGTGCAGCCAAACATCTACGTGCCTTGAATACATTTGTATGTATGTAATCGAAAAAACAAAATGAAAATGAAGAAAAATTATATAAGCACTATTTGCTCTACATATTATAGCAATGCATAAAATGTATGTACAATATAAAAGTTGTATTTATGCACAAATAAATACATACATACATACATGTATACATATACATATGTATATACATGTGCTTACTTTTGTACATGTAAATAAAATAAAAAACGATACAAAAATGTATATTATATACAAGTAATTTTTTTTTTTTTGCATCTTAAATAAAGCTATGCTATCTTCCTTTTCCGTAAATCTTCCTATACGGAAGATGAATATTAAGGAGTTGTACATCGTATAATTTGTCTTTGAACTTATGTGCACATAATTTTACAAAATGTGAAAAGTTTTCATATCATGGATTATAAGTACTGCATATATTTATGTATTCATCCCTACGTATCTGTGTATTTGGGACTTTTGGATATAAAATCTTTTATATACATATGTATGTATAAATAATATAAATATGTGTACATAAAAAAGTGTACGTATACATACATAGCTAAAAATTTCAAGCTCTATACTATTTGTATATCTTTTACATTACGTAACAGGTAAGTAAATATTGTGAATTGTATATTATAATATGTATAAATAATATATATACGTATATGTATGTACATATACATATGTACATGTATAATTTTGGAGTGGAATATTAAATATAAGAAAATGTACAATACAATATAATTTTGTGTAAGGTAATTTGAAAAGCATTCAATATTTCAATAGCAATGTGAGCAGGACATGCAAAGGCACATGATGATGATGTACTTATTTTTATATTTTGGAAAATCGAAATATGCATTTATTTTTCGTGTCCAAGTATAATTTGTTTGAACTATTGTAAAATTACCATGTATGTATGTAGTTTATATATATATATACAGAATGTTTTTATTTTTAAATATATTGGTCAATTTTTGTTTGTTTGTCTTTAAACCTCAGAAATTTAAAATTTATTAAAACTATCTTGTAAAACTTTATGTGTAGTTTCAAATATAAGTTTCAAATTATTTTAAACATTGTACTGTATTTTAATTATAAACTAAAATACTGCACACGTAGTAATCAATTTTAATCATTGTTTTTTTCTCTTGTTACCATGTAATTCTATCTATATACATAAAATATTGTAATATTGTATATATTTACAAATGCGTACCTAATTACATACATATACGTATTTTTAGACGAAAGAAAATATAAATAAATAAATGGCAGGAAAATTCAATAAAATATAGTCCTTATATTCATGAATTGTACATACACTTTATATGCAAAGCATATGCAAGATACAAATATATTTGATATATTTTATATGCATATGCATATATTTTGTAGTGTATATGCGTTTAATTTACATTCACATACTTATTATTATACATATGGTACTATATACGCACATATATATGTATATTCATGTACATAAAAGAAGGCGCCTATAACGACCCGCGGTAAATTGGACTTTTCATGTATTATCAAATCAACAGGAAAATGAAAATACCCCTGAAGGAATTTATTTGTAGCACCTTGCATGACATGAACTTCTACTGTTGTACCTGTACATACTCGGGTTACTTTCATACATGTCTTATATACAAATGTATGTATGTATGTAAAACGTGTACCTTATACGAGCGTGTATTGTTTTTGTTCAATGTACATATGTAATATACATAAGTATATAGGTATATAATACACAAACTTCGCTATTCATGCAATCAAACAAATATTACATGAAATGAAGTAGAATATGAACTTAACAAAAGTTATGTAGGTAATGACAATTTACCATATACACATATTACATAAATATAAATATGTAAGTAACTAAATATTTATACTATTCGATGAACATTTTATAACCAAAATGCAATTGTTGCAAACAACACGCGTTAAAATTCTCAGTAAAGTAAGCGTCATAAATTCCAGGCTAATTGTAAGCTAGACAGGACAAGAGATATACTATACCATTCTGTATATATTCCATAGACGATTATATTGTAGCTAACTATATAGGTATCCAACTTTATTCCTGTTTATTCATTATATTTTACAAAAAAGAAAATAGTATATAAAAATATACATATGTACATATATTCGCGTGTATGCATAAATAAATGTACATACATAGATTTTTCTTTGGGTTTGTCTTGGTCATTTATTTATACTATAATATAGAATAGATACACTTTGTACATAAATTCATACAACTTATAGGTACATATATATTTTCATAGTTCACGTAGCTCGTGTACAATGAATATATACATATGTACATATGTATGTATATATATTCATATAATAAGGATCCACATATCATCTATAGTTTATATTTTATTTTTTTTATTTATTTATTTATATATTTTTAAAATACATATTATAATATACATATGTATATGTATGTATGAATGTCCGTTTGTATATATTTCTATTGATCATTGTATTAAAAATATTTTTATATCTTTTTTTTTGTTTTACTATATGCATACATATTTTCTTTTTGTTTCCCTTTCATTTTGCATTTTCTTGGTAATAACTATTTTAATGTGAAAACGATCTATTTATATGATACCATATTGGGATATACTATATACGATAATAGTTGAATATTATAATAAATATTTAAGGAAAGAATAGTGAAAGAATTAACAAACATTTGCATATATGATATGTATTAATACAAAATTATATATGCTGCCGATAAGGCATACATAAGTATTGTACTTTTGTTTTTATATGACTTTTATATGTTATTCTCCTACTAAGCTACTATTATTTATAAAATAGATACTTATCTTTTACATACAATATATACATATATATTTTTTATTTGTATACATATGTATGTATTTGTTATATAATATAAATGCATTTATAAATACAATATAATAATATTATAAATTTTGTTTTTTTTCTTGTTTATTTGATTAAATATGAATCTAATAAAATAATATAATACACACGTACACAGTTTATACGTGTATAAAATAAAAATTAAAACAAAAAAAATAATAAAATTTGAAAATATAAGCAATCTAAATTCATGTTATTATTTGATATCAATTAACTATTCCAAATAAATGTATAAAATTATATTGAACATTTTAATATAACGTACAATAATTTATATTACCACACTACAACTGGTTTTTTTTTCTTTTCTTTTTTTTTTTTTTAATCTGTAAAGATTGAATAAAATAATTTTTGTGAAATTTTGTAATTACTTTTTTGTTAAGTATTTAAGTTTTTTCTTTTTTTTTAAATTGATAATTAATTTTATTTTAATTTTTTATATCATTTTTACAGACAGATGAATTTTTTCTAGTTTTTTTTTTTTTTTATTATTCATTTTAAAAAGATAGATAAATACAATTCAATTTATATACAGCATAATATAAAATTCAACAACAAATATATGTATTTATATCATCATCTAAATTGTTGATCACAATAAATGAAGTCATGTACACATTTATGTATGTATAATTATCAGGCGTACATATGTATGTATACAAACTAAAATAAACAATAGGAAAAACAATAAATATAGTATAAATAAATAAATATAGCAATTCTATTTATATTTACACTAATATGCATCATGATTAGTTCAATGAACGGTTGTAATTGAATGAGCTGTTTACATCTAATCGAATATATGTATGTATAAATCTAAATAGATACATACACATATGCATATTCCGATTTTCTTTGATTTATTCATTATTTTATTTTTAAATGAAATATGCATTTATATTACATGACCTCAACTGTCAATAAAATTTCAAAAATTGGATAAGAACAATTAAATTTGTAAGTGATTTTAAATTTGTTTAATATACATATTTATGATCGATTAATTCATTTTTTAATGAATAATAATACATACATAGTATAATTTGTTTCGTTTTCTAATGTGTAAACGTTTCTAAATTAATTCTATATATGTAGATAAATAAGAATTCTTTGTCTATTGTTGTAAAATTACATGTAAAGAATTTTTTCGAATTTTAACAATTTAACTTATTAAATTTCTTAATTCAATGCCTAATATCATTTCTTATTCTTTGTTAAGAATAAAGAATACCTATGAACTTGTTAATATTCGTAATCCATATGTGCCGAAGTATTTTATAACTTGCACATTTCTTTATTTGGTAATAATCAACAATTTTATATATTTTAACTTTTCTTGATCGACCTGTACAATTTATAAAATGTAGGTATCTCTACTGTATTTGCGATAAATCCGATAATATTAATTTGGGCATACAAATACATTAATAAATATTTGTATATTGTAAAATTTCATATGTATGTTTTATATAATAATATAAACAAATAAAATAATGCATTTATAAAGTATTATAGATTGTGTTATTATATTTAAAAACTGGATTGGCACGCGCCATATTATGCTCTTCTTAAATATAGTGTAGAGTATATATAATTCTTGTTTTTTGTAAATAAAATTCAAATATGCAATAAAAATACATTTAACAGAATGTCTGCAACATGAATACGTACATGATTACACGTATAAATTCAAAGTCCATAGAGAAATTTTCTAATAAAATAATTTCATACATATACATATGTACTATATGTATGTATGTACATATTACATGTGCATGTACATGCATGGATATGCACATCTCCACGTATATAAATCTGGATAATGTTTCAATGTTTTTTTAAAATCTTTTAGAAAATTTTATTTATAAAAAAAAACTTTTAAATAAATCAATTAATTAATTAATTAATTATTAATAATATTACAATCATGTTGATAAGATTGATAATACTCGTACATTTGAATGTTTACTTAAAACGATATGAATCATATAATTGAGAACTTCAACACATTGTACCATGAAAATGCAACAAGAACTTATCTGCGGATGTTGTAAATTGCATATGTATATGTATGTATATGCATGCGTAAATATGTATATAATGTATTTTATATATATATACATATGTTTTTCCAAAATTATATATACATGCACATATACATACATACTTGTTGTATTGTTTACATTTCTCAGGTTCTTCTCGTATATTTATATTTATTTAAGTTTATTTTCAATCTACACACTATACATATAAATAATAAAAATTTACTTTTAAATGCTGATGTTTGCAATCAATTCAGTATATACATATGTATATACCATACAAACACATTTATAATAGCTACCTATATCAAAAGTTGGTATATAATGATTATTTATATATTGATGATTTAAAAGTGAAGATATAAGATACATAATGATGATAGATATTATACAAAGAAAATATTAAATCTTTTTACGTTTATTACCTGTGTGGATAAGTACTTCATGTTTAGTATATATAAAGTATAAAAGTATAGAATATTGTGAAGAAAACGATGGTGATGCTTAAAGCTCACATCAATCGTAATTGAGTAATAGCAGTAGTAAACAGAACAGTAATAGCTCAGTAGCAAATAACAGAATTAAATAAAGGTAACTATAGAATATACATATTTATGTGTGAATGTACCTATATAATAAATCTATTTGTACAATCGAAGGTATATAAGTGATTTCTTACAAGATACATATACATACATATGTATGTATTTTTTTTATTGACTATGTATTACAAAATATTTTTCCATTTGTCTCCCTATTTTTTGTATTTTTGAAATTGTATGTTTCAAATTACAGGTAAAATACAAAATTTTACAAAGAATAGAATATAAAATTCATGTATTTTTTCTTGAAATTGCACAAATGTATATGTAATAAATGATAAAAAGGTAGATGAGTTACTTTTGTTGCTACATATTCTCTCATACATTGCGTATATGTAACATGTGTATGTGTGCATGGATTAATTAAATCAAAAAATTTGTATAAAACTCAATTCTCCCATTTAAACATTTTGAAAAATTTTCGTTTTTTAAAGGAGAAATTACTATAAATGAATACAATTCTTCTATCAGAATTATAATTCAACGTATAAACCCATTCATATACTCATGAAATTATAAGAGATACTAAAATTTAGTCTGTTTTCTCAGACTAAAAAATTAATTTGAAATACAATAATTTTTTAAAAGATCATTGTAGTAGATTTTTCATGAAGAAAATTTCAATAATTTTGAGATTTTTTATTTTCTTCATATTTGTCGTTTTTAATTTTCTAGTTGAAAATCTTATTTCAATTTCATATGTATGTGTGTACTTTTAAAAAATTTTTAAATTATTTTAGTTCTTGAGATATATTTACTAACGTATATTAATTATATGTATAATTCAGAAATAATTATCTTATATATAAAACATATTACATTCAATAGAATGTATATATTTGCATATTTGTGGAGATCTAACTTACCTTTAATTAAATAAATCTGTGATTTCATACATATGTATTGTATTATAATTTTACAATATTTTGTAAACTTTAAAAAATAATACAAATATCTACTACATTTTTTTTGTTACATTTACTTAATTATTTGTTATCAATATAACGATAATAACCGAATATGAAATACGACTATGTACGAATTTATCACATTTAGGGGAAATTACAATTTACTAAACGTTAAATGTACCTACAAATACATGTATATATATACATACATATATTGAAAATATATGATTGCGTACAAGAAAATATATAAAATGAAAATTATTTTTGTGGATATATGGAAATATATATGTATATATACATATTTTCATTTACTCATACATTTTCCTATAAAAACTTCCGAATACACAGATAAAAACCGTATAGATACATAATTTATAGTCGTGTGTATAATATCAAAAGGATATAAAAAGGATATACAACTCTTATGACTCTACTATAATATTTTTTACAAATTTTTTAATTCAATTCAAACTACAGTTCGTTTTGCAAAAGTTAAAATTTTTGTAGTAGAGTATAGGAAAACAAGTATCTGCTCTATGTGTACAATGAATTATTATATACATATATTGTTGTTTTTAGTATATATTACTGTTTTTATTATTAGAATCATGGTATGTGTTTATTTCTCTGCACGGTTTCTCTTTTTATTTTTTGTTTTTATTATTATTATTTATTTTTAACTTCTTCTTTTTATTCTTCTTCTACTTCTTGTTATTCCTTTTTTTCTTTTTCAATTTTATTTTAAAAATATATGTGTACGATAACCTGATAACAGGGGCAACAACAGCAAAATCTACAATGCTACTATATATACCTACTACATGTACATATTAACTGCTGCTAAAACTGACTAGCTAGACGACTTTGGAAAATTTGAATCTTCATTCTTCAATTTAGTTTGTGATTGAATACGTTCGGATACGGTCATTTATATAGAATAAATCGCGTATTTATAATTTAAAATTTAAAAAAAAAAAAAAAAAAAAAAAAAAAAAAAATTTTTTTTCTACTATTTACATATATCGAATTAATTAATTAATTATTACATATAAATAAACAGACAAACATATGTACATGTAGTATTTTTATTATAATTATAAAATATTAAATTAGACCTATAATTTCTTTGTGACTTAAGTATCTTTGACTTTATATTATATTTTTTGTTTATAATTTTTACGGTAAAAAATAAACAATTTTTTTTGGAAAAATTTATTTCGGGAAAAAGTTTATTTCAGTTATAATTTTGTGTTGCTGATTAATAACAACAATAAAAATTATTTGAATGAGTAAAAAAAAAAAATTGTTTTTAAAAACATAAAAGTGTATAGAAAAAAAAAATTCAAATTTCAAAAATTGTGTTCAAATTCATTTTGAAATTAATTATCCGTGGAGAAACAAATTGAATTGTATTTCTAATTAAAAATAAAAAAATTTGAATTGAATGATAGTAAAATGATAGATATGACTAAATATGTAAATTTTTTGAAAATTTAATTTTAACAAATTATTAACGGATACTTTTTCGGGTAATAAAAGTAATATCAAATAGATACATATTTAAAGTTCTAATCGATTCAATTTAGAAGTAATTATTGAAATTTTATTGAAAAATCTAAAATTTTGTGCTTATTTATTCTTAATCCTTTTTTTTTTAAATTTATTTACTAACAACTTATAATATCGTTAAAAAAATTAATCAATTTAATTATCATCAACATTTCGATAACTTAAGTGATAATAATAATGTGTTTTTCATGTATTTAAAAAAATACATTTTTTTTTCTAAATTGTTCATTTGTTTTTTTTTTTATTTACGTGTAAACAAAAAGAAGAAATAAATGAATTTTTTTTTTTGTTAGAAAGTACAAAATATTAAGAAGAAAAAAATTACATAAATAAATAAATGAAAATAGTGTTAAGAACTAAATTAAGAAAAATTCTATAGATAAAGTGAAAAACAAGTTGTGCGATATAAAATCAATCTAGAATCAATAGAAAATGCATTGAAAATATTTGTGAAAAATTTATAACGTGTTTCAATGTTTTGATTATATTATTATATCGAGATGATTTAAGAAAAAAGTATGTTTATACATATAATAAATAATTTAAATACTTATATTTTCATGTTAAAATTAAATTTTAATTAAATATAAAAAATTGTATATCTATAGTATTTTGTTTTTCTGTTAAACAAAATTCTTATCAACTCTAAACTTCTATGGATTAATTTACAAAAAATTCTTTATAGTAAGAGAAAAGATTCATTTTAATTTTTTTTTTTTTAATTTTTTATTTTATTTGTTTTGTAATAGTATTTGCAAAATTAATTTTTTTTTTTTTTACATTTTGTTGAAGAGCAAAATTTAATATGCGACGGTATAATGGACATTGAAAATCTTTTCCTTACCATAATATTCTGAAAAATGTACAATTGATCTTGTAATTTTAAATTAATTTTATATTAGATAATTTTTTTAAAGTATAAATTTCTAATGTTTTATATAATACTTATTTACATATTTTTTTTTTTTTTAATTACATTTCTATCTTTTTGTATACAATTATTATAAAATTTTATTTTTGTAAGATAAATCGAGAAAACATATTTATCTAACTGAATTCATATATCATGTATTAGATAAACATCTAAAAATAATTAGAATGGTTATCGTTATTATTACTATATATATTATGTATATTTTTAATGAATATCATATAATATATACATATTTATAGATAAATTATTTTTATATCATTCTTTACATGAATATATATACATAAATATATTTTAAATATACGTATACGTATTTTATTAATATTTACAAAATGTATAAAAACATTGAATGTAAAATAAACATTGTATACGGTTTACTTTACGTAAATACATACATATAAAAACATCAAGGACCAAAAATGTAAAATCATTGTAATGAAAAAGGGAAAATTTCATTATATGTACATGCATACTATATACATATATATATATCATATTGTATATATGTACATTTATAGGTAATTTTTATATGTATATATATATGAATAGATACTTAAAACCTATAAATTTTGTACTCTTTACTTTTTATTGTGGGCAATGAAGCATATCTAACTGTTTGATTACATTATATATCCTATGTACATTCGTATGTAAATGTGTATGTTCATATACAGCTTATATGTATATAGGTATACATGAATTTACATTTTGTATTATTGTTATGTTAGCACATCAAAAAGTTTAAAAAAAAGGGTTTCCTATTGTATGTATATTATTTTCTCTCGGATGTAATTAAGAGATAAAAGTCAAAAAGTTTGATATCATAATATTCTGTATATAATATACGTATGTATACACATGTATAGATGAAAATTGTTTTTGGTTGGTTGGTTACTTTTCTTGGTTAATTTAAAATAAAATGTGAATACAATTTTCATATATGTACAATAAGGGTTTTATTTATAATAATAGAATAAACGCGTGCAGAATTAAGAAAATTTTTAATTGTACATCAAATTATACATACCGTAATGTATTATTTTATACATGTGTTATATTGTACATACATATATATACTTTGTATATCATATAAGTATTACATATTTTACATAATGAAGATACACGTATATAAAAAAATACCATTTACCACAGATGTGTAAAATAGATAAAATTCTAAAATATATAACTATAAACGACATATAAAGTATTTATAAAATACACAAATAAAAAGGACTACTTTTTTTTCTGAAGAATTAATTTACCCTACATCCGTGTAAAAAACAAAATTATTTTTTAAAAATTATTTTTCTCGAATTAATGTTTTGTAGATAACTTATTTAACCTTATTCTATTGATTTATTTTTTATTTTTTTGTTTTTTTAATTTTCTGTTTTCTTCATCACATTTTTGATTTTGGCAAAAAAATGAAAAGAAATCATAACAAAATTCTTCACTTTATATCAAAAGTCCACGAAATTTAAATGAAAGCACGAAATTTTTCCACAAACAAAAATTATTTTTATCTTCAAATAATCTACAGAAAAAAAAAACAAACAACTACATTTTCTTTTATTAAATTATCCTTAAAATAATAAAAGAAGTCAAAATCTTTTTTATTGAAAATAAAATGAAAAATATATATACTATAGAACAGATACGTCCTTTACCATCCTTAATAAGATAAATTTCTTTTTGTATGTAAAAAAAAAAAAGGGAAAAGTTTTAAAGTTTGCAAATTTTTAAGAGAAGAAAAAAAATCAAACGGAAAACTTTTCCATTACAATACAATTTTATAAAGGTTTAACTTATCTGTTTTTCCTTTTGCAAATTAAACTTTTTTTTTTCATATTTTCAAATTTTTTTTTTCTCTTAAATAAAAATTAATGAAAATCAAACAAAATCATTTATGTTGAATTACAAATTAAACATGCCAATTCAACTTTTTATTATTGAATACATAAAGTTTTAAAAATGTTTTCGACGTTTTTCAACAAAGAAAGAAAATAACAGATAAAGAATGAAATGTAGAAACTGATTTGTCGAATCCAAAAAAAGAAATTGTCTTTCATAAATAAACTGTAGTATTTTGGAAAATCAATTTGAAAAATTTTCTGCTATCAATTTAGATAATAACAGAATTGAAAATATCCTGAAAACTAAGAATAAAAAAAATTTTTTTTTTTAATTTTATCTATATAAATTGAACTGTTAAGAGTTGAAAACCATTTTAAAAAATAGCAAAATTATTTCTTGCTGTTCAGATATTTTGTTTTTTCTTTTACATTTTTCAAAAGAAACTGAAGAAAAAACTCCATTTGTTTTTTTTTTTTTTTTTTAAACTTTTAAATTTATATGGATTTAAAAGTCATCATCATAAAATTTGCATTTTAAACTAGATAAAATAAATATTTTTGTATGGTACTGCAGTTAAAAATGAAATTCTTTTAATTTTATGAATTTATGAAGATTTTTCTGATTTTTTGTCTTTTTTATAAATCACATACATATATATACTTATACAGAATGTGGATGATATGTGTATGTGCGTATATATTAATGTAATAATAATAATAATCAACAATAATAAAAGGTATATTTTAATTTAAAGCATGACTAAATAAATTTTACACTATACACATATACATACATACGTATACATTTTTTTATGTCTCAGTTTTTTTTTCTTCATATATTCGTTCCTCGTTATCTATTTATTGGGATTTTATTTTTATTTTTTGACTTTATTTTTTATTTATATTAACAGTTTTTTTTTTCTCATTTTCTTGCTTTTAATTTTATTTTTTCGTTATTTATTGTATCTATTAAAATTTTTCTTTTTTTTTTCATTAAAGTACGAATATCCATATTTCTTTGTCATATTTTTTGTATTTTTGTTTTTTGCTTTATTTTCACTTTATTTTTTATTTTTTTTTTTTTAAATAAAAATTATTTCCAGAAATTATTCACCAGTATAATGTTATGATCATTATTTTAAGATTCTTAAAAATTTTTGTACATGTGTAAATACATATATTAAGTGTAAATATACATATACGTTATGTATACGTATATAGGTACAATTAATGCGTTCATATGAAAGAAAAGCATAAAACATTTATAGGATTATAAAATCATGAATAGATAAAATTATTATTTCAACATGCAAATATGTTTATATAGTATATGTACATATATGCATGCACATGCTAACATCCATACACTACTTATATAAAAAGCACGGACATATGGACGTATTTAAATAGTAAATGGACACATTTTTATATGTAAATATACACAAGTATATATATATATATTAGCGTGCATATAATTGTGAATATGTGGGTGGTATACTATATAAATAATATACATATATCTTAATACGTACATACACATACAGTAATAAAATGCTTTACAATTTTAAATTGGAATCTGTTCATGACGATGCAATATGCGTAATATAAAGATTAGTGAAATATAAATCCGATTTACATATGTACGATTATTTATGTATTTTTTTTAAATAAATATGTACATACATATGTGTAATTTATTTTTCATTTACATATACATGAGATTATACAACTTCATGTTTAAAATAATTCACCATAAAAATATAAAATTTGATGCAAACATGATAAAATAAGAAGAAAAAAAAAATGAATGAAAACCAAAATTAAAGTAAAAATAAAAAAAAAATAAATAAAAAAATAAAAAGAAAACAAAATATGCTATCATAACACTTTTATTTATTTTATATTCACCAATATAAATTTCAAAGTAAAAATAATATGTGTGTATAAAATAAATAAATGAATGAAAATGCAAAAAATCATAATTGGAATTAATATTCTCATTCATATGGAAAATCTTTATTTTAATTGAATAAAAAAAAAAAAAGAGAAAACAAAATCTATTAATCCTAACATATTCACATATTATATGAAACAAGTAGTATATGTTTTGCATAATGACAAATTCGTAAATATCATTTAAATATTATTTGATCCGTTCAATTTTTAATTGTTATGATATATATACATATATATACTTTTTATTACATATACTTGGATTGGAAAGAGGTTATTACTATTATAAGATTTAAAATTTAATTTGAAATTTATTATTTCGAGATTTTATTTAATGACTAATCTACTTAAAATTGAATATATGATTTCGTTTTTGAAAAAAGAAAGAAAAATTTTTTCATTTGAACATAAATTTAAAATTTAAATAAATTAGAAATTCATAGACAATGAATTTAAAATTAAAAAAAAAAAAAAAAAAAAAACGATTAAAAAATTTACTTGACTTAAACTTTTCTCATTCAATGAAAATATTGAACAGTGATTGATTTTTTAATTTACAAAATGGCAAATAGTAAAGAAAAACCCCAAAATAAATTTAACTTCAACAAAATTTCGAGACAAGAAATCTTTTAATTTAACGGGAATATTGCCAAAATATTTATTTACTCAACTAACTGAAATTTTCATTTAAAATAAAGTGGAAAAATAATGAATTCTTAAGAACAAAATCCAATAAATTGAAATGTGATGAAGAAAATTTCCCTTTGCATAGGATTTGTAAAAAATTTTATAATAGCACAAATCCAAAATTGTTATTTATCTTTTTGTGTACCATGTATGTATGTATGTATATAGGTAGAGTATATTTTTGAAATTTTTTAACTTTGAAATTTAATTTAAAACCGTTTCAGTCGTATTTTATTTAATTTCTAATAAATTACAAAAAAATTTAATTATAAGAAACATCAACGTATCGTTAATGTTTGTAGGTATTACTCGTACATTTCCTATGATATTTAATAAAAAATTTTTCCGTTTAAGTATTTAGAATTATGTTCAACAATTTTATTAAGTAATTTCCATTTACAATTGGCTTTTCATATATGACCTTTTGTCACGCATACTTTTATAAAATCGTCATCCTTATTTCATTCATTTTTATTTTCAATTATTTTATTATTTTCAACACTTACTTAAAAGCAATGATTAATTAACTTCATTATTGTTAACATTAAATGTTATGATTTTTATTGAATTAAAGATTAAAATCATAGGAAATTTTATTAATTTATTTTTATTATTATTTTCTTTTGTTTTTCTATTTGAAATTTATTAATTAATTTTTATCACTTTGAATGATACTAATAATTTTGTTTCTTCTTTGTTCAATAAACAATAAGTTGATTCTTTCATTTGGAACAATTGAAAAAATACATATCTCTTTTACTCAGTACTTGAGTTCGAGATAAAAAAAATAAATTTTATATTGTATATTTTTCTCAAATAAATTTAACGATATTTACATAATACAAAAAAATATGTATAATATATCATTTTAATCAAACATTTTTCGTTTGTTTGCGTAACACAAAAGGAATAATATTGAATATTAAAAAATTCTATGTGAAATAGTATATTGTGGAAAACCATTACATTATGATAGTTATGATAGGACATTTTCCATATTATTATTCCATCAAATTGGATACATATTTTGTAGAAAAAAAAAGAAAACAATATTTTGGCCATGCCGATTTCGTTAAAAAAAAAAAAAAAAAAACCATTTAATTATAATCTAATAATTATGTATAAATAAATTTATGTTCGTTGTTGATTTTTTTACAAGATTCAAATAAAACAAAAATTTTACTTTAATTATGTTATGATAAAAAGATAATAAAAAAAAAACATTTATACATAAAAAATACATATTTAACTATAAAGTCAATAATAAAACGGATCATAATGACAAAAAAAAATTAAAAACTCCAACAAAACTCTCTACTCCAACTAAAAATAGGTAGTAGAGTAATTTAGAAAATCAACCTTACATAATTTTATGTATAAAAATCGAATTTCATTAATAAATTAATCCGTATACATTTTCAATATACATATGTATGTATGTATATGTATGTTCAAACTGGCGCACATATATGTATACAATACAATACAGTTTTTTTTTTGTTTTTAACACAAAACCATTTGTAGTGAATGAATGAAATAAGAAAAACAAAAATCATCTACATATTAAAATAATCAAATGTCGTAAAAGACTATGTTGAAAAAAAAAAGAAAACCAAATACTTTTATATTCATTAAAATAAACGTGATCCCATTAAAATTAGTCCCATGATGTATGCGTGTGAATTGAATTAAAACATTTAAATACAAGTAAAAAAAAAAAAAATCATAAATAGTAAAAAAAATTAAAATTATAAAGTATAAAATAAAACAATAATAATAATGACAACAACATCAGGGTAAAATAAACATAAAAAAATTATAATTTACAATATGACAGTTATATACACATATGCTAGCTCATATAAGTATTTATAACTATAATGTGTGTATAAAATTGATAACAAACATAAATCAAATATTTAGCTACTGTGTAGTATATTTAAAACTCTTTCGTCTGTCACATATGAAAAAATAAAAATTAATTAAAATAATTTGTTGTTTCTTTTCATCTTTCTGGGCGACTTTTTTTTTTTTTTTTAATTTAAAAATGTTAAATGTTACATCTATGTATATATATGCACACAAAATGAAATTAATTGAATATTTGAATAATTTTAGTTTTGATTTTTGGTTTTACTTAATGTAATGAATTTATTCTCATTTATTTTAATTTTTTACGTATACGTACATAATTCTCTTATATTCCTTTCCGTTTTTTCACTTTTTTTAAAAAATATTTTTCTCTATTTTAGCAAAGTTATTGTGCTTTATATACATACATATATGACTTCTTATCGATGAATTAAAATTATTCGAATTTTCCAATTTTATTAAAATTTTCATTGTTTATTTTATTATTTATTATTCTCACAATGTTTTTAGTCTTTTTTTTATGGTTGTTGTTATTTGTTCTGTGTTTTTTTTTTTTTGTTTATTATTTTTAAACTTAATTATTTCATAATAATCCTTAGGGCTATCGAAAAAATGAAATTTTTATAATTTAATAATTTTAATTAAAATACATAGCCCTTAGTGAATATAATATGAGTCTATAATATATTATTAACAATTAAAAAACGCTTTTTTTTTATTGAATATTATTTTCCGAATATTATAATGTACCAAGTACCTATTGATTTTTTACAATTATGTTTTTATCATATAAAAGAAAAAAAAATCTCATATATGTATGTATATAAATTAATATATTGTAATACATATAAAAAAGAACAAACATTGATAAAATATAATGTATGTATAATATATGTATGGCTATTGGGTTTATTTAAAATGTTTATACATGGAGTATATGTAGAAATTATTTATGCTACTAAACATACATATGTATGTGTATATGTTTACGAAGGATAACTGCATGTTTTAAATTTGTATACCACAGTATTATGAACCGATATAGAATATTTGAGCTATGCATATACATTGTATTTATATGGCACATTCAGTTACAATAATAATGATATGTAGATAAATGTGTAATGCAATGTAAAATTTATTTTCATCAGGTGAATTAAATGCAATAATATCATTAATAATTTAGAAATAAATAAAAATACATAATATTATATGTACACAAATAAAATTAAATAAATTATTGTCTGTAAATACTCATATATATACGCATACGCATACATATGTATGTATTTAAATACATGTAAATTAATAAATATAAATAAATGTTCATTATAATTATTTTGATATAATACCTATGTATGTACATACATATATATATACATTCATATATATATTGTATAATATATGTATGTATCATATGAACATAAATTAATTAATTATGATAATAAACTTTTTGATTAATGATAGTATAAATTAATTGTATGTACATTTATATATATATGTATGTATGTATATGTACGTTTTCACAACTCAATATTATATTAAAATGCTACCTATGGAGTTAAATAAGTTTTGAAATTTCACATGAATTAATTAATTTAGATTAATTTAAATTATCATAATATTTCTAATTGATTGACTTATATATGTGTATAATGTACAATATAAATTTAATTAAAAAACAAAAATAATATGTACATAATGTATGTACATATCGTTATTATATCCGTCTACAAAAGCTTATAATTTTTTTTTTTCTTATTTAATTGCTTATTTAAATTATATACAAAACTTAAAAGATAAATTTTTATAAGGTGCGATTTTTTTTTTATAAATAATAAAATATGGTGTGTAATAAAATCAATAAAATGAATTGGAAATAAATTTTAAAATATCCATATTATATTTTATTAAGTGTATAAAAACAAAAAAAAAAAAAAAAGATATCGAATATCTAATAAATTTACGACACAAATATTTTGGTGCCTTTTAAACAAGAATTAACGTATGCGATACATGTTCAATTAAACAATTTATTAGTTATTTATATACATAGAATTTCAGGTTCTAATTTTAAATATGTACATAATATGTACATATACAACTATTTATACTGTACATATTGAAGTGAATACTTCAGTTAATAGTCATGAATTCTAACATTAATTTTGAATATATTAAATGAATAAAAATGGATTTTGTTTTGCATATATATTATAATTTTACGCTAATATATTATTTAGATGAATTAATTTCCAATTATGAAATTATTAAGAAAATAGTTTTTTTTTTTTTAATGAGATATAATTTATTCCATTTAATGTATTATTGTACATATGTATGTATGTTTTCTTTTCCTTTTTAAAATAACAAATATAATAATAGAATTTATTTTCAATTCATGTTTCATCTTTTATTTTTAATAATGTATATGTATCTATTTACGAACATTTTGAAAAAAAAAAAAAAAATTAAATGAAAAATATAGTAAATATAATAAATGACAGGATATTATTTGTATTTTTTTTTTTTTTAAGTTCATTTTTAAAACTATTGTATGTATTAAATTATTTTGAGATTATTGTTTTCCTCCCACATGAATTTTATTAATTTTTTTTAAATAATTTTGTCTTATTTTTTTTTTTATATATATTGTATAACGAATATGAATTCATTAATTAATGTACATACATACATAGTATAAAAATGCGAAAATGAAAAGAAAAAACTAAAATAGATAAAACCGATGTAAAATAAAAATAATAATAAATAAATGAATTTTGTTAATTTTTTTTTTCTTTTTGCTCATATTATGTTTAGAATTGATGAAACTATTAATATTTCCTATATTCATAGTCAGTGTGTAAACGCATAGATACGTACGTACATGAATACAAATTTCTACAATTGATATCTTTTTATTTTTTTAAATTTACTTAAGTTGCACATGATCATGCTAATACACGACGATTATTCATACCTACATATGTATATGTATGTATGTATAATGTATATATGTATATTTTCTTTTTAAGTTTGACCTTCAAATGATCACGACCAACATCATTATAAAGATTCGAGACCAAGAAATAAAATGATTCTTATACCACGCATGCAATCATTAATATTACCTGTACACATATGCGTAAATATGTAATTTACAATTTTATAGATATAAATAGAGAACCAATAAAACCTTGTATTTGTAGAATTGAAAATTTTAAAGTGCTTATATGTACATATGTATATGATTTGATTTTCCAGTTATACTTATACATGTGTATGTGTGTATAAAGTAAAAAAAAAAATGCATTCAATTAAATGTGTATAGATGATTAAATATATACATACATATGTATATATACTTGGTACTTGACATAGACTACAGACAAAATCTTTTTATAAGAAGTCTAATAACATAATCTATAAATAATGAAATACAAACCAAAAATAAAAAATATAAATTAAAAGTGGAACGATCGAGTAAAGGAAAAATAAAATAAATTTTTTTTTCCTCTGTACAAATTTATATTATTTATTGATTTTTCCCATACATAATTAATTCTTGTAGTTATATTTACGAATTATGAGACCTATAAGATACTCACATACTGTAAGTACATATAAGAAGGTCAATTTTTGTATATATAAGCTGTAAATATCATATAATTCTTTTTAAAATTATTGTTAAGTACAACAATTAGGTATTACGTGGTATTACATTTTAAATTATGAAATAATTTAATGCATACAATCGAACATATCTTTATCTATCTATCTATAAATGTACTGCACATGACATAATAATATACATTCATAAAAAAAAAAAATAAATATATATATTTTTTTTTTAATACTAGACAAAATTAATTTTTATAGTAACGACATTTATAACACATATAAAAAATAAAAACATATATATACATACCTACATATGTATTTTATATAGATTTTCATTTAAACTTACATGGTACAGTTGTATAAATGAAGATTACCTTGAGTAACTTTTAGATATAAATTTTATATTTATTTGCTTTTATTTAAGTTTATTTTATTTTTTTTCTTCATATCTATTTTTGTATTGGATTTGTTTTATTTTTAACTTGCAAGTCATTTCTTACTATCATTATCTTGTTACATACTGTATGTAATATGAATTTACGTACATACATACATATATGTACATATATGATACCTACAAATTCATGATTTGATTTATTTCTTCTTTTATTATTTTGTACTTCCAATATGATCACGTCGACATGATTAAATATCTAATTGTCCAAAATATATGTTATATTGAAAAAAAAGAAACGAAATAAAATAAATAACAAAAATGAAAATACAAGAAAAAACTTGATTTTCATTTGTTCAAGTATTCATATGATATAAAGCCAATGTGTATGTACGTATATGTACTTTAACGACTATAACCAAATAAGTTCAACTAAAAATTTTATACATTATCTTTTATTGGCATCGGCATAATTTTCAAATTAAAATGTTAAAAAAAAAAAGAGTCTTATTAGTTAAAACAGTAAATAAATTTTCTGAAAATAAATTGAAATTGTTATACGTTTGTACACGTATATACATATCTTTATATTTATGAGCCTAATAATATGTGATTATATACAGTAGCATATTCATATCTAATTTATTTTTGATTTTCTTCTAAATTTGAAATATTTAAATGTCATAACAGAAAAAATTAAAAAAAAAACAAAAAAATAAAAAAAAAATATAAAACAAAATATAAAAAATATTTTATTATTAAAATAAAATCCTAAATATTTCATTTAATATTTTTAATTAAATTTACGAATACATAAACATGTATACATAATATGTGTACGTATATATATATTTGAAAATATCCTTCCTTATATATACATATATTAATTACTAGAAAATAATAAGATTATATTATATTATTCATGAATATTTTGTTGTTGCTTTATAAAGTAACATTTAAGCATAAAAATAAAAGAACATTATTAATAAATAAAAATATGAAATAAAACAAAAATGAAACAAAAAAAAAGGTATATAAAATAATAATAAAAATACGTAGAAAATTTTTACATTAAATTAAAAAAAAAATTTTCTTAGAGAAAATTCATTATTTATTTACGTACAGATATGCATAGATACAAATGTATGTATGTACATGTATATACAATATACATGTTAATATTTAGGTATATGTGTATATATGTATAAATGTGTATTACGTTTAAGAATATTAATAATAATATTACATAAATTAAAATTAAAAAGGAAATAAATATAAGAATGATAAAATATAATAAAAGCAAATACAGAAAAAAAAGTACACGAACAAAAAAAAAGTGTTTTGTATAAATATACATATACAAATACATTCTGGTGTACGTATACATACATACCCGAGTATATGTACACTACTACGTGAATACAATATACAATACAAGTCATGATCGTAATATTTTCAAATTCCCTTTAGAGAATTTTTCCATTTTTCATGCTAATTTCTTCTCAGATTTTTTTTTTGCTGCTTCTTTTTTTTTGTGTGTTTTTGTTTTGTTGCTAATATTATATTTTATATTTTGTCATTATTATATTTATTTTATATTATGTATATTTTTATTATTATCATTGTTGTTATTATTTTACTTGTGTTGTTTGTTGTATTTTTGTTTTTTTTCTTTTTTTTTTTTGAACTTCTTATGCCCCAAATTCCCAAACATAATTTTATATTAATGAAAGATTTAAACAACAGACAGAATAGAATATATAATGCATGAAAATTTGTACTTACCTTAATACAGTATGATTATGTATACTTTGTATATGTATACAAATTTAAATACAATTTTATCATAAAAATAAAAAATAAATAAAATAAAATAAAAATAAATTATTTCTCAATTATTATAACTGGCAAAAGATTTTTAAAGATCTCATTGAAAAAATACAGATTTTTATTTTTATTTTCATTTAAATAATAAAAACCTTTTAATTTTACATTTCATCGTTTTCATTTAATAAATAATTTATTTAAATAAAATTTTTAATACCTAAAATTAAATCAATGATTTTGTTAAAATGTATATGTTATGATAAATCAAAAAAATTACGTAAGATTACTTTTTTGCTTTTTTGTTTTTTTTTTTTTTTTTTTTTTCAAAATTGTATTAAATAAAATATGAAATCATCACAAAAGAAATACGTATACCAAATTTGAAATGATTTCATTTTGTTTTCAAACAAAAAAGTGAATACGCGCAGCATTAATTTTTTTTTTTTTTTGTTTTTTTTTTTTCAATCTTATTGAATTCAAATAATACTATATTTCGTTTTTCCTTGTAGTTTTTTTGTATAATTCGAAAGTTAAATGAATTGTTTTCATTCATTCAAGGAAAAAATATTTTAACAGTTTTCCATTCAAGCATACACAAAAACAAAACAAAACAACTAAAAAAGCCAATGAAAATTTTCAAAGCCGTTTTTTGTTTTTGTTCGTTTTTTATTTCATTTTTATTTCTTGTTCTTCAATTTCAAAGTGAAAGTGAACACGTGTCGGATTTCTTCCAAAATTTTGTTTTAGAAATTTTTTTTTCAAATAATAAAATGGAAGGGTCCATTCGCATTGTTTTTTTTTTTTTTAAATAGTTTTTGTATTACATACATGTATGTATTTCATGATTACTATTATTGATGCTATTATTATTTTTATTATTTCTATTATATTATAAGTGAAGCCTTTAATAGCAGTTAGCTATTATATCTCACAAAAAAAAAAAAAAACATACATTATATCCCTTGCATCTAATAGCATTTTATTCGACATATTTTTATAATAATACAGAAGTCGATATATTAAAATTGAAGCCATATACTCGTATATATGAATTAAAAAAAAAAAAATGTACCTACATAGTCCTTTTTTAGTTATACAGTTTCATGCACCCTCATACAGTTATGTATATTACACAAAAATTGTAAATTATAATATTTACATTGCAGGACATAGAACCAATGCATCAACATCGATCATCTGAATTTGTGCCCTTCAGCTGTTTCTGGCATCATTAAAATTTTGACAGAAAATTACGAATGGTGCCATATGTCAACCATTTTTTCTTTAATTCATGCTTCATCTATTTGAATCATTGAATATACGATAAGATCTACAACTTTTTTTTTTTATTTTTTCAATACAAAAAAAAGGGAGAATAAATTCCTAATACACATATATAGTACGTGTACACATACGTAAATATATTGTCATCGCATATCGTACACATTTTGTAAACATGTATACATAAAATGTAAAGTTAAATTTAAAAAGGAAAATAAACATATCCATATATCTATCAATATTATTCTTATTCTGATAGAAATTTTTCTAGGAATTTTAGGCAAAATTTATCGCCTTTAAATTCATTGAATTTGAATTTCAATTTAAAATTTTCAAAAAAAAAAAAAAAAAAAAAAAAAATTGTACTCATATATTTTCGTTTTTGCTTTTTTTTTTTTTTTTAATCCCTAATATGTGTATGCATGCATATCTAATAAAAATAGACAAATTTGTAAATCACATAGGTACAGTGTACGCATTCCCATTATTTATTCATATTATATTGTACATGTATATTGATCCTTTTCTAGAAATTCACAAAAATTATAAGATTTTAAATTTATATTCATGCCTGTATATATTTTATATGTATGTGTATTACCTTTAATGTACATACATATATTCAAAATTGATTTGGTTACGCATTTTTGGAGACATAAATCGATCTACTCAAAATATAAAATGTGACAAAAATGTATATATATATATATGAACGTATAGTATACCACCTAACAGTACTATATAAACAGCGAGAAAAAGAGTATTTTGTCTATCATTTATTACCGGCATTCATTCAAATTCATCACATCCTTATTTTCTTTTTTTTTTTGTCATGTATGTACATTATATTTGTAAGTATAATTCTTTGGGGAGAAAATTTAAATTATATTCTTACATTTTATTTATCATTCATTTTAGTTCTATTTGGATCCTGATTCTATACACATTATCATATTTTTATGTATTTGTATGTACACACATATGCATATACATTTACTACATATATGGTTGTTATTTTATTTTAGCATTCGATTTATATATGAGGGGTGCTTGTCATCCAAAAAATTGAAATTGGAAGTTTCGAATGAATTGAATTTTATGTATGTACTACATATAAATTTAGGATATTATTGTATATACATAAATGTATTGTGTATGTTTTGTGTAGAGTTCAACTTACAAAACAGCATCATATTATTATTTACCAGTAAAAAGTATTTAACGTACATACATACATATATGTATGTATATATTTATGTGTATACAATTGAAAAAGATTTAGGATTATATGGGTTAATGTTGACATATACATATACATAAAATTTTTCAATGCATGTATTCCTATTCCTATTATCAAACAGGTATGTATTCCTATTTATCAAACAGGGGTTTCAAACAAATTTTTCCTATTTGAATGGATTCATTTTTATCTTGTTTTATTGTTTTTTTTTTTTTTTTTTTTTACCTCTATCTACAAAATTTGGTTTATATATGTACAATATTTCTTCAATCATTTAAAATAAAAATACATCACGCATTAGGATTTGGAGAAAATCAAATCGAAAAGTAAATAAAAACAAATTCATGTTATTATTCAAAATAAAAATAAAAAAAACCAAACACGAGCGTATTGTATTAATAAAAATTTATATCAATTTAATTAAAATTAGTTATTTTGTTGAACTAATTTGTTAAAATGCTTGATAATATGTCAATAAAATGTTTAAAATTTTTATTCATTCCACGCATACCTGTATGGTACCAAATGGTACATTCTATTTAAGAACTCAAAGTTTAAAAAGCATTTTTATAAGTGAAATAAAAAAAAAATAAAAATTGAAAGAATAGAAACAAAACATAAATTTTTTATTTAAAAATTTTAAATGGATTTAAATAATAAAATAAAGATATGTGATAAAAAATTATTAAAATAAAAATTAAATTATGTTAAAAAGGCAAAAATTAAAAAAAAAAAATTTTAAATTTGTTCATTGATGATCGAAAAATTTTCTAATTTTTTTAATTAGCAATACATTTCAGATTATTTTCTGAGCATATTGCTTGTATATAAGCATGTAGATATGTATGCATATTTGTATGTAATAATTTGACTTTTTTTTAGTATCTCTTAATTTTTTATTTATTTATTTTTTTTATCTCAATCACATATATGATATAAAATGATCATGATCATGATGATAATGATGTTTTACACCTTTTCTTTTTAGTTTTACCACTGCTTTTACACACGATATAACAAAATAAGTAATATTATATTTAAATTGTTGCTTGATTTTGGTGATCACTTTAAATGCTTTTCTGTCAAAATTATGCCATGACTAATGCACATTAAACCACTTCACATAACTGAATTTTTAAAATGTGTATGATACCTGTATATTGATTATTTTAAATAAATATATACATACATACATATATACATAGATACATGATCATTTATGTGTCAGTCATATTTTTACTAAAGAAATATAAAAAATAAAGGAGTCAAATTAATACACCACATAAATACAGTGGTTTTGTTGTTTGTTGACCGTTTCTACCAAAAAATGAAGATTTTTTTGGTTGTTTTTTCTTCTTCTTCTTCTTCTTATCTTCATTTTTAACATTGGGTGTGTGACTGGTGACTGGATTGATTAACATTTCCGTCTCCTTAACATAACACTCCTCTTATCTGAATTCTTATTTGATTTTTGTTTTCTTTTTGAATATATTTTTAATTCATGTGTCTAACACAAAAACTATTTAAAAAAAAAAAAACAGACACATACATATCCATACATTTATGTATACATATATATAGGTAAAGGTAAATCAACATTTAAAAAAAAAAATATATTGAAGATTTCAAATAAATGAATGAATAAAAAGAAAAGCCTGTAAAAGAATAAAATTAATTCGTGGTTTTTTAAAATGTTACAGTGTATTTATATGTATCACTTTTCTTTCTGTTTTGTTTTTTTTTTTTTTTTAATTCTAATAAACCGCAAAGATATCAGTATTTTAATTGGACTGTCTTCAAGAACACAATAAAGAATAAAGTGAACATAAAAACTGAAAAAAAGAAACTAAAGAATGAAAAAAAATTTTTTTTGATGTAATCTGTAATTTGGATAAATCAAAAGAAATAACCATAACATTACCCATTATTGTAGCATTATGTATTTGATACCATTATGGTACTTATATAAATATATGATGTACACTTAAATACATATGTATGTACCATATATACATACATATATGTACATGTGTAATAGCTATATACATAGATATATAGTAACATATAGTGTATTCACACTTTTTTATCATACAAGATTTTAATTCAATGTAAAACATACATATCTTATGTACATATACATACATACATACATATGTTAACCATGCGTTTATCTGTTTTTTCTGTATCTGATATAGGAAAAAAAATATTTTAATAAATACGGTCAAAAAATGAAGGATAAAAAGATGAAACGAAAAATTTAATAGTGAACATATTAATACGATCATTTGTAACCAGTTATTTATTTATTTATTTTTATTTTTTTTTTCGGTTATTTCATTTTAATTTACATCCAAATTTAAAATAAATTTATATGTGATAATGACTGTAATAATCTTTCAAATCATTTCAGAATTAAATTTTATTGTAAACGAATTTTGTTTTTTCTTTTTTTAACTTATATATTTATTTCTCATAAAAAAATTTTAAACACTAAATTAAACTGGAAAATTTTCAATTTGTTTTTATTTAATTTTTTGTTTTTTTTTTTTTTTTTTGGAAATTTGTTGTTTTGATTGCATAATGTTTAATTGAAATTTTATTGATTTTCATTTAAATTGATAATGAGAAAATAATTAAAAAATTCTTTTTATTAAATAAATAAAACAAAAACAAATTTTTGAGTAATTAAATAATGTAAAATAAATTTAAAAAAAAATAAGAAAGAAAAGGTATTCAAACAATGTATGTTTATTTTCAAGCAAAATATTATTAAAATAATGAGAAAGAATATTTAAAAATGAATTAAATCAGAATGCCATAAATAATTGTTTGCTAATATGCATCCACAAATGCTTTATAATATAGAATATAATTATAGAATATAGTTATGTATATCATAGGTTATATGTACATATGCAATATTCGTAGCAAACCACATATGTATACATATATGTATACTTAATTAAATTATTTTTGCACGATCTTTTCTTTTTTTTTTAAATAAATAAACATCTTTGTTTCTTCTTTGTATAAATCAAAATGCTCCTTCTTAACATTATTTTCACAATGTAAAAATTTGAAAAGAAAGATTTCATTCATTAAAATTTGTTTATATTAATTTTTGTTTTTATTATGTAGTGCATAAGAAAAATTCAAAATTAAATTACTACTTCCGAATATTTTCAATTGTATATATATACACATTATGAACTTGGTATGTTCATATATGATTGATTATGTTGACGTTATTAAATCTCTTTTAATATCAATAACTTATTTGAGTTTCTTTTAATAAGCAGCTTTATTATTATTTATCAATTATTTGTCCCATAAAAAAAAAAAAAATAAATAATTTGTATGTGCAATTCAGTAATGTAAATTAATCTGTATGATTTTTATTATTTTTATATACAAATTTTATTTAGATTTTTATTTATATGGGTACTATAATTTTTTTTTTTTTTTTTTTTTTTTTTTTTTTTTTGAAATCCTAATTATTATTATAGTTGACTCAAAGTAAATGTTACAGAATCAATTTTTATGAAATCACAGACTGGATTATGATTTATAATCAATTCACCTTTTATTATCTTTTTAATTGATAAATCCGGTCTGAATTTTCACAAAATTTCTTTCTGTGACATTTATTATGGAATACCCTATATTTAAATATTAAAACGCTTATATGACAATCGTATTATATAATAAAGTATATTTATACAAGGACTCAATAAATTGAAAAATATCAATTTTACAAATACTCTAGTTTATGTATATTTGCGAATGAAGATTTAGAAAATAAATATTTAACTATAAAATTTTTGGTATATAATTTTTATGTATATTTGTAAACTCTTAAATACTTAAATAACGTTATATATAAATATTATTTTATAAATATACTTTATGAATGAATATATAAACGTAAATAAAAATAACTAACAAAATTGATTTTTAAATAACATATAATGTAATAAAGTCAATCATATTAATATCACTTCTTATATATGTGTGTATATGTATATTTACAAATGTAGTGTGGTTTATATTAAATAGAAACATCATCATTGACATACATATAAATGTACATATATACACATTTATAGAGAGAAATATTTAAATACGTATATATACACTACTTGTAAAAATATCAAACGATACAAATCATACAAAATTTTCCTTATTTACTTTAACTACATTGTACATATAATACATGTGTATATGAATGTATGTTTTCTTTTTAGAGGAAAATATCATTTATTGTGTGTCTATTTCAAATATCGAAAATATATAAATTTTATTTAGGATACAGCACAAATACCAATAATAATAAAAATGAATTATATATTTTAATATAGAAATGGAAAAGGAGTTTTCCTTATTTTGCAATCATATATGGATTATGTATACAGTATATATTAGTGTATTTATTTGTATTTATATATGTACATATATCTAAATTCCATTATTTATTGTTGTTATTTTATTATATTGTTATTTTCACAAATAAAACTTTTTTGAAAGAAGGACTTTTATCATTTTAGCCACATACATACATACGTACGCATAAATATACGTACATATACATACATTATATATAAATAAGAAAATGATAAAAAGAAGTCAAACTAAAAGTCTTTGTATCATATACTTTTATGTATTATTATTTTAATTAATAAGATTTTAACATAAAATTGTATTTTCAATGAACAACATAAGACCATCATATCCTAAATTAAATGTGTGTTTCAATTTTTCATACATACACATCTATACATTTACGTATTTATATATATATAGATTTTTATACATTTATTGTACATATTGATACATTAAAAGACATTCAATTTCAATTATCTATCAGCCCCGAAGATATATAATACATTTTATAGGATTGTATACATTTTTAGTAGCAAATAACAACAATGTATGTACATTTATACGTATGTGTGCAGTACATACACAAATATAAACCCATATTTTTATACATATAGGAAAAAAAAAATTTTTTTTCTTTCTGATTTTATACACACTTTATGAAATATGTATATGTATAATGACGATAATAATCTAATGACGGTCTATATGATGAAAATGATTCTGATGACGATGATGATATTGATTCAATTTATATTTGTGACAATAATAATGAGTATGATGATTTCGATCATTATAATGATGATAGCGATGATGTGTAGTAGATGCAGAAAATTTTTTATCAATAATATTACACATTAATATTACATAACGAAGATAACATATAAATATAGAAGGGAGAATGAAAATGTGCTGATTTAAGTTAAAATTTTCACTTCTTGTGTGTGCTTCAACATATTATAATAATAATATATAGATAACATACACATTTAGATGGCATCGTATATATATATTATATGAATATAATAATATGATGTTAAACACAGGAAAATTTCTTATATATATATATATATATATATTTTTTTTTTTTTTTTTCAAATAAAAGTGGCAAAACAACAGGTCGTTTAAACAAGTACATGCCTATAAAAATGATTTCGTTATGAGCATGTATATATCATCGTAAATTATAATAATAATATTTGTAATAAAATTAAAGTATTTTTGAAGTCATTATTATCGTCATTTATATTCTCATCGCAATTTATGTAAATTATTTGGGTTTTACTCTCTATCTAATAAATAAATAAATAAAAAAATTCATTTTTATTTGGACACGGATTCAACTGACACATAAAAACAATAATTTTTACCATGTTTTAAAAAAGCCGAATCATACATTATCATTATATGTACTATGTACTTATACTGTATGTATGTATGCATTTTTTTTTTTTTTTAATTTTAATTCAAAATTTAAAAACATGGCCATGCATTATTCTCATATATCATCATATTTGTATCAAAATTTTTAATTATGTAATCATAATTTTTTTTTTATTACATTGAAAAATGTGTACTATGTACAATAAAATTGTATGAGTAGTTTTATCTATATAATGCTCACTTCAGATTTATTAATAACATGTCCAATAATTTTCACATAATGTACGCTCATATGTATGCACATGCTGAATCAATTAATTTTTGTCAAATTTTCATTAAAACAAAAGTATACACATGACATCAATTAAATTTGTCCTTAAAATGACTAATTTCATCATTATAATATGACAACTTTCAAATGCTGTGCTTTTATATACATATTTGCATGTGTACATACATATGTACGTACATTTATGTTGATTTTGTGGCATATATAAATTTATTAAACAAATGCAAATAAATTAAAGTTAATTACAAATACATATGTATGTACATATGTACTGACTTTAAAGAATATTCTTTAGGTATAGAAAAATAAAGGGAAAAAAATATTTTTTTTTAAATCCATGAGAATTTTATTAAAGAAAAAAAAAAGTATGAAAATTTATGAATGAGATTCATTCAGATATGTACTAATTAATTTATCTTTAATTATTATTGATTATGAAAATATGATTTAATTCACATGTTTATCTTTTATTCATTTCATTTTAAAAATTTTCATGAAAATATACATATGTATATTTTTATTATTAGTTTAAACGTTATATGTACATGGTTCATTTCAAATTTCATTGTTTATATATACATACATACATCTGTATGTATGGAATTTAAATTGAATTTAAAAAAAATAAAAAACACGAATTTCATTTTTTTTTTTTTGTGGAAATTCGAAATCTAGGTACTTGTAAATTTATGTATGGTTTTGTATAATCAGCATATAAAGTAAATATTAATAATCCTAAACTGTTACATTAATCCATATACACAAATATTTAATGAGATTATAATTTACAATTTAATGTAAATATGTACATATGCATGTGCATATATGCATACCTATATATATACTCGTACATATGAATATGGTTTTTTTTTGGGAAATTGTGGTGAGTTAAATGTTTGTTTTGGTACATACATAAATACCCTGTGTTTATATTGTATTTTTGTACATATTCATACATAATTTATAATTTAATAATATAATATTCATTTAACAAGTAAATTTTGTGTATATAAATTCAATACATGTATTTTGACTTTTTTTTCCTCTCGAATATTTGTACGATTACTATACATATGTATGTATGTACCTATCATATATGTGTGTATGTACATACACAGGCTACTGCATGTATGTATAATAAATATTACATTTTATTTGCTATTTTGTTCCGAGTATGTTTTTTTTTTTTTTTTTTTTGCTTTAAGTAATTACAATTCAATTAAATTTTATAAAGGGATACACGTAAAAATGTTAAATACATTTCGAGTAAATAAACACAAAAATCATTAATTAATTTTAATTTACAAGTATACAAAAACAAAAAGTAAATTGTTTATTAAAAAAAAAAACAAAAAGAAAAATTAAAAACAAAATGAAATAATAACAAAAATTTTAATTTATATTTCAACAATAAAATACAATCTGATAACATTTATGTACAATTTTAACATATTATATGTACATAGGTATATTATTTTCAGTTATTTAATTTTTGTTTTATTTTTTTATAATTTTATTGAATATTAATAAAATTTGCTTATCTACTTTATGTAGATTACAATATTATTGATAATTTACTTTTTAATTAACAAACAAAATATAATAATAATAATTAATTAAATAAAATAAATAATTAATCAATGTAAATTTTTGTTGTAGGAAAATCAAATAAAGTAATACTTGATTGTAAAAATTAAAATGACAAAATTTAATACGGTTTTTATGTAAATAATCTTCAGTCATAAACATTGGCTTAATCCTCCTATCTATATTTTTCCAATTTATACAGGCATAAATTCACGTTTTATTAATATATGTAAAATATATTTGTAATTAATACATCCTAATTACTAAAAATAAGAATAATGCGAATTAAATAATAAAAAAAAAGCAGATATAAATACACAAGAAAAAAAAAACTAAATAAAAGATAAAACCCATATTACAAAATCCTCAATTTTATTAGAAAAAATAGTTAAAGAGAAATAAATAAGAAAATAATACGAGAAGAATAAAAGAAAAATGAAAATGAAAATAGCAATCTCCTTTTATATTCCTTAAGTGCATATGTATTTGTACATTATTATTACTATTATTATATTCCTTTAGTTAATTTTTTTTTTTTTTTTTTGTATAACATTGCTGTTTCCGGTCATGAATTTCGTTTTTATTTTCTTATTTTCATCAGTTTTTTTTTATCGTAAAATAAACAACTTCAACAGAATAGGTACATACATATGTATGTACAACTAGATAGATTGTATACCTTCATTACTATTTCGGAAGCAGAAGGAATTTTTTTTTTTTTTTTTTTTTTTTTTTTGTTTATCAAAAAGGAGATGATTCTGATTGTGGTTTTCATATATTATAATGAATTATAAAGTATATATGTAAATACATACATATATACGTGTTGTTATCCTGTATTCCTATATGTATGTACGTTATGTGTGTATGAGCTGTGGTATGCGTCAAAGAGAAGCAACAACAAAAAATCCGTCAAACCAAAAATTTGAACAAAGAGCAGAAAAAATTTAAAAAAATAAAATAAACTAAAAGAAATTTTCAGGAATAAAAATAAAAAAAAAATTAAGTAGCACATGCCGTTTAAATTATTATTATTATTATAATACAAGGCACACATACATACATATCATGTACACCGGTATGTACATACTATTTGTATTTATGTATATACTTAACTATAGAAATATGTATATGCACAAATTCTCATATGAAAATTTTTACATATTCATGAAAAAAAAACTCACATGTTGTATGTATTATAGATACAATACGTGTAAATATGATAGATATTTTTAAATTTTTATAAGAACAGGAAAATAAATATGTATGCCATATCCTATAAATATAGGTATACATATATACATACCTATATTTAAAAAACTATGTTGTAGGTCTAAATGTTGAAAAAAACGAAACATTAAAAAAAAAATTGATAATAATAGAGGGAAAAAAAAATGATGAAGTGGTGAGATACCTTTAGACAACATTATTGTATGATGGAAGCGTATTATACCTATATACAATAAAGATCATACCTTTTTGTTATTTGATTCTAACTTCTGATTCTTTTGAAATTATTATATATGTTAGGTATATATTTTTTTTTTCCATTCATTATATATAATACATAATACAAGTACGTACATGATAACAATACAAACATATATTTATATTAGGTATTCTGAATGTATAATATACAATTCTGACTGAGCTTCTGAATTGCTGCAGGTAATAATTGTTGTGTGCTAAGAGCGGTAGTAGTAGTACATGTTATTATTATTATTATTATTAGTAGTATCATCCACATCATCATCATCATCATCATCATCAACAGTATCATCATCATGGGCATTATTACACTATGAAAATAATGATGATAAAAATATGGGATTTTAACGAAACCATATACATATATATGAGAAGTAACATTTAAAATATCACACGTTTAATTTTAGTCCTTGGGTGATGTACATTTTTCATTTGAAGAATTTATTTAAATTATATTTAATACTTAACATTTAGTAGTTGTAATCTATCAAAATATTTAGCTTCCGGGTTAACATTTTTATGCATGTACACATTTGTGTATGTATGTATAGATATTAAGGATTAACTTTAATTTGTATAAAAATAAAATAAAATCTAAAACAGTTTTGAACAATAAAAGACATGAATAATTATTCCAGAGAAAATAAAATCAAAAGGAATATATTCATTCTATCGTACTATACGAAAACAAAAATATTTAAAATTCACGCATTTACAGAAACATAAAAAGCAAAATGAAAAAAAAAAAAAAAATTAGGTCGAAAAGATTGCATGAAATTGTAATAAATATAAAAGGAATGTAAGAATAAATGAATGTTACCTGCACACATTACATCGCATACATATACATACATATATGTCGGTACATTCTGTATATTCATTCGTGTGCGTATACCTTTGTATACACGAACATATATTATATAGTTGAAATCTAGAACAAAAATTTGTATTCTTGTTATTTACGTTTTGTGTGACATAAATCTATAGTGTCAATTTGTCTTTGCTATATATTACATTCGACTAAAAATTTTAAAATATGCATCACATATGCTTGCATATAATATCTATAAATTTAATGCATTTCACTACTAACATACAAACCGCACATATCCAGGTGTATATATGCCAATTTAATATACATATGTAACATAGAACACGAACGTATACAACATATGTATATTCATGTATGCATATGTGTACATTTATTTAAAGCACATTTTTATTCTTAAGGTATTTTATAGTTGTATGTTTTTGAATAATTGTTGGAGTATAAATGGAAATCAAAAAATACAAAAAAAAAAAAAAAAGAAAAAAATTCAAAAACAATTTGCATAAGCACTTGAAATAATTTTTCCTTTATTTTAAAATTGTATATGCATACCTTTTTCATTTACTTTTTGTTCGTTTTTACTTTGTTTTTAAATATATGAAATATGTATGTCTGTAAACAAATTTATAAAACATCAAGTATGATGTATATGTTGAAACCGAATAGATTTGTTTAATTATGTATTCAAATTTAAAATACTTGTTTAAAAGATTTATGCGAAACTGATACGATTTTATTTGATATAATGTAGATTTTTTTTAAACTTTAAAGTGTTTTTTTTTTCATAAATTTTTATTAAAATTCAAAATCGTATTATTGTTATCCTTCAAATGTACTCGTATATTGAATTAATATTTAAAAATTAAAAAACGGATATATGTAGGTATTTATGAATAATTTAAAATCAATTTGATTTTTTTATATTTATAATTTTAACTTTTTAAAGTATCATTAATTTCTACTTATAAAATTAAAAACTAAAGGAAAATACCTACATATATAAAGAATCACATATGAACACATAATTGATATTTTGTTATTGCACTGTTTAGTTTTGTTTTTGAATATAAAAACAAAAAAATATAAGTATATATATACATAACGTAAGTATGTGTATGTACATAAGTATATGCAATATACGTTAGATTCATGCTTTGATCGTTCCTTTTTCTAAATTTGATAACATATGTACATACAGGATTACATTCTATGAATTATTTCTAAATTTTCTTTAAGCTTTAACTTAATTTCCTTCTTGTATTTTTTTTTTTTTTTTAAATTTCTTATGTATGTTATCTTGTTTCAATTTTGATTGTACGAAAACAAATTAATGTAAGATAAAAAATTGATGTATTTATGATAATTTTCTATATTATATTAGATACATTTTTTAGATAAATGGTAACATGTATATATAACACTTTATACATATGTACATATGTACCTACTTGGTAAATATCTTTTTATGAAGACAAAAAATAATTCATAAGTTCCAATATACATACAGCACTTTCTTCATACTATGTATTTACCATATCGTATTATATAGTCCTCATTTATCATTTCTCTTATAATAACAGCGATTTTGCATAATTTTCTATTCAATAAGATCTAAAAATAATAATAATAAAAAAAAAAAATAACAACACACATTGTTCATTGTTATAAAAGGCTTTATGTTGTTAAAGTCAAAAAAGTGATAATAATGAAATGAAAATAAGAAAAAAATAAAATAAAGAATCTCTTCAATTACTTTACTTTACCAAATACTATTTCATGTATTTATGTATACATAATATATATGGTTATACATTTATGTATGTAGGTATATTTAAATACGTATAAGCAGTTTGGGTGAAAAAATATATACCTAATATATATAGGCATATTTACAATGTACATACATATAATGAACTTATATACATATGTATATGATGTGTATTGTATAGTAATTTCGTGTATGCATATATACACCATTTATTTATGTTCAATTTGCATTATGTGCTAAAATAAATACCTATGCATTTACGGTATATATGTATGTGCTAAATACATACATATGTTGGTACATTTACTGTTACAATGTTAAAAAAAATTTTTTTAACTTCATAATTTCACAAATGTATAGTTATATAAATTTATATAAAAGTACGAAATATGTATATATACAGTGTAACAATGAAATCGTGAATTTTACATTTTCTCAAAATTAGAAAGGCATAAAGCCGCAAATTATAGCTACATAGCTTTAGGATTCTATTCTAGATTTTTTTTTCTTTCTATTTTTTTTTTTTCTTATTTTTTATTTTTGTAATTTTTGGAATATTTTTATGTTGCAATTTACACCGACCGACATCTTATGTAGTTATATATATGTTTATGCATAATATATTGTATGCTAAGCTAAAGAAATAAATGAAATTAAAACCAACAATATTTAAGTCTCTCTCCTTTTGATTTTTATTTCTTATTTTTATATTTTGTCTGACATCCGTATGTAAATTCTATGAAAAAAAAACAAAAAAAGTCATTAAAAAAAATATCTGTATGTATTTATTATTATATTATAATATGAGTTTCTGTCACGATTCTTTTTTGGTACAATATTCCAATAAGCCCCCTGCAGCAGCGACAGCAACAGCAATGGTAAACACCATAATATTATTAGAAATTAATAGCAGCAAAAATAGCAACAACAGCATAAAATTATTTTTTCAATTATGTATATATATACAATACAATACATACAATAACACATATGATAATAGTTATGAAGTGTATACAAAATTTTTGTATTTGGCTGCCAAGAAATCAAAAATTATTGTAATTCTCAGCATTAAATAATTTTCACCCTACAAGAAAATCTAAAAGTAAAATGGAAAAATGAAAAAAACAAAACAAAACAAAAAAAAGTAAAATATTACAGAATTTTTCCCTTCATTTCTATATCATGTTTTATTATTATTATTATTATTTTTTTATTTTTTATTTTTATTTTTAAAGTCTACAAAATAAAGCAAGCAAATACTAGATAAGAGATAAAAGATTTTTTGTATTTATATGCAATATGTAATTTTTACACAGGAGTTATAAGTATACGTACATATTATGTACACATATTTATTGTGTTGAGCAAATGGAGTTTATTTTATTTTCTTTACTGTTTTTAAACTTATAAAACAACAAACCATAGAAAAAAACGATAAATTAATTTTTTTATATTATTTTTTTTAATTTTTTCAAAAAATAAACAAAATTTATGACTTACAAAAATTTTATACAATTTGTATTTTTCATTTTTTTTTTTTTTTTTATTTTTCTATAATTTTTGATTTCGTTTTACAATAATATTAGTATGCTGTTGCAGTTAAGTATATAAATGTATAAATGAAATTCAAGCAATATAAACAAAGAATAACAAAATTTTTTGTAATAAAAATGAAAAATAAATAAAAACGATTGAAGCATAACAACAAAATACAAAATTTAAATAATTGAGAAATCTTTTTTGGAAATATAATTTCACATTTACAAGCACACATATGTATATATTTAGAAATGAATATAATCATTGCAATAAGAAAAAAAATATACTGATAATATTACGATATATGTACATATTATATAAAAGGATATTATTATCTTGTTTTCTTCTTTTTTGTTTTTGTTTTTTTTTTTTTTTATTGCACAAATATACATTTTATAGATACCACATTTAATTTATCGTATCAAGTAACTAAAAGAAAAGCATATAAAAAAAAATTTTCATGTCTTATTTTCAACAATTGAACTAACAAAAAAAAACAAAAATGAAAAGACGAAAAAATATAAAATCGAATTAAATTTCATACCACATTTATAAATACATATATACATAGATCTGTACATATATTTCAACATTTTTATTATTATGTGTGTTCTTAGAATGTAGCATTTATATGTAATCCATATAATACTATGCATACAATATAATCTCCACTTTGCTGTAAGAAATTTTGGGAAAAATCAAATCAAAGTTTTAGCTTCTCATTACTATGTAATATTTTTCTGTCTTTTAAAAAGTTACATGTACATACATATGTATATTATGTTATGTGAAGAATTTTTCGTATTGTAAAATAATAATAATAATAATAATGAAAATAAAAACAAAAACAAAAAAAAAAAAGAAATGATACATTTTGTAATAAATGACATTTTATAAAGATTGTATATGTACAAATATTTGATAAAACTAAAAAGATTCTAATTGAGTATAAGATATGTTTGATAAGTATATCTACATATATGTATGTATGTACATGCATACATAGTTATATAATGTATCTGATTATACATTTCATTGTAATTTGTTTTTCTGATAGTTTTGAAAGGCGACAAAAGGATATAATATGTATCATAACACTATATAAAATTATGTTATTGTCAAAATGTTTATTTTACATACACACAAATGTGTATATATACAAATCTCGTGTAAATATGTGTAATAGAGAATAATATTTTATTTTATATACATACCCTTATATGAATGTATAAAAACTATCCCTATTCCCTGATTGCGTGTATGAAAGCTATCTGTGTATGTCTACGTATGTATGTATATCTATTTACTGAAAAATTTATGATAGCTAAGATAAGATACAAGAAGGAGAAATTTTATTTTATCAAAAAAATTAAAAAACTTATAATTATCTCAAAAAACTAAATTATGCTTAATTATTATTATTATTTTGTTTTTGTAGATTTATAATTAACACGAGATAAAAGGGATAACAACTCTATAACTGGATAAAATTCATGATGAAAATCATAAAATAAAAGTGAAAAGAAGAAATCAATCACAAAATACATAAAATAAATACAATAAACAAATTTTTTTAATTCTATATAAACATAATTTAATTTATGACATTATTAAATGAAAATTCAATTGAAATAAATAATAAATAAAATAAATAAATAAAAATGAAATTGTATATGAATACATATAAAAAATTTGTTGTATACATAAAATGAAATATATGACTAAATAAATGTCATGTTAATCGAATTTATCACAATTTAAATATACTTTTATATATTAAATTGAATAATAAGACTAATAAAAGTGAATTATTACTGCCAGAATTTATACAAATTGAAATATTAATAATTGTACAATTTTTTTTTTTTTTCAAATTTAAAGTATGATAGATGTAATAATCAATTAATTAAAATTACAATTCAAGAAGAAAAAAAAAGGAATATCGTAAAAACTGGAAATAATTTAATGACCAATTGTTTTTATAGTGAGAAAAAAAAAATTGTTTTTCAAATTAACGAAATAGTGTTTATATATACTGCCTGCCTGCCTATCTACAATCAACAATATTTTATTTTATAATAAATGGTATTGCGGGTATATTGAACAAAATATAAGAATTTTTATATGAAAGTATAATAATATACTAATTTAATAAAATAAAATAAATAAATATAATTTTAATAGAGAAAAGTATAAAAATAAATAATAAAATATTTTATACAATTATTATTAACAAAAAAAAAAAAAAAAAAAATACAACCACTATAATATCATAGAATAAATTCGTGAGAAGTGGCATAATAAAATTAAAGACATTATACATATATTGTGGTTACGATAGTAACAACAAACTATAAAATAAAATAAAATAAAAAAATTAAAATAATGAAACATGAAAATATTTAAAAATGAAAAAATAAATTTTTTTTTATTAATATAAAATTTAATGTTGTTGTGGCGTTGGTGGTCATTATTTCACTTTTAATATTTATTAATGTTGTATAATATATATTTAAATACATATACAAATGATACATATATATGAAGATCACCCGTACGACAATAACTATAAAAATAACACCGATATTACTGTATACAACATAAAATATTTTTAAAAAAATTAAAAAAAATAACCAAAAAGAAACAACATACAATAATGCTGCTAATATTGAAACAACATAATAAAAACCATCAACAACAACAGCAACAACAACAACAACAACAAAAACAACTAGAACAGCATAAAGAATTACAAAAAACAGGATTTAAATTTGGATTAAATTTTAAATTTGGATTGGGTTTTGGATGTCGTCGTCAAAAGCAACAACAAAGGCGACAACAACAATCAAGACGACGACACATCATTAGCTTTCATGTTAATTGTATTTTACTCGTTTTTTGGATTCATAGTCTGGATACTGTATCTGGTAAGTTTTTGTTTTTTTTTTTTTTTTTACATACTAACATAATTCGAGATTAATGTATTTTTATTTATACACACATTACATTTTTCCACATGATTTTGTTTTTATTTCTCATCTTATTTAAACAAAACAAAATAAAAAACGACAAACAACAGTATTCAAATGGAAAATAACAAAAATAATATTAAAAAAAAAAAAAAGAAAACAGGAATTTAACAAAAAAAAAAAATCATTTTTAGTAATAAAGTTGAAAAATATACAAATATTATTGTATACATATGCTCATAAATTCCTTTAAATATGAAATCAACACCAAAAAAAAATTTCATGCCTTTGAAGTCCTCTTTTCATTGTTACATGATATTTTTTTTTTTAGTGCCTTTTGCCTTTTTAACATTATGCGTAACGAATCAATATGTCATGGAATAATGAATATCTTTAAAAGCCGAAAAAATAAAAATAGAAAATTAAATGCTAAACATTCATATGTATATGCCACTAATAATACATGCACATTGTTTGTTTGTCAAATATGTACATACATATGTCCATATGTATATGATGGTACATACCATTAAAATATAATAAATGAGAATTCTTAATAAAATTTTGATGTACATTATAATTCGTTTTAATTAACACAAAAAATTGTATACATTTTATTATTTTTATGCAAATATTTTTCTTTTAATGGAAACATACAAATTTTTAAACATTTGTCAAATTTTTTTAATTTATCCCTATTTTAAAATTCTAAATTAATCAATTGTCATATATGTTCGGCTTCCGCTAAAATAAAATAATCATGAATTGTATGTGTGTGGTTTAATATCATAAATGGAAAAAATGGGACTAAAATTTTTTAGAATCTGATGTACGTAATATAATATTGTATATAATTTTATGAATGTATACATACATATGTATATACATACATATGTACATTACATATATGCCTACTGTTTCTTAATGATATATTCCCTATATTTTCTTGTAGTACCTACTATACATCGGTATTTTACTAACTGTTTTAAGTAGAAAGTAAATGTAAAATTATCCTTTTGTTTTCAATTGAAAATATTTCTTAAACTAACTGCATGATGTTATGAAGGATTTTTGTATGTAAACAATAATATCTCAAGAACCCCTTGTTTTTTCTTTAATCTTTTTCACATTGATTACTTTTTGACATTTATGATTACAAGAAAATGGAAATTTTTTATAACAAATATTTATACTAAATAACTTTTTGAAAGAAAATAAAAAACAAAAACAATGTGTACTAGAATATGTTTTATTTAATTTTTTTTTTTTTTTTTTTTTTTTTTTGAAATAAAAAAAAGAACTCTTTTTTCGTCTCTTTTTTCAAGAATGTCGTATTAGCTGTTGATATGTAGCCACATGTTTTAATACACAATTGTATATTATTTTTGAGTATATTTAACAGTTTGATTTTTTACTTCATATTTTGTTTTCCTTTTCGTTTTTTTTTTTTTTTTAATTTTAATTTTCATGTTGGGGGTCTTTTTTTTCATTCATTTACATTTACATTTATTATTTCATGTGTTTTACTGTGTTATGAGCAATAATGATTTTTATTTTTTTCCTTTTAAATTAATTTTTCTGAAGAAAAACGCATAAAACTACAAACGGTGCATATATACAATATAAATACATGTAATCAATGTTTTTAAACTTATTATTTATAAATATTATTTTAATTTTTGTTTTTGTTTATTGTTTCTTTTTTTTTTTTTTACGTACATAACGTACATGTCATAGAATGCTATCACATATAGTATTTATGCTGGTTTATTCATTTTCATCATTTAATGTTTATTTTGTCTTAATTATGTTGTAAATTTTCCATTCTCTCCTTGATTTAAAAATTTTTCGTTTTCTTTTTTTGAGTTTTTCTTTTTTTTCTTTTTTTTTGTTAATCTAAAAATAAAATAAAAACAACGAAATAAGAAAAAAATCAAAAAGTATAAAAATGAAAATTCTTTTTATCCTTAAAGAATGTTTACTTACACAAAATGTATGTAAATAAATAAATTACCGACATCCATTTGTCGCCGTCCATCAACAGTGTATTACAGATTATACAGTGCACTTTATAACTATGTATATTATACATGTATGTTTGTACTTTAGCTAAAAGTTATTACATATTTATGTAGTTATGTGTTCGTTTATGTATTTACATAGACACATAAATTTACTTTAATACGTATGTACACATTAAGAAAATTAAAGAAAAACAACAACAACAAAAAATGCTAAATGAAATAATTTTCCACATTTAACCATGCATTTTATACATTCATATGTATATGTACATATATGTACATATACATAGATACATACTTATACGTACGTGTAATCAAACAATTATTTTTGTATGTGTATAGTTTATAAAATATATTATAGCATTATAAGAAAGAATTACGACTGACAGACAACTAAACCGACCTCATTACCACTAGTAATTTAAAAACTTGATGCATTTACCATTCATTCATTTATTCATCAGTGTATATTATACGCTGTCTACTATATTTTATATGCATATGCACTTTTTGATGATAAAAACTTAAAAGCATCTGATGAATTAATTGTATATAACAGTTGTAAAAAAGTATGAAAACATAAAAGAAAACGCGAAATAGATTACATGCCATGGAAATTCTTTAATCTCACCTTATTTTTTTTTTCTGTTCTTTCTGTAATAATGATAATGATGATGATGATGAAAATAACGATGATGATAATGATAATAATAATAATGTTGATGATGATGATGATGATGAAGATACTGACAACAGAGACAATTATGAAGGTAATAACATGGTAGTTTTTCATATATAATATGTAAATAATAGTGAAATTTAGTAATCTTTTTTTTTCCATCACCGCTAATTTTTAATTAATTACAAGAAGTACCTACTATAAATAGAAAGCTTAAATCTATGAGTTATACAAAAAATAAATAAATTTTCTGTATATAATAAAATGTTTATGTATGTACATATGCACCAACATGAAATACATACAAATATAATAATTTATAAATTAATGTAGGTACGTACCCTGTGAAAAGAAACAAGAAATAAAACATAAACTGAGATTAAGTTTTACTAAATTACCTAGATTTTTATTTAAAAATGAATAAAATCAGACTAAAAACTGAAAGAAAAGAAAATTAAAAAGTAATAAAATCCTTTTACAAAATTTTATGTACTTCAACCCACAATATCAGTAAAATGCATTAATAAGAACAATATAATCTCCATTATGCTCATTCTGTTGATTTTTAAGTTTTTGTTTTTAACTAAAAATGCCATCCGCCATTCATCAAAGTATCCCACTAATATACCTACATATGTATACACAAATATGTTAATATAATAAATTCATTTTCCTTTTTCATCAGTGATCCTTGTACAATTTTTATGAAATACATATGTACATATGTACATTTTATATAGTATATCTATGACATTCAAATATAAAGAAACATATATTATTTATACATGCTGGCTCGGTAATGTTTTCGTATAAAAAAACATTGTATGAAACATACATACGTATACACACATAATGTAAACATGCATCATATAATATGTATGTGTATTAATCTACACATGTATGTACATACGGTTAAGCTACCTTGTGATATTTATGTAAAATACAAGTGGAAGATTAATGACCACGGTTTGCAAGCCATGTCGAGCATTGTGTGGCGTGAAAATCAAAATATAAATCTCCTCCTAATACGTTGTCATGCATAACAAATTTGCAACCGTTTTTTGCATACTTTATCATCATTCACATATTCAGAATCAAGCCCATCAAAGAATGAATACACATACATACATACATACATATGTATGTACATGCATATATACATTTTTGTACATTTATTTTATATACATTTAAGTATATATGTACACAATTCATATACATAACGATATATGTAGAAGATATAAAATACTGCCAGTGAATCATATTTGTGTGTATATATACATAATGCGTGCTCGTGCAAATTGTACGTATAAGAATTAATATTTGTGTAATATGTATACCATCTAGAAATGTATATACTTATATAGTAATAAGTGTGGAAAAAACTAATATGTATAACTTTTAGAAAAAAATAAATGTATATATATATAGTATGTACCTATGTGTATAAAGATATATATATAGTTCAGACAAATAAATACTAGAAAAAAATTAGAGATCTGGGATTTGAATAATAACAGCATACCGGGATTATTCCGGGAATATTGCATAAGAAATTGGGGTCGCCGCATATACTCTACTCTACTACACATAAAACATAAAACATCGAATAATAATTTTACATGTATCGTACAGACAGTAAAATACTGGCCTATTACTGGTATGTGTATGACGTATAATATATATGTATATATTTTACGAATGCTTGTTTGTTTATGGATGTATGTAGCAAATCGAGAAAAATATTTTTCTGATCACCCATTCACTTCTTCAATATCCTTATTATTAAAAAAACGTATGTAAAACACACATTTTAGATAAATTTATATAGGTACATATACTTTACTCTGTCATATATGTATGTATTCATATATGCAAGCCTGTATTGGTCGAAGTACTTTATACTTTATATATGTATATGTATGTACGATGATAATTCAAAAAGATCCCCAAAGGATTTACGAATGGAATTTCCTTAAGAGAAAGTCTACATAACATTATTTGTAATGTGAAATTTTTCTTTTATATTGAAACTTCCTTGTTACACATTATAAGACTACATAAATATTTGAATTATGTGTTTTTACGTATAAATTTGAATTAAAGAATATGGTTGATTGTGCAGTTGTATGTTGAATACATACAACACACAATTTTTCTATACGTACTTATCATGGTTATCGTATTATAACTCAAGCAATTCAAGCTTGTATGCCTGCTGCAAATTATGTGTAGGTGGATACTTTAAGATAGATGTGAATTGATAATGAAACAAAAATACACGAAAAAAAATGTAGTTAAATGCATGCACATATGTATGTATAATATGTAATACAATACATACACTATAACAAGACTTTTAAATATATATGTATGTACCTATATGTAGTAAAATGTAAAGTACAGTAACGTAGTTTTCAGTTAAAGTTTCGTACTTTTTTTCTATTATTTTTTTTTTTTTTTAGAATTCAATATATTTTATATTCATATACATGCATGTACATGTACATGTGTATTTTTTGAGGGTATAAAACAAGGCAACGTGAGAAACATATTAAGGCTTTTTTGGAATACGTCTTTGATGTGTATTGGTATAATTCAATTTTCGTCATAATGCCAACTAGAATTTTAATGCCATGTACATATACAAGTACGTATGTATACCTACATGCATACATACATATGTATGTATGTATGTATTATGTAAGAGAAAATTCCTGTTGATTGAAAAGTTTTCGTTGTTTTTCTCAGCATACACACATATAACAATTTTATACAACTTATTTTCTTCTTATTTTTCTTACATATTTTTCTCTACTTATTATTTTACCCTATCGACAACTAAAATGCAATTCTGTGGTTTATCAGTATCATAGGAAAATTTGTTTTGGTTTTTCTTTTCATTCCTACATTTATTTATTTATTTTTTTTTTTTTTTCGTATAAACTTTATGATTTGAAGAATACTTTTTGAGGTGTAACTAAACGAAAGTTGTACATTAAAATGCACACATACACACATAAATTCATACATATATGTACATAATATTATGATATATGCATATATACTTATATGTATATGAATGATTGTGTGTGCATGAACGAGTACTTTACATAAAAGTAAAAAATGAAAAAAGAAAATTTTGAAAGAAATGAAAAAAAAAAATAAAGAATTTTTGCATTAATAAGATAAGTCTGGGCAACGATGATAACATTTTTTTCTTCTATGCTTCTCTTAAAAAGTAAATAAATTTGTCTGATATAAAAAAAATTTTTTTTCACCATAAAAGTTGGTGTATATGTATTCATTTTGGAAAAATAATGAAAGTAAATAGTATGATATATGTGTTCATTCATATATATGTACGTATAATAGTAATTTGATGTAAAAGGATATACAAAGTGTAATTCAAAGTGTAAGTATATGAATGTATAATATACTCGATTATATAGTGCACATTAGTGCACTAATACTATCCAATGTATGCATCAATAAAATATGAATTAAAACGAAACTATACATACATACGTATACATATGTACATATAGGCGAAGAATTCACGTTATTTTTTTACTAGAGTTTAACACATAAAATTAGGGATTAAAAGCATTTAACTTTTTTTTGAGCCTTATAATTTTACATTTTAAAAAGACGACTGAACGAAAAAAAAAGCAATAAAAATTACATAAATTCAAATATTTACATACATACTTTGAAAATTTCTTTAGACTGATTCATCTGGTATTTTTATGAAAAGATAATGGATTTTCTAAAATGGAAGGTAAAGAAAAATTTTAAGAGCACCAAAAAAAAAAAATCCATTAAATTGAAAACAGATTTTTAAGAAAATTGAATATTTTTTGGAATAATAAGGGAAACCAAACCAAAAAAAAAAAAAAAAAACTTAATAGGGTTAAAATGCATGTATAATTGGTGTGCAACATAATTTACGTATCTTTAACATTATAGATTTTAGATTCTTGTTATAATTATCGCGTTTGGTGCCAAAAGTCTAGGTACGAGTTTTGTCAAATTACAATTCAATTTCAAGTACATACTGTGTACATGTTGTATACATTTATTATATAGAATTAAAATTTAAATTTTCAAAGAACATTTTTGAGTGGTTATTAAAATTTCAAAAAATAAATTTAACAATCTACATACCGATGCTTTGTACCAAAACATAAATTTGAAAAATTTCTTATTATTTTCTTATGAACATTAAGTACAAAATAACAATAATAATAAAAGCTTAAAAGTAATCTTATAAAAATATATGTATATTATAATAATTTACAGTTCGTTTAACTAATCATCACCATACATTTTATTGTCGTTCCCTTCAAATTATTATCAAGTACGTATACAATAAATTGCATCATTATAAATAGGAATTTTTATATTTTAAAATTTTTACATTCATTTTCAATAATTAACTGTTTATATTTGCATTCATATGTTTATATGAAAATTTAAAAAATTTTACGTTTATTATTTACTATAGAATTTGCATTTTGCATTTTTGAATTTAAACTAAAAAAAAATCAAGTTCTTATAAGTCATATGTAGGTATATTGAAAAAATTTTAATTTCATAATAAAAAAATTAAATTTTTCTTTGCAATGACCTGTACATTGATTTTTATGGAGGGGTTTTTTTTTTTTTTTTAATTTAAATTTTTAAAAACGAAAAATAGTTGAACTAAATTCTTAAACACTATTTAAACTTATACTTCTATATTTCAATTTGAAAAATGTGTAGGTTAAAAAAAAATATATATATACATATGTATGTATAGTTTTTGAGTGGGTTTCGTCACAATTTATACGATACAAGGTATTCTACTTTGTACAAAAAGAAAATAAAGGTAAATAAAATTTATTTTTCAATTTTTAATTCATAAAAACTACACAGTGTATTTAAAATATTTAAACAAAATTTTTGTTTTTTTTCAAAATTATACAAAATATTATTACTAGATTGATGGAATTTTAATACAAAAATATTATCTATGAATCTTCTTTTTAAAATGCTTTTCTAAAATGTGTAACTTAATAAATGAATGAAAAAAAAAGAAAATCTATATAACATGTAGAAAATATGTTATATGAATAAATATTTATGAAATAAAAATGGGATACCTTGTATGGGTGTCCAAAAATCAATTTAATCAATAATTCAATTTGGTAATGAAATGTAATAAAATTTTCATTTTATACATATGTATTTAAATATATGTATATAATTAAAAAAAAAATTTTTTTGTGCTATTATAAATAAAATACATGAATACAAAATCATAATAAAACTGAAAATCAAAAAAAAAATTTATTGTAAAATTTATCATTTAAATACACGAATGTATGTACATACATGTTATGTAAATAAATATAATTATTATCTAAATTTATTTAAAATTATAATTTGTAAAATTGAAATTTGATATCATTGGATTAAATTTAATTAGACATTTAATTCTATAACATGTTCATATACATACATATACCTACGCTTATAATATCTACGAGTGTATTTATATTTATGCACACATGTAATATGTACAAGAAATAAAGTCCAAGTGTATGTTTTAAGTATGTTTATAAAGATATGTTTTAGTTTTTTTTTTTTTATTTTTTTTATTTTTACTGCCATTATTTAGAAACAAATCACTATGTAGAATTTTAAATACATGTACTATAAACATTTTTGTTATACACGCAAATGCATATGTTTTGTTTTTTTTTTTTTTTTTTTACTTGTTGTTATTTTCATGTATTATATATTATCACCATAGTATGAATACAGAATAAAATTTCTATGGTGAACATTTAAGCTAAATTTTATGTGCACATGTATACAATGTGATATCAACTGACATGCAGATTGCAGTTATTTTCAGTGATGTGTAAAATAACAAATTATGTGTACAAAAAGAAGATACTACCTATATAAAATCTACTGATATACATACATACGTACATTTATATATGAACATATACATATGTGTATATATGCATATACATATGTAATATTATGACTTTCTCACGCAAATAAATTAACAACTTTGTCTATTTAATATATTATATGATATAGTATTATTACATGTACAGTATTTTATCACATAACAACATTATATTAACATTTAGCATTACATTTATATGAGATCAGTATATTATATGCAAATACATATGTATATGTACATACTTACATATATTAATGTATATAACTTGCATGTGCAGCTTAACGCATATAAAATTGCGTATTCATGTATGTACATACATAAAAGAGGTTATGCATATAACATTAAATTTATACTGCATCAGCATTTTTATTTGATTTCATTCATACACAATATTATTTTATTAACAATTTATTTATGTAAACGAGTATACCATACCAATAATATTTAAAATTGTACTTTAGTCATAAATGATTACCAATCAATTGAATTTACAGCAATATATTGTATAGAAAATATCACATTACTTTCATGTTTTTCATGCACATTACATATACATACATAATATAATATAATATTCATTTTTTGATATTAAATTTGTATACATATTATAATAAATTAAAGATGAAAATCTTTTATTCAATAACAATAAATTCCTTGTTAAAAAAAAAAAAAAAATTTTTTTTTATATGTATATTTTATGAAACAGATAATATAAGTAATAACATAATAATATAAAAGATGATAAAAATTATGGTATTAAATAAATAAAAGAAAAAAAAATGTCTGTATAATAAAAACAGAATTTCAATGATTTATTTCATTGCTACTACATTAAACACACAATGTATGTTAATACGAAAGTGTAGAAATGAAAATATATAAATATTATAATGAAAAGTCATCATCGACATCGAAAAACTTGATAAATTGATTTGGCGTCAATTACATTTAGGAATACATATACGAGTACCTAGTACAATATATGTATGTACATAAGTTAAAATCAGTAAGGGTATAGTATAATACAACATACAGTAAGTTGTAATAATAATTATTACTATACTGAAAATTATAAACTAAAATTTTAATTTCATACATTAATCTACATATACACATGTTCACATGCAAAAATGCAAATACTTATGTATGTATGTATATGATATACAATTCAACTAGATCGATTAATAAAAATCTATATGTGATTATATACATATGAATACGAGTAATTTCAATATTGTTTTTTGTTGATATTATTTAAAAAAAAAAAAAAAAAAAAACTTCATTTTATTATACAAAATAGGATATTTTCATTTTTGTTTTTTTTTTTTTAATGTATACTTTAGTCTAAAAATATTTGTATACATATGTACCTGGATAAATTGTAATAGAATGTTGAAATGTGCGTACGTGTGATTAATAATAAATTAATTCAAGAAAATAGCACCCCTTGTATTATTTTCAAATGAACTCATTTGTTATTGTTCAGAGTTGAATACTAGACTAAATTATATTATAATAAAATATATAAATAGACATACATACATATATGTACACTTAAATCGTGTATAAGTATAAAAATTATACACATTTACAGATGAATTTCGTTTTTTGATTCCTTTTTATTATTTCTATCATTAGTAAACCATTTTTTGAAAAGGGATCATTAATACCCGTGTCTCGTATATGTACATATATAACATATAGGGAATAAAAAAAATATGAGAGAAATGAATTAAAAGTACATACATATGTATACAAGAAAAATTTATGAAGAATTGTATGTGTGTATTTGAAACAGAAATTATATTTTCATATAGATTACTTTTATATACAAGTAAATGAGTAAATGCACACCAACAAATGTAATATAAAATTATATGTTTGTATAATACACAAAATAAATTCATATATGTATGTATATACATGTATGAACATAGGCATAAAATAAGGATAAATGAAAAAAAACACATAATGATTCGCTATCTAAAGAAAAACAACTTTTTCACTATCATTAATCAAATTAATTCCGGTATAGAAAAATACCCAAAATAGAACAAAAAAAAACCTAAAATAATTTCATAGTAAAACAAACACAATGAAAGTAATCGTTAATATGTATTTGAATTTACACATAAATACATACATATATATAGGCATATTTACGCATCTGTGCCGTGTGCGTAATATAATACAATATACATATATAGATATATCTAATGTATATTTATACACAAATACATTTATATGTGTATACCTTCGCCCTTTATAACCCGACACATACATACATAGGTACAAAAGTTCATGTACATTTTGTACTTACACGTACACAAACAATTGTTACAATTCGCTTGAGTACCCCATATAATCTGCACACTGTCGTAAATGTGTAAAATAGCATTAAATTTTGGCTTTAAAAAAAAAACATTTTACAAAAAAAAAAGGAAAAGAAAATACAAGAAAATGAAAATAAATAAATTTTGGCAAAAGTATTTTTCCAAAAAAGTAAATCTACACGAATAGATGGTATTTAATGTTTATGTATATGGGAAATGAAATAAACAGGAAAAAAAAAGCCGGAGGATTGTGAACCGAAAATCCGGGTCAGCTATTAATTTGACAAGGGTTTTGGATAAAAGAGTTGTTTTTTTTTTTTTTTGCTTTTTCAAGAATTAGTAAAATCTCAAAGAAATAAATTTTGTATTATATACAATATGGATTTACTTATGTAGTAGTACTTTTTTCTAACACAATTCTATGGATTTTGGACTAAGAATCACAACAAAATAAAATATTACATTTAATTATCGTTAACTAAACGATAAAGATTTGAAAATATCTGTATAACATTGTACAACTACATTAAATTCATACAATATATGTACATACACACTGTAATCATTTACTATGTACATACAACTATATTGCAAAAAAAACGAATTTATAAAGGTATGAAAAAAAATTTTTTCAATTAATTAAATTGCTGACAATGAAAATTCGCTATTATGTTGTTTTCTTTTCTATTTTAACCTTTTTCGGAATTTTCATTTTTTGTCACATTTTCTTTTTCTTTAACATGATTCAACAATTATTATTGTTCTACATAACTTACTGGAACTTAGCATCTAAAAATGGTTACAACTGATAAAAAATAAAACAAGAAAACAACAATTTTGCACCATTTATATTTTCATCCATTATTTTTTCTCAATTTGTTTTTTTTTTCACCGTTTTTCATTTATTTTACGCAAATCTTCGTTACATTTACTAGCATTAAAATATATAAAAGATAAAGTGAAATAATAATGATTTATTTAAAATATGAGATGAAAGCGTAAAATTTTTAATATTTTTAATATAAAATATTATTTTAAAATTTTTAAGTTTTTTTTTTTTTTTCCTTTGAATTTTCATTCATTTATGTACGTATACATCAGATATTTTACTTTGAAATGTATATAAATCACGATTATACTTTATTTCAAATATTTTATTTTAAAATTTTAAATATGATCTAATAATTTTCAAAAATTTGAAAAAAAATTTTTTTTTTGTATTTACAAATATAAAATATTTACAAATGAAATAAATACAAAATAGCAAAATTTTAAAAATTTGAAAAGAATTTCACAAAGAAATTTTATTTAAAAAATTTATTGATAATCAAAAAATTCATGTAAAATAAATTACTATACTATACATAATAAATTAATAAATAAAATTTTTCAATTTCATAAAAGAAAAAAAATCATGTAGTAATGATGCTTAATGATGATGATGAAAATTTTTCAAAAGGAAAATACAAAAAAAAAAAAAAAATGTTGTCGAAAGATATTATATAGATACAAGTGTATGTGCATGTAAATGTACATAATATATACAATTTATATATATAAAGGAAAAATAAAATAAAAAATTCTTGTTGAAATCAAAAATAATTTAACGTTAATGAAAATTTGATTCGATTAGACTTTCATTTTTCCCACTTAATGTCTACTTCATAATTTATTCTCTTGTATGTATGTTTATTGGTCGTTCAACATCATAATCATCGCATCGTCATCATCGTCATCATCATCAATATTGTCGTTTACTTTCTTTTTTTTAATATTTTTTTTATTTTTTTTATTTTTATTTTTCATGTAAAATGTTTTATCTATACTATCTAGTATTCTTGTACATACGATATACATATTACCTATATACTTGCATATAATATCTATGTACGAAGTGCCTGTACTCGAAATAAAATGTAATTAAAAGGGAAATTGATTATTTTGTTTTTCTCTTTTTCTTCATATATGTATATAATATATAATGTACATATATACTGTTAGCAGTTAACTTTTAATTTATAAATATATTATCTACGTGTATAGAATAAATTTAACTTAAAATATCTGAAAATAATTTCTTGTGTTTTAATTATAGGTTTTTTGATTAAATTTATCGAAAAATTACAAAATGCATTCGAATACACAGTATTCACCATGTTCACAACAAGTATGTACATACATACATTATACATACATACGTGTGGTATATGAAAAAAAATATAAAGTAAAACTGGTCATGTATTTATGTGTATTTTTTTTTTTTTTTTCAAATATTTTAGACAAAAAAAAAATGATATGAGTAAAATTCATATGTTGATTCAGACATTGAAAAACTTTTATTTTTGAAATTTTTTGTAATAAAAGAAGGCTCATAATAGAGCTATATTATAAATATTCGTTTTATTGAAAAAAAAAGAAGAAAAAGAAAAAACAGAAAATAGTAGCAATATTGTATAGCATAACATTTTTTTTTTTTTTTGTAAAATAGTAACAAAATCATCTTTCACACTTATAATAAAGACATTAAATAAATGTTGTTTAAAAGCCTTAGACAGTTTATATAACATGAAAGTTGAAACCAAAAGATAAAAAAAAAGAAAATAAAAAATCAACAAAACATGATCATTTATTATTGTTATTATGTATATTGGTTTTTGTATAAATAAAATAATATATTATATGAAAAGAAAATGCTACTATGTAATTTAGTTATGCGTATACCATGTATACAAAAGAATGTATGCAACAAAATACAGATTCAATAAAATATGAAAGATATTTTGAACTAATTTTAACAGATTTATGACAGAAGAGTGAATATGAAAAATAAAAATAAATAAAAAAATGCAGACAAAAACAATTTGTTTTTTTTTTTTTTTTTTTTTGTTATTTTATTTTCTATTTAAAGAAAAATTGTATTATGCATGAATGTGGGAGTTATGCGGAGGCTGTTTAATTGCATTCAAATGCATTGTTCACAATATACACTTCTGTTTAACTAACTTTATGCATTTTTACGATCACATACATACATATCTATAATTTAAATACATGTATATTTAATATGTATTAAATTTTTGTATGCAAGTAATTTAAAAAGTGTTAAAGATCTTGGTAATATTTATAATATTGAAAGTAAAATATGAGCATGCGCATATTCATGATATCAAATGAATATTTACATTTCTTATGCATACATTGTACAGTAAATTTCAGTATAATATAATATTATAACGCATTTAATTTTATTTACAAGAAAAATATTGCAGTAAAAGAATTCATTAGAATCAATTAATGCGATGACTTTATGGCCTAACAAACTGATAAGAACTGATATAAAAAATATATAAAAATTTTTTTTTAAATCTTAGTTTTAGCTTTCAATACAAAAACATACATATATTCACTTTTTTTTCTTTTACATGTATGCATTTTATTAATATATGCATTTTAAAGATATTTTGTAAGACGGAAGGCAATAAATAATAATTATCGCAGCATCTTTCACACCATAATATTGACTGTTAACCATAGGGGTTATCGGAACTTTTCCAATAATTTTATTAAATATGAGACACGATTGTGTCCCCTCATATCATTTTTTTTCTTCATATGAATACACTATTAAATATAGATACATAAATAAATGGATGTGTTTATATGTATTATAAATATACATATATGGATACTTGTGTATCAAATGAGATGTGAACATGTCTTGATCGTTACTATCACAACCAACTACATATATTTATGTACATACATGTATAATCAAATAAAAATCATACATATCTACATGATAACATATATTCATAAGAAATCATAAGAAAATAAATATAAAAAAAAATAAATGAGAAAAACGAAAATAAAATTACTGTCAATCTTCTTTATCCGCTTGCTATCTTAACACGAATAAAAAGATATAGAAGACAAAAAATTAAAGCAAAATAAAAAAACAGTAAATTTTTTTAGTAAATATAAATTATATACTTATTGTTGAAGTAAATTTCTTACATATTTTTTTTTTTTTTTGTTAATGTAATAAAATTTATTTTTGAAAATACACAAATTAACTACAACAAAAAAAAAATCTTTTTTTTTTTAGGACATTTTTTTATATACCTATACATCCATATAATATAATACATACAGAGATACATACATGAATGCATACATTTATATAAGATGTATTGAATTAATAAATTTAAATTCAAATTCAATACGGATATTTTTGAATAAATAAAAAAAAAAAAACAGAATAATGTAATAAATAAGATTATGTTCCAAAGTTTACAGCAAAAAAGAAATACATACATAATATGTATGTAGATGATGAAAAAAAAAATGGTAGAAAACCATGAGTAAATAAATAAATAAATAAATAAATAAAATCAATCAATTTATGGAGGAGGATTCAAGAAATTAAATTATATCAAATCTTTTAAGGTTTATCTTAAAAAAGAAAAAATGATAATGAAAAGCCGAAAGAAATCCATACATGTACATACATATCTATGTTAACTGTGATTTTATTTCTACTTTATATCGTTTAAATTCGTTTAACTTTTTTGTATTCATTTTGATTTTTTTTTTTTTTTTTTTTTTTTTTTTTTTTTAATTTTATTTTATAAGACACAAAAAAGGAAAATAGCTGTAAAAAAACGAACAAAATCGACTTTTGAAAAGTGAAAATAATGAATATGTGTATACACATTTTATGTATACATATGTAATTGGTATGTGATCACATACATAGGTTAAAATCATGTGGGACCAATAAATGTCAAATGAAATTTATTATCACAAAACCATTAAATAAAAGAATAAAAAAAAAAAAAATACATACAATAATCCATTGATCAGGATACAAAATGACCAAAATAAATTCTTATATCCATGTAGTTTCATATATAAAATGTTGTACTTATTGAAATACATATTATGTTTACAAGCATTCGTTTTTATTTATTAAATTTACATTCCAATAATGCTATAAAATTCTAACAGTAATTTTCTTTTTTATAATAAAAATTAAATTGGTCAAAATTCTAAAAATATAATTTTTGTAATGAAAACAATTATTATTCATTTCAAGATAATGCATAATAAAAATTGTAATAATAACGATTGATAACAATTGATAAGACGTATATATAGGTATGCAAGTATTGTGTATATATGTATGTATATAAAAAATTATAAAGTTGCATTTTCTAAGTAAAACAAAAATTTTACAAATCATTGGGTTTTGATGTTTTTTTTTTTTTTTACAAAAAATCTAAATTATATTTATCATAATATATTGCTTACACATACAGACATACATACACAATTAATTATATTTATAATATGAATTCAAGATTTTCCTATTTATAAAAATGAAAATAAAAATATCATTAATCGTCATTATCATAACATCATATAAAAATCATTCGATTACTTTTATAATATGTATTTTCTTATCATTTTTAAATTATGAATTTTATTATTGATTGATTGCTATTTGCAATACTACATACAATGCTTCATATGTATGTGTATAAAAATATACTCATATATAATGTACGTATACATTACACATTTTATTTTATACTTATACGAATGTAAATTAATTCATATGTGCAAGAATGCTGATTTTAATTTTTGTTCTCTTTTAGAATTTATTTTTGCATTTTATGCAATATATAAACCAGAAGTACATGCATATATTGAAACATATTAAAAACATATTATACTGTCTGTAGTGTATTTATGAATTATTATTTTTTTAATTTACTCGTTTAAGATTTTTTTTCACATGTGTTCGAATATGTAGTTATGCCCTTTATTATTTTATTTTTTCCTTTTTTTTTTTTTTTAAATATGCATACATACAGATTTCTTTACAATTTTCTTTTTGAACTGAAGTTTATAAAGCCAGTATATATAGAAAAACAAACTTTTTTTACTTTTTTTTAATTGAAAGTAAGGATGAGAAAAAGGAGACTTATTTGTCTTAGCTTTTTTTTCTGATTTTTAACATTCTTTCGGCATCTATACTACATGATTTATACAAACATAATTTAAAAAAAAAAAAAGCGTGTACATACATTTTTAAATACAATGTTACTTTATCATTATCAACGTATAATCATAATCATTATCGTCATCGTCGTCATCATCATCATCATCATTCAGTCAATTTTTATATATAGTATTCACTTACGTATGTCTGTCTAAATATATACGTATGTACATATATCAATGTATATATACATATAGATTCAAATACATTCAATTTACAATATAAACAAGCATACATGTATGTATATGTTATTATGTGCAGATATGAATGAATTATTGCACTTGAAATATCTATGTTGACAATTTTTTCATATCAAAAAATGTATGTATAGATATGTACGTATAAGTACTTTATGTTTCAGTTACTCTTCAAAAATGAAGAGAAAAAGAAAACGAAGAAAATACAAAAAAAAAACGAAAATGAAAAACCAAAAAGCAAAAGAAAAAAGTATCAAAAATCGATTATTTGAGGATCCTTATGTTTCAGGATTAATATACGTATATTTTTCATCTTTAATCACATGCAAAAAATGTAGGGAAAAAAAATCAGCTATATATGTATATTTTTTTTTTTTAGCTGGCTTAAGTGTAGTGAAATCGTTATAATTTATCATTCACAATAAAATGCAAGCATACGTACATACTATATATTATATTTTTATATATGCATACTTATGTTATGTAATGTACAAAGCTGAAAATACCAATAATAACAGACAGGACTTTTAGTTTTACTTTTCTTTTTGTTTTTGCAACAATTATCATATAAAATATACCAGTTTTTAATTTTTCAACAGATACAGTTATAAAATTGTTTATTTGCTCACAATGTTTTTGGATGATTTGTGTATATGCTACAGAAACTGGAAAATATTGTTTTTTTTTTATTATAAAATTTTTAAAATTTATTCAAAAATTAAAGTAAAAAAAAAAAAAAAATGAAATTGGAAAATTTTAAAATGAACATAAGAAATTACAATTTTAAATATTTTTTATTATTTATAAATTGTATGGAAAATTTGAAAAATTGATTAACAATATTTTTACTTCTTGTAATAAATACAAATATGTATTGAAAAGTGGTACATATGTATAAACGTAATATATAGTCAATTAAAAATTTTATATTTAAAAAATAAAATCACAATAATAACCATTATTCAATGATTTTCAAATGGAAATTATCTTTCAAACAGAATTTCACATACATGAATAACATGAAAAAAAAAAAATTTTTTTTTATGTAGGAATCTAAACCGTTATAAATTTTTTGAATTTATAATTTCATTATAAATGTACATACAAATGCTTAAATTATTTTAGACCATACAAGTACTTAATGTATTCTAATTTGCATACCTTTTTATTTATGATTTTCATAAAAATTTATCTATAAAATATCTCTCCTTTATTTATGTATATATATCATCAAATATCATACACATATGTATGTATATACATTTGTTTATATACATATTTTGTTTTTGTTTCAAGCATTATTCGTTATTTTATTATTCTATATATATATTTTTTTTTTCTTTCATTTTAACTTCATTACAGTTTTATTAAAAATTGTAAAATTTATGATCATATTTCACATTTTATCATAATTTATATGCTCATTCAGTGAAAAAAAAAAAAAAATATATACATATATGTATGTATGGAGATATTTTTTTATTTTTTAAAGTAATGTTTTGTGATTTAAATAAAATTTTAATAAAATGCATACATTGTATCTGTAATATTATAATATATTAAAGTAAACATAAATAAAAGACGGGTACACAGGGTTATACAGTTTATATACATATGTGTATAAGACATTGAATATTATATCAAATTTTTAAATGCACTTAATAAATCAAAATTTAAATATACTTATCTTATTTATATCTTTAAAATAAAAATTATCAAGGTGAAAATATTTCGAAATGTTCTTATTGTATTTAAATGTAAAATAAAATTTCACTTAAAAAGGAAGAAAATTACAAAATACAAATTAATATATTTTTTTAAATATTCAAGGACATTTCAACCATATATACTATTATTATTATTTAAAATGAAATAAAATTTTCTTCAATAAATTTTATTGAAACTACATATATACATATGTATGTATGTCTATGTTCATAGTACGTAACATATAAATAATTTATTATTATTTTTTTTAAAAATATCAATTATATATGTTCGTATGTACGTATATATGTATGTATATGTATATACTTATCTATAGATACAATTTTTGTAAGTAGGTATATAGTTATTTATTGTTGGATTTGCTTTTTTAATAATATCTATACGTTGATATTTTTAGTAACATCCCAGAATTAACTGTATAATATATTATGATTATGAAAAAAATAATAATTTACTATCAGATTTTTGTGATTTTATTCATACATTCATGCCCATATAAATGATAATATATCACGTGAATAATGAATAAAAATCGAAATCATATACATACATATATGCATTTATTCATATGGATTATGTAAGTGAAATAAATTCCTCATGTATAAGCATATAAAAATAGAAATATAGGTTTTTATTTATGAATTCATATGTGAAAATATGATTTTTATTCACGTTTACATATATCTATTCGTGATATGAAAATTTATGATTTTAAAAGTATTTCACCATGCATACCTACATACATACATACATATATATATACATATATGTATACGATTTATATCCTATATTATAATGATCATTGAAATATTTTAATTCAAAAAAGAAAAAAATAACATAAAAAATAGAAATGAAATAAAATTGATGATTCAATTTTTAATCATTTATTCAGATGTTTATAGCTTAGTTTTATCAAATATTAATGAAGTAAATATTCATTCATTTATGTACATGAATATGTGAATATTTACACATTTTCTTTCTAAAAAAAAAAAAAGAAAAAATATTGCAGCTTTAACGATTTTTACTAAATTAAGGAAAACTGATAAATTTATCTGTACGACTATGAAATTCTTTTTTAAATATATTTAAAAAATACGAAAAATAAAAATTATTTTAAAAAATGATCTAAAATTTCCTCCTTTGAGCTTATTTCTACATAATACGTCCATATATGCTATGATTTCTGGTTTATCATAATCTTTTAACACTACTTTCATTATTGTCTTCTTTTTTTTTTCATTTATTACAAAATTTCAATTTATAATATGCATACAGAGTATTTAATTTATATTTAAAAAGTACCTGCATATTAAATATAAGGTTGTACATATTTAAAAGTACCTACATATTTTAACAAATTCCATAACACAAATGGTAATAAAGACACACAGGATGTCCATCCGACTGTAGGCTAGACATAATTTTAATAATTTTCTTTCTTTTTTAGCATTCAATTGCCTTTTTTTATTTTATTATTTTTTATTTAATTCTTATCTCATTTTATTCATATGTTGTAATTTTGTTTTTTTTTTTATTTTTCCTTAATTTTATTTTTCCTTTATTTTTTATTTTACACTTTAATTTACTCAATTTATTTACTATTCATTTCATGTCACATCGTATTAAACAAAAAAAAAAAAAACAAAAAAAATTGAAGATGAAAAAAAAAATTTTTGTTTTTTTTTTGTTAAAAAGATAATCAGAAGAAAAAGGCGACAAAATTGTGTCTACCAATTCAAATTGTATCTTACATTGTATTACATCTGTATATGAGTATAGATGACTTAATTTTTATTATATTCATATATGTATATAATATGTATAATACATGTAAACGTTTATTTTTTAATAGAAAATTTTTGTTAATACATATACACCCGATTTATAATGAATTACTTAGTTTTATTATTATTGATGATATTCAAAAAGTAACAATTCATCACCATAAAATTTTCAATTTATTCTATGATAATCACCTACACAAAAAAAAATTTAAAAAAAAAACAAAATAATTTTTTTTTTTTTTTTTGAAAAATGTTCTTTTGTTTTAAATGGAATGCATCTCTTCCATTTAATCTATTATCATAATATATTTGAAATATGTACGTACACAGTAAGTTAATATGTACATGAAATAAGATACCTATACAAAAACATGATTAGAGTTTTTCATTAATTTACTTTTATTTTTCGTTTTTGTTTTGATTTTATACCAAATTTAACTTTAGTTGATTTATACAATGTATTTTATATCTTTTGTATATACATATGTATGTACATATTTTACACATACATAGGTATATTGTATTTTCTTCATTATCAAATGCATTCACAAAATATGTATGTGCACTTATCTTCAAACTTACTTATGTACGTACGTACAAAAGTATGCACTACAAATATACATAGATTTGTCGTAAAACATGAATTATATTTATACATGTGTACAGATATAAATAAATTTTCATTACAAATATACATACATACATATACACATATATTTATTGTATATATTTAAAACAATCACTTCATGTATATAAAATGTACGTACATAGTATATATATATATACATAAGCATATAATAGCCATCTTCTCTCTTTTATCTTCAGCTTTTGTATATTATTATATCTAGACAGACTAAATTTTCAATTACAAATTCCTAAAGGGTATTGATGTAATTACTCGACGATTAAAGAATTCTAATTAAGATTTAAAACATTATTTTGTACAGTACATATGATGCGTACAATGGCATGATTCTACATAGAATGTATGCATTGTTTTAATATATTTATATGCATATAAAAGATAGAAGTCAGAATAATTTTATGACACGTACACATATCTATACGTCTATATGAACATGCATTATATACATATGTTTGCTTGTTTGTTGTTTCGTTATAATGTCATAATTTTTGTTACACATATACATATACATATGTATGTATGTATGTATATGCAATATACATATGTGTACATTGTATATTAATTTTCAAACAATCTAAATATAACGATGAAATTCGTATACAATATATGTAGTATGTATGTACAATGTATGCATATATGCGCTAGTTTCTTATGTGTGTATACATTCACACAAATGTATTTATGCTAATAACACTATATATACAAAATAATATCAGATTCATCTGACAATGCAATTTTTAGTTATTATACATACATATATGCATCATATTTCTGTATACAATATACAATTATGCATGTACAGAAAATATTTAGAATTCATTTACTCTAATTCATTATGCATGTAGTATTTGTTTTTTGAATAAATTTTATTTACGTTAAAATTTTGTTAATTATGTTAATATTCTTCATTAAATATAAGTCCTTTTAGTCATTTATATATAATGTATGTACAATTGTTAGTTTTATTATTTGATTACATCATTTTTCATCTAATAAAAAAATAATAATAATAAATTAAATACAATTAAGTACACGAAATAATAATGTCGATTTCTTAAATTCCTTAGAATGGCAGTTGATATTTTAATAAAATTAACTTAAAAATAAAATTGAATTTTTTTTTTTTTTTTTTACAAACGAAACACATGTAAATATTATTTTATACTAGCAAGGTACATATATGAATTGTTTATAAAGTGTAAAAGGAACATTTACTATTTACATGCCTTAATGTAATTTACATAAATGATACAAAAACGTTTGTCATTTTAAAATATCTAATAATTGTCAAAAGAACATTAAACAATTTTACTATATCTACATATGAATTACATGTATGTATACATATTTCCTTTGTATATGTATGTGTAAACAAATTTTATTTTTTATTTTTATTTAAAACATGTAAATTTCTGGTAAAGGACAAAAAATTTTATATCATTCGAAACAATATAATATGATAAACATATGTACATATGTACATTCAAGCAAACATACATGATTGTATATATCATTTAGTTGAATATTGAGTGAGTATGTACATTGATAAATATATTTAAAATTAAAAAGAGTACATACATATGTTCATACGTATGCAGATGTATATATCTATGTGCAATGTACATATATATGCATATTCATAATGTATTTATATAGCTGATAAACCAGTCTACACGGTAATTACAAACCACGCATGCATATAAAATAATTTTTGTCATCTTGTCTCCATAAGCTTATAGATGCACCTATGCTTAGTTACATTTATTTTATGAATACATATATACAGTATAATTTATGTACATATGTACATATACCATATACGTATATATGTTATATGTATACGATGTGTATGTATTTTTGCAAAATTTTGTACTTTAAATTATTTTAACGTATCTATAAACACAACTAAATGCATAAATTACAATAATTTTTTTAGCACTCATACAAATATGCACATGTTTGTACAGAGCTTGAAGATGCAAAAATTAATATTCGATGAAATGTTTCATTTGTATCATACACATACGTATATACACATTTACAGATACGTTAGTATAATTATTATGCTGTTTCTTCTGCTGTTCTACATACATACATACTTGTATATGCATTTTATAGATATGTATATATATTAAACCAGTTAGACTTCAAATGCACATCTACCTTAGATGATGATGAGTCACAAATTTCAAATCCTTTTGGTTTTTGTTTTGTTTTCTTTTTTTTGTGTCTTTTTTTTTTAATTAAAAATCTTGTCTCTTTTACTTTATAATTTTGTTAAAGAAAACAAAATAAATAATACACGCTTCAATATATAAATACGAATATGTATGCCTTTGAGATGAAAATAAAAAGACAAACGACGAGTAAAATATACATATGTGTGTATATTTCCTTATATGCAAAAATATGTAAAAATACTGTATATAATGCATACATTTATTTCTATCTATACATATGTACATACATACATATGTATATTGCATGTTGTGTTTAAAGGCCACTGGGTTGAGATAAATCCATCATAATATCATAAATTTTACATATATGCATATGTATGCATCTGTCGTAATCATTATCATCATCATTATCATCATCATCGTCATCATCATATTTCATCCGGAAAAGTTATTATTATTGCAAAATAGAATTCTGGAAAATTAGAATTTTAATCATTTATTCACATATAAACTGGTACATACATATAAACATTACATATTTGTATATATATGTATATACTGAATAAAATTTAAATACAATATGTAGGTACATACATATGTAATATTTTCTTCATAATGTTTTAATTATAAATTCTTATTGCAAAACACAAATTTTATGTATGGTATTTAAATTTAAAACTAATTTCATTTATTCTACTTTTATTTATATTATTGTTGTTTTTGTTTTTTAAATGTATACAATGAATACAAGATTTTTATGCAAAAAAAAAAAAAAAACAAAAACATCATATTAGTAGCATCAACAATTTATAAAAACCACATAAAATGAATTAAACAGATGTATACGATTTTCTATACATTGCTGAATGCATTATTATTTAATTATTTAAGTATGTTTTCTTCTTTTTTTTTTATCTCTGTTTTTCGTTTTCATTATAATTTTAATCAAGATTAAAGAAAAAAAAAAAAAAGAAAAGAAAATTACCTCAAATTTAATTTAAAAAAAAAATATATATATAATCAAGAAAATAACATTTTGATATTGTTTTAATTATACATAATGTATCTGTTTGTTTTATACTCTGATAAAAAAATTTAATACGTTATTGTATGTTTTCTTCATATTAAATTATTATGTAATTTTAAATTCAAATAAAATTAATTTTTTTTGATATTTTTACTTTAGAAAAATATTTTTCTTATTTATAGTAATGATTGGTAATGAACTAAGAAAAATGTATTTTTAAATCAATTTTCAATTAATGCATACACCTTTTTCTTTAAACTTATACACATACACACATAAAAAAAACTGGAAAATAATATGTATTGCCTGTGTGTATACATTTTTAATAAAATTTTTCCAATTGGTACGAAATTAGAGACAAAAAATAGAACTAATTCTGTGTAAATGCATAGAAATATTTTATTGAAAAATAATATTACAAAAATTACCAAACATTTATACGTATGTACATATGTACTTGGAAAAAAAATATACTATGTACTTATAGATATTTGAACAAATTTATCGTTTTTTTTTTTTTACAAAAAATTACGGTCGAATAAATTCAAAAACAAAATTTTTTTTTTTTTTTTCAGATATCCTGAATAAAAATGAATTCATATAAACCATAAATGTTTTATAGTACATATAAAAAAAAATAAAAAAAAAACTTTTGACTATAAGCTATATGAAAAAAAAAAAAATGAAATAACAACAAACAAAACAAAAACATAGGTACTCAATATAAAAAACAGAAAAATAGCCTTAGACCCTTAGCATCAATTTCATACATTACAATAGAAACCTTCAACCACAATTCATAATAGAACATCATTTTTCTTTTATTCTTTTATTTTTATTTTTCCTTTGTTAAATTTTGTTATTTATTATAAATATACATGTGTAATAGCCCTACATATACATACATACATAAATGTACAAATATTTTCCTTCATTTATTATGTAATATACAAATGTATAGGGTATATATACATTAATATACATTATATGCATGTATGGGTACATTCAATTCAATTTATTATGATATTTTCTTTAAATTTAACAGTCCTGAAAGCTTTATAAATACTAATATCTAATATTTATCGTTTTTCAACAAACACTTATGTACACACATGCGTATGCACGACTATATAATACGTATTTCTATGTATATGATATCTAAATTTTGAAAGTTTATATGTGTAAGTCGCTTTACACTTATACACATGCTCGTATACATATTTCTAATTTATTTGCATATGTGTAATAAATTTATAATGTATGCAAATATTTTATATCATACAATACGAATACGTGTATTGTATGTATAGAAATTTTTTGAATTTTACTTGTATATTTGCATAAAAATACAAACATCGATTAAAATTACATGCATAGATATCTATTTGAAAATCAATATATTAAAATCAATGGTATATCTACAGTACAAATATGTATGTATATGTATATGGTATAAAAAATTAAAAATAATACATACACATATAAAATATATGTATATACATATGTTAGAAAGTGTGTACATTATGTTATCAAAATTCTAAGTAATGTATACTTCATTTTTTAAATATTTTAAGTACAGGCTTTATGGAAACTATGAAAAATAGTACCATTTTATATCATTGTGTATTGATATTTAAAAATTTCATCTCATATCGCATGAAAACTTTTAAGGATTGTGATAACACTGCTCGTGAGATGTTGTTATTAGAAATTGTGACAGAAATAAAAATACACATACGATCCAACAGCCGTGGGTTCGAATTCCACCTCGGGTATGAGTCTGACACTACTTCCCCAAATAGCCGTAGACCTTTGTAGTCAGTGCTATTTCCCCCCTGTTAGGATTTTAAATTCATTTACTATTCTAACCTTTATAAAATAAAATGAAACAAAAAAAAAAAAAATACACATACATATTATACTCTCTTAAGGCCTGAAAATATTTAAAAAATGAAGTATATTTTATTGCATTCAAATTTCTACATGAGTTTACATATTAATATACTTACGTTATGTATGTATGTAATACAGAAAAATAATAAATAAATGCATGTATACATACAAATAATATATATATAGATTTTCTCTGTAAAAATAGGATTACTATACATACATATTCATACATATGTATGTGTATGTACTTATAAAATGTATGTATATAGTTTCATATTCAGAAAAACTTTATGCATATACTATATAACATGATTATGTATTTATCAATTTAAATTAGAATACACTCATGTAAATGTATAACATACATGTTATATAAATATATGTGATGTGTAAAAAAATATTATATAATAAGGTTTACAATGTAATACATTTAGATGTATGCATACATTTACAAATAATTGAATATAGTGTATTAATAGCTGCACTGTAATCAAAATTGTTGTAATCTCCTCTTTTATATTCTTATCGTTATCGTTTAATATAAAGTTAATATAAAAATTCTCTATTCATATCCATATGTATGTACATACATATTTAGTATGTGGTAAGAAATAGAATACGAAAAAAAAAATAACGAAAAAAGGAAGTATAATACATGCATATATATTTATAATGTACTAAAAGCTTTAACTTTTTATACATATGATATGCATCTATGTATGTATATATAAACATATATTACATACATATGTATGTATGTGTGTATATTCATGTGAATATATAAAACAAAATCACTTGTACATACTACTCTGATCAAAAATAACCCGGACTCGTTCATGTACAACCCCCGCCAATATTTTAAGATGCATTTCTTTTAGTATTTATGTTTGTATACCTGTTTTTTACATTTCCTCCAAATTCGAGCTATATATGTCAATCAGTTGTTTTTTGACAGCACTTTGTTTAGGTCAAGTTTTTGCTTACTTTCGATTTTGCGATGGAAAAAATAATTGAACAAAGAATTTGTATTAAATTTTGCGTAAAAAATGAAATTAATGCTACTGAAACGCTAAAAATGTTGCAAAAATGTTATGGTGATAGTTCTCTATCGAAAACAACAACATTTGAATGGCATAGTCGTTTTAAAAATGGTCGTGAATCAGTGAAGGATGACATTCATCCTGGGCGTCCTTCAACATCAAAAACCAAAGAAAATGTTGATCTGATTAAATCAATGGTTTTGGAAAATAGAAGATTAACGATCAGAGAGATGGTTACTGAAACAGGAATTTCATTTGGTACAATTCAAAGCATTTTAAGTGATGATTTGGGCTTGACACGACTTGCAGCGAAATTGGTTCCTAAATCATTGAATTTTTTACAAAAACAAGAACGTGTTATTGTTGCTGAAGAGATGCTTTCCAGAGTAAATGCTGATCCTGCATTCATTCAACGGATCATTACTAGTGATGAGACGTGGGTGTACGAGTTTGATGCGTTAACAAAGCAACAATCAAGTGAATGGCGCGCTTCAGAAGAACCAAGACCCAGAAAAATTCGTCGTACTCAATCAAAGAAAAAGATTTTGCTTACCGTTTTCATCGATTATCGTGGTGTTGTGCATCATGAATTTTTACCAACAGGTCAAACAGTTAATAAGGATTATTATTTAAGCGTAATGAATCGTTTACGAGAAGCAGTTCGTCTAAAAAGACCCGATTTGTGGCAAAATAATTCGTGGATTTTACACCACGATAACGCACCTTCTAACACAGCCGTGGTTATTCGTGAGTTTTTGACTAAAAACTCAACAAACACTATTCATCAACCACCATATTCACCGGATCTCGCACCGTGCGACTTTTTTTTGTTCAGTCGCTTAAAAAAACCACTTCGGGGAACCCGCTTTGACAGCATAGAAGCAATTAAAGACAAATCGAAGAAGGAACTTATGGCGATCCCAAAAAGTGAGTACGAAAAATGTTTCCAGGATTGGATTAAACGGTGGCACAAGTGCATTGCATCAGACGGAGAATACTTTGAAGGGGAAAAAATAAATATTAATGAATAGACTTGTACTTTGTGTTTTATTGACCAAGTCCGAATTATTTTTGATCCGGGGGTTATATACATATTTCATTATGCTTCAATCAATATATCCATGTACATATGTATATTCCAATAAATGTACATGAATGTACATATGAGTGTACAATGTATTATTCAGGACACCTTAGGATGTGATTTATAGAATATTCACTATACTTTTCCTATTGTTTCATTTATTCAATTCTGATTTGAATCGATTCCTCTTCATTTTTACATGTTTAATAAGCTTGAAATCACTTCAGAATTCAAAAATATGGTATATATGTACGTACATACATTACGTATGTGCTATGCGAAACATAAACACAAAAAAGAATTGAATAAAATACGTTGAAATATACATACATATGTACATATTTCAGTACCACAATCACAAGTTCAATCTTCAAGTCTAGTAGGATGATAATGATGATGAAGATGATGATAATGGTGAAAATATATTATTATTATAATTTAAGCATCATTGGACCACAATTGAAAATTCCAACTGATAAAGTACACGTTTTAGTAATAAGCATATAGATGCTTGTATGTTATATAAATCATATGTAAATAAATAAAAATGAGTTATTAATGATTTGTATGTATATCATAAAAATTAGAATACATATTCAGTTTGCATCATGCACTAGAAATTTTCTATGAAATTATATCTTTATGAATTTCAAATTAAAAAGAAGATGTCTCATTTATTATATACAAAAAAAAATGTAGTACATATGTAAAATGAATTTTCAGACACTTTTAAAAATATCAATTACAAAAATTGACAAACAATGAAATCTTTCTGGTATGTCATTTTCCTAATGATGATAATATTGACATGATGATTTCGTGGTAATCAAATGCATTCTCATATTCATTTGCCATTATGTGCATGTATGTGCGTATTTCCACTCAAACATAATAAAGTACTTTTTTTTTTCACAGTTCTTGACGTCATTTATATTTAATTGAAAAATTGAACAACTGATCATTTTTGTGATATTGTATACCAAATACAATGCACTTAAATTGATTTAATATAGCCATTTTATTCAAACATAAAAGATATCGAAGTTTCATATTGACATATATATATTTTTTTTTAATTTTTAAATGTCAAACTATTGTATGAATGGCTCATTGTAAACTATAATGTATCTCAATTTTCATTATATTTTCATCTAAAAAGGAAAAATCAAAAAAAAAGAGGAAAAATCTTCAATTTATTTTCCGTTTCTTTTTGTTTTTTTTATAAGTTTTTACTTTTTTTATGATTGTCTAAATTTTTTTTCTGTTTCGTTTTTCTTCCATTTCAGGACAATATCGTTCACCAAGAATAACCGAACATCCAAGTGATATTGTAGTTCCAAAAAATGAACCTGTCACATTAAATTGTAAAGCTGAAGGAAAACCAGAACCGACAATTGAATGGTTTAAGGTAAGATAAAAAACTAAAAGCATGTATACATATGTATGTACACAGATAATATTTTCTTATCACAAAGATACATATACATATGTATATATTGTATAAAATATTTTTCAATCATTTTCTCTCTCTTTTATACAAAAAGTACAGAGGATACATTTGTATGTATGTGTATTTACCACCTTTATGTACTTTTGTATTTTTGTAGAAAAGATTTATAGATAAAATTATTATTCGAGTATATATATTCATATAAAAATAAATATAACTGTAAAGTATTCGTTCATCTATAATAAATCCTATCATTTTCTATTTTAATTTTCTTTTCCATTTTCTTGAAATGAAAATCAAATTCAAAAACATACAACAACAACAACAATAATAATAATAACAAGGATGGTGAACCAGTCAAAACAAGTCCAAATGACAATAAATCGCATCGCGTTTTATTACCATCTGGCTCACTATTCTTTTTACGTACCGTACATGGTAAAAAGGAGCAGGATGGTGGAGTATATTGGTGTGTAGCTAAAAATCAAGCTGGAAAGGTATATAGTCGAAATGCTACATTACAAATAGCAGGTATGTATATTATAAATGTACATTAATTTTTTATATCTTAAATATATGTATGTATGTACATATGTTAAGTAATATAAAATTCATTTTCTTGGTAAATTTAATTTCTTCTTATCTTTGAAACTTTGAAACTTTGAACTATCAGGATTTTTATAGTTTGACTTTTTTAACTATTCAGGAAAAATAAGTAAAATAATATAATAGATAACAATATAACATAGAATTTGAAATATTAAAGAAAAGCACACAAAAAAAAAATAATAATAATAAATACTTTTGTGCAATACAATACAATTTATTTTATGCTTTGACTTCTTTTTAAATTATACAAAAATTATATTAATTTATATTTTTTTGTATATAAATAGAATTTTATATTACAGAAAATTTTTTCAGATTTTATTAATTTTCTAATAAAAGATTTTGGCTTAATAAAAACCAAACTACAAAAATAATAAACAAAAAAAAACAAAAAGGAACAAATACATAAAAATAAATTATACTAAAAATAATTTTTGTGTTCTTCTTTTTTCTTAAAGAACGAATAAAACTGATAAAAGTTGGTCGTTTTTATAAATTGAAACTGTTTGTGTTTGTCATCAAATTCACTCAAGTGAAACAGATTACATTGTGTGAAAAGATAGATGTTTTTAAATAATAATAAAATTCAAAAGAGTTAATTCCCAAGTAATTTTCACCTCACACGTAGAATAAATTCATGACACCTCTAGCTTTTTATTATAGTAATAATAAAAATATGTATACATGTATGTCTATGTGATTATGTGCATATTACATACATACATATATTATATAGGTCTGTCCGTGTAACCTTTAGATATTAATGTAGATGCATTATCATCACTATAATTTATTTTCGTTTTATAATAATGAGGTTTTTTCTCTCCATTTAAAAATACATTTGGATTTAACATCATACATTTAAGTCCTTTTATGATATTTTTTTTTAATACATAAGAAGTATGTACTACACTTAAATGTATTACTGCTTAAAAAAGCCTTCATACATATAACATTGTGCGGAATATATTTTGTTTAAAAAAAAAAAAAAAAAAAAAAAAAAAAAAAAAAAAAAAAAAACTCCCTACTTTAACCATCTTTAACATTGCAACATTTTTATAAAATACATATGTACATACATCATATAATTATATACCGTATATAGTATGATATCTTTTAAAAATATTTGTGATAAAATTTTATAAAATGTGACATTTTATAATCTTTTTTTGCTTCTAGCATTATATATAACTACTATAGGGTTGACTGCCTACATTTAATATATTATGTACATATATATACATAAAATACATACATAGCTACCTAAATAACTTTGACAGTAGCTTAGGGAAAAATTTTTATTTTATTTTTTTTTTTTTTAAAAAGAAAAATAAGGGAAACGAAGATATGAGAAAAATTATTATGTAGACTAGAAGAAAAGAAGATAAAAGCCAATTTATAAAATTTTTTGCTCATTTAAATTAGCTAACATTTTCTTTTTTCAATTATTAATATACATACACATACATATATATATTTTTATTTAAATATTTTATATAAAATTTACCAAAAGAAAATGCATTTTAAAATTAAATAATAATAATAGATAAAAACACGGGAGTTTGTAATTTTGTATACGCCGTGCGAATACACGAACATATGTATGTTATGTAAACGTATATCAATTTGCATTTACTATTTACCATTGGAATAATTATTATAAAATTTTATAGGATTTCAAATATTTTCATTCTCATATTTTAAATAATTTCTGTTTTTTTTTGGCTTCTGAAAGAAAATGCCTATAACTTGCTATAACTTATTTAAGTAGAATTACCTATTTTGTTAAACATTATTTGATTATGAGATAATATGTCATTTTGTTGTCAGAAAAATTTCTAAAATTAGAAAAATAAATGTATGATCAAAATATCTATAAATACTAAGAGTACGTAAGAATACATCAAAAATTTTGCTACTTAATATTTAAATATAAAGAATTTGTTCAATAACTACCTATAAACGCATATAAAAGTATATAAGTATGTATGTATGTACATGAATTCCATTTATTTCATTCAACCATATATAACCCCCGGATCAAAAATAATTCGGACTTGGTCAATAAAACACAAAGTACAAGTCTATTCATTAATATTTATTTTTTCCCCTTCAAAGTATTCTCCGTCTGATGCAATGCACTTGTGCCACCGTTTAATCCAATCCTGGAAACATTTTTCGTACTCACTTTTTGGGATCGCCATAAGTTCCTTCTTCGATTTGTCTTTAATTGCTTCTATGCTGTCAAAGCGGGTTCCCCGAAGTGGTTTTTTTAAGCGACTGAACAAAAAAAAGTCGCACGGTGCGAGATCCGGTGAATATGGTGGTTGATGAATAGTGTTTGTTGAGTTTTTAGTCAAAAACTCACGAATAACCACGGCTGTGTTAGAAGGTGCGTTATCGTGGTGTAAAATCCACGAATTATTTTGCCACAAATCGGGTCTTTTTAGACGAACTGCTTCTCGTAAACGCTTCATTACGCTTAAATAATAATCCTTATTAACTGTTTGACCTGTTGGTAAAAATTCATGATGCACAACACCACGATAATCGATGAAAACGGTAAGCAAAATCTTTTTCTTTGATTGAGTACGACGAATTTTTCTGGGTCTTGGTTCTTCTGAAGCGCGCCATTCACTTGATTGTTGCTTTGTTAACGCATCAAACTCGTACACCCACGTCTCATCACCAGTAATGATCCGTTGAATGAATGCAGGATCAGCATTTACTCTGGAAAGCATCTCTTCAGCAACAATAACACGTTCTTGTTTTTGTAAAAAATTCAATGATTTAGGAACCAATTTCGCTGCAAGTCGTGTCAAGCCCAAATCATCACTTAAAATGCTTTGAATTGTACCAAATGAAATTCCTGTTTCAGTAACCATCTCTCTGATCGTTAATCTTCTATTTTCCAAAACCATTGATTTAATCAGATCAACATTTTCTTTGGTTTTTGATGTTGAAGGACGCCCAGGATGAATGTCATCCTTCACTGATTCACGACCATTTTTAAAACGACTATGCCATTCAAATGTTGTTGTTTTCGATAGAGAACTATCACCATAACATTTTTGCAACATTTTTAGCGTTTCAGTAGCATTAATTTCATTTTTTACGCAAAATTTAATACAAATTCTTTGTTCAATTATTTTTTCCATCGCAAAATCGAAAGTAAGCAAAAACTTGACCTAAACAAAGTGCTGTCAAAAAACAACTGATTGACATATATAGCTCGAATTTGGAGGAAATGTAAAAAACAGGTATACAAACATAAATACTAAAAGAAATGCATCTTAAAATATTGGCGGGGGTTGTACATGAACGAGTCCGGGTTATTTTTGATCAGAGTAGTAACTAATGTAATAATTAACTGCATGTACACAATTTATACGTACATATGTATTTGTGTATGTATGCACTTAAATGCAGAAAAAAATAAAATAAGATCATTTTCAATTTTTAAACCCGATTTACTACACATAATACAGTATGCATTACATTTGCTATGCAGCTAAAGCACGTGGCATATCCCTCTTTTATACATATTATTATCATAAAACGACTTTTGATTTTAATTTGACGCTAAATATGGAGCGCCATCATAGCGGATCGATACATGATATCATATGTATATGTACGTAAATGCACATGCTGACATGCTGCTATACATTCATGATATTGATACATTTATATATATGTACATATACATACATATGTATATAACATTATTCTTGCTCAGATTTTTAAATTGCTTATGAATTCATATAAGTACGTATGTACATACGTATGCACGCACACATGTATGTACCTCTCTTGATCTGACACATTTTTTTCATGAATAACGATCAAAATATTGTAAAGTACATTTTTGTATTCACATAATAAATCTACATAATACGTACGAATATTTTCTATATGTATGTATATTTTTATATCTGGCATACATATGTTTATCTTACATTCATATATATGTATGTATGTACAACACTGTATTTTATATGTGAACATTAATATAATATAATATGCAGTTCAATATATGCAATAAATGTCTACTTTGTTGTTATGATGCCTATACAATTTAAAACATAAATTCATTTAGTATGTAGAATAATAAATGTATAGATATGTACATATGTGTACATACATATGAATACGTTGTAATTTTTGTACATAATATTGTACAAATGATATTCTTGACGACATAAGATTTCAAAATTGATTTAAAAGGTATTTCGATCAAATATTCAGGAATTTATGTTCTTTTTTGATCTTATAATTATGCAGACAAAGTCGAAGAATTCTTTATTTCTTCCGCTTTTAAATTCTTCTTTTACAATAAACATATGTATGTATGTATGCTTATGTACATATGTACGTAATGTGTAAATACATATGTATATGAATATCTTTTTACATACTTTATTTTTTATATTTTTATTTTTATTTTTATTTTTTGAATATTTCCTCCTCCTTTGTTCATATACTATACATACACACAAACTTAATTCAATTTCCATAAAAGTGAAAGAATCTTAAAAGCCCCAAAATTTATTCAAAGATATCAACAAGAAAAATTAAAAAACAAAAAAAAAAAAAAAGAAGAATAAAATTGCTAAAATTAATTTCTTTTATGTTTAATGGACCTTAATTTTGCATTTATTTATGTATATATTTTTTATTATTCCTGTTCTCCTTTTTTTATATTTTCATTTTAATTATACTACATTATTCATGATAACAATTGATAATGCGAATGAATTGAATTATATTTCACCAATATAAAATGTATTGTATGGTATATGTTTTAAGTATACGCGTATATTATAAAAATAGATGTACATATGTATATAGCAAATAATTTATTAAGTTTTTCAATTATTGTTGAAAATTTTAATAAGAAAAATTTACATAAGTCAAAAGCACATACTATTTGTTATCGCTTTCAATTACGGATTATTTCATTTTATTATAATTGTATAATTTCCTCAGTTTTAAATAAATCATAGTAGTAATACATTATAATAATTGTATAATAATTTATGTATTTTTTTTTTATTATTGTACAATAAAATTGTTAAATATGCTTAATAATTACACTGTAATTATGTACACAATTATAACTACACAAATGTATACTTATGTATATATAATTCATTTTCTGTAAGGATAAAATTGAATATACTTTTATTAAATGAATTCAGGATATTACATTTAATATACAAGAAATTATATTTAAAATGAGTATTGGCTCACAAATAGCATTGTAAATGGTAGTACATACATATGTACATATGTATGTACGTAATTAAAGAACATTAATTATAAATGTTAAAAACAAAAAAAATCTAAAATCCTATTAAATTATAATTACATGTAATTAGCTGTAATAAATATTAGCATAAACAGATTAAAAATTATTGTAAAATTCAAACAAAAAATGAAAACATTGTACTAAAATATCGTACTTTTAAATTAATGTATTTAATTTTATAATCATAAAATATTTTGTATACATATCAATTTCATGAATGTTGTATTTATTTATTACTTCTAATTATAATATTATTGAAACTTTAAAAAATTCATAATCAGGGATATTTCAAGTTTCGATTTGTTTCGATGCTAATAGAAAACATGTTCGTTATCAAAAAATTTGTATTCCAAGTTTCGATTTTGTTTCAGTTTAATTCGTTTTCACGAAATGCCAACAGAAAATTTGTATTATAACTTTCGAACGAATAGTAAGTAAGCTTTGCGATATTCAGTTTGTTGAAGTTTGTGTTACGAATCAGTGTAAATTTTCATGTTTTATTTAAAACACAGATATCTTTGAATTAAAACCATAATTTTGACACATTGACACATTTTATTTTTGTTCTATTTCGTTCCGTTTCGTAAAAATGTTTAACATTGCATTCGATCGAATCTTGGAATACCTTTTTTCAGTTCGATCGAACGAAAGAAATTTGTTTTCGATTCGCTTCGATCGAAAGTCAGAATAATTCTAATAATTTCGATATACTTGAATAAAATCTTACATTAATCTCAATAGTTTTGAAAATTAAAAATTTAAATGAAATTAATGTAATAAAATTAAAAAAAAATATATTTTTAATTGAAACTTTCATACTAAAAGTTAAAAAATGACTGAGATATTAATTTTAATATCTATATAACAATTTTAAATTTTTAACACAAACTAATTGCTGAAAATTGTTTTTTTTTAATTTATCACATAGGCAATCAGTGAATTAAATGTTCCAAAATAAACATATACATAAATGAAATTAATTCTAAACCCCTGAACCTATTCAATTCAATGTATGTATACAATCGTTATATGTAACATATTTAAGAAATTAAAAATTTTCTTCACATTTAAAAAAATTTTTTTGTTTACTATTTTCATCAATGATACAATTATTTCATTGTTGTTTTTGGATATGTTTCATTTCTATAAGAAATATTCTAGCACCCTTCATTTATATATATGTATGTACGCGTTGTAGAATTAATAAAATAAGGGAAGAATATTTATTTAGCTCACTCGAAAACTGTCATGTTCGATTAGTTAGCAGTGGTATTGCAATGTGCCATTATAATTACTATCCTTCGGGCAGTAAATGCTTTTGATCAAAAAAGGAAATCAAAATTTAAACACATGTAAGTGTATAGTATGTGTATTACATGTGTTGGCTTATATATAATTCTAAGATATAAAATTTGTGTACAAAATATATAGATACAAAAGTTATGTATGAATAAAAGTAACGACAATGAAGACAATGATCAATAAAGACATTGTATTTGTTATGTAAACTATATACATTGAGACTAATATTTAACACATTTAAATATTCACTCTTTCAATATATAAATATTCACAGTTTGTTCAATATACATAAATTGTACAGACATACATACATACATACATACATATGTATATTCTAACTTAAATTTTATAGAAAGAAGAAGAAAGGTTAATGCCTCAATTGCAAATTAATCTGACACTTGATATCATTTGTAAAAACATGTACACTATACAAATATTATTATATATACATATACCATTCACATATACAAATACAAAATCCTACGTACTCAAAATATCGATTGTATTAACAAATATGAACGTGTTATTTCAATATGATTTAGGTTAGAAGCAAATTGTATTTTCTTTATGAGGCAAAAAGGGTGGTTTACACTTACTATACGTACAATAACATACATCATTAGTTTATCCAAAATAATAATAATAATATACAAGTAGGGGTAAACTGTTATTTCCACCATTTTATTTTTGAAGCTTTAGAAATACATAGTATGCATATTATAAACATATGTATGTATATTGTAATACATACATACAGTATTGGATTTAATAAGAAACAGCCTAAAAAGTATAAATATGCGAAGGAAATAACAATTTCTGTTAAATTTAACACATAATAGAAAGATAACATGCATGTAAAAGCGTGATACATATACAGGGTGAGGTGATTATTTTTATCACGACACTATTAGTATCATTGTATTCTTTTGACTATTTTAAAACAAAAATTATATGGAAATTAATTATGTAATTGTAAATTAGGGTGTCTAAAAAATCACTAGAAATTGCAAAAAATTGGTCAATTATTCTTAAATTTTTGATTTTGAATTTGAATATCTCTGGAATCGATGGCCGTAGATCGTTGATAAATATCTTTGTAGAAATGCAAAAGGGTTTGCTATAACTCGTTTCAAGAAAACAATGACTTAGATCTAATGGTTCGTGAGTTATGGAATATTTCATAAGAAGAAGCACAAGATCTTCAACGCCCTCTAACATCGAAATAAGGGTTCATTTAGAATTCTCGCCATACAATTTTTGTTTCAAAATAGTCCAAAGAATACAATAGTGCTAATAGTGTCGTTTTGAAAAAAATCACCCTGTATAATATGTGCATGTTTAATGGGAAATTTATTCATATACATACATATGTACGTTAATAAAGTAATATTAAAACGTTAAATAAGACTGTCTGTTTTTATGCTTATCTATTTATATTAATTTATAATTATTTGCTAGAATTTCAATTAAAATTTTGTTATATTGAAATCCTTTACTGTATTACGTACTTATAATATGTTGCAATATCCTAAATGATGTCTAAAAAATCATTAAAATTATTTAATTTGCTTATGTTGTACCACTTTTTTTTTGGCTCAAAATAAACTTCATTTAAAAATGTTTTATCAATAATTTTTAATTTCAATTAAAATTTTAACATCAATAAAAATGTTCATAACAAATTTTGAATTATAAATTAATTTTTTTTTTTTTTTTTTTTTTGTTTTGCAAATAACAATAAAAAAAAATTGTATATGATTTATAATTTGTTTAATAATAAATCACATGAAATTCCAATAAATGCAAAATTGACAATAAATCAAAAATTGAACAATTTTCAAATCTATAAATGGAATCGTGTAATTTATCATTGATCATTTCATTATTTTCTATTCTTTATTGTCGTGCTGTTAAATACATTATACATGTGTACGTTATATATTATGATCGTTACAACACAACTTTTTGATTATATACATACATGCATACACATTGACATATCTACATATGTATACATACAGTGTCTGAATTGTACTATATGCTATACATCTGCGTATTCACGAGTATGTTATCTGTAATTTGTGAACAATATTTATTCTTGTTAATTTTGTTTTTTATTTTTGAAATCAAATTTTGTATATCGCACAATAGAATATCCTTTATATTAAGCTCACAGAGCCAAATGTTGTAATTTTTGCATTCATGTATCAATGTCGTCCATCCATCACACACTAGTTATGTACATATACATATGTACGTACAATTGTATTATAAAATCATCAAAATAAAAAAAATAGTATAAAAAACATTAAATTAATTAAATAGATAGTTAGTTATTCGAAAAAAATATAAAATAAAAAAAATATTTGTTTTATATTTTTTTTATTTATAACTTATCCATCAATTATATGTACGTATATGTAGTTAAAGTCTTTTAATAGTCTTTTTCTTCTTTCATAATATCTAATCAGAATTTTTCATGGGTAATGTTATCGTAATTTTCAAAGTTTTCACACAATATCAAATGAATTTTCAATGATTGTAGTCTTTATAAGGCCTTAACTGCATATAATTAGTGGACATAGTATGATTAACGTAACGTACCTACTTATTATTTGATTTCATGAAAAAATAGCTAAATTTTATAAAACTTTTTTTTTTTTTTTAAAAAAATGTAGCATGTTTTGTACATACTTATACTACATTAAAAATAAATCTCTAATAGAATTCTTTTAAAATGTTTTCAAAGATGATTTATAATATTAAAAATTGATGATATTTTCATAATAACTTGTAATAACTTTTGTATCTTTTTCATATATAATTTTTTTTAAATTAATTAATCGTTCTAGACACATACACGTATAAGAACGTATAATTTATAATATTGATTTCTTTAAATTTGCTTGAACTTTCGAACATCGAACCTTAATTTCAAAAGAAAAATCAAAAAATTGAATAATAATAATCAATATATGGTGTATTCATAAATTATACGCGAAATGTATCGTTTATAAATTGATTTATTACCTTGAAAGTAATCAATATTATGTACCTATTTAAAATTGATATTAATACAGATACTTCGTGATTTAAATTTGTTATTTTGCATTTATATTTTTATATATTGTACATACATAATTACATACATATACATTTGTATATAGGAAATGTGTACATATGTAGGTGCAGTATACAATTATTTTATATGCAATAAATTTAAAAACACCTTTTAACAACATTTTTTAATTTTTAATTTTCTCAATTTTCCTACAGGTATTTTAATTTCTATATGTTTTAGTTTTAAAATCAGTCATATGCAAATTCATTCATATTATTTAAAACATAATATGCATATACATATGTACATATATTAATTTGGTACATGACTAAGTATAGCCTTCATTAAAGTTAGTTCATTATGAAATGTCTGTCTTTTTTGTGATATTATCGGTAAAGCATATATGTATAAAATTTGCACATGCACACACACAAATATTTCTATTCCTTTAATAATAATATGCATTTTTATGTTTAATTTTCTCATGAATAGGTACATATGTACATACATATATTGTGGTATATCTAAAAAGTTTACCGCTGATTAATCATTAACAACATTTTACGTAGTTTCTCTTATCCGTACGTATTTGTACGTACGTACAAATAAATACATATTTTACTGGTATACATATGTATGTATGTATGTACTTATACTTTCGTATGTAAAATTAAACTGTTTTTTTTTTTTTTTTTTATTGTACATATAATTATTATACTATGTAACCTTTGGTGTCTGTTCAAATCTTTACATGCATTTATTATTTGTGAATACATTAGGTTTCATTTGTTTTTGTTTTTTTTTTCTTATTTTTTTATTTATTTATTTTTTTAAATTTATTTTTTTGTTTTGTATCATTTAAACATGTAGATTGCTAAATATGTACATACATACTTTGCAAAATAAAGAAAAAGAAATTCATTTTCAGATTTTATTTTATTTCACATATTCATTTATTTATTTATTTTTAAATGTATTATAAAGAAAATGTTACATCAATCTTCTCAACCTTATGTAAATGCATACATACATGCATACATTTTGTGTATATATACCTAACATATCTACATGTATACAAATTATGAATATAAGCCCTGTTTGTTATATTTTTCTTTATAAATTTTTAATATTTTGTAGAAATTCTTTATCTTATGTGAAATACCTACATAGATATTATGCAAAAATATTGATACTGAAATTTCACAGGATCGTTGACATATGGATGTGTGTACATATGTACATATACAGGTATACATAAGAGTATGTATATATTACCTATATACATATATACAAACATTATATGTATTATATATGACGCTTTTTGAAAAAATAAAACCTATAAAAAAAACACGAACAAATAAATAAATAAATATTTATGCATTTAAACAAAACAAAAAATATTAATAAGATATGTTTATATACATATGTACATATAATGTAGAATAACAACAATATGAAAATTTATTAAAAAAGTGCAAATATAACATGATTTTGAGCATGTAAAATGACACAAAAATTGTGCATACATATTAAATGCATAAAATATTGGTTTTTTGTATTGTTTTTCTGTAAGTATACATATGTACATTTTTATTATGTGTACAGCAAATTTATAGTACAAACATAAAAATAAAAAATAAAAAAAAAAAAAACAAAAAAAAGATTAAGATAAATATTTTTCTTTAAAATCATTGAATTGTCTGAGTTTTTATATACATACGGACAATATAAAAAAGAAAAAGCATTATTATCATCTTTTTTGTTGATGTTAACGATCAATACGTTAAGTGGGTGGTTTGGGATTTTCAAATAATTCTACATATACATAACATATACATATGAGGTAAGATAAGAGAAAATGCCAAAAGATTCATTTTTCTTATCTGAATAAATAATATTGATAATAAAAAATAAAAATAAAAATGCTGCAACAAATATCATGTGATTAGTTTTGTATACATGAGTATACATATGTAAATTCATATGAATCTGCTGTACATGTACATGTAGATAAATTATCATGTCTAGTATATACATACACATATTTTTGTATAGCAAAAAAAAAAAATAATAATAATAATAAATGATTGATTTTCCTCTCTCTTAAAACAAGTCCAATTTCTTGGAAATATAAAAAAATTCGCAAAATTCTAAATAATATTGCATTTATTCTGCTTTCTATATACATAAACTTTTAAAATTATATTGTAGTCCTTATATATACATACATATGTACATTATGTAGCTTGACATATATAAGTATGTATTTATTCATTTAAATGTATGTACGCACTCATGTATATGTACTTATGTGTATGTTAATATAAAATATTTTATTATATCTGTATAAACATATATTGAAGACAATATCCACAAATATGTAAACCCAACTATGTAAATACATTCATATTCATGTATTATGAATATGTAGTGAAATATTCAACCAGCTTTTTATTATATTTACTTTTAGACAACTTGAAATAATTGACTTTGACCACAATCTAACAATTTATTATTTTTTTCAATCATTTATACATATTTTTCTAACGTTTTTTTTTTTTTTTTTCATTACCATATATACATTAGTACAAGTACATGTATGTATGCTACAATATATTTACTTTGGTCATTTATTATAGTTAAACTCATATGTATTTAATATGATAGAGAATATGTATGTATATGTGCAATGTTTGGCAAACAAATAAAATGGTAGGCAAGTCCAAGTATGTACATTTGAGACATATTTAATATATGTACCTACATATATGTATATTCAAAAGTATACATACAAAAATGTATATTTTAGTTATCATGCTAAATGAATGTCACAATCAATATATGATTTTATTATTTTACACACATTTATATATATACATATATGTATGTACATATACGTATGTATATATGCATTTATATACAATTTGTACAAAAGCATAAAAGCAATCAAGTTAGACAATATACAAATACATATATATTTAAGTATGACATACATATGTATATATAACATGTACATACATATATATATAGATAATAGCATATACATATGTATATGTAATATGTATATTTCAAAATGTATACATTTATGTATATGCACATACAAATTGTGTACCATACTATACTATCTAACTATTTATATTCTTTTAATATGGTTTTTTGTATGGTTTCCATAATTGAAATAAACAATTTATAGTCAAATACTAGATTTATGTTTGACTACTTAAAATGTGATTCTTCCAATAGGTCATCTTATCATCATATGTTTTTATTTAGTCGATTTGTTAGATGGTTATTGATAATGTTTATTTCTCAGACCTTGGCTTTCAATATTTTTAAAATAACATTATTATATTGTATTGTATGAGTTATGTACATTTCATTATGAGATACGTATCTACGTATGTGTGTACGTATGGACTTGTTAAAATCTTGAAATCTACATAAAGATATGCAAATGAAAATAAAGAGTACTGTCCAATGTAATTTCATAAAGTGCCGCCAAATATATAATAATGTTTATTTAATAATAATATTTAAAAAAAATATACATACATATGTACATACATGCATATGTATATGTTTTCTTTAATTTTAAATGTTTTTACTTTTTCTTGTTATATTTTTTATAGTTCTTCGCGATGATTTTCGAGTAGAACCCAAGGACACCCGTGTTGCTGCCGGAGAAACAGCACTTTTAGAATGTGGGCCACCTAAAGGAAATCCAGAACCTAGTCTTACCTGGGAAAAGGTAATAAAATTTCTTAATAATATACAAATACACAATGTAGGTATACGATGTATGTATACATAAATACATTTATGAAATTGATGGTACGATATGTATATTACCGTACTCAATTTTTGTGTTATATTTCATACGGACAGTTTTTGACTTTAATATATACAAATGATCTATTAAAAATGTATGCATACACATATACATTCATTGAATAAATTGTTTATTTTGTCTAAATACATTTCATGTATACAGTATATTTATCATCCTGTGTATGCTGCTACTATATAATAGTAGCTATATAAATATATAAAAATATATTTATTTTGTTGTTTACTCTGTATTTTTTATGAATTATTTATGTCCCTTTTACTAACTGCAATATTTACTATTAAGAAATTGTCTTGTCTCTTGTGAATATAAAGAGAGTTGTGGTCTTATTCATAAATATTATATACATATGTAAATGCATCCATACGTTATTTTTTAAATATTTTCACTACAGGCCTTATGGAAGTACTATACATATGTATGTGTCTTTTTTCTTTTCTCTTAATTTCTAATAAGAGCATTTCACGAGCTGTGTTGCCACAATTCTTAAAGTTTTCATGCAATATGAAATGAATTTTTTAAATATCAGTACACAATGATGTAAAATGGTACTATTTTTCGCAGTTTTCATACGGCCTGTAGTGAAAATATTTAAAAAATAAAGTATACATATGTATATACTTATTCAAAATATAAGATACATATGTATATACGTACATATTTATAAACGCAGATATGTACATGCATGGTTGGGATTTCATATTCATAAGTGATGTCGTTGATGCTATACAAATAGTTAGATGAATGAACTTTACATTAATTTTCTTAGCTTTTTTCCTTAATCTTTTTTTTTTAGCTTATAAACACATATACATAAATACATATATATGTACATATACAATAGATATAATATATACTTTCACATGATTTCATTTACAATGGAATATAGTATTCATTTTATTGAAAATTTATCACAATATTTATACATGTTATTTACATACATCCAAACATACGACATTTTTAGTATATGTTTTTTTTTTTTTTTTAATTTAGGTATAAAACAAAAATGAAATTTTCAATTTTCATTTTTCATTTTCTTTTTCAATTTCCTATATAGGATGGTGTACCACTTGAATTAAATGATTTTCGAAGTCAATCTCATGGAACCATGTCACGTATTCGTATTGTAGATGGTGGTAATTTATTAATAAGCGATGTTAGACGAATTGATGAGGGTAAATATCGATGTATAGCACAAAATTTAGTTGGTACAAAAGAGAGTGCTTATGCTAAATTAACCGTACAAGGTAAGTCAAAAAAAAAAAAAAAAAAAAAAAAAAAAAAAAAAAAAAAAAAAAAAACCAGCTGTGTAGCCTAGTTGTAGTGTGCTAGGTCTACGATCCCAACAGCCGTGGGTTCGAATCCCACCTCGGGTATGAGTCCGACACTACTTCCCCAAATAGCCGTAGACCTTTGTAGTCAGTGCTATTTCCCCCCCTGTTAGGATTGTAAATTCATTTACTATTCTAACCTTTATAAATAAATAAATAAAAAAAAAAAAGAAAATAAAACTTATCTTGCAAATGAAAGTTATATTAATTAAATGTAAGCTAAGATTTATTTTTAAATCAACTACCTATATTTAAAATTTTAGTAACTCTATAAAAAAATTATATTTGTACACACACATTCATACATGTACATACTGTATGTTGGCTAGTTCATATAGAAATACAAGATATAAAATAATAAAAGACATGTATAAACATGTAAAAATATTTTAAAAGCATATTACCGTTCTTTCTATATTACAATTATTTTGAAATCTTGTAATTAAAAAAAAAAAAAAACCATAATATCATCCAAATAATTAAAATTAAAATTTTCATTTTAAACTGTGTACTAACTGATACAACTCTTTTTAATTTCATTTTATTTCTGCTTTTATTTTAATTAATGTATTTCAAAAATATATATACATATATATGTACATATGTACATAAGTATATAGGTTTATGGAATTGCCGAAACTGAAAATTTCTAAGAAAATTTATATAAAAATTACATAATCTCATAAAGTTCACCTGTCTACCAAAAATAAATTACCACACTTTATTTTATAAAATACATATGTTTACTGTATATTATGTACCTATATACATTTATGTATTTTATTTTATACAATATAATATATTATACTCAATTCATGTGTATGTTTATAAGTATATTTTCATATGATCAAAGAATCTCTAAAATATAAATTAATTGTGTAATTTCCTTTTTCAAGACATCTTATGAATATCTAAGCTAAAAGTATATTTACCTGTTTCATACACATACATACATACATATGTACATTATTTACACATACAGTTTTTTACATATCTATATAGAGATTGTGTATGATTAAATACATAAATACTGTATAATTTTTTAATTTTAAAATTAAATTTATAAATATAATTGCACACATATGACATTTTATATGTAGATACTTATAATAAAAATAAACAATAAATTAAAAAGGAAAAAAAAAAAAAAAATTAGGAAGATATATATCTGTATATATAATGAACAAGATGAACATTTTAATGTCTCCTTAACTTCAGCTTTTTATTCAAAAAGTTCAAGAAGTCATTTTTTTAAATTGTGTACATTATATTATGAATACAGAAATTTTATGAACATACAAACATTTTAGAAATACGCAATCTACACACATGTTTGTATGTATTAGAATCTTATTTGTATACAGTAACGATTAAAATTGATTTAAAAAAAATTCATACATGTATATGCACGTAAACAGTTTCATTTATGTACTTCTGTATGTAGATTAAATCTCATGGAAAAGTAATTTGATTAAATGGATTTTAAATTTTTCTAAAAAATTATGTGTGAATGTACATATTGGAACTCAATGCAATTTATGTTAATATTCAGTATTTGTTTTTGTTTTAATTAAATGCTTGTTTTTTTTTTTTGTACATGAATTTTTTGTGTAAACATAATTAAAAATGCAATTAAAAATGAATTATTATAAATTTTAAAATCCCTTCATTAAATTAAAACATACCAACATAATTTACTTCATATAAGTGTTTGAATTTTTTTCTTTCTTTAAAACATTATTATATAGTTAAGCCATTTTTTAATAAAGAACCCACCGATACAACAGCTACAGCTGGACAAACAGTTCAATTTCATTGTTCAGTAGGTGGTGATCCACAACCACAAATATTATGGCAAAAAGATGATGGTAATATGCCAGTTGGAAGGTAAAAATACACATACCTACATATTTAAAAATTAAGAAAAAAGAATCATGTTGTAATTAATTTTCAATACAATTATTTATGTTTATTTATTTATTTTTCAATTGCAAAAATGTATAACAGAGCTGATATTCAGGAAGAAGATCGAAGTTTAATTATTAAAAATGTTCAACCTGCTGATGAGGGTATTTACATTTGTGAGGCACAAAATAGTGTCGGGCAAATTAGTGCAAGAGCACATCTCATAGTTCATGGTAAGTAGTCATCTACATATATAGAGCAATATCACATACATACATACTAAATGAGACAATATCAAAAACAGTAAATCGATTTTAAACTTTTGTTTTTATAATGTCCATTATTTACTCAATTTATTCGATTTTATTTATTTATTTTGTTTTTCCTTTATTAATTTATTTTTCCAACCATATACAAAACAGCTCCACCCACATTCACTGTGAAGCCTCAAGACAAAAAGGTCGGTTTGAATGGGATTGCCACCTTTGATTGTGTCGCTAGTGGCAATCCACCGCCATCAGTATTCTGGACGAAAGAAGGCTCACAAATACTAATGTTTCCTGATAACTCATATGGACATATGCACGTGACTGGCAAGGGAACATTACAAATACGTGGAGTTCAAAAGGATGATGCAGGCTACTATGTGTGTTCAGCATTAAGTGTAGCAGGTTCATCAACAATTCGAACATTCTTGCAGGTAACTTAATCAAATGTTACTATCATATACTATTACAATCATAAAAAATTGAAAAAGCAAAATACGGCAATAACAAACCCCTGGCAAATTATTTTGAGTGTACGTACATACATACATACATACATATATTCAATATTCATGTATTTATTTAGTATTTGTATGTGAATCTGTAAATTTAGGGAGCTGATTTAGATATTATAAAATGTATGTACGTACACCACATAATGCATAAACTGACACTATCTCTATATCTTTTTTTATTACAAACCATCCTTAATGTACTTCATCATGAATAATTTATTAGGTAACATCGGTGGATGACACACCACCACCAATCATCCAAATTGGACCTTCGAATCAGACATTACCGAAAGGTAGTGTTGCTATGCTACCATGTAGTGCAACCGGAAATCCTATTCCACGTGTTAAATGGTATAAAGATGGTACACCATTACAAAACGGACATCGTTTCATGATTGTACAAAGTGGGTCATTGAGAATAGATGGTAAGCTTACATATACTGATATAAATATATATATTTATTATATTCATAAATATTATATGCACACCATATAAAATAAAACGTTTATATATGTTTTGTGAGTTCATATTATGCAGATATTCTGACTGATATCTAAATTTACATAATAACATTTTCATTTAAAATGTAAACGCATCAAATAAAATTTTCTGCATAACACAAAACATATGTATGCATACAATATGTTGAATTCACATAAAAATAATCGGAATAAAATTTATACATTTCAGATCTTCAAATTTCTGATTCTGGTCTTTATACATGTACTGCATCATCTGAAAGTGGAGAAACATCATGGTCAGCTACATTGACGGTAAAATAAAATAAATTGACAAAATTCATTTATAATAAAAACAAGAAAAAAGAACAAGAAAAAAAAAAAAAACAAAACAAAAAAGATATTTTTATACACGATGTACCTACATGAGTAGGTATAATATACAATAAAATTACATTATTATTTCGATAACATACATCATTTTGACATATAAAATATATTACTATCAAGATATCTCTACTTATCCACAAATAATAAAATCTTTTGATAACAATAAAAACAGTATGAAAAAGAGAACAAAAAAAATTTAAAAAAATAAATAAAATTTAAACAAAAAAGTCATAACAAAATTTATTTAATGAAATGACTTCAATTTGAATTCAAGACATTCGATCGTTGAATACTAAATAAAATTCCTGTCAGAATAACTATAATCCTCTTCTAATTGCTCATAAAGAAAGCTTAATACGAATACAAAACGCAAAAATTATTAATATGTACTCATGTATTAAAATTTTTCTTACTTCTTTTTCGCGTATTTAGTTCTTTTCTTTTTTCATTTTTTTTTTTTAAATTTCCTTTTTTTTTCATTTTTTTTTTTATGTGTAAATATTTTTCATTTTTCTTTACATGTACTGTACATATACATACATATGTGTACAAGAAATATATGTATTTATAAATATTTGCCATAATAAATGTATACAAGTATTTTACTAAATAGGTTGGTCGAATAAGGATAAAAAAGAGAAAATATGAAATGAAATGAACGAAAAAAAAAAAAAAAACACAGAATGAAATACAATTGACGATAATCTCTATATTGTGTAGTAAAATATACGAGCAAATAGCATATAACTTGACTTGACTGCTTCATGACGATGATGATGATAATAATAATAATAATGATGATTCGACCCAACCCACACTTTATTCATAATTTGTTGAGGTGTCATAATCATAAAATTGGAAAAGCAAACTCTATGTTATTTTGAAATAAAAATAAGAAAAGAAAAAAAAAACACTATGAAATAAATACAAGAAAAAAATAATGTTTGTCAAATGCAAATGTAATGACCGTAATAAGAAAATATACTTGTTTTCTCATGTCCTTTTTTTTTCTTGTTTTTTTCCTTTTTTTTTTTTTAATGAATAGGGTTGGAAAAATGAAATTTTAATACTTACTTTTTTTTTTTTTTTGTAATTATTTGATATTAATGCATACATACCAGTACCAAAGTACATACATATATTAAGTAACTTCATTTATAATTTATTCTAACATAAAACAAATTCAATTTTAATATGATCATAATTTTATACAATGCCAACAAAAAAAAAAAAAAAAAAAAAAAAAAAAACAAAAAAAAATTCTTTACATCTTATATATATATATGTATGTATATTTTTTTATTTTTCGTTTTGTTGATTATATTTTCCTGTACAAGTTTAATATTATTAATTATATAGTAATTTTATTTTATTTTATATACCTATTTTATTATTTTTATCGTTGTCTGTTTATTACTACACATTTATATTAGCCAAAAAAAAAATGAAAAGAAAAGAAAAAGAAAATTCAAGTTTATTTTACAATCAAAGTTTGTTTTATAAAAAAAACAAACAAATAAGAAATGAAATTATTTTTACGATGCAAATTCATTTTTATTACATACATTTTATTTTATTTTTTTTTGCTGTACCTTTTATGAATTTCAACAATAAAAATTCATATCTTTTTGTAATATTATTTAATATAAAGAAAAAAAGGGGAAAATACTACAACGCTAAAGATAAAAATGTAATTTTAATTTTTGTAATAAAAATTTATTTTTATATTTGTTTCAAAAAGTAAAACAATGTTTACTACAAAAAGATCAGTTTCCCTCAATTTTTTTTTTTTTTTTTTTTTTTTGGTTTTTTCAATCGATATAATATAAATTGTTTTAAATGGAAAACTAAAGATAATAACATACATATACTTATATTGGTAATTTTATGATTTCAATGCAATGATTTTATTAATTTAATTTTGTTATTTTTATTGAAATGTGATTTTAATTCGAATGATAATTTAAACATAATATTTAAATAATTTACAATAAAAATATATTATTATTATTGTTTTATAAAGATATGGTAAATTCATTTTTTATTTTGCATTTATTTTCTTTGAAAAATTAAAAGGTTGAAAAAAGTAGCTCATCAATTCTACATCGATCGCCAGATCCAAGCACATTTCCAACACCTCCAGGTACACCAAAAGTTGTTAATGTTACACAAAGTAGTATCACATTAAGATGGACAAAAGGCCAAGAAAGGCCTGGAGCAAGTTCATTGATTGGGTACGTACATCTTACATTATTATTAAAATTTATACAATTATCTACATTTTATTATTATGTTTTATTTTATTGAAATCTTAAGTCGGCTTTACATTCGCCACGCATTTGCTTTCACATTTGTGTTTGTTTTAGTTTTCGTTATTGTATTGGATATTTCGTACAATTCAGTCCGATTATGATATTTGACGTTTACACTATTATTGTGGCACATTTGTATACAAATTTGTTTGAAGTGCTGAAAATAATTAAAATTCAATAAACAAAACAGATTTCCAAAGCCAACTAAGCAAATGTCACTTTTTACAATAACAAAATACACGCGACACAATTGTGTGAATCATATGAAATAGAACCAAATGGATAATCTAAGAACTTGTTTATGTTAACAATTGCGAAGGCAATATCATAATTTTTACACTGCTTTACACTGCTTGTGTGATACAAAAACAAACACAAATTCGAAAGCAAATGTGTGGCGATAACAGTGTAAAGCCGACTTTAAATTTAAATTAAATTTATCATAATCCTTATACTATACATATACATAAATATATTGAAATGTTAAATTTATAAAATGCATTTATTGTAGACTAAATATTTACAATTAGAAATCGAGAAATATATAAATTTATTCAACAAAATATTGTATATTATTATAACAATTAGATGTGTATTACTTTTTAAACACTTTAATTTTTATTCATTTTTTAAAGAAAATTCTATATTCATAACGTATGTATTTTAAATGTAATAATATACATAAAATGTGTTTATGTATAGTATCTAGTAAATTATTATATAATATTCACATGACATAAATAGTGTTAAATACCATTTAAATGATCATTTCAAGACTTAAAATGTAAAATATAAAATAAAAATATATGCAATTTGTTTTTTTTTTTTTGTTTTTGTATATAAATATATAACGTTAAAAATTAGATGTTGTTAAACGTTATTTCCTTAACCAATTACTTATTTTATTTTTATTATAATCTGGATTTTATACATATAATTCTTTATGTACGTGTGTAATTTAATAAAAGATACCGCCGTTTTTTCAGAATTTTTAGTTCGTTATCATTGGTTCTTATTTCTTTATGCTAAGATCTTTTCTCATTTGATATTATTACACATATGTACATACATAAAGAATGCATCCTCTAGAATTTGCGATTTGTTGATTTCTATACAATACCACGTTCCTATATACGTTTACTTACATATGTATACTTATGCAGATCATACCATGAATGTAAACATTACTATATTTCTGCTACTATAAATAATATTACTTAAAATATATACATATTTGAATATGCATTCTTTCGTATTTAGTAAATGAAGTTAGGATACACACGTAGATATTTTTGTATATTTTTGACTGGCTTGCATATAATACTATATAATATTAAAAAGCATCTTAAAATCATACATAGTTTCAAATTTTTGCATACAGATTTATCTAATGTATAACGCAATATACTCTACAGAATATATAGAGTATCTTTGAAAATCTATCTACTTTTAGCAATTTTAGTTTACATTGTAAATACAGTATATTGACTGATTTTTTTTTTTTTTTCTACAGGTATACTGTTGAATACTTTAGTTCGGATCTTCAAACGGGATGGGTTATTGCCGCTCATCGTGTTCCCGATCAAACAATAACGGTAAATATGTAGATATATTTTCTTTTAAGATTTTATTTTACTTTTTATTTTTCATTTTTATTCATTATATTTTTAATATCACGATCATCATAGATAGATATTTGAATATAACCTAAATACAATAACATGTATAGGAATATGTTTATATCTGGATATGAATTACTTACATATATTGTATATATATACACAAATGTATATGTACGTATTTTGATTTGCGAATTTTTATGTGTACATGTATGTGTCTTTTGTATTTATATAGATTTTTCATGATTTGTATATTTTTTTTACAGTGTTGTTTGTTACACCTTTCGTATATATTTGTACACACTGTTGAATACATATGTATGAATATTTAAATATGTACATATATATATATAATGGCATTATCAAAACATACATACGTACGTACATCTACGTCAAGACAATATATTTCAATACATACATATAATAAAATCCATATGCATACATGTACCATACATAAAAATTCTTAAATTATGTTTATTCGATACAACAGTATCCTATCAACATGTATCATACATATACCTACATATTATAAACTCTCCAAGGAAATTGTATAATATGCAATCTTTTTAATGCTTCTGGGCTTCTTCTTACATATTTTTATTCATTCTATTCACTTTTCTTATCGGTGTTAAAAATTTATTATTTTTTATTTTTTTATTTTTATTTTCATTTGAATTCATTTGAGTTTTATACATATATACGTACTTGGATTAATGTACTTACATGTAAATGATTTTTATTTTATTTTTATTTTTTTTTCAAAATTTTATTTCTTCTATTATTCCTTGATAATAATCAATAATTGCACACATAAAATACATACATACGAACATATATACATATTACATAAAATATTTATATACATATGTACATAATATGAAAATTTTATCTCTTAGATATCGGAACTGAAACCCGGAACATCTTATGTATTTATGGTTCGTGCTGAAAATTCGCACGGTCTATCAAAACCATCTGGATTATCGAATGTGGTTAAAACTTTAGGTACTGATGGAGGTGTGGTACCACAAACTGAATTATCTGAAGCTAGAGCTGTATTAAGTGGGAAGGTATGTATAAGTTCATTTATTTAAATATTATTATAGATATATTATTATAAGTACATAAATTTATTATAGATACAATAAATATATTATGTAGGCATATAATAATAGAATAGAATGACATATTACATGTAATTCTGTTCACATGAATAAATTATTTTCATATTATACACTATACACATAGGTGTAGAATTTTTGTATAATTTCAAATAAATTATTTAAAATAAATAAATAAATAATGGTAAAATTGTAAACAAAAATTTTATGTATGGATTAGGACGATAATAATGATGACAATATTGGTAGGTTTTTTTTTTTTTTTTTTTTAATTTTTTTCTTTAAGAATAATACTGTAATTTTATATATGTAAATAGGTATTGTTATGACTATATGTAGTACTAAAGACACATTGTATTCTTGAAAATTTTTAGTGTAGGTACTAGTAACTACCACGTACCAACTATATTTTTTGAAAAAAAAAAATATATATAATGTTAAGACATCTTGTTAACTGCTGCCTCTATCTTAAAAAAATTTACATACATGTATGTATAATTTAATATGTATCGTCTCTTGAGAATTTGTGACATATAAACATGTTAATATTATACATACACGTAAATATACCGTACAATATTTATTTATTTATTATAAAAATTTTACAATTATATATAGTTATAAATAAATATTATGTATATGGTGACAAGCAGGAAGAAGATCAACTTTTCATGTATAAATATTGAATACATAAACATATATGTACATATATACATATATAGCATATAGTACATAATTATAAGTAAAAATGTACATACCTACATATTTACGTGTATTACAAATAGCTGTGTGCATTTTAAAATAAGGCTTGTCATACATGATATTGAAATTGTTTACCATAACGTGACAAATAATTAAAATACTTGATATGTTACCTTACCACTACAACCATCATTACCACTATCAACACTCCTTGATTTCATTTCTTTTTGGTACTAATTCATTGTCATTTTTCCGTTTTTTTTTTTTTGTTTTTTTTATTTAAATTTCTATGGTGTTAAGCTTCATTTAGCAATATTATTAGTACTTGTGTAGCACATAATACTAATAAATACATCTTACTTTGTACTTTGCACATTGTCAAGAATAAAATTTGATTAAATTAAAATATTGCAATTGGCCATGCTTAAATATTTATTTATAGAAAATTATATTTGCATACATATGTACATAAATTTAAATATTTATCTAGATAAACATGTCAATATAATAAATTAAAGGAGGATATTACATTATTTTATAATTTAATTGGCATTAAAATCACGTTTACATTAGATTACGATTGCGAAACAATTTGTTCACTTCAACGACACTATAATAATAATTAAATGATAATTTAATTTTCAATACATTGAATATAAACATTAATATATTACTTAATTCTGTTATTTTATTTGTATCTATTTTATATACATACAGTATGTGATTTCTATTCAATAAATTTTTTTATTTATTTATTTATTTATTCTTTTTTTTTTTGAAAAAAAATCATAATACTTATATTTTACATTTTTTAATTATTAAAACATTTTTAAAATATTTTTTAAAATAATTATATTTTTATACAAAAAAAAATATAAAAATTTATTTCATAGGTTGTTGAATTAATTGATACAATTGCAATAAATTCAACATCTGTTCGATTAGATTGGCAAATGCATGTTAGTATGACTGAAGAATATGTAGAGGTAAGTAATTTTAATAAAACTAGTATGTACATACAAAAAACAATGAAATAAAATAAATTAGATTACATTTAAAAAAATTTCATCATTTCATAATAGGGTTTATACATCCGATTTAGAGATATAAGTGGTGGTTCTCAAAAATATAATATCATGACTGTATTGAATCCATCATCTGAAACTCATGTTGTATCTAATTTGAAAAAATTTACAAAATATGAATTTTTCTTAGCACCATTCTATCGATCATTGGAAGGACAGCCAAGTAATTCAAAATTGGTCCAAACATTAGAAGATGGTAAGATTACTTCATTAATTCTCAATAAAACGAAATTAAAAAAAATATATATGTACATATATGTATGTACATGCATTACAAAAGTAATGAATAAAAATTTTTTGGTTTTATTTTTATTTTCTAAAAGTTCCATCCGCCCCACCAGATAATGTTCAAACGGGTATGTTGAATTTGACAGCTGGATGGGTAAGATGGTCACCACCGCCACCGCAGCATCACAATGGAATTCTTTTAGGATACAAAATACAGGTAAAAATTGAGAATTTATTAATGGTAGAGCGTTTGTTTTATATTACAAAAGCACTCCAGATAATTTATATCATTGTTCACATAAAAGTGTTTTCATTCTCATACATACAATCATGTTAACAATTTTTCAACAGACGTATGTATGTATTATATGCATGCACGTACATACATGTGTATGAACATATAAAACATACACGTATGTGTTTTCATACACACAAATACATACATATTCATTCATATATATTTTAATCATAATTTATCATTTCCGCATAATTTAATATTAAAGCTAATTTTCAAAAATGTTCATCTATAGGTAAAAGCGGGAAATTCAACAAAAGTTTTAGCTCAAATGACACTAAATGCCACCACCATGAGTGTTATGCTAAATAATCTTACGACTGGGGCTACTTACAATGTAAGGGTGGTAGCATACACAAGGGTTGGAGCTGGACCATATTCTCAATCAGTAAGTGATAATTACTACCTGCTTTAAGTATTCATATATGCATGTACATATATTTTGCGGTTATGATTGTATATGTGTGAAATAATCGTATGTATATACTCATTATTGAATGAAATTTTATAGAAAGCGCTTGTAATGGATCCAGCATATTTAATATCACCTCCACGTGCTCATCCAAGTGGATCATTAAGTGGTATTGATGAATCCTCATCTACTCATCGGAAACCAAATGTTGTACAGGAAACATGGTTTATGGCTCTCGTTATCACAATGCTTTTAGCAATTTTGATATCGGCAGCTGCAGCAATGTTATTCTTTAAACGACGTCATCAATTGACAAAAGAACTCGGACACTTAAGCGGTGAGTTATATTCAAAATTAATTTTTTGCTTATTAAAAAGCCAACATAAAACCCTTTTTTATTTAAACTGTAGTAGTAAATGCAAGCGAAATCACTGCTTTAAATATAAATGGGAAGGAAAGTCTGTGGATTGATAGGGGTTGGCGTACTGCAGACACAGATAAAGACTCTGGCCTAAGTGAAACTAAATTGCTGTCAAATCCTACTAGTCAATCAAATTACACATCAGATGGGGGAACAGACTATGCTGAAGTGGATACAAGAAATTTAAGTACATTCTATAATTGTCGAAAGGCACGTTACCGGAAAAATCTTTTTGACTTTTTTAAAATTTAAAAAAAGGGTTGATTTATAAAAAAATTTTCTTTAAATTTTTACTTTTCAATTTTACAGACTCCTGATAATCCAACTCCCTATGCAACTACTATGATTGTTGGGACTTCGTCAGCAGACAGTTGTATAAAACATTCGTCTTCTGGTAATGAACACAGCTCAACTGGTACTCACAGCCCACATTCTGAACATCCACAGGGTTACAGCATCCAAAACAAACATCAAGCAAATCATAACTATCATCAGTATCCACCAGGTAATAATTTTCTTTCATTTGCTGCTTTTTTTCGTAATTAGTTTTTTTTTTTTTAATTTCGTTTTCTTTCTTGCATTTTACCTTGTTTTTTTGATTTTTGGTTTGCATTTATTTTGTGCCTGACTTGCTTTTGATTTTATGTTCATAATTTACTACATTTATATTAAGTTCCAATCAATTGGTCAGAGTTTTTACCACCACCGCCAGAACATCCGCCACCACTACCACAGGGAGGAGCCTGTTATGCACCGGGAAGCCCACAATCAAGTCGGAAAAGTTCTAAATCAGGAAGTTCAGGAGTATCCTTGCATCAAAGGTACGACCAAATTTCCAATGTGGTTTAAGGTTATGATCAACAAACTGTTAAGAGCTATTAAAGCACAGCAATACTTTTTATTTCAATTTTTTATTAGTGCGATGACTTCATCTCAACATAGTGGCTCGTCAGGTGGATTTTCATCATGGGGAGTAGGTCCTCAGACTCAACATTGTGTCAGACAGGATAATTTTCATAACAATCCACTGCCGTATTCTAATGCTCCACATCCTGGAAATCAAAATCGTTACCAAATAACTCCTACAAGTCAACACCCACCTCCAGTTCCTTACTGCCAACAGACTCAACAACAAAATCCACAAAGAAATCTACACGCACATTATCAACCTCGACATACAATGTCAGATTATCAGCCCCTTGGGCAATCAAATCAAAGATGTCCCAATGGCAGGTTAATATCATTTTTATTTCTTTTTCGTTTAAGTTCATTGCTGAAACGTTTTTTTTTTTTTTTGTAATTTAGTTAATTAATTTTGAATTATTTTTCCCAGGACATGTAGTAGCTGTGATGCTTTAACCTCACCGCAACAACCACTGCCAAATCCAGAATGGTATCAACCGTTACATAATAATCCAAATCAAAATCAAATCTATGCGTGTTCCTCAGAATGTTCAGATCATTCTGCATCGCGTAACAATCATCATGGTCATCAACCTCTGCCACCGCCACATCAACAACAACAACAAATACCACCGCCACATGGTATTCGACATATTACTCATAGTTCTCATGGTCATCAACATCAGCATAATCATCATCATCATCATCAAGATCATTCAATGGCATCAACAGTAGCATCATCAGTGCATCCTACTGATAACAGTCAAGACAATATCAAAACAGGTAGTTATATTCTAAGTCGTTGCAGTGGTAATAATAGTAGTTTTCAAGAAGCTGATGAGACTGAACGTGAATATATGTTAAAACCTTGTACATATGAAATGGTTGATTCGGATCAAAGAAATTACAGTGAATGCTGTAGTTCTAGGGAGGGTGATACTTGCTCCTGTAGTGAAAGCTCATGTTTATATGCAGAAGCAGGTGATCCACTTCAAACAACAAAATCCGCACCAAATTAAAGACTTTGCAAAATTTTGAAAAAATACTCGTAAAGAAATTCTTTTTTTTTTTTTTTTTTCTTAAGAAAAAAAGTAAACTTATACACATTAATCAATGTATTGAACATTTATAAAATAATAACGTAATACGTACCAATTATACAAAATTTTATACAAAAGTTATATACTTAGGCATATTAAGAAATATTAAATAAAATCATAAAAGTAAAAAATCTTCCACACACATAAAACCAATTCGATAATTGTTCTTTTTTTTTAAAAAAAATATTTTTGTATGTACATAAACGTACACAACTAGAACTGTTTCCGTATATAAACATACAATCATTATTATTATAAAATATAAGTATATACGTATCTAGAATGTGCAATATTATCACATCTTGTAATCAAACTCTACAAAAAACAAAAAGTATATATTTTTGAAATCCAAAACAGTTGAATATCGTTAATTTGAATTATGAATTTTTAATAAATTTTTCAAACTTTTACGTAATTGAATGCATTTCACCTTATAATTTCGATATGTTTGAATGAGTTTTAAAAGTTTCACCCTTTCATAATTAAAAATCATTAAATTTTATTTTATTTCTTCAATTTATTAAAATAAAAGTTAAAGCATAAGTTAAGTATTTGCGGTTCAGTTTTTCTTCTTACAGAAAATTTAAGCTTATATTTCTGAAAGGATATGAAAAACAATTTTATACAGTTCATTTAATTATTTTTAATAAACATATTTTGTTTGTTTTATACTATACTGTGAATGTATAACTGTTATAAAATTGTATGTACATGTTAAATACAAAAAAAAAAGTATATATTTCTTTTATTTTTTTTTTTTGATTAAAAACTTGAAAAAAATTTTTTTTCAATTGTAAAAAATGTAATTTTCTAAAAATTTGTATGTGTGTGTTTGCTTCATATGTGTATTCTCGTATATATGTAGATAAAAAAAAAATAATTACAAAACGGAGATAATGATTGCACCAAGGCAATCAGTAATCAGTGTTGATGCCTTTTATTTATTTATTTATTTTTTTTTGTTTACTTTTTTTTTCCACATATTTTTCTTCTTTTTTTACTTTTCTTTCAATTTTGTTATTTTCTTGCTCCCCTAATATTTATTAAAATACACACTCCATTTTTATATACAATGAGCAACAACACAAAATTAAAGAATGAATATGTGTATAATAGTGTGATTACTTTTCGGCCCGTAAGGGATCGCTTGTCTACACATGAAAATCTGCAATTACATAGCATATTGTATATGAATGTATTTTATGCTATATAAATTCATGTATGTATGTATTATGTAATGCATTGTATGTGCATTATAAATATATATGTAAAAATTATAAATATATATGTATATTTGAATGAGCAAAAGAATCAGTGTAATGTTGAGCAAATACATACATGCTTACATCTTGTGTACAATATACAAGTATTTATGTATCTATACATGCGTTATTGCATTTTTCAAATCCCTAAATATGTATGTATGTATATGAAAAAAAGAAATTATGATTAAATAGATTCTAAATGACTATAAACGTGAAGAAAAAATATTTTCATACTAAAGAAGAAAAAGCATTTCAATCCAATCTAGTACACATGCATAAAACATTTATAAATGCTAATGCACCAGAATATTTGTGTATATGTATATATTCTGGCACATACATATTTACACGTACATCATGTACTTATATACTCAATATAGCAACATGAAATTATTGTGAACGCAATATCAGTACCACCCAATTTCTATTACAAATCACCCACATTCTTTTTTACTTATTATATCACATACTTTTATATTTATATTTATGGATATGAACATGTATTTTATACATACGTATGTATTAGTATATAAAATATATTTAGTAACCCTGCTCATATTGAACGTTATATTCATTGAAGATACAGTAGTGTAATAAACCTTTAGATTCCTTTTTACTGATACTCATTCTCTTATGATAATCTATACAATCTATATAGTAAACGTAACGAATTATATACATACATATAATGTTATTCATCTGGGGGTGAATTGAAATTTCTGTAATTTTTATTTTTTTCTTTTACTTTAGATCCTTTTTGGGAGAATGTGCATGCATAAAAGAACCTGGATATATTATATATTATGTATACATAAATGTTTGTACTTTATAAGTGTATACATATACAGATTTTGTATATCTTTTCTTTTGGAATTATGAGTTTTCGGTTCGGATTAATTTTTATTGGGCTGAAGCTAAAACATAAAATCAATGGAAAAATATGTAAGAATATTTCAAAAGTAACAACAAATAGAAAATAGAAAATGACATGCAGGGATCAGTCAGCTATCGGTAACAAAAAAAAAAAAAAGAGAGAAAGCAAAATAAAGTAAAATAAAATAAAAAACAAAATAACAATTCCGAAAGTAACGAAAAAATAAGGATTAACTTTAAGTTATCCAGTGAATTGGATCAAATGTTTAAAAGAAAATGAAAAATAAAAGTAGAAATTCGTTTTTATTTTTTCATTTTATTTTATTAAAACTGGAAAATGAGAAGTTTGAAAAAAAAAAAAAAATGTAAACAAATGAAAATTTTGAAAGAGTCGTATACCGTTAACAAGACAAAAGCAATTGATGAAGCGTACAATAATAACTTTTACTTTATGATATATCCATTTTAAATACATATGTGTATGTAAATGTATGTCTGTGTAGCTGCTTTGTAAATTTTATACAATCGAGTATCTTAAATAAGGTTTTATTTTATATCCAAGTATATATATATCTATGTATGTGTGGGTATTCATGCGCATATAAATTTTCAATAAAGCGCGAAAATTTGATTGGATTTTAATTCATATTAATTTCAAAAATCATTTCAAATCGAAATAAACGATATTTTACAGAATATATATAATACATACTCGTATACAGTTAAAAGGTAAAATTTATACTCTTTCATATCACATAAACTCAACTCAAGTTAAAAAAAAATTCTAACAGGGAAATTTTTTAGTAATTATATTCGAAATAAATGTAAGGGTATCTAATAAAAGAAATCAATGTTGTATATTGAAATTTTATTATTTGAAAGTATTTGATGATGTATGTAGCAATTGAAATTTAAATTAAATTTTGTTGAATAGGGAAAAATAAAAACAAAATTTCCTAATACAAAGGCTTTTTCGTTTGTATCTCTTTTATTTTTTGCTATTTTTTTTTTTTTTTTTTTTTTTTTAGATTTCAAAATAAAAATTTAAAAAGAAAATATTTCAGTTTAATTATGTTGGCCCTTTAGCGTAACAGCTCAATGTGAGCCAGAGCCTAATCATCATTACGATGATTTTTTTGATTAATTATGTTTTTAGTTGACAAAAATCAACTAAAATAAAATTGCCATCAATCTCATATTCTATTATAATTTCTTTAAATTATAAATTTATTTTCTTCATTCTATTAAACAAATTTTTGTTTTGCTCTATTCAAATTAATTTGAATTTTTAATGCATTACATATGTATATATATTAAAAATGAAATTCAATTCAAAATTTTACCTATATACATATATATATATTTATATTTGAAGTAAACATTTAAATTAATTTCATTTCTTCTTTTACACATTTAATAGAAAATTAAATATGTAATAAAAGAAAGATATACACAATATTAAAATGTTAAATAACCCCTTTTTAGATTATAACATGCACATATATAAATTCATGTATACACGTATTGAAATTCTAGATCCTTTTAAATCCTTTTGATGTTTAATTTCCTCTTTTTTTTTAATACTCTTTTATTTATTTATTTTTTTTTTTTTTTTTCATAGTTTTATTTCTATACTTTTTTTTTTTCTTCTCATAATCCTTCTTTGACTTACTTTGTCTTCTTTTTTATAAGGTAAAAATAAAATGAAAGAAAAAAACAAAAACGAATGCATAACAAGCTCTGTAAAATAGCATGAATTTAATAAGTACACACACAACAAAATGAAAAATAGAAAATTAAATTACAAACCAGATACAAGAAAAAAAAAAGGCGAAAATAAAATAAATGCTTTTTGTTTTTATACTAATTTTTTTTTTATGTTTTCAACTTTTTCTTCATATTTCATCCTTTCGAAAAGGGATTATTTTATGTAATTTACAATTAATTTTGAAATGAATAAAAAAAACAAAAAATATTTTATTCATTTATAGTTTGAATTTTTTTCGTTTTTCCTAATTAAATACATATATATAAGTATTTATGAAACATAGAATTTTTCAAAGAAATAAACGATATTTTTTTAAATTTCCTGGACTTAATTCATGTTCAACGTTTTGGAACAAAAAATAAAAAAAAATTTTTTATATATATATATTTTTTTTTTTTTTGGTTTTTATTTAGAAAAAAGTGATAATTTTGCATATACTAGAAAATTATAAATTTTAATAATAATTTTTTTTTAAAAAATTCATAATTAAATTGTGTAATTATAATATTCAAAATTTGAAAGAATGAAAATAACAGAATACACACAGTAATCTATTAATACAAAAATAGTAACGTCACATGTTACATATGTATTTGTTAGTTTTAACGTCTATAATTTATGCCATACATGTGTATAAATTTCATATTTTATAGCAACATATTTTATTATTTTGTGTATTTTTTATCCTGTAAATAATTTTTTTTTTTTTTTTTTTGAGTAAATGAAAATTTTGATATCATTTTTCATTTTATTAATAATTTGTTCATTATATATTTATAATAAGAATATAATTATTATATCCTAGTGATCTCCAAAGGGTTAGTGCTCGTAATCTCAGTCGACCTTATATTTTTTAAATTAAGTGTAAAAAAAATTTATTCAATAACAAAAAAAAAATAAAAAAAAAAATACATTTAATAAAATAATCATAATACGAGTAGTATAATAACAAAAAACAAAAAAAAATTTTTGAAATTTTGAGAAATTAAAAAAAAAAAGGAAAACAAAAATTCAATTAAATTGTAAAACTATAATTATTACAAATAATTAATAAAATACAATTTTAAATTATTCCATGTAATTAAATGGCATAAAAAATTTGAAAAAAAAAATAATTATAAATATAAAACAATAAATATAATAACAAATAAAAAAAAAACAAATAAAAAAATAAAATTAACACTATGAAAAAAAAAACAGAATATCTGTGTAAGATAAAACGATTTTCTATAAAATAACAAAACAAAAAAAAATGAACAAGAATATGTAATTAACAAAATAAAATTAATAAAACTAATTATTTAATTGAAAATTAAAAATAAACGAAAATGTAGAACGCTAATAAATACATTTAAAAATTATAATTTAATAAAATTATAAATTTTAGAGTTTACAAAAAGTTCGTTATTTTTGGTTGTTTTTTTTTTTTAGATATCTAAAAGAGAAGTGAAAAAAAAAATAGCTATACAAAATTAAAACCCAAAACTATTAATTATACAACGATAATTTCTATTAAACGAAAAATAACACAAATAATAAATAATTTTTTTTTTCCATTGAATATAAAACTAATAAAAGCAATAAGCTAAAATAAATGAATTAAAGTAAATATCGTAGAGGGGGAAAATCTTTGAAAAAAGAATTAAAAAAAGAGTAAGCCTAAGACGTATTCATATACATACATTTTTTTTATGCCTTTTAATAAAAATTGATATGTTAGTGATTTAAATTTAAAAAAAAAAAAAAAAAATTTTTTTTTCTTTTTACGTTCACAAACACATATAAGGTAAACTAAAGCAATAATGAAGGAATTTTTAATGAAAAAAAAAATTTTCTACATAAATTTATGAATAAAATGTTATATTGTATAGTAAAAATCAGCGTTTATTTTTTTTTTTTCAATAATTTCGTATTTCTCTTTTATATACACACATTTTTTTTAATTGTTTTTTTTTTTTTTTTTTTTGTTTGAATTCATGCAAAATTTTGTATGATAAATCATACACATACATATCTAATTTTAGAATTAAGAATTATACGATTTAAAGAAAAAAATCTCTATCAGAAAATCAATGATTGAATCTGAAAATCCTAATAATCCAAATAAATAAAAAAAAAAGAAGAAGAAGAATTTCAGTAAGTAATAAGAATTACAAAACAAATAAAGTGAAAATGAATTTATTTATGTGTTATTTAAAATTGAAAAATAATTAAATTAAAATTATTTAAAAATCAAATGAAAAATGATTAGAAAAACAAAAAATTCCCATTAGTAATTTATGAATTTAAATTTAAAAGAAGAAGAAAAAAAAAAAAACAAATTATGAAATTATTTCTTTTTAAATCACCTGTACCTGTGATAAATTTTATTGTGATAGGCGGTAAAGTTGAAAAAAAAAAACATAACACACACACACACAACATTGAAATGAAAAACAAAAAAACAAACAAACAAACATACATTTTAATACAACTGAATTAAAAAATTTCCTTGAATTTTACCATATTATTTTTATTCTTTTTTTTTTTTCAAATACTTACGTACATAATTATTTTATATTTTTCTTTTGTAAATGATATTTTAATATCTTTTATTTTAATTTCCATAATTTTAAAATAATCCGTATATTTTGTAAAACAAAAAAAAAATAAATAAAAAAAAATAAGAAAAATTTTTGCTATCCTTAAAATTGTATATATACATACATAAAAAATTGATTTTTTATTTTCTTTGTAATCTTTTTCATTTTAATTTAGATTTTCTCTTAAATTTTTATAACCTTTTTCATATGTTTGTGTAAAAAGTAAAAAACAAAAAAAAAGAAGAAGAAAAATAAAAGAAAACGAAATATCAGAAAAATTGTATAGCTTATAATATTGTTTTTTGTTGATTGTTTATTATATTGTTATGATAATTCGTAATTTAGAACATTACGTATTCATTATATTATTATTATTATTATTATTATCATTATTATTATTACTAATTATTATTATATAGTTTTAATATTAAAAAATTGAAAACTCAATTGTATTTTAAGAGAAATTCAATCAAAATGCAAAAAAAAAAAATATAATAAATCAACATAACGGAAAAAATTAATATATTAAATTGAATACAAAAAAAAAAAAAAATGTCAAAAAATGCATATAGTCTATTTATAAATGATTTTCAGTGAATTTTATATGGGAACGTTCATTGACATTGCACTATTTAAGGAGTATAAAAATACCTCGCAATTTTATCCATTTCTTTCATACGCCGGCTATAAAAATAAAATTAAAGAGATATTTTATAATATTTTCCACCATGTCCAAAAGACAGCTAAACTGAATAATAATTATATTATAAACCATCATTTGTACTGTCGACTGTAACTTGTGCTGGTTGAACTACTATATGCCTAAAAATTAAAAAAACTGAAAACATTTAAAAAATATATTCTATTTTGTATGGAATATTCGAGGATTCTGGTAACACTGCTCGTGAAACACTCTTATTAGAAGTAATAATGTAAGGAAAACGACGTAATACACCCATAAAGCACTAACTGAAAATCATTAATAGACAAACTATAAATATTGTATCTTGAAATACATAACGATTATACTATAATAACTATACATGCATAAATCTTGTACTTAAAAAATTCTTTTTTTTTTTTTGTTAATGCTTAATGCTTAAAAAATTTGGAATTTATTTTGATTGGAAAGTTAATAAAAATTACTGCTTATCCAGTTCTACATTATGAATTTAGAAATGATATTAAGAACTAAAATAAAAGAAGACAATCTATTTTCGATTTAATTATAATTTTATTTATTTAAATAAATCGGAATAATAAAGAATAAAAAATAAAATTTGTAATTTTGATTTTTTTTTTGTTTTTTTTTTAAGAATTCTGGAATCCATAAAAAGAAGTCAATAAAACAAAAATTTATTATACTATTATTTTCATTATTTTTTTTTTTTTCTTTATTAATTTTGTTGTTAGTAATACTTACATACATCAATATATAAATAAAATATAGAAACATAATAAAACGATGAATGCGAAGGTTAAGCAATGCAAAAATGTAACAGAATCAGTAAAGAAAGCATATAAATAAAGCTATTACATACATATGTATGTATGTGTTGAAATTGTGTATACCCAAGGTGTACATACACATTAAAAAAAAAAAAAAAAGAAAAAATTATTAAAATAATGAAAATCATAATTACATGTCAGGATAAATTTCATTGTAATTTAAATTAAGAGGAATACATTATACTTATTGACGAAAAAATTAAAATAAAAAAATCACTTTATAAATGTGTAATGTATTACAAAACTACTAAAATAAATAGGCATATACGTTATATATGTAATTAATAATAATCTATGTGTGTGAATAATTTAAACAAATAAATTCAAAAAAAAAAAAAAAAAACAAAAAAAACAGAAAAGTAAAATATAAGTAAGAAGTATTTTACTTTATTTTATCTTTGTTTTTTTTTTATTATTATTATTATTAAACATACATACATATACGTATTAAGAAACATAAAAATTATTAATGACTTGTATAAAATTATATACATAAGTAATTTTAATAAATACATAAGTGTATACATAAACGTATTCATACATGAAAATTTGTACATATTTTGTACAAAATTTAAAAAAAAAAAAAAAACAAAAACATAGTAATAAAGTAGAAACTAAAAATATAAAAAAAAAAATAAAACAAAAAACTAACAAAGCAAAGATACTAGTAAAAATAAATTGAGAATTATATGTGTATGTGGGAAAACTTATATATAGATCTACTAAAAATCAATGTATTTGGCATATAAAAAAAAATTCTATTATATATTAATATAATGTAATGTATGTTACATAAATACATACATGAAATACATAGAATACATCATATAGATCATTTATAATTATTTAATATGTATTGTATTATATTAAGAATAAAATACAAACAATTTGCAAAAAAAAAAAAGCAAAAATCATCAATGATAATTTATTATTTGTATTTGTATATATATACTTATAAAAAATTAAAAAAAAAAAAAAAAAAATTGAAATAAAAAAAAAAATTAAAATAAAAATAATATAACATAGAAGTAATAATTAAATGAATAAATAAAGTGGACACATTTAAAAGATGTGTACTATAAACTATTAAAAAATCACTAAACCACATATGAATATGATATTATATATAATATAGTATAGTTTTTATTAACGGACTGTTCATTAATAAAAAATAAATTAAATAAATATATAAATAAAATTAAAATGACAAAACAAAACAAAAAACAAAAAATTGAATAAATGGATTAAAAATGAAAACAATAACGAAAAAAAAATGAAAAATAACAGTAAAATGCCATAACTATTAATATAGTAAAAAAAAAAAAAAACAAAAAATTATTAAAAAAAAAAATAAAAAAATAATTAAAATGAAAAATATTTGTTTTATTTATGATTATTACGTTTTTAGCAATTTTCCTATTAAAACAAAAAAAAATAAATAAAAGGAAAATTTAAAAAAGGATTTTTTTCTCATTTGGTAAATGTAACTCGTGCAACCAAAGTTTTTCATTTACCTAAAATATTGTTACATTATATACATTTCAATTATTATTATTTGCATAGTTTAACATGTTACTTTATTTTATTTTTTTTTTGTTTATTTTTATTTTAACTTTAATATTTAGTAAATAAAAATATTTCTGTTTATTTTTCTATATTATTTATGAACATGTTGTGCATCATTAAATATTTTTAAATGTTTCTTAAAAATAATTTACTAGTATATATGTATACCCATTTACACCCAAATGTGCATACTTATCAGTTATAAAGTTTTCTTCAATATGTAAATTTTGTAAATGTAATAAAAAAAACAAAAAAAAAGTGGTAAAAACAAAATTTTATATTTTTCATGCAGGTATGTATATTTACTATATGTATATCAGACATCAGAACTTTTATACGAACTTATTATGATATACAATTGATGCAACTCAACAGAAGAAGTAACACAAAATAAATTTACACATACATACATATGTATGTACTTATGTGCAAATTCTCTAAAATAGTGTGAATTTAACGCATGTACAAGTATATATGTGTACACATTTTATGCATATATACATATGCATATATGTATATGTTTATCCTTTGTATGTTTAATATTTTATCTTTTTAAAAAGTTTCTTTGAAAACTTACTAATATCTTGTCTAAGCTAATTATTATGTTGTTATATGTAGTACATACATAAATTGCTTATATTTTGATACAAAACATTCTTAAATAAATATGATGATGAATTTGAAAAAATACGTTAATATAAACACATTATGTATACGAAAATTTTGGTCTCATATTATTTTACAATTATAAATGTACACGGAAATTTATACAGGATTATTATTTGTTGTAAGTTATCCATGAAAATAAAAGTACATGGGTACATCATGGATATATATTTAAATGAAGAAAAAATATTATAAATTTTATTTTTTATTTTTTAAATACATATTTAATGTTTGGGTACGTATCCATTGAATATATGTAAAAAAAATTTGATCGTATTAAAATTTATTTTAAAAAAAAAAAAAAAACAAAACAAAATTTACATTATTTGAAAATAATTTTTGTTTTTCAAAATTTTCATAATTATTTTTATTCATAAAATTTACATAAATATTTTTTATAACATTAATTTGTATTTTTTATTCAATAATAATATAAAAAAAAGATACCTTAATGCGGTTTGAATTTGAAAAAGAATACATGTATATGTATATGATTTTGTTTTTGTGTTATTAAATAAAAAAATTTTGGTTTTATACTTGAAATATTTGAGAATATTAATTTATTTATTTAAATTTTGTTTTGTTTTTTTTTTTTAAATTTCTAAGCAAAAAGTTTTTAGTAACGAATAAATAAATTTAAATTCAAAATATAAAATAATACTTTATGTGCTGTTTTTGTTTTTATTATGTACTTACATGCCTATATATATGCATGTATATATCGTATATGTATATACTAGATTGTATATAAAATTCTTATTTTAAATATACAAACATACGCATATAAATATAATTTTATTACATGTATTTTATGAACAATAATAAATAACTTTTCAGTTATAAGTCCAGTTCTTTTCTCATATACACTTACATGTATCTTAATATATCATAACAGTTTTTAACTTAATGTAAATATATGTACTAGAAAATGTACATAAAGTGCCTTTAAAAATACACACATACATACGTCATACTTCAGAGTAATATGAACATAAAGAAGAGAAACATAAAATGAAACTTTTACGAAATATACATACATTAGTATATTATTATACTATACTATAAAAGATATTTAGAAATGAAAATCAAATAAAATATGAAAACAAGAACAAAAATAAAAAAATAAAAATAAAAATAAATACATAAAACATTAGAAAATTTTATTTGTGGGTGGTAGTAATAAATATTTTCATTTTAGCCTTAATAATTTAATTTTGGTTTTTTTTTTTTATTTTTATTTATTTATTTATTTTTATTTATTTTTTTATTTTAACTTTTTCGTTTTGAATTCAGTTTAGCACTCAGTTTTTTACTGTGAAAATGTGAAATTTCTTCTTTTTTTTTCTCATTTCTGATTTTTGTAATACACATATATCATCCTTGAATTGGTTAATATGATTCTGATATTTTCATTTAAAAATTAAAGTCAAACAAACAACATCAAAAAAGAATTGTAACAAATTACCATTATCAAAATATAAAAAATGGAGCAGTAATAAAAAATGAAAATTTGTTTGATCGATTCGCTTTCAAAACGATAACTTTAAGAAAAAAAAATAAAAATCAAATAAAATGTAAAATAAAATAAAAATCAACATAATCACATATTCATATGAGGCATGTGTGTTCGTGTATATAAAAAAGTATATGAAAAAAAAAAATAAAATAAAATGAAAATCTATTTGTTTATTTTGAAAATCAGCGTCAGCAGTGGCACAACAGCCCAATGTGAGCCAGGGCCTAATCATCTACAATGATTTTTCATGACATTTCTATCATACGTGCACCTACAGTTTAACGTGGGTTGCGAATCACTGAGTTTGTTTAAAGTAGAAATTTAAACTCAATTTTGTATGATAAGGTTTACACCAATAATTTGTTTGAGTTACTTGTTGTCAGCAAGTAGACTCGATCGGTATTAGTAAGCACTTGAACCCATGAGCTTATGGTATTCATTCAAAGCTGAGTCAACTTTTTGGGTTAAGGTAGTTTTTTTGATGCCGATAGTGCAGACAAATGATGTTTCACATTTTTTTTTCTATTTTTCTTTATTTGTCTGCAATTATCTGGAATCGAACCTGGATCTTTTGCTTCAGAAGCTAATACTCTACCTATTGAGCTACCAAAGCCCCTATTCGGAAAATAGACTTCATTAATATTACTATAGATGTATTACAGTGTAGCAAAAACTTTTAATTGATTGTTTATTAAAAATGTAATAATAAAAACTAAAATACGTAAACATGACAAAATGTTCTTAATTGTTTTGTAAAAAATACAAACAATATCGTCGAAATTAATTTATTTTTAATTTGCTGAAGGTCATTAATTAGAAAATTTATTTTTGTTAAAACTTTTTAATATCAAAATGACATGAAACAAAACAATTATAAAGAAATAATTAAATGCATATACTATACATACATAAAGTATTAGAAAGTAAATCAATTTATTTATACACATTTTTTTTTTTTTCAAAGGAAAATAAAAATATATTTGTTAAATAATAAAATAACAATATATTGTATAATTTGTTTGTGTACAAGCTAATGTATATACATACTATACATAGGCTTATATTGTAATTAAATAAAAGGAAAATATCTTATTAATTCGACACATAAAAGGAAAAATGCCAAAAGTTGAAATAACAATAAAACAACAAAATGAAAGCAAAATAAATGTTTAACTTTTATTATAATAATGAAATTTCAGTGAAAATAATTTCCTAAGGTGATCGGAAAAATAAAAACAGAAAATACCTACATATGTACGTGTATATGTAAACATATTAATGGTATTATCAAAGATAAAAAGAAAAATTACTTTAGCTGAATAAAACAAGGAAAAATGTGAGCATTTTGAAAAATTTCGGTCTAATTTTACCACCTTTTTTTGTTTGCTATATAAAAGAAAAGAAAATTTTATCGAAGTAAACGGAAAAATACTTATACACATGTACTTTAAACTTAAAGCATATATTTTATATGTATGTGTACATTTTTTCAATAAAAAAAAAAAAGAAATTAAAAAACAACAATAAAATAAGAAAGAAAATGTTAAGAAAAGCAGAGCCTTTCATCACCCTGATATATGTGTTTATATGTACAAAAAAGCAGGTACGTACATAAAATACATATACTATAATATTAGGCTCTATAATGCTTCGGTTGTCTTAAGTTGAACGTTTCATGACCATAAAATCAACCTGAAAAAGAATGAGACTATAGGGATACATCAAAAAACCTAGAATTCTCGAAGAGTAGATTTTAATATGTCAGTTACATTACATGTTGTACATTCTATACTTTAGGTACTGTTGATGTAGGTGTACATGTACGTACGTACATATATGGAGATGTATCGAAAAGCGGCAGAAGTAGCAATATCAACAGCAAAAGCAACAGCAGCAACACAAATATTATACATACAAGTAACAAAAACAGCACTAGCAGTCAAAAGAAAATCAATAAAATTCCTCCCCAAAGACTAACTACATAAAACCTTGTACAGTACAAGTACTCCATCACAAAAATACAATATTAAACGAGACAAGAAGAAGAGAAGGTTGCAATTTTGGTTTAGTTTCATTTTTGGTATTTTATTATGTACCCTTATTATCCTACATAAATACGCATATTGTAAATGTATGCACATACGTACATATATATACAAGTATGTAAAGGTATGTACTTATATGTATATAAAAGGATACCAGTGGAAAATAACTTTTAAAGAGAATGTAATATTTTTAGGACGTTTCAACTTTCTGAAGGTATCACAGGGAGACACCACTATGATAAGCACTCTAAAAGTTCATATTAGGTCTAATATTATAAGCATACCATTTTCATATGGTATTATAATATCATATATAAAAATGTGTGTAAAATTAGAATACATATGCTGACATAGAAATGTATAGATATGTACATACATATGTGCTATTTATATTTTATGGATTTCAGGTATGGCAAGGCGTTTCCCAGGAACGTTGAATGAATGAAGTGGTTCAACCGGAAAAGGAGGAAATGTGCTGCTTGACTTTTCCAATTTTCAAATATTCTCTTGGCGAGCATAACAATAAATGGATTTAACGATTTTATTTTATAGCACATACATATGTACATACACATACATATATACATAAATATCTACATATTATATTCGTATGTACATACATACTCGTATGTGTCATATTTATATATTACAATATAGCTTTCGTTTTCTTTTCACCCCATATCTACCACATTTTTTCATATTTCATTCTTTTTTCTTTTACTGTTCATCGAGGGAAAAAAATCTTCGATTGCTTGCCGCTTGAGAGTTAAGTTAAGGTGTGTGTTATTATACCAATCACTCCATTGCACAATTCGTGCTTTTTTTCATTCTTAAATTTCTTTTTTTCCTTTCTTTTTTTTTTTTTTTTGTTTTTATTCATCAACATTACCTTCTATTATGCCACCTATGAAGCAATAATGAATATCATTGCTTTTTCTGCAAGAATATCCTTTGCTTCTTCATATACTTAATGTATACAATATATGTATGTATATTTTACAAGTTAAAACACATGAATGTGTATGTACATATATATGTAGTATACATATCTAAATAAATAAGTACATACAAAGTATGTATGTACATGTGTATGGATAAAATGAAAACAGTCATGTATACGCAATAAAAGTAGAGTATTTGTATAAAAATAACGTTATCTAGACATTCATATGTACATATGTACAAATATACATACATACATACATACATACATACACATGTACATACATACATATATGTATTACATTTTATATGAATTTGAACTTCAATGCATAAGGGAAAAAGGACACAATAAACTTATTTCGCTTTTATGATTCTCATTTATTCAATATTATGCTATTCATTCAAAAATTAAGTACACATACATTTTTGACACCTCTTTTATATTGTTCTTTATATTTAACTTTTTCAATGCTTTTTCATTTTAACATTATGCACAATGAACGTATATATAATGTGAGCACATGTTATTTTTTATATAAAAATACGCATATAAATATGTATGTAATTATGTGCTCTATATTAATCAGAATAATTTTATAAAATCGTAAATAAAAACCATTTACAAATTAATTAGAAAATTTCAAATAATAAATTTTTGAATTATCATTATAACAGAGTTATGATAAAAATTTAATCAATTTAATTTAATTTTTCAATTAAAATCTATTTATGTATGTAATACAATGAAGAATTGCATACATATATGTACATATAAGCATTCAAGAGATTTGTTTTCCTTTTAAATGATTTTTTATTTTTTTGTTGGTTTTTTTTTAAGATAATCCAGATAAATCGAAATAATTTTTGCCAATTTTTTATTCGTTAGTATTTTTGTTTTGTTGATTGTTTTTTATGTGTACTCGATTTTTCTGTATTTTCTCTGCATTGCATATTTTGGCAACATTATATGGTTATGGAAACCAATGCATATATTGTACATACATATTATGCACATACAATATGTATTAAAGTGCATCGTGTATGTTTTACAGAGCTACATATATTGTTAGTATTATCATTATTGGCTTTTTAATGTTATTTAATATGCTTTTGTGTTAAATCCTTGTCACAATATTTTAGTTTAATTTAAATTTAATTTAATTTTTCCATTATTACATATTATTATTATTATTGTTATTACCATCATGTTTCAATGCATATTCACAAACTTTTGTATTATTATTGTTATTATTTTATTTATTTATTGTTTTTTTTTTTTTTTTAATATGTGCTTATAAAAAATACTATAGTGCAGAAAAAGGAAATTATGGAATAATTTACATACATACGTTTTTTTTTTTTATTATTTCAATAATAATGAAAATAATAATACAAATTTACGATGTAAACAGATGCCAACAATTTTCTCATTTATTTTCATACGATTTTCATGTTATACATTCAAATTATTTTATATCAATGTATTTGTGAATGTAGATATATACAAAAAGAAATAATTTTTTTTCTTTTGTACTTTGGTTATTTCACACCTATAATACGTGTTATATGTACAAGTGATTTTGTTTTATATATTCACATGAATAAACACACATACATACATATGTATGTAATATATGTTTATATATACATAGATGCATATCATATGTATAAAAAGTTAAAGCTTTTAGTACATTATAAATATGTATGCATGTATTATATAGTACTTCCTTTTTTCGTTATTTTTTTTTTCGTATTCTATTTCTTACCACATACTAAATATGTATGTACACACATATGGATATGAATAGAGAATTTTTATATTAACTTTTTATTAAACGATAACGATAAGAATATAAAAGAGGAGATTACAACAATTTTGATTACAGTGCAGCTATTAATACACTATATTCAATTATTTGTAAATGTATGCATACATCTAAATGTATTACATTGTAAACCTTATTATATAATATTTTTTTACACATCACATATGTATATATAACATGTATGTTATACATTTACATGAGTGTATTCTAATTTAAATTGATAAATACATAATCATGTTATATATGCATAAAGTTTTTTTGAATATGAAACTATATACATACTTACATTTTATAAGTACATACATATATGTATGTACATTATATTTTGTTGTAAGTTTGTTGAATAAAATATAGGCACGTACAACAAGAACAAGAAACAAAAATTCAATTTGTATATGAACGTGTTCCCATTTTCACATTATTATCAGGATGAGATTTACCCTATGAAAATTAACCAGATGTTTCTTTAATATAAAGAGAAAATGCCAATTTAAGGGTAAAATGCATTTCATTTTAATACAGAAATACCATGAAATATTTAAGTGCATGAATATCAAGTGTGTGTATGTATGTATGTTTATATATCACCACATCCATGAAAATATGTTATACGTATGTATATGTGTAACATTTTATGTATGTATATACAATTTTATAATAATAAAAAGGAAACATGAAAATAAAAAAATAAAAAATAAAAATTACATGAAAACATCGTACTATAAGTTTCATATTTGTACATGTGTACACGTACAGAATACATGTATGTATATATATTTGGTCCTGATAATAATAATAGTAATAATAATACATACATGAAAATTCAAGATATTCATTGAAAACGTGGCATAGTTGTATTATTCAAAGTTTTATAGTTTATCGAATTACATTATTGTATATGCACAACATATGTAAGTACACACAAAACATTTACATGCGAGTTTATTTACATATACATATGTATATTAAGTTTAAATATTATTTTCTACTTGTACACATTGTATTCATTTTTATACATACATATAAAAAATTAAGCACATTTAAATTCATATATTCATTTTTGCTTATTATGCTCACATGTAAGAAATTTATATATATGAAGAATTTGAAGAAAACATTTTTACATGCATGTGCATCAAAATGCATTGAAAAATTATTTTAGATACACGATTCTTTGTAAATTAATTATTAAAAAATATTGTGAAAATTATTATAGTTTATTATTAAAAGAAATACCCTTCAAACCAATTCTCATTATTCCAATAATATGATTTTAAAACTTATTTCATATCCATTATCTGATAAATTTTCATGGTAAATAGAATCACCCTATATGCATATTAAAATGAAATCAGAAAACTTTATATATACTCCTTGAAAGTTTTCAGACAAAATAAATACTATCAATGAATGATATTTTGATTATTTATTTATTTATTTTTTCTCGTCTAGATATGAGTATACTAAGTAGTACGTTTTGTGGCAATATTACATATGTATTTTACATATTATATCATGTATGTACACATAAGCATTTTGAGTGGATTAGAATAATGATGTGAATATAAACATTTAAATTAAAAAAAATAAATAAATAAAAAATAAAAAAAATAAAAAGTAGAATAAAATCAAAAATAAAAAGCTAAAATGTAAAATTAAATTTGTATTTAAAATATTTCAAGACATAAACATTTTTTTAAATATGTATATAACATAGAATAAATTTTGAAAATTTTTGAATAATAATTTTAAAAGAATTTATACATAAAATTATACAAAATTTGACAAAATTTAATTTAATATAATAAATGGACCATTTATTTTGAAAGTGGTGTAAATCCAGTTAAAAAAAAAAAATCACATAATTTACTTGGAATTTAGTGTTTCTTCAAATATCTCATAAGAAAAAAAAAAAAAAAATTAAAACACCTTTAAAATAAACCATTCAAATATTAATTAAGTTATCAAGTTTATTTTTCGATTTCGAGTACAATGGACAGTTTTGTCTGAGTACTCAGACTCTTGCTCTCTCCACCACTTTAAACAACAATATCAAGATCAAGTTTACATTATGTAAAGAAATTTTTCAAAATACATAGTTTTCTTTCTTGTATAAACAATTATTAATATGAATAATGTATTTAAATATTTTAAATAGAATACAATCTCTTAACAATAAATTATAAAATCACATATACACAAATGAAATATGTAGTATCATTAATGTTATTAATAAAATCACGTAAATAAAAATAATATACAAACTAAAAATTATTTAATTTATTATTATTTTGTAAAGAAAATTAAATCAATAAAAGATTATACAAATTACAAGTATTTATATTTTCTATTGTATCTATTTTTACTTAAATAAATAAACTTATATGTATGTAGAATTAACTTGCACCTAGTAGAATTATATTTTATATTTGCTTTTAACATGCTATTATAAATAAAATTTTTTATTTTGTCATTATATAATGATGTATTTAAACTAAAACTTATTTAAATATTGTACCTATTAATGCTGATCCCTATCAAAATAACACCATGGTATATGAATTTTTTTATATGATTTTCCGTAATATTTATGTCCTGTGCATACATACATATACTCGTATATTGTGATACAAACTTTACAATAAATATAATAATAATAAAAAAGACAAAAAAAAAATCACAAATAATAAAATTGAATTATTTTGTTACCTTTTAGATGTATGTATGTATGTATGTATATGTTACATCGGTTTGCACTCAGTATTTTACATATATAGTACATACATACATTTAACATTATATATTCACGTGTACATATGTATGTATGTATGTATGTAGTTGAAAATTTTCTTTTACAGGTATGCAGACATTTTTACTTGTTTGTAAGTTTATGAATTTTTTGTAAAAGCCAGCAATTACACTTTGAAAAAATAAACACTACTCATTTGCATGAAGAACTTTATAGGACATAATTTAAAAAAAAAAAAAGAGAAAAAAAAAAGAAAGAAAATGATATATCGTTTAGTATTAAATATTTTCATTTTTCATTTAACATATTTCAAATATTTTATATACATGCATGAATGCATACATTTACTTGTTTCTTCTTATTTTATTATTTCTTTCTCAATATTCCTTTCTTTTTATTACTTTACGTCCTTTTAATTCCACATTTAGTCTTAGATATACATATGTATGTGTATAGTTATATATACAGACATTTTGTATTCACCTTATACAATGAAAAACGTACGTATATAAAAACGCGTATTCAAATAACGGTATATTTACGATTAAAAATTGTGGAATGAAAAATTACAAAAAAAAAAAAAAGGAATAAAGAATTCATTTGCATATTGTCGTGTCTTTTGATCATTAATTAAATATTTTTTGTTTTTTAATAGCAAAATATATAGAAAATATAAAATACTACATGTATACACCTACAACTGTGTTCATTATATTTTTTCTTTTATATTGCAAATGTCTATGCCTTATACTATTTTTTTTTTATTTTTTTTTTATTTTACAATGTCTTCTTTAAAATGATAATAACAGCAGCGAAGAAAAAGAAATTTAAAATTAAAGTAACACAAACAAATACATCAGAAAAATATTTCAATAAGAGAATTTACTGCATTAAATAAAACAATAAAAAAATTCATATTAAAAATGTAAGTACTTATTTATTCCTCATTTGTTTAGCCTTTAATTTTTGTGTTTGTTTCATAATTATTTTCTTGGAAAAATGCTTACATTATTATTTAATTTTATTCATTAACAAATTATTTTTTAAAGTCATTTTTACTTTTATAATAAATTTATCATGTAATCACATTTTTCTAATAAGCCAAGATCTAAACATAATGAAAAATTACCATTTAACAGTTACTACATATGTATATATGTATTAGATTAATAAACAACTCTATAAATTCAATTATACTTTGTCCATTAATTATTTGAACATTTTATATTTATGTTCGAAATATTCATCTCATATATATTGTTCGAAAATTTTAAAGATCATGTACATAGATCATAAAGATCATAAAGATTTTAAATTTTACTGCTCATGTTCTTGTAACACTTTAATAATTAGAAATTATAAAAGAAGAAAAGAGACATACTAATGTACTTCCTAATGTTACTAATGCTTTAAAAATTTCAATTTCGTTAAAAATTTTTATTTGAAAATGATAATAGTTTAGTTTAGTTCGCAAGAGTGAGATTAGGTAGGTTGCCTCGACACTGCAGCTTAAGAAAGCTTATTGTATCCCTAACCCTTTGTTTGTCTATATAAAGGCATTTATCTTTTTGGCAAGGAGAATAACGTACTTTATGTAGTCTAGATTTGTAAGATTTTCAAGATTTCTGCCCTCAGTGGTCTTCCATTTCCATCTTTCTAGTGCCACACATTCCTTCAGAATGTGTGTTGCCGTTTATTTTTTTTCAAGACATAGCCTACATAGTTAGTTGTATTGATGCCTAGTTTTTGTAAGTGTACTTAAAACTTGTAGTGTTCTGTTATTAGTCCAATTACAAATCTAATAATTTTCCTTTCACATATCAGTATCAGGTCTGAAACCGCTCTGTTTGGTTCCTTTATAAAAACCCCAGAGCGTCTTTTTCCTCCATAAGTTTTTTTGGGTTTTGTACCCAATAATTTACCTTTTTTCTAATGAAGTTTTGAGTAATTCCTAGCGCGGGCTCTAGCCCCACCAGGGTCAGGGGATCCCATCCTGGCCAACTCATCTGCTTTTTCATTACCAGCTATTCCTTTATGACCTGGCACCCACTTCAGCAAAATGTATGATAATAGTTAGTATTATTAATAAAGTTTATTAAAAATTTCATTTTGTGAATGTATGTATGTACATATGTATGTATGTACGTTATTTTTAAAAACTTAATACTTAAAACTTAATGATGTATTTTTATATTTTAAAAGCCAAATTAATTTATTTTTTTTTTTATTGATTTATTTCTTTTTTTAAATGTATGTTGTCACAAATCGAATTATATTAATTTTCCATTATATAATATTTAGAGTTTGAAAAAGAAAAACAAAAAATAAAAATGATATGAATACAATACAACAACATTTTCGTGTAAAAATAAATTGAAAAGTGATGTAACACAAAAAACAAAAACAAACAAAAAAACAAAATACAAACGACGAAAATAAGTATTTTTATTTGTTTGTTTTTGATGCTTTTAAGATCTTTAAAAGATTTATTAAGTTTTGAAATTGTGTTGTAGTAGCTTTTTTTTTTGTTTTCATTTTTTATATTATTTGTAACAGCAAAATAAGATTTTGGAAAAAAAATTTTTTTCGTTTTATTTTTATTTGATAAGATTTTAAATAGAGATTCTGAAATCCTTTTATTTTTTCTTTTTTTCTCAATGTGATAATGTTATTTTTCAATACAATAAAATGAAATAAATAATTGATTAATTTATAACTTTTTTAAAATAATAAAATAAACCGAGTAATATAAAAAATTAATTCATTAAAAAATTGAAAAACATAAGATTAGGATTTTTTTTGTTTTTAATAATACGAAAAACAAACTATACTCTATCTGCTAATTGTATGCAGTTAAAATCGTATGGGAGTATGTCTTTTTTTTGTCTTCTCATAATTTCTAATGATTAAAGTGTTTCACGAATAATGTCACCATAATCCCTAAAGTTTTTATATCAAATGAATTTGTTTCATACAGCATAAAAAATTTTACATCACAATGATGTAAATGATACAAAGTTTACATAAGACCTTAACTACATACAATTAGTGGACAGAGTGTATGTATATCACAAAACTCTGTATTATCGTATTATATATGTATGTACATATATTATAAATTTGAAAAATATGTGTGTACTAACATTGATTTACAGTGTGTTTTTTTAATACAGGCACGTGGTTAATCATGCAAGATTAGAAAAAAACATACTTAGTGTTTATGATTTATGTTTGCTCCCGTGTGGTTTGTTTTCGTTTAAATAAAACGCAGTAAACTAGCAATCTGGTAAAACTGGTGTAGAAATAGAAAGAGAAAAAGACGAATTTATACAAATTGAACGCAAAAGAATAAGAAGAAGCAACACTAACAAAAACACGTGCCTATCTTTTAAAAACGAAATATACATAGATTACATAAATATTATTTACTTATACATGTACAATTAAGTAAATTATTGTATATTTATAATTTATAATATTTTACTGTCCTGAATGCTTTTATAGAATTTTTTAGTAATTTATAAAAAAAAAATCTGCTATAAAAGAAATTTATATCCTAGACTTAAAAGTTAACAGAAAAAAAAACTTCAATGAAATATTGAGATGGTAAATTTTATTTTAAATTCGTTGTCATAAAGAATTCTGTAACAATCTTTTGATTAATCAAATGCAATTAAAAAATAATTTTTACGCACTAAACCAATATGCATAATATGTACTCATTATACTTTATTTAAATTTATGCATATTTCGTTATATTATGATACATATGAACAAAAAAATGCATACATATGTATGTATATATTTAATGTATTTTGTACAGATATACATACATACTTACATCAAATCTTTGCTTCAAAATTTTCATAGAAATGTACATGTGCATATGTATGTAGAGATATAATATATATATATACTATAAACATTTTTTTGCATATGAATCAAGTAAAATTGAAAAAAAATAAAATTTATATTATGAACAAGATATTAATGATATTATAGTACAAACCCGTATATAAGTGTTGTTGTTTGATTACATATATAAATACACCCATGTATTTCAATAATGTACTTAAATGTATTTACATGTATACAAAAATTCATTTTTATTTCTCCACAAACTTTGGATAAGACCAAAATAATATTGCAAAAAATAAAATGAAAAAAGGCTAAAATTGCACAATTACTATATTATGTACTTTTTTGATAATATATGTAGTAAAAACTTTGTTAAAAAAATAAAAAAAAATAAATAAATAAATATATCATCATTTTCATTCTCCTTCTCTTTTATCTACGTTCATGTCTACAATGTGTGTACTAGAAATTTATCTTAAAAAAAAAATACAAATTACTATAAGAATTTTCTCATTTCTTCATTTTTTTCAAACTTTTTTGTTTTTTTTTTTTGCTTTCAATTTGATACACACGTAATGTATTTACTTTTTTTTTTTTTTTAATTTACAGGACATACATACGTGGTACTTTAAAGTTAAATAAAAAATTTATAAACTTATATATACAGTTTTTGTACAATTTCAAGTTTAAGTATTGTATATTAAGGTTTGTCTGTTGCTTTAAAAAAAAAAAAAACATATAATAGACATACATTATTATATTATACATGCATCCATATATGTACATATGTATGTGCATGTATGTACATACAATGCATTTTTATTTTTATTTTAAAAATAAAAACATATCGTCTACCATATTACTTTAAATTAAAAAGGCACAACATAAATAAAAGTTTTTTTTTTAAAACTATATTATACATGTTGGTATATTTTTAAGTTTTCACCATTTATTTCATTTTCAAGGATAAAAAAAGGCAATCATATCATATGTACACATATTAGGTATATGAATTTTTTTCTTTTCTTTTTTGTATGCATATAATGTACATAAGTATGTATATCGTATATGTATGATTATATTAAAAATGAAATTTTCTTAAACAAAAAGCATAAAAGCCCTTGAAAATTCTGTACAAAGGATCATTGTGTGTTGTATAATAGCGTGTCTATGATATATACATATATACGTATGTGCATATATACTTAAATATGTATGAGTTTTAAAACAATAGTAAAACACAAAAAAAATAAAAATAAAATTGAGAAATAATGTTATTTTTTTTTTTTGAAAAATAAAAATAAAAATAAAAAAATACTTTTAAGAATACTCACCATGAATGTTTTTATTATTATTGTCTGTATACATAATTTTTACTTATTTTCCACTTTCCTTTTTATGTTTTCTTTCGTTTTTTTTTTTTTTTTTTTTTTGTTTTTTTGTTATTTTCATATTACTATTGTTGACATCATAATCAGATAATACAGACTTTGTATATGTCTAATAAATAATACACAAAAACGAATAAACATGTATATGAATGCACATTAAGTCAATATATGAACATTATATACTTAGCTGTATATTTTTATATGAGAACAAATATATAATGCAAATTAAAGTACATTCAAGTGCACACATACATACATACGTATATGGGTATATAAATGAATGTTTAATACATAAAGAAAATCCGACAACAACAAAAATCAACAGGTAAACTTTAAAAATGAGAAAAATGCCATTTAAATTTTCCTTTGATTTGTTTTTCACTTTGTTTTATAGTACAAAACGTTCATTGTAATAATTCAAGGATTTTAATTCAAGTTCATATACATATACAGTACATATACGTATAAAAATGTTATTATTTATGTTTTATTATTATATAATTTTATTTTCAAATTAATAATTTTATTTTTTTGTTGGCAAAATAAAAATTTTAACTTTATTATTAAAAGAATGCTTTCATTAACTGAAAAAATTCATATTCAAATACACATACTATATCATCAATATATGGTGTAAATTTTGATGTATTAGAAGACAAACAATAATAAAAATTAAAATTAAAAATAAACAAAAAAAAATAATAATATTACTATTATATCGTTAAATTATAGCGTGTATTTTTAATCATTATTATTATATAATTTTAAAAATTCCCTTTTTGCTTGCCTATACATTAAAACCATTAAAGTATGAAAAAATAAAAAAATAAAGAAAAACGACAGAAATGATAATATATGCGACAATACTTTGTTTTTAAATAATATTTTCAATAATATCAGCTTTTTACAATTTTTGTTTTTTTTTGTGTTTTTTCTTCATTTTCATTTTTATCAATATTGTTCAAAAGAATAACAAAAAATATTTTCATTATGATAATCAATTATTCGTTTCCTTTACGTACAAAATACAATAAATTTAATGTATAACATACAAATATCCATATCCATATGTACATAATGCTTTATATTGATATGTACGACCATATCGATTAATTAATCCTTGATATTCCTAAATATTTTCATATGTATGTATGTATCAGTGGCGTAGCGTGGATATTTGCAATGATGTTCTATCATTACAAAAAATAAATTGTTTTGAATTTTAACCGAATCGTTGATATTTCTCACTGAACTCTGTCGAGCATACTTTCGAACGCAGTCTTGTATTTTATTTGTACATATTTAGTACTAAACGACGTATTGAAAATAGAAGTTTTAAAATATGACTAGGTATGTTGTGAACATCTAGAACACCCTGAGAATACGCTACTGATATGTACCTATATTGAAAAATTAGATGTTGTTCTAATATTGCTAATGCAATTTTCAAATTAACATACAGCATATAAATAGGGTGTTTCATTTCAATATTAGTATGAACATTTTAACCTAAAGAAGTACTTTGTTTAGTATTTTTATATCAGTTTTGTAACTGTTTTAAAAACTTCTTATGATTTATTTTGCAATACACCTGATATTTTAACCAGTAAATCAGTACGTTAAAAGGTAACATTAGCCTTTTAAATAATAATACATTAAGTTCTATAGATAACTTTTCGACATCCCATATCTTGAAATAATATGAAAGGATTCATGTGTATAAATATCCTTATAAATTATTTTTAATTCTTTTTTTTTTTAATACACATACATAGGTACGTCGTTTATGTACTCATACATGAGAAATTTGTATGTATGTACATACAAATGTATGCAGTACATAAATATTTTCATTTTTTTTAAATATGTACATATGTATACATATTACAAATTTTCTTTACACACCTGTATACATAAATTTTTATTATATATGTATGCTTATGTATATGTGCTGATAAATTGCAATATAATTATGTACATACATGTACATATGTACATACATATATATGAGATAATTAAAAAATAATAATAATAATAATTTTATTTTTACTTGCATGCATATGTAGATTCATCCGAGTGCATATGTATAAATGTGAATATTCATTATATTTTCTATAAAAAAAAATATATAGGTACATATACACATATGCGCATTGTAATCAAACACACACATACATAAAATAGTTTCCAATGAACTGAAATTTTGTGAAATTTATTGATTTAATAACCAGTCGTAAATATACAAATGAAATCGTATTAAAAAGATAAATGAATGGGTCTAGAAGGTTCAGGTCCCAATGTCGTTTGGTCGATCGGTCAGTTTTTATCACACTTTTGTATTTTAAATATGTATATTTATATATAAAATTTACTAGTAAAATGTACTACATATTGTTTGTGTTTATCACACATGTACATACATACATACATATGTATAAATTTAAAAGGTACTGAATATTTGAAAATTCTGTTTGAATTTTTCACAGCTCTTAATGGATTGTAGTACTACGTACGACTATATTTTTAGGTATATACTCGTACATATAAAAACGTGCATGTACAAGTAAAAGTTTATACATACATGTGTACATACATATGTTTTAGTTTATTGTTTTTAAAATGGAATTGTATGTATACATATGTTCATAATATATTTCCATTGTATATTTTGCATATGTTTATATCTACGTTTATCCTAAAATTTTTACTATAAGTATAAATAATATAAAATTACGGTATAATCACATTTTCGAAATATTTATTTTTATTTTCATATTACTTTATTTATTATAAATACATTTACAATACGTTACACATTTACATATATGTGGATGTTAGTATGAATATGCATGTACAATGCATTTATTCATACATCTTTGTATTGTGAAATTTTTATCTTTCCATTACTCAATGTAGTTTTTGTATACATAAATATGTGCAACTATATTAGAAAATTTAAAGAAAAAGAAATATGTTCATATGTATGTATCTATACACTACTGTTCAAAAAATAGTGAACAATAGACAATTTTACGTAAAACAATAATTACCAAAGTAATTTTCTCTAAAGATTTAGTTTAGTATATGTACCAATTTTCATAAAAATCGGTGGTGGGTCCTAAAAGGAACTTCAGCCCAAGTTTTTATTATTTTGAGTTTATACCAATCTACTAAAACTAATAATTTGTATGTTTATCGTCCTTTATTTTTGATAACGTCATCTAATAAACTCTCAAAATGTATTTTAGATAACCATACGCATTATTAGGTATATATATATAGGATCTTATATATTATTTTCTATATTGATAACGATGCCCCATATCTCACACAATTGGTTATCTTTTACTTTTGCCTGACTTCTTAAAAAAAAATTCAAATTAAAAATAATTTGGCTTCTTCTATTTATTTGTTTGATTTATCATCCTAACAATGACTGAATAACAAACATACACACATCCATACATATGTATGTAAATGCTAATTAATGAAACTATCCTCAAATAAATTCTTATCACTTAAATATTAACATAATTCAATGCGACTAGTTAATGAGGTGATAAAAATTAACAATAATAGTAAATAGTTTCGTGTTCACTTTTATTTACTCAGTAGTGTAGATATAAGATAGTATGCAATACGCAAAAGATAGAAAAGTCATAAACGAAAAATACAGGATGTAAAAGAATGAAAAATGTATATTCTTTTTATGTCCTATTTTAAAAATAAATTTATCTATTTTTTAAGTTTATTATAATACACGTATTATTCATACATGTGTATTTACTACTATATTATATACATATGTATGTAATAATATATTACATATAAGTATTTTATGCAAGTTCTCAGATAAAAATGCGTACAAACAAGTACTAAGGATATTCGTTGCTTGCATATACGATTATTTTAACGAATATAAATTTGAACAAATCTGAAATTGACTTTTGGAATTTTTCAAAAACTTTATTATATGTACATATAGTATAAGCTAATTTTTAACATACCTGTATCTATGTATATTGTTATAAAGAAAAACCATAGAAAGAAAAATATAGTTTTTTTTATACATACATACATATAATAACAACTTTTATGAATACATTCTCGTATATGTATTGAATAGATAAAAAGAATTGCTCTAAAAGGTAATAAAAGTTTATTTTAATTTTTAAGCATTTTTTTTTTTTTTTTTTTTTTGTTGTAAGGCACGAGGAATGAGGTAAGATTTGGTTGCCTCGGCAATTTTTAGGCATACATTTTTTTTTTTTAAATTTTATTTTATTTTTTTTTGCTTTTTTGTTTATTTTTTTATATTTTTCTATAATGAAATTCGCTGTAAAAGAAAATTATTTTCTTATATTTGTAAACACCATGTACATATATTCATTTACTTTAATTATTTATATATGACTAGTTATGAAGAGTCTATTTAAAACTATATTTCAAAAGAATATGAACATTATAAATTTTCGTTTTTCTTTTATACGTACGAATAAAAAATAAATTTATTTTAATTTTAAAATGAAAAAAAAAAACAAATGCAGTAATTCAGTTGAAATTACTTCCTATTTTTTATTAAAAAAGTAATCATTATAATATTTTCATTATTGTGTAAAATTTTTCTATAAAAATGTAAATGAGCTTAAAAAAAAAAATATTTAAAAATTTTCATTAGTTTCACATCTTTATTTGGTATTTTTGATAGATTTTCAAACATGCATACATATAGTATCGTCAACAAATCACCGCACTTTCAGCTTTTTTAATTATTATTGGCTAACTTTTCAAAATTTCAAATTCAATCTCAATATTTAAAAAATTTAAATAATATTATTTTTCTGTAAATTGTTTATGAATGATCAAACATCTTAACCAAGAATTGTTTGATATAAACATATTGAGATTTTAATTTTAAATACAGTGACATTTTGGCAAAACTGTATGTGACTATATTATAAAACGTTGAAAAGTTATATTATTATGAGAATGAAAAATCAATGACAATCAAACATTTTTCATTTCAAATAAATCAAATTTCAATTGAAAATGAATATATTTTCATTTAATTTCTGTATTCTTGTACATTGTACAAGATGTTGCTTATATTGACCTTTTTCTTATGTTTTATCCATTTTAATTTTTGTGACATTTCTTTTGGATATGTTTTTTTTTTTTGTTTATTCATTTTAAAATTAATACGTTCATAAAACATATTTTGAAGGAAATAAAAATTATAAAAGAAGGGATTCATATGTATATATACGTAAAAGATACACTTACATAAATACTTATGTATGTATGTACATATGTATATAGCAATTATACATATGTGTATTTCAGATTCACACGTTACATACATATGTATGTAAAAATTATAAATTCGAAAAGAGGCAATTTCATAAAACTTTTACTACCATTTCTTATGTTTACTTTAACATGATTAAAATCCCATGACAATATTACAAATGATACATACATAGTACATATTCAAAGAAAATATGAATTTTTATCTATGTACTACACATACATATGCAGTGTATGAATATTGTATTTGCACGAAATTCAAAAACCAAAAAAACAAGAAAAACAAGAAAAAAAGAAAAGGAATAGAATAAACACCAAGAAAAAAACACAAAAATTTGGCAAAAATACATTTTTAATGAAATCGCATATAAATTTGTTGTAACAAAATACATTCACATATGCATGTACATACATTCAAAATACATACAAAATACATTCACATATGTATTTCGAATAGATATAAAATTAAAACTGAAAACAAATTTTTTTACGTGAATTGAAAAAGTAAAAAAAAAAAAATAACACAAAAAAAAAAGAAAGAAAACAAAACTTTCACAACAACCATCCTAAAAGTTTTTAAAATTACAACTACAACCCATCATCTTTTAAAACACAGAAAACGTAGAAATAAAAATTGCAAAAAGTTATACGAAAAACAAAAAACAAAAAACTAAAACAAAAAATTAAATTAAAAATAAAAATCTAAAAATCCACATATGTACATATACAAAATGATAACGAAAATGAAGAAGAAAAGAAAAATTTTTTGAATGAAATTGCCAAAAGGAATAAAAACCGGAAATAATGCACTTAAAATTTCTCTTAAAGTTTCCCTATGTACATATATACGTACGTATGTATGTATATGTGTGAGTGTATTAGTTTGGAAATGAATTAAAAAATGAAGTTGAAAAAAAGTATTGACAGGAATAATATACAAATATATACTAACATACCAAGTATGTACACATATGTATGTATGTTTTTCTACGTGTCTACATTATTGTGTGTTCTGATAATGCACCTATGTACGCTTTTACAAAATATGTATGTAACATATTAAAGTAAATTGAAAATATTTTAAAAAACCAAAAAATAAATAAATAAATAAATGAGATAAAAAAAAAATGGATGGTAAACTATACATAGAAGTAGAATACATACGTATAAAAACGTATTGACCATTATCAAAAACTATATGGCATGATAGATAATGATATGATGATGATGATGATGATGATGATGTCGAAAGTTATGTAATGATAGTAATAAGAAACTCTAATTCAATAAATTTCGATAAAAATAAAGGACTATTTGTTTTTTGTAAAATTTAATTTTTTCCTTTTATACACGATTTAAACAAATCATTTTTGTAAATCTTCATTATTCATTATGTATTCTATCAGGCATAAAAAAACCAATTTAATTTATATTAAATTCAAATTTTTAAATTTTCAAACAAAATTCATGAATATTAAAAAATTTTTGAAATTTTGAAAATAACAATAACAAAAAATGCAAAAAAAAAAAATATTTAAAAAACGATTTAAGATGTTATAGCGAAAGTAGAATCGTCATGATACTAGCTTTAAAAAAATTCCTTGATTTTTCAACAAGTCCTTAAGAAAATTTTTGAAAAAATTAGGGCTACATGTAGCATTCAGCGTTTAATAATGTACATACAAATGTATGTTGTGGAATTTGTAAAATTTTTGTATCTACAATTCATTCACATACATACGTATGTATGTACACAGATTGTTTTTTTTTTTTTTTTTTTTTTTGTAGGATAACATTCTAAATTTTTAATTATTTTAGTTATTCCATTTTTATTCTATGTACACGTATTTTGAAACTTTTACATTGTCTCATTTCATGTTTCTAGAGGACACAAAACAATTTCATGAATTGCATGTGCATTACATTCATTTACATAGTACATATACTGGTATGTACTTATATAGTATTATGGCAAATATGCTTATAAACTATTGTAATTTATCAAGTGATGATTTTAAAAAGTTTCAACTTTCTCAATTAGTAATGTAATTAATTTTATATATTAGAATATAAAAAATTTTACTAAACTTAAAAATTTATCTAATAATAAATTAAGTATTATAATTAAAAATAAAGATAAGTAATATAAATATTTACTTTCTTTTTAGTAGACATACAAACAAATATATAATAAATAAATTCAATTTTATACAAATACATAAAATCATATTTCTACTTGTCTAATTTAATAAACTTTTCACATTAAAAAAAAAAATAAAATAAAAAATAAAAAAAAATTTTTTAATTCGACTTCATCAGACAAATTATTCATTCTCTATCATTTATTTTTACATTAATCGCTCGAATGCAAATTGTACTTTATGTATAAAATAACATTTTGAAAAAAATACATCTTAATGGATTTACTTCTATAAATATTCCTTTTTTTAAAGAATATTATGTTATGTATATGTATAAAAAGAAAATTTAAATGATTTAAATTAAATACCAAAACATTAAGAAAAATAAGAAACCAGAATACAAAATAAATATTTAATAATTTTTTAATATGATTGTAAATATAACACATGTATGGTATGTACATGTATATGTGTATGTATGTATATGTATATGATTATATAGAATGTAATAGTAACTTTTATGTTATTAATTTTCACTTTAAGTATATTACATATATGTATGTGTATATTATAAGAACATCAAATAATGTAATATCGGAAGAAAATAACTTTTAAACTATTACATTTCAAATAAAGGAAAAGAAGGACGCTCCATTAGATGGTATTTTATTATCCTTTCAAAAGTTTTTAATGAAAAAAAAAAGGTCTTATTACATGTTTTATTTTAACCATCTATCGTATACACATTTGAAGATATACTCTTTAAAAAAACAAAAAAAACAAAAAGAACGTTACATCTTACATACACCTACATACACTTATGTTGTATACATATGTACATGTATAAATTTTCATTTTGAAAATGTTATAAACGTATTACATACATACATTCATATGTACATATTATATAGAAATATTTTAATACTTTTAAGTTTCTAAATACTTTCATTCTAATAATATATCTTTTCGCATGTCTTCCTTTTCTGATGAAATACATAATTAAAGATAATTGAAAATGGCACATTAGAACGTAAAGTTACATCAACTGTATTTAAGTGATAATAAATATATTGTAATATTATACATATATATGTAGTAAATACATACATATTAATGTATGTATGTAATAATAATATAGGTATATCTATACATTTGAATGAATTCACTTAACGAATACCGTTTAAGGACATATTATATATAATTTATAACTTATACAAAATATTAGAAAAGCGCTTTTTCCACTACAATTGTTTCAAGTGAAACAATTTTCATCTTATATACTTTACATACATACATATACACTATATATAGTATTTTATACATAAACATAAAAATTAAATCTTTCAAAAAAATCATAATTGTAACATTCTTTGTATTTGTATTTATAAATTATGTACATATCTACTTATGTATGTTTATGTACAAGGTGTATTCTCATTTTTAATACTAAAAATACTTTTGATAAAATAATGTTAATGATTTTATAAAACTGGACATGTTCATTTCACCACTTCATTTATTAATTTTATATTTTAATATTAAATCAATAATTTAATGATAATAACGATAATTATGATAAAATTTTCCGATATTTAATAACATATCAAAAAAAAAAAATGAAGTATGAGAAAATAAAATTTAAATGAAAAATATTTATGTTAATTAAATTGACATCTTTTATTAAAATGATTAAATTTTCATTTTTATTTTATATTACAATTTATATGCATATGTATGTAGGTATAATATCAGATTAGTATGTACAATACAATACATAAAAGTGAGTATAAATTATTTAATTATAATTCATCATAAACAGAGAGTGATAATAATCGACTAAAATCAAACTAAAAATAGAAAATAAATCCTTCATACTCTGTTCACTAATTCTGTACAGTTAAAGGCTTATGATGGAAATACATACAAATGTATTTTCTTTTCTCATAATTTCTGATAAGATCATCTCAAGAGCAGTGTTACCACAATCTTTAAATTTATCATACAACACGAGATGAACTTTTTTAATATCAATATACAGCGACGTTAAGTTGTATCACTTTATGTATGTAGTTTCCATAAGGTCTTAACTACACAGAATTAGTGGACAGAGTGTAAGTGATAAAATTTCGCTTTGTTTCGCCTTTTTTTTTCTTTTTTAATTTAAAAAGGTGTTTAAAATAGTTTAAATGGTAGTTGAATGTCAACAATATTATAATTATTATTATTTTTTTTTTTCTATATTTTTTAGATTTAATATTATCGTCTCGAAAAATCATCGTAATGATGTTTAGGTCCTGGCTCACATCGAGCTGTTGCGCCAAAGAGAAGGGAAGGGAAATTTTAAAAATGGATAAAATTTAATTAAAATTGAAATTAGTGAAATTATAATTATGTTCAATAAGTGATTAATCAAAACTCAATAGGATAATAATTAAATTTTAACAACGCATCAAGTATTTAAAATAACTGACAAAAAAAAAAAAAAAACAGCAGAAAAATAAAAATTATTTCAAACTATTTCCATTCATTTAAATTACAAAACGTTAATTATTGGAATGAATACGAATCATTTACAATATGATACACACATATGTACAAATAATATAAATATATGTGTATAATTTACGTTCCGTTTAAAGAGAATGTACCACAATGTAAATGGTGTTCCAGTTCAGATTGCAATCATATATCATAATCTCAATTAGTTTTATCATGCTTTATGTAATACCATTGTGTAATAAACATACACTTTATTACATAAATGGCTAATATTTTTAAGGTTTTTTTTTTTTTTTTGTTTTCATGCATCAGTTTTCCCTTTTAGTCTTATCATATGTACGCTTAACAATTTTTTTTTTAAATTTCTACAATGCAAAAAATTACAAAATATTTATATTACACATAAAATTTAAAATCGTTATTATACCACGAATAATATTAATAATAATAAATTTCAATTAATTTGAAACACCCTTTTTTCATTTATGATTAAGGTTAATTCACATTATAATGTATGCATTTACATTAATGGATGCATTATGGTATGCATAAAAATTTATTTTTTGTACATAGACACGTTGGCAAAAATTTCATTTCATTTTTGTCATCATTTTTTACGTTATATTGTATACATGAAATATATATGTATATGTATATTAAAACCATATATTTGTATGACTGACTTTATTCACATATAATAATCATTTTATACTTTTTTGATATCACATTAAATTCATCTAGGTATACATTGTCAATTTTACTGATGTTTTCTATATGCGCTATTTAATATTATATGAACTGGTACTCGTATTTATCCTTCATTTTTGGATAATTCATGAGAACAATTAGAAGCAATTACTGGTAGCAAATTGCAATTCTAGTTTCCTGGTTTGCATATGTAAAATACAAACTGAATTGCATATTGTGAAATTGTCATTTCAAACATTTAAACCAATTTCTACAATTTACATATATCTATGTATGTACATATTATATTTGTGATGTATATTTCTATGTATGCATCGTAAATGATGTGCAATGATGTATATCGCTTTGTATAGCATATACTTTTATGTATTCTTCAGTTTATTTTAAAATAATACGTTATAACATGTTATAGAGTGTATTCAACATACATACATATATGGATGTATAACATATAAATCATATAATAAAAGTGTTAAAATATGTAATAAAAACGTTTTATCTAAATGTATATGAAATATTGTATACATAATGTATGTATATGAAACCGAAAAACATTATCATACATTTTCATGCGTAAATTGTTGTATATGTATGTATGATATTAAATGGACATAAAGTATATATGTATGTACATACTAATGTATGTTTAAATTATGTATACATATTGACCACAAATTATACCAAATATAACTTACATATTTTCATAGATAAAATACATGCAAATACAATTACATATACATGTGTATATACATGCAAATGTAAATTTATAATTTCTCCCACGCACATATTAAATTATGTAATATGCAAAATATAATAAAAATATGATAGTTAACATCAGATGTTTATTGTTAAAATGAAGAACAAAACAAAATACGTATGTAATGTATGTATATATAGTGTATCTAACTAAATATTTACATATGTATATTTACAACTATATACCTGCATACACAAATACATGTACATACATATGTAAGACTATGGCATAGAAAATAAAAATAATTAAATAAAATGTAATGTATAAACTATAAACAAAACGCAAATATACGTTACATATAACAATGATAATGTCCTTCAATCAGTAAAAATTAGAATAATATAAGGAATAATTTGTAATTCATGCACATTTTATGCATATATGAGCCCTTACTAACACATGTCTACGTATAATGTACGTATAATTTATACTCTGATAAACGTATGTATGTGTTTATACAAACAAATTTATACACTATATATTAATACATATGTACCTATAATTACCTACATAATGATTAAAAGAGAGATACAAAATATATATGAACAATTTATTTCGAAATGAATTCATTATAATAAAATTTGTGTCGAACAATTTATTTAATGTAATAATCCCACATGCAGTTTTTAACATTGCATTCATGTGTTTTAAACAAAAAATAAAAAAAAAAATCTTAAATAACTACATACATTATATCAAATTACACAAATTTTATGTGCATACTTATCAGTTAAAACATATAATGTTATAATGTAAATTTTTATAACTAATATATTTTTGTTATGTGCTATGTCTGTGAAAAAAATTTTTTTTTTTTTTTTTTTTTTTTTGAAATGAAAACAGTAACAATAACAAAATATTAAAGTATAAAGAATACATTATTGATAAATATTATTAAAATGTATCTGTGTGTTACATTATTGCATTATGTTTGAAATTTAATGATAAATTCTTAAATAAATTCTAATGCATATGTATTTTATAGGTACTTCAAAGGAAATAATAACAACGAATGAATGCATATAACATACATATGTATATGTAGGTATATACGGACTCAACTTATATTTTATTGCCGCTTTTGGAAAACCTTTGAAATTGAATTAAATTTCATAATATGTAATACACTTGTTAAAAAAGAATATTTTCCCGATTTATATATTATCCCAATTATACTATTTGTTATACATATTTTATATTCATTCAAAGTTCGAATATCCGTTTTTGTTCTAATTTCTAAGGATAATATTCAAGTATGAAATTTTATTGGGGAAATTTTAAATTTAGGACAGTAGTGTTTTATTTATTTGGCAAACATGATGTAGCTCTGGAAATAGTATGTATATGCATGAAATTTTATAACACATAAAACTAATGCAAATTTTTTTGACAGCACTTTTTAAAAGTTCTGATAATATATACTCTATCCACTAATTCCATGCAGTTAAGGCCTTGTGGAAATGACATAATGTAGTACCACTTTACATCATCGTATATTAATATTCAAAAAAATTTTGTTATATACATACAAAGTTAAAAGATTATTATTATTTTAAAAAAATACATTTAACAAAGTTAAAGACTATAAAGAAACTATTAGAGAAAAGACATGAATTCCCATAAAACCTTAACTCCATATAATTTATAGACAGAGTAAATTAATTGTAATTCATATCTCATACGTACCATGTGAATACATACATACTGGAATAAAAGAGAAAAATAAATAAACAAATTACATCGTCAATAACATGAAAAATTTTATAGAAAACTTACATACTAACCGATCGTATATAAGAATACACATGAATAAAATTACATATCCGTTTAATATGAATTATATATATAAGTATTTCAAAATGAACGAACAAAATACAAACAGAACAACCTCATACTTATGTACATGAGCGTAAATTTCTGAAAAGTGGTCATTTTTCAAAACTGGAACTATTTTTAACAAAAACCAATTTTAAATTTACATTCTTCTCCATTCCTTCATCTGGGACTCTGTGATAGTTATTCTAAGACATTTTGTATATATAAATCATGCTAGTGCAAATATAACTTCGTACGAAAATTTAGATACTATGAAATTAGTTTCAGGACGAAATATGATATTCAATTAGAGATTTGTGCGTAAACAGGTTTAAGATAAATATATTTTACAAAAATGTGCATATAACTTATGCATACTTCAATTATGAATTTAATACAATCCAATATTTCTTAATATGTGCTAATATGTAACGTACATTATGTACATATACATATAGGAAAAAATTGATATTAGTGTATCAAATTGGCATAAACATGTATGTTACACATAATACAAATGTTTGACATATCCGTATATATGATAAGTTAAGAGGGTCAGTAGAATTGTTATATTTATGAATTTGTGCAGATTGATTAATTCATTTTTTTCTTTATTACAAAAATGACCTATTATCTATGTATTTGAAAAATTAATTCATGTATTCAAACAATTTTATCTAATCAGCTGTTCTTCTAATGAAAATAATTTTAAAAAAAAAATTAATAAATAAAAACTTAAAGTTTAGCATTTTAAATTTTGAGGCGATATAAGTATACAACATTTTGAATAACCCACGCACAAAACAAAATATACTATATTTAACAATATAAAAATGTATGAAAATACAATTGAATGCAAAATATACACAAATTACGACAAAAAAAAAAAAAAATATGCATTATATGTATGTATGTTTCTAAAAATCAAATTACATAAACAGTACATGAATAGAAGCCTTTAAGGCTTTAAGCGTCTACATATATGCACAATATATGCGAATAAACATTGTATGTATTCATTATGTGCATTTATGTGTAATGTGTATACATCTGTATGTACATACATATGTATGCAATTATATTGTACATGGTATGGATATTGCATGGGTATATGTATATAACATGAGTAAAACATCTCTGACTTTTTTTAATAAACATATAAACTCAATAAAGGCAAAATATAAAGGTAATGTTGCCCAAAGATGTCTGCTCAATGCAATTTCCATGAATAATGGATTAGATTGTATATGGGTCCTTTTGTGCAGTATTGTATAATATGTTGGTATATATAAGACAAGTTGTTTTTTTTTTTTTTTTTTTTTTTGTAAATTCTATGATTTATTTATCAAAACTAGTTTAAAAAAATGTACGTATACATTGCATACATACATACGTAAGGATTCATATACATATGTACATATGTATACGTGAAGACAAGAGTTAAAATAATAAAAAATCAACAAACAAACAAGAATAACGAAACATATTTACATGTATGATGAAAAGTAAATATAACAAAAAATCTATATTACATATATGTACATGTACTTTAATATAATAACAATAATAACGTACTTTTTTCATCATTTATTTTTTATATGTACAAGAACAAATACACCTAAACTAGGAGAAATGTACATATAGTATATTGTAGATTGAAATTTACATATAAGTACCTACTACAGATTCTTCTTTTTTCTTATACTTATAAAGCATATTCATATTTTTTTTTTTTCCTTTTTCTATTAAAAGGAATGTTTACTTAAATTGCAGTTTAAAAATAAAAATAAAAAAAAAAACAAAATATAACCAGATGTATAAGTAGATGTGCATACTTAGTATAATGAACTTGATCAATTTTAGAGTAAGATGAAAAAATGTATGTACATACGTTAAATATATTCTATAAATATTATTTTTTGTAAAATTTTATAAATTTATAATAATAATGATTATGATCTTTATTTTATAGAATTTCATTCATATCTAGGTATATACAAAATATTAATAAAATATGAATTTATAAAATGGTTCATTTTAATTTAAAAAAAATAAATACTCAAATACAATATACATACATACATATGTACAAGTATAGTCGTATAGTCTTATTACACCTTATGAATACCTAATGATAAAAATATTGTAACGTGTAAACATTCAACTGAAAAAAACAAAATCTTTTCTATTCAATCGAATTTTTATTTAGAAAAAAAAAATTAAAATTAATAGAATTTATCAAAAAAAAAAAAAAAAATTACATTGTAGCAATTTTGATTTTTTGCTTCTTATTTTTTCTTTATCGCAATTAGAAATTGATAATATTATATAACTGATAAGAGGTCATTATAACTGAGTGCATCCATAACACAAACAAAATGTTAAATTGCGTTAAGATTGTACTGATAAAAAAAAATAAATAAAATAAAATGAAAAATAAATTTTAATGATAAAAATAAATAATTTCTCAATTTTTTAGTATTTTTAATATTTTCAACTTTTCATGCATATATATACAAATAAAAATTTTTATTCAAATTTAACCAAGAATAATTTTAATTAAATTTCAGGTAAGTATAATCAAGACATAATGAAATCAAAATAAATGAAATAAAATTAAAAAATTAAAGGAAAAAAGAATTTCTCATGTAATATTGATAATGGAACAAAGAAAATGATGTTTTTAAAATGAAATTGAAAAAAAAAAACATTCTTTTTTTAAATTGTTACTTCAGTCACAGATATGCAGATATGTATGTAAGGCTATGTGCTTCTTATCCTATTTAATTCAATATACTACATACATCTAAAAATATATACATACATACATACATATGTATGTATATCTTTTATCTACAGATAGTTTCTACATTTTATATAAAATTGGACAATTAAACTAAATTTTATTTTAAAATGCTTTAAATTCATTTAATTTTGTTTTATACAAATCATATAATTATTAGAATAACATATGTACATAATTTTGTAAAATTCTACCTGATTTTCATATACATACATATGAATGTTAAAATATTATATAAATTTACATGTAAAACTGTAAAAAGGATTACAAAAAGGAATAAACTCCATTTGGAGTAATACAACATACATATTATATATGTAGTAAGATAATATATAGCCTAAGTTTTATTGTTAATATGTAATTGTAGATTAGATACATATCCATATGTATATTAAACTAGATGTACATGTTTGTATATTTATTCAAAAATTGTATGTTTGAAAGATATTTAAGTTATAGAGAAATAAAATCATATAATAACGCCTTTTGTGACTGCATTTTATCACCCAAAGATATTTTCTGGGGTTCAAAATTCGCAGCTATGTACTACATATAAAATTGTTTTACATTACAAAATTTTGTACATATGTATGTATGTCGATAGATGTTTGTTCATACGTATACAGAATACACACGTGAATGTACGTATATATACGCATATATATTTGTAAAATACAATTTTAATGTTATATACTATATGTTAACGTGTGTATGTATGTACATACATATGTATATGTATATATTAGTACTAAATGTACTTTAATATATATCACACACAGTACACACATCATATGTGTACTTACATATACATAGGTTTTTCTATTATTATTATTATTATTATTATTATTAAGCATTACATAAATGCGAATAAAATTATAGTTGTTTAGCAAAAGAGAAGTCAAAATACTAGAAAACGTAGGTGTAACTTTCGTACATATGTATGCACGTATGTACATATAATGTATGTATAACCAAATGTATAGGGTATTCTCCTAACATGTACATATTCAAGAATGTCACTGCAAAGGCCACTTTAAAAATTATAATAGATAAAGTCCATACAAAATATTTCCACACCACTTTTCTTCTTTCATACTCAACTTTGTTTAGAATTTCCCAGCCAAAATTATTTCTTTGCTTACTTTATTTTGTATGGCGACCTTTGAAACACCTTCTATTTTTTTTTTTTTATTGTGCATATGTACGACAGAAGCCTATAAGGATCCCAAACTAAAAACCATAGCAAACAATAGGTAAACTGTATAATAAGGTGGTAGTAAATGCTATGACACAAATAGGTGAATAAATATATATGTGCACTCATACATACTTATATGTATGTATGTCATAATTTGTGAAGGATACACACCTTTATAAATTTGCCACCATCGTCATTATAATAACATAAGAACTTAACTATTTTACTGATGATTGTAAAAGTGAATGGGTATAAAAAGTATGAATTATACAGCTGGTAGAGTTAGAATTGTTACAGGATGATAGGATGGTGAAGATGATGATGATGATTGTTAAAATTGTATCTACATGTAAAAATTTATACATATGAACATATATGTATGAAGGATATACGTATATATACTAGATATAAATATGTATGTATGTATGTATGTACATATGTATACCTTTACGTAAAATACGTATTCCCCAATGTAACATCTGCTCATTTTCTGTTTCTACTCGCAATTTATTTCGTCTGCGCAATTAGAAGTATGAATAGTCTCAATTTATCTGCATGTACATATCATACATACATATAAATATTTATATATATTTATTATATGAAAATTACTATAATAATTATATATATACATATATGTATACATATATACGTATGAAATGAATAAATATATGTAACATTAAAATGTATCTAGTATAATACATTATGTACGTACATACATATGTGAATGTTTATATTAATATACCTTGTCAGCCCAAATAATTTCATTAAATCGAGACTGGCAATTCACTGCCTTGGGATCTAAAAATATAAGCTTAAAAACGTCCTACGAAAAATGAAACTCATTATTTCGTGATTTCAACAGGAAACAGGAAAATTAAGCCTGAAAAGATGTGTTGTAATGTTACGTTAAATATATACAAGTATGTATGTATATGTAACTGCTCATAAAATAATACAATACGTACATCTACAATCTGAATTAAATTTTAAAATCCAGTCAGACTGTTCTATAAATTTATTGTTAATAGTATAACGAATTTGAGAATATAATAGAAGAAGACTATAAATTGCAATATGCACGTTTGAATATATACATATGTATATGTATGTGAATGTAGATTGATAATAGTAGACAGAATAGTTGTTGATTAACCAAAAAAACCATGAAGAAGAATTAAAATTAAAAATAGAGAAAATCCTTTTGAAAAAAGAGAATACATTTGAAGTGCACATATGTATGTATATGTACATATTGTACATATATTTTCACATACGTATATTAAAATAATTTGCATCTTATAATCCGCTTTATATTAAGGTACACAATATATAAAATTTCTAATGAATAATTAATGAAATTTTGAATGATATATTCTAAAAAGAAAATTAAAAAAAGAAAAAAAGTTTTTTCGTCATTATATAAAAACAAATATGTCTGTAAACGTATACACACATACGTATATGTACTTACTTATGAATAAAGAGATAATCATATGTAATATGTAATCATATAAGAAAAATATACATATTTAGTCAAACCAAAAAACAAAAAAAAATTTACAACCTTTATAATAATACTTGGGTATCATTTTTATAAATTGCACACATATTTTTATATCACAACGTTATTTTTACAATACATACATACATTAATCATTCAGATACTTGATATTAAAATGAAAGAAATTTTTCAAACCGTGTAAAAATCTATATTACATTATATGTACATATGTACTACATATGAGAAAAAATATGAAATCTGTAAAGTACACCTATATGATAAAAACGTTCATACACATACATATGTATTCAAATATCAATGTACTAATATCTACATATGCATATGACATCTAACTCAAAAGGACATGGTATTTTTCCCCCTTAAACTAAAAAATTTAAGAAAAATCTTTAAAAGAAAAAATGTTACAAAAAGCATGCTAAACGTATGCTATAGATTTTCAATTCGAATTTAAAAAATAAAAAGGAAAATACTATAGGAATTTTTTTTTTCTCTCATATTTGCATACGTATATCTATGTTACATACATACATATGTATATGTTACGTGTTTTATCATGATGAGATGAATGATATAAAATGACATCAAAAATGTAAAATGTAAAAATAAAAGTAAATGAAAAATACTTTATATCGATAACACAAATATTATTTTGAATATTCACAAATAAAATATTTAAAAGATCATTTTCGTACAAATATAAAAATGCATAATGTCTTTTTTAAATGCATTTTGGTGTTTATTATGCAATTTTTTATTTGCAAGTATAGAATACGTATTTTTAATTTATTTATTTATTTCTTTATAGTGAAGTATCAAAACATGAATTAGCTTTTATGCCATTTTTATATATAAAACTATGTACAATAAATGTTCGTATATTCATATACAAATGTATACATATGTACGTAAAGAAATAAAGGTAAATCGTCCACAATTTGATTCCCCCTAGGCTTTTTAAAACAAAAAATCAAAACAAAAAAGGGAAAAACCACACAATATTTCTATTTGAATGAAACTTTTCAATACAACGTATAAGCATACATTGTAAATATGTGAACAAACAAATGTGTAGAATTTCAAATGTGTGAAAATGCAATAGGACCAATTTCCGTTTTTATTGTCTATTTAAATTTAACAATTTGAATTTTTTTCCCATACAAAAAAAAAAAAAAAATTCAATTTTTTTTTTGCTAACATAAAATTTGAAATTGAATTTTAAAATCAATGAACAAAAAAAAACCAACGCACATACATGAACATACATACATATATGTGTGTATGTATATAGAATATGTTTGGCATTTGAAAGAAAAATAATACATACATACATATGTATGTAGGTAGATACATTTGTATATATACAAGAAGAAATTTATATTTCCTACATACACTAATTTTACTAATATTAATCCACAAAAAGAATTAATAAATCGTAAATAATTTTATCATATTAAACGGATTTCCACTAGACAATTTTTCATTTTACATCTAAATAAGTATTGTATAAACATATAATGAAAATATATATATAGAAAATATTTAAACGTAAGATAAAAATAAAGAATAATGCTAAATTTTTAAATTTTTAAGACAAAAAGCAAAAAAATAAAGGAAATGTTTTATTCCTTAGAAAAAAAAAAATTTGAAAATTTTTCTGCTGCTTATTATATTTGTTATTTTTATTTTTTTCAACTTACTATCACATTAAATTTGTTAAATTCTATAAAAAAAGGAAAACTTTTTCGTTGTTTTCCACTTTTTCACTAATTTTTTTTTTTTTTTTAAAGAATTACGTGCGTACATATGTATGTATGTATATAAAACAAAATTACAACTTTAAGTGTATCCAATGCTTATAATATACAAGTGTACGTGAATATTTATTTATATACATAATAAAAAAAATGTGAAAAAAAAAAATGTTTAAAATACAACAACAAGAATGAACATTTACTCTTATTTTATTTATACATACAACACAACCACAAACTAAAATGGATAATGGCGGCTTCACCCCCATTAATGTATGTATTGTGTTGTTGATGTGTCTAATGGCTGCAAGAGGGAAATTGCTAAATTTATGTTATATTACATAGATACATTTTAGTATACACGGCGTTGTCTGCTTTTTACTTCTTCAACCGGAAATGCTGATGAAACCGAAAGTGAAATCCATTAGCAGGGTTTAAAATAGAAAATATGTATATAGTATGTATAACTATACACATATCTTTTGAAAAATACCTATACATACACATAAATACATTATCATGTGAATATAAGTATATACATACATACTTACATATTTTTTTCTTGTGCTCACGTACATACATTTAAATTCGTACCACACAATATATATAATACATGGATATAAGTATATGTATCCACTATCCGTATAGGTTTTTAATTTTTATATAATATAATATATATATTATATACATACGTTATAGCGATATTGTTTACACATGTATGTATGTTTTTACGTATTTGTAAAAAAGATATGGGTAATTTTAAATGAAAATAAAAACAATTTGAACTAAAAACAAACCGTAATAACTAAACAAAATAAAAATGTAAAAATTTTGGTTTTACACAATTTAAACATACTGTACTAATATATCTATATACTGTATGTATCTTTAAATTATACATGTACATATATACGTATTTTACTGCACAAAATACACGAAATATACAGGTTTTATCATTTATTTAATGCAATTTGAGTACCTATAAAATTTTTTAATAAACACATTGAAATTCACATAGCATCCGTACATATACATGCATATATTTATGTTTTTCATCATAATATGAACAAACATTTTGAATTACAGATTATATCCTTAATAATCTGTTCGTAATGTTTTAATAAAAAATAAAATGTAAAACGGTACGAATACACATGTATTTTTCTACATGTAAATAAAAATAAATTACGAAAAATTAATATGTATACCTATAAATAAAATGTACATATACATGTATGTACATATGCACATACATATGTATGTATGTACATTATTACTTTATCAAATTAATTCAGTTTGCATGTAATGAAAATTTTCCAAAAATGTATGTATAAATGTATCTTTTAAAAATCAATAAGTAACAAATCTCTAATGACCAAAAATATTTACAAATGAAAAACTGTAAATATTCAAGCATTAATAGTTAAAAAAAAAAACTACTATGTACATATTAAATGTTTACAAAAATTTTGTTATTATTTTTGTCCTCTTTAATTTTTCATAAAATATCTTAAAATTGCAAAAATCGTATATATAGTTACGTACATTTTTATAAGAGGACCAAAGGATTATAAAGGAATAGGAAAAAAATTTTTTTTTTCAAAAAACAAAAAGGATTTTCTTGAACTAAAGAAAAAAAAAATTTAATTTACTTTACTTTCAATGTATGTTGATGTTCAAATTGTGATGTATAAAATAAAAATATAAAATGCAAAAAAAAAATATATATCTACAAACATGAATAAAATAAAAAATGAATAAAAATAAAAAACAAATTGAAAAGGGTGCACGTAAACCTACGATTCATCGCATATCTATAAATACATACGTATACATATTTATTTTGTTTTTGTTTTGTTTTTCTTAAGTTTATTATTCGTTTGTAACTCTTTTGTTGTTTTTTTTTTTTATTATTATTGTTCAAGTTCTTGAAAGTACCCGTTTTTAAATATTGTCATTCTAGAAATGGAGATTTATAGAGAACATTGAATTGAATTTTTACTTGTTTTGCTAAAATAATTTGAAAAGGAAAACAACATCAGTGTTTTGTTTTTTTCTCAATATTTATTGTTTACCTTCAAACACTTGTATCTAAAAGTTTAAAAGTTTTTAAAAAAAGGGATATTATTTGTTGTAAAGGCATTAAACTAAATACAATCTATAAGGATATATAATTTTTTGTTTTCCCGTTTTTTTTTTGTTTTTTTTTTTTTAAAGGAAAAAATGGATGTAAAGAAAAAACATAAAATTTTTTTTTTTACACGACGGATTTCACAAATTGATCAAAATAACAAATAATTTTATTTTTATGTACATATGTCAAATCACCTTAAAAATATTTTTACTTTTAAAAAAATGTGTGATACATAACGAAAATTGATTGTACATATATTTGTACATATTTGTTGAAGATGTCATCATACTGAATGTAATATACACATGTACATATATCCTTGATATACCGAAATCAATATAGTATTACATCATTCAATCAAATTGAAAGCATGTAACATACAATGAATGATATCAAATAAGTAAAAAGGAAAAGAATGACAAAATATTACATAAAAGGATAACATATATGTATGTACGAACTTACTGAAAATATGAACATTTATGAAATGGATTTATGGTGTAAACAAAGTATCCAAATAGTACACGTGTTTTGAACATGTCTAAAAAAATGTCATTGTTTTAACTGTCATGTCCTTTTCAATTTTTATCTTTCAATTTTTGGCAAATTATCAACTATGTAATTTATTTAAAAAAAAAAAAAAATATTATGAAAAAAAGAAATAAAAAACGCGCAGCTAATAAGTTATAGTACATGATACATACATACATATGTAGTAATTATTGATAAACTTTTAGGAAACAAAAAAAAAGTATTCTGCCCACTATACTTTGTACTTTGAATATTTTCATAACAGGCCTTATGGAAACTACAAAAACTAGTACCACTTTACATCATTGCATAATTTATGTTTAAAAAGCTCACCTCATACTGTATGAGAATTGTGGCAATTCTGCTCGTGAAATGCTCTTATCACAAATTATGAGAGAAGAAAATAGACACATATACTCCCATAAGGCTTGTAGCATGGTAGAATAAAAAACAAGGTTGTCTCGCTAAAAAAAGCTTTGTTGCCGTATTTGCCAAATGGTGGTGCTTTTTTTATACAAGATTTAATGAAATTGTCTGAAAATATTAATTTATGTAAGAAAGCAAAAAAATTATAACTTAGACCTAGGATTTACTTTCGTATCAAAAGCTTTAATCAAAATTTGATAAATAATAAACGAAAATATAGTAAAATTGAAAAAAAATTTGTACTTAAAAATCATATTGTTTTAATAAAAATTTTTATATTGAAGCACCACTTGACATCACTCAAAAGCTCTTTTTAGAAAGTGGACTACCTTCCAATTTATTCTACTAGGGCCTGTAGTGAAAATATTTAAAGTATAAAGTATAATTGTATACTATAAGGGCTTATAGTGATATTCAAAAAGTTCATCTCATATTTTATGAAAACTTTAAAAATTGTGCCAATTCTGCTCGTGGAATACTCTTATTAGAAATTTTGAGAAAAGAAAAGAGACATTAATTGTACTTTCATAAGGTCTTAACTGTATGCAATTATTTGACAGAATATAGATATGTTCATTATACAATTCATAAATTTAAATAATGAATTCTTAATACATACATGCATACATGCATGCATAAAAAATTATAAATAACTACAATACAATAATAAAATTTTTTTCTTAATCCTTTAAAAGTTTTTCTTCATACATGTAAGTAGAATAAAATATTTACGATTTATTTCATATGCATAATTGTAATTTGTGTTAGAGATCAAATACTTAGAAAAATTGGTTTTTTTTTATACAATAAAATTTTTTAAAAACTTAATGAAATTTTTAATAAAACAAAAATTTTTCTATTTTTAATTTTCAATACTTATGAAAATTTCAAATTTCATGCACAGATTTACAAATATGACAAAGATTCTTTTAAATTTATACATTCGAGATTGTATATGATAAAATTGCTTTTACACATACATATATCAGACAAAAGACATAGAGTTTTGCTGTTTTATTTTATTTTTTTTTTTTTTTACTTTTAACAAAACATCAATTTCATCGATACTGTTCAAACTGAAGATTTTCATTATGATAAAAAAGGATTTTTTTACCAAATTTCATGTATTCATGAAAATTTATTTTATTTTAATCCGTTAAAAAAAAAGCATGTTTATAAGTTTGTTTTCTGTTTTTTTTTTTTTTGTTCTGTATAGTTATTTCTTCATGATGAAGATAAAATCTTTTCATATACAAGAAAAAACCATTTTGATTTTAGTTTCGATTTATAAAAGTGTATATTCATGTATCACATGGTATCACTTACAATATACGTATGTATCATATTGTGTATTACGTGATCTTACATTCTATACTGATATAATCAAAAGGATCATTTATTTATGGAACAGGAAAAGATCATTTACAAAAACATAGAAAAAATACATATATACAGATAATCCTGTTTATAAGATAATTATTATGTCTAATTTTTGAAAACTGTAATTTTCATTTTTTTTTTTTGTTTGTTTTTGTTTAATAAAATTTTCAATCCTTTACATTTTCTTTATTTATATGATTTGCAAAAATATAAAAGTAAATAATTGAATATATTGAAATTACCTTACAAAATATCTGTTATTCAACTCTAAACTTTATTAAAATGATAAATGTTTTTTTAATTGTATGTTATATTAATAAAAACACATTGCATGTGATGATTTAGTCCTTTATATCGATCATTATATTTTCTTTGACAAATACAAACATAAACATTTTTTGCTTTATCAATGAAAGTCAAATGATGAATTTGTTTTTATTTTTATTTTTCTTTTATTGTTTATTATTTTATTTTTATTTTTATAAATGTTTTTTTTTCGTATATTGTCTATAATAATTTATTATATAGTTTATATCATAAAATATTATTTCAATTTTAAATTTCAATTGATCTTTTTATTTTTTGTGATGTGAAAAACAAAACAAAACAAAAAAAAACAAATCATTTTTGCTTGTTATTTTTCTCTTTGTCATCGTTATTATGATTTTTATTATTTTTTTTCTTTGTTTTATCTGTTTCATATTTAACTTTAACCATGCTTCTTTTTACCATTCATTTTTTTACTATAAATATGTATACAGGGTGATTATTTTTTACACGAAACTATTAGTACCACTGTATTCTTTGATCTATTTTGACACAAAAAATGTATGGCGAAAATTCTAACTGAAGCCTTATTTCGACGCTAGAGGGCGTTGAAGATTTTAAAGGTGCATTGTAGTACAAAACTACAGATAAAATTTGAACCGGTTCACATAACCCAAAAATAAAATTATTTGCCTGTTTTTTGTTTGTTTAAAGAAAAAACTTTCTAGTGTAAACGCATACGATTGTAACATTTACCATTTTTTGCATATGTATAATGGTTAATATCTCAATAACCAATCGTTCGATTTGCTTCATCTTTTTTTTATTTTTTCAAGGCTTGTACACGTTTTCGAAATAAACTTAAAAAAATGACGTTGTTGTAGATTTTTTTTAGTATTCTACATTTTGTGTAATTTTTTTTTAAAAAAAAGAAACTTGTTTTGGACTTTGAAACCTTATATCTCTTTTAAGAAGTTACCCGAATAAGTCCGCTCATACATCACATGAGAGGTAATTTTATTATCTATCCATCTCCGTATTACTTATTTAGCTGTGTGAACCTGTTCAAATTTAATCAATTATTTTGTACTACAATGCACTTTCAAAATCTCAAAATCTTCAACGCCCTCTAGCGTCGAAATAAGGCTTCAGTTAGAATTTTCGCCATACAATTTTTGTTTCAAAATAGATCAAACAATACAGTGGTACTAATAGTATCGTGTAAAAAATAATCACCCCGCATATATATATATTTCCATTATTAAAAAAAAAAAAAAAAAAAAAAAAACTATACACTGAGAAAAGATCAAAAATATTTAAAAATAATCATAATAATAAGAACAGAAAAATGAAAAATATAAAAGAAAGTACAAAACAATCCTTTGAAAATTCTTTTTTAAATTGTTATAATTTTAAAATGTTAAAGTCAATAACAAGAATAACAAAAAATGATTGCAATACAACATTAAAAAAGTAAAGATATTTTACATAGTATTTGTACAGTAACTAAAATATACAAAATATAGATTTAAAAAAATAATAATAATAATAATGTTGTAATACTTGTATAGTGTATATACTACAGAGATGTTACTTTAAAAATATAATATCCTCATATAACTGTATTTAAGCATATCAAACTATATGTGTAAGTGATATTGTAACTCTAATCACATGTACAACTTTTAAATTCTTATATTATATAAATCTTAGTTTTTTACATTTTTTTTTTTGTATTTTCTCATTTTTACTTTTCCATTATATACTTGCTTGTTCATATTTATTATTAAAGCATTTTAATATAAATGTACGTGTATACAATATTTATCATTGTATTGTGCATAAATCTGGCATAAATATTAATTTTTTGTTTGTAACTTCTTATCTTTTTTTTCTAAAAAAAAAAAAAAAAAAAATCATTATTATTATTTTAATTTATTCTTTTTAATATCAAATAACTAAAAAATAAAGGAAAGAAGAAAAATCATAATAATAATAATAATAATATGCTATAATACTACCAAATATGATGTAAAGTGTAACAAATAATGTTTTCATCGTTTTCCTTGGAAACTGATTCTTTTCCATAAATACGTACATATCTATACATACAAGAGTACGTATACACGTATATATATATATATATTTGTATTGTACATATGTATATGTATACAAATATATGATATAAATGTAGATATATTATTGTATGTATAGGTTCAGAGCTTTCAATGGTTTATGATTTATTAAAATTTAAAAAAGTATGGCATATTGCAAAGAATTTTCAGGAATATAACAATATGAAAAAGCCTTTAGGCTTCCTTCTATCCACGTTGTTGAATATACAAAATACAGCCAAATACACCATAAAAATTATCATATTATACATATTTATACATATTATATGTATACATAGTTTAATATTAGACATATACATATGTACACATAAATAGTTATTCATAAATGTGAATTTTTCATGAGAACTTTTTTTTTTTTTAACTCACACAAATACATATACTAAATTTATACATATACATATGTACATATTTGTATATTGTATATATGTGAAAAAGAATATAAAAAATAAAATAAGCAAAAATCACTATAATGTTGACGTTTTGTATCATGTACAAATTTGAGAAAAGCATGACTAGAGGAAATTTTTAATCAAAAAATCTGAAAATATTAAAAAACAGAAAAAATTAAATGAACAAAAAGAAAATATATAACTAAACGAAAAAACGTCCTCATTCATATACATATGTATATACATATATATGTAGGCAAATATATTAATGTGCATATATTTGTGTATATATGGAATTTATGAATATAGAATTTTTATACAATAAATGTTTATGAATTTTTTTTTATAATATATGTATGTATCGTAACATACATATGTATGAATGTATATGACCATGTGTGTATCAGCTCCACACTAACATGTATACATATATGTATGATTTGCAATAAAGGCATGTGTTTAGTTATATTATGTTATGTATTGTTAACAAAAAACAAAAAAAAAAAAAAGATAAAATTATTTTTGTATTAAGCGAGAAATTCTCATACACGGAAAATTAAAAATCTGTCAAGCGAAAAAGGAAATATTCGAGTAATTATGAAAGAAAAAAACAAAAAATTGAAATAATATTTAAAAAAAAAAAAAAAAAAATTAATTTTTCAATGCACATCCTTTTACGTGCACATTTATACAAATATGCACAAAAGTTATATAAGATCGAGATTATTTCGAAGGTATACGAATACACATATGTATGTATTTCCATAGATACATACATGTATTATACTATTCGTGAATCAGTAAAAATCACAATGAAAGGATAATTTTTATTATCTCTACTAACTTCAGTAATTACAACTTTCTAATTTTAATATTAAAGGAAATGATATGCACATTCAATTCAAGTATATGTACATATATGCAAATATACAGAAAGTACATAAGATTTAAAAACAACAAAATATAATAAAACAAAAATTTATTATTTGTATAAAAATTTCAAATGAATAATAATTAAAGTCATAACATTAAAAGTTATCTGCATATAAAACAAATACAAGAAAAACAGAAAAGGGAGAAAAAAATATTTTTCTTCTATAGTCTTCAACTTATGTGTTTGATTTTGCATAAAAAACTTTTAATTTTTTTTTTTATTTTTATTATGCAATTTAATACATATTTTTTAAATTTAAACTAAAAATTAAAGATAATTTTTAATAAATATGACATATACATTTTTTAATATTTATTTACCTTATTATCTTGTGTTACCGCAAAATGCCTGCATACAAACATATATTATATGTACATAATATATTTATTTATTAGCTTTTTTTTTATTGTGGTTTCTTTATTTACACATATTGTATAAATATGTATATTTATCTGCTATGAATAAAATAATATACATACATACATATACATATGTACATATGTATGTAGATAAAAATTGTACAGATTATACACGTACTTTTGATACGTGAAAAATATATGTACATATAAGTACATACGTATGTACATATAAGTGGATTCATATATGTATATACAATTATGTTAAAATAAAACAAAAACTAAACAATAACAAAAATTAATCTTATACATTATCTGAAGTGAATTACCTTAAACAAGTACATAAAAGATGCTTTTCCTTTGGCAAATATAAATATACAAATGTATCCTAGATTTAAAAGATAAATGTGCATATACTTATGTAAATCTATATATACACATGTAAATAATACATATACTTGTATATAAAGATTCAAAAGCATACAGTATCAAACAGTATGCATATTCATTATATACATATATGTACCTATGTATCTATATACATATGATATCAAATATATACGTTTATATAAAAGAATCAATGTAAATGAAATAAAAGATATACTATTGTAAATATGTAATTACAAAGCTACATATACATAAGTATATATGGTATATATACATACAGTATATTTATATATATATGTACATATTCATACGTGTTTATGTACATACACTTAAAAGCTGAATAAGAATCATCTTGAGCTTAAAGTCATAATTAATAGCTCATGAAAGCTATTAAAAAACAAAAAGATTTTCCTTTATTTTATTTTTCTTTTCTTTTCTTTATCACTTTCATTTTATTATATTAAATTGTATGTAAGGTAAAATATACACGCATTATATATGAATATACATACATACATGCATGTTTACATATGTATATAAATACATATACATAATATATAGAAACACATAGGAGATTAATATATTTGAAGAATTTTCTTAAAAGAAAAATTATATGAGCATGAAAAATAAAAGTATTATATATTGTATGCATGAATCTTTCCACATATCAGTAGAAGATACATGAAAATATTTGTAGGTGTATATGTGTATAAAGGAAGGCATATTATTATTTTATTGTCGAAAAATGCTTTAAGCAAAATATACATACATATATGTATATACATATACATACATAAATTTATACGTACATACATATGTATGTACATATTTATAACATAACAGAGACAAAATAAAATGATGAAAACAAGAAACATTCATATTGTTTTTGTTTTTATTATTATTTTTTATTCATTCTGATTCTTCTAATATTGTTTTTTTTTTGTTTTTCATTTTTATTTTGTTTTACATTTTTATCCTGTTTTGGTTTTCCTTAATTTTTTTTTTGTTTTTCATTCATTTTCTTTGTTACTGTTATAAATTTTTTCTTTTGTTTTTTGTGTTTTTTTTTTTTTTTCATTATTATTAAAGAGACCCTCTTGTATATATGATATGCTACTTACTTACATATTTAGTTACTTAAAAGTCTTAAGCCAGAAAATAAGATTTAGTAAAATAATAATAACAATATTATACAAGAGGGATAAATCACAAGAGGGTTGATTTTAGCAGCTTATTATTTGCTTATATTAACATTACATATATAGGTATACATATACGCATGTATACACGTATATTTATTTAGATTTTAACATTGACTTGATTAAGAAAATAACCACAGATGCTTTTCATCAAAATAATATACATTATTAAATTATATCTGTAAATTATATATATTTATATACATATATATTTTGTTTTGTCTTTGCAACTTTTTATTTAATTACAACTAAAATATGTGTATACTACTATATAAACGTTCACAATTTCTTTTATTTTTTTCGTTTTCGTAAAATTTAAATTTTAAACAATGAAATCATGTGACGTATTTACTATATATAATTTAATTTATTTTGAAATATTTTTTGTCTAATTAAGAATTTTCTTCATTAAAAAAAAATAATAATAATAAAAATTTAAATGGGAAAAAAATTATAAAAAATTTCAATAATTTTTTTAATTTTTATAATAAGTAACTCAAAGTAATGCAACTCCTTAAAAAGTATATGATTGAATAAAAATTAAAAATTAATTTTATTTATACCTTATATTGCTAGTTTTTTATTTTTTTTTATTTGACTTTTTTCATACCATTATTAATTTAAAAATAAGTGCTTGAATCATAAACTAATAATTATTTAATTTTATTTAATTTCTACTTTAAATTTTGTTTCATATACATACATACATATGGATTCATTTATTTTATTTCATTTTTATTTTAACTTTGATATCAAACTATAATTCAAGTATATACCTACATATGTACATAATAAAATTTAAAGTAAAAAACTTTAAAACAATTTTCTCACTAAAAATATTTATTTTAACATTATTTATTATTTAAAAGTCATTGCACGTTTCGCATCTAATCCTTTCACGGACAAATTATGCATACGTAAATATATATTTTGTAAACATATACAATATTAGAATAATGTACATGTGTGAATATGAATATGAAATATACAATTTATATTATATTCAGTTTTTCTTTTCTTTTTTTAATGTGTATGTATACACTTATGTATGTAGTAGATGTGTCCATATACATTATGTGAAATATATGAGGCATATATGTATATGTACATATGTATGCATGTACATATATTACATGTGTACTGCACTAACTGTAGAATAACAAAAAAGGAATTCCCTTGGGTCGTACTTTTTAAAAAATATCTATACATCGATTTATATACATACATATGTACATATGTATGTATGTACAATATATAATATGTTTTTGGCTTTTAAACTGTAAAAAATAAAAAATAAAATAAAATAATAAAATAAATTCTATGTGATAGTACCAATACATAATTTCAAAATCCTTAACATATCATGCACATTCATATGTATTTATGTACATATATAAAATTGTATATGTACCTATATGCATAGTTATGTAATATTTGAACTTAAATTTAGTTACATATTTGAAAGCAAAAATTTTCGTAATGTACTTAACTTTTGTTTCTTTTTCTATGTTTTTGATTTTTTTTTTGTTTTTGTTTTTTTTTTTTTTTTACTAAGAAAATAAAACAAATAATAATAATAATAAAAAGGGTTATATATGTACATGTTATTCCCAAATTGATCATTTAATGTCAAATATGTATGTGTATGTGTTTTCCTTTTATTTTATTTTTTAGTGCTGCTTTTTCTTTTACTTCGTCTGCATACCTTAACTTAACTTAGAAAAATACATACAATATGTGCACTTTTTTTTAAAATGTTATTTTCTACCCCTTGCTACATTTAGTTAAATTTTTAAATTACATACCTACATGATATATACATACATCATATACACACATAAATATTATTATATAACATTTTCATTTATTTTGATATTATACTTTGTAACACTTTGACTTACAATTTTTTTTTTTTTATAAATATTATGTTTATCGTATTAAATTTCGTGATGTATGGATAGGTTATGATATTCATTTATTTAAAGTTTTATAAGCATTTAAATTCAAGTAGCACAACAAAAATGTATTATATTTACATGTAAATACACCAATTTTAGTTTGTTATATGCTATGTACTATATGTTTATAAACTATTTTTATACATATCTACGTACTAATTTACGCATTTTTGTTCGTTAAAATAAAAATTCGCAATTTTTAATATTAAAATGAAACATATTACATATATGTACATATATAAGAACATAATAAATATGTACACAAACTCACTTGTATACTTGTACTTGTTATTATGCACAACTGTAATAATGACTTTTAAACTAAATAATTTAATATTAAAAAATATTTACTCATTCAATATTACATATGTATACACATACACACGTTTCATACATGTATTTTATTATTTTTATGTTTTATTTTATTTTTTTGTGAATTTAATAAATAAATTCAAAAAAGAACCCTGCTTACTATAAGAACATGCATGTACATATACATATTCACATATGTATGTATGTACAGTATCGCCAACAAATCACCGCACTCTCAGCTTTTTTAATTATTATTGGCTAACTTTTCAAAATTTAAAATTCAAATATTTAAAATATTTAAATAATATTATTTTTCTGTAAATTGTTTATGAATGATCAAACATCTTAACCAAGAATTGTTTCATATAAACATATTGAGATTTTAATTTTTGATAAATTAGCCAATAAATAATAAAAAATGCTGAGGGTATGATAACTTTTTGGCGAAACTGTATGTATATGTATAATCTCGTACAATACATATGTATGTACATATTATTTATGGAATATCATTATTAACTTAGTCTTGCGAATGAACGGATTAAGGTATTATACAATGAATGCCAAATAAACTTTGAAAAAGTACATGTGATGTAAATTTTTGATAATTATATGTATGTACATTAAAAAATGTCATATGTATTAGTTAGCAACGTGTTATGTATAAAGTTTTTCAATTAAAAAACAAAAAAAAAAAAAAAAATTAAAAACAAAACACATACATGCATACTTAGAAATTGAAAATTCAATAAAAAAAAAGTAATAATAATGAAATTAATAAAAATAATTAAATATGTTAAATTTGTGTTATTACTCTTCAAATGTTACACGTTTTATAAAATTATTTTATTTCAAAATTTAATAATGTTTGCATTAAAATTTGTTTTAATATACTTAAAGAATTTAATTTAAAACAAAAGAAAATTTTATTCAACCAATTTGAAATTTTACATGACAACACTTTTTCAATACAAATGAATTACAAATGGTATACACATTACTTTACAATTTCAAAAGGAATTTAAAATAGAAATTAGATGCATTCACTATGATACATATGTGAACATTTATTACTTTATACATATGTATGTATGTATATATAAGTATGTATATGCTATATGCAAATGTAAATAATATTTGTATTGTACGTTTGCAACGAATTGTAAAATATATTTACAAATAATATACATATTGTGTTTTAGTTTAAGCATTTATGTAGATGTTTTAACAAAATTGTATGATAATATAACGACAACATTTAAATGCAAAAGGTAAGTTTCCGCACCTAATTTTCAAAATTTTATAGTTTTAAACTTTGTTTGTTGTAATTTATAAAATTTGATATAGAACAGATACATACATACATACATAAATATGATAAATACATTTGAATTGTTGAATAATAGTTATACAATATAAGTATGTGTCCTTATATTATATAAATACATATACGAGTATGTACATAGTTTTATTTTATATTTTTTAAATTTTTAATTTAAATTCAAACACTTACATGCTAAGTATTTATGTATATTTTAGGTATAAGTCATGAATTATATTTTTTGTTCAATATAATACATGTTTTTAAGTTTTAGAACTTTTAATCATACGTTATACATACATATATGTACGGATATAGTACATATAAAAACAATTAAGAACCAGACGATTGTACTCAAGATATAACTATCCAATAAAGAAAATGTTAAACAGATTTTATGCATTTACATACATACGTATTGTTCAATAAAAAACTTGCACATTACATTTAAGAATGTATGTACATATGTATGTACAATATGATAACCATCTTTACTAACTTATGTTCATTTATTTTCCTTTTTATTTTATTAAAATAGAAATTTAAAAAAAAAAAAAAAAAATTCGGTCTATAAATGGTCATCGAGTAAATTAATATACTTTGGGTTATTAAAATGCTGAAAAATATACTAAATGTATACAAACATATGTATGAGTGAATAAATAAAATCAAATTTAACGCTTTCAACCGTGTTACTGTGTAAATAAAATACACAAAATAATATTACATATCCACTATACATACTTATGTATGAGTGAATATACATTCCTAATTTTTAAATTCATCTTTCTAAAAAAAAAAAAAAAAAAAAAAAAAAAACAAAAATTAAATTAATAACATTCTAATATAAAAGTTACACACGCTTCATATTATGTATGTACGTATTTTTGTTTAATTTTTATTTATATTTTACTTATTTTGCAAAAAATAAAATAAACTGAGAAATGTAATTGAATTATGTTGCGGGTATTTGAATATGGTTACCCTCTAGAGAAACAACATAAATGATGTGTGCATGGATGTACAATTACATGTATGTCATAAATTATATACCTTGTATATACACATACATATGTATGTACTTACATGTATGGATATGGATTCAAATAAAATAAATAAAAAAAAAAAACAAACAAACAAACAAAGCAGAGAGATACAGAGTTAAACAAAATTTATAATATAAAAAGGATTTCTTAATTGAGGTAAACCACATATAAATATGCATGTATAAATGCATTAATAATTGTATGTATACCACATAAGACAAAAATGAAGGTTTTTTAGACAATAAAATAAAATGAAATGAAAAATAGCATATTGCATTCTAACATTTATTTAAAATTTGTTAATATGCGTAGCACATGTACACAAGTGTACCAAGCATATATGTATGTATGTGTATGTCTTTAAAACACATCATATAAATAAATGTACACTATTTTACATACAGGCGGCCCTCGACTTTCGCACATATAATTGGTTCCTGAAAGTATGTGCGAATGTTGAATGTTTGAAAATTGAGGGATATAAAAAAATATCCACCAAAAATTGTGTTTTAAAATATTTATTCATCAATATAGTATGTATACATAATGAAGTTAAAAAGGCGTCGCGTTCGTTAAAAAGTTTTTGAATTCTTGAAAACTGTTTTGACCTCTTGATTCGAACAACATTGTAGTCTAATGGCTAGTCTGATGTCCCCTGAGAAGGGACATCCAACCGCAGATGATCAAAAAGTTGAATTTCTAGAAATGTGCGAAATAACGAATTGTGCGAAATAGCGAATTGTGCGAAAATCGAGGGCCGCCTGTATGTATGAATATGTTGTAAAGTAATTAATTATTTTTTTATACATAAAAATATGTGTATTTATTATCTAAAATAAAGAACAATACATATGTATGCATGTACATATATATGTAAGAAATAAACTAACGAACAAATCTTGTACATATATATTATTTTAAATATGGAAGTTAAATAAATTTAATATCAAATTATTAAAGAATTTCTAAAAGAAAATTCTAACCAAAATTTTGTACATACATTCATGTACATGAGTACATGTACATACATGTATAATTTAATAAAGAATATGTAAATAGAAGAAAAATATGAGTAACTTAATTTAGTATGTTATGTTTATATATTAAAATGTTATGAAACATTAATAGATACTCAAATTGTTGAAAATATGTATGTATGTATTAATCAACATTCTTGGAAAATTGTATGAATAATTTGAAATATTTTTTCAAGTATGTCATAGACGTCTACAATACATATAACAGCGTATACTTTATTTAAAAAGAAAACAAAAAGTACTATATTTTTATTAAAAATAAATTTTATCAAAAATTCATGTATAAATATGTACATCTAGATTTTTATGCACATAAGTATGTACACAGTACACCATATATACATAAATTTATGTATGTATGTATGTAAAATATTGTATATTGATTATATGAAAATACGTATACTTTATCATGCGAGTATATTAAACAACCTCTTTGGTACATATTTGAATTTCTAAAATTTTATTTTCTAATTAACTAGAATTTACTTTTAGTAAATTTAACTTATGAAATTGTATTTTTTTTTTTTTTTTAATATAATAAATTCCTACATAAATGAAAATTATTACATAATAAAAGTTCATTGAAAGTTATTTAATAATAAATCATGTGTGTATGCATTGATGTAAATTAAATGTACGTTATGCACATGATTTTGTAAATTTATTACAAAAGGCATTTTATTTAATAAATTTAATTTTGTAATAATCATGATTGACAATATTACATTTTGTTTCATATTTTTGAATGTAAATCAAAGTTAGTAATTCTTTCTCAATTTAATTTTATCAATAAAAATAACATTCACATAAATGATATAATTATTATCTTTGTTCAAAATTCATTTACATATAAGTAATATGTTCAATAACATTCAATATAATATAGAACGTATGTATGTATATGCTTTTAATTAGTCAATGTAGTCATATCAAAAATTGTCATCAATTAATTAATACAATTGTCTTATGACATTTTATCAAAATTGTAAAATCTAATATATGTATGTACATGCGTTATATATATGTACATATGTTGGCATTGTAAAACACTGATAACATAATAATACACTATTGTGTATATGTAACTATTATTACCTTTGAAAATAGATACAATGAATAATTTACAATATAATAAATTCTAATAACATAATTATTCATGTTTCGATTTATTTCTACAATACACAATGCACTAAAATAAAATCTATATTTACAATTGTAAATTTATATATGTTTGTGTGTATGTACATGGGAAGGGGGGGAGTATGGGGGGCTTCGGTAGCTCAATAGGTATAGAGCATTGGCTTCTGAAGCACAAGAGCCCAAGTTCGATTCCAGACAATTGCAGACAAAAATGAAGAAAAATAGAAAAAATGTTTTTCATCATTTGTTTGCACTGTCGGCATCGGAACTACTTTACCCCAAAAGTTCACTCAGCTTTGAATGAATACCATAAGCTTTATGCTCATGGGTTTAAGTACTTACTAATATCGATCGAGTCTACTTGCTGACAACAAGTAACTCAAACAAATGATTGGTGTAAACCTTATCATACAAAATTGAGTTTAAATTTCTACTTTAAACAAACTCAATGGTTCGCAACTCACGTTAAACTGTAGGTACGCGTATGATAGAATCCTCGAAAAATCATCGTAATGATGATTAGGCCCTGGCTAACATCGAACTGTTGCACCAAAGGGGAAAAAAATATATGTATATACATATGTATGTACATATGTATATGAAAATAAATTAATAAAAATCGTACAATGTCGATAAAAGTTATTGATGTAAGAAATATTTTGTACTAATATAAATTTGATGTAACAGATTAAAATTTATACAAAATACAAACATACTTATAAGCGCAAAAATTTTTAAAATTATGTATACATATGTATAGGTACATACTATATGCATTATTATGTACCAAAAAGAGAATATATTCGTATAATTTGGAATAACCTGACATAACTTTGTTATTAAATATGTATAACTTTTATTTCTGTTCAATATTATATTTAATTACATATATTTTAGTACATTATATTGTGTATATACATAACATACATGTATAATTGTACTTATACAATTTCAATGCTTGATAAAAATCCGCATGGAAAAAAGACTCCGTGCATTTGTTTTATTATTTTTATTTTTTATTTATAAGATTTTTTTCTTTCTTCATTTTATTTATAAGTTTGTTTTATTATCATTTAGTCTTTATTAAATATTCAATCCACACGTACACGTGTACACGCATGCACATACATATGTACGTGTATGTACAAAAATCTATATTATATATATGTACATACATTCATATGTACAAAAAACAATATATTATACATAAAGATGTACACTATTGTCCAAAGATAAATCTTCATATAAGGAGAATCTGAAATAAACTTGAATCTTGGTAATGAATTCCATGCCATTAACTTAGAACAACGACAATAGCATATTAAGAAGTATCAAACGACCTCACTTTATTATTTGATTAGCATTATCGTACACATGTACATGCGTATGTATGTATATTATATGTACATATGTATTTATATTTTGCACAAATACAATGAAATTTTTTACGAAATATGTACGCATACAATATTTAATATTTAGGTATATGAACGCTATACAATATGTGCATAGGTGTATTTCAAATGCATTCATGTACTTATCTACATATGTATGTATATCAACAGTTTTATATGTACATGTACATACATATTTTATTTGAATAAAAACAGTTTATAAAATATATACCATACATAAAATTATTTCGAATATGCTATGTTTGCAATTTATATAATACAGGGTGTCTCAAAATGAATGTTACAATAGTCAAAATTCTGAGTATTTCTAGCAAGAAATCATTGTAATGTCTATCTTTAAATACATCCTTTGTAAGATATCATATGGTTTGAAAATGCTCGGGCACAAATGATGGCCTCGATTCTCATAGTCACGTCATGAAGTGACAACTCTCACTGTTATTGTCACGTCACTTTTTTAAAGCTATTCTCGTAGTCACGGAAAGTGACGTGACGAAAATAAGTAAAAAGTATTAAAAATTTCTTACCAATGGTAACTCTTCCTTCAAAATTTTAAAATTTGTATATTCTAATGAAACTGCAGTCTTAAGATTCTTTGCGGAAGGCTTCGTAATATTCGTTTTTTATTAATATTTTTTATAATATTCTTTAAAAATTAATAAAAATGATTTTATTACATATTAATCCTTTACTAATGTCTTATTTTTATTTATTTTTTATTTTTATTTTACAAAGAAATGATACTCTGTCACTATAAAAAAACAAAGTGACGGTTGTCGCGGTTTTTTCTTGACGACTGTCACGAAAGTGACTATGAGAATACATAAATATGACGATTTCCGCGACGATTGTCACGCAAGTGACTGTAAAATACCTAACTTCTACTGTCACGGTAACGAACAAGTGACGTGACTACGAGAATTGAGGCCGATATCATCATACACATTACATTACAATATATCTTATGAATTGTTTTACATATATGTACCTATATATGTATTTGCTTTATATATGTATTTACTGTGAATTTGAATTAATAAAACTTCATTTTTTATTAACATATCAATTTCGAAAAATGTCATTAACATCACAAATGGATTCTATGTAGATTGAGACGTTTTTACTACATACAATAGATTCAATCTAAATTTTAAAGTAAATTTTAAACATATACATACATATGTACAAACTTTATTTATTTATGACCTTTATTTTGGGACATCTTTTGTAGGTATTTTAATGTACAATTGGATTCGAATTTATTCAATTCATTTGGGCAAATTTTATCAAAACGTTATCTTGTAACCACCAATATTGTGTATTATTTGATATTATATATACATACATATGTATGTATAGTTTGATCTTATTTTATTTACTATCCTACATAAATATTTCAAGATCCTTAATTTGGACATTGAGTATGCATGTGTTTATACGCATATGTACATACATATGTATGTAAGTGTACAAAAATGTACGAAATGCACACATTTTCACAAAATATCTTTCAGATATTACAAAAAGTATTCATGTATACCATCACATATGTACATATATACAATCTATATATGTACAAATATTTGATTACGATTTATTTTTATTATTATCGTAGTAATCAAAGTCAGTACAATATGATATTAGTCAAAAACAATTTACAGAAAATACAGAAAACAAGTTAAAATATTCTGTAAAATTTGAAGTAAAGAATTATTATGTATAAATAAAACATTTTTTAATTAATTTAAATTTATTTATCTCTTTTTGAACTTTTTCTCTTTATTATTTTGAATATTTAACCACAAACACATACATATACATTATATTTTCAAATCTCCATACATATACACATATTCATGCATATTTCAAATGTAATGAATGTAAATTTTTGTCATATACATATACACAAAATTATAATCAATGCATTTTATGTGAAAATATTATACTAGTATGTACCTATGTATATACATATGTATGTATAGGTACATTTTATGTAAATATTTAAGTTTAAAAAAAAGATAAAACTTTTTATAAATTTATTAATTCAATAATTTAGTATAATTCAACATTCAAATATGTATGTACATACATACCTATAGAACATAAAATTTTCTCGAATAAATATAAGGATTAACAAAAATTTAACTCTAAACCAAAAATGTGTTTGTTTAATTCTTATTCTGTTTGCATTTAAATATACATATATCTAAATATGTAAGTACACGATACATGCATATTATGATGTGAAATAAATTTTATTATTAAAAATTTTGCAATAAACATGAACATACATTTCATGATAAGTAAATTTAAAATATAAATACATATGTATGTATATGTATTATGTCAATATTACAAATTTCAAATATAAATATTTACAAAATTTAGTTTGTGATAAATATACATAAAATGCACATGTACATATGTACATATATGTATATATCAAATACCAATCTAAACATAGTAAAATCAAAATAATGATGTTGATAATAATGACGACATATTTACATATGTATGTAGGTATTCTGGTGCAAATGTACAGTATATATTATATCAAAAAACAGAAATCCTTATTTGAAAATCCAATGACCTTATGGCTAACATTTTCAAATAAAATAAATTATTAATGTACATATACGAGTGTATGTGTAAAATTATAAATGAATATTCGAAATATTTCATATAGTTTTTTCATATTTGTTTATACACACATGCATATTACATGCGAGTACACATATTTTAATTTAAAGAATTCATTAACAATAATGAGCATATATCCTATACACATATATCAATATATACGTATGTATGTACATACATACGTTTGCAGATCTATGTAAGTAAGTATACGTTTATGTGACATACGAAAAATTTAAAATTTATTTTATGGCTATATTATATCTACGAGTACACACTCATTTATAAAGCATATCGCTTTATCATTTCTGCATGTTCATATTATATTTTTCATATTAAATATTTGGTTACGGATTTTAATATTATACAATAATGAACACCCACATTATTATCTAACATGTATATATATACATGTACGTACATATATCTTACATCAGATAAAAATTATTGCAAAGTTAAAAAAAATCCTTAATAGCAGGAACTTAAAAAGTAAGCATTTCTCTATATATATATACTTATACTAATATTTACGTATGTACGAGTGTACACAGTGATTATATATAGTAGTACCTACATTGAAAATATCTACTAAAAACGAACGTCATATATTTACATAACATCATATACTGCATGTTAATGTGTGTAGAAATGTAATCGCATATACGTGTGTATATATGTATGTACATATATTGAATGTATCGCATATATTAGTAAAAACTCAGTTAATGATGGTAGCAATTAAAAGGACCCATTAAAATGAACGAAGATGAAACTTTGGCCAATGTTAAAAAATATTATATAATGACGATGATGATGTGAGGACAACCGCTTAATGAAGCCTTTTAATGAGAAACAAATATTGGACAAGACGACAATCATGTTTTATTTGCATTTGTTGGACAGATTAACATATACATCATTCTAAATATACCTACATAGAGAAAGTTTTAAGTTTAAGCAGATCTGCTGTTGTTAGAAACTCTTACACAACTGTTGAAATACAAGTACAAGTACATACGTGTTTAATATATTTGCATATTATTTTATCATATATAATATGTGTATGCTGTTAATATTTGCATGTATTAAAAATAAATATATACACAAACATACGTACATATATAAGAAATTTCAAACTTTATACTCATATACTGTGTATACACGTACGATATTAATTTATTTATTATGTATGTATATATACACACCTTCTATTGTTTACCCTTAATTTACCTTCTCGTAATTGTTGGTTGTTAATATTGCTATTGCCTGCAATTCCATCATTTAACATTCACAATGAAAAGCAAGTGTTTTCAAGTATCTAATTAAAAGTTTTTGTTTATCATGATAATAATGACGATAATGACAATGATAATAACAAAATCTTTTCTAAATACTTTATTGAGTTATATAAGAAATTTTTACCTACCATCATACTCTGTCATCTGTTATCAAAAGATTTTAACTTATTTAAATGTCCTTAGATATTTCTTTTGCATATAATTTTTTTTTTCTTACTATAAACGAGTAGTGTTGAATGTCATTGTACATGATATTATATGTATGTACATATAGAATGTACTTTATCGTATTTATTACACATACGTATTTATTTACTTTAATACATTTTTTTAATCATTTAAGTCTTAATTTTAATTTTATTATTTTTTTATGTTTATGTGTATAAATAGCTTTGTATTTTATACTTAAAAAAAAACAAAAACAAAATATCAAAATATAATTATAAAAAGCAATAAAAAAAATGAAAGAAAATGTACGATTAAAAGAACAGACTCTTTATCATATAAATCCAGTTTAATGCTTTTTCTTAAACCTCTTCAATTTTAACTCAGATATACGTATGTATGTACATATTTTACATGCATTGATACTACTATGACTATTATTATTATTATGTATACGTTTGTACTTACGTATTTATACCGTTTGCTGCCATATGTGCTGTTAGCTAGACATATTTCTGAAATGCAAACATTTTATTTTATTCATTTTCATTTCTGTTTTGTTTTAAGATATTTTCAAAAACTCTATAGTCTGTCTATCAATGATTTCCAGTGCACGCATTATGGGAACATTTATTGACATTGCACTATTTAGGGAACACTGATATACTTTTTCATCCCTTCCATGCATCAGCTATAAAAATGAGACACTGCACAATAGCAACTGTTTTCCACCACGTTTAAAAGGCAAGTAAACTGAATAACTATTATTTATACTATTTGCCTAGTCTGTGTGCTATTTCTATACATGAAACATGAAAGTATATAAAAACGTAAAAACAAACCAGAATAATCAATTGTTTCTTGAAGAAATAAAAATTAGTTGAACAAGTTGAGTGTGATGCAAAAAACTAAAAATATGAAATAGGGATAATAATATGGATGATATAGGGATGGTAATAGGGATATATTTAAAGATAAGAGTACCGTGTTACATCAAATTTAAGAAAGTTTATTCTATTTTGTATGGAATATTCGGGAATTCTGTTAACACTGCACGTGAAATATTTTTGTTAGAAATAACGAGATAAAGAAAAAGACATGTCATACTCCCTCCCATAAGGCATACACTGGAAATCATTAATAGACAAACTATAGTCATATTTGTGGAATAGAGAAGTATACAAACATATTATAAATACATGCATATAATTATATATAAAATGTTATATTATTTTCTGTATCATTTTATACTTTCACACCCTCGTTATAATGTTTTCTTTCGTTGTTTTGCTTTTCCTTTTTTTATGTTTTTTGCATTTAAGTTAATTTTTTTTTTGTTTTTCATTTTTCAACACTTTCTTATATTAGTATGTTTGTGTATAGAGAAACGAATATTTTGTTTCATATATTATAAATCTGTCCAAACGTTTATACAGCAAAAAACTACCCTCTTTATTTTTGTACATTTATTTACATGTATGTATGTATATATACATAAATAAGAGTAAATACACGTAGAATGTTTTTTTTTCTACGCTTTTTACTACTCTGATCAAAAATAACCCGGACTCGTTCATGTACAACCCCCGCCAATATTTTAAGATGCATTTCTTTTAGTATTTATGTTTGTATACCTGTTTTTTACATTTCCTCCAAATTCGAGCTATATATGTCAATCAGTTGTTTTTTGACAGCACTTTGTTTAGGTCAAGTTTTTGCTTACTTTCGATTTTGCGATGGAAAAAATAATTGAACAAAGAATTTGTATTAAATTTTGCGTAAAAAATGAAATTAATGCTACTGAAACGCTAAAAATGTTGCAAAAATGTTATGGTGATAGTTCTCTATCGAAAACAACAACATTTGAATGGCATAGTCGTTTTAAAAATGGTCGTGAATCAGTGAAGGATGACATTCATCCTGGGCGTCCTTCAACATCAAAAACCAAAGAAAATGTTGATCTGATTAAATCAATGGTTTTGGAAAATAGAAGATTAACGATCAGAGAGATGGTTACTGAAACAGGAATTTCATTTGGTACAATTCAAAGCATTTTAAGTGATGATTTGGGCTTGACACGACTTGCAGCGAAATTGGTTCCTAAATCATTGAATTTTTTACAAAAACAAGAACGTGTTATTGTTGCTGAAGAGATGCTTTCCAGAGTAAATGCTGATCCTGCATTCATTCAACGGATCATTACTGGTGATGAGACGTGGGTGTACGAGTTTGATGCGTTAACAAAGCAACAATCTAGTGAATGGCGTGCTTCAGAAGAACCAAGACCCAGAAAAATTCGTCGTACTCAATCAAAGAAAAAGATTTTGCTTACCGTTTTCATCGATTATCGTGGTGTTGTGCATCATGAATTTTTACCAACAGGTCAAACAGTTAATAAGGATTATTATTTAAGCGTAATGAAGCGTTTACGAGAAGCAGTTCGTCTAAAAAGACCCGATTTGTGGCAAAATAATTCGTGGATTTTACACCACGATAACGCACCTTCTCACACAGCCGTGGTTATTCGTGAGTTTTTGACTAAAAACTCAACAAACACTATTCATCAACCACCATATTCACCGGATCTCGCACCGTGCGACTTTTTTTTGTTCAGTCGCTTAAAAAAACCACTTCGGGGAACCCGCTTTGACAGCATAGAAGCAATTAAAGACAAATCGAAGAAGGAACTTATGGCGATCCCAAAAAGTGAGTACGAAAAATGTTTCCAGGATTGGATTAAACGGTGGCACAAGTGCATTGCATCAGACGGAGAATACTTTGAAGGGGAAAAAATAAATATTAATGAATAGACTTGTACTTTGTGTTTTATTGACCAAGTCCGAATTATTTTTGATCCGGGGGTTATTTGTTACATAAAATCTCATTATACAGCGTACGTACATGAGTATACAGAATTCCATCGTTATTTTATGCATATTTTTTTTTTTTTTTTTGTTCTTTAAAGCTTCGTTTATTTTTAAAGCTCTTTATTCCGTCTATCTCATTTTTTATAATTGTACAAGTAATAACTCACCAAAATTGTTGAGGGTAAAAAAGTTATATAAAAATACAAAAATTTTTAACATACGTTGTTATATTTAATGTAAATGTATAAAATTTGTATATTTTGTTGTTTATACCAATATATGTGTATATTTAGTAAAATTATATGAATATAAAAAATACACATTTTTAAATACATTTAAATATCATAAAGAGAATGTAGAAAAATAAAACATGCTGATTTGATATAAATTCTTAATATGTACTCATGCATATATTTATCTCTTAAGTTAATAAATTCCATTAAATTTCAACATACCAATTTTATATTATTTTATTAAATCATCAGAATAATATAAAAATTAAATATACTAAATTTTTTAAAAAAATGATAAAAATTAATTTCAAAAACTTAATACAACGAAGAATTTTAATAAATTAAAAACAAAAAAAACATGCTAATTTTTAGAAAAATTTTTTTACATTTCCTACAAATTAATTTTTAAGTAAAATTTCATATTTACATTTAAAATAAGAAAAAAAAAAAAAAAAACTACAAAATATTTTCATTTATTTTTAACTACATAAATGTGTAATTAGAATTTGAAAAAAAAATAATTATAAAAATTTAAATTAGACAACAAACTATTTTCATTATAATAAAAGGTATATTCAGACGCGACCATTTTTATTGAAAAATTTAGAAACCGAAAAACAAAAAATTTCAACATGGAAAACTTTTTCAAAAAAAATTTTTTTTTTATGTATTAGCTTTTATTTAGTTTACTTTATTTTTATCTTTTTGTTTTTTTTTTTTTCTTCTTATATTAACATTACTTTTAATAAAGTTCATGAATTTTAATGAGATTCATTCTTTAAAAAAATAAAAAAAAAATAATAAAAATAAAAATTCACTAAAATAAAAGTTATCTAAGTTTCATACAGATATCATTTTATTTTAAAAAGTATTATTTTTATTATTATTATCATTATATGCTTTTTTGCGTACTTTAGAAGAAATAAAATAAGAAAAAACAAAACGTCAAAGCACTTAAAAACTTAACGAGGTTTTGAGTTTATCTTTTCTTATTATTTTTTTTTTTTTTAATTTTTTTTTTTTTTTTTTCTTATACAAAATTTCAGGTCAACCAAATATCAATTGTTGTAACCTGATCATAATCTATGCATGTATAGGTTGTATTAGATGGTATTTGTAACAAAACAATAATATATAAGAAAGACAATATAAGGACAAAACAAAAAAAAAAATATATATACGAATAAATGTGTGGCCTAAAATACAAACAACAATAATAATAAAAATTTTATAAGTATATATATAAAGAAGAAAATTTTATCCTTTATATCTCATATACGTACATGTATATTATATTCACGATAAAATAAAATTAAAATATATAAAAACAAAAAAATAAAGTTTTAATTAAATTTATAAATATTCATGACTATACGAATTGTAGGAAAATCGACTGTAAGAGAATTTTTAATTAGAAAAAGTCTTAAGGATTCTTACTACGAGTATACGTATACAAATGTATATGTATATATAAAAATATTTAAATTTATTTGTTCGCGCGTATGCAGCTTTATGTAAATAGCATCAATCTGTATTTTTAAATGGAGTTTTTTTTTTTCTAAGGGAAAACTAAAAAATTTAAAATAAAATTTAAAAATTTTTCACAACAAAAGAAAAAATTTGAAACACGTAAAAAAGCCAACAAAATAATTTAAGTTAGAAAGAAAGAGATTTTTACATTTTTTGCATATTTAAATCAATTTTAGATGTATATGTGAATTAAAGTAAAAAACTAATTCACTTTTATTAGTTTGAATTTTCTATTTTGCATATATTTAAAAAAACAAAAAAATTTATTTATTGTTTTTAATGTTTTGAATTTTTTTTTTTTTGTTCAAGAAAAGAAATTAAAAAAAAAATAATAATTTCATACATCTTGTACGAAAACTTTATATTACAAGATAGAAATATTTTTGTAATTGTGAATATTTACATTTTTTGGTTTTTAAATTTTTTTACAAAGATTATTAAGTATGAAATTGAAAAAACAAAAAAAAAATTTATATATTCATAATTTTCATAATTTGTTAATTTTTTAACATAATTTTAAAAAATAAGAAAATTTAGTAAATAACAGGAAAATATGTTTGCAGTCGATATGAAAATTATAATAAAAAAAATATAAGGAAATAGAAAACCAAATATTTCAGATAATACGATTTGTGTTTTTTTTTTCAATTTAAATTTTGTTTTTGTTTTTTATCTTTCATTTGTCAGGAAGCCAAGAAAGAATTACAAGAAAAAAACAACAACAACAACAACAAATAAATGAAAATTTTTAATGCGATTCTTCATTGAAAATAACCAAAATATAAAATATTTATATCATTTATTATCATTCAAAAATAAAAAAATAAAAAAAAAACAAAAAAAAATTCTATAAAACATATACAAATCCATACAAATACATTTACAAAAAAAAAATATATCTAATTTATTTTTTGTCCTTTAATCTTCATTTTTATATTATTTAAATCGATTGTTAAAATAAAATACTTACATACTATATACATACAATTTGTATTTATACACATTTTATTCGAATTTTATTTTTCAATTTATTAATTTTATTCTCAATTTTTTTTTTTTCATTTCATATGCATTTGTGTGTGTATTTGTATTTTACATTTCAGTTGTTTTTTTTTTTTTTTGTACTTTCTATGGTTTATGGCAATGACAATTAGATTTCAACTTCTTCCACTTCAATGACTTATGCTATTCTTTCAAAAAGAATTGAAATTCTAATTTAAACTTTTTTTGAATATATAATCGGGGATAAGTCAGATAGACAGAAAAGAGAGAGAAAAAAAATAAATATGTATATATAACAAATGGAAAGAAAAAAAAAAAACAAAAACGGAAGAAAAACAAACAAAACAACAACAACAACAAAAGAAAAGTTTCCGGAAAAGTTTTGAAGTTTCATTTTATGAAAATCCAAAAATTATTGCTACCAATTTATAATTTAGCCATTTACCATATTTTTGTTTGGAGATATGTACATATGTAGGTATACATAGATGAGCCTGTAAAAAAAAATTTTTTTTTTTTTAAATACGTTTGCATACATATAGTTAATATATGTACATATGTATGTGTGTGTTATTATAAAATATATTTATTTTGTCTAAGCATATATGCATATATTTGTATGTACATTATTTTGGCTACCTCTGCTTTTATGCTTAATATTTCCTTGTTTTGATAGTGTCGTATGTACCTTACATTATATGCATATATACATATGAAATATTCTTTTCCTAACTCTATTATACGGTTCTCACCACATTTCCTCATATTTTTTTTGTTGGAAATTTTCTTGTTTTTTTTTGTTTTTTTTTTTTCTTTAAAATTATGAAAGTAGGATGATGAATAACAAAATATAAAAACATAAACAAAATAAAAAATAAAATGAAAAAAAAAAAAATTTTTTTTTTATTTTTAGATTAAAAAAAAAAAAAAGTAAAATTAAAAAATAAAAAATGACATAAAATGAATGAAAAGAAAATATATGTACGTATAAGTTCGAAGTTGATGTCTCTGTTACCGCTACCGCTAAGGAAATTTATCAAAAATACTTATACTTGCCTTTTTGGATGAATTATTCCCTTGTGTACAATACAAAAGCCCAATGCTATATAGAGCATACACGTATCTTCAAAGTAATGTATATTTACATATCTATGGATTTTATATAGATTATAGCATATAACATATATATATATACATTCCGTATTATATGTATATACACATATGTACATATAAACAGATATATAAGAGAATTTTCTTGTTACAAAGATAAATAAATTGTTGGCACGTCTATTTTGTGTTCAATTTGAAACTTTCCTTTGTTATGTTTTTATATTTTAAAAAGTGCTGTTGTTGTTGTTGCTTTTTTCTACTTTTTTCTTCTTCATTTTTTCTCTCTTTATTTTGCTTTGTTTTCCTGTAAAAGATTGAATTCCTAAAGGTTTTTTGCTTTTGACAATTTGAAGCTTCTTCTTATACAAAATTCAACTTACATTCTATAAAGATATTTTATTATTGTTTGCTGTTATTATATTTCTTTTATTTATTTATTTATTTTTTTTTTCTTATTTTTGTTTTTGACTTTTTTTATTTTTGTTTTAATATTTTTTCTATTATACAAAGATTTATACACACAGATGCATATATAGATTGTGAATTTTCACAAAATATAATAAAGAAAAATTGAAATTTTTTAATTTTCATTTATTTTCATATTATTATACTTATTAAATTTCGTTTTAGTTATATACAATTATTGTGTACATACATATATATTTGTCATATTTTTACTTTTTTTCTTATTATTGCAAATATTTATTAACAATATATGTACACAAATAATAAAATATATGAAAATGTTTTAACTTTTTGTTTAAATCAAATTAATTCATTTTTGATTTGAATTAAAATTAAAAATAAAATACGAGTCAAAAAAAAAACGTTCCATCTATTCACAATATTGCATTTTTTCTCCATTTTTATTTTATTTTTTTTTAAATAAAATAAAATTTAAAATTTTAATGTAACATTATACTGAAAAAATTTATGAGAAAAATATTTAAAAATCATAAAAATTAATGAATTAAAAAAGAGAGAAAATGTATAAAGCTAATTTAAATATTTTTAATTAATTTATCATAATTTTAGGAAAATTTTAAAAACAGTGAAATATTGTAAAGGCAAAAAAATCTGATTTTTAATTAAAAAAAAAAAAAAAAAAAATTACAAATTTCTGTTTTTTTTTTTTTTTTTCATTATTCTCACAAAAAAAAAGATAAAAAAAGATAAATTGGTAAATTTATGAACATATAAATACACACATCACGTGTATATATTTACATATATATGTATAATAATAAAAAAAAATCAAATTTAATATAAAATCGATAAAACTTTCCCTTTTTCTTTTATAAAACTAAAATTTAGATATTATTACATATGAACTAAACGTTTGTATACATATGTACATACCTAAATATTTACATACGTTTATATGTTACGTATCATCCATATACACTTAGACATATCCCATTAAATGAAATTTGTATTAGACACTATCAGAATAGTAAATCGTATAAAATTTTTCTTTTTTTAAATTGTATAGCGTACACACTACAGAGTTAACATAGAGTATAAAATTAAGGGAAAATATAAACGAACGAAAATCTTTTAAAGAATAGATATTTAAACATATAAAAATGTTATTTTTTAAATCACAAATATAAAAACCATAAAAAGAGAAAGAAAAAAAAACAAACACATTGTATACAATTAACTTGCTATTTTGGAATGTGGTTTTTTTTTTTTTTAATTTTATTTTTATCACATTTACACAGGGTATTCCAGAATAAATGTCACATAATCAAATTTCTTGTAAATTCAGACTATTTATAGTAAAATATTGTCTAAACATTTACGATTAATTAATTTTAACGTGTATAAACGAAACATCATATATGTACATACATAATTCATTTGAACTACCTTGGCTATAGAATTTCATAAATTTTTAAAATGGAAAGTAGGCTCAGTACCAATTATTCTGGGTCCAACCTTTATACATCCATCCATTTAGCTTTCCATTAATGTGAAAATATTCAAAGGAAAAAACTTTACTCCCTTTTAATATAATTAATATTCTATGATGCAATAAATTTTAGGTCAGATTTTAATCCAAGACCAGGACTAATCCAATCTGAAAACATATGAGTCTGCATTCCATTTTAATGTATACGTCTATTCATGTATGTGTGCATAAAACATTGATAAACAATTTGTATATACATATATTTATAAACATTTATGTGTGAATTTCATCTAATATGCATATAATGCATAATATAAATGTCATTGTGTGTATGCATAAGTATATATAATTTAAATATTTTATGTTTATGTATGTATATTAAAATAAATTCATATACATATGTATAATATATGTATCTATGGAAATTGATTGTGTTTATCTATTAGTATTGATCGTCATTGGCTAAAGTTATAGTATAATGTGTTATCGTCGCAATAAAATATGTACGTACATTTATGTACGTATGCATATATATAATTTGTATAATATGTATTAAAATTATTTTAACAATACACATTTCTACAGATATCAGATATATGTATGTATATGTTATAATATGTGTATGTACTACAAACGCAAATGCATTTAATTTTGCACAAAAGATTAATTGATATTTTATACTCTGTCTGTATAAGCGCATTATACTATATATACGATTTTATTAACCTAGTACTATACAATATACAAAGGAATAAGAAGACATAATCATCCATCTATTTCCTGGTAAATTACATTTAGTATACCATGAACACTAGATATTAAATTTTCATTTTAATTTACATTGCAATTAGTTAATCACATACACATTTACTATATATTCAAATTTGAAATAAATTTAAATCACATTATATATTATTTGTACATACGTATACGTATATTAACATAACATAATGCACATTTACAAAATATGTTGTACATGAAAATATTCTTCAGTTCATTAAATTTAAATAATTTATCATAAACTGGTATACGACGTACGAACACATATATCATTGTTTTTTTTTTTTTTTTGTTTTTTGTTTTTAGATATTGTAATGTTAAAATATAAATAGCGCATGTAAATTATATAATAAAACACATATAAACTATTTTGATTACAATTTTGTTATTTAGTTGATATGTGAATATCGAAATTCTATTTTTCTATGAAAATGAAAAAACATTAAATAACCCTATACATGTGTATGTATCTGTTAATTCAAAAAAAAAAAAAAAAAAATGTAACAGCCTGTTTGAGATCTAAAACGTAAAATTTTCAAAATTCTTTCCTTATTCATTTATTTATTTACTCATATTTTTGAATTATTAAACAATTCTTCAATATTTCATTTTATATTTGAATTTTAAAAATTAAATCAAATTAATTCTAAAATATCCATGAATAACGCATAAATTTCTATATTAAAAATCCATAAAAAAATTTTTTATTTTTTTTTACTCATTTTCCATGAAAATATAAAAATAGAATTTTTGTAATGAAAATTTTCAAAAATTAAAAAAAAAATAAAAAAATTAATTTATGTCCAGAACATATGTGTATGCCTCATACAATTCATTCATTATTAATTTTTCACAATTAATTTTTCTAAATCTAATTAGTAAATAGTACACTAATGAAATAAAAAAAAATTCCATTATGTATTTAATTTATTTTTTTTTTCCTTTTTTTAAAATAAAAATGTGGATATGGTATATTAAATTTAATTCAAATTTTCAATATTATGTACAAAAATTAATTAAAAAAGATTTTTAAATAATTTTCTTTTTAAAATAAAAAAAAAATTTCTTACACTATATACAAAAAAAAAATGTTCAATTATTCATATAGTCTTTAATAACGTTTAAAAATTGAAATTTAATGAAATTATTTGTATACTTTTAGACTTTTGTGAAAACAAAAATTTGTATCTAAAAACAACATCAAAAAAAAAAAAATAAATAAATAAATAAATAAATAAAACAATAATATATATATATTTTTTTTTGAATTAATTCTATAAGTTAAATCACATTAATTAGGGATAAAATTTAATTACAATTTGTGTTAGATATTAGAATATTTAATTCATTTTTTTTTCTTATGTTGTACATTTACATACATACAAAGACAGTAAATTGTATAAAATATACACGTAGTATATGGACATGAAAAAATTTTACAATAAAATGTAATTATATACATGTATGTGTACATATACAATAATATCCAATAAACACCATATATTTTATATTTATTACATCTATGCATCCATATGTACACAAAAATTTAAATATGTATATTATGTGTATATTATACGTGTATAATTATTAACATAGGTTCTTATGTTCAAAAATAGATTCATAATGAAAGATACTTTCAAGAAGAAGATGAAAAAAAAAGTGTTTGTTCATTTTTCTTTAAATATACATTTATCACATGTATTTGTACACTTTATAAATATAATATATGTATTCAAGAATTTCGTCTATATGCATATCAAATCGAGAAGATTTTATTTTCTTCTTCTTTTTCTATTTTTTTTTATTTTTTTTTTTTTTTACTTTTTTTTATTTTTTTTTTTTTATTTTTGTATTTACACATATATGTGTAGTATGAAAAAGATTTTTGTACCGGTAAGCTCACGTAAATAATTTTTGTCGTATTTTTAATTTTTAATAATAATAATTAATAATAATTTTATTTAAAATTTTTAATTACACTTTAATATGGTTAATTAAAAATAATTTTGTTTAAAAAAAAAAAAAAAAAAATGTCAATTTGAAAAAATTAATTATAATTTAATAAAATTGTAAAAATGATATAATCAGAATAAAATTTAAAAAAAAAAATAATAATAATAACTAACGAGAAAATTATTATTGTGCATAAGAAAAAACAAAAAAAAACCTCTTAAGTGTGCAAAATTAATTGGAATTTTTTTTTTTTTTTTTTTAATTAAGAGTAATAAATTTCAGTTTTATTTTGTATTGAAAATATGATATGAAAAAAAGAATATAAAAATAATGTAGACACATACATACATACATACATATAATGTGAATGTTAATAAAAATGTAATCTACCTAACATACACAGTACAAGTTGGTTCAAGTAAGAAATTAATGTAATCTGTAAATAGTGAAAATAATTTTAAAATAAAATCTTACATATTCGAATTTATTGTAACATTTCAAAAATCGCTGTAGATACATCAAAAATCGCTCTAAAAAAAAAAAAAAAAAATTTATTCGTCTCCTAACAAATATCTACAAAACAGAAAAAGATTATTGATAACCAAAAGAATTACAAATTGTTAAATTCATTAGCTAACTACAATAAACTAATTTTGAAGTAGGAAAAAAATAATAATAAAATACATATGTACATATGTACATACATATGATCACAAAAAAAAATAAATAAACGAACAAAATAACAAAAGAATTTCATTTAACTTTGAAAATTGTCTAAGTACGAATATATTACACTATATTTTATTATTTTAAGAAAAGAAAAAAACAATTTTATTTGAAATTTTTCTTATTTACATTATTTTGAATTTATCCCCTTTTCAGTTTATTATTATTATTTTTTAAATTTAATTTAATTTTTTTTTTTGTTTTTTGTTTTTTTTTTTTTTGTGATCAATGTTGTCAGTTATTGTTTTTTATTTTTATTTAAAAACTCGTAATAGTCGAATATAATATAATTCGCGCAATAAAACCTCCTAGACAGTGATTATTCATATATATATACATACATACATACTCGTACAATTCAGCAAATTATAATTACCTATAAAATGTAATATGTACATACAAAAATACATACTACATGTGTATACAAAAATTCTTTTACAATAAGAAAAATACCATATCGGTATGACGTATAATTTTGGCAATAATTCAATTGAACCCAGAAATTTTCATTTTATCACATACATTTTTATACATACATATGTGTACTCATACATATGTGTATGTAATACATTCACATATAATATATGAGAAATATATTTTTATAAATATATGCACTTGTATATATTATTCATAAATACTTTTAGTTTATATATTACGCCTATATATAAAAATGTACATGGTTAAATAGTATTTTCTTATAAATGTGCAACTTAGTATTTTACACTGTAATAAATTTGTATAACAAAACAAAATTTATTTATTTTTTGTTTTTATAATAAAATTAAAATAAAAATAAAAATAATTATAAATGCATATATAAAATATAAATTGAATAAAATATAACAATTACATATTAATATACTGCAGTTATTATATTTAATGTACTTACAAATATCTATTCTTAAGCTGCAGTGGGGCAAACCAACCTCATGTCACCCTTATGAAATAAAAACTATAAACTACAAATATCTATGCATGTATGTATGTATTCTATTTATTTGTTAGAAAAAAAAATTATATATGTATCTATATAAAACAAAATTGGAAAGAAAACATAAAACAATAAAATAAAAAAATTAAAATAAATAACTGAAAACAGAAAAATGAATTATAATAGATGATTTAAATTTAAAATCGAAAATTAATTTGATGTTATTGTACACACTGTTGTATATGTGTTACCTATGTATTATAATATTTATAGTTTTTTAATTTGAAATGTACACGCATTCTATTTTAATTTCAATTTAGAATAAAAATATCTAAGATATAAAGATTTGAATGAAAATATATACACATATATAAAAAAAATAACGGAATTTTTGTGCTACTAAATAAAATATTGTAAATATATATAAAAAAAAAAAAAAGTGAAAATGAGTAAAGAAATAAAAAATAAATTTTTATGTACACACATGTAATTTTAAATATACTATAATATTACTAAAAAAAAAACAAAAAATAAATAAATAATGTATGTCAGCATTAATAAAGATAATATTAGATACATGTACAAAGGAAAAAAAAACATATTATACATACACGTATTTTTTTGAAATTTTTTTATTAGTGAAAATGTTAATTTTTATGAAATGTGAAGAACATCGTAATGAAAGTGAATTTTAATTTTATTATTAAATTATATAAAAGTACATATTATGTTATATACATTGTATAATTCATATAATAGAAAATATGTACATAATATACACAAAATGTGAATACATACAAATGACGTAGAAAAAGAATTTTCTTTAAAAAAAAAAAAAAAAACTAAAATGAAAAAGATGTTTTGTGCTTTTGTTACCGAAATAAATGACACAATTTAAATAACTATAAGAACTCTAATAAATGTTATACAATAGTATACCATACGGGGTAGCTTAAAAAATAAAATCTACAAAAATACGAAACAAAATTTAATTTAATTTAATTGAATTATAAAAAAAACAAAAAAAAAAAAAAATACAACATAAAGAGTATACTTTTAATTAAGATAATTTAATTATATTATTTAAATATTCATATATGAAATAAATATGAGTTCAATTAAGAAGCCACCAGGTCATATACATAAAATTCGAGAATTTGAACTTGAAAAGGTTTGTTTTAAAAATAATTTTTAATTTTCATTTCATTTTAATTAATGTGTTTAAAATTAAATTTAAAAAAAAAAAAATTCTTTTAATAATTATTTCAATTTAATTAATTAGATTCAATAAAATGAATTATGCGCCCATTGAAATATTTCTATTTTTTTTTTTTTTTTTTTTTTTTTGTTTTGTTATGTTACACACATATAACATCCCTTATAGATAAGACACACATACATAAGTATACACAAAAAATTTTAACAATGATATATGTAATATAATCATATAGGTAGATTGTACATTCCACGCATTGTGTATTCACTCAAATAAAATGTACCAATTTTAATTAAGTATATCTGATTCATTTAAAATGGTATATTATACAAATGTATTTATATACCTATATACGTTTTTTTTTTGTAAATATTTAATCAATAAATTATTTTCATTTTATACATACATATCATGTTTAGCTTATAGAAATTATAACAACATTTAAAATTCAAAGAACCGCATTCCCTTACATATCAAAGCTAAAATTATGTATATACAGATATATTTTATGTATGTATGTATATGAAAAGCAGAAAATAATTTTTTTTTAAAATATTTAAAATTAAGATTTTTCAAATATTTTTTCTTCTTCATTTTACTTGTAATGTAAAATTTAATTTTTCTAACCATTACCTAATTGTAATTAGTGAATTTTGATTTTTTTTACAATTTTTGTAGAAGAATTCTATTAAACAGTTCATTTTTTGTTATAACAACAACGCAAGATTTACATACATTAAATATTTGTCCGTTAATTGTAATTTGTAATCAGTTAAGACCTTATGACCCTTATATGAGAGTACATATTTATGTCTTTTTTCTTCTCTCATAATTTATAAAAATAATAAAATTATTAAATAATAATTTTCTTCATAATTCAAATTTAACATCTAATTTTCAAAAACTTGTATATATGTATGTATACCTTTTATATGTTAAAACTTGTACCTATATACATATATACTTGATACAAATGTGATTATGCATTATTATTTTTTATTTCATACAATATTTCGAATTATAAATTATTTGATTTTGTTAATTAATTAATTAAGTGTTTAGATTCCTAATTAAAATACTTAATTATTAATTAATTAAATATGTACTTAATTATTTATTCATAATGTTTTTGTTTGAATAAAAAAAAAAACAAAATTATTTTAGATTTTTGAAATTCAGATTTAAACAAGAAAATTAATGTAACGTATAAAAATCCAATTATATGTATAAGTACATATACATATGTATAAACATTTCTTTGTCGTATTTCTTTTATTTAATTTTTTGTTTTTGTTTTTCTTTTTTGTAATTAATTTTTATTTTATAAATACGGAAACTAAAAATCTTTTCTATCGCATATGAAGTCCATGTGTAAGTGAAATGTCGTTATTTTTTCAAATTTAAAAGAAATATATTTCTTCTCAATACATGTATAGATTTATGTTTATAATAAATAATTAACTTATTAAAAGAAACATAAAAAGTGATTTCTATTTATTCCCCTTTATTATCTATTATTAAATATTTTAAAAAAATATATATACATCCCTATATATGTATATAACAAGTAATACAATACATGCATTCGTACATCATTCTTTGAAATTTTTTTTAATTACGTCTTTTTTTGTTTTTCACTTTTATATGTACACGTTAAAATTTATTTTAATTTATTTATTTTCCTTTATGACAGATATAATGCAGCTGTCTAAAATTTAATTATGATGATTCAAATTCCCTCTGTGTTTTTAAATTTTTAAAGAATTCTATTTCTATATACATATATAGAAATAAAATTTTTTCTTTTTTGTTTTCATTATGCATATAGCGAATTAATATGCATTTTTGCACTTCAATTTTTCATACATACATACATATGTACATATGTATTTGTATGTACATATATAAACAAAATTTAAATTTTTTTTAGCATTTTTATTTGAACCTTTAAGGGCCTACGAGTAATTTTCAAACCTTAGCTCATAGGTACATACATACATACATATGTATGTAATTTCTTGGCTATTTATGAACCAATTTTTGTGAAATTTTTGTCATAAATAGGTTAAGCAATGTCGTGGTCATTAAATCATTACCAGATTTTTAAAAAAGGATTTTGTTTTTATTTTATAAGAATTCAAATGTTAGCTCTTTAAAACTACTTTCTATCTCAAACCATATACATACATACAACTATTACATATATTTAAGCTTAAATGCTTTTATTTTAGTCACAAAATTTTGATCGAAACAGGTGCTGTGCAGGCAGAGTAGAAAGGGGTAAAATGTATTCCTCTTCATTGAGAATCACTAAATTTCAATTTTTCATTCTTTAAATGTATGTGTGAATTCTATTTACACATAATGAAAATACCTAAAAGTACAGTGGAGTCTCAAAAAATGTGCTACCTTTTCCAATATTTTTTATTACATCATTCTTTTTAATTGTGAAAAAATTTCAAATTTCATAGAAATATTTTCATACAATTCACGTTTTCTTTGTTAATCGCCCACTGTACTATTGTATTGCATTGATTTTGAAATACACATGGGGTGGAGTTTAATTTCATATGATATCATGAACTTCAAATTTTTTACGCATTTGACTGATTTTAAACATTTTAATTTTGCATGTACTTACATTTACAATACACGTGTTTGTATCGCAGTATATCAATTACCACATGTTCGTATATGTATTCATTTATCTCAATATGAAATGCATGCTTTCTTATAGAAATAAAAAGTTCTTTACTTTTCATATATGTATGTATGTATACACATCATATATGTATATAGGTACAAAGATTCATATGATCATAAAATGTGTGAAAAAAAAAACAATGTGTGAAGATCATTTTTTTTATTGTACCAAAAGTAGAATCAGTGTTGTGACGGAGTGCGACGCTCACATAAAAAATGAATATTTTCAGCTGAAAAAGAAAATTTTTTACTATACACAGAATGATGAACCACAGGCTTCTTGTACTCTAGGCCCTATAGGTCCCTAGGTTATATCGTCTAGCATCTTATATTCGATAATATACACACTTAATAGAATTTTCACATTCATCCCCTGTCCACCCACCCTTCTGCCAACAACTATGAAACATCAAAGCATGATCACCTTTAGCATCCCTCTATCATACCCACCCACTCATGCGCCCCTTCGAACCCTCTCCACTCACTCACACGTCCACCTCACTCAACCCCACCAATTTCGCGCCGCGCCGCGCGGTCGGAGGGAGGTGTGCATGGGCGGGGGCGGCCCGCCGGGGCGTGTGAATTGGTGGAGTTGAATCGCGCTGCGGCTGGAGATGGGTTTGCATGGGTGGGGGCAGCCCGCCGGCGCGTGAGAATTGGTGGGGTTGAGTCAGAAGGACGTGTGTACACACCAAACAAGTGATTTGTGGGATGGTGAGTAAGTCCGGTACAGGGAAAGAGAGTAAACATTGTATTTTGACTGTATATGTACATACAAACATAATATAATGAACGCAAAATATACAGGTACATATGTATATTATATATGTATATGTATATACATACATATATGTATGTATATATACGATATAAAACCCATATACCCCCTCGTGATTGATATACATATCTACGTACAAGAAGCCTCTAATTCATCATTCTACATTTAGTAAAAAAGTTTCTCTTTCAGCTGAAAATATTCATTTTTTATGTGAGCGTCGCACTTTTTCACAACACTGATTCTACTTTTTGATGATTGGGGCAAATTCATCAAACCCTCCTCTACCTTGACCACCCATTTTTACGCTCTTTTCCCACCTCTACAAGCCTATATTTGACCATTAAAACACCTAAAAATTCAATTTTTAACACCTCCTCCTGCCCACCCCTTATCCGTCCCCACCTAAAAACACTTGTTCAATGTTGTACATGACCCCCTCTATCCCCTCTACCCACTCACACCCCTGAGCGACCGTGGGGCAGCACATTTACAGACATTTACCTAATTCTCTTTACGAAAAATATTTTTAGCGTGGTGGTAGAATTTCTTTCGTGGAGGTTTTCAAACGATGACAATTTCTGCCATAAGAAGTTTAATTCTTTGTAATACATGTTCTTTGATCAAACGTTCTAGTTCAACCGATTTTTATGAAATTTTAAACATAAATAGCTTGAACGAAATTTTGGTTCTTAGTGCGAAAAATTTTAAATTTTTATTTCTAATCCTTGAAAATTGGAAAAAAGTTAACGTACAATTTTTTTTTTTTTTTTTATTAAAAATTATCCGAAGAAAAACCTATCACATATTTATACTAAATACAAAAAAAAAGACTACATTCAAAATATGTATGTATTTGATAATTTCAATTCATAAATGAAACATTATAATATAAGTCATAATTTATTGTACATTAAATATTAAAAAATTGTATATTTTTTAATTATTTTGTTGATTTTTTTTTTTTTAGATACATTTAGCAGATGAATTTGATATATTACAAATTGTCGGTGAAGGTTGGTTTGGTAAAATTCTTTTAGTTGAACATCGTGCAACTGATACTGAAATGGTTTTAAAAGCATTACCAAAACCATATGTATCATTAAGAGATTTTTATAGAGAATTTCATTATGGGCTTCATTTAGGTGTTCATAAAAATATTGTTACCACATATGATGTTGCATTTGAGACAGCTGGATTTTATGTATTTACACAAGAATATGCACCATTAGGTAAAAATTTATATATATGTATATGTACATACATATTTAAAAAATTATAAATATTTAATTAAAATGATAACAATAAAAAATTTTTTTTTATTAATACACATAATTACATGTAAAATAATTTTTTAGGCGATTTAACATCAAATATATCAGAATCTGGAATAGGTGAATTACATAGTAAAAGAGTTGCAAAACAAATTGCATCAGCTCTTGATTACATGCATTCGAAGTAATTAAATGTTATATTTGAATTTATACATCATTAGATTATGTGTATGTATAAATTAGTATAACTGTTTCTTTTTCTTTTGTTTTTTGTACATACACTAATATAGAGACATTGTTCATCGTGATGTTAAATTGGATAATGTTTTAATATACCGATCAGATTTTTCACGTGTAAAATTATGCGATTTTGGTGAATCATTTAGATCTGGTACAATAGTTGAAAGACGTAATGAATGGTTACCATATAGCCCACCAGAAGTATTAGACGTTAAACCAGAAGATACATACAAGTAAAATTTCAATGAAATTTTTTATTAACATCATTTAAATCTCATTTTAAGATTTTTAATAGGGCGGATCCAAGTCATGATACATGGCAATTCGGTATTGTCATATTTGTTTGTTTAACAGGATGTTTACCATGGCAGAAAGCTGCATCAGATGATCCACGTTATTCAAGATATTTATCATGGCATACAACAAATGTAATGTTACCATTAAGAAGAACACCAAAATTATTTAAATTATTATCATCAAAAGCAGCAAAAATGTTTAGAAAATTTCTTGAACCAAAATTAGATAGACGACCAAAAAATGTAGCTGATTTATCGAAATTTATTGACGATAGATGGTTAGCTAAAGGTGCTGAAAAGGATTTAGCAGGTAAAGATCAATATAATATATACACATAATCAATATAATTTCAAAATAAAGATATGCATAGAAAATGAACAGGATGAACTCTGCCCATCAATGTACTCATTTCATAGTTGCCCAGAAGAAAAGAATAAATTATTATCGACATTAGCTGAACATGGTATTGAAACGACAGTTGACAGAAATTCAAAAAAAGCTCGTATAAGAGACTGGATAGAATCATCTGTTATCACAGAGGAAGATGAAGTAAATGAAAAATAAATAAATAAAGATTGTTGTATATGAATACTTTCTCCTTATACTTATACATTCAAATTTCTTTTTAATTACATTTTTAAAATTAGGAAGAAGATTCTGGTACAGGAACACCATCATCATCAATTTCACGCGAACCAGTTGCCGGTCATATTTCATCTGTTAAAGCTGAAGAAGCTATTAAAAAAATTAATACAACAATTAAAGATGCATCAAATAAACATTTTGACCCAAGAACTGGTGTTATACAACAAGGTCCGAGTGCAATGGGGACAATATATAAAAATACAGATGATGCTGACAATACGAAAGTAACATCAACAGCAACTAATACATCATCAACAAATGGTAAAAATAGCAGCTTTGATAGTGGCAGTTTGATAACATTAGCAAGTCGAAACGATTTAATTATGAGTGAAGGTCAATCATATTATTCAGAGCTCAATTTAAATGTGATAGATGAAACAGCAGCCGATCAGATGGTAAATTCTCGTCTGAATATACCGTCTAACAGTTATATTGATAATTTGCAAAAAATGCAAATTACAAATTCACAAAATGATTTTAAAAATTTTGATTTAAATAATAAAATGATACTAGAAACAGTTATGAATTCAGCTAATACTAATGACAAGAATTTCAATAGCAATATCAGCTTAGCACAATTAAATAAAAATTTTGAACAATTTAATAATAGAAAATATTTTTCATCGCTTGCTCTTAACAATTATAATAACAACATAAATAATTATAACAGCAATAATAGTAATAATTATAATCTTTATAATAGCAATAATATACAATTTAATAATTCAACGAATTATTATCAATCAATTGCAACAATTTCAGTTTCAGAGACCAATCAACCTACACAACGTATACAAAATACCCAACAAAATGAGCATGTTCAATATGAATCTGGTAATAACACCATAAATAAAATAAAAATTAATACCAATTACAATAATAGTAATGATATAAAATTTAATGAACCATTGGAAACATATTCCAATAATACAGAATTTAATAAACATTCAATTAATTCATTATCGAATATGGCATCATTAAATAAGCAAAATTTTATAACGATCAATAATAAAAAATCAAATTTAAATGATATGAAAACTCATCATCAAACAATGAAAGACACACCTTACGATTATATCAAAGTTAAAAGAAATACCAACAATAATAATTAAAATTAATTTATTTCAATTGTATTATTTTATGTATGTATATCTTTCATGTTACAATTAAAAAAAGGAAGATTTATAAATTTATGATAATAAAATATCCTCTTTTTTATAAATCACTGCTTTGATTTAGTTTTTTATTTTTGTGATTTGATATGTAATTTAAAATTTCAGCTCCTTGTATGTAATCATATCAAAATTAAAAAATGTAGCAATAAAGATGAACTTTCAAGTAAAAGGGAGATTTACAAAACCAGAAATGAAGACTTAAATTTTATTTGAGACAAAATTTTTTCCGAAACAATGATATTTGGATAATTATGGTTGAAACATTATAGAATATTTTCTTTTTTGTTTTTGTTTGCACTTTATTTTGTTATTGTTGTAGTAGCTGATGATGATTTCGATAATTCATCATTATTTATTTCACCAATATTCATTAGAAATTTCTTTTGTGCTTTTGTTGGCTTACATATTTTATTTTGATTTTTATTATTCTGTTTTTTCATACCGACTTTTTTAGGTGGTTTATTTGATTTTGACAATGATTGAGGATTTCTTAATTGAATTCTTCCATCATCGCCTATTGACTTAATTATTCGAGATTTTTTTCCAAATGGTGAATTCATATTTATAATTAATTTTCCGAGTTCACCAGATTTTTTAAATTTTTTATTCGAAGTTTTTCTATGATGTACAATCATTGTGGTTTTATCTTTTGATTGTAATATTGGTGTTTTAGCTGTAGATGTTGATTGTCCACAATTGATAGAACTGTTTAGTGATTTATTTTGATATTTTTGTTGTTTTTTTATAGTAGAATTTGATAGTTGTTGTTGCCCGCTTGATGGTGTTAAATGATTATTGTGAACACTAATATCACTGATATCACTTGATGCTGTTGAAGGATTATATCCGTATTCATTACCATATACATCAGTATTATTTTTATCCTTATTAAATATTTCAGCACTGTTATCAATTGTGTTTCGAATTTCTCGAGTTGATGTATCAGCTTGAATTGTTGAAGTTGATGAGCCCAAACTATTAGTATCCAAATTTATTTCAGTTGTAACATCTGGTAATAAATCAAGATCAATTGTTTCAGTTTTTACTATGAACGGAGTAACAAATGGCCTTGAATGATTATTGGATGATAAAGCAGATATATTTGGTATTGAACTTGGTTGATTTTCGTTTAAAATATTTCTGCTAGCACTGCTGTTGTTTGATGATATTCCATTTTCAATAATATATTGTCTTAATTTTGGATCATTTTCTGCAGCTAACCTTTTAAAATTATAAGCCACATTCAACTGAACTATACAGAGGTCACATAGTAATCTTGGTAAATCGTCATTTTCTTCAATCTATAAAATATACAACAAAAAGTACACATAAATAACAATACAAACAATACATACGGCAACAGGTATTTGCATTTTCAGTTTGTTTTTAAATAAAGCACTTTGTTTGCTTTATTTTGATTTTTATATTGGACTCACCTTCATCATTGTAACGTATCTTAATTTTTCTGATAATTTATCCAAAGGTGATGTAACACCATCACTTGTACTTGGATTTGGACTTGGTGCTGTCCTGCAGAAAATATCCCGAAAACCATCTGACATACAAATGCGGCAAATTCTTGTAAAATCTTTAAAGCTATTCATTATTATTATTTTATAACAAAGTTCAATTGTTTTCTTGACGTAACACGTAATTTCTAATTATACCTAAATTAAGAAATAGAAAATTTTTAGATTATATAATATTATATTGCTTTAAAGCAATTAATTAATATTAATTAATATTTTCTTACTTCATACAATTCAAAATTTTAAAGCATCGAAAGACTGTCTGACTTAGACTGAGCGAGCACAGTACGCCGGTTCAAGCATGCTGAGGCGTAATATGCAAGCATCACAAGTACAGTTTCCTTTTTTCTTTCCTGATAAAATATGTAAAATTCCTTGTAAATTTTATGAAATTTTAAAATCGTTAAAGTAAATTCCGTTAATAAATTTTGAATAAATTATAAATTTTTACGGTTCACTCCAAACATAGAGGATAATATGACATCTGTTAGCATCTTTACATAACACATTGGACATATCAATGTAAGGACAATGAGAATATTTCATACAGTCGATTATCTTAAGAATCAATTAATCGATATTTTTAGACAGTTTTCTCCAACATCGATTATGAATTGACCAATTCAAATCGATTTTAAGATTCAGAAATTTGATCATTAAAAAAACTAAAAATTCGATTTTTATCCTCTTCTCCTGTGGCCCCCTTGTCCAACACCCACCTAAAAACACTTGTTCAGTGTTGTCACGACCCCTCTCTATCCCCCCAACCACTCTCACCTATGAGCTACCGTGTGTACCCGGATGTAGATATTTACCAAAAAAATAAATAAATAATCAGCATAATTTTTAATCAAATTCACAAAGAAACGATTTTTATTATATAAAATGAAATGAATGCAATTCATCGTTGCCAGTGTTACACAATTTGTAAAAATGTATGCGCGTATGTGTGTGTGTATTTAGTTTGCCGACAAATGTCAAAATAAAATATTGTTTTTCATCAGCTGATTCTATTTACAGATTTGTATATTTCGTTTCATTTGTTTATACTTATTCTTTTCATACTATATACTTTCTCTTCTACGTACTACATAATGTGATGTGTTGTTAATTATATTTTAGTGCCTACGTTGTTAAAAAATAAATTTAATAATTTAGAATTTGAAAATAAATATAAAAAACAAAAAAAAATTGCTTTTAAAAATATTTTTTTCAAGAAATAGAAATATCAAAAAATTCTATTATCAAAATGATGGCAAATAGTGGACATATTATGACTTTAGCTAATAGTATAATTGGTGTAGGAATATTGGCTATGCCATTCTGTTTTCAAAAGGTAAATTTAATTTATTTCACAATATTACATTTATTTATTTTTATTATTAATCATTAATTAGTGCTTTAAAAGCGTTAATTATATTATCAATATTTCATGCCAATTAAAATATAATTTTTTTATTTTATTTTTTTTTATTTTTCCATTTTAATTAACAATTTAATAATAATTTCTTTTTTCTACAGTGTGGAATCATATTATCTATATTACTTCTTGTGATAAATAATTTAATAACAAGAATTTCATGTCATTATCTAATCAAATCGTCAGTTATAACGAGAAGAAAAAGTTTCGAATTTTTAGGTAAAATATAAAATTGATGCATAATAAAATCATTAAATTTCTTTTAAATATTTTGTATTTATTAAAAAAAAAAAAATTTAATAACAATGATTATAATTCCTTTATTAATTTTTATATTTTTTAGCATTTCATACATTTGGTTCATCTGGGAAATTAATGGTAGAATTATGTATTATTGGTTATTTATTAGGTACATGTATTGCATATTTTGTTGTTGTCGGTGATTTGGGACCACAAATAATAGCAAAAATATTTAATTTAAATGAAAATTCATCAAAACTTCGTTCATGGATAATGATTATAGTTACAGTATTATGTATAATACCATTAGGTTTATTAAAAAATGTTGATAGTTTATCAACTGTTTGTACAGCATCAATTGGATTTTATTTTTGTTTAGTATTTAAAGTAATTGGAGAATCATCAGTACATTTTTTAAATAGTAATTATTGGATAAAAAATATTGAATATTGGAAACCATCCGGTATATTACAATGTTTACCAATATTTAGTATGGCATTAGCATGTCAAATGTAAGTTAAATTTTGTATTTAATATAAATTTAAAAATAATTTCAAATTTATATTTTCATAATAGACAATTATTTGAAGTATTAGAAACATTACCTAATCCATCAATAGAAAAAATGAATCATGTAGTCAATGTTGCTACAATGATATGTACATATGTTTATATACTTGTTGGATTTTTTGGATATGTAGCATTTAGTAAACAACCATTTTCAGGTTTGTATAATTGAAATTAAATCTAAATTTATAAATTTCAATTATTTTTTCTTCATTCTATATATTTAGGAAATATTCTTGTGCATTTATCACCATCTTTAGCAAGTGATGCAATTAAAATGGGTTTTGTTTTATCAGTTGCATTTAGTTTTCCTTTAGTCATATTTCCATGTCGTGCTAGTATTTATTCTTTACTTTTTAGAAAGGTATGTATTAAACAAAAACTGCATGAATTTTCTTTTTATTATTATTAACGATATCAATTTTTGTGTTAACAAAAATAAAACAATAGGGACATACTGATGCAACAGGATATATTCCAGAATTTCGTTTCAAAATTATTACAATATCGATAATATTATTTTCACTTTTTGTCGGATTATTAATACCATCTATAGAATTAGTAATTGGTCTTGTTGGTTCAACAATTGGTATTGCAATATGCATTATGTTCCCAGCATTATGTTTTATGAAAATTTCTAAAAAAGATTCTAGTGAAAGATCGCTAGCTCAAGTAATTAAATTTTTAAAAAATCAGTTGTATTTATTTTCTTACTCAGTTATTTTTTAATTTATTAACAGTTTATCTTAGTTGGAGGATTTTGTTTAATGATACTTGGAACATATGCAAATTTGATAGCGATCGATGAAAAACATTCTGGTTTAGCAACAGACGATGAACATCAGATATTTCAAAATAATAATAATAATAATAATAATAATCATATAAAATTACATAAAAATATTTCAGATAATTTAACAAAATCCAGAGATAAAATTCAATCTTCATTAAATGATAATAATAGTAATAATGTTAATCAAAATGAAAATAATGAAAGCACAATAACAAAATATGAAGGTGAAAAAAAATCATTAAACAATGATATTATAAATAAACTATCCAAATTGAGGACTAATGATAATCAAAATGAAATCAAAACTTTATTAACTGATGAAAATAAAAAGTTATCCAATAATTTTAACAATAATAATGAAAATAATAAAGAACATCAACAAAATAATTATGATAATGTACAAAATAAAAAAAATGAAATAATTATGAATAGTAATGAACATAATCAAAATAATTTAAATAATAAAAATAAAAATATCAGTCATATTGAAATTGATAAAGAAGCAATAAAAAAAGATGAAGAAATAACTGCCGAAGAAGAATCTAAAATAAAGAAAAATAATATTTTAATCAGTGATAATAATGTTGCTAGAATAGCTGATACAGCAAATGAACTTGAAAAGACTAAAAAATTACTTGAACGTAAAGTTGATGAATTAAAAGAACAATTGGCTAAACAAAATGTTGAAACACAAAATTTAGTTGTTGAAAAATTAGGTGATATTGTGCAAAAAGTTGAACAAATTGAAAAGCAAGTTTATAGGGATAATAATAATAATAATAATAACAATAATAATAATAACGTTAATAATAATAATGATAACAAAGATGCAGATAAAATGATGAGAAAGGTAACAAATAATAAAAATATAACATCTGTAAATGATTCTTTGAAATCATTAAATTCTAATAAAAAAGTTAATCTCGATAATATTTCATCTGTGATAGAAAATAAAATTGAACAAAAACAAAATATATATTTAAAAAATGATATTAATAATCCTAATAATTCTAAAATAAAAGATAATAATAAAAATTTAAAAAGTGATAATGATAATAATGAAATTAATAAAGTACATCAACCATTACCTTTACCACTTTTAATAAATGCTACAATAAATCAACAACATGAACAGTCATTCAATAAAAATGTTAATAATTTTGATATAAATGATCAAAAATTTAATAAAAAATTGGATAAAAATCAAAAAATAGAAAATGATAATGATATAACAAATAATGATAAAAATGAGAATATTGAATCAATTCGAAGAGATATTTTAGAAGTAATTACTAGTCAGGATGACATTGTACCAATATTAAAAACATCAACATTACATACGGATACTTTACCAATAATAAATAAAAAAAATACTAACAATTTTCGTGAAAAACGTGAAGTATCAAATAATTCATGTATGCATTGGGATGTAATAAAAGCAGATTGTTTAGATAATATAATTACATTATCATCAAAAGATCATATAAATAATAATTATCATGCAAAATCAATGAACGGATCAAAATTAAATAATGATAATAAAAATAGTAGTCAAGTTAAAACTATGACACAATCAATTGGTAGAGATTTAAAATATATTGAAGAAAATTTATAAAATTTGAAAAGAAAAAATATTTGAAACAAAACTAAAAAGTACATACATATGTACAAATTATATATTTTGATAGAGTCTAATACAAAAGAAAAGAATACTGAATAAAATATCAATTAATTTAACTTAACATTTTCAGGATTAATATGCGTTTATAAGTATAATAAAAAACAATTATAGTAATAAAATGAAAACTATTTTACTAAAAAAAAAAAAAAGGATTTATTTGCAATATATATTGTATTTAGATATGTGCTATGTGTATAATTAAATTGTATTATTATATACACATACAATAAATATGTTTTCATTGTTAGAAAATATTATCATGTACATAATACGTACATACATAATATTTCATTTCTGGCTGTGCACATTATTATCTATCTGTTTTTTTTTTAAATATATAATATAAGTATATGTATATACATATTAAATCATAATAATTCCAAATAATTTCCATTTGAATTCTATATATGAAATACAATATTTTATATATGAAATACAATTAATTATATTTTGTAGTTTTTTTTTTTAATTTATTAAACTATTAGTTAAATGAGTACTATATTTTTTAACAAATATTTTAATAAATAATTCTTGTTTTTCTTATTGTAAAATAAAATTTGAACTTCAAATTCAAATATATGTTTGAAATTTTATTAAAGGGTTTTATTTTTAATTTATAAGAAATGGTTATTAATAGCTTAAATTTATAATAAATTTAATGTATTTCAAGTAATTACCAAAAATTTCTAAATGAAATGAAAGATTTAATATTAATTTGAAGTGATCATTAATTTACATTGAGAAATAGAACAAATACATTTTCTTTGTTTTCTTGTAGATTTAAATCTAAATCAAAAATTACGATATTTTGATTGAATTGTTCAATGTGTATATTAAAGAATATTTAACACGATTTAACAAACTAAAGGCCCTTTGGAAACCAATTAAATAATTTTTTTAAAAATACAAAAATTATATTTTGATCAATTTATACACTATGTAAATAATTAGAAAAAAAAAAGAAATTCTGCAAACAAGCATGATTGTACGATAATTTCAAATCATCCATCCTTAATTTCTATAATTTTTTTAAAAATAAAACTTAATTATTTTTCGTTCATTTTTTTTTTTTTAATTGATTTATTAAATCTTCTTTTAGTTAACTAAATATTAGAATTTTATAACAAACGTTTTAATCATTGTTTTATTTTTTTCTTAAAATTTGAACAGTAAATAATATATAAAAATACATATATGTATAATTTCATAGTTTTATATTGATTAGTATTGTAAGCATGTATGACATTTCATTTCAGGCAGTACAAATTGCATCGTTATATAATTAGAATTTTCCATTTAATTGTTGAAGATCATAGAGAACCTAGTCCAAAACAAAAGTTAAAAAATAAAAAGATATCAATTAAAAATTCTCATATAATACGCAAGTAAATATTTCACTACTTCTGTTATTGTTGCTATACTCCAAGCTTGAGTTCTGCATGAATCCTTACAATATGCTCCATTTTCATTTGTCAATTCTGGTAATCCACGCCAAGGCGAAGTTTGTAATTCTTTCAAATGAGCTTGTAAAACAGACCTATTGAAAATTAAAATAATAATAATAATTAAGTGACAAGAAAAAAGAAAAGGTCGCACCATGTTTCTGAAACAGCGTCTCTCAGTTTGCCAACTTTCTTCGCAAATATTAATCTTGCTCGTAAATAATAACCAATTGGCCATACCCATTCCGGTCCTTGATGATAATTAGCTCCATGTGCAACAGTTGGATCTGATGAGTCATTACTATTATCATAAAAGCCACGATAAGCCCAATCATCAGGATCTAAAGTTTTCATTCCTAAAGGACCCAATAAATACTTTTTGGCTTGCTCTAAAGCGCCCCATGCATGATTTGGCTCAAAAAGTTCTGGTGCCTAGATTGACATGAATTTAATTTGACAAAAGAAAAAATAAATGTATAATGAATATGTAAATACTTACCAAAGTCATCGCAATTGGAAAATTGCATCTAAGTTGATAATCAGCCCATGATTGTGAAGCTCCTACAGAATCTTTATAAATACATTTTTTATTAACTAATGGACCGCCTTCATAATCTATGAAAAAGTGCTTTTCAAAATTAATCATAATTTTATCAGCCCATTCTTTGTAGGTCCAAATAGTTTTTTGCCCTACAAAAAACAAAAAACAAAAACAAATGTGATCAATGCATTCAATTAAGAAAACAATATCTAAATAACCATTGTTCCCAATTCGTTCAACTGATTTGTAAGGTATAACGCTATGCTCGCTCATTTCATGCAAAAAACGTAAAACGGCAGCTTGTAATCCAATAAGTTCAACAGCTGATCCATCACGTGGCGTACTTGGTTTACCTCTATTACCAGCTTTCTCTGAAGAACCCATTTTATCCATCCACGTACCACAGTTTGCTTCGTTCCCACCAAACACGAATCCAGTTTCGGGATGAACACCAATTTGATTGTTAAATCCTTTGTCTGTCATGTGTGCATCGATCTGTAGACCAGCATTACGTTCTCGAAAAACCAAACCTTGAAAATGACGAGATAATGCTTCTTGGATAACGTCATATAAAAGTTGGTCCTAAGTATAAAAGTTATACAATTCAAAGTTAATTGTAACATTTCTCGAATTTCCTTATTAATATATTTACATGCTCTCCTGGTAATTTGGGTTCTGAGTCATCAGTTGGAAATATTCTAGAAATTTTATCTTTAAGGATTTCTTTTCCATTAGGTACCTCTTTAACATAATCTTTAATACTGTTTAACCACCACCAGACTGCATCACGACAATTGTATCTTGGATTTGTTCCATTGTCTAAAAGATTTGGTATAAGACCATGTCTTAAACATGCACCAAATCCTAATATTATATATCGGGCCTCGTTGAATCGACCAGTCAATAATAAAAGTCCTCTTAACGATATAAAAGTATCACGACCCCAACATCGCATATAACCGGTAGAGAAATGTGGTAGTCCTGCTGAAAGTGTAACACATCGTTCTGGTGGTGATGGTGGATGAATCTCTGGGCTCAGTTTTGGTAAATCGGCTGATGGACAAATTGACAAAAATTGTATAGATGCAAGTCCAAGTGATTGAGGAAATGTGGTTCCATTCTTAATAAAATCTGACATTAAATTAAAACAATGATTAACGATAACATTGTAAACACCAGTCATTATGAGGTCAAAATAGCTTGGAATCAAATATCTTGGAATTTCTTTTAATGGCTGCAAATTTGTTTCTAACCACTTAGATAATGCAATAGTTCCATGATATTTAGATAGTCTGTTATACTGATAGTCGATCATCCAATTTCCTAATCTTAGATTATTACAGAGCGGATGTCCTAAATCATTTTTAGGCGCAATCTCATGTAGTAGAGATACAAAACCTTGCAAGCCGCAATAAACTACAGGTCCATATCCTGGTATATCATATGTTCCACCACCGAAACCCATATCACGTTCTTCAGCATCACTCTTAAACATTGCTGAATTAGCATCAATGAGATTCATTTGCGATACAATCTTCTCTAATTCATCATAAGTTTGACCTGCTTCATTTTGAAATGTTGTTATTAAATCATGTAGTTTAACAAAATGTGGACGAGTATAAGAATGAAGAGATACTCTTATTGCTACTACTGATCCCGGTCGTAAATTTGTAAAATCTAATTGTGTTATATTTCCATTGGTGGTAACAATATTTTTAAAAATTTTTGATTGACATAATGGAATATGTTCACGTAATTCAAGATTGTATTCGGTTAAACCATTTATATATTTATCATTTCGTTTATACAAGAATGGTTTGTCAAAAGGCTTTCCTGATTTATGACAAAGTTCAGCTTCTAAGATAATTTCATCAAGATTACCTTCAAAACGTAGTGATCTAACCGACGTTGCTCCAGCTATGGGATTTGGATATGAAAAACTGGTATGTGCAACTAATATTACACTTTGATGTGTTGTCGGTGAATGGCGTGTTATTGCTACAACATTTGGATCCATTTGATCAACAAAAACTTGATCAAATCCTTCTTCAGCTAGCTCACCATGTAATAAATTAAGAGCTCTTTTAGCTGCTATTATGCCTGTTTGGAAATCAACACCTTTCTCCCATTCTTGATATTGACGTTCTTCATCAACAACATGAATATGATGTGGAACCAATTCATCATATCCTCGATTACTACCGGTTGCACAACAAGCCATTGATACTAAAGCAGCTGATGGTAATAAATCAAATACAGAACGTTTTTCAATTGGCGATGGATTATCATGTGTTAGATCTAAAAACAATGCATGTGCGATATTTGTTGCTAATGGTCTTTTTGGTGAAACAAAAAATGCTCCAACTGGAACTCCACCATATCGATAAACTAGTCGTCCTTCTTCATGTGAATCCCATGCTGCTTGAGCTTCACGAATTAATGATGTTATTCCTAATCTATTTACATACACGTTATCTGTTCGATCAGAATTTGTAAATAATTCAGCCACAACATATAAATCAGAATTCACTTTTCTTGCACAATCTAATAAATATTCAGCAACATGTAATGGTGTTGAATGACAATTATCTAATCGTACACCATCAAATATTTTTGCTGTAATTTCAACATATTTCTTCATATGATTCCATAAATATGGACTATCCTCTGGCTGATCACCGTATCGTAATTTAACGCTATCACCCCACGCAATTAATTCTCTTTTCAAATAAACATTTCCCCTACCTGGTTGTTCTCTGGCAAAATCATTTAATGGATCATGATTCATTACCCATCCATTATGTGCCATAAAATATTTACTACTGTCTTCATATAGCATATCTTCAATTTCTTTCAATGTTTTACCTGACGTACCCGTATGAGTGAAATATTTACTAAATACTGGATATTTAGTAGATATAATACGTATTAATGGACCACTTTCTTGTATTCTTTCATATCTAATACCAGATAAACAATTTTCGATAGCATTATTTAAATATTCTTGTATTTCTCGTCTTACATCTTCATTTAATTGCTCTAATTTTAAACGAAAACTTTCTGCACATTTTTTTAAACGTGTATCTTCATCGAAACAATCTGGACGAAATATATTATATATCTCTAATGCTAAACTCATATCAATTTTTGAACCTAAACGTTTATATTCATGATCTTGTATAATAATGAGTTCATTTGATCTATCAACTTTTGGCTTTTTAACTGATGGCGGTCTTTTACGAGTCTAAAAATGTGTGTATTTAAAAAAAAAAAATCATAAAATTTGCATTAAATTACAAAATACTTTTAAGTAGCAACAATTTTAAATATGATACCTCTTCTATGAATGCATCAAGATATGATGTAATATCTACTTGATATAATTCATGAACATTTATTTTTGGTAAATACACAGTATGCAATTGATGTCGAAGGGCCTTTATATTTAAAATTAGGAAGAAAAGAAAATAACAGAAATAAATTAATTTTTTTCATTAAATTAATGAAAATTCCATAAATATGCAAACCTGTAAATGTGATTCTGTTTCAATTATTCTTGGTACGCCAACACAATCTAATATTTCAGTATTAATATCACGTCCACATTGTGCTAAACATGCATCTAATAAAAATGCAGGACGTAAATATGGGCATATAAAACAATTATATGTTGCATCTGGATGTTCTTTAACCCATGCAGATTCATTTGCTGTATGATTTAGAACAATATCACATATTGATGCTATCTAAAAATGTATTTAAAAAATAATAAATTTAAAAAAGATAATTTATTAATATTCTAATATGTTTTATATAAAATTTATACTAACACCCCATTCTTGTCGACATTTTTTAACAACTTTTTCAATATCATCAAATGTTATTTTCCCTTTTACAGCAAATTCTGAATTCACTTTTAATTGATCACGTAATGAATAACATGAACGTGATTCACCTAATTCTTGTATAGGTGTAAAATGTATTAAATTATAACCAGATTCTTTTGCAATTCGTAATTTTAATTCCCATGTATTTATTGGCCCAAGACATTTTGATAGAACTGTTTGACAACGTATTGAATCTAATGGAATGATTTTTTGTGCACCAATTGGACCAACATGTAATATTGGCTCAACTTGAACATATAATGAACCATTCTCATTTTTTTGTTGTAAACTAAGTAAAAATAAATTTACAAAAAATAAATAAATAAATAAAATAATACATTTGAGATAAAAAAAAAGTGATTTATACATACATAAGTATGTACACAGGTGCGAAAAAGTTTTGGAACACATATGTACTTTATTAAAATATGTACTATAAGTATATATTTTCTCAAGAAATTGTACATATGAATTGAGTTAAAATATTCTCTTGCTTGTCTAGTTTAAAAATAAAAAAAAACGGAGCGAAAATATCGCGTAGAACACCCAAAAAAGGATAATAATGAAAACAAGTACAAAAAAAACCCGCGAAAAAGTTTTGGAACAGTTTATTTTTGTACTTGAAAATATGATAATAATTTCATTAAATACATGAGTTATTGATACTTTCGTCAATATTTTTGTCTCATTTAACACTTAGTATTAGCCCCTTCATGTTCATACACATCCTGGTGGCCATTGTGTATGAAGCATGGGCTTCACAAGGTATTAAAATTTTTTGGTATTTTTTTTCTTAAGTAAATGTTTATATATAAGAATAAATTAAACCTTTTTATCTGTAATGGGCCCCTATTTACCTTGGGCCCCCCTCGTTACGTGTTTCTGCTTTGAATTAGCTCCCCTACTGCAATGATTCATAACAAAAACCATGTATTTTGTGTAAATATCTTCTTTAAAATAATGTCGATGTTCAAGAAACATCGCTGTACAGCCCGAATGTTGATCCTATAGGGCACTTTCGAGCTTTCTTAAACTCATAACTAAAAAAACAAAAGAAATTAAGTGGTTTTTTAAAATTTAAAGAAGGGTTACAAGATTATTGGAGTAAAATTCCACAAGATTTTACTAAAAACCTTGTGAAGCCCATGCTTCATACACAATGGCCACCAGGATGTGTATGAACATGAAGGGGCTAATAATAGGTGTTAAATGAGACAAAAATATTGACGAAAGTATCAATAACTCATGTATTTAATGAAATTATTATCATATTTTCAAGTACAAAAATAAACTGTTCAAAAACTTTTTCGCGGGTTTTTTTTGTAGTTGTTTTCATTATTATCCTTTTGTGGGTGTTCTACGCGATATTTTCGCTCCGTTTTTTTTTTTATTTTTAAACTAGACAATCAAGAGAATATTTTAACTCAATTCATATGTACAATTTCTTGAGAAAATATATACTTATAGTACATATTTTAATAAAGTACATATGTGTTCCAAAACTTTTTCGCACCTGTGTATGTACATATGGATGTATATATTTTAAATGAAATGTATCAATAATACTTACTTATCTTTGTATATAAAAAAGAAATGAAATGTACCAGAATTTGTTAAATTAATTTGACAAAAATTATCCACATCATTGATGTATGCATGGGGATGTAGGCTACTATTTAATTTTTCACCATATCTTGAATGCCATGTTAATAATCTGTATTCAGTACGAATAAATTCTTTTTGATCTGATAGTGTAAATAAAATTTTAAAAAATAAATAAATAAAATAATATATATTTTTTTTTTAAATTCATCACAAATCCATTATTAACAAATCAAGAACAAAATTAAAAGAATAAAATTGAAATATTAATACTCATATATAAATAATAATTACCTCCAGGAAAATTAGTATAAAGTGCAACTTCTTGGCCTAATAATGATGGCGCAGGATGTAATCGAAGTATTGTATTCCTTTTAAGCCGATATAATGATGATTCTGCATTAACACCATCATGTAAAGTTATACTAACTGTTTTAAATTCGTTAATCATAATTTTTGACTGAAATTATAATACAATTTCAATATTTAGACGTTATACTTTTTAAATTTCAAAATTTTATATATTTTAATTAACTTTAAATATGATTATATATACATATAGTATCTACATACTAACGACTCACATTAAATAAATTTAAATAAAAACCTTCCATAGTATGGAAATAAATTAATTATTTTATAAAAAAATATTTATGACCATTGAAAATAAATTTTCTAATTATTATGAATTTCAGATTGTTATGTTCATTATCTTTTATAGTTTCGTATTTTTTTAATATCTATGTACAGATACATAATATTAGATATATATACAGTAGAGTCTCGTAACAATCAGAACTTATTAGTTGACGGATAAACAAATAGACGGATAATAGAATATTCATGTAGATATGTAACGGATATTATGAGAAGAAAAGTTTACTCAAAATTTTCTAGTTTAAACAATCGATCTGTGGGTTTCAATTTAAATAAAAAAATAAAAGTATAATATGAATTTGAATATTTTGAAAATTTTTAGTTTTGAAAATAAAAAATTTATAATTCCTACCAAACCTCATTGACGGATAATTTGGAGGTAACAGCTAAGAGAGTGACGTATAATCGAGTCTCTACTGTTCTATATATGTATGTAACACACACCATACGCATGATGTATTATTTTCATATTTCATAGAATATATGTATACATTTTTTTTCTTAACGCTAATTTAATTCTATATGGTATACATAATATGTTGAACCATTAAAAAAATATATAACATACATACATATATGAACATTTAGTAAATATATTTGTATTCGTTTTTATATACAATTGCAGAATTTTTTTTTTTTTTTTCATTGTTCAAATTTCAAACTATTTACATTCATTTCTATTGTATTTGTTACATAATTATATAATTAATACTCATCATAAATAAATTATAATGCATTTTATATATGAATATACTTACATTATTTAATTTGTTTTTATAATCATTGTTAAAAGTATCATTATTAACATTAGTAACAGGATAGTGTAATACGGTTTCAGATATACTTCTAGAAATTTTTTTAAAAAACTTAATAATACTAGAATGTGATGATGATGATGATGATGATGATGATGTTACTGGTAATGACATTAAAATATTTTAATAAATGAATTACTTTTATTACAAACATGTACAGATATATACATAGTATACAATGCCAGTATTATCATTTAAAATTAAAAATAATTGTATTTTTTTTTTTTTTTTTTAATAATTATTATAATTTAATTAAATTGATGAAAATAATCAATTTAATTAAAAAATTTTCATTATTTTTCTTATTAAATAATTAGGTAGTGAATTATTTATACCATTTAAATTTTCTTTATCATGATTAGGTGAACCTTTAATTGTTTTTTTATTAGTTGATTTTCTTGAAAAAACCCACATAATAAATAATTTTTTTATATATAAATATGTACTGAATAAAATTGTTGAAAAAATCATGAAACTTATTTACACAAACACGAGACAAATTAAAATTTTTAATTACAAAAAAAAAAGAAAAACTTATTTAAAACATAAAAATTAAACAAATATTACAAAATTTTTTAAAAATCCGAACATTTCTGTGTACCGCAAAAGCTAAAATTATTTTAGTAGAATGCAAATTATATCATTTATATACGTACAATATTTAAAATTTTTTAAATTTAATGTATTGAACATATAACCGTTTCTCATATAACGGTAAATTATTTCTTTATTATCGTATTGAATTCATTTTATACGTACATATAGGCATTTTTACACCCACAAATATACATTTAAAATTAAATAATAAATATGTATTCCAATTAAAAATTATTTTATTAGACAGACTCTATATTAGCTGTCCACCAATTGTATACAATTAAGGTATTAAGGTATAAGGTATTAAGGTATTATGGAAACTGAGAAAAGTAGTACCATTTTAATTCACTGTATATTGGATACGTACAATGTATTTAAAAAATTAATTTCGTATTGTATGAAAATTTTAAGGATTGTGATAACACTGATCGTGAAACGTTATTTTGATATTAATTAGAAATTATAAGATAAGAAAAAAGACACATACATACATATAATACAATAAGTAAATAAAGTATAATTTTCTTATTCTCATAAGTATACATTTTCTGAACTATTTTACACTTGCATAATTTTTACGTAATTTGTATTTAAAATAGATCATTTTTTAAAAATAGGAAAATAACACAAACCATTACATATCTTAAAAGAGTATATTTTTATTAAAATTTTACTAGAGGACGACTTTCTTTTGCATTAAGCACAAATTTTTATAAAACAAAAATCAGTTTTTACACACTGTATTGTACCTACCTATTTTGAAAAAATGACTGTTACTAATTTCAAAATCATGGAAAAATTTTTGTTTTGTGAAAATAGGATTTAATTAAAAAAACCAAATGGTACTCAATATACTATATCACAATTCATTAATTTTTTGTCTAATATTACCAAAAGAAGAATATTCAATACTCAATATTCAATTTTTAGTAAAGTTTATTACTTGAGATAAGACATATGTATGTACGTACATTTATATGTGGAAGCATAAGTTGAACATTTATATCCTTATCTTTAGTAGGAGTATTTCATATTCTTTGTTTTTTATTATTGAGACATTTATTTTTCAGTAAAAGTATTTACATATTTAAATATAACATACCAAAATTCTATGATCCACCTACACAGGTAAATCTATGCACATCCATATTTAGGTATGTGATTATGTAAGTGCGTACACAAGTGTACTATATATGTTTACAAAATATAATATGTAAATACGAAAATAAAATTTATCTTTTCAATTGAAATCATAATACCTACTTTGCGATTCTGGGCCATGTAATTTTTTTTTTCTAATTTCCAGAAATTTTCTTTTTTTAAAATATAAATTATAAAACCAATATTAGGTACATATACATAGCTAGGCATATAGGTAAATTAATTTGTGTACTTTAATTACATATAGGTATGTATGATAATTATGTATTTAATTAATTTATATGTATGTAAATTTTTACAATTATTTGATACCTATTCATTCATAACACAATTATAAGTAGGTATGTACCTACATATTTCTATTCAAAATGCATCAAACGAAATAAGCATATCAAATTGAACAGTTTAGTTGCATACCATGTACCTATGTATATGTATCTACTAGAAATTCAATGTACACGCATGTACGTATGTATATACAATTTGCATACATATATACATGTATGCAATTGATAAACGTTTTTACATACATAGGTATATCTTATTTGCGAGTGCAAGAGTTGCATTTATATATGTATGTACACGTATTATTTGTACACACACATACTAAAAATCTTATACATAATACCAAAGAATACATAAAATTTAGCAAGAATTCTTATGGGGCTTCAAAAATTTTTTTAGCCGATAGAGTGGTTCGGGCGATGAAAGAGGGGACGGCATGAATGATAGAATGATTTAGTACATTTGTTGGTAAAAAAAGGGATGTCGTTTTTTCGTATAAGAATATTCAAAATAAACTCGAGAATTTTAAGCCATGTACTTACTATATATATGGATGTATACATGTGTAATAATATATTACATACGAGTGTTTGTAAATATTTTCATACGAATTTGGTATCTTAACTATAAATTCATGGGTATTTTATATGAACGTGAATTAAAGATCAGAGACTAGGATAGTAGTAAAAAATTTGTAATTTCAGATTAACATACATACATACATATATCGTACAATATTTCATATACGTACATTACTTTTTTTTTTTACGTCGATTTTTGTTCATATTTTACACTTTTCCTTTACTTTTTATATCAGACAAGAAAATATATACAAGTACGATCTATAAACCCATAAATTTGTATACGGTCGAAAGATGTGTACGGAATATTGCACGTATGTAAGTATGTATATATTGTATTTATAATTAACAAAATCAAGTCATTAAGTTTATGGTACAATTTTATATAGGGACATATATGACTCCACGTGGAGTGTATACTTAAATTACATACTTACGTATACGATATATAATGCATTCATACGATCATATTTTTATTTATCATTACCTAAAAAGTATGAATTTTGAATACCCAAAAATTCAAAATTTAACATTAAACCGATCGTATTCAAAATATATTGTATTTCCCATACAATACATTACAATTTGAATTTACATTTTGTATTTCTATCCTCGTTTCTGATGTAATGAAATTTATGACCCATATGATCGTACAATTATGAAAAAATTATATTTGTTTAGGACGATAATTTGTTTGTTTAGGACAGAAGTTTTACACACGCATATATACGATAAATACGTACATTAAAAAATATTCTTATAAATATTGCGCATAATATGTACACTTAAATTACATACGCACGTATGTGATAAATATGCATACATATTCACATTCTATGCTGCTTCATGGGTATTTTAGTGGGTATTGAATGATTTCTTCTGAAAATTGCTTGCTTTTTTTATACATTTCAATACATTTTCTTATTTTACACTTCATTTTTTGAATAAAACGGTAGCACTGGGTACTGACATCAGTACCCAGGAAGAAAAATTTTTGAACGTCGAATTTGCACTGCTTGCAGTATCTCCTAGTTTTGGATTTCTGATAATACGTTGGTATATCTATTATCTATATTACATCTATACATTAATATACCAGTATCTCGATAGAATCATCATAATGTAAAGTGATGTCAATGTCACTGTCAAGGTTCAATGCACTTTCCAGTTATCACTTAATAAAATTGCATACAACCAATAAAATGCAACAGAGGCGCTAGATACCAAAACAAGTACCTACATATGTATGTATATTGACTATCATAACATATATTTTAATTTAATGCATCAATATAGTGTACAATATCACATACGTGATACGTATAATACACCCATATAATATGTAGTTAGACGTACATATAAATATAAGAATAAAATACATACGATACATACATTCATTAATATAGGCGTTATAAATTACAAATATAGGTACCTAATCATGTACCTATGTATAATGAAAATATGTAACCCATAACAGTGCCCTTGAGCACCTAATATGCTTTATTTATTCCCTATATTTATGAACAACCAACATACATGTATATATGTATGTACGGACGGAATTTATACATATTTCAATACAATTTTATACTATTGTCGTTATTAAAATATTTGACCTAAAAATTCAATAATTAAAATAACGATCATCAAAGATTGAATAAATTTCAATAAAATTCTAATTTAAAAAATTTTAAATTACGTACATATAAGATATATATATGTCTGAATAGGTATACATATATATGTATGTTTGGTGCTTGATATATATGTACACATGTAAATATGAGCACATACGCATATAAATAACATACATGTATGTAGCTTGTTCATTTTATTCTGTTGTCTTGATTTAAATTTTAAACAACTTTCAAACTGCAGTACGTTTAAATTTCATGTACCTACCTATCTGTTATGAACTGATAACGAAATTATTGCACAATTAAAAAAAAAAATTCTGTACTTATTAAGTCTAGTCTAGAGTCTTTTTAAAATGATAAAAGAAAAACGTTTCAACATTCTTATAAAAAATACACACGATTTTTTTTTTTTTTCATTTTCGAATATATTCATATGTACGCAGATAAAAACGAGAATAACTTATATATTATGTATGTATGTATGTACCTAGATGGGTATCTATAACTCTATATGATATTGATAAGTAATAAAAGTTCGTTTCATCAATTCTTTATAAATATTATACATAATAATAATAGTCACAATATTATTTATTTTTATTTATATTTACCTTTTAAATTATATCAAAATTATGAATTAAAATTTAAAATTTTTAAACACTTTATTTTTATTAAGTAATAATAATTTATTTTATTTTTTTTTTTTAAATTTTATTTAATTTGAAAAATACAAAATATGATTGTATTCTTATTCTCGGTCGTCTTAAATTTAAAGAATTGTTTTGGAATTGACCGCCAAGGTGACCTCTTCTAAATCAGCTGACAGTACATTCAATCTGACAGAATTTTAGGTTTTTTTTTTGTTTGTTTTTGCTTTTTTTTTTGTTCGATGGTTTGATTCAATTAATTTATAAAATTCATTCTTCTATAAAGTATCAAATTTATATTATTTGAAAATATTGTTGCAATATGGCACAGATAAATAATAGATTTTGATAAATATACATTTTATGTACATATTCATATATTTATAATTATACAAGAATTACATTAAATAGAAATACATAATAATAATAAAAAGCCTATCACCACCCACCAATCTTCAATCCATATTTAAAAGAATGTATTTGTATAAATCAAACGAAATCATGCCAAACTTGTTGTATATTGTGTGAATCATACAGTTATTATGAGTACATATATATAAATATGTACATATAGACATACCATATATGTATGGTATGTACATATGTACATATTTATAACATAATGTATGTATGTACATTATATTGTACATTGGTAATTGGTGCTAACAATATAACAACATTTTAATATACACGTATGTATGTATACATATATATATATGTACATTAATTGTGTGCAATGAATGCATATACATATGTATGTATGTACTTAAAAATTATAGTATGATCTCAATCGCAGTATCACAACATTCACAACGTATCAGATGGTATCAGTATCACAGATTTTGAATATTTTTTTTTTCAAATTAAAATTTGTTGAAGCACCTAGAATGTTTGATATGGTTTGATGTTTTTTGTTTTGTCAACTTCTAAAGTAAATAACGTAAAAAATTCAAATTTTTAATTTTAAAAAATATTTGAAATGTACGTTATAAACGTTGAATGTACATACGTACTATTTACAAATAAAACTTACTAGTAAAGTTATTTGTATTAAAAATAAGCACGTATTTACGTATACCTAAAATTTAATACTTTCTAAAAATTTCGATTGTTTATTCTAAATTTGAAATTGTAATAAAAAATATTGTCTTATTTATTTAAAAAAAAAAAATTAATAAATAAATAGATGGCTATGTATTTGCACAGATGTATCATAGATAAAATTATGGACATGTAGGTACGTATCACAACATAAAATTTATATTTACATACATATATAAATGATATTATAAGAAAATTATAAATTTCATTTAAATTTCGCTAAATAGATACTGTATGTACATATATAACTGTCTTAACAATTTCTATTCTTATTTACTTAATTTATTAATTTTCTTTAATTGTTTTTTTCATGGTTACTAATATGACAATTTGTTTATTTTTTATGAATCATTATCGAATTTTATGAATAAAACCGAAATTCATTTAAAAAAAAAAAAGAAATGAATTTTATTACTAAGCATTATTCACACAATGTTATTGATTACCAAATTTTTTTAAAATTATTGAATTTTTTTTTTTTTTTTTTTTTTTTTTTTTTTTTTTTTGAGTAAATTAATTATAATGCCTACCTATATCGTGTATGTATCGATATATATTTTTCTTATCGCACACATACATACGTACATATAGGTATGTCCTATAACGATTTTCCGATATGTACCTTACATAATACATATACATATGTACATATATAGTCATAGTTTGGATATGTGCATAATGCTAATGTATAATGGATAATTATCTATTCATTACAATTGATTAAAATAATATTACATTCATTTATATGTACATCAGACTTTTTTTTATAAATTATTTAAATTTTTAACTGACTTTTTTTTGTTTAATTTTAAGAATTACTTCGGTATATATAATTTTTTTTTTTATTGATTTAAAATTCATACATACAAACATATGTACGTATATATGTTCATATGTATGTGTTAATGTATAAAATTTTGAAATGTACAAAATATTTCCAAATAAATTTCGTACATACATATACTATAACAGGTAGTATATCACTAAATATTAATTATTTATAAGAAAATAAATTATTATCTAATTTTTAGATCATATCTTATATATATGTATGTACAATTTCATTGATAATTTGTTATTTCATATGTACATACTGTATGCATATATGTTTTCTATAGATATGCATACATATTAGATACATTCAATATCTATTTGTGTCATATACATAAAACAAAATTTATGAATAACACGTGTATGTGAAATATACTCTATCTATTAATTATGTGCAGTTAAAGCTTTATAGGAGTACATAGTATGTATGGCTTTTTTGTTTGTCTTTCATAAATTCTAGTTTAAGTGTTTCACGATTATCAGTATTATCACATATCAAAGTGTGATCAGTATTATCACAATCTTCAAAATTTTTATACAATATGAAATTAATTCTCTAAATATTCAATACACAGTGAAGTAAAATGGTATACTACTTTTCTTAGTTTCCATAACACCTTAATTGTATACAATTAGTGGACAGAATATAGAGTCTGTCTAATAAAATAATCTTTAACTGGAATATTTATTATTTAATTTTAAATATAAATCTATGGATGTAGAAATTATAGATGATACATACAATGGCACTATTTTATATATTTTCCATAAGGCCCTTACTTCATAGAATTAGAGGACAGAGTATAAGTATATACTTTTCAAATTTCATAGATATCTGATGTTAATATAACAGATATTGTACATCTACGAATATACTATGCATGAAATATTTAAAAAAAAAAAAAAATTGAAAATAAAAAATAGACTAAAATAAAAGTTTGCACCTTATTTGATAAGATAATATTTAATCAACGTACACGATAACACAAAAAGAATTGTTACACAGGGTATTCATATACACTTAAATACAAATTTTCTTAGAATTCAAGTATTTGGGTATCAATATTTTTTTTTTTTTTTTAATTAATATTTTATCTGATATGAAGATATAGTACATACATTAGTAACTTTGATTATTGATTTTCTGATTTATTTTTAATTCTCATATAAGTAAATCTAAAGATATCTAAAATGGACTTTCCGAAAATTCATTTGAAAAACTTACATATATATTTTATTATTTAAAAAAAAAAAAAAAAATTAATCATTCGAGAGCTATTTAACAAATAAATAAATAAAAAAAAACAGACATCCTATACAAAAGTACTTATACACATTATAAGTAAATAAATAATGGATATTTGTCAGTTAATTTAAAAATTTTTGTATATTGACTTTATTAGTATTCATATCTGTCCATATATACATTAACACGTTTATCTACATATAATAAATGAGTGTACATATATGTATGTGTGATGTGATACAAAAATTTATCACTTTTACTCGATATACACATGTACATACATATCTGAAAAAAATATAAAAAATAACAATAATAATAACACAGAATAAGATAAATATGCACATAAAGGCAAATTATTATCAATAGCCAGAATACTACTTATAGAGTCTCACATAAAATTAATCATATTCAGTTTAAAATTATATTTCATACGACGTGTCAATTATTCAAAATAAACCATAAATATAAAATCCTAAATAATTTCTTGTGGATTTACTTTAAAATATCAGTAATTATAATAAAAGCTTAATTTTATACTGATTTTTAATTTCTATTTAATTAATTTGAGATTAAAAAAAAAAGGTTTAATTTGTTTTTTTTTTCTTTTTCTTTTTATTTACCAATTTACGTAACAAATAAACAACAGAAAAAATGGCTGGTAAGTTCTCTTTTTTTTTTTTTAATTATAAAAAATAAAGATTGAAATTGTTTTTTGTTTCAAAATTATTTGATAATAAAAAGGATATAAAATTTAAATTATTTGTTTTTTTGAATAAATAAATATTCTAAATTGAAATAAAAAAATATGAAATTTAAAAATAATAACGGTTTCAAATTTTTAAAGTAACACCAAGTCCTTATAGCTTTTAAACATATCTACATGCAATTTAAAAAAAAAAATTTTTTTTTTTACAATCAATATATGAAATTTTTAATTAGTTTACTTATTTATTGGCACAATAAAGAAATTTCATAATTTTTGATTGCATCATCTACTTATTTAATATGTGATTTCAAATTTTAATTTATGATTTTAAATTATATAATATTTAAATTTAAAGTGAACATTCTCTTAGGCTATTAGAGGTATTTGAAGAAGGACATTTTTGTTATTCATCCTTTACATAAATATTTTTTTATTTAAAAAAAAAAACAAAAAAAAAAAAAAAACAAAAACCAAAAAATTATAGAAAATGAAATAATTCTTTTTTTTTTGATAAAATTTAATAAAAATTAAAATTCAATTTCAAAAAAAAAAATAAAATAAAAAAAAATCAAAATAAAATTTTTGCCATTTGATAAGATTTCAAAAATATACACCTTAAGTAAACCTTACTGTACAGTTGTGTATATGTATTACATATCTACACATTTTTTCAATTACTTACCTATATAAAAAAAAAAAAAATTATTTACATCTATTTGATAATTTATCAAATGAAATAAATAAGAACTTTCACATATGCATGTACACTTATATACTTACTTAATTTTATACTCAAATTTATAAATGTGTCTTTAGTTAATTAAATTTTTTAGCGTACATTTATAAACATTAAATGGGCGTTTATTTACCGGGTGATAACACAAAATCAGCTATTTAACTATATTTGCAAAATTAAAAATCAATCTATTTAACAGACTAAGTACATACCTTGGTAACAATCATTATTGGATATACAATACAATATAATATGTATATATTTATGTATATACATATGTACATACATCAATTAATGTATATATACCGTGAATTATTTCATACATTTATGTTTTGTATTTGTACAATAAATAGAATTTTATCATTTTTGTTTTTTTTTTTTTTTTTGTACCTTGAAATTGTTCATTTTATATTTATACAATTTAATTATGTATAATGATTACCTAGAATTATGTACGATAAGATTAAATAATAGCGGCACAATTTTTATTTCTCAATTAGATACTTTTTTTTTTTTTAAAAAGGTGTATCTAATTAATTTTTTATTTCTTTTAATTTGATAAAATAAAATTTAGATGACTAAATTGATTTAAAATCTTTTTATTGATTATCATTTCTAATCTTACATAATATTTATAATAAAATATAAAATAAATAAATGAAAATAAAATAATAACAATTTCAGAATTAACTTGGTTACATTCAAACTCATATTCTGGTGTACCACCAAATGCCGTATTCGCTGGACAAGATTCTGATGGTGATCCAATTTATGTTGGTCGTGCATATCATGATGGTGATTTATTACCAGCTAAAGTTGTACCAAGTAAAGGTTGTGCATACGTATGCCATGGCGGTTGTGAAATTACTAAAAATGAATATGAAATACTATGCGGTACAAATTTTACATGGGTACCAAGTAGCTGTGGTAGTGTTCCACCAAATGCTGTTAAAGCTGGACATGCATCAACTGGTGAACCATTATATATTGGTCGTGGACATTATCAAGGGAGTTTAACACCAGGAAAAATTCATCAATCCCATGGTTGCTTATATATACCGTATGGTGGCACTGAACATCGTTTAGAAAATTATGAAGTTCTAGTTGCACCATTAAGTTGGTTACCAGCTGAAGGATCAAATATACCATCAAATGCCGTATTCGCTGGACAAGACTCTGATGGTGATCCAATTTATGTTGGCCGTGCATATCATGATGGTGATCTATTACCAGCTAAAGTTGTACCAAGTAAAGGTTGTGCATATGTTGCATTTGGTGGCAATGAAATACCAAAACATAATTATGAAGTATTAACTGGGCATTCATTTACATGGGTTGGAAGTGCTAGCGGTTATGTACCGCCAGGTGCTGTAGCTGCTGGTAAAACATCTGATGGTGAACAATTATATGTTGGTCGTGGACATTATCAAGGTAGTTTAACACCAGGAAAAGTTCATCCATCACATCAATGCCTATATATCCCATATGGAGGGCAAGAAATTAGTTTACCATCATACGAAGTACTTATTAAAAATTCTTAAAATTTTCAAACTACTATAATGTACTTAAACGTGACAAAAAAAAAATATTTTTAAACATTCAATAAATTTAGTAGTTTTACTTCATTTGTAAAAAATTTGTTTTTTTGTTCTAATTTTCGTTTTCAACATTTTGTGACAACTTTACATACCTATCTTATGTATATTATGTACATAAATAAAATTTGATATATTAATAAAAAACCCAGTTTTTTTTTCTTTTCCAGAAAATGAATTACAGTACAGTTTTTTTTTTTTTCGATTAAAAGTTGTTTTTGTTTTACTGTACCATGTATTTAACTAGTGTTCATTGTATTTTTATTTGCAAATTATTCTTTTCATGAGAAGAAAAAAAAAAAAATATGTGTATATGTACAATGAATCATACAGATGAAAATTTAATGTACATACCTACGTATATGTAAACATTTTTAAATTATTTACTATCCCACACATGCCAATTTTGTTTAATCGGCAAATTATGTGTATGAAATTTTTTAATAAAGGCTGACAAAATATTGTTGATTTCCTAATATTTAATTTAATCAAACATACAACATACATATATGTAATATACATGTATACATACATATATCACGCAATACATCTGCGCATGAACACATTTCATAAAATCATTTTTGAAATATTAAATTTCTATCAGTAACAACTGATTTTATTAAAAATGATTACAATTAAAAAAGATTTGGAAAAAAAAAATATTGAAAATTAAAATTTGAAAATACATAAATTAAAATCAATTTAAATAGAGAAGAATTTAATTAAAATACAAAACAAATTTATATATGATAACATTTTTATTTATATTTTTGCAAATGATTATTTTGATACAATAATTAAAAGCAATATAAAAATCATAAACTTTTATTACAATCCTATTTTGTATTATTATTATTTTCAATTGTTTTATTTCTTTTTTTTTTTTCATTTTCGCTTTTTAACTTAATAAACTTTTTATTTATACTTTTTTTCTGTTGATGTATTATCTATTATATGATTATTATTTGTAACTACTGTTATGCATTTAATTTTGTTTTTTTTTTTTTTTCTTTTAAATTTGTTTTAATATTTTTTTAAACACAGTTTTATTATTATTATTTATTTATTTATTTTGTTTTTTTCATATTTCATTTTTCTCCAATATAATATGTCAGTTATTGTTATTTTTGCTTTCATTTTTTGATAATATACAAATTTAAATATTATTATGTAATGCAGAAAAATTATTATTTATATTATATTAGAGCTTAACATAAAATCAACATTAAAAATTTTTTTTAATTTTTAAATTTTCTTATATTTGGATTTGTTTTATTTTATTATTTCTCTGATTTTCGGATTAAATTTAAAATAATAATTATATATTCCAATGCAATAATAACATTTTACATAATAAGAATACAATAATAATAATGGTAATAATAATAATAATAGTAATAATTATTATAATTGTAATAATAATGGTAATAGTAATAATGACAGTAATAATAATAATTATAATAATAATAATAATAATAATAATAATTAATAATAGACAATAAATTTAAATTTAATTAATCGATAATGATAATTCATTATTAAAACATTAATGTAATCAGTTGCTAATTATGTTTCAAATTTTCTTGTTGATATTTGCATGATTTTAGTATCAAACATTTCTTATGCATATACATGTATATAATACATTACAATTTTTTTTTTTTTTTCATTTATTTATTTTTTCTATTAAATTGAAATATTATATCATGTATGTACGTTACGTACATATACGTGTGTAGTTTATTTATTTATATTTTTATTAATATTAATATAGCATTATAATTTAACGACTATACAGTAAGATTAATAATTATAATTTTAATGCACGTAGATCTTTTTTTTTTTTTTTTTTAAAGAAAAGCATTTCTTTTTTTTTTATATTAGTATATGCATATATGTATGCTTGTTTTATTTAATCAACAAAAAATTTGATTTTATTTTCAATGAATTTTTTTTTTTTTTTTAATAATAAAAAAAAAAATTTATATACAATTTATCCATATTAGCGAAAGCTCATTATTTCATTTAATTTCAACTAGAAAATTTTTCTTCTCAAAGAAAAATGAAAATTATAAATACAATTTTTTAATTAATATCAAAATATAAATCCAAAATTATAGAATTAAATTAACCATTAATTTAATTTTTTAATTTTATAGTTTTATAAGTAACATGGCATAAAAATCAAATTATTCCCAAACTTGATATTTTCGAATTCAAAGAATAAAAAATATATTCGTATTCACATGAAAATTCTTCATTGTATGAAATATTCTTTAAAAAAAAATAAAATAAAAGTTTTATTAAAAAAGATTTCTATATATTTTTATGTTTATTTAGAAAAAGAAAAATTACGCAAAATTTATTACCATCTTTACTTACTGTAATTTGGTTTCGTTTTCTTCCCTTTTCAAATATATGCACACTTATCTGAAATATAATTTCGTGTTGCAATATTTTTTTAAATTTTTTTTTTTTTTCAGTCTTGTTTATTTTAATCAGATTACTATTTTTTTTTATTCATATTCCAAATGTTTTCTAGAGGTGTTTATGTTAAGAATTAATTAATTTTTGTTTTTTATTTTCATTTTTTAATAATATCAAATGTTCAACATATACATATATACATTGTATTTGAAAATTTCAATTTGATGGTAATGTAAAAAATTTTAAAAAAGCAATCAGTTATTATGTAAAATGTATGTATTTTTTAAATTTTTAAAAGAAACAACAGAAAGCAATTAATGTTATATCAATTCCATTTAATATGTTTTTATATTTATACAGATATTTTTAATTACTGCAAATAATATTTCTAATGAATAAAAAACAGAAAAGAAAAAAAAAATAGATAGGTAAAATATTAAATTTTAGTGCATTATATTAATAAATATGCAAAAATTTAAAATTCTTTTTTTTTTTTACAACACTAAAATTTAACATTCGAATATGTGAATTATACATAAATTTTTGTCTTATAACAGGTAGCGTATTACATTTATATAACCAGTAAGCAATTGACAAACATATATGACATATTCATGTTGCTTTTGCATCATGAACCTACCTAATAACAACAATAAAATTCAAACTAATTAATTTTTAATACAATCTTGATATATCCTTAATTTATTTTTTTAAATCAATCAATGACATCCTTATTGATTCATTAAAGATAATTTACTTAGATAAGATTGTACAAAATTTTTTTAAAAATTCGTTATTGTTAAGACAATCGTTTTTTTTTTTTTTTCAAATTTAAATTATCACTTAAAAAATTATTAATGATGATCATTTCTAACGTAAAGCAATATTATTTAAATATAATACGTTAAAATAATTTAAACAATAAATTTTCGAAATAAATTTAATAAGAAAAAAAAAAGTGAAAACAGCCAACATAGTTTAAATTTAAATGGAACGTCTTTTAGATATTAAAATAACCGTAATATTATATTTTGTTTCTAATTGATAAAATATATAAAAAGAAAAGTGAATTACGTGAATTGCAGAATTATATGATATTATCCTAATGATGTACACATATTTTGTCTTTGTAATACACATAAACAGATTTCTCTTTAAGTTTCGATTAAACCGAATGATACCGTCATTGATAATAATCTAAATAGCATAAAACTGACCCATAATATGTTATATTTTTGTTTTAAATTAAATTGCCAATATCACTGGCATTATCATTGGGTCTAAACAATTGCTCTTGTCCAATTTTATTAATTTTTAAAAATTTGAAAATATATAATAATAATAATTGATATCCCTTCATTTTTCACGAACATTGATTTAAGTCAATAACTAAATAATCGCTTTTTACAATCTAAAAAATCTCACATTGATGTTTATATTTTGTTTAATTTGTCTTTTATTTATTTATTTTTTACAATAAATTAACAACAAAATATCCATATAGAAGCAATAAAATAATGTATTCCGATTTGAAGATTTCTAAATAATATTCAATGTTTAACGGACAAATATGCATATATGTACATATGATGGAAATTTTTTATTTTCTTGATTATTTGATTTATTTTTTATTAAAAAAAAATTTTTTTGATCACAAATATGAATATATATATATTTTTAATATACATGTGTGTATGTTGTCAGTATTATGTTTACTTTATTATTCAACACTAAACTAAAACAAAAAATATTTCAATTTAAACTGCGATGTATGTATATATCTTCTTTTTTTTTTAAAGAAATTAGCGAATAAAGAATACATATTATATGTTGTAAATATTAAAGGTTTTTAAAGTTTTCTCAACTATTTAAATAGCAGCGATCAATAATATATGTGTATGTGAAGAAAATTTTACAATTTGATTTTTTAATTTCTTAAGAAATTGTAAATTAAAAAAAAAAATAAATAAATAAAAAACAATAATTCATTTTATTTTAATTTTCGTGTATTGTATGTATGTCTTATGTAGAATAATTTTTTTTTACTTATATTAATACGTTCTGTTATTAACTTTTTTTTTGTTTTTGCTTAATTCTGATTTACGTTCGTTTTATCTTGTTTTTATACTTTTTTTTTTTTGAATTTTTTAAATTTTTTGTTATATTATTTTTTAATAGCTATGATTTCATGACTTTACTTCATTTAATGAATACATATTAAAAAATAAAAAAAGAAACACAATAAAAAAAAAGAAAAAGAGAAAAACACAATCTCACAATTATGTATGACTACAAAAACTGAATAAGAAAAATATATGCGTACTATAAAATATATAATTAAATGATTTAATATTGAATTGAAATGGTAAAAAAAATATGTGATATATGTACATAAACATGGTGTGTAATAGATGGATAAATATATAATTAAAAAATAATTTTTTCTTAAACATTTACATTTTTCCTCCTTTCTTTTAATTTGCGATTTATATACAGGCTATATTCAAACAAATATATTTTTTTTAATTTGGATGATGACTGATCTAAAACAAAACGAATGTAAAACATTTTAATTTTTAATAAGCCAATAAATTTTGATATATGATTTTAAAATTTGTCAATACATTTTTTGTCAGTAGATTTAACAAAATGATAAAAAAAATTCGCATAAAAAATCAAAGTAATTAGCATTTAATAATAATACATTTCAAGAACATATAATAATAAATAAATTTTTACATCTTATAAGTCTAAAATACGAAAAAATTTTATTTATTGATGTAATCATATGATAACGTGAACAATATATTTAAATTTATGTAATGTATTTATTTAAATTTTATCTTGTCTTTGCCTTTTTCAATGTCATTATTTTTTCATGGTTTTTATTCTTTTCGTATAAATTTTTATTAAACTGATTTTGATTTAGAAATTCCAATTTTCTGTTAATGTCATTAATATTTATTTTCATTCGGTAAAAAATATTAATTGTTTGTAGTAGTTGTGATTGTGTTTTATATCGCTTTTTTAGTCGTGTTTTATTTTATTTATTCTTTTTTGTTTTCTGTTTTTGAATCAGTATTTATTAAATTTGTTCATTCTGGTATTGTTCCATTTATCATTTTACTACCTAATTTACGAAATTTTTTAGCAAAATGTCGTCCTTTAACCCACAATCACTTAACATGAAATCATGATGATGGTTTTGTGCCTTTCGCTTTTTCAATATATACATTTATGAGTCTAGAATTAGAATAACATGAAAAACATAAATAAAAAATGTATGTGAAAAAAGAAAAAAAATAATCCACTCATACCTTATTTTACTAGGATTTAAAAGAGAAAATTTTGGTTTCACTTTTTCTTCACCCATAACTACATATAACTGAACAATACAAAAAACGGCTGCTTTACGAACTGGTGATTGAGGATCATCTGTTAACTTTAAGGAGTTTTTGTTTTGTTTTAGATTACAATTATGAAAAAAAAAATCATTAATTTTAAATATTTAATTAATACTTACTCGTGCTAAATTTGGGAATACACTATCCAAATGATTATCAGTCAATTCGTTACCTTGTCTTCCAGCTAATTCAGTTAATAATTTAACAGCACATAAATTCATTGGATTTTGACCAGTTGCTATTACTGGATTTAATATATTTACTGTAACATTAACTGGTAATACAGTTGCAATGCGAGGTAATATTGCGTCAATTTCTCTTGCAATCTGTAATTAAAAAAGATACGAAGAAAATGAATACAATACACAAAAATTTTTAAATTTTTTTTTTTAACAAAATAATTAAGGATATTTACATCTTTACCAACTCTATAGCAATCTATAATTTTTAAAAGTATTAATTCTAGAAAATTACTCCAATGTGGTTTCATTTCTACACTTCTAACAATTTTTCCAAGTACTCGTAATGCAGCTGTCATAATTTCTTCATTTGTCGAATCAAGTAAATTCAATAGCATTTTCATAATAGCTCTACAAAAATGAAAAAGTAAAGATAGATTATTATTGAAATCACATATATAAAAAAAAGAAAACATAATTTCATTCTATAACATAACATATTTACTTGAAATTTTTATTAGGGAGTTCACAATTTCCATATTTTATACATGTTGCTAAATCCAATAATGTAGTTTGAACAATTTTCGGATTTGTATCTTGAGTTAGAACTATGGCAGCCTTAATTATATCACTTTCTTTGAGACCATCTTTAATAAAGATAAATATCGAAAATTGGAAAATTATTTTGTTGTCGTATTGTTTGTACATAATTGTGAAAAATATAAATAATGCATACTTTCTAAAATTAATTCACCATTCTCAGAAAATGTGAAATTTTGATGCCTTTGTGACGACGATGTTATTTTGTGACATTGTATATCCATTGATTCTAAACGTACTGTATTTTCTGGTGTATTTGATTCAGTTGTTGTAGCTGATTGAGTTTTTGATCCATTACAAGAGTCTTCTTTTTCCAATCTAATAAAAAAATAGTAACATTAAAAAAATGCAAAAGAAATCTCTTCGTTTCTAAACTATTTTATTTATATAATGTTTAAAACATACTTAATATGACCATTTATTCCATTTAATTGTATCATTGCTAAATGATCATTTTGCCCACCAACATGATCACCCATTTGACTAATACCAGAATCTTTACTATTTGTATCACGATCTAATTTTGTTTCAAAACTATAATTTTGAATTTCTGCTGTTGTTTTACGTAAACTTTTATACACTTCTTCACTATTAATTGGATATGGACTTTCTATTGATGACTGTCGCGACCGTGAAGCTGTAATTAAATATAAATTCCACAAGTTCAGACTAAGTAGAAATAAGAAAACAAGTTTGTGAAATGTAATAAAGAAATAAATATTAATGTATTGATTTTATCGTTTTTTGTTTATTGTTCTATTCGAATACGAAAAAAATTTTTTTTATTTATATAAAATTTTTATTTTTAAAGATTTTTTGAAAAAATTTAAGTTTAACTCTAGCTAAACTTATGTAATTTTTTATATGTATAACTTTTGATTATACGCTATATTAAGAAGTAAACATGTAAATATGATTCATCTAATTATTTATACTTTACATTGGTAAATTTGTTTATCTATTCAAATTTTTTAACAAAAAAAAGTCGTATAAAAACACACCTTAAGTTTCGAAATATCAAAAAAATATGGTAATATGGTATTACTACTATTCTGATACAATTAATTACATCTATTTGTCTCAAAAAATTTAGAATTTGTTGTATTTTATTAATACAGTATTTATAAATTTCGAAACTCAAGGATAATATACATTATTCTCTTGACTTTGTTTTACCACTAATATATACTATATCAATTAAAGCATAATAAAATATTTTGGAGTATTACAGAATCCAGCTTTTGCGGTTAAAAGTGAATTCTGGAAGACTCATCATTGACTAGAAAATCATAATGTGTTTTAATATGCTTTTATTGATTTTTTAAAAATTTGTTTTTTTTTTTTTTTTTTTTTTTTTTTTTTTACTTACTAGAATTATTTTGTAAACTAAATGGGCCTTGCTGCGGACTTAATAAAGGCTTTGGACTTGTACACGATAATGGAGATGATGGGCTATTTGTTCCTAAAAAGCAAGCAAAACATAATATTCTACTAAAAACATTTTTAACAAATAAAAAACTAAAATTTATTTTATAATTAATGATTTTGTATGTATGTGTATCATATTTTATATATACATGGTGTTCCGATGTCGATATCACAAAAATATTATTGACTTTTTAAGTTTATAGAAAAGAAAAATTTCTACTTTCATAATATCGAAAATCTATTTCGACTTAAAGTCGATTAGCAATAGACTCTCGTAATTGTCTTCTAAGAAAATTAGTTTTAAGCATGTATTTTAAAGATGTATCATTTCTAGCGTACATGATACAATTAATAATATTAGAAAAAATTTAAAAATTATATTAGTGAGAAAATAGTAATTATGAATTAAATAATAGCGAAATAAATATTACTATGAAGATATTTAATAGATTTAATTACACAAAGTACTATGGAAAATTTAAATAATTCTTTTTTTTTTTTTTTGCAACGAAAATTGGAATAATACAATCTTATAAAAACTACAAATTTTAAAAATAATGTTATTACCAGATGTACTTCTTCTTAAGTGTTGTTGTATTATAGATTTAGCTGAATCTTGTTGTGCTTTTGGTAGGCACGATAAAAACATTGTCATCTATTGAAAATATAATAAAAAATGTATAAAATATATACTTATTTTAAAGTTAAACACAACATAATTTAAATATTATTTATATGACTTACACTTGGTGTATTACAATTATATAATGCAATTAAACATTGTTTTGCTTGCCCACGTAATTCAGCACTTTTTTGGTCACATGCCATTTGAACAATTTTTAATATTGCTTTATCGACTGGACTTTGATTTGGAAAATTAACAGCTATACAGTACGATTTAGCTAAGTTTGTTAAAAATTTCAATATTGCAATTTTTGTTTTAGTTGGTGGAGTTTGTGCATTATCAACTAATATACGAAATACACATTGCATTTGTAAATCAGTTGGAAAATATTCATGTACTAATTGTAATGTTTTCCAAATTTTTCCATGCATTGAGCCTAATAATTCAGTACCCAATTTTGTAAATAATCGTGTTAATAATATAAATAGCCAATCATGTAAGTCATTTGAATGTGCGAGAATTAATTCATTAACCGTATCTAAAAATAATGCATAAACTTTTGTGTGCGTATCCATAAACATTTTACGGAATAAATCAAGTACAACCTTAAAATAAATAAAAAAAAAAATCATAATAATGACAGTAATTCCATTTTGATTAAAATCAATTTTAAATCAAAATACATACTCGTAATTGTTCTGGTGTAAGAATTTTCCCATCAGATAGATATTGTGTTAGATTAATTAAACCATCTTTTCTTTCAGCCCAATGTGTTGATGCACATAATTGAATTATAGTATCAATATCCTCAATTGGTTGTCTAAAGCTATCAAGACGATTTCTTGAACCATTCCATGAATAAGTCTAAAACGTAATTTAAAAATTATTAAAAAACAAAAAATAAAACATCTCATTATTTATTTTATTTACATCATTTCCTCTTCTAAATGAATCAAAACTTCTTTCTGAACAAACTGATGATGCTTCGCTTTCATCAGATTCTTCACGAGAAATTTTACGACCTAGTGATAATCGAGAATAATCTGAGGATAAATCACCGTCTTCAGGAGACTGTAATTCAAATTTTTAAAAATCGGTATTTATTAAAATTAAAAATAATTTAAATCATTATGTGTGATATTTACTAAAGCATCTGCTAAAGCACTTTCAGCTTCCCTACTTTGTTGAAGAATTTTTTGAGCTAATACAGGTCTAGCAGGATTTATTGGTGGTCTATCATTACGACGTGGACTATTTGTTGCATATATACTACGTTTTGAATTTCCTCTACCATAATGTAATTTTTAAAAATATAAAGAAATTTCGAATTTTCAAATGTAATAATTATCTATAATATTACCTTGTTGGGCTCGTTTCCCTTGAATTAGCTAATGATCTTGGAATTCCTGATGCCTTTTTAGGAACTGTTCCAGTTGGTCTATATGCATACGTTGATCCATACATTTCACGTATTTTTGATGATGGTGATGTACTTCTTGATGTTGCTACATATGTGTTGTGTAAAATATAAAATAAAATTTAACATCAATAATAAAATAATTATAATTATAATGTACATACGTTGTGATTGTGATACTTGTCTTGCAGTACGAGGTTTTGGTCTATGTTCTGGTGATGCATGTTGTGGTGTACTTGATGTACTTGAGATTTTTTTAGCTCGAGCTAAAAAAATTACAATAAAATAAAATCCGTTTTAAATAAAATAAATTTTTAAGAAAAGTAAAAAAAAAAACAAGGACTGAATATGAATTCAACTTTTTCTTTTTGAACTGTAAATAAAAGTGCTCAAGACACAAATATAATTACTAAATTCTGTTTTCATTTAAATTTTGTGTTTGAACACTTTTACTTTTTTTAATTTATTAAAATTTCTTTTTTACATTCTTAAATCATTATGTCTTATGTTGTTGATTTTCTTTCCCTCATATTATTTTATAGAAATTAATTTTTTCTTTCAATTAAAAGAATAAGATTTAAACAATTTTTATGTACAAATTTAAAATCACACACATGTATACATATGCATATGTATGTATATAATTTTTTTTTTTTTTTATTATACAAAAAGAAAATATTTTACAACTATAGCAGTTTTTTTAATATTACCTTGCTGGGCTACTTGCCCTTCTAATAATGTGGAATGCAATAATAATTAAAATAGAATTAAAAACAAATATTGTTTTAGCCAAATAAAAGCGTTATTTTCATGTTAAAAAAAATAAATAAAAATTAATATAATACTACAAAACTTTAAAAATTATTAGATTGGGAATAGTAATATATTTATGTTTTCTTTTCATTTTTTTAAATTTATTTGAATTATTAACAACTGTAACAATATGATAGCAATTACTTTTATTATTCAACTTCTTTTTTTTATCATGTACATTGTGTATAATGTATCTATGTATATTTTGTGTAATGCACGTGATTTGGTTTAAGTAATAATTATATGTACATACAATATTTTTAATTTATATATGCAATACCTCTGTAATTAACGTTTTTATTTTAACATTTTGTGTACAGTGAAATTAACATATTTGATGTCATGATAAATTATATTAAATAACCAAAAACCGCTTTACTTCTTCAAAAATCACTCAAAACAAAAACAAAAAAAAATTGTTTAATAACCTACTTTAATTGCTTTTGCCATTATTTGCCATTCTATATGTATATATATTTTTAAAAACTAACATGTACATATATATGTATGTTTTAAGTTAATTAATGGTTTTATGAAAAGGCCATTGAACTTATTTAAATTGAAAAAAAAAAAAAATGTTCTTTTTAAATTAAAAATTTAACTTTAATAATTTTATTAATAACATTAAAAAACTTACGCAATGAAGCAATTCCAGATGTAACTTTAAGTCTTGCTAAATTAGAATATTGTGCACGTGCTCTAGCTCTTTGCGCAGCTGCTGCATCAACTGCTGAAACACTTCTAAAACCAGCTGCAAATTTTTAAAGCAGTTTTGTTTGTTTGTTTTTTTTTAATAACAAATTTTTATACAAAAAAAAAAAAAAAACGTTTTTTTAATCTCATGAAATTATATACATTTTTTTTTTTTTTTTAAATAATGAAAATATGATTGAATTATAAAATTAGTGAAAGCACAAAATGAAGAAAACAAAAATTATATTAAATGTTTTAGTAAACTAATTACAAATATTTATTATATTGTTTACTACAAAAAATTTATATTTCCAACTAAAAATCACAATGACAAAAATTTTAAACAAATGATAAAATTAAAAAATCATATTACAACAAATAATTAATTTTGATGTTAATATTAATGTTGAATAAGTACCAAATATATTGAAAAAATAACCAAATAATAGTACTCAAAAAATATATAAAAATAACAAATATAAATGAATATAATGTAATCAAAATTTATAATTTTTATATGTTATTATTAATTTTTGTTTCAAATTCAACCTCTTGGAGGTGGTTCTCTGGGAGCAGCAATTGGTATTCCACTTCGATTTCGATATGATCTTGGTAAAGATGGTGCTCTTTGTAATCTTGATAAATTTTCTGTACTCATGCTAGTAGCTAATTTACAATTGTATATTCAAATTATTCAGTTTTAAAATTTATTACATTGTACCCGTTTAAAATCCAATATTTATTTATTTATATTTTTTTTTTTTTGCAAGCGTTATTAAAAGTAAAAAAAATTAGAAAAGTAAGAATATTTTAATTCAAGCATTTCTCTATATGAAATTAACAGTTAAAAAAAAAATAAAATAAAATATGTTATTCTCTCTGTTTTGGTATTTCATTATGTTTTTGTTTTTGTTTTACAACAGTTTATAATAAAAATAAATGGATTAAGTCCAAATATTATATGTGATATAAATTAGTAAAATTAAAAAACTAAAATGAATTTTTTATGTTGTTTTTTTTTTTTTTTAATTACAAAATAATGTGAGAGATAAAATATAAAGACATTAAAATGTGTGTAATAATGGAGAATGTATTGAATATAAATAATGAAGATAAAATGAAAAATTACCTGAAGGATTTGTTGTAGCAGGACTACGTAAACCACTAGACTGTCTTCTCTCTAAAGTATCAGTTTCAAAACAAAAAGAAAACAAAAAGACACAAAACACACAAGTTAGTTCAAAACAAACAAATACAAGACTAATACATATGTAATTAACAAAATTATATGATAAATAATGAATATTTCTATATGTATTCATTTTTATTTTGAATTTTATGAATTATAAATACAGAAACAAAATAAAACTAACTATTTAGTTAAGAACATAAAAGGCAAGACATTTAAAAAGAAAAAAATAATAATTAAACAAAACGATACATTATAAGAAAATAATAATAAACAAAACACAAGAAACACACATACTTATAATTCCAGCTGACATTGAATTTAAACTTGAACTACTACCACGTAAACTTGTATTCATTGATATTGTACCATTTGTATCAGTTGGAGTATCTCGTTCACGTTCAAGTGCCTTTTGTGTTGTGGCATCTAATGACAAATATAAGTTATCTGCTAATTCGGGAAAATGTTGCCTAAATGACCAATACGCTCTATAAATAAAATAAATTAAAAAAATATAATAATATGTTTAAAAAAGGAGGAAAAACAGAATTATTAAAATTGAAATTGATAAAAATAGTAGGAAACCTATTGTATTATTATTATTTTTTTTTTTACAATTTGGCACGAGATAGATATAACATGACCTAATTATTTTCTTTTCTCTTTTTATAAATGAAATGTCTTAGTTATTTCATTTAAAACTACAATGTTTTCCAATAATGAAAAATTTAAATGTTTTTGAATTTAAAGAAAAAAATAATAAAATAATAATAAAAGAAACAGAAATTAAAGTTTTTATTTTTCATTTTTTAATTACCTTCTACTATATCGTCTTGCATCTGGATCAGCATCTTGTATTCCTTTTTTAATTGCATCCTTTAATATAATTGAATTTTTTTCTAATGTTTTTGTCGACCATTCTTCTAATAACATACATAATATTTCAGATAATGTTGATCTTATATCTTTAGATTTTGATTGCATTAAATTTGATGTTATAATTGGTATTAATTTTGATGCATGTGTATATTTAATAACATATTTTAATGCTATCGTACCAGCTGATGAAATAATTTTAGCTGAATTTTGTATTAAATTAATTAATTCTTGAAGAATATAAATGCAAAATTGGTCAAGTTTATTTCCTAAAACTTTGCTCATATAAGCAATTGATATACAAGCTTCCCGAATCACCTGTACGTAAATAAATTTATAAAATTATTTATTATTAAATGAAAAATATAATAATTTTATATATATACCTGAGATCTTAGCTCTTTAAGAATATCTAGGAATGGTATTGAAAGATCTTTAACGTGATTTTGAATAGCTGGTTGACTTTGTACATTCATCATGATTAGGGAACGAATTTTTTTCAACTGTAAAATTTAATTTAAAAATCAATAATTATAATCCAAAGTGAAAAATATCATTTATGATGTAAATACATATATATATGTGCATATTTATGTACGTGTGTGTATAAACAAACTTACAGCATCTACTCGTTTTTCCCAGTCCATACTTTTATCACCGATAATTGTGGTTATATTTTTCCAATATTCTTCTACATCCCTTGGGTGATATACAGAAAGTTGTGGAACAACCTCAAATGATGCTTCAAATACTTCCCATGTTACAGCACCAGCATCTCCTAATTAACATCAGAAATTAAAAATATTAATATTAAATGTTGAAATATAAGAATTTTGTAATGCAAAATTCATGTAATTTATTTTAAAATTTGTTTTACCTGGTGTTGATGAAGGAATGTCAAGTTGTTGAGGCTTTCTAATACTGGCCGATACATTTCTCTTGACTAGTCTTGTAGGTCTTTGCGGCGCTGTAGTAGCAGTCGCATCCAATTCATCAGTCTGAGCATTATTTAATGCTGATTTGAGCAATAAGCCATCATTTTTAATTTCTTCAAATTTCTTCTCGAGTATTGCCAATTTGGCAACTGGCACATCTTTTTTCCTCAAATCAGCTCTTAATCTGTCACCTGAAATAGTTTTTTATTTTCCAACATTTAATTACATTATTTGGAGAAAGGATAAAAGTGTTTTTAAAAAAAAAACTACTTACCAACATGTTTGTAAATTTCTACTAATGTTTGAATTGCCGCATCACGTACAGTTGATGTTGGATCACTCAAAAGATTACATATTGGTTGAATATAAGCTTTTAATGATAGTTGTGCAACCCCATATCTGTAAAAAAAAAATTATGTACATAAATAATGTAAAAATATTAATCAATAAATTTATAAAATATTTTTTTAAAAAAATTTTTAAAATACTTACTCATTTAATGTATTAACTATTGTTTGAAGAAATTCTTCTCGTACTTTTGCATTTTTATGTTTAAAACATGTTGTCAATTTATCAATTAGTTGTTGTGGTGTTAATACCTTTGATTCCATCAAATTATGTAAAAGCAATTGTGCTTTCTCACGTACTGTATCTTTACTATCACCTAATCTATCAATCACATGTGGAAGGACTGTTGATGTATATGCATTAAAATCTGGTCCAAGACGTTTAATTAATTCAGTAAATGCCTCGAGTGCTTTTTGTGCTATCTATAAGAATTAATCAAATTTTAATTTTTTATTATATATACATATTTTATATACTTTAATAATAAGAAAATTTGGTTTTTATTTATTAGAAATTCAACTTAAACTAATAAAATTATTTAAATATTTTTTGTTAAAATATAAATTAAACGGCCGGCCGGCCTGTGAGAATATATATATAACATGAGTACTGATAAAACAAACATATGTAGAGTTTATAATATAGAACTTTCACAATTTAAAAGATTTGTAAAAAAAAATCAATAAATATAATATATGAATAATATGATAATAAATTTTTATAAGCAAAATAAAAATGAATTATTTTCATTATTTAGTTATTCCTCTGTTAAATATTTATAATTATTCTTATTATAGTAATATTTATTTGTTGATAAAATATGCATAATTAATAAGTTAATGAACTCTTTTAAATATTTACAAAAAGAGTTTATAATCAAACAATTAGACTTATAAATAGAAGCAAATATAATTAAAACTAAAATATTTAACTGTTATCAATATAATATGTAGATATGAAAATATATACTGATAGTAATTTGTATATGTTTACCACTTTTAAAAAAATTTCAATATTCTTTTCATCATCTTTATAATGATACTGATTGTTAAGAAACAAACAAAAAGAATAATAAAAAAAAAATGAAAGATACTAATTTATAAATTTTATAAAACACTTTTAGAATTGTGAACGTATTCAAATTTTTTGGTTTTATTTTTAAATCAAGAAGAATATAAACTTAAATGTGAAATACAAAGGAAATAGAATATTTATATTATTATTTTTTTTCTTTTCTTGAGTAAAAAAATCTCAATTTTCTGCTTCATTAGCTATCATTCATTTAAGTATTTAAAGTGTGTATATGAGACATATAAAATTTTTTTATGTAATAAACTACAAATCTTCTATCATTATTACTGCCGAAAAAATATTTCTACTTATATGCATTGTACAATAAAATAATGAGTATATATATATACATATACAAATATATGTATAATGAAATTAAGAATAAATTGGTTGACCAAACCTTGATGATTTCCTTTTAAAAAAATAAAATAAAATAAAATGAATTACAAACAAAATTATATATACGAGTACATACTGTATACATACATTTATTGTTTTGTTCTACTGACATAATAATTTTTGATTTTTTATTTTATTATTATTTTATATAAATAAATAAATTTGATTAAATAAATTATGATTTAAAACTGTATTGTAAATTCAAGATATCTTTAAGTTTTCTAATAATATTTTTAAAATTTATATAAAATGCAATCTACATTTTTTTTTATTACACATATGTACATGATATGATATGATATATTTTAATTTTTTATTTGTTATATATATATATTTACATATTTATTTTTTATTGAAATATACATTATCCATTTGAAATTTTTATAATAAATTTTAATTATCTAATAATAACAGATATTTATTAATGTGTATAATATTTTTGCATATTAATATGAAATTAAAAAAAAAAAAACAATTCATAATTTTTTATTTAATACTAGGATACTAATAAATGTCAAGGAAAAAAAAATTTTTATAATATAAATTGTTTCAAACATTATTTATAGGTATTTGTAAATAGCTAAACTAACATTATATTTGAAGTTGAAATGCTAATATGCAAAGAAATAAACAAATTCATTAAATAGAATTTATGCAAACTTGAATTCAAATACTATTATATATTAAAAATAAAAATAAATAAATATCTGAATTAAAGATACACATGTGTACGTTAAGTATATATGTATACATGTAGGTATATATATGTATGTACATACAACAATTCATTTATTCGTAGAAATAATCAATAATAAAACAATACAAATTATATGTAATGTTATTTTATGAGAATGTAAATTTATATTTAAAACGACTATAGAATGTATTATTAACATGCAAATTCAACAAAGAAGTTATCATTAAATTTTATAATTTTAAAATTCTAAACACATTTTATGAATTCCGTTAAAAGTAATTTTCGAAAGACAGTACTTAAGAATTCTTTTTATTTAAATATACATACATACATATAAATATATATATATTATTAATTTCTTATTTTTCTCATCAATATCAAAGTCAAGAATATTTTGAATATGCAATAAGGCAAATTTAGTATTTTTTTTTTTTATGTGAATAATGGAAATTTATTTTTTTTTTTTTACATTGCAAAAATAATTTTCTAAATAATTCAAATTAAATTAATTTTTTTTATTTCTTTAATTACTATCTATTTAGTTTTCCTAATTTAAAAGAAAAAACAAAAAACAATCAAACTTAATTTGAATAATCATAAATTCATTTTTCTATTATAAAATTTTAAATTTATTACAAGTTTTATACATGCAAAGAAAATAATATAGTAAAATTATTTAGATATACATTTATGACAATTTTTTTTAAATAACTAACAGTATACGCGCATACTGATTATAACATTACTATTATTAGAAAATCCACACAAGTACATATGTATGTACATATGTATGTAGATATAAATGACATATATATATATACTTGTATCTTTTCATGAAGTAAAGTATTTATTTTCAGTTATTAAACACAATATAATATGAATGATTATAAATGTATTTATATATATATATACATGTATCTATATATCAATGATGATGGATGACTAATTATGTTTTTATACAAAAATAAAGATCGGGCGGGTCTATTTAATAATGAATGAATTTAAAGAAGATGTCAACAAAATAAAGATTTTCATCAACAAAGAATGAAATGTAAGCGCATTATGAACATATGTACCTACCCAGTTTTATTATTTTATTTTTATTTTTTTTTTTTAGATTATGCATAATATTAAAATTTGAAATATTGTAACATTTGATTTTTTTTTTTTTTTCAAATACATTATAAAAATAAATTAGGTACATTGATATTTACATTTTTTTTATTTATTTATTTATATTACTAGGTATCTTTTTTTTAATATTTAAAGTAATATGTATGAATCACCCTTTATTGTCATAATAAAATTAAAATCATTTTTTTTTTTTTTATTCCATATTAAAATTTATATATACTAAAATAAATTTTATGATAATTTATAATGATACAAAATGTGTATTTAAAAAGTATAAAATGAATTCATTAAATTGTGATGTCATCATCTAAACTTACAAATAATATAATAATGATATTATGTACTTCTGAATATTAAGATTTAAATTTTTTATATATATATACATATATTTTATAATTAGAAAAAAAAAAAAAAATCAAATAAAGTATTAAATTTTCATCTATTTGAAAAAAAAAAAAAAAGATTTAACTTCATTTAATTTAATTAATAACTTTTAAACAAACAAATTTTCTTTTATTGATTAATTGTATCTGAATTGTGACAAATATTTGTAATGAATTAGAAAAAAAAAAAATGTTTACATTGGTCTTTTTTTTTTTTGCTACCGCATACGTGTATGAAAACACGCATAAGTTTTCCTCATATTTAGCAGTTTGTTTTTTCTCAATTTAAATAATACATAATGTAAAGATTAAATTTTGTTTATTGTAAAGTGGTAAACAACAATCATCTGTAGACTGAAAAAGTATTTGTCAATTCTAGTTCAAGGTAAAATAAATGATAATTTGCATGTTATGTAAAGATTACTTAATAATAAATATGAGACATTAAAAATTTATCTTATTATTATTATTTTTTTTTAATTTTTCATTTATTTATTATTACTGCTTTTGAAAGTGAATAAAAATTTAAATTTCATACCACACACAAAAAGACCAAAAACGTGTAAAATTTTTTTTTTTAAAAATGGCATTTTGAAATTTTTTTTTTTTTTTTTTCATATTTAATAAAATGATATATGTATGTATTCTTGTAATTTAATTAATTTTTATGTAAAAAATGTAATCATTTAAAATGTCCTTATTTGAAATCTTTAAAAATATTCACTTATATTCGTATTATTATTTTAAAAAAAAAAAAAAAAAAAAAAAAAAACTAATTAAGTGATAATAATTAAGTGATAACTAATTAATGATAAATTTTTTATTTTAACTGTTCAATTTGTAGTACCTTGTTTTTTTTTTCTTCTCTAGAAATTATTTAAATGTCAATAAACTTTGTCAAAGGATATTTATGTACATTATATTGTTTTTTACACACACTTGACGACTATACAAAACTTTAATCTATCAGATTATGTACTATCACAAAACAAATTTTAATATAAATTTTTAATTTTTAATTTTTATTTTTTTTAAATAAAAATTTATATTTACATTATATTTAATTTAAACTGAAGTAGAAAAATAACTAGAATATATTTTGTTAAACCATTATATTTTATACTATAAGTTATTTTGAAAACGTAATGTTAAAATAATGTGGGTTTATTTTGATATATAAGTAAATAAGGTGATCAAAATCAAAACATATTATGAAATAATTTAACGCTTAAATATATTGCAAATATGAGTAATAAATTGATCAATGTAAAATTATGCAATGAATTTTTATTATAATAAAAATAAGAGTTGACAAAATCAAATTTAGAAGAAAAAAAAAACTATATTGTTTTTACAGTTCAGAAATGAAATGAATAAAATAATAGTAAGGTGATAAGAATTCTAAAATTGAATGTAAAGTTATAATTAAATTATTATCGACTTTTTCAATACAATGTAAATAAGAGTTTAATTTACTTTTTTTTTTAATATTCTATTTAATTTTCTCTGTACCTAAGCAAATAATCAGAGCTATTCTGATCATAGTTAAAACAGATTTCGCTAATTTGATGTTCTGCTAATTTTCACATAAAATTTATAAACTGTCAAAAGTTTATTTATATATGAAAGTTAACAGAATGTCAAGTTACAGGAATCTATTAACTTCGATCAGAATAGAGCCTCAAATATCTCATCACAATTTAATTTCATTTTTTATGCATAAAAATATTTCTAAATTTCATCGTATCAATTGTGATTAAACTGGGTACATATTTCTATTTTAATTTTAATTTTTCAACTTATAGAACACCCCGTTTTATAGTTTCTTATATGTACATATATATATACAGAATACATGTATATTTATTTAAAAAATAAAAATAAAAAAACGTAATTTTTTTTAGGTAAATTAGGATTTAAAAAATCAAAACCTGTTTTTATTTTTTTTTTTCAAATTTATTTAATTATTTTATAAAACAAAAGAATTTAAATTGGCTTTCAAAATTACATATATACATATATGTAATTCAGATTAGATAAAATACATTTTTTAATCAATTTAGATCTGAAAAAGAAAATTACGATTATTTTAAAATAAATTAAATTGCAATTTACATATGTATACATATATAATATGCAATCTGTCTGCATGTTATTTTTCTTTTTTAACATTTTCATTATTTGCTTTCTGTTTAAATACGTATGCAATAATAAAATGAAAAATCTAAAAATATACATACATACGTATGTATGGATTAAAATTAAATATATAAGTTAAATATTGATCAGATGAAATTATAAATATGGTATCATAATCAATAATCGTTAAAGAATTTTACACCTACACAATTTTTTTTTCTTTTCTCACTTAAATATTTTATATATGTATAAACAGCAATTACACTATAGGACAAAATTAAGTAGGTATGTACATACATATATTATATAAATATATATATATATACGCACATAAATATGTGTATAACGAGTGTCTAAAAAGATTTATATTTATTTCACTTCTTTTATGTTTACTTATTTCTAGATTCACTTAAAAGTGATTATTTGATATAAAATTGTAAGTAAGCACGATTTTTAAAATGAAATGATGAAAGTACATAAATAGAAAAATTATTTAAAAGAAACATTTTTTTTATACTCTGTTCACTAATTGTATGCAGTTAAACCCTTATGGGAGTACATATTATGTATTTTATCTTTCTCTCACAATTTCTAATTATTAAAGTGTTTCACGACAATTACCAGTATTTTCATACAATATGAGATTAACTTTTTTTTAAATATAATTACACAATGATTTGTAAAATGATACTACTTTATGTCGTTTCCATAAGGTCTTAACTGCATAGAATTAATGGATAGAGTATAATTTCATAATAAAATTGAAAATAAATTTGGGAAACATAAAATCAATTTTTTTTTCTGTCGTTAAACTTATGATTACATTTTTAAAATAAAATAATTTAAATTATCTTTATAGAATTTTCATAAAAAATTTAAAAAAACAAAAGTGAATGATTTTAAATTTGAAATAATATTGTAAAAATATACATGCTTGCATTGTATATATATGCACAGGAAAATTTTTGAACGTCACTATATGAGTTTCTTTCTTTTAACAAGATAAATAAAACTGGGTCTATTTTTGTATACAATAGAGAAAGGAAGATTTTCACAAGTGCATAAATGTAAATCTTTTATAATATTAATAGTTATAGCGTTATATATGATTATATTAACGTATACACATTTCTTTCATCACCGTCATCATCATCATTATCATCATCATCGTCATCATTATTACCATTTTATCCAATCTACCACTACATACCTAATACTTAAAAATAAATGAATTTTATATACGTGTACTGCTTACAATGTACATACATATGTATATATATACTATATATATACAGATTTTATATTGTAAGTACATACATGGTGTTCCATAATAACTTATCAACATACAAAGTTTAAGAGATTTTAAAATAGAAATTAATTGAATGAACAATGTTGAATTCATCGCTATTTAGATATTATTATACCTATATAGAAATTTTAAAATTCATTCACACTATCACACTAAATTTTCTAATATTTGAAAAAAATGTGTGATAAAAAAATAAAATAAAAAACATTTCATGTTTTTCGGTGGTCTGTTAATAATTTCCAAGATTCATACATATGTACATATATTTTAAGTAGCGTTCTGATTTTATCTTTTTTGATTTCAGTTTTAATAAATTGATGGATTCTCGTCAATGATGTACATTTTTATATCTATGCAACCGCATTATATCAAATTTTTTTTTTGTGGTTTTTGATTACATATGGTATAATATATACGTACATATGTATAATGGCATAAAAAAAATTGCATATAACCTTTAGTTATAGGTAAATTATCACAATCATTTAAAATAAGACCTTGATTTATTCAGCCTACATTCAGATCGCATATAAAAAAAATATTATAATTGTATGTAATAATGATTATCACCATGATTGCGGTACTATTGATACAATAAGTACAGATATTATACTTTTTTTTTTTTAAATTTAGAATAAATAAAAATAAATCGAATCAAATGGAAATAATAATAAATAAGGAAAATATATACATATGTATATATATACCTATATATATTTTTTTAAACATATAAGTCTGAAGGAAAAATTAAAGGACTGCATATTTGCATATTATTACATGAACGAAGACTTTCGGCCTTGATAATTTAAATGTAAAACAATATGAATATGAAAACTAAGAATTTCTCTTAAAATATAACATGTAAATCAAATGTATAATTCCTATTATAATAAAGTGCAAAAAGAAAGCTTTAAAATTCGCTAAATTTTTATTGGTAGTAACAGACTTTCTTCCTTTGAAATTTTTTAAAAATAAAAATTTATAAATTAGACTTCATTGGACACGTCTCATATGAATAATATATCGTATTCCAAAAATATTGTTGAATTACCTATTATTTATTTATTTTTTTAATTCTAAAATGCCTTTAGAATATAACGACAAAAAAAAAAATGTAAATAAAAATAAAAATAAATGAAAAATTTTACCTTAAAATGACTTCCAGTTAACCATGGTATTAGTCCATCAATTAGCATACCCAGATCACTGCATACAATTGAATTATTTTCATCACTTAAATATGTCACTAAATCTTCAGCTAATATTGCCTTTAATCTCATATCTGATTTAGTCATATAGGCAATAAAGCCATCTAAATCTGATGGCTTTTTATATGCCATGATGTTATTTATTTTATTTTTATTTTTTTAATTTTATTTGATTTCAATGCTCACTTTTATACTTTAAATTTTTATAAATTATCTTTATTATACGTGTGTTGTGTGTGTTTAAATTATTTGTTTATTAACGTTTAATTACAATATCCCCTTTACTCAATTTTATTTTTGTTTTAAGTTGAATTTTTTTCATAAATTGATAACCACCACAAAAAAAAAAAAAACAAAAAAAAAATTAAAAATTAAAAAAACACACGCAACTGAATATAAAAAAATATAATAAATGAAAAAAATTCGACTAAAATAAATTTATCTACGTGTATTATTAATTATGATGTTTTTTTATTTGTTTGTTTTTACCTTTTAAATAAAAAATATTAATTTTATTTAAATCATGAACATTACACATTCTGATTATAATTTTTAAAAAAGTACATTACAAAAGAAAAAAAATATATATTTGATAAAAATACACTACACTTTAAAAAAAAAAAATATTTATATATAGGTATATATGCATGTATATATTATATTCACACGTTAATTAATTTTTATTCAAATCAGAAAAGCAAAAACCTGGAAAGAAAAACAAAAAAATAAAATAAATAAATAAATAAAATGTAAATATAAATATTATAAATGTTTATAAGATTACATAAAATGTGATTTATTTTTTTAATTACATACATATATTGAAAATTATCAAATTTTTGATTTTGTTTATAATATGTATAAATAAATTAGAATAGAAAAATAAAAACTTTAGTTTAAACATATAATTACAAATTTAAAATTTATATTTAAAAATAATATTAGATTTAGAAAAAAAAATGTTTTTGTTTTGTTTTAAAATTTAATTTCCATTTTAAAAGTCTCATCTTTTATATAATATTTGTTTTCATGTAACTAAAGTACATATGTACATATGTTATACTAATGACAATGTAATTTTTTGAATATTTTTTCTTGAAAAAAAAAAAAAATAAAAAATAAAAATAAAAGTTAATAATTATCCTTGAGACATTATTACATAAAAATGCACAAAAATGAAAATTTCATCTATATTAGATTTTCTGCATTAACACATGAATTTTATCATTTTTATTCTTTTCATACGTTAATATGCATACATATATTTTTAAAAATAAATAAATAACCGAAAAGCAATTTTGTACTTTTATCCTGTAGAAAATTTGAGAGATTTCATACTATGTATGTATATATATGAATACGCGAGTATTTTTTACATGTATATTTTGTAATATATAAAATACGAATATAAAAAGCGTATGCTGTGTATGCATATTTCAGGATATATCATATTAGTTATCAATCATTATATCAGGACATTGTAATAAATAAATCGTACTCAAATCGAAATCTGAATAGATACGTGTATAGAAATACATATATGTATGTATGTGTATGTATGTAATTAGAAATGTTTTTTTTTTTTAGATTAACATAAAATAGGGTTTTTAAATCCATAAATATTGTATTTATATGACTATGATTTTTAAATTATTAACAATCATTGTATTGTTTTTATCTACATATGTATGTCATATACCTATCACAATTTTTTTTTTCTCATATGAACATAGACATGAATTTATTTATTTATTTTTTTTTAACTACAAACTATACATCTACACTTATGCACATACAAGTATTATATGTTAATAGGTACATAAATACATATTCATAATAGTGAAAAAGTGAATACGAAACAATCAGATGAAAATAACAATTATTGTTTTTATTATAATTTTAGATTATTCTAATTTACAAAAAATGATAAAACAAATGACCTGTTAAAATTTCCTGTTCAATTTTCTTCAATGAAAATTTAGAAATCAATTAATGAAAATAAGATAATATTACACACATATGTACATACGTGTAACAGATGTAAAATAAAATTTATTACACACACATGTATGTAAAGAGTTTCGTAATTTTCTTACATAAATAATAATTTTCAATGAATATTTTCTATATTATATATATATATAACATAGGCCTAAAAAACAGAAAACAAAAACCACCGTCATGTAGTCTGTCTGTAAAGTTAAAATGTAAAACATTAAATTTTTCCTTTCCTAAGTTTGTTAAGTATATTTTGACTATTCTTTCATGTTCAACGCATATAAAAAATATAAAAGTTTAGAAATTTTCATACATAGGGTAAATATATGATAGATATGTGTATATATATTATATTTTTGTATTGTTTTTTCCCAAGAGCATTCAATGTAAGATACCTACATATCTTATTGTCACATTTTAACAACAAAATACTTATAAATACATAAGTAGGTACTAAAATTATTCGATTAAGCCATTCATTCATTATTCTTATAAAAGATGAATTAAATATAAAATTACACATATGCCTGTAGAATATATTTGAATTTTTAAACATTAAGGTAAAAAAATAAAAACATAAATTTATTACAATTTTACAATTATGTAGGTACATTGTACATATGTACGTATACACATACATATTTATTTATTACACATGATAATTGTGTAAATAATAAATTAATAAGGATAATAATGATATTGAATTTAAAAACTTGTAAAATGAAATAAAAATAAGTTGAAAAAAGGCAAAATAAGAAGATGAAAAAAATTGCCAAACTGATAAATGTTTGTAACATTAAAATAGATAGGTATACATTATTACTTCTTCGAAATTTTTCTAAATACAAATTTTCAATAGCATTATTGTTGACATCATTGTTGCTATAGATATAAATGCAAAAGAAAGTTTAAAAAAAAAAAAGAATTAAAATTTTTCTAAATGCTATTTCATTATGTAGGTACCTATATAAATTTGCTTTTTAACAACTAGGTACCTATATTTATGTATTTTTTTATAATAAAAATTGTTATTTTTAAAAAATAATATCAATTTAATAAAAGTACAAGCTCTGATAAATGGAAAAAGGTAAATTCAATTGATTTCATCTGGCAAACCACATTTATATTTATTTACGTGTACATATACCTATTATATTTAAAGCGTGTGCGAAATCATTGGAAAAATCGGCTAAATTTCAAGTAGCTAAATTACTTTAAATATAAATTTCAATATAGAATTTAGCAACACTTTGCTGTGCAGGATGGCTAAATTTTTAACAGTTTTAGTTTTCACTTTTTCTATAAATTTTTACGTTTCAGATTTCCATATGATTTTGAAAATTCAAATTTTGAATTTTTCTAATAATTGTTAAAAATTTGTGAAATTATTTTCAAAAAATATGTAAAAATAAAATTACATACAAAAACCATATATTACACTTCATATTTCATCATTACATACAAAAACAATGAATTTACCAATTTAGCCATATTTAACATACTCATCGAGTATGCTAAAACCTACTTTACCGATTTTTTCTAGCAATTTAGCCATTTAGACATTTAGCCGAATTTAGCCGCATTCCGCACACGCTCGTAATTTCATATAGGTATCTATATATTCTACATTACATGTCCTTTATAAATGCATCTTTGGTATATGTACAGAAATGTAGGTATATTGTGCAATAAATTCGTACGTGTACATATATTTGTGTGAATGATGCACTATTTCATGTATAATGCAGATATATTTAATACAAACGTACAGCATTATATGAAAAATTTTGCAATTTATACACCAACTTACAATCTTATATGTATGCGAATATGATTATCGTATTTATAGTGCGATTGAATTTGTATTAAATGTGGGAAATATACAGGGTTACCTGTGTTTAAGCCATGACGAAGCCATATTAGACAAAACAACTTTTTTTCATGTTGTTTTAATTAAAAGAAAAGTATAAAAGCAGGTACCTATATAAATATAAATAAATTTCGATACAAGACAAATATTATAAAGTTTTACACAGTTCATCATATTTTATAAAAAATAATAAATATTGATATACGTATGTAATATACATAATATGAGTTCCCAGGCATCCTTTATATTACATGTGTCTCTATCCAAATTAGTTTTATAGATATAACATTCGACTAAAAAATTTTCTGCAAGCTATTTATTTACTTGAATCTATACTGCTAAAACACGTACAAGTACGTACCTATATATTATATGTTTTTCTTACAAATGCAAAAAAAATATGGAATATACGTATACCTACAATATATGTACGTTACGTATCTATTCCCTGTACTGTACTACTGTACATTCCAAAATATCTAAAAGCAATAGTATAACTATAACATCAACTACCTATTTGTTTTGAATTAAACACTTATGTACCTACGTACTATGCTCACTATATTTATCATTTTAGAAAATCATATCTATACGTTTAAATGCTATACATCCCGCGACATATGATTAAGAACACTTAAATTTTTGCTGGCTTTTTAATATAAGTAATTGGAGAAATGAAAATTTTAATAACATATGTAGGTACCTATTTTCTATTATCAATTTTCAAAATACGACCAAGTAATTCAAGAAATTCCATAGCTCTTAAAAATTTAGAGATCTATGATCGAAATATGTTTGTTAATAATATTTATGTTTCCTATTGTGTAGTAATAATCTAGTCATTCTATGCGAAATAAAATAGTAGTATAAATAACCATTTGGCCGCTAGAGGACGTAAAAAAGATTTCTGATTTGAACTATTGGGTTGGGATAGCTCATTAGTATAATTTTATCAAAATTATAGCAGACCTTTTCAACAAGTCATTTATCAACATCCTACGACACAGTTTAAAATATATTCAAATTAAAAAATAAATTAATTTTCTTGAATAATTTAATAGTTTTTGAAGATACCACAAAATTAAATGACCATATGAATGCAGAAGTTAAATCTTGACTATTTTCCTGTCCCTATTACATGACAGGTCTGTAGTTTTATTTTTATTTCTTCTATATAAGTGTACGTATACATATGTAGGTATACCTATTTGTACCTTATTGACTTGATCAATATTTACACTTTTAAACATATCCTCTTACATTTGTTTATTTTTATTTTTTGTATATATCCTTATTCCTTAGTCATGTAATGCGCTATTTTTATGTAGATATTTTATTATGAAAATTTCTAATCTATCAATAATATTTTAAAAGGCCAACAAAATTTTACTTGTACTTATTCATGTATCATGGAGTATACCTATGTAGGTATATTTTGAATTTTCTACATCTATGACACTGTATTGTTATTCCAAAAAGAAAAATAGTAATAATTATATGTATGAATTTAAAAAAAAAAAAGAAAGAAAAAGGAAATACATAAAGTAATAGAATAAAAAAAAAATATATTTTCGAATTATTGATAAATTTTTTATTATTTGAATATATTTTTATTATTTTATTTATATTTATTTTTAAAATATTTAAATATAGGTATATGTATAACTATAAAGAAAATATACTATGTATGTAGGTATATATATAGGCATGTATTATATGATATTTCCTTTTCCAGATTCACTAAGTTCAATTATTGTAGTATTATGTATACATATTTATTATTATTGTTTTTTTTTTTCAATTTTATGTAATATATGGATATGTAATCATATACAATTAATCTATCTTATGAATTTCGATCACAAATAAAAATTCACTATTTGGGTAGGTAAATAATGTTTAATTTAAATTAAACACTGTTGTACATATATGATGTATTCTCTATCCTATGCTATTATTGTATTTATGTTTACATTTTTTTTTTCCACTAAATTTACACAAACCTTTTTATAAAATGTTATTTTTATTTTAATTAATAATAATATTGTAAATTTTCAATTTATGAAAACAAAAGAAAAATAAAAATTAAGAGAAAAAAGACAACAGACTACTTTATTCCACGATAATTCACTTTTCATATTTTGGAATACAATTTATTTCACATTTTTTTAAATTAATATATATAGTAGGAGTATTACACTTTTGTTTGTTGTCAATATTATAATCAAATATGAAATATAAAATGATTCAAATTTTAAGATTAAATTTTGTTTTTTTTTTTATCATGTAAATTCTAAAAGAAAAAAATATTTCACATACAAGCGGAACATTTTTTTTATTGGAGTACGATGTATATATACATACATATATTATACGTATATGTATAAATATGCATGTAGCTGATATATACATACATATGTATACATCAATATTTTAATTTTCTTTTACTTGCATTTATTTTTTATTTTGTTTTATTTAAAATACTTTTAATTTTTATTTTCTCCTTATTTTGAATTATTAATTATTTTTCATTATTATAATTTTATTTAATTTAAAACAATGTACACAATATTGTATAAAATAAATATTTATTCATTGAAAATTTAACCAGCCGTCATTTTGAAAATTTTAAAAGAAAACTTCGCCTTTTTTCGCTTTGAAAATCGAAAAATCTATCGTATCCACATATCACTAAACACATCATTATCATACAAAAAATACAATTAAATACAATTTCATATATATATGCATAATAAAAAATAATAAAATATTAAACATAAAAATGATTTTTTTTTTCCAAAATTTTAATTTTTTTTTTTTTTTTACCTTTTATAAATTCCTTTCAAAAACGATTACAACTTGAAATTACAATATTTTCCTCTTTTTTTTTCTAATCACACAACACACAACACAACATAACGCAGTACACTAGATATTTTCATTTTCACATATAAATATAAATTGTATATAGCCATATATACATATATATACGTACATTACATATTCACATATAGATTTGTGTAATTTTTATGATAGTTTGATTTGATTAGTTTTTTTTTTAATGTATGTATGTCTATTCCTATTTCTCAACTCAATAATCCAATCCAACTACGATTTGAAACATTTTGGAACAGGTACCATTTTCCCTACATTTTGTCAGTCTGCTGCCTAACTCAGTTTACACGCAAATCGAGTATAACAGAGGGTCTCCATTGGGAATATTGCCATTGCCGGCAATTGCGGAAATATTTTTGATATTTCAGTGTATTTGAGACTTTTTCTTCTTTCTGTTTCTTATAAATTTTTAAAATATTTCCGTAATATTTTGCCCACAACAAGGTAATATGAACTGTTAAATAAATATTGCCTTCTAGGGCAATATTCCCAATGGAGGCACTCTGTAAATTTAAATATTTGAATAAATTGGTTAACGGATTTTGTGAAATGTCAAAAAAATAAAATGCTCGTTCTATTAAAAATGTATATTCATAATTGATATTCTAAATATGACAAACGGAACATCTTGTACATTATTTAATGCTACATGTTCACGTAAACTTAAAGGATTTGTAATTTTTCCATACCACTTTAGGCCAGATACAATGAGAGCTACGCGCTTTTTTGACAGTTAATATGTAAACAAAGAAATTTTTTTGACATTATTCATGTCAACTTCTCATTCTTTTATCCTAGAAAATAAAACAGGGAACAAACGTAGAAAAAAATAACGTGCCACAAAATTCAAATTTCAGCAAAAATTGTTACGCCACAAAATTGCGTGCCTATCATTGTATCTACCTAGATACAAAAACCTATAGTATGACAAGAAACCATTAACTCAAATCCTCAAATCAAGTTCATTCTGAAGCGCGTTAAAAACGCGTCGCTTCCATTGTATCTGGCTATTATTCGTCTATCAAATGCACTTACTACTTATTCATCTTTATTACTCTTGGAAAATGTATTATTTTTTTAATATTAGAAATTAGGATATACACGTAATAAGGACAATTCACTACAAAAGTTAAATCTCAGAATTATTTAATGAAAATTCCTTTATTAGGACAAAAAATATAAATTCAATAAAAAATTAATAACTAAATGTACTTAAATAACTTTATAAAAAAAAAAAGAAAAAAATTTAAAAAATATATTTAATGTTAAAAAAATTATTTGATTTAATTAGATGATGATGCCATACGATAAAATGTTGAAAATTCAATTTCATAATCAGAATATTTTTTACCATGTACCAAATTTGTTGATTTTATGTAGTTTTTCAATGGGCAATTCAAATAGAAATTATAAAATTTATAATATTTTTCAAGCGTACGTTTTGTATTAATTTCATATACTTTAACATTATCCAAAATTTCAATTAATTTCTCATGTTGTGTTTTCTTTCTATTTAAAATTTCATTTTCATCAACTGTAAATAATAGTAAAAAAATAAATAAATAAATAAAAAACAATTGTTAACATAAAAATAAAATTTAAAATTAAAATACAACTAAATACCATCTAAAATTGGTGGATTAATTTTATCTTCAGTAAATAATGTCTGCAAATTAAAATTAAAATTGCAGTTATTTTGAATTTCATCAGTTAAACCATTTAACGTTAATATGGAAATTGGCAATTGTAATTGTGATAATACTGATAAATCATTACTTGAGCAATCTAATATTATTGGATTCTCTTTTAAATAAAACATGCTGTAAAGAAAATAAAACATTTTCATAAGTAATTTTAAAATATACACAAATATCATACCACTCCTTAGTCATGTAAGCAATTTTCTGGAATACGATATCATTTAAAATTGTAAGTTCGTTAGTGTAAGAGGGAAATTTGATATCAGCAGTATTAACATTAAAACTTGCAGTATTCTCACTTAAAAAGAAAAAAAAGGAAACAAAATATGTAAAAATTGTTTTACTTACAAATAATTACATTACTAACCCCAATAAAGGACTTGATGCTATTTTTGAATGACTAATATTTATTTTAGTGCTACATAATACATCTGAATTGCATGTTGAATTCAAACTATCATTTACATTATCATTTCCTTTTAAATAATTCACTTTATTATTATTGTATGCAATTTTTGATAATGTCCTATAAAATAATATATTGTCTTTAACATCATTCAATAATTTTGTATCATCTTGTATACGATGTACATATGTTTCAATAGCCTTGTATGTGTCTTTTAATGTTTTTAATAATTCTTTATGATTATTTATATGTTGATTATTTTTATTTATTAATTTCATATAATTATCAATTTCTAATTTAGTATAATTAATTTTTTGTACAAAATTATTATTATAATTTAATTCATGTATATATTGCAATATGATAATAATTTTATCATTATCTGATAACGAAGTAGTATAATTATTTAATTCTCTATAAACATTTTCATATTGTTTTGATAAATCTTGCGTTTTTGCTTTCTCTATGCTTATTTTTGATATTGTTGAAATTACATCACATTCAGCTTTTAATATATGATATTGAAATGTATCAGTAATAAATTCAGTATCGATATTATTATTACATTTTAATGAATTTGTTTTTAATTTATTAGCGAAAGATGGTAATGACGTAGATATATTAGAATTTGATTTTTCATTAAATGTTTTAACATATTCTAATTGTTCATCTATAGTATTCATAATTGTATTCCATAATAAATAACGTGGTATGTTATTACAATTCACTCTTAAACTTTGCCACAGTTGATTATTAGCATTTAATAAAGTATCATCTTTCGAAAAAGTAAAATAAAAATAAATATATAACATAACTAATAAATAAATAAATAATGATAATAATAATAAATATTTACTTAAATTAATAATAATCTTGATTTTTTTTTTTTTTTTTTTTCTTGAAAAAGGAAAAGGACAAGTTTGAAAATGCATGATTATCCATTTGATGCGATATCCAGCGTATTATAATTTTAATTTGAATACCGCATCATATTTGAATTCGCCTAAAATTACTTACAATTAACGTTATTAGTAGATTGTTTATAATAATTTTTAATTTCTTCATTAATCTTTTGTAGACTTTTATATGCTACATCTTTATCAATATTAGTGTATTTTATTTTAATTGGTGTATAGAGAATAAGTTCATCTTTTAATTCGTTTTCTTTTTTAATTTTATTTATTAAAATTTCATGTTTTTCTTCAAATATAGAAATTTTCACTGATAAATTATCAATATTATTAATTATCTGAGCTTTAAATGTACCTACAATTAAATAAATTTATTTTAATTACATATTAATTATAGAAATTATCTAAAATAAAAATTTATTTACTTTTCATACGTAACGAATTTATTAATGAATCACAATCTTTTTCCAATTGATTTATTTCTGATTTTAAAATTGTATTTCTCTTTTTTAAATTTTGTATATTATTATATGTTACTAATTGAACTGGTATCAAAGCATCTTTTGAATAAGACTTCAAAAAACCCCAATTAGATAAATAATATGTAAATACAAAATAAAAAAAAAATAATAATAATAATATAAAAATAATACAAGCGTATATTTCCTTACCGGAATAACTTTATCCTTTAGTTTATTAATTTTTCGTATTAATATATTATCTTTGATTTCTTTTACTTCATTTTTTGGTCGAATTCTCTCCATTAAAGCAAAGAAAAGTGTAGATTGTTTAGATTTAAATATACTGTAAATATGTTTTAATGAAAAAAGAGAAAAAAAAAATAAATAAATAAATAAATAATAATGTAGAATATATCGTCATACATTTAAATGTAATTTTTATTCAAACTTACGATTTTAATTTATCATCTTCGGGAATTTCATTATCTTGGAACCCCATTTTCAAAGCCCAGTTTTTAAAATTTGCGATATCTTCTTCTAATGGCATTATAATTAATTTTATGTTCGGGATCGTAATTAAAACTTCTTTTAAATATAAATTATTCTTTTTTTTTTATCAATTATTCTTAAATTAAAAAATTTTATTCCTATTTTTAACTTGTTTGTATTTTTAACTGTTAAATACTTCAATTTGATTTGAATTTTGATAGTGATTAAATTTTAAATCTGAAGTTAGTTAACATTGAATTTAAGATCTGATCTATCATGACATATATTATACATGGTCTTAATTTTTTTTACACAATTAAACAGATTATTCAATCCTATTTGTACATATACACGCAACACGCAACACTGTTTACACACCGGGTATGACTATCAAAATGAAAATAAATTGGTTATCGAACCTGCTTGTAAATTAAATATCATTTTGTCTACAAATTTGATAAAATCAAACTACTATCGAATAATGTTTGTGTTTAAAATAAAATTGCTAAATGAAAATTAAAAAACTTAAAATTATAATATTAAAATTCATAATAACTCCAATGCCAACCGTTGGATTAAACTAAATTCTAGTTTTTCAAACCTATCTATATATGCAGACTACAGACAGCCGTATAACATTTTTCAAACATCAAATCAACATTGCATCTTGCATCATGCATGTTCCCTGATTACACCAGTTTGGTTGGTGTGTGTTTTTTCTATTTTTTGACAGTTTTATTGTTTTTTTTTTCATTTAATTTATGTATGTTTTCCTTTCCATTGTTTTTCAAATAATATCAAATGTCAATAGGATAGGAACTAGGAAGGCGGCTTGAATTAAAAATACGTATAATAGAATGTGATGTGTGAGTGAGATTTAATGGCATTTGTTTTTCTAAATAATTCATATTTTAAAATAATACATTAAAATAGTTCTCCTTTTGTAAATATAAAACTTAGCTTGAGATAAATTATTTATTTGTTTCTATTAAAATTTTGTAGTGAAATGTTTAAAATAAATGTATTTATTTGAAAAAGAAAAAAAAATTATTCGCGCCTAGTCTTATATTTGTATTAACAATAATTAATTTTATTGCTTTTAAATATTTAATACATAAAATGTTAATACGCAAAATATAAATATAAACAAAAATTTTTATATGGTTTATAAATTTAAAAAATAATCTCAATATATTCATATATGAACACAAAAAACAATTTTTTTTAAATAAATAAACTGAAAGTTTTATCTATTTGTGATAAATAATTTAAGAACTTATTTACAATGTCACAAAAACGTAAATTAGAAGAATTTCATGATCCTGATTATTTTAATAATGCTATACAAAATAATTCAAAATTTCCAAAATTATTATTATCACAAAATGTATCTTCTATAAAAAAGAATAATAATATAACAGCTAAAGAACGTATAGAAAAAATAAAAAATATTATACATAAGGAATTTATAAAAGAATTAGAATTAAAAGAACAAGAAATTATGAAAATACAAGATAATATATTATTAACAAAAAAATTATTACATCGTGTCCGTTATGCAATTGTATCAAATTATTATAATAAGAAAGCATTAAATGTTGAAGTAAATCCTGAATCAACAATAAATACTAATGATGGTAGTTATATACCATTTGATAATGGTATATCAACATTTTTTGGCACTGCAATAGGTGATAAATATCGGCAAAATGCAATACATCCAGCTATTAAAAATGTATTAAATACAAAAGAAATTGATTATGATAATTTATTAAAAATTCGTCCAATACGTGAAGCTGCAAAAACTGCAAAAACAACTATTAGTGAAAAATTACGTACTAAAAAAGAAGAGAAGAAACTTCAAAGAGAAGCTGCTGCTAATGTATTAACATCATCATCGTCATCATTAATAATAGGAACACGAAATAAACGTAATAATCGAATTGAAAATAATATTGTTTTAGATGCTGAAGGAAATCCAGTTTATTATAATGATAATAAATTGAATAAAAATAACATGAATAGTAATTTACCAAATACAGATAAAAATTTATTATCATCAAAACAAATAAAATCATTACATTCAGTTAATTCGAAAAAGATTGAACAATTAAATACATTTAGAGGACAAAATCAAATAAAACATTTAATTGTTGTTGGTAATACATCAAAATACGTTGGTGATGAGAAATCAAGTGACGGTGCTACACATAAATGGTTAATATATGTACAAACTAGAACACAAACTAAAGTTGAAAAATTATTAAATAAAGTTCGATTCTTTCTACATCCATCATATAGACCAAATGACATAGTAGATATTAGGTAATTATTTATATCACATATTTCATACGTATACAATTTTAAATATGTATAATATTAATATATATTTTTATTATAAATAGTAATCCACCATTTCAACTTGTTAGAAGAGGTTGGGGTGAATTTCCAGTCAGAATTCAATTATTTTTCAATGAATATTTACAACAAAAACCAGTACAAATTGTACATAATTTGATACTTGATAAAACACTAAGTGGTCTACAAACAATGGGTATTTTTTTCTTCTTTTTCGAAAATAATAAATAGAAATAAATAAAGTATTTGAATTTTATTTAGGCGCCGAAACTTTAGTTGAAATATGGTTACGCTCATATGATGTACCATCAGGGTCAATAGAAAAGACTACTACTACTACTACTGAACAAGAATCGACATCAATAATTACAAAAACAGCAGCAACTAATGAAAATGAGTTTATTGATTATATTAAAAGGGAAAATGAAAATAATGAACAATTTGACGAAATTCAAATTAAAAAAGAATTTGTGGAAAATTATGATAATTTTACTAATAATAATAATAGTTCATTACAAAATGAAATAATACCAGAAAATATTTTTGAATTTTTAAATAAAATTGAAACACAAAGTCCACCTGTTTGTCATGAAAGTGAAAAAATTGAACCAACAATTATAGATTCACCAATAATTGATAATAATAATTTTAAAAAGCAATTACCAATCAATAGTAATGCTATAAAAAATCTTAATGCAATTCAATCATTAGAATCATCATCAACGTCATCATTACAAAGTTTTGATAATAAAATTACAAATCAAAACGTGAATAATGAAGACAAAAAACCATCGATAATTCCATTAAAATATGTAATTGATGATAATGCTTTAAAAATAAAAAAGGAACCTAAAAATAATGATGCTGTTTCATATCATAATATATCCGGTAATTTAAATAATAAAATTGTTACTAACACTGTTGCCAGTATAACAAATTCCAATAATTTAATAACGCCTAAGGCAATTATTCCATCAATTTTAAATAATGCAAACGTTTATCAGAAAAAAATTGTTAAATGCATTGATAAAGATGGAAATGTGAAATTAGTACAAATGCTAGTTAAACAAAATCCTAACCCATTATCTGTAATAAATTTAAAGAATGGACAAATACAAAATTTATCTACATTAAACGAAAATAAACAAAATCAAAATATTTCTCAACCAAAATTAAACACTGCGACAGGAACAACAACCGTTAAAATGATACCGAAACTTAATATGATTCCTATTACGCAAGTCAATGAGATATCATCATCATCATCATCGCCATCGTCATCGTCACAATTATTAACTCAAGTTTTCACGAAATATAGTCCAAAAAATACCTCTGCTTCCATTACAACAACAACGATGTCAAGTACAAATTATCAAAACAAAAATAAACCGACTACCTTAAATCCACAATATATACCACCGACTATAGCAACAAGATTAAATACACAACAACCAAAACCACTACAAAATATACGAATAACAAATGTATACCAGCAAAAACAACAACAGCAACAAAAGCAACCTTTAAACAGCACAATCAACTTAACGAATCATAAAATTTACTTTAAAGAGGGAAAAATGTTTATAGTTGATCCGATACAATTAAAACTTAAACAACAAAATAAAAAACAGGAATCATTACTTAAACCACAGATTAGTTTATTGAAACCAACGATAAAAAATGATAATTTTATGAATTGTATTAGAAATGAATTGAAAAAACATAATACAACTAAACATACAGTAATTGCAACAGATCATGATTATACATCATTGTCAGGTAAATCAAATATAACTAGATCATCGTTACCATCATCGTCACTATCATTATTGGCAACTAAAGATCGCAATAATATAAATAAACAACAATCATTAAATCAACGAAATAATCTACAAAATTTTGCATTGAAAATTGAAAAATATCAAAATGATTATGATTCAAGCATAAATTTAAAATCAAATTATGAAAATGAATTTTGTAATAAATTTCTAAAAATAAAATTTATTAGTGTCAGACATGCTGTAGAATATCTATTAAAAAAATTACCGATTATAAATAAATTAGCTGAAGATATAAATTATAAAATGGAATTTCCATTTATTATATCTAATGAGAGTGCAGTGAATAAAATGATTTTACCAAAGCGTAAAGCTATTGAGGTAATTTTTAATTATTTACTTGCATTTTATTATGATAACATGCATAAATTTAATTTTTTGAAATATCTGATTTTATAAATTACGTGAAAAAATTAACTAAATATATTTTTCTTTCTTTTTTTTTTTTTTTTAAATAGTGGCTGCATGCAAAATATATATCACAACTATTAAAAAAACATCCAAAAGTTAAAGATATGAAATTATGGACAACAAAAGAAATAATTTTATTTGCACGTCAGCACGCTTTTACACCTGTGATAATATACAGTGATAATAATTCTAATGAAACTAATATTAAGCATAGCAATAGTAATAGTAATGTTAATGATAAAAATTTAAATAATGTTGATAATTTTAAAGAATTAATAAAAAATGAAATAAAAAAAGAAAAAATCAAGCATCAAACAGTAACGTCATCAAACAAAATTTCTAGATGGATTACAAATAAAATGAAAATTAAGAATAATTTAAATATAAATTCAAATTTAGATGATGATGATGATGAAGAAATTATTGTTGATGCTGATGATAATGAAAGTAGCGACAAAATTAAAAATTATCATATTAATAAAATGAATGAGACATATAAAAATCAACCGTGTGCAAGAAATATTATTCCTATTGATGCAAAATATAAAAATGAATTTTATTTAACTAATGAGATATGTAATAAAATTGGAATACGATTAGATCCAGAAGAAATATTTCCAGGTTAGCATAAAAAAAAATTTGTAGAATTATATATTATTATTTTGTTTATTTATTTATTTATTTTTTTTTTATTTTTTTTGGTTTTTGGTTTTCTATACAGATACTTTTCATCATTCTGCACATATAATTTTGTCTGTATCACTACGTTTGTTTATTGAAGATTTAATACGAAGAGCAATATCTGAAAAAGTGGAAATCAATCACAATAAGTAAGTATCGGTTGATTTGTTTATAATTTACTTATAATTTCTTCAATAAAATTACCAACTTGTAGTTTTTTTTTTCAATATATTTCATTTTAAATTTTAACTTAATATGTATTTATACAAATTGCCTAATGCTAGTATAGTATCATCTACTGTTTAACAGGCTAGCTATTGTTTTTATATAATGGAATAGTAATGCAAGAGTTTATTGATATTATTATATTTTTTACATATTTTAATATTTTTTATACAAATTGTTTCATGCTAGTAGTGTTCATCAAATTTTCACAAATTGCTTCATCTACTGTTTAACAGGCTAGCTATTGTTTTTATATAATGGAATAGTAGTGCAAAAGTTTATTGATATTATTATATTTCTCACATATTTTAACATTTTTAATTAAAACATTACCTTTTTCTATTCTTTTTATTTTTAGTATGGAACCATTTATCAATGTCGATGATATTAAAAGAGCAATATTAAGTAAAACACAATTTGACTTTTTAACGAATAAAAATCTAGGTACATCTAATCAAATTACAAACATTAATAATGAAGTTGGATAAAATATATTTAATATATGCTTGAATATTTTTATATATACATACACATACATATGTATGTATTAAATTGTACAATAAAGTTTTTCTATATTTCATTAAATAAAAATTTTTTTAACATTAAAATATGTCTCTTTCTATGTATAATAATTGTTATGCTTTATATGCATATTTTATAATATTGAATATAAGTAAATATAAATTGTATATATAAATATAGTATAATTTTTGGAAAACAAATAAATAGAATTAGTTTTATAAAATAATCAATTTTGTATTTATATAAAATGTATTTTGTATTTAATAATTAGTTTTAAATCATTTAACTAAAACGTAATAATAAAAAAAAAATTGTTTTTTAATTATAAGTGTTGTATTAATACTTTTAAAAAATAATAATACAACTTGTAATAATATTAAACATTTAATATGTAATACTTTTAGGTATTTTCCTTTTATTATTACCAGCCAACTGGTATATTAAATTCAAGTATAATTTGATCAATCCATTTGAATAATAATTCATTATATTCAATTAATGGCTCAATTGAAATTTCTGTTTTCCCAGTTAAAATATAAAGTATTTTTTTCCAATGTGCAGATGCTCCAAGTGATAATGCTTTCCTATAAAAAACAAAATAAAAATATATATACGAATTTTAATGTGGATGTTATTTACTTTAATAAATTTCCTGCTCTTTTTGAACCATATATATCACATCTATATAATGGCATTGGTAGTTTTTTATCTGTATTAACTTCATTAAATATTGTTTTTTCACATAATCCTTTAAATATTTGCGCTTGTAAGATACTTGAAAGAAAATATCTAAAAAAAAAAAAAAGGTTTTTAAAAAAAATACTCAATTGAAATAAAAGAAAAATACAATACACAATTATTTAATGTACCTTATGTATGGTGTATTATCAGCAACATGAAATTTAGAACCAGCATCAAATAAATATTTACGATTTTCAACATTTAATGGCTTTATACCTTGTTCAATTAAGCTTAATTTCCAAAAATAATCATTCATATGATTGGGTTTTATTTTACCACTAAATAAATCCCAACGATAAATATCTAAAATATATTCAAATGGTATTTGTGGTAATTTTGATAAAGCAGTTCTTAATAATAATGTTATATCAAATAAACTTGTTATGGGTTTTTCATTATCAAATAAATTTTTATAAAAATTCATTTTTGAATTCACATAATTATTTGATTTTTGATTCTTATGATTTGATTTATTAATTTCATGTATAACTTTTAAATTATCAAAATAATTGTTATCATTTAAAAGTAATTTTGATTTATCATCTAACAATAAATATTCATCAGATAATAATCCTAAACGATTTAAATGTTGTGGTGTCATCATAGCTAAATAAATTGTATCACCAATTGCCTCATTAAATGCTGAATTAGTTGCATCATTTAGTAATGATATTTGTTCATATGAATTCATATAATATTGTATATGACCCATTTCATGGACAATTACATAAAAATCTTGTAATTTCTTTTCAGCGCAAACAATCATTCTATTATTTAATAAAAGAAAATAATAATAGCAAAATAGTATACCAAAAATTTAAATACATACTATACATATGTATATTTAAATATTTATAGCATTTTTAATTAGATATAGTAAAAATATGTACCTGAAATCATCACCTTTGTACATATTAGCTGCACTACCATGACATTTTGTTAATTTTGATGTTTTATTAAATATTGAATTTTTCCAAAATTTTTTAGTCATCGGTTTGAGACCTAACGATGAATAAAAATCATCAGCTTTTTTTACCTGTGTATAGGAAAAATGCAAGATAAATATCTCTATGTGTTTTATTACAAAATTCAAAAAAAAAAAAAAAAAAAAAAAAAAAACAAACAAAAATCATCTATATACAAATCTTAATACCATGTTTATAGTTGTCCAATTTGTATTTAAGAAATTTTCATCAAGATCTACATCAATCAATGGATTTAATAATTTATTATATGCTGACCAATCTTGTGCCCACATATTACCTATATACAATATTATATTTAATTAATTAATAATGAATTAATTAATATTTATAATTTAGTACATTCATTTATACAATATTGTATACCTAATAAATGTGCTGGTAATGGATCATTTATTTTAAATTTTTCCTTTCCATTTGAAATTGAATATTTTTTCCATAGAGCATTTCTTAAGATAGCATGCAATTTTTGATAATATGGTTTAAAATCATGCCATAATTTTTTTACAACTGATTTTAAATCATCTATTTCAATTTCTTCTCTCCAGACTTCCCCAATATCCTGATATCCTAAATAAATCATATAATACATATGGTTTTATAAATTGTAATCATTATAACTGAAATTTTGAAAATGTATTTAAATTTTAAATTATTAAATTTTTTTTATTTTTTTTTTCTAATATGTACATGATAGCATAATTTATGCAACAATAAAAAAAAAAATTATTATTATTATTATTTTTTACCGTTATTTTGTGCACCAGTATTCATTATAAAAACAATACTTGGATATAATTTTCCAATATGATTGCCAACAGCTAATCTCCATGCTTCCCATGTCCAACGTAATATTAAATCAACTGGTAATGCACAATCAGATCGTTGTAATATACTAAAATTTCCAGTCATAATATTTTCTAAATGTGGTTCAATATTCATACATGTTGATAAAACTGATGATGAAGATTCAATATCATTTCGTATATTTTTATTTATTGGATATTTATGAGAATTAAATTTAGGTTTTTTTCTGTTATTGTATTTAGTACCCCTAAATACATAATAATCATCATCATCATAATCATCATCATCATCATCAATTAAATTTTCATCATAATAATTCAATGAATTATAATCAGTATACCTATATGTATTTAAAATAAAATTTTTTATAAATAATTATAATAACTCATGGTATATGTATTTTAAAATTAATCTGTTTTTTTTTTTTTTTTTCTCTCTTACTCAATTGCATCAATAACTGATGACATATCAAGATGAAAAATGTGTCCTTTTGGAGTTTTAAAATAAGTATAATCCCATATTCGATTGTAATTGATACAAATATCAAATGATTTTGGTAAACATATTTGTGTATTAGTATAGGTATCCTGAATTTTACCTAACATCAACGATAATTCACTGTAAAAATGAAGATTACCAAAAAAAAAAAAATTAATAAAATATGTACATAGGTGCACTAAATGCACACACAAGGCACCTTATAATTCTATACGTAATATTTTTAAACAGAAACCATTAAATTTCAATTTAAAGAAGATACATACATATAACTTATATTATGAAAATTAGACGAAATACATAAATTAAGATGAGATTACAGACCGATCATCTATAATATAGTAGCACATCAGACTGATTTATATTTAATGCTATTATAATAATTCATGCTTTTAAGGATTATCATCAGTCAGTGTTTTCGTTCAGTGACTGAATTAAATTCATTTTTAACAGTAAACAGTTACAATGAATTTAAATTGAATTTTAGTGGCTTTTGTTTAAGATTATTATTTCTCTGTTCACTAATTATATGCCTTTAGGGCCTTATGGAAGTACATATGGTTTTTTTTTTTTTTCTTCTCTCACAATTTCTGTTTCACCAGCAGTATTATCATGATCTTTAAAATTTTCATACAACAGGGGGTGAATTTTTTGAATATTAATGTACATACATACATAATAATGTAAAGTGGTATTATTTTATGTACATAGTTTCCATAAGGTCTTAATTGCCTAGAATTAGTGATAAAGGTATACAAGTGAAGAAAATTGCTATTATTACAAAATAATGATATATCCATTATAAAATTGAATATATGTAGTAGCTCTATTCATACTCCAAACTCATATCTATGTACACACATACATATACATGTACATATAAATTTTATAATCATACATACTTAGCCTGATATTTTGTATATATTGGTCCACGACATAATAAAAATATTATTCGTTTTTCATAGTATGTTTTTATTTCATGTTTATCATCATAAATTAAAGCCTCATTACAACGTTTATTTATCCATTTCATTCGCATATGACCAAGATCAGATGCTTTATAATATAAATCATCTGTTGGATTTACACTTAATTCCCATGCATAATATGCAGAATATTGATTAAATACATCATGTTCTATATTAATCTGTGATAACCAGTTATGGAATGTTATATTTGAATGTTGAAAATTTGAAATTATTTCTGTAAATATAAATACAAAAAAAAAAAGAAAAAAAGAAAAAAAAAAAAAAAAAATTGATTAACGATAAAAAAAATTTATTTTTATAGAAAAAAAAAAAAAAAGAAAATTTAAAAGATGATAAAAATCTTTAGATACTTTTCTTTTATGTGTTATATGAATATATTTTATCTTTTATAAATTATATATATAGCTTTATCTCTAATTTCTGTTTGATATCTCATAAGTTTCCTAACGATTTTAAATATGAAATTTGATTATGTATAATTTAGAATGTAAATCACATAATTTTATGTACATAAAAAAAAATTCATTGATTATAATGATTTAAATTTTCTATTTTCCTTTTTCTATTCTTTCAATTATATATAGGCAATTAAATAAGCAATATACATCAAAGCAAATGATATACATATACATACATACATATGTATATGTATAGGTACATTCGTACGGGCGTGTATATAGTGTAGGTGTGTAGGCAATTGTAATTCTAATGCCAAGTAATTTTACAATACAAAAAGAGAAGGTACTAAAATTTTAAATTCTATATTCTATATTTGGTAAGAGTTCCTTTTAGGATCCATCGTCGATTTTTTTCAAACTTTGCACACTGATTCTACTCAACGAACACAATCCAAAACAAATTGGTCTCTATACGCGAAAAAAAGTAATTTCAAGGTCAAAAAATTGAAAGAAAATCTCGAAAATTTACGGAAAACTTCGAAAAACTCAGAATATTATTCTTGAATTTCCATGAAATTTTCAGAGTTTAAATAATATTTTTAACGTCCTCTAGTAGCGAAATAAGCCTGATTCGCTCCACGAGACCAGCACCATTCAACTAGACTCATCGAGTATAGTGTATGTACCAATTTTCATAAAAATCGGTGATGGGTCCTAAAAGGAACTTCAGCTCTATATATTTATATAAAAAAATTTTTTTTTTTTTCAAATGTTTTTAACGAATCAAGAAATAATTGCAAATTTTTTAATTACAGATCAAATATTCCTATTGAGGCTCTATGAGCTCTTAAAAGAGTTTAAGGACAAATAGATAGATAGATAATATTTATATTAAACATATAGTAAAGTAATGTGTAATTTCACTAAAATTTAGTTTATTGTGCTGATAAAAAATCATATACTCCTTTTTATCATGGATAAAAGGAAAAACAAAATTCAAGTTAAAATTGTATTTTTCTTATGTATACAGTGAAACCTCTCTGAATGGACGCCTTTCACAAGAGGACACCTTTCATAAGCGCACAGTATTGAAATCAAGTGATTTGCCGTGCATAAAATAAATAATGAGCGTTTTTCCTCTTATATAATTGGGACACCACTTTTAAGCGGACACAGACAATTTTTTACCTGATTTTTGTCCAAACTTATTCTAATAAAAAGACATTTTCTTGGGAAATTTATAATTTGAGAATTTAATATGAACAAAAAAAAAAAACAAAATTGCAAAAAATACAAAAAATATGAAATACGTATTTAAAAAAATCACATTTAATTGAATCATTTATTTTGAAAGTGATGTAAGCTAATTTTTTTAAATCGAAATATTTAAAGGGACATTACATTATAAGTAAATTATGTGATTCCTCAACTTTTTTAAAAAATTTACTTAGACCACTTTAAAAAAAAAAAGTCCAATTTATTCCTATTCCCTGATAGCTGGAAACCTTCCATAAACGAACGAAAATATTGAAACCATGAATTCCGGAACTCAAAAAAATTTTGGAACCGTTTGTGAGAAGTTTTACTAATTATAATATTTTGCAGCATTTCAAGTTGAGGAAATACAAAATGAATTTTTTTTTTTTTTTTTTTTTTTTTTTTTTTTTTTTTTTTTTAATTAAATTGATAAAAAATATTAAAATAACCATTTTTAAAGTATATATATCATACGTATATTTTATAGATGAAAAATAAAAATCTTATATATAATATTGGTCCTCTTTTTAAATGTATAAAATAATATAACTGATATAATTTAATTGCTCGTTTATTTCATGGTCATTAGGTCATTTTTAAGATTATCAAAATACTGTAATAATTATACAAATTATAATACGCATATGATTATTATATTATCACTTAATTATATATACATATATTGTATATTATACTATATGCGTATAATACTTGAAAATATACATATGTATGTATTATATATTTACATATGTATATTGTATTCACATGTATACGTGTTATACATATAAACATAATATGTATATATGCATGTATTTATGTATATATGTATGTGTAACAAGTACATATATGTATATAGAGTAATTATATGAAATTGTTACAAAAATATAATGTTATTTGTAAGATTATTAATTTTTGTAAATTAGATTAAATTGCAAAATAATTAGTTCTTAATTAATCATCATTCAGTTAAATTCAATTATTTTTATTGAATAAAATCAAATTCTATATATAGTATATACCTTTGGTATATCACATATTTATATACATATGTTTTATATGTATATACAATAAGTTAATATCATACGAATTGTATTAAATAAATTAAAATTCATATATTAAAACAAAATTTAAATACAAAAAAAAAAAATTTACAAAAAAAAAATTAAATTAAATTAAAATCTTAATTATAAAAAAAAAATAATAATATTTTTGAAAATGTATTTTAAATTAAAAAAATTCCAATTTATAATATCAATCATTTTAATAAATATTATATATTGTACAATAAATAAAAATAATTTTATATTAGCAAAACCATATCAAAATAATAATAATAATGGAGAATTGGCAACAGATCGAATTGTATCAATTCGTCCAATTGTAATTACAATGAATCCATCATTATGTGAGATAACAATACCATATCCAACACCATCATTTCCTGGATGTAATAAATATTGTATTGATTTAGGACATTTAATTGGTAATTGCCGTGGTAAAAAAAATTGTTTATGTTATTCATTTTATTAAATAACTATTTTAATTCACTATAAAATTTAAAAAAAAAAAAAAAAAAAAAAAAAAAAAAACTAAAAAAAGAAAAACAACATATTTTGTATTTTCGTGATTGTATAGTTAGAAAATTATTATATTAAAAACTTAAACTAAAGTACAACTACAAGATGTTAAACATTATTTTTGTTTTTGTTTTTTTTTTTTTTAAATAATTTGTATGATTTGTAATTTTTATTATTTTTCTTGTAAATAAATTTGAATTAAAAAAAAAAATAATAATATTTTTATAATTTTAAATATGTAAACATTTTACTTACTTTTAATTATAATTTTTAATATTTTAAATTTAAAATTTGTTTGATTTCTTTTTTTTTTTTTTTATTTTTGATCAATTCATAATCACTACTTTGCCTTTAATTTTTTTTTTTTTTTCAAATTTAAATCAAATTATTTTTTTGATTTTTTTTTTGTTCAAATTTACAATATATGAAATAGTTAATGAAAAAAAAAATTTTTTTTTCAATTTTATAATTTATCAAGAGTTTTCATAGAGAATTAATTTTTTTTTCAATTCAATTTTATTTCATTTGATACTAAAAATTCATTGATTTTATTAAAAAGAATGTATGTATTATTTCTCAAAAATTTGAAAAAAAAATCAAAAATGCAAAATTTATTAAGTTATTTTTTTATTTTTTTTATTTTTTATTGATTTTAATTATCATACCTCTTGGTGATTTCATCGATGATTCCTTGTAGTTATCAGTTGTATCATCATATACAGAATTATTATGTGATAAAATCACTCGTATTATTACTGTTAAAAATAAAAATTTAATCATATTTAAAACAAACAAAACAATATGACCAAAAAAAAAATATATTATTTGTCCGTTTTTTTTTTTTTAAATATACACGTTAAATCAAAATTTCCTTTTTATTAAAAATTTTATTATTTTTTTTTTTTACGATGTAACTATTTTGTAAACGTTATTAAAATTTCAAATAACAATGATCAACTGATAGAATTCAGTACAAATGTTTGCATATTTATAGAAAAAAAAAAATAATAAAAAATCTAACGCATAAAATAAAGGGATATACATACAAGGATAAAACAAAACGTTTTTCATTTTCCCTTAAATTTATTTGCATAACAATTTTAAATTAGTATATAAAATAAAAACAAATTCAATTTTCTTAAAAGAAAAGAGAATTAAAAAAATCTCAATTTTATTATATGTATATAACAAAATTTTAAATAAATTTTATAATAATAAAAATATTATAAATATTAATAATAACACCTTTTAACCATACCTCGTACACATATACAACACAAAAATGAAATAATTCTGGCATGCGCAATATATAACTGATATTATTAAAAAAAAAAAAAAAACCTGAAATTCAAATTCAAAAATTAATATTATTTGAATTAAATGTAATTAAATACAAAATGTATGTACATACATAAGTATGTGTACATGTAAAAAATAAATTAATTTTTATTTGTAAAAATTCAGATAAAATTCAATTTCAAGTAGGCATTATACTTTCCTATTTATTTAAAGGAAAATAATTTAAAAAAAAAATATATAATCTAATTTTTTTGTTATCAATTTATTATATGTTTAAAAAGGATTAAAATATGTATGATTAAAATGCTTTTATGAAAGAAATTATTCAAGTAATTTGATAAGATTATAACGAATTTTTTTTTTTTAAATTTTACAAAAAAAATTTTGTAAGTACATATAGTCGTATGTAGATGTATAGAAATCCAATATTCAATTGAAAAAAAAAAATTTTCATGTAACCGTTTTTTTTTTTTCATCCTTCAAAAAAAAGAGATTTGCAATAAAAAAAAAAACACAACAAACTTAAAATCAAAATAAACAAGAATGTGTTCAAAATAAATTTTTTAAGAATGAAAATAAGATAAATAATTTTTCTTTTAAATATAAATATAATAATATACATACATATATCACTGAATATCTTTATATGGATATATGTAGGTACATATGCAAGTTACTATAAATTATTTTTGATTTGTAATTTTTATGAAATTTTAAAATTTTTAAAAATAAAAAATTAAATATTAAAATAATAAAAAATAAATTATTGAAATTTTTATTATTTTTAATTTTAAACATTATTTTTTGATTGTATAATAATATAAGCATTTATGCTCAAATGAAAGACGTTATTCTTATTAAATTCATTTTAAATGTATATATGTGTATATGCAAATTATAAATATAAAAAAAAAAAATAAAATAAAATAAAATAAAAATAAAAGAAAAAATATGATGAAAATAAAATAGAATAAATCAAGCAAAAAAAATTTTCACAATGTATTTATTACACGTTCTATTTCAATTTATTTTTATTAAGTATTTTAAATCCTCGATTTATAATATATATTATATGTATTGTACACTGATGTGAAAAAGTTTTGATACACTTTGTCATTGTAATTGAAATGAATTAATAATATTCAATGAAATTTCATGTTTATTACTTTTAAATTTAAATTATTGTTCATTTTCAAATAACGTTAATTTTTTCACATTTGCTGTGATTAAAATCAAGAAATATATGTTCATGTCAAAACTAAAATTTTTGCTATATACAAAACATTTATATGCATTGTAATGTAATGTATAGCAGTATAAGTTTAGGCAAATAACAGACGAGACTTCAAATATATATTTTGATTTTGGACATCCTCGAAAGAAGAATCCTGAGAAATATACATAGCCCGATACGGTATAAAATTATCAACAGTATACGAACGGTATAAACCGTATACAATATAAGACTTATGCGATTAAAATGGGCATGACATGGGTATAAGATCAAATGACACGAGATTATCAATGAAAGTATGTATGCAAATCCACAAGGACAATGACAAAGAGGAAGACCAACATCAAGGCCAGTAAGACACTATGTAAATCGATGCTGCCTATTTGCCACAAAGTAGAAATTGGAAACAGACTAGAAATTGAATATCCTTTAATGCCATCGAAAAGAAGATCTTTCAAGAAAATTATTGATGTAAACTATGGTCATTTAGATAAACTCAAGTAAAATGTTTATTAGATCTCTAGTTATTTCAGACAAAAGATCAACAAAATTTAAATATAATTTTGTGTAAAGTAATCTATATTAATTAAGGAAACAAAAATGATACAGGAATACAACTGAAAATACTTCAATCAAGGTATACCCATGTTTCTGCGATAAATTGTTTAAAAGTTAATTGAAATTTAAAGCAAAAAACAAAAACGAGCAATTCATTAGTATAGCAAGCAATTGAGTGTAAATACTTTGACGGTTATATCGAGAAGCTATAATATTAAAGTTAAAATTTTGATTATGTCCTTTCAAATGATGCACTGTATTATATCTCATAAAATATATCCTGACATTCACAGGCTGCGTGGATACATTTTCTAACTAAAAATTGAAAATAGTAACTGTATTTTCTTTTATAAAGAAAATTTAAACCTTTAATTTTCACTTCTTTTTTAAGTCTTGTAAACTTTTTCATTCCAGTGTACATGTATATGCACACTTTTCCCTTCAGTGTGATATCTATGAATGAATTTTATTTTTTTCCAGTGTTATTTTTCCTTTTTTTTTGTGTTTAGGTATAATTCAAATTTAGATTATTTTTGTCCTATATACAACATAGATACATAAATAGAAAAATCAAGAAATACATTAATAAATCAATGTATCTAGGTAATATAAAAAATAACGTATTTATTCGAATACTTTTAAAGGATACTTTAAAATAGTTTTTTTTTTTTCTTTTCTATTTTACATTCATCTTTTAACTATCGACAGAATTAAAAACGAACATGTAGGTATAAATTAATAAAAATGAAGGAACATATACTCGTATTACATATTGCATTTTGTGTATTGCATGAGTATATATACAATATACACATACATATTTTATACATAAAGTAAAATAAGTTTACTTTAAAAAAAAAACATCAATTTCTTGTGATAATTAAAGAAGAAATTATTCACATTTTAAAAAATACGTTAACTTGAAAGAATTTATTTCTTATATTTCTATTGCATGGATACAACGATTAAATAAAGGTTTTTTTTCTTTTTTTTTTTTTTTTTTTGTTAAATAAGGCACACGCCTTATATTATATAAATTATAATAAGTTCCACGTTATTATATAATCACGTTTTATACTTTTTTCAGATGTCATATCCATTCAAATATTTTTTGAAATTGCGTATCATACATACGTTATAATTTGAAAAAAACATATGTACATATAGGATACTTACGTATATTGTTTTTTTTTTTTTTCGTATTTTAAATCATTATTGCACGAATTATATTTACAAACATGTGTACATAATAATTCCACTCAACTGTATCAAATATAAACAAATGATTCAATTACAGTTGAATTGCGTAAACAGTAAACACCACCCGCAGCTATTTTCTTCTTATGAATTTATCACAATTATTTGAATTTGAAGTACATATGTATGTATATGCCTGTACATGTAATATTATAGGTATAATAAATACGTACGTACGTTACACGAATGTATGGTACATTTGTCATGATATAAATATAAATCTGTAATCAAGTCAATCATAAAAAAAATAAAAAAGATAATCTTGTCAATTAAATACATACATTGTGTATATCTAAAAAAAAAAAAAATAATCAAAATAATAATATAAGAAAGAAAAGATTTTTTTGAAATAAACAATTTTTTTTGAAATAAACAACTTTTTTTTTTTATTTGAGGTAATTCTATTTTGTTTTTGTTGTTTTTTTAAAATTTCATTTTTAAATCTTGAATATGATAAATTTTAATTAAAATTTTGATATCAAATTTTTTTTTTGTAAGTTCTTAAATAAATTATTATTATATTCATCTTTGATAAAATCTTTAAAAAAAAAATTACACTGTAAAATAGGTATGTATGAATTTCCATAATTTTCTACCATATGTACACTCAAAAACATGTATGTCCACGTGAACATTTTTATTTAGAAAGGAAATATAGTACATATTTCAGGGCAAACGGATAAATTTATCGGAATAAGAACGCCTGTATGTATATATGACTAAAAAATTGAAAGTAAAAAAGTCTGAATTCTAAGTAATATTACGTTTTATTTATTTATTTTTATTTTTAAATTTTCTTTATTTTATTTCTTTTTTATTTATTTTGAATGAACAATAATAATCATAATAATAATAATAACACATAATTTTTCATTTTTTATTTTTTGTTTTTTTTGCTTTAATTAAAAATAATTTAATAGCTAATAAAACATAAACCTGTATTACAGTTATTTTGTAATTGTTTTTTTTTAAATATTTATTAATTTATCATTTTTTTACTTAAATATTAACGATGCATAATTTTTTATTTAAAATGTTATTACATTTTCATTTTTATTCTTGTTTTTTTTTTCCAACTTTTAAGTCTATTGCTAAATGGTATTTTATTTTTTTAATAAAATTTGTATATGTTTGTGTAAATATATATAGTGACGTATTTTGCAAAAATAAAAAGGAAATTAGGAAAAATAATTAATTTACGCACATAATATACTACTACAATATATAAACGTAGAAATATGAAAAATAATTAACCAATTTATTTTTATTTTTTAAATCATTTGGTAATTTATTTTACTGAATTAAAACAGACAAGAAAAAAAATACAATTATTTTGCTTTATAATATATAATTTATAATAATAATATAATAATGGAAACAAATAATGAAATATGCATTACATAATACAGAAAATATATAATATACATATATAATCAAAAATATACTATGCAAAATATATATATATGTATAATTTGAATAACACAATATAACTTGATTTAATTACAATTTATTTTTTTCTAAACATGTATACACCTTTTTTCTTAATTTATTTTATTGTATTTAGAAATTTATTGAAATATAAAGAAAAAGGAAATAATGCTTTTTTTAACCTTTTTCCTTCATTAACTTCTAAATGTATGCACATTATATTTCTGTAATTTTTTTGAGTTCATTTAAATTTTCTGTCTTCTTTAAAAACCTTAAAATTTTGAATTTAATGGTTAATAGCTGCTGCTTTGTAATTTATGTTCGGTTTTGTTTTTTTCTTTTACTTTTTTAAGTTTTTTTTTTATTATGAGCCACCATTATACCATTTTTTAAACGTGTTTATTATTTTAATTTTTTTTTTTTTTGTATTTAATATTGAAATAAAATTTTTCTAAATAGATTTTTTTCCTTTAAAAATAAAATGTAGAAAAAATTTATTTATTTGTTGTCGACAATGAAATATTAATTTGTTATCTTCTAGTGGTTATTCATTATTTTATTTGCGATCGTAAATGTTGTAAAAATTCATAATAAGATAAACTAGATTCACTTCGATCATCAACAAGTTTCTCAATGAATACATTTCGACATGTACTTGTTTCTCTATTTAATAAAATATAAAAGATAATAATAATAATGATAATAATGAATTATTATTCAAAAAAATTTTTTATTTTTACCTAATAATTTGTATTGTCGGCAAATATGGTTTATCTTCATTTAATATGTCTACAAATCTTCTTAGTGCTGTATTCTCTGGTGTATTTAATAACTGTAATCCATAGCAATAATCAGGTATTTCTGATACATTTTGAACACCTACGAGAAAATATCAAATTATTAAATTTCATATTTATTTATTAACATATACTTTTATGACAAACCTAAAACGTTTTCTAATATATTTGTTGGTACATTAAGTCCAACATAAATTATTATTAATGTTCCAGAATCGATTAAAAACATTGAACGTGAATCAATGCTGAAAAAAAAGAAAGAAAAGGAAAATGTTACTTAAGAACGGGACAATAAAATATTTTGTTTCTAATAAATAATATAACGTACAATTCAGCTGATAATTGTAATATTGGTGGATAATTTTGATTTTCTACTACGTTATCATTTGCCAATGAATCATCATCTAAATTAGAGAATAATGGATCAAGAATGTAATATTCTGGATATATTGTTTTCATTAATTGATCTAATGGTAAAGTTTTCATGCTATCCATAGCTGCAATACGATCGTCGAGTCTTGTACTTGTACCTATTCTAAACGCAACCTATAAATAATACAAAAAAAAAAAAAAAGTGAAAAAATTAATACTGAAATTTTAAATATTGTAATATTTTTTTCATTTCTTTATTTACATGTTTTAATAGTGCTGAAATATATAATGGTAAAAGGGATAGATTTTTTGCAATTAATAATTGCCCATTTTGACCCTGAGGTAAATTTTGAGCCACTTTGAATGCGTTTATTATATCAATTGTTGCATTTATGAATGCATCTCTAGCGTCTGTAACGCTTGATGACATGCATCTATCTACAGCCATTTTAGATAACAAAGAAACAATTGCTTGTGGATCAGCTGTATGCATAACCTCATGTAAATTAGATGTAACTGGTAAACACAATGTATGTACACGAATACGTCTTTCACCTTCACTATTTGTATATAATAATGCCGATTGAAAGCATATTGTTTTAATATCAGTTAAGCTTTCTTCATATGAAATCTAAAAAAAAAAAGTAAAACACAAAACATCAAATAAATACACAAGTGTGTATGTACTTTTTTTTCAACATACTTGCATTCCATAACCAGCATCTGGATTTACATTTGGTAATGATAATAAATCTGTTGAACGAACAAAGAAATTACCATGGAATGTATGGACTTGTAAACCTCTAGTACAACGTATTCTCATTACAGCTTCAAAACCAATTTTTCTTGTTAAATATCTTTTTAAGCATTGCTTCAGTGCATCAACATGTTGAGGTTTGGTTTTTTGATATAAGGGAAAATGATAAACACTACCACCACTATATTTACTAACACCAGCTGTAATATAAAATAATTTTAAATAAACAAAAGATTTTAATATAATCAGAAAATATTAATAAAATTTTAAATTTTAAAGCAGTCTTCAAATCAATTTTCTGCTTTCAAATAATTTTTAAAATTCTAATAAATAATCATGTTGAAATTAATTTTCAAAATAAAAATGATATATATACGTACATATTGTTGCTAAATCACAATATTGTTGATTTAATACAAACAAATCAACGGCAATTTGATATCCAGAGCAATCGAGTGCATGTTTTTTGTAAAAGTCTGTAGCTGGATTCAGATGCATAACATCTTTAGACGAACGATTATTTGGATCCTCCCTAAAGAAAAGAGAAATAACTTTAGTTTTATAACAATGATAGGTTTGTTTTAAAATTTTTTGAAATACAAACCTAGGCTGCAAAGCACCAGACCCTTTATTCGGAAGGCACGTTTGAAATACAGTCACTCTTCCTCCAGTTGCAGACTGTGGACAATTTAATTAATAATAACAATAATTTTTAAATATTAATAAAATCTTTTACCATTAATTTATATGCAACTTGAAGAGCAGCACCAAGTGCTGAGCCAGGATCATGTGTGTGTTCAAAACGTGTTGGCAGCTGATTTAAAAGATCTTTAATAAGTTCACGATTTTCTTTTAAATTAACTAGTAAATTATCTGGCCGCGGAAGAAAAGGATCTAAAATAACATCAGAGGAAAATTTTTTAAATTAATTTATTTTTTACACCCAAATAAAATTTTTAATGCCCAATAATATTTTTATTATTTACCATCAATTTCAACTAATGTCATTTCGTGTGGTTGACTGTAACCTTCAGCAATGTTATAAAAATGAATTTCACTATTAAATGCAATAAAACCAATACGTGTTCTCGCATCACCAGGCATATCATCTAAGTATTTTAATAATGTTGAACATGCAATATCTAAATAACCAGATTGTTGAGCTATTATTGATACATCAAATAAAAATAGATAAATTGCTGGTTGTGGTGGTCTTAGCTAAAATTAAAGATATAAAAAAAGAAGAAAAAAAAATAGAAATGCATTTCATAAATATTTGCATATGTATATTTATATATATACCATATATTCCGATGGTGCTATAAATTCAATCGTACTAGAACGAACTTCTGGTCTTCTAGTTACATCACCATAAGTTTTTGTTGCAGGATCGTATTGAAAATCTTCAGGTACTACAAAAGCAATATGTCAGTTTTGTTTTTTTTTTTAAAGAAAAAAATAAATTTTAATTACATTCATTTACACGATAACATAAATTACACTTCCACATTTTGCTGTCGACAAGGTAGACAAAGGGATTTATGTATGCCCTGCATAATCTACATCGAACAATGTTAGGACATTGAATAACTGGCAAGCTCTAAAAAATAAAAATTAAATAACGATAATCAATAAATAGGAAAGGATAAGAAAAGAAAATACAATTTTACATTTATATCCCTAAAAGGATGTACAAGAATTCCTAATGGTAATCTAGATTTTTGAAGTAAATTATTACTTTCCGGAATTTTATTCAATGTACATCGCATAATCCTGTGGAAAAAGACAAAAAATTGTATTTTACGTTAGCTTTGATGTTTTATACAAATAAGAATTAAAAAGAAAATAATTTTATTCTTACTCGGGATTACAATTAACTGATTCATAAAATTGATTATTAAGCACGATTTTTGGCGGTTGAACTTTTTCATGTGGCAATATATGACGGTGTTGCATTAAATCAATAACATCATGGCCCCATAATTTATTAAAACCTTGTTTTGTAACACTGGGAGCATATGAGTACGGTGATGAGGTTGGTGTTGCTGTTGATGACTGATATTTTAATGTTCCAGCATTTGATTGACCAACTAATTGATGCTGTTGCTGTTGTTGTTGATGATGTGATAATGGTGGTTGCGGTTGTAAATTTCGCTGTTGTTGATGCGGGCTATAATGTTGCTGTTGTTGTTGCTGCTGAGGTATTGGAGCTGGCGGATACATTGATTTTCTTACGCCTTGGTAAGGTGATGCTACTGGTGGTTGTGTTATCGAAGTGGAAAGTGGAGGTGGAGGGAGTGTATTTGGTTTATTATCAGTTACATGTAAATTACTCATCTGTTGCGATATTGGTGTTGGCTGTGGAGCAACCATTTGAGGGCTTGAGTAATAACTGTTATCGTTTCGAGACAACGCTGCAACAGATGATGACGGAAATGAAACTGAATTCTCCAATATATTTCTATTTTCGTTATTCGCTTTTGCCATTGAATTTGTTGTTATCTTCTGTCCATCATGAAATTTATTTAGTGTAGGCACATATTGATTTGCATTCATTGGTTGAACACTTGATGACAATGATGATTGTGTGGTACTTTCATCATTAGGTGACAAAGAATTTTTATAATGTTGATTATCAACTGAATTTTGTGACTGTTGTTGTTGTTGGTTGTTCAATGCAGACATTTTAAAATTACTACGTTGATAAATCGGAGATGAATAACTATTACTTATAGAAGTTGAAGATTTTTGATAGCCATTTATATTATTGGCAGCATTTAAATTTGAAGCTTTGACATTTTGTTCTATTGAAAGACTTTTCATGCTGTCATTAAGATTTGTAAAGTTTTGATAATTAGGCTTAATAAATCCAGCTACATTTGTTGATAGTGATGATGTTGAAGTAGTTGTTGCAGTCGAAGATACTACCGATTGTTTTTGATTATTGCTGTTGTTAAAAGCAGAATTAGATGGTGTAGTAGATGATGATACAGGAGGAAAGTAACTTTTAGGTGATTCACTTGGAATATTTCTATTGCTATTGTTACTAAACTGATTAAAAACTTGTTTATTAAGAGCAGGCGATGCAGTTCTTGAAGAATGCGTACTACTGTCACCATTCATAAGTGAATTATTTTGGTGTTGTATCATTGATGGCACACTTTGTTGTTGTTGCTGCTGATTCATTAATTGAGAATTAATAGTAGATGGTGGAGGAGGAAATGAGTTTGTTGTAGCAATGCTATTAGTTGCTGTAACACTACCACTAGCATTATTTGTTATTAACGACGGTGCAGATACATTTGAATGAACATTTTGTGAATTTGGGGGTAAAAATTTATCCATTCTTAATCCTTGAGGTTGTAATTGGTACTGCGGATATTGCTGTTGTTGCTGTTGTTGTTGATGCTGCTGCTGATGTTCTAAATGTGATTGAACTGATATTGCACCGTTTGTCAAATTTTCATTCATATGAGAATTTGAATACGTTGTGTTCGGATATGATGAAGACATTTTCTTATTAAATGTTCTGTGTGTTCACTTTCAATTATTAATGTAATTTCATCTATAAAAAAAATAAAAAATAAAAACGATATGAACTAAAAATTTCAAAAAGACTTTTTCGTCTTTAAAAATCCTCTTTTTTGTCATTTTTTTTTTTTGCAATCAATTTCAATGCCTTGTTTTAGACATTATTTACGTGACTGCTTTTAAATAAGATTTATTACTTTTAAAAATGATTTTTCAGTAAACAATTTGATAATTAAGAAATGATTTTAAAATTTATATATATATATATATAAATCAAATTACAGATTAAATAAGGTTCTTTATTTTTAACTTTAATAAAAATTTATGTATTTCTTTATCAATAGTCTTTGTTAAATTATTATTTTTAGCAGGTACCTATATAAAATTTTGTATATAAATTTAAGTTGGCTATTATCAATTATGTAGGTACATATGTAATTGTAATAATTATAAATTTTTGTGAATATTTGAAATTGAATAAAATAAACATTTCCATTTTTCTTGTTTAATTAAAATGTTCAATGTAAATTTTTAATTAAAAAATTATAAAAAGTCAATAAAATTTTGTTTTTATCTACAAAATGCCTTTTTTTCCTATTAAAAAAAAAAAAAAGGTTATAAAAAATATTGCTAAATCACTAAATAAATAATAGTTGACTATTATACTTAAATATTATTAAGTTTCACTTTTTTTCTTTAGTTAATACATATAGCTAATTTTGACGTAGGCTAAAAACACATTGTTATAGAATATATAGCACATAATGTATGACTGACGACTGTATGTATAGGTACATATATAAGTATATTGATATCAAATGTGAACGTGCATATAATATTGTATGTACATACATTAGTACACATAGTAAAATAATATTAATTTTATAAAACATAATTTTATTCAGGTGCACAATTAAAAAATGTTTATGTGATAACAAGATTTTGTGACGATGACATTTTTATTATTATTATTATTTTTTTAAATTATCATTTTATCTTATTATTATTATTTTTTTTTTTTTGTTTTAATTTTGTAAATTTTCACCTTTGTTTTTGTTTTAACAAGAAAATATACATATATCATGAAAATTGTGATGTATGTATAAAGGAAAAAGAAAAAAGTAATTATTTTATTTTATTTTTAGAGAAATTCCATAGTTCAGTACCTAATTAGAAATTACCTCGATCGACAATCCAATATCCAATTATGTAGGGTATTTATTTATATGATTGCGCACCTTTTCTTTATATTATAATAACACAAAGTTCACAAAAATTATTAATCAATTAATAATTTATTTATTATGAAAAAAAAAATAAAATAAAAAATAAATAAATTCTGGTGTTTTTTTCTTCTTTTTCTAAAGAGACAAAAAAATAATATAAAAATTGAAGTGTAAATTTATTGAATTTCGTTTAAAGGACACAAATTATTAAATATATAAAAATATTACTTGTTAATTATATTTTTATCTTGCTTGCTACGTTTTGTATGAAATATGAAAATTTGTTTGACTTCTTTTTCTATTATTTGACAATTTATATGTATATGTATTTCATTTATTTAATATGAAGAAAAATTATATTATAATTTAATAAATCAAAACTGAAAAATCACTCCACCCCTAAATAAATATTAAATTACTATTTTTATTTTTATTTTTTTTTTGTACACAGAAATAAAACATAATTCTTAATTATTTTCTATATAATTATGATTTTATAATAAATATTTTAATGAAATAAATGTAGAAGAATTGTAAAAATAGTAATAGTATTTTATTTTATTTTATTATTTTTTTTTTTGCAAAAAAAACAAAAAAAGAAAACAAAAAAATATTACAAATTGAAAAATTAAGCCTAATTATATGATTTTGACAAATTGAAATTACTAAAGCCACTGGTTACAGTTTGACGTGGCCGATGTATTTTTTTTAATGACATCTATCGTTTAGAATTGTTGTTAATGAATTCCTTTTCATTATTTTCAATTTGTTTTCATTGGCTTACGATAACTTTTTTTTTATACGTATGTACTATGTACTTATATATTACATAAAATATGTTTTAATAAATTTTAAAATTATTAAATTAATTGTAAATATAATTTTTACAATTTTTTATTGAGGCATATAAATAATAATTTATTAAATAAAGATATTTAATAAATTTGATAATAAATTTTAAAAAAAAAGTCGTTATCATAACTAAAAATGACATTAACTTTATATCTTTTATACGTAATTATGGCCATGTCCGATTTGAAAAATGTCTTCACTTTTCTCCAGACTTCCTTACTTTTCCTTTTGGTACTTTTTTTTGATGTCTGAATTACATTTGTGTCAACTTTAAGTAAACAGCTGTAATTCACTTATTTGTTTACAAATATTTCTATTAATGGTTTCAGCGTAAAAATACTTTCACAACAACATGAATTATCGTAAAAGTATAATTTTAATATTATTATGTTTGAAGATGGGTGTTTCATTTATAATGTACGCAGAAAATGTTCTGAAAGTTCATAATCATCATCTAAAATGAAGTCAGCGAATATTACGAAAGATACATGTGTGTGTGTTATTTTGCATTGTGTTTGTACATATTACTATAAAATTTCTTATCAAGCGAAGTATGGCGAAGTAAGCAACTGTCAAGTACAAGTCTACTATTTTTCTTACTTCGCCGAAAGTAAGCGGCGAAGTAAGAAAATTGTGTAATCGGACACAGCCTCAATCGAATGACAATTACAATAATTACATTCGCCCAATAGCAATTTGCTATTTTACACCATGCGGCAGTGATGAGACTTTTATACGATTTTCATGCAATTGTCATGTAGCTACAGTATGTGGATTGTGGAGTGTTGTGTGGTGGATTCTAATTGGATTGTATCCGACAAAAATCGTATAAAAGTCTTATAGTGTAAAATAGCAGATTGGCTTATTAGACAAGTCTCATGGTAATCGGCAAGTGTAAAATAGGGTTACGTAAGTAAGTATGTATAATAATAATATTAATAATGATAAAATGGTAGTGGATTGCCGTATCGTGTTGGTTCGTATGTATTATTTTTTATAATATAAAATAATTAAGGCAAGGAATGAATCTGAAATATTTTATATTTAAAAAAAACGCGATTAAATGAAAGGAAAGTGATATAAATAAAATGCACTGGGTCCAGTTTTTAATTGATTATGAATTTTTATGTGTTAAAATTGTTGTATAAAAAAAGTCATCAAAATAATAAATAAATATTTACATCCATATTACAAAGTTACACTTGAAAATATCGTGCGACAACAAAAAAAAATTTCTAATAAGAAAAAGAAAGAACAAAAAAAAAAGGATTTATTCTTATTAATATTCTATTGATATGGTGACAAAATTTTGTGGTTAAGTGCTTAATTTATTTATTTATTTTTTGTTTTCTGATAAGTAAAGAAAATAAGTAATTTAAAATAAAAGAAATTAAAGAAAAAAAAAAAAAAGAGTTAATTTCTAAGCAAAAAACAAAAAAAAAAACCATTCATTCTATTCTTTTATCGGTAGTGTTTTACTTTTACAATTTTCCTGTTATAAAAGATTTTTGGTTGCTCCTTGATTTTACTCATAAGAGCACAGAATTTTTTGTTTTTATCAGAAAATTTAAAATAAATAAAAACGAAAAAAAAAAACTACACATTGGAAACGATTGTTTCGAAAAGCATTTTCTAAATAAAGAAAAAAAAAATAATAAATAATAATAATTTTCAGTTTGTAACAACAAATTCACATTATTTGGATATATGAGAGGATATTACAAAACATTGTACATACAAATGTATATTTTAGTTAAAAAACATAAATATTCTATGCATATTGTATATTGATCTTGTTTTTGTTATAACATTGAAAAAGTAAATAAATAAATAAATAAAAGAATAAAAATAATAATCACAATAAATTCAACTTTAATTAAATAAAAACTATAAAATAAAAATGTCAAGTAAGTTAATTGTATTCCTTTAATAGGAATTTTTAAAAATTTATTTTATTTATTCAAAAATTTTTAAAATAGATTTTTTTTTTTTTTTTAAATTATACTCTCTCACATGTTATTATTTTTCAGTATAAATATCTAGTTAATTACATTAGATAATTAGATTTTAAGTAAAATTTGTTTTTTAATCCCTCCATATCTGTACACGTACATCATATTATCTCTTATTAATACCATCATTTGTTAGTTTTTTATTGTTTTTAATTGTTTACATTTTTTTTTTCTTATTTATTTATTTATTTTTTTTTAATAATATTATTTTTGTATAAACAAAATATATAATTTATAATACAATCAGAGCATAATATACATACATACATACATTACATGTTTGTCGCGAATGTTTTTATTGTACAAATTATAAAAGGCACTGTTTCTATTGTATACCTTATTATAAACATTTTAAAAAAATCCTTTGTATGTATGTATATGTGTATATACAAAGGTAGATAGGTATATTAAGTTGTCTGCTGCGTGCAATTCATTTTTATGGAAAATCAATATTGTGTGGAGTTTTTATATAAAAATATACATATTTTGTATTCTTAAATGTACCTATATAAATGTGTTCTGAAATGTATACATATACGCATATAAATATACATGTACATATGTATGTATGTATGTATAAATATAAAACAAAAATACATATATTTTATGTATATAAAAAAGATACATAGGTAAAAGGTACTTATTTAATACTGTAGTACCTATTAAAAAAAAAACCTTGGTGATATATCCAGATAACGAAGTATTTATGTACATACATTTATCCTTGCTATATAAATTTGTATCCAGATAGATGAATCTATCTAATTATAATTTTAAAAATAAGAAAATTATAGGTTCTTTTATTTACGTTTAAAATAAATAATCATATTTCTATATCTATATATACCTATATATGTATGTATAGGTATTTACCTATTTACTGATATTTTTATTCATTTGAATGATTCAAAATAATGATAAATTATTTAATTTACGTTTCCCTTTTTTTGTTTTCAAAATTTTGTTTTTTGCGTTTGTTTATTCCCTTCTAATATTTATTTATTTATTTATAGGTGAAATTGAAGATACTATTAAACGTTTAAAAGATCTTACAATCGAAATAAATAATACCGATGAAACAATAAAAATTCTTCAAGAAATTTCAAATACTGAATTAAATAATTTAGATAATTATGATTTAATTGATATATTTATACAATTATTATTAAAAAATGATAATGAAAATTCAGAAATTCATAAAGAAGTAACAAAATGTATTGCAGAAATAACAAAAACCGAAGCACAACGAAAAAAATTCACAAATATGAATGTGATAAAAATTTTATTAGATATCATTAATAAAAATTTAAATGATAAAATAATAAAAAATAATTATGATATAGAATTATTAATACAAGTATGCCGTGCATTGGGTAATATATGTTATTCAAATGATGAAGCAAGAAATATAATTGTTAGTATAAATGGTGATGAATATCTAATTAATTTATTAGATATTGAAGCAAATTGTGATAATGTTAATGAATTACAATTGATTAAAGTACGTGGTGGTTTAATATCAAATTTTTTATTGGGTGAAGAGAATTTAGCTAAACGTGCTATGAACTATAAAATAATGGATAAAATTCAAAATATTATAAATAAATGTTGTGAAAATAATGACGTTGAAAAGAATGAAGATTTATTATTAAATACATTACCACCATTAAGTATATTAACAGAAAATGTTGCTGATTTAAATTTTAAACCAAAATTAAATAAGCAATTGGCACAAATTTTAGCCGTATCAAAAAATCCAGATTTAGCAGAAATGTGCCTTGAATTGCTACATTATCAAGCTGAAAATGATGATGTTAAGTTGTTATTAGCAAAAGAAGGCTTATGTGAAACAATATATCGTTTACTTGAAAAATATAAAACACTGGCCAGCAGCAACGGGGCAAGAGCTTTAATGAAATTAGCATGTGATTTAATTGTGTTAATATTAACGGGCGGTAAGTTTTATTTATTTAAATTTTTTAATTTATCCATTTGTTTATTATTGCAATTTATTTTTTACTTAAAAATTAAGATGAATCAATGCACTACCTCTATTCTACACCACTACTAAAATACATGGAAGACTGGCTAGATTCTTCTGATATTGATCTGCTTACAACTGGTGTTCTTGCATTAGGAAATTTTGCTCGTACTGATAGTCATTGCATTTATATGGTTGAAAATAAAATAATGGATAAACTATTGGGTAAAATTTAATTTATATAATAATTAATTTTTAAATTATAATTTTATTTTATTTTTATTTGAATAGAAATTCTTTCAAAAAACAATGGAGTAGATGATAATATGAGATTGCAACATGCACTTTTAAGTGCATTAAGAAATCTTGTTATACCAAAGCCAAATAAAGGAGCAGTAATACAAGCTGGTTTAGTACAAACTATTCTTCCAATGTTGGAAATTCATCAACCACCAGTAGTATTTAAGTTACTTGGTACATTAAGAATGACAGTAGACGGTCAAGGTTAGTATTTTTACATTCATTTATATTATTTTCAAATAAAAAAACTAATTATTAAAAAAAAAAATGAATATTTTTACAGAGAAATTAGCTTTGGAATTACTTCAAAATAAAAAATTGATTGAACAGTTAGTTAATTGGAGTAAATCGTCAGATTTTGCTTGTGTAACTGGTGAATCATTACGATTAATGGCATGGCTAATAAAACATGCGTATCAATTAAAAGATAAAGAAAACATTAGTTCACAATCAACTACGACAGAAGCATGTGAAATTGAAGGAGCGGCTGGTGGTGTTGCTCCATCATCAATTGGTGTATATAGAATTGATGAAACAAGCTTAAAAGCCTTTATTATGACTGAGGGTGCTGTTGAAAGTATGATTAACATGTTAACATCACAACATTTAGTAATGCAAAATGAAGCCCTTATTGCCTTAAGCATTCTATCATCAATATTTTTATTAAAAAATAATATTGATAATGATTCAAATATAAATTTAGTTGATTTATATATAAAATGTGAATTAGGTAAAAAACTTGCTGAATTCATAAAACGTTCATCTGATAATATGACTAAAGAAATTGTCGAAAATTTACAAACATTTACATCACTTTTAAAACAATCTGATAAATTAATGAAACATTTAGAGGAACATAGTGTTAATGAATTGCTTAAATCAATTCCAATTTTAACTGAATATTGTACACTTTAAAGGAAGTCATTAAAGTATATCTATATTATTATTTTTGTCTTTCTCAAATTTAATAGCAATTGTATGCATACATATATATATATGTGTATATATAAATTAAAGAATGATGTAATGAATAATTTTTTTTTTCGTTTTTAAATAAGTATTGAGTTTTTTATGTTATGTTTTATCTGAGGAATATTTTTCAGTATAAACATTGTTAGCACAGTATAATAGTATTTAAAGAAAAAATTAAATAGAATTAAAGAAAAAAAAATTAATAAAACAGTTTAACTGTTAGCATTTATGAAAGAAAATATGAGTACTGAATTAAATATATAATTTTTTTAAAACATTTTCCTTTGATATTTTATCGCCTTTAAATTTAATTGATCGCACAAAAAATTTACACTTTCTGATAGGATGATGTATTAATAATTTAATATACATATAAAATATAAATAAAATATTTAAACTGTTTTTTTCTTATATTGCAATTGATTTTAGTTTAAAATAAAATAAAGTAGGTTTTTTATTTAATTTTTTAAATTATAATTGAATCATACTTTTTTTTTGAATTATAAAGTGGTATGAAATTATTTGAATGTTTTTATTTTTGTTCCGTTTTTTTAATAAAGTTTTTTTTTTTATTCCAGCTTCTTTTTTTAATTTGGATTTTAAAATGAATATAAATTTTTTTTTTTTTTAGTTAAACATGTATTTTGATATATTTACTTGAGTAATTACTATTCATTTTCAGTATTGTTAATATATACAATTTTAGTTTTCTGATATCGTTTTTGTATAATTAATTATAAATACATAATTTTCTTGTTAATATGCAAAATTTCATATGCCATCGTCGTAACTAAAAAATTTTGATATTGTATTTCAATATGATGCTATATATTTCAATTTACAATATGTACATATGTATTATTTTATTGTATTTTAGCTTCTTTTTTATTTAAAATTTTTATATTCCAAGTTTATTATTCAAGAAAAAATAAAAAAAAACTAAAATTTCATATAAAAGTTCATAATAAAATTAAAAGTAATGAAAATATTTGTATATATTATATATATTACAGTATTATCATCAATGAATTAAAGAATTATTTACTTAATCATTTTATTCAAATGTTTTTTTCTTCTTTCAATCAATTAATAATTATTATACATTTGCAATTACAATCTAATTAAAATAAAAATAACAAATTATTAGAAATTTTTATATTAATAAAGATTTTTATCATTTTGTCAATTTAAATCAACGCATTTTTTTATTACGAAATTTAAATTTAAATAAAAAGAATAACCTGAAATTCAATTCAAATAAATTTTTTTTTTTGCATTTTTAAAAATACATAATACAATTAATTCTATATACTAAAATAATATAGATTTTAAATTTATGAACAATTTCGAAATTATATTAAAAATTTTTTTACGTTTTTTTTCTGCTTATGTAATAAATTTGAATGATCATATTATAATGATACTTTTATTTTTAAAAAATGTAAATTAGTTTTTTATATACATACAAGCTGCTATTTTTATTGAACGAATTAAAATACTTACCAAATCTTTCATAATATATACATATATAAATGTGTATATTTTTTATACATATGTTTTGGCAATCAATTTAATACGGAAAAATTGATTAATTAGTTTGTGAAACTATTTTTTTTTTTTTTTTCAAATTTAAAAAGTTTCTTAGCAAATGAAAAATATGTGAAATTGTAATTGATTAAAAAAAAAAAATACAAATCACTACGAAATAAATTAATAAATTCATTTTATATTACAGATCTCAAATTTTGTAAATATTGATTTTTTGTTTTTTGTAATACAATAAAATTATTTCAATGCATTTAAAGTGTATAAAAAATTAAATTTCAAAGCATTTCTTTCAATAAGCACATACACGCATATAATTATTTTTCTCCATATATTCATTCTTTTAATGGTACAATTTTTATTCTGGCGAATTGTTTCATTAAATAAAATAAAAATAAAAAAAAAAACAAAATTATTTGTGTAAATGAGTTAAAACTTAATTTAGTAGACTTTTAAGTTTTTTTTTTTTCTTTTTATTATTATTTTTTTTTTAAGTTTATTAAAAACATGTATATTGAGTGAGAATAACTTAAGCTTTATTATTATTATGTATTTTTATTTTTTTTTTTTATATTTGAAAAACAAAAAAAAAATATTTTTAAACAATTTTTATACCAACGAAATGTAAAAATATTTTCGATTTATCTATTCACAATTTATGTAATTTTAATTAAGAGAAACAATAAATTTGAATGATCATATTATAATGGTACTTTTATTTTTAAAAAAATGTACAACAGTTTTTTTTATTTCGTATATTTTATTATTATTATTGTTATTTTATTTTTTTCTTTTTTAAATCTTAAGACATGAAAAGATGTTAGCAAGTGGGCATTAGAAGTAAAAATTAGTTTTTTACATATAGTATATAAATAGTTTATATAAAATAAATATAGGTTTATAATATTCTCGATCATTTCACTATGTATAATAATTATAAAGTACATATATGTATTAAAATTATATTAGTTTAACTTTGAAAACGACAAAAAAAAATGAATAAATTAAATAATTTTTTTAAATAATTAAAATAAGGATAATCATTTACAATTTTGTATATCTTTGCATTTATTTTATTACTTTTTTTTTTTTTAATGATCACTAAATTATTTGAAATTATTTTGTATTTCATTTACGTTTGGAATTTTTTATTTTAAATTTGTCATTCACAATTTTATTTCAAAATCAAATAAAATAATTTTATGGTATTAATTAGAATTTTTAATAAAAAAAAAAAAAAGGTAGAAAATATATATTATAACAAAAACAAAAAGTAAGGAAGAAAGAAAAATAATAATAAAAAAAAAGAAGAAAAACGAAAGAAAATAGAAAAAAATTAGGCAATTTATTTATATTCAATCAAATTTTTATTTGTAGAAATTGATAATCATCGATTTTACTGTAACTTACATAATTTTTATATTTTACCCCTTTTTTAAATTTCATCTGTAGTAATTTTATGTAGAAATCATATGTATGTAGTAATTAAATAAAAATGAAAAGAAACGAAATAAAAATAGAAACAAATTTTATTAATTTAAATTAGCATTTTTTAAAGCAAGTTATTTGCAAAAAAATAAAATAAAATAATGAGAATTAGGAATTAATTAGTAGTTGATTTTTTATTTAAAAATTAAACAAAATAATTTGTAATTTAGAAGTATTGAAAAATAAAAAATAAAATTCTATTGCATATACATAAAATTTTGAAATTATACTATTAACAACATAACAATGAAGAATAATAACAATAATGTGAAATAAATATAAAAAAAAAATTCAAATTTGAAAATTAAAAAAAATAATAATAATAAAAATAGCAAATTAAAGAAAAATAAATAAAGCAATCATCATAGTTTTTTTTTTTCAATACACATTCAATAAAAGAGAGAAAGGAAAACAAAATTTGTTCGCAATTTTGTTTTTATATTCAAAAATAAAAGAAAAATAAGGAAAAAGAAAAATGTTTTTATAGAAATAAATTGAAAAATATTTTCTTTCAAATATTAATTGTTATGTTTGTTTTTTCCTTTCTTATGTTGAATCCTTTTAAATTTTCGTTTTTTTTTTTTTTTAATATTATTATTATGACCTTATAAGTATTCCGATGTGTAACAATGTATAACAATGTATTTAAATTTATACAATGCAATTTTTGAATTAAAAAAAAAAAAATTTTTTTTTTTCATTGAAAAAGAAAAATCATTTTTAAAATATATTTATAAAATAAGGGCAAAGTTCAAAATAAAAAAGAAGAAAAAAAAAAAACATTTATTATATCAAGATTGTTTGAATTAATTGTATTTTATTTTTGTTAAATTTTCTACTTTTCCACAAAGTAATATTATTTTGTATGCATATATGTATATATATATGTACATTTATATAAAGTCTAAAAATAAATGGACATCAGCGCTGCCGTTTTGAAATTTTAGAGAGGAGTAAAATTATGGATTGGAGCGAAGTATTTAGCATGGGAAGGGAGTATAATTGAAAAATCAAGTTTATTCCATTTATATAATATACAAGCTGTAAAAAAACCATATGTACATATCAAAAACAAATAGAAAAAAGATACGTTTTTTTCTTTGCTAATAACATGTAAATAATAAACAACATGTAAATAAGAAAATGAATTTCTGGTGCAAAAAAAGTCTCTTGTATTTTTTATGGTTTCTTATAGCTGTATAAAGTTTGTAACTAGCTACTAGTAAACAGTATCAAAAAACTTAGGGTTATGAAGTAATGTTATGAAATTGTATGTCAGTAATTCGTATGGGAAATTTGCAATTCACGGAAAACACTATGAATCAAGGTGATCAGTTAAATATTTTGAAAAATATTTTCCGGGAAATTGCCAAAATATGGATTTAGATCTGAATTTTCACTTCAAACCAGATAATGATACAAAAAACACCATGTATAAAGTTCGTTATTGGATCATTTTTAATATTTCACATGTCCTTGAGACCCCACCACAATCTACTGACTTCAGGCCTATTGGGCATTTATGTTCTATATTAAAAAAAATAATACAATATGAAATCACACCAAACAGCCAACTTAAAGAAGTGATTACAAGAGAATGGGTTCAAATATCTACAGAAATCTCAGAAAATCTTGTCTCATCTAAGCCTCGACGTCTTAAAGTTATTATCCTGGCGATAGGATACCCCAAAAAATATTAGAAGAATTTTAAAAATTAATTTTCACTGCCGTACGTTAATTTTTGCAAAATGAATTATTGTAGTGCTTAAGAATTTTCTTGAATATTTTACTAATTAAGATAAAAATTGACCATGTAAAGGGTCAATTATGTAAGTTATTTTGAATAAAAAAATTACAATAAAATCATTAAAAGTTGATAACTTTTGAAATTTATTTGAAAAATATGAGCTAAAACATGATTATGATCGTCATACATAAATTTATGCGCGACACTGTATATGTAAATTACATAAAATCACATTTTAGTTCAAAATTAAGTCTTTTATTGGTATCCATGTCCAAGCATCGTTTTTATTTAATAATTCTTTGACGACCGTAAATGAATTCACGGTTTTTGTTTTCATTTCTTCATTCAGGGCATTTCTTTTTTTCGTTTTTATTAAATTCAAATTTGAAAAGATTATTTCTGCCGTTGCATTGCTATGAGGTAAGCTCAGAAGAGGCCCAATAAATTTTTTAACATTAGTATACAATATATTCTCGCCTAATCCATTTTTTATATAAAAATTATTAGCCTAAAATTCTTCTAATTTTAAATTCTAATTATTTGAAACATCCGGCAGTATTTTCATTAACAAATTTTTCCATTCTTTTAAGTCCTTAACATCAGTTTCCAAATTTTCGACAATATTAGGATAGCGCATAACATTATAGGAATTGTTAAGCGTGAAACACAATCAACGCAGTCACATATAAGAATGATGCCACATGTATTAATATAAGCCAATAAAAAGTGTAAAAAACCAAATTGAATGATTTTTTGTGAGTCAACCTGAAAAGGGAGTAAAATCTTAACAAGCAGAGTATCTGAATACTCTTGTTGAAATAAGAGTAAAATACTCCGATCGGAGTATAAACGGCAGCAGTGATGGACATTCTCATTTAAATTTTAAATGATGAATTATCCAGAGGCATTTAGTTGATTAATTCGTTAGATAAAAGCAAAAACAAAAACCAAACCAAAAAAAAAAAAACGAACCAAATGTAAAGTGCAAAGGCGTCAAATCAAGGACATTTTACATACGGTTACGACAAGGAGAAAAAATATCATAATCAAGGAATTATAACGACTGTGTATTAGGAAAATGACTTATATATTATGTACATACATACTGTATAAAATCTATTTATTTGTGTGAATACGTATATGGACATATCACGTGCATTTAGATGTTCACATGACGATAATATATTACAAAGGTATAATTTATATAATACATTTGTACGTACACAAAAATAACGAACATTTAAGAAATAATCAATATGCAATTTCATTATTGTCAATACAAAAAATGGTAAAATTTTATGAATTATTAAAGAATCAACCATATCACAATGTTGAATTCTAAAAGTAAAAAAAAAAAAATTTCTTTTTAATACATAAATATACATACGAATACATATTCGGTTAATTAAATGTAGGTATATATAGTATATGAAATTGAAACTTTTTTTGTAAATAAAGTAAAAATTTTTTCCTCGGGGCTTTTATTTTTAAAATATTATAGTTTCATTTATTTTAGCCTATGTGTAGTACGTATGGAATATGTAATTGTAAGCTGTTTTTGTAAATAAAAACCCGGAAGAAAAATATAATTTTTTTTTGTTTTTTTCTTAACTTTTTGAAAAGGTTTTAAAAAGATTTAAAATTTTCTAAATTTTAAAGATTAAAATATGATAACTATATTCGTAATTTATAAAATATGTATGTACAATAATACATGGTATAAATGTAGCACACTTTGTATAATTGTATACATAAATATTTCGCCTTTCTTATTACAGATACACATATGAAATACGTGTATATAAAATATACATTAAATATTCTCTATAAAAACATTATGTAAAAATACACATACATAATTATGTAAATTATATTCGATTAAAAATATGACATGGTAAATTGTAATATTTTTACAGGTATCCAGAAAACAGTCGATTTAAAAATGTTAAGTAAAATGATATTAAATTATATTTACGCATTTTAACCATACAGAATTTCAACCTTTTCAACTTTTACCTTTTTTTTTTTTTTGGTTTTTAATGACGTTATAAATATTATCGTTTTATTTATTTGAAGCAATTTAGGATTTAAAAGTTATTAAAAATTTATAAACATTAAAAGAAGAGTTTAATATTTGCGTTTATGCGTTGGTTTTTAAAATATTATTATAACATAAAATTATCTTTCTACTCTAATGTACCCGTATCCTTGTTTAATTATTGTAATTTTATTTTAATTTATATTTAAAATACAATACATGTATTATATAATCTATTATTATGAATTCAATTTGGTGTAACTGAAAAAAAACATAATGGCCATTATATAAGAGTTAAGTATATCAAAAGGATTTATGTATTCATTTTAGTACATTAAAAGGAATAAACAAATTTTTTTCCATATTATTTTGTTGTTGGCTTAAAGTGAAAAAAAAGAGAGAGAAAAAAAACATAAAAGAATGGTAAATTCAGTGGCGGAACAACAAATTTTTGGTCCATCCCCCTTCCCCCCCAAAATATAATTTTTAGTCGTCAATTAAAAAAAGTAACATTCTTACAAAAAATTGAGTTTGTTTGAAACAGCTAGGTATTAACTTATAAGTGGTCTTAAAATTTTTTCGTACATCAAAACTTACATATGTACTATATGTATGTACATACGTGTTATTGTATTTAAATTTTTTTGGTATTTGTGTATGTGCATGTACATATTTAAATTTTTATGCTAAGAATAAATTTAATGTTATCGTCCGTAAAGGGCTCATATTCGGTTTGGGGCTCCTTTGCGTTGTGATGTCCTGCTGTACAGTAGTTCCACCACAGGGTAAATTTTTGACTTCCAAACAAAACGATATATGTAGGTACATAAACATACATAAAAAACAAAAGCGAAATTATAAAAAAAAATCAAAGTTACATGTAAGGTAGGCTGTTTTATATATGTACATACATAAGTATGTAAGTATGTTTATTCGTATACGTTATTACCTGTAAGTATAAACATTTACATATAATCAAATAAGTAATGTTGGCCCGAGCTCGCTCTTCCTGACGTGAGTTAGCGCTCGAATTAATATTTCATGAAAATAATAACTGTATGTAAATACGTTACGAATACAAATTTTTCACAGTAAATTCAAATTTTTTAATTCAATTTTAATACGAATTCTTTTTATTCTGTTGAATATTATGGAATTTTCTTTGTTCACAATAATATTATCATAATACATTATAATGTACGATATTATTATGATATTTTTCAATAATACTTGATTAAATAACTACCTACTTATACATGTTGATATAAATACAAAAATGTATCTTTATTCTTATTGGATTGAATACCAAAAATGTTGTATTGAGGTTTAAAATATTTATTAATTAAAAAAAATTAAATAAAATTGATTTTTAAATCTAGCTAGGTATTTAATTTTACATTGTATTTATGAATGAAGTACCTATGTTGTATGTAAAGCGTGATTACCATCATTTCTACACATACATATGTATGTATCTATGTACATTTAAACAGAAAAATATTGAAAATATATACGATTGCATTTTACATTTTTATTGAAAAAAAAAAAATATTAATTGAGCTTTTTTTTACACTTGTTTTTATCAGTGTTTGTAATTTATATTTTTTTGTTTTTTAATTTATTTATTTTATTTAATTTTTATTTTTTATTTTTAAATATATATAATACGGCAATAATACATATGTATGTATGTCTTCTATGAAAAAGAATGCATAAAAATATTTATCATTTCAATAACACATGTAATACCAACTGTTATTTTTTTTTTCTTTTTCATTTTTATCAAAAAATATTTAATTTAACAAAATGATTGGCTTTTAAAACAATCGATTTATAAATATATTTTTTTAACATACATACATATATACATATGTAGCTATGTTGTTTTTTTTGTTTTGTTTATCATTTTGATTATAAATTGTAACGATAAAAATTTTTTTTTCTGATGAATAATTGAATAAAACAAAAACAAAAAAAAATAATGAAAAATGTGAAATATAATAATTTCCTTTTATTTAAAAAACAAACGGAAAATTCATAATATTCGTTTAAAAATTTAAAAATGTATCATATAGAATTTTTATATGTATTTACATGTATTAGGAGGTGTAATTTGTGATAACAAGATATTGACAAAATATTTGTTGTGTTTTTTTTTTTTTTTTAGATCAAACATATTAATATGTATTGCAGTAATTTCGATATTATTCATATAACCGTTACAAATTGAAAACAAAAATCAAAAATTCATTTTAAACAAAATTTATATAAAAAAAAAAAAAAAAACAAAAAACTTCATTTTAAATTTAATTTGATGATTGCGTTATTTAAAAGCCGATTATTTACAAGATTTATTATAAATACATAATTACATATTACTTTTAAAAGCATTTTGAAATGTTCATTTTATATATACATATTTAAATTTGTTTATATCACGTTCATATGTATCTTCTTAATTGAATTCAAATGAAAATTTGTTTTATATACAAATATAACACATTCATGTCTATAATATAATATAACGTACATATATACTTATATTAATACTTTTATGATGAAATGTTGAAAATGTGAAAATTGAATTTTAGTTTATTAAAATCATTCAATTAGTTTATAATATATATTTTGTATATATGTACATATGTACCTACATATATAGTATATGCATAAAGTATTATTATTACTTTTGTTTAAATATACAAATTACAATATACAATGTTTAATATCCTGTGCCCCACCGCATCTTTCTGTTCTAAAAACACTTGTAACAAGGTCACTCCTTCCACCCACTCACGTTCTTCTCCTACCATGTGTATTATTATCTAGATATTTACCCATATCCTTGTGTATAATATATTATTTACATAAACAGGGTGATTCAGTTAAGTCTGCATGTAATTAAGAAGATTATATAGGTCTGGATGAGAGACATGCAAAAACTCGTTTTGGAGGTTGACGTTTAAAATTTACCTTTTAGCCGCTAGAGGAATTTGAAGAAATTTATAGTTTTTTTTTTTTTTTTTTTTTAAAACTCATAGCCCGTTAGACTCATGCCATTGACGTCTTAACAGAAATTATGGTAATTCTTTTGCCCTTTCCAACAAGGCATTGTTTTCTTGTCGTAATCAATCATCTTTTTAATTATATGCAGACTTAACTGAACTACCCGGTATATAAAATTTAAAGTATGTATGTATGCACATTAATTTCATAAAAAATTATCATATTTATACAGTACAATAAATAAAATTCATTTTCATTATCGCATTTTATAATAAAATTTATTAATATGCGTAAAATTAGAAAAAAAAAAAAAAATTGTTTGATTTACATAAATTTTAATTTTCGATACATATAAATACTTTTAATTATAATTTAAATAATTTTCAGATAATAATGATAATTTTGTCAATTTATAAATTCGTGGGTAATTATATTTATAGCAAAAAAAAAAAAAAAAAAAAGATACATAGATACATATGTACGTAAATATTATTTTAAATTATAATTAAATTTTTCCATTCATATGTTTATAATTATTTTACATATATATATATCTATGTATGTATTGTAATAAATAGCAACAAGTTCATTTAGATTCAATTACCTATTTAATTCGAAAAAAGAAAAAATTGTACTAATTCATTGAAAAATTATTAAATATCAGATTATTAATAAATAACAAATAAAATTCAACAGGTGTGTATGAGTATAATGGGCATACATATGTATGTTAATGTACGTAAATACGTACATACATATGTATATAAATAACACTGGTGTACATATTTTTATTCACGAAATGATTTACATACGTATACTATATTGCTCATTATTTAAATTATAATTATATTAATTAATAAATCAATAAAAATTTTTTATTATAAACATAAACTACATATATTAAACAAATATGAATGTTTAATCCGTATTTTATTTTTTTTTAATGTAAAGCTTAAAAAAATTAAATACATACATACATCTGTATGAAATATTAAATTTTATTTCGTATCCAAAACCTTATAAATGTATGCATATTGAAGAGCTTTAGATTGATCATTTGAATATAAGAATTATTAAAAATGCAAAAAAAATAAAATGATAAAATTTTTCTTCAATTTTTTGAACAAAAAAAGCTGTTAATAGTAAGATGGAAAGTGGCAATAGCTCGATATTAAAATTAAGCTGTACATTATCGATGAAGAAGAATAGTAAAGTGTACAATTTTTTTTTTTCAATAAAAAGGAGGATAAAAAATGAATATTATAAAAAAATTAATTCAAATATTTACACTAGCTGTTCACTGTTAATTTTTTTCTTTTATGCTGTACTCTGTTCACTAATTCTATGCAGTTAAAGGCCTTATTGAAATGACATAAAGTAATACCAGTTTACATCGTATCATATGATAATTATATAATTCATCTTGTATTATTGATAATTATATAATGATTGTGGTAATACTGTTGTTGAGATGATCTTATTAGAAATTATGAGAGAATATAAAAGAAATGTATATTTCTATGAGGCCTTAAAGTGCACAAAATTAGTGAACAGAATTATAAAGCAATTAAAAAGCATAATGCATACATATCTATATATTTATGTATAATAACAGAAAAGTTTTCTAATCTTTTTGATAATAATAATTATTATTTAAATGAATGAATTTTTCCAAACCGAAAAGTCTCAAATAATTATTAAACATTAATCAATTAATAATAGATCAGATCATTTTTTTTTCCCCCCCCCCTTTAGCCAGGTAAACGATTTTCAGAGAAATACATATTTACGTACGATAATTCGATAAAATTTAGCATTTACATAATTAGAAAAATTATTAGATATAGGTATGTAAATACATACCTAATATATTATTGAATGATAATAATATTCTTATTATGATATTTTCTTTACAGAAAATTAAGAAAATTTTTTTTCTATATACACATACAAACAAACACACATCTAATAAACAGAATATACAATTTGATTGTTTGTTTTCTTTTTAAACTAATGATAAAGTTACATTTTAAATTTAACAAAAATTTGAATAATTCTAAGAAAAAGGATTTAAGAATAAACAATTTAAATCATTTTTAATTCATCTATTGTTTGACACTGTACAAGATTACATTTATATATTATGTATGATCTGTTTAGATTTATGTATACAATATAATATTATAAGCACAATAATACGATGACGGAATATGGCTATATAAACTAAACGAATACTATTAAAATATTCTCAACAAATGTACATATATAAATATTGTTTAATTTTTAAACTCAATACAACTACCAACTACAAAATTAAAATTTAAATATGTATTTCTTAATTTTATGTTTGATAAGTGAAAAAAAAAAAATAATAATAATTTCTTGTAATTCACAGCTTGTATAACAACGTATATCCCGTCATCGTATTGTGTTTATAACATAATACCATAATAATAAATCTATAAATGTAAATTATGTATGTGTAAAGATGAAAATGTATGTACGTATATTTGTATAAAATTTGTCTAAATTTAACAACTGATGTTATTATGATGATGATGATGATGATGACGAGGATGAATACAATAATAATCGCTCTATTATTCAAAAAAAAAAACAAAACCAAAATAAAAAAAAAAAAACAAACAAAACAAAACCAAAATAAAAATAAAAAAACAAACAAAACAAAACAATAGTTAATAAAAGGATACGTTTATTTTAATCAAAATAAAAGAGATTTGTACATTAACTAAATTTGAGACGAAATATGAAAAAAAAAAAAGTAAAATAAAATAAAATAAATAAATAAATAAATTGTAAAAATAACAAATAAATATTAGAGAAACAATAAAATACATGTTATATGTATGTATGTATATATAGTATATAAATTTGATTAAATTTTTATTTATTTTAATTTTGTAAATTGGCCTAAACTCTACATCTCATAAAATTTCTACAATTTACATTAACCAAAATACATAATACAAAATATACAAGCATTTATGCTGATGGTATATAAGGGTACACGGGTACATTCATATACATACATATGTAAATATATACAAAATTAAATTTATATTTATATTATATCCTGTATACTTTTATTTTTAATAGATATTCTTTATACAAACGTTTATATGTATACATATGTATTATAAAAATATTTAAATGCTATGCGCTTTATAAAATATACACATTTATACAAATTTTATATGTATGTATGTATATTATATAATTATTATATATATTTTTATCAATATATTTCCAACATTTTAAATAGTATAAATTTGAATTACAAATTTATAACGATGATGATTGCAAGAAAATCAACAAGATAAAATTCTAAAGATGTATATTCATCAGATGAATTTTATATTGTATGTACATTCAACCTTTAATTTACACACAATTATTTTTTTCTTTTATACACATGGTATATACATACATACATACATATTTGTAGTAAAAAATGATGAGAAATTTCAAAATATATTTTTACATTCAATTTTTATTTAAACACAAATAATTCATTGCTTTATATTTTCTTTTTAAATATACATAAGCATATGTGTACACACATACATTTTTGTTGAATATAAAAATCATGTATACATACATGTATTAATATTTTACATTTTTGCCTGATATCGTTTTTTTTTTTTTTTTTTTGATATTGTAACATTTGAAAAGGAGATGATAACAGAATCAATAAAACTGATGGTGTCATGTTATTGATAAATTCGAATAAATGTGCATTATATTGATGTGCATGTGTATATGTTTATATTTAGACGTCTACATACTTTACAAGAATATATTTACATTTTTGAATAATATACACATGTATAAGGTTTTCTAAGAAAATTTCAAAAAAAAAATCCTTAAATTTTTATCACTTTATTTTATTCTGGTTGCAAATGTATTTAACCTTAAAAACTTGGCTTAATAATTGAATTTTTTTTTTTTTTTTTTTTGTTTTTTTAAATAATGTAGTATTAAGGAACCAATTTATAGTATTTTTAAAATGACAACACATTAGTAAATAAAATAAAAAAAAAGAGAAAATAGAGAGTTTTTAAAATTTTTAATTTAGTTGCAAATATGTTTTCAACGAGACTGTATACGTACATATACGTAGGAGGACGTATATGTATGTAAAAATATATGTATATGTATCTTAAATGTAAATGTAAATAAATATGTATATAAAGTAAAATCGCATCCGATTGTATGAATAAAGAATAACATTTTTGAAGGAATATTACTAAAAAAAAAACAAAAAAAAATAAACAAAAAAACCCGTGTTAAACACTATAAGCCTTGTGGTGTTAAAATTCAAAATATAAAGTAAAAATCCTTTTTTCTTTTTTTTTTTTTTAACTGAAATTTTGTATTATACATATGTTATAAGCATTATAAATTTTGGTAATTAATTAACTTCATCTTTTAACTTGATATATTTACATAATGATTTTGATATGATAAAGATGATAATATATTTTGCTACTATTATCAATTGAAACCACGATTATCATCATCATCTTCATAATATCATCATAAATGATGGTATCATTTTATAGAGATTTCAGTTTGTAAAACGTTTTTTTAAATGTTTTTTGGTCGTTTTTGATTATATTAATCGCAATTTTTTCACATGCATGTATAAAAAACAAAACAAAAAACGCATATGTATGTGTAGTAATGTTTTGCATGTTGTATTATCCAGTTTTGTTTTTTTTTTTTTTTAAATGAAAAAATTTTCAATTTTAATTTAGTTTTTTGTTGTCATCGTCGTTGTTTTAGTTTTTCTCTCGTTGACGTGAAAAAAAAAATAAATAAAAAAAAAAAAAACATATTTTTAAAATGTTGAATAACGCTAACATTTTAAAAATTTTTTGTGTGGAATAAAAATTATATGTGTGCTAAAAATACCGTAAAATATAAAAATTAATTGCTTTTGTAAGCATTATGGGATCTAAAACTATGTTTGAACATTTAGGTGATTTTTCTTTTTTGATTATTTTTCTTTTTTTTTTGTTTTTCTTCTTATTCCTAGAATATAGAGTACAAAGTACAGCATGCTATACACACAGCATACATACGAATCTATATCAGATAAATAGGATTTTCATGATAAAAATGAAAATACATAGATATATATATATTTTTTTTATTTTATCCTGTATGTTTTGCGTTTTTATTCTCTTATTTTTTTTTTTTTTTGTAGAAAAAATTTTTATTTTACTTTTTATTTTGAATAAAAAACGTGCCTAGAATTGAATAAAAATTGTACATACAGTATGTATGTGTACCTATGTATTGTACATATGTACATAAAGGACGTAATACATACACAGGGCATTTCACAGATTAATATTATTATTAATAATGATAATACTTACTTATATGATAAATTTTCAAAATACATCCATACATATGAAGAAAAATAATATATGTAATCAATTATAAATTAAGCTTTATAGACTAATAACAATTGATAAATTAATTTAAATGATATTTTTAGCAAAAATTACATTCAATAATGTAACAAATTATTTTTATAAGCATTGCATTTTATTTGATGCATTTTATAAACATCCTGTATATAATACTTTTAAATATATCTATATTTATGCATGTACATACACATATATGTATGTATTATTTTTTGTTACACTTTTAATAATACAAATTATACACATTTTGCATAAATGTACGTGGAAAATGTATGCATAATGCTATAGATGTGCATATAGGTACATACATACATATACATATGTATGTACATGTTAATGCTTTATTCATTTATATTGCTAAAAATTCAATAAACTACCATTTCTCATCAAAATGTATTTTTATTCGCCGTATATGACAGAAAATGTATGAGATAAAGTATGAAAAAAAAAAAACAATGAAAATATTAAAGCAAAAACAATAAAAAGAGAAAAAGAAATTACAATACGTATGAATACATGTTTCAGTACACATAATTACTGTATAATGTATGTACATATGTATGTATATGATGTGTAAGTATTTCTTTTGTTTTACATACAGATACTGTTAAGGTACATTTACATGTTTTTTTTTTTCTCTTCATTATTTATGTAATAAGAAAAATTTTTATTGTATTAAATAAGTTCTTATATTTCATATGTTTGTTGTCGCGATTTTGCACAATTTTACAAATAATTGTATCTATGTGTGTAAACTAAATCATATATATGTATCATATGGTTACGTATGTATATACATATAGGTAGATTTTCATCTATTATATGCATATATACATGCATCTGTATGTATAGATACATTAGCATATGTATAACCAGAAAAGCTTAGTATACCATACTCGTATGTATGTATGTATGTATATTGTACATGATTGCATACACAGATGAGACAAGTCAGACTGAAGGCAAAGTATACTCGTAATACAAAGTATTATACAGCACATATTTTTATACATATTATTATATCTTTATATAGTTATGTATATGTTAGACATTCATATAAAACACACAATAATATACAAAAGTTTAACAAATAAAAAGCCCACTTAAAATATGGTTTTGCCTATAAGATTATTTTAGATGCGGTTTTTATACCTATCCATGTATGTATGTGTAACTATAAGTATACATATGTAATGTATATAGGTATCTCTCATATCATTTTATTTAAATTTAGGCTAAAATTTAAATATTCATGATAAATACATGTATATATAAATGTACATATATAACAGTACATTTTCTTCCTTCTTACATTATTCCTAAATTCACTCCTTTATCTTGTATTGTTGTTTTTTTTTTTTTTTTTGTTTTTTGCTTCTTCTTGTCATTCGTTCATTATGAAATCCTTTAACTTTATAAAATAACTGAATTTTTGTATAAATATACTTACATATACATGTATGTACATATTTATATCAACTTGCGTATTACGTATAAATACACGTACATATATAAATATATGTATGATATTCATAGATTTGTATAATACAAGTAATAAAAATTCCTTGATTACTTTTTATTTTTATTATATTTGTTGTAATTTTATGTTTTTCACATATAAATTCATATAAACTTATACATACATACATATACAATACATTTAATGTATGTATGTATAAATAATCTACATTTTTCTACAAATAAAATCTATGTATAAGTATATTATGTTTTTATACAAAAATATAAATTAATTATTTTAACGTAAAAATTTGTTAAAGTTAAAACAAAAAAAAAAAAAAAATGCCTGTATCTTTTTCATTTAATATAAAAAAGAAAAAGTAGGTGAAAAGAAAAAATTAAAAAAAAAAATTTTCTAAAGAAATTAAAAAACTTTTGGGGCATAAAGGTGTTTGCATATATAGTATACATATACGAATGTATTATATAAAAATATACTATATTCATGTAATATAAGTATATCCTTTAGTATAGTTGCTAAACAGTATACACACATTTGTACATATAAATTGTACCAATTTGTACCAATATACATATACACATATATTTATAGAATGTGTACGTTTTTCAGGTAAATATGGTTAAAATTCTAAAGCGCTAAATTCTTGGGAAGAATCAGTAAAATAGAATTTAGCAAACTCGACACGTATGCCAAATGCAGTTAAATTGCTAAATTTATTGTTTATATAATTAATTGTTTATAACAGATAATTTTTGTTTGTATTTTGGCTTTATAGATTACATATTATCTTTTGAAAATTATTTTTTGTTTTTTTTTTTTAATTTTTACTAATTACCGAAAAAATCAAAAATTTAAAATTTGTAATTTTTGATTTTAAATTTTGAGTTTGAAATTTAAAACGTAAAAATACATAGGATACAGTTATTACTGATACTTTCTATAATTTAGTGAATTTGCACAGTTAAATGTTGCTAAGTTCTTATAATTTGTTTTTAAAGCATAGGCACGACTTAATCATACATTATAAAAATTTATGCTTATGATTTATGTTGCTCCCGTGTGTTTGTTGCTGTTTTCGTTTATAAAACGCAGTAAACTATCAATCTAGTAAAACTGTGTCGTAAAGATAGAAAAAGACGAATTTATACAAATTAAATGCAAAAGAATAAGAAGAAGCACCACTGACAACAACAAGTGCCTATGTTATAAAAATGAAGTATAATTATAAAACTGAAATTTAGCATTTAGATTTTTTTGCAGACATTTTCAAGCAAAACGCACTAGCCATAGTATGTATATACATATTTGTGCATATACATATGTACATTTAAATATATGTGTATTGTTTTTTTATAGTTTACAAATTGACACATGTTGCTTTCTAAAATTAATTTTGTTTTTATGTACATATATATACAAGTATTTTTGTACGCATTTACACCTTTAGGTTTTTTTTCAAAAAAAAGTTATAAATATATAATAACGTTATATGTATATCCTTATGTATGTGTTTTAAACATACTAATATATTCACACATATACATATGTATGTGTGTATATATACTTAAATTATATACAACATACATATGTATGTAAAAATTTATAGAATAAGCATTTAAAACATTCATATTAAAAATAATCAAAAGATTGTTTTGAATTTTTATTATTTTAATATGGTAGACATTTCATATTGTAGTAAACAAAATTTGTTGCTCATACAAATATGTATGTAGAGATACTTTTGTACTATATACAAAAGAAACAATATCCAAAATATGTACCTACCTACGTTGAAAGAAAAATGAAAATATAAAAGCCAAGAGAAAGATAATAATGATTTTATTTTTTTAATAAAAATATATTACAAAACTTTTTAATTTTTTTAAATTTTTTTTTTTTTTTTTTTTTTTTGAGAGACAAAACAAAATTCGTAATGAAGTGCTTGATCTTGTGTTTTTCATTTATTTTCTTTTTGAATTTAATTTAATATAAAAAAAATATATTTTTTTTTTGTTTTTAGTAATAATAAACTGTAATGAAATTTATTACTTAATTTAAATTTTTAAGTGAAATATTTTAATTATATTTTCATTAAAAAACAAAAAAAAATATATTGTTATTAATACAGTCACATTATTAAATATGGAAAAAAAATAATAAAATAAAATAGTAGTAAAATTAATTTCTATCTATGATATTACATGTAGTATACAATTTTCTTTTATATATAGGTACATATAGTATACCAGAAAATATGTTGTTAAATGAAAAAGCAATTTATTATTATATTCTGTGTATTACATGGTATTACATAAGTATACACAAAAATTATAATTTTTTAATTTTTATTTCTTCTTGATATTCTTTTTAATTTTTAATAAATTTATTGATATTTTTAAATATTAACTTTAAGCATTTCCTTTTCTATACAAAAATATTACAAGAAGATTGAGCTTTTTATTTTTTATTAATTTTAAATTTTTGAATGTAATATATGTGTGTTGAACACTACCATACGTAGGTACATATCTGGTTTATACATATACACATACTTATATAAACACTAGTATTTGTATATAGAAAATATGACTCAGGAAACAATTAATGAAAAAAAATTTTCTTCTTTCCTATACAATAATAATGTACAAACACATATATACATAAGTTTTTGTTTTTATATTTACTTAAAAATAACCAAATGCCTTTTTTTTCTTATGTTTTTTTTTAGTTTTATTTTTTTCCTTTTATTTTTTTTTCGAAAACAATTTTCCAAAGTACCTACATTCATTTATGTTATACATACACTTAAATGCGTAAGTATATGCGAGTATTTAAAACGTCTACCCTATATATGTATACATACATACGAAATGTAATGTATGTAAATATGATGTATATATACTAAATATTGTATGTAAAATTAGAAAAGAGAAAACCTTAACACGAAAAGGAAGTACATTTTCAAATAATTTAATTTGTAAGCTTCCTCTGTCCGAATACAAGGAAAACATGAAAAAAAAAAGAAATTTTTTTTTTTTTTTTTTTTTTTTTTGAAAGGAAACAATTTCAGGTTAAAAACCACGTAATTTAATGTTATTGTATTGTTTATGTCTTTTTTCTTTTATATAGAGTATAGAGAATTTTTTTTATTCTACGTTATTTTCTGTTATTGTTGATTTTTGTTCTTTTTGGATACTATACATATACATATGTATGTACATATGTATATATATTTACTTCTGTGTGTATGTAAATAGAACATTAATGTCTATTAGCAAATTCAAGAAAAAACAAATACAAAAAAAAAAGTAATTAAAAGGAAAACAACATTATAGCATTAGTATACCAACAACAACAACAACAAGAAAAACATTATAAAATCAATTAAAACTTGTAACATGCATTATAAAGTATATGTTTATACTTTGTGTATACTCGAATGTATGCATATTTAGACATACATATACAACCCACTTACATACATATGTACATATGTATGTAGGTGTATATCAAATGCAAATTGGATAAATAATTCAATCAAATTTTTTTAATTAAAATTATGTAATGAAATTCAATTTAATTTCACTTCGTGTGGTAAATTTTAATGATTTTTCATTAATAATAAAAATTAAAAAACAAAAGGCAAAAACAAAACAAATTTTTTTTTGTGTTTTTTTTTTTTTTTTTTAGAAAATATTAAATAAATTGATAAAATTTTATTATTATTTATTTTGCCGTTTTTTTTTTCTTTTTTAATTTTGTTTTATTCATTTTATCTTTTATTGTCATTATTTAATGTTTTTAAATATCTATGTATACTTATATTGTTATTATGTACATACGGATACGAGTAAATATACTTATAATATCTACATATTGTTGAATATTTTTGTAAATTTTAATGATTTTAAATGAAAAAGTTTAAAGCATATTTTAAAAGTAACGAATGAATAAATATGTTTGTTCATTTTTTGCCGTTGATTTTTCTTTTTTTTGTTTTTTTTTTTTTTACTTTTCCATTTTAATTTATGATGACCATTTCCACATGAAAATACATTATATATAAATACATACATATACATACATATAAATGATATAGGAAAATATATTAAATGTATGCATGTAAATGTCTACAAAATAAATTAAAAAAAAAAAAATAAAATAAAACAAAAATAAAAAAAAAAAACATAAATGAATAAACAAAACCAAGATAAAATTTATGTATAATTTTCATGTATTTTCTTAGTATGTGTGTGTAATACAAAATACATGTGTATGTACAATTTATTTATGATATTACATAGCATATGGTTATGTATACATTCTATATACATACATATACATAATTGTATCATACATTATAAATTTTATTTTACTATATGTAAATTCATTTAAAGGTGTTAAATGAATGGTATTCGTATATGCATGCATAATATTTTCCATTTTTATTTTTTTCTTTTTTATTCATTTTATTATTATACAAATTTGTTTTTTCGTTATACACCTTTAACATATTTTTGTTTTTGTTTCATTCTATGTATTTTTACTATCTATTTTTGTTTTTTATTTTTTATTTTTTGTTTGTTTGTTTGTTTTTTGTTTCAAATGTGAGAAATGTACATATTTTTGTATATAAAAACAATATGCAACAATTTTAAAGAGAAAATGTGCTGTTTTGTTGAATTTAAATTTTAATATTATTTTATGTATACAATGTGATAATATTTTATACGATTTAGTTGTTTTAAATTATTATACAAATTGTATTATACTAAATGTACATACATATGTATACATATAAAATTCATATTAAATTGTAAATTGTATAAATGTAAGTAGTTAAATATAGGTACATACATATATGTATGTATGTATGTATGTATATAAAATTGTAATAAATAAAATACAAATATTTTATGCAATAAATGTATCTATAATTATATAACGTAACGATTACATGTACATACATGTACATGAATATATATAACATATTTATATACAAATATTTAAAAAAAAATGTACATACTATATATGTATATTAATTAATGTACAAATAAATTTTATATGGAAAATGCATAATAGAATTTATATACATACATATGTACTCGTATATTTAATTCATGCATTTAATTAGATTCACATACTATAACTATATACACATGTATAGTACATGTATGTACTTTTTAACTTTAACTTTATGTATCTGTATGTACATGTACATGTTCAGTAAAATATTTTGTGGTAAATATGTACATACACGTACACGTATATTATCAATTAGGATAAGAAAATATAAACAAAAGTTTATATTATTTACATAATAATTCTATAAAATTTCTAATTTTAGACAATAGTGTGAAAATATAATTTTATACAAGCATTTTAGAGTTTATCAATTTAACAAATTAATTATGTAATATCAACGGTAATACAATACAACATTACATTTTTGTATTTTTTTTTTTTTTTAATTATTTAAAAATAGATATTTATTATTTTATTTAGAATTTTGAATATTTATTAAATAATTTAACGTGAATACATATTTCATTTCATTTTTCAATATATTTAAGTAGAGTTATAAATAGGAATTTAAAAAAATTATAAATTCTTAAAAATTATATAAATTCTTTTAATTGCCATGATTTTTCTAAATATAAAAATATGCATTAAAATTCAAAAGAACACTCAAATTTAAGAAAATTTTAATTTTAATTTGCGCACAAAATGCTTATCTTTTCAACAAAAATTTTTTTAGAGAATTACGTAAATAACGATAAAGATAAAAAAAATAAAAATAAAAAATTCAATATTTTCCAAGTAGATATGTGTATATAAATTGAAAATGAAATGTTTAATCCAAAAAAAAAAAAAAAAAAAAAATTACATATTATACCTATTTAATGTAAAAGCGTTTATCTGTTTTGTATCTTATTTAAATTAAATCTGTTAACATTTTTGAAATAACTTATGTTTTTGATTTTTTTTTTTTTTTTTTTTTTTTTTTTTTTTTTTTTTAAATGAATAATTTTAATATTTACAGTTTTTCATGGTCATGCTAATATAGAAAAGCAAAATTCAAATAGAAATGAACGGAATATATAAGTGTAGTATGTATGTACGTGTAGATTTAAACTATTCATAATTGAATTAAAATTATTCATAAATTAATTATTTTTTTTTCTTTCTCCTTGAAGTTACTTAATTGCAATTTTTTGTAATATAAATTATATACATGAATTTTAATTATAAATAAAAGAAATTTTTATTTTTATTTTATTTTTTATATTAATATTTTTTAATTTTATGAAATAAATTTTATCAAAAATTTTCACATTTTCTATTTAATATTATATATACATTAAAAAATACATATAAAAATACTGAAAAACTTGAAAAACTTTTTATGACTGGGTATAGTTTAAAAGTTTATGCAAACTACAATGAAATGAATAATTTGATATGGATGTACGTACATATATACACGTATACATATGTACATATGTATATATTATACAAATGCATACAAAGGATAAAGAAAAGAAAAATGAACAATATTTTCTTTAATTTGAATTTAATAATTTTAGTATTCTGTAGAAAAGAAAGAGAGAAAAGAAAAAAAAAACAAACAAATTTAATTATATCACTATATATGTATCTATTTCGTATAAGTTGGGTTATAAATTCTTTGAAAAAAATTGAATACCTTTTAAATAAGAATTTTTGTTATTGCCTTTTTTTTTTTTGTTTTTTTAAATGTTTTTAAATATTTGTTCCAAGGACTATATGTATTTACTATTATCATATAGTTATGCTTAAACATCAGAAGGACGATTAGAAAATTTTCATTTTTTATTATAAACTTTTCATTATAATATTTAAATTTAAAATTTTAATATAATGTACATAAAATATGTATATCGTTAATTTTAATTTTCTATTTTACTAAAATACATATATATATACTTTGACATAAGTAAAATTATATTTTGACAATTAATTTAATTAAATTCAAATAATTAAAATCTTTATTTCAAATTAACTCATGTTTATCTTAAATACAAAATATAGAATAAATATTATGTTCACGTGCACATATATAAAATTTAATTACATACATATATACTTTGTCTATAAATATTTTTTAGTACGTATTTATTTTGTCTCTAATAATTTCTAATGATTAAATTATTTCTCCAACAGTTTTACCATAATTTTAAAACAAGTCAGATGAAGATTTCAAATACAATAATGTAAATTCACACGACAATCAAATATTTGATTATCGTGTGGTAAAATGGTACCACTATATGTAGTTTCTATAAGGCTTGTGCAGAAAAATATTTACAAACGATGTATAAAAGAAAAATCTAAAAAGTTGTATTATACATTATCTGTGTATATGTACAATTTTAAAAAAAAACTGAATGGAATAAATTTTTGATTAGATTTTTTTTTTTTTAAATAAAAATTGTATTCATGATAATGTTCATGTGTATAAAATAAATTTTATGAGTGTGTGCGTAATCTTTGGAAAATTTGTCTAAATTCAAAGAGGCTAAATTACTTTCAATAAAATTTCAATTTAGCATTAAGCAACATTTTGCTTTTCGGGATGGCTAAATTGTTGACAGTTTCATTTTAACTTTTTCTATACATTTTTACGTTTTAAATTTTCATATGATTTTGAAAATTCAAAAATTCAAATTTTTCAATTTTTTTAATAAATTGTTAAAAATTCGAGAAAATTTTCAAAAAATCACAAAAAATATGTGAAAATTAAATTACAGACAAGAACCATACATTATACTTCATATTTCGTCATTTCATACAAAACCAATGAATTTACCAATTTAGCTGCATTTAGCATACTTGTCGAGTATGCCTACTACAGTAACCTACTTTGCCGATTTTTGCCAACAATTTAGCCATTTAGCCAAATTTAGCCACATTCTGCACACGCTTTATATATTTATTTATTTTAAAAGTTCAATATTATCGTTATAATTTAAATTTATTAAAAAAAAAAACTTAAATTTAAAATAAAAATTAAAATTATAAATTTATGATTTTATTTTATTTTTTAAAATATAAATAAATATAAATCTGATACGTTCATACAAAAAAAAAAAAAAAATAAAATAAAAAGAAAAAAAAAAAATACGTATTTGTATAGTGAACTAAAAAGTACATTGAAGTTAATTGTCTTCAGATTATTTATTGTTTTCATAATAATTAACCTTTTAAAATTGTATTAAATATTATACAGAAAATTTTGCTGAAAACACATAATATCATAAATACAATATAAATACGATGGTGGTGATAAAAAATCAAATAATGTACATACACACACACACATAATAATGTACACAATTATATCGTACAAAAAGAATAAATTTATACATAAATAATAAAATAAAACAAATTTTTTTGTTTTATTTGATTTTATTCTCTTTCTTGTTTTAAATATTGTCTCCCCTCTAACTTATTTTATTCACTTCTTTTATTACCGATTTTTTTTTTTTTTAAATTTATTGTACTTGCAAATTTAAAGATTAGATAAGAAAATCCTTTTATGATGTAATGAAATTGTATGTTATAAATTGACACATTAAATGTGATTTAAATTTTTTTTTTTAAACAGTAAAAATAAACAGTATGTGATACAGTATGTTATACTGTATACATATATACACATATGTATATATATATGTATGTAGTATGTGTGAGTTAATGTTGCCTTTTTTTACACCTACATTAATATATGTATGTATGTAAATTTAAATTTGGAATTACAGTTTTTATATTTATTTATTTATAAATTCGAAAAATTGAAAATAATTGAAAAGAGCTATAAAGAAAATCGATTTTAGTTGAAATTTTATTTATATTTTAAATATGTACATGTATGTACATATGTATGTATATGTACATGATTATATTGCATGTTTAAATATATGTATGTGCGAAATTTCCTTTTTATTATTATGATTACATGTCAATTTAAAGTTTAAAATACTTTTCAATATTATATTATCGTATAAATGTGTGTATATGTATGTATATGTGTATTACTTATGATATATGAAAATGTTTTATGTACATATAGACAGACACAGAATGTTCCAGACAGTTCAAAATTAGTTTCTAACAAAAACTTATATTACAAATACCCTTACTCCTAAAATTTTTAGTATATTTTATCATATTAATTATCCTTTGAACCACCATATATAGTTTAATGATTGATTCACATAAGTAATTATAAATAAAATCAATTATGTAAAAACATTAGACATTCTTATGTTGTTTTTAAAGTAAAATCTATTTTTATATTTTTTTAATTTTTTTGTGTCACCATGTGTATTTTTCGTATGAAGAAAAATATTTACCAATTATTAAAAAAAAAAAATTGGTCCTTGAAAATCGAAGGATAACGTCTTGAGATATTTGATGTTCTATGTCAATTTTTTTTTTTTTTTTTTTAATAAAAAAAATAGGGCATTATTAGTGTTTTTATTATTATTATTCTAAAAGACTAATTTTAAATCCGAAGGTATCTGAGAATTGATAAAGAAGGATGAGAAAAACGATATATTTGAAACTGTATGTACTTTAAGAAAAAAAAAAAAATATTTTCTAGAACATCCTGTAAATAAATCGAATTTGAAAATTCTGTTTATCTAGATAAATATTTTTTTTATTTTTTATTTTTTTCAGTTTTATGAAAATTTTATGAACGGGCACAAGATATTTTTTCTATTCTTTTCGTGTAAAGTACCATTTTTTTTGTTTTTTTTTTGGTTGTGACTTATTGAAAGGATATATACTTTTTTCTATTGTTGTGTACATAACACATATTTATGAAAGCGTATATTAATATATACTTTTGAGAAAATTTCAAAAATGTAATATATTTAAGATTGTGAAAAGTCCATGAATATACATGAATTTCCTCTTATTCTTATTATTGTTATTTTTATGATTATTCTTATTATTATTATTATTATTATTATTGTTGCTATTATTATTTATTATATGGTAAAGTGAAAATTTTTAAATATTAGAAAAATGTGTACATACTTACATACATATTATATAATATATAGTATAGTATTTATATGTATGTAAATATTTTTATTTGATCTTACATTTATATTTATGGATTTTTTCTTTTGTATCTGTTTAGTATACACAATTCGATGTATATACATATACATTATACTTGTGTGATATATATACAAACGATTTTATTTATTTATTTTTTTTGTTCTTTTAAAACCATAATTCATGCATATATACATACATACATGTACATATATAATATAAAATGTAAATACATATTATGTGATTGTTGTGTTAAAATGCATTAAAATTACAATATATAAATGAAATACTGAAAAGAAAAAAACACATTATAAAAGCTAAAAAATAAAATACACACAATAAAAAATAAATAAAGAAAAAAAAATACTTAAAAAAAAAATTAAATAAATAAAAAATGAAAATGAGAAAAAAAAATGAAAAATAGAATTAGAAAAAAATTATGCATTATATACATTTTTAATAGCTCAACAGATTTAATTGTATCGTACTATATTTGTACTGTATTTATATGTATGGATGATATGTTGTGTAGTTTTATATACATATATTAATATAATAATTCATATATGCACATGTATACACATATACAATACACAAAATATACATACGTATACACACATAAATATATATATAAATTCATACACATACTAATATACTTTAAAGACGAATTTATTGCTAATGGATTATGCTAATGTGACTGAGATTATCCTCAAGGGTATTGTTTAGTTGTGAGTGATGTGATACTTCAAATTCTTATGATAATATTATAAGATAAAATATGTTTTCCTCATTGTCTCTTTTACTTGTTTTCATTCTTATTTTATTTTACTTTATTTATTTATTTATATTATTTTTTTTTTTCGTTTGTTTTGATGTATTTGTGTGTGTTTTATTTATTTATTTTTTTTTTGTTTTCGCTTTCATTTCTTATCATATTTTATTATAAGACAAAATGTGAATCTTTTAATATTACTTAACTTCTTTTATATATACATATATAATAATATGTATAATAATGTATATGTATGTATGTCTAGAAATATATGGTACTTGTATAAAATGTACACACAAATATTATATCAAAACGTATATAACACAGATCCACGTAAACGTTTTATATCAAGTATATTCTCTAGAATAAAATATGGTTAAAGTCAAGATGTTATTGTGTTAAATATTACATAATGTATATACATTATTGGTATTTTATGTCGATATAGTATGTAATATGTAACATAATATTTAGTATGAAATTTAAAAGCTTCATCATTATCATTATTATTGTATATTTTTTAACCTCTACGTTTATTATACATGCATACATGTACCTACATATGTACATATGTATGTATCTATATATACCTACATAGATTCATATATAATGATAATTGTATTCATAAATACGTATTTATATAGTTATAATTGTATTACACATATGCATATTTAAACAAGTATAAAAATTAGCATATATTAAATTTTTCCTTTATAGATTCAAATTTTATATGTACGTACATAGGTATACATGTGTATGTATGTATAAAAATTTAACATACAGATGTCATAAATTTGTATTATATTTTACTGAAAACAAATGAAATTACTTCAGGATCAAATTGTTTATAAAAGAAATATCATGAAATATTTAAATATCGATATATGCAAACATATGTATGTATAAATGAGTATATTTATTTACATATGTATAATATATGTAAACATACAATCTAATGTATCGTGTTCACATGAAAATGTTTATATCTCATTAGTAATATACGGTACCTATATATATTTATATTGTCTGAATTATGTACAAACATATAACAAGAATAACGTATGCAAATTTCCAAAATAAATACATACATACATGTAATACATAAATACATATATTCTAGTAATATGATATGTTCTTGACATATGAATAGGGTGAATTATTTAATTTAAATTTTTAAAATATTAAACGATTTACATTTTTCTTTTATTTTCAAATTAAAAAAAAAAAAAAAAAAAAATCATAATAATAATTATGATAAGAAAATACTTAAATACATCCTTTAAGCATTTTTGTATTGGAATTTTTATTAACATTTCGTGAGCATACATATGTTAATCATATATGTATATATGGATAATAAATACACGTATGTCGTATATGCATATTATAATGAATGGTATGAACATAATATGAACATATACTACATATTTGGATACATGCTTTGATATAGAGCTCAAAATAAATATATTATATCTACCAATGAGGAGTATATAATGTTATGTATGTATCAAATAAATATTCTTTGAAATTCAAAAGAAAAATAATTAGGAGATTTTTATTTTTATTTGTATACTTTAATAACATACATACATACATAGATACCTACATACATACATATAATATTATTTAATTTAATATGAAAATTTAAAATCGAAATGTCTTCATATCTTCATTGAATCGCCCTGTATTAAATAAAAATTTATGTATATGTATATGTGTGCATAATTTAAAAAATTGAAAAAAAAAAAATGAAAAAAAAAACAGAAGGAAAAAAAAGGAAGAAAATTTTTTTTTCTTAATAACTTTTTGCTTTTACTTTTCCTTTTAAATTTATGTTGGTTTTTTTATTTTTTAATTGAAAAGAAGCAAAATACTTTCTTTTTTTTTGTTTTTTTATTTTCTTCTTCTTTAAGTTGAGGGTCGTATAAACTTAGAAAAAAGTAAAATTTGTTTTTTTTTTTTTCGTTTATAAAAACAAAGATCAGAATGAAAAAAAATAAATAAAAAACAAAATAAAAAATACATAAATCATAATATTAAATGGTGAATTTTTTCTTTCATTTGTTTATATGCGTGTATTTTGAAATTATTTCCAAATAAATTTTAAAACCAAAACTAAAAAAAAATTTTTTTTTTGGTAAATATTATGAAAAGCATGTATATGTGTATACAGTACAATGTACAACAATTGCATTTGAAATATGAGTATATGTAAGTACATCCATAAATATTCATATGAATGAAGTAGTATGTATATACATCAAAATTGGAAAATTTGTTTCTTCCTTTTTGCTATATTTTCATTATTTGAGCACACACAATATATACGAGTTCATACATACGTACATACATATGTATGTACAGATTTACAAGCACTTGTATTTTTCTTTTAAGCACTTTATATCTGAATTTCGAAGCAATATAACATTTATTAAATTGATTTATGTAACGGAAAACTTTTTATTTATTTATTTATTTATCGAATTTTTTTTTATTTTTTTTTGTTTTTTCTTTTACCTTTATGTTCAGTCATAATGCCTAAATTTGTGTACACTCGTACATACTTATGTATGTAATATACGTTTTCCATCTAAAAATAATCAGGTAGGTATACTGTATATGTGTACCGTTTATATGTATGTATGTATGTGTAAAAAAAAGCCAAATTTAATGTATTAATACCTACGTATAATATACTTCATTTCTAAAAGAATTATTATTCACGCAATTTATTTATACATAGGGGTATAACATCAAAGGTATTATACTCGTACTTGAAATCGAGCATATAGGTACTTACTGTTTTTTTTGTTAATATTTTGACTTAGTACATACACTAAACATACATATCCACGTACATATGTATGTGTGTACATATGTATGTATGTATTCTATGTGTAGTAGAATTTAAATTATGAAATAAATATATAAATATGTAACATACAATAATGTAATATATTAATAATGAAAATTTTCTTTAAAAAATTTAGAATCTTTTACATTCATTATTTTAATTTAAAATAATTTTTCTACTTTTTTTTTTCTAACCATAAAAAAATTTCGTAATACATACATATACATATGTATTTTAACAAAGTTAAATATTTTAATTTAAAAAAATATCAACTTAGAAACGTACAAAAAAAAATCAACTAAAAGCGATTCTATATTTGTTTTTCGTTTTCTAATTTACGTTTATTTCATTTTAAATAATTTTTAATTGATATTTACACATACATACACACATATTGTTTTTCTTTTTCATTTCATCATAATATTACAATAGTAAGTATAATAGAAGATTATGATTATTATACCACAAAGAAGTTTTGATCCGATTATTGTATTAAAATTGTATTACTTATTATGTATATACTCTATATCAACTATTAAGAATAAAATAAGTATATGACTTATCATGTTATCATTGTATAGAAATTTCATTTAAATTCATATTTTAATTTTTTATTATTATTATCGTTATTTTTAAGTAAACCCAAGTATAACAAAATTTTTATTGTATAATTTATGTTATTAAATTTAATGTTAAAATATGTATGTATGTATAATATATAAGATACATATATTTTTAAATAAAACAATTACAATTATATTTTACCGTTGTTTAATGCGTCTTAAGATATAATAATCATTTTATTATAAAATAAAAATAATTTTTTGAAAGCTATCAATAGTGTAACAATTGTATTCACATATACAATTTATTTGTGTAATTCATCATGTATTGTAAATTTAAAAAATATATTTTTTTAATATGTACACCAGCTCCAGTACCAGCCCAGCACCAGCTGCATCAGTGCCAGCCCAGGACCAGCTGCACCAGTACCAGCCCAGTACCAGCTGTACTAGTCCAGCTGCATAAATATCAGCAGCAGCGTCAATTAAAAATACATACATATGGTTCAATGTTAAAACGTGTTATTATACATTTTGTTTTGCTTGTTTCAATATACGTAAACGTATGTAAATATACGTATATAGTATGTAAACGTATGTATAAACACATGAAAAGGAAAAAAAAATTTAAATAAAATTATTAATTAATTGAAACCTAAAATATGTAAGTACATACGTATGTATATACATATTCTAATTTATTCGATACCAAACAATATTACGTTGAAAAACAAAAAAGATATGAAAAAACATTAACTTTACTCATTGTTTGTATACACTTCAAAATAGATATCAAACGTTTATATTTATAAAGATGTATTCAAATTAATTTTAAAATGAAAAGCTCTTTAACGTGAATATCCTTTTCTGTTTTTTTTTTTTTTTTTTTTTTTTTTAATTTATGGACATTTTTTTCCCCCTTAAAGAAAATTAAAACTTTTTTTGGCAGTCATTATGAACGAGTGATTTAAATTAAGTTGTTTCAACAGAATTGAATGAAATGTAAAATATGTATATTGAAAAAAAAAAAGAAGGAAACAACAACAAAGTATGACTAAAACTAACAGCAAAAACTTGAAGTGAAAGCAACAATACGTATAAAAAATATATACATATATGTATATGTACATATTACGCGAATACATGTTTTGATATGTATCTAAAATTTTATGTAGATAATACCTGTGATGATATTAAAAAAATTGAAAAAAAAAAAAACCAACAAACAAAACAAAATAAGTTCTTAAGTGCCCGTTTTTAATAATAATCGGAATAAAGTATGAGAAAAATAAGAAAACCCATAGTTACCTTACCAAAGAAGAAGAGAGATAAGAAAGTAAAAAAAGGCAAAGCAAAAAAAAAAACTACTGGAAGAAGACTGAAATGAAAAAATCATGAGTTTTCTTTTAGACAAAAATTAACAAATAAAAAAAAAAAAGGAAGAAGGGCTCTTTATTTAAATGACAATGACAAAAAATGAACTTCTCAAAAGCTAACATCAAGAGCATCATAATTGCTTTGTCTGAAGAAATAAAAATTAAAATGTATGTACCTATGTACGTATATAGAAGGTAAAAATCATAAAATAACAAAAAAAAAAAGTGAATTTACCAATACACAGAAAACGTAAAAAGTAAAGAATAATAATAACAACAAAAACAATACGTTTATTTGAAATAAGGATATGCTACAGTCTGTCCGTCAATGATTTTCAGTGTACATCTTATAGGAACGTTTATTGACATTGCAATTGCACTATTTAGGGAGCACAAAAATATCTTGTAATTCGATCTATCTCTCTTCCATGAGCCAGCTAGCTATGCTATGAAAATAGAATTTAAGAGACACAGTACAATAGCACCCGTTTCCCCCTACGTGCAAAAGGGGAACTGAATTAAATAATCAATATCAGCAATCAGCATTCAGTCATCCATCATTTATGCTATTGACTGGCTGGACCTGGACCCCTCTATGCCTATGCTGTGTGTTATTGTTATGTATACATGAAAGTGAATAAAAACGCAAAAGAAAACAAAAATAACCGATTTTCACTTGAAGAAGAAAGATTTATTTAAATCGGATGAGTGTGATGTACATATACGTAAAAAAAAAATAGAATAGGAATGATGATACTTATATAAATTTACATCACATTTAAAAAAAAATTTATTTTATTTTGAATATTTGATAATTTTGATAGCGCTGCTCGTGAAACATTCTTATTAGAAATTATGAGAAAAGGAAGAATACAAATTATAATCCCAATACTCCCATAGGCATAAGGCATACACTTAAAATCATTAATAGACAAACTATATGTATAGAATGTGAATAAAAAGTATTCTGAATTGTCATTTTTATGGTCAGTATACACGTACATGAACAAAAAAAAAAAAAAAACAACAACAACAAAACACAAAATGCTTTCAAATGATGACTTCGCACACTTTAATACAAGTCAAATACTGAATTATAAGCGGTTTTACACAAGAATAAATAATAAAATAAAAAGTAAAATAATAATAAATAGGATAATCTTTTTTATAATAATAAAAACTATTTATCTTAAGGTATTGCAATTATTTTCAATGTTGATTTTCTTTATTCTGTCATAAATCTTGATTTGTATTTTCAGGTATAATATAATTCTAAAATGAATTTTTATACATCCATACAAACATACTATAGCCATTGTATACATGAATTTTAATTTTTAATTTTTCTTTTTTTTTTTTCTCATTGAGCAATTCATTAAAAAAAATTTAAAAGAAGAAGAAGAAAAAAATTGAAGAATTCAAAATTTCTTCGCCTTATTATTATTATTATTATTTTTTTTTAATTCATTAAAATTTAATAATGAAAATGAATGGAATAAATAAAATAAAAAAATTTTAAAATATTTTTATAGAATTTAAAAATAAAAATATATGCATACATATAAGTATGGAATACTCACATTAAAATAATGTACCTAGTAATTGAAAAATAAAAATGTTATTAATGAAAATTTACATACATATAAAATTGCAATTCAATTTAAAACAATTTCATTAAAAGGACTATAAAAACAAGAAAAGTTAAAGTACATACTTACATACATACATATGTAAGTGTATGTAATGAAATTGAGAAAAGGAAAAAAAGAAAACAAGAAAAAAAAAGAAATAATAAAATAACAATAACTAAAGAATCAAAATAAAATTATGAAAGTCATTTTCATTTTCAATTTATACATGTACTAACATAAGTTATTCTCTCTTTTATGTCACGTATAATATTGCTTTGACATCAGCTCGATTTATTTTATCACATTTTTGACACTAAAACATTATGTACATTATTCATATATGTATAACTAAATTTGTTAAAAAGTTCTTAGTTTTATTATGTGCACTTACAGCCTCTATAATATATGTATACATCCGTATGTACCTACGTATTAAATGTATACGTGGAAAAACATGCATGAATGTGATCTATATATGTACATATACATATGTATATAATGGTTTATGGACGTGTTTGTGTATAAGAATTTTCTTGCAGCTTTATTTATTTCTTATTTGTTATTTTATTTTTTTATTTTTTGTTTTAATATGTATCTAAGTACTATAATTCTTTTGGGTATAGATTATTACATTAATTAATGTACATAGCTTATAAATACATTTTGTATTAGTATTTTCAGATATATATACTTACATATTCATATGAATGTATTTTATATCAATTACAAGCCCAATTATTAATGTATTACACATACATATGTATGTATATAAAAGCATAATAAAAATATTTAAAAAAAAATAAAAAAAAAAAAAATAATAATAATAATAAATAGATATATTATTTATGTATGTATAAATACGTGGGCAAGTTTATATAGAGTATTCTCATACATAGCATTACTTTGTAAATTTATGTATAAGTAACAAACATATATATAACGTAAGTACCTTTTTCACTTGTACTAAAACGACATAAAATTCTTGAAATCTATTTATCAAGTGTATTAATACCACACAAGAAGGTAAATCATACATCAAGAAAAATATAATATTATATATAATGTCGAATGTCGAGGTTGAAATTTATTTTTGTGTTAGTACATATACGTAAAGGTATGTGTATATACAGATATAGGTTTTATATTAAAAAAATATTCAGTTAAAAAAAAACAATTTTACACACATATGTACATACATGCATATAAAAATATATCATTTGAAAACTATTTATTCCGCTTACTTGTTTTTCTCAATAAATTTATGACAGAAAATAAAAAAAAATAATAATAATAATAATAATAAAAAACAATCAAATATATATAGAGAAAAATGAAAACTATAATCAAGGACAAAACGAAATGTATGGGTATGTATATGTATGTACGTAGGAAAAGCGAGAGAATAGAACATAAGTTATACATTTTTTTTTAAAGTCTACATACATACATACATATGTATATTCAATATTCATACATATATTACGTTAATATACATATAAAATAAAGAAATAAACTTTTCATGAACATACGTACTTATGTATAAGTATGTACATACATATGTACATATAAATGTGTACATACAAAAATAATAGCTTTTTTACCCGACATACGAAATAAAATATATAAAAAAAGAGACATTACTTTCTTATTAAAGTACATCATAATTTATATAAAAAAAAAATAAAATGAATGGAATAATATGAATTCACATAAGTATATAAGTGAATGTGAATTATATTTTTGAGGTGGAACGCATTAAGCATATTGTTGTATTGTATGCACTACAAAACAAAAAAATAAAATAAATAAATAAATAAAATAAGAAAATAAATAAATAAAAAAAAAAAAAATAATAATAATAATAAGACAAAAAAAAAATGAACAAATATGATTAAAAGGAAGCAGAACAAAAAGAAAATATAATTGTGATAACAATGAGAAAATTCATATACATATACGTATTCCATAAAATATATTTTCAAATGTATCTACTTAAATAGACGAGCACTTTTGTCATTTTTATCTGTATGAAATATGTACATATGTATGAATGTAGAAAAACAATAACATGATGATGCTTTATTAAATTAGTCATATGATTAATTCAATTTTAGTTATTCAGTTATATGAAAATTTTATTTTTTCCGATAAATTTTATAAATAAAATATACACATACATATGTATGTATTATTAATTGAAAATTGGTAACCTTTAATGGCATGACCTTTATCTAATTCACACTAGTGAATTTTTGTTTATTTTATTTTTTTTTAATATAATGATTTTTAGCATAATAAACAATTTTGTAAATAAATGTCACTCTTTTATTCTCTTTGATATTTTCGTATACATTTTACATATGCGGAAATATAAAGAAATATAAAATACTTTATATAATAAATTTGATTATAAAGGATCACTTCTTTTTAACAATGAATAAACAGAGATAAGTAATTTTGAACAAAAAAAAAATATATACATACATATATAAAAGGATATTTTTGCAGCTATTTAAAAGCATGAATGATATATGTTTGTACATATACCTAAACGTATGTACATGTGTATATAATACCAAACATTACATATGAAAAAAGAAAAGTGACAATAAAAAAATATAATCTAAATATGTGTATTTATCATTTGATGTGTAAAAAAATCACAAATATTAAAACGTAATGTATAAAACCATACATATAGTGATAACACTGAGAGAAAAATAAGAATTTTGGAATCTCAATCTTCATGTGTATGCGTGATAATTATCGTATAAAAAGAAGTTTCCTCACAAATATAGCACACATATAAAAGTTTCAAATTCGCTTTCAGTGTTATCACTGGGCCTTACCAATAACCGCTTACTAAAACTAGCTTCACACTATATATTTTGTCATAATATCTTTTTTGTTATGAATGGCAAATCATATAGTCTGAAATCGATCATAGCTGTCCTATCCTATGACAGTCCTATGCTAAACGTGTTTTAATTTTCTATGACTATTCATATGCTTTTCTAATGTTGTAATATAAATTTTGACATTTTTGACCTGCGTCGCCTATGTAGTTAAAATTTTATGCAATTTATATTCAAAAATATATTTAAATCACATAGAAATGTCATACAGGTGTGAACCAAAACTCGAAGAATACTATTACTTTTTGAATCACATGAAAAAAACTAAAAAAAATCCTATGACTAAAAACATATAGTCTGAAGTTACCTTAAGTCTTTACTAAGGACTAATCTCATATAAAAATCTAAGACTAAGTCCTTACTGAGCGGTTATTGGTAGGGCCCACTATGTACAATATACGAATTTATACACTATGTATTCAAGTATATATATGTATGTATGCATATAAGAATTATTTCTATAGATAAGATAAATGTAAGTTGTATAAGTGTTTATTAATGGGAATTATAGGAAGGCAATAATAGCATTAATTCATATCAAACTATTTATGACTATTGATGAATACTTTTTGAGTACTATGAAATCGTTTCCTTTTGTTTTGGTTTCTCTTTTCTTTTCTTTTCTTTTTTTTTTTCCTTTTTTTATTTAATAATTCCATCTATGTACATGTATTCAATTTATTTTATTTCATGAAATTCTTAATATAATATAAACAGTTATATTGCTTTTGTATATGCTTAAGTAATTGTAATAAGAAAATATTATTGGTATTTTCAAGTATTTTTAGTTGCAAATAAATTAAATTGTACAAAAGCTACTTACACATACATATATGATGATGTATAATATATAGTACATAAGTAAATTTTGGCTAAAAGATAAATAAATAAAAATAGAAGTAAAAGATAAATATTTTTAATCAAGAGAAATTCTTTGCATATTTTATTATGTTGGTAAAAAGACTTTTACATGAATATTTAATTTTTTTTTTTTTTTGTTTTTAATTTAAAATGAATAAAAGTATAAAATTTATATTGTACCTATATAACATAATAATATATTAAATTACGTCAATGAGATAAAATTATAAATTTTATTATTTATTTTTTCCTTTGATTTTCTTTGTTATAATTGAAATATTTGTTATTCGAATTCAAGTGTACTCGCATAAGTATTTAAGAACATGACTTCAAAAGTTTAATATTATTAAATGCTATTTAAAGATCAAATTATATGTAATGTCAGATACATACATATTTCGAGTACATACAAACATCTGTATATGTATGTTTATAATGATATTTTTAATAATTCATTTTTGCTTAAGTTAATTAATTTTTAATTGTTTTTTCTGTTTTACTTTCAACTTAAAAGTACATAAAGCCCCCTTAAGGGCTTCAAGGCAATTATTTTATTTTTTCTTAAAGATACATATGTATATGTATGTATATATTTTTTTTTTTATTTATCAACACGAAATTAATTTAAACACGTATGTACATACATGCATATTTACAAGGTCATCAAATAAGGACTGTACGGTATACATATTAATTTTTGTAAAATTCGTACAGATCAAATTTTTTTATCTAATACTCGCCAAATTCAATATTTATGTTCAATATTGTTTGACTTAAAGCTTTAGAAAGCTTGTTTGACAGCTTAAAGAAATTGATTTATTTATTTATTAACTAAATTTATTTATTGAGAAAAAAGTTTAAGAAAATTAGGAATTTTCTTTTAGTTGTAATTAAAATGTGACTTGGCTATCAAGATCATGTTTGACTTGGCGATCAAGATCGGACTTTTTCCTCTGAAATCCTTCCCTTATAGCGTCATCGATATATCTACCTTTTTGCTCGCAGAGTCGCAGATCACTCCACGAGTAGATTTCATCATCGAGAAGCAAATCTATCGCAGATTTGCAACATCGAGATGTCACTTGATCTCGCTCGGAGTTAAATTTACATACATCATCGAGGAATTTGAAATTGCTCTGTGCAAGGTCAAAAAGAGCAAGTTTTTAAATCTGTGCTTATTCGACAGATTTGAGTTGCTCTTTAAGGTTATGTTATTTTTGATTACAAAAGAAAGAAAAAAATTGTTTTGAAATTTATTGACAGTTGACACTGCGATTGATGATAAATCAAATTTCACATTTGAATCATCGTGGAGCGATTAGCTTTTTTGTAGAGCAATTCTAGAGCAATTTAAATTTGCTCGCAGATCAGATTTACGATATCTCGCTCTAAAGCAATAGCAATCTACCTCTGAGTTAGATCTGACATTTCTATGATCTTTATTTTAAAATTATTGAAATTATTATTTGAAAATATTCAGATTTTAAAAATTAAAAATTTTAACAAATTAAAAAAAAAAAAATTATATTAAAATTAAAATTAGAAAATTCCTTTAAAATGTTAAATTAACATTTGAAAAATTTTTCTTTAACATTTTCAAAAGTAAGAAACGATTTAAGTGTAGATTTGTGTCGAATTAATTTCATCGAAAATTTTCTTCTTCATAAACATACATATTTTATGTATGCACATACTTATTTAACATATGTACGTCATATGATTATGCATACTATATATAGGAAAAGTTTTTGAAATTATCACAATAATTTCAAATGCATTTAAGAAAATTTCAATTATTTTAATTGTTCATGTAGAATATATGCATGTATGTACAGTATCACCAAGTGCATTATTCTTAAATATCAGAATGTTTTACAATTCAGATGTAAAGGGTAATTCTAAAAATATTGATTACATTATGTCTTGTACGTTGTATGTTTGAAAATTTTTCATGATAAATGAAAAATGCAAAAAAAAAAAAAAAAATTTCATGAGGAAAGGGAAGAAGTCTAGAAATGATCTAAGCTTTAGGCATAAAATTCTGTGTTGTTGTAATACATATTCTGAAGTACTCTGTATATGTATGTTATATTTAAATAAAAGGACAAGTTAGATAATTAAAAAAATATTATTCGAAAAGGCTTTAAAATTTTATTATATGAAGAATATTAAGTTTAAATATATTTTATTACAATACATTTGGACAATGTTTTCTGACCTGAAGAAATAAACAAACCAATATTAATTTTTTTTTTTTTTTTTTAGACTACAGTTAATTAATTGAAAATTTTATAGACCATTTCACTAAGCCTAAATTGTATATGAAGTACTTAAACTTAATATACAGTACTATAGATACTACTAATACATACATATTATTGATTATATCTCAAAGGTGTTATAAAATAATTAGATAATATATGTATGAATAACGTATTCGGTATAGTTTATATGACCACATTTTGTTTACAAATAATAAAATTAATAGCAATAGATTTGTTTATTCAGTACTTTTCACATGATATCGATAATAATAACAAAGCTAGCTTATATAACACTTAATATACATACATATGTATGTGTATATGCATTGAAACTTGAACATAATAAGCATTTCACTTTTATCTATTAAAATCTCATTGAATTGAAATTTAATTATTGAAAATGTGCATGATAGCAATGATGTAGTATATACACATATATGTATGTATGTACAAACAAATTTTCATGTATATATATTATTGTATTTCACCTGTATACATATATTACGTATAATAATACATACTCAAGTATACATTTCTTTTTAAACAAATATTTAGTATATGTATATTTGAGATATTGTTACAATTAATGTGGTTTATTTATACTGAACAATTGAATATCTTATATTAGTATATTTATCTTATGTACATTATATACATACATATATACGATCAGATTTACTTAAAATACTATACAACATACATACATATATTCTCATGGTGTAAAGTTTGTAAACGTATGCATATATATTTTCTATTATTGTTTTTATTATACATTATCTTTACATATGTAAGTGCGAAATATATGTGAAAACATATGTATGTATGATATATAAAATACATATTTTACACATGTGTAATGTAATGTAATGTGTGCACACAAAAGAAAATTTTCAATTGAATTTCAATTTGAAAATAATAAGGATTTTTGAGATTTTTCATTTTATATAAGGTATACGGTACTCATATGTAAATACATACATACATATGTATATAGTGCATATTTGAGAATTAATTTCTATGGATGTACATGATATTTAGAATATATGTATGTAAAAGATTTTATACAAATATGTGTACATTACATACCACATTTAAATATGTAAATATTTGTATAATGAATTTTCAATAGAAATAATTTTCTAGATGATTAGTAAAAGATTTTATAAATGTGTGCAAGTGATTTATAAAATATTAAAAAAAAAAAAATACAGATACGTACACAATATTTATATAGTGTATGCGATTGAGACGAACAAAGGTGTTGTTTTTTTTTTTTTTTGTTTTTTTTTTAAATATGATGACCCTGTAAAAGAGGAAAAATTTAATATTTTTTGAAAATGTATATTTTCTTCAAATTTTATTTTTAAAATTTTTCATTTATATGTATAACATTGGCTTTTCACTTTTTTTTTTTTCATTATTCTTTTAAAAGTTTTATTGTTTGATTTTATAAAAAAAGTTGTTTATATATGTATGAAATGTGTACTTGATTTATATGCAACATATATACATACATACAGGTTTGTTTGGTAATATATATTTTATTAAGTTTGAAATATATTTTCATGTAAATTTTTTTATAAACTTATAACTTACGACGTTTGCACAAGAAAGAACAAATTAAATTCACATGACATTTTTACTCGTACAACTTTTACATACATATGTATATGCATATATTACATATATATGTGTATGTATATTGTTTGTTTTTGATTTATATATGTATGATATAAGTATGTAAAAATAAAGCATAAAAATTATTACAAAAAAAAAACAAAAAATAATAATAAACTAAAAAAATAAAATAAAAACTAAAAATTATAGATATTTTGCATATATGTATGTATGTTATTACATACATATGTGTCTTTAATTAAACGCTTGAAAGTATTTAAAGTGTAAGCTTCCTGATGTAATATAAACAATTTAAGTCTACATAGTACAAAGGAGATATACCAAATAGTACAATAGAGTTTATTATAAAATTTATATAATGATAAATATATTGTTGTTTTAAATTGGCTTTGTTTGTGTGTATGTAAATATATAAAATGCATACCTAACTTATACATATGTATATGCGTCAATGTAAAATATTGAAAATAGAATAATGACTATATCCATATAATAATGACTTTTTGCAAGTCATTGGAATATGTACACACCTAACTACATATATCATATTTTGTATGTATATACATATGTATGCATGTAATTACCAAATGAAAATTTTATTTATACATTAAAATGTATATTTTTACATACATATGTACATATTGTATAATGTAACTTATAATAATGTAGAAACATTTTTCGATAAAGAAAAGTGCAAAAAATACAATCATTTTATTTTCCTAAGGCTTCATTTAATTTTATATTTTTGAAATACATATATGTATACAATACAATACATACATACTATATAATAAAATGTAGTAAAATTATTTTACTGATTTTTTGATGTGGTTTTTCTATTTAGGTAAACAAAACAAAAGTATACAATTACAGATATGTATATATTTACATCGTAATATAGCATATACATATTTATGTATATAGATGTAGTAAATATATGCATGTGTATTTAAAAGAAAAAAAAAAAAAAAAACTAGTCATAATGTTCTTGATGTATGCCATTATTTTACACTTACATATTTAAAATCAGATTATAATTACAATTTATTTAAGAAGTTTTTATTAAATAAAATGTACGTATAAAGTATTATATGTATATTTCTTGAATTCTATTATTTAATGTGGTAAATACAAACAATACCGCATACATATACATACATACAATAAGACAGCATACATATAAACAATGTCATATTAATTTACACGAATATACATACATATGTATATAATATATAGTTTATTATCATTTATATATGTATGTATATCTATATAAGTATGTGTTTATTTATATGTAAAATGTATGCATGTAAATATTCATGTTTTTATCATTAGAAATTGTTTGCATATTTATGCAGTTCATATACCAAAAGAATAATAAAGATAAAACTTTCATAAGGTTAATCATGAAAATATTTGTAAAGTTATTTGTGTAAATGAAAATGCAATCTAATTAAAAACAAAACAGTAAAACATAGATAATAAAATGAAAAATGTAAAACAAAAAAAAAAAAAAAAAAAAAAAAAGAAAAAGGAAAACATGTAAAAGTTGTTGAAAGGAAAACTGTGCATGTGTATGACATACGTGTAAATATATATACATATGTATATACATACAAGTAAGTATATTATAAAACTCAACATGATAATAAAAAGCTATAAAATGTTGTAATAAAATATTCTACTTACATACATATATGTATAACACAATACATATCCTTATGTACATACATACATACAATATAAGTATACAGATATAGCTATGAAGAAAATTATATTCGAAATTCAAACTTATTATTTTCAAGTAAAATTTATTTTATAAAATATTTACTAAACAAGTATAGACATGTATATACACATATACAGTGATATTTATGTATATCTTAAATTTCACTATGACACTTTTAAATAAACTTGAAAAATTGAAAAATTTTCATTTTTCCTTTTTGTTTTTTATTATTATTATTATTTTTTTTTTTTTTTGCATTTTATTGTATTTATCTTTTACCCATGAAATTTACAATAATACAATAATTTTTGATTTAAATTTTTACATCTTCATTATTATTTTGTAATGTCTTTATTTTGTCAATTTTCTTAAATATATATTATTAGAGAAAACCAAAAATAAAAAAAAATAAAATAAAATAAAATAAAATAAATAAATATTTATTATATTTAATATTTCATATTTTAGAATAAAAAATTTTAATTAAGAAATTCTAAAATCTGGAGAATGGAATTTTTAATTTAATACACATACATATTTATTTTTATTATGTACATTAAATAAATTTATATATATTTTATATATGTAGTACATATTATCATATCGAATGTCCATTTTTCATATTATATGTATATGTATATATTTGCTAGATCTGTACATGTCATATGTATGTAAATATATATATTGTCATATAAAAGTAAATATGTATAGATAATGAAATGTATGTATGTACATATATATATCTGAATACGATATAAAAAATGAAATATAATGAAATCATAGTCAATGAAAATTCTATGAAAAAGAATAATAAAGGAAATTCTTTTTTATTTTTTTGGGAGAAAAAAAAAAATGATTGAAAAACGGATTTATTTACATACAGTAAAGAATTACAACATACATACATAATTCGTTATCATATGATGTAATTTTTATTTCCTTTTTAATTTTTTTAATTTAATTTTATTTTTTTGTTAAAAGTATAATTAATATAAGATGATATAAAATATCAGTATCTACGAATATGTATTTATTTTTTAAATTCTATTTTTTTAATTTTTTTTTCATTTTTAGTAAATCTTCTTAACATATGTACATATAGTTTCTGAAGTATTTCAAAGTATACAAATAAAATCCTTTTTAAAGCTGATTATATTTTTGTGTATTTTGCCTTATTTTTGGTCTTAGTATAACCTTAATTATTTTTTTTTTTTTTTTTATAAAAATTTTCTATTGCCTTCAAAAGTCTATAATCGTGTATTTATATTTAAAAATGACATTTATGTTATTTACAAATTGGTATATACATACACTAAACGTTACAAGATACACGTGTATTTGCTGTAGCATTAAGAAAATATTCATTACGATTATGGATACGTAATATGTAATACTGTGGTATTAGTGAAAATAAAATAAATAAGATTAAAAAAAAAAAAAAAAAAATTGTTTTTATCAAAGAAAAAAAAAACATCAAACTTTAATTAATGTTTTTCAAAGTAAGTATAAAGATAATTAAATTCTATCTAAATTCGAATGCATACATACATACATATGTATGTATATATTGTATATGAAAATATTGTAAATTTTCTTTTTCTGTTTTTTTTTTTTGTTTGTTTTAATTTTCTTTGTATATTGTACACTAATCTGAGGATGTTATGTTGTATATAAGTATGTACGTACATAAATATGTATGTATAGGTATATTTAAATGTATAATTTATTTATCATATAGATTTTTGTCATAAAATTAGAAAATAATTTAATATGTACGGCCGAATTCATAAACGTCAAATGATCGTCTTATATCAAGAATCATGAATTCATAATTACTTCTTGGCGTAATTATCATAAATTCATAAACTCCGAGACTTTGCAATAATTGATCAAAAATTTGACCGCATTTGCGCATCGAGTTTAATTTTAATACATATGATTATCATTTGTTTGTCTTTTGAAGGTCACCGTTGATCAAAAAATCATTTGATCGTCAAATTGATGATATTTATGAATTCATCCTACATACATATGTATTTATGTACATATATTAAATTCAATATGTATGTACATATGTATAATAATTATAGTATTACAACATATTTACTGTAAGTATATGTACAAAATATGTATGTACATACGTTATGCATTTAATTAAATTCTCGTTAACGTATTACACAATAGTTAAAATATATGTATTTACGTTATTATGAACATATGAAGACAACAAAAAACAATAACAATTAAATTCATGAACTTTAAAAATCAATTATCCACAAAATATAGTCAATTATATCATTATTAAAATTTCTATTTAAATGACATTGCCAAATAAAATGTAAATACATTTATAATAAATTGTAAATCATGTACATGTAAAATGATAAATAAATGATAAAATGGTATATACATGAAAATTTCATTTAATCATAATAAATCAAATTAAAAAAATAAAAAAATTTTGTTTGTAATTAATTTATTAACTGAAAATTTTATTAATATATATTTTAATTCAATAAAATTTTTTGATGTGTAAAAATATTTTTAATATTTTTTTTTATATAATTGTTAAGTTTTTTTTTTTTTTTTTTATTATTATTATTTTTGAGTACGTAGTATGCATTATTTACATACATTGTAGCTAACAAATGAATTTAATATCAATAGAAAGAAGAAAAATAACAAAAAAATTTTTCAATAAATAAATAATAATAAATAACTTTTTTTTGTATAACTAAATTTTTTTTTTTTTGTATTAATAAAATGTTAAAACAAAACTTTAAATGGTATACTTAATAGATTTCTACATATTTAATTTAATTTTTTTTTGTAATTTTCATTTTAAAATATTTACCATTATTGTAAGTATATATAAATGAATTTTTCTTTGTATATACTATATTCCTATTTAATTTTTTATACATATTTTTATAATATTTTTTTTTTTTTTGTTATATTTTATTTTTGATTTTTGTATATTTAATTAAATTTAATGTCTGAAATATAAAATTATAGATCTGTATGTATACAGAAAATATGTATTTTATGGTAAAATAATTTTCATAAATATAATATAAATATCTATGTAGCATTTATTTGTTTAGTTTTCTTTTTTCTTTTAAATCTCTTTTTTAAAATTTTCAAATTTTGGTTTTTTTTCAATTGTACAAAGTATTTTACCAGCATTTCTTCTATCATTTGCAAAATTTTGAATAATTTGTTTTGTTCTTTTATTCCAAACTTCCGTGCTATTTTAAAAGAATTCTTTTTTTTTTTTTTTTTTTTTTTTTTGAGTAGAAATACATATTACAAAAGATAAAAAAAAGAAAAGAATTTTTCTGATGAATAAAAAAGAAAGGAACTGAATAAAAAAAAGTATATATACATACAAGATTTAAAGAAATAAATCCTTAATACAATTTTTGGTCAAGTATATAAAAAATAAGAGAGAAAAATAGTAAAATATAATTTATTTTCTTCGTATACAATTTAAATTTAAAAAAAAAAAAATTTTTTTTCGATTTTATTCTATTTTTGTTGTAAATTCTTTTACATTAATTATTTCTTCTTCTTCTTTTTTTTGTTATCCTTTTTGTTTCCGCTTCTTTTCATCTTTTTCTTTCTTTTTTTTTTTTTTTTGGGTAAAAAACGTAATCCTTAAATAAAATTTAAACGTATATGTAGTATGGTAACATTTAAAAAAAAAAAATAATAATAATAATATGTAGAAAATTAGCCAAAGTTGTAGCATGTGGCATATGTATTTGAATTTTGGAGTTAAATATTTGAGAAACATCTGGATAGTTATGGTTAAATGCATATAGTATAACAGTTACACTATACATATATTTATAAATATGTATAAATTTAATATAAAAATTTACATAAGTGCATGTTAATACCCATACATCTCTATACGCTTTCCAGTTTACTATAAAATACATATATGTATGTAAGTACATTCTTTCATAGGTGTACTTTAATATATACATATGTAGATTTTTTATGTGCCATCATCACTTCATGTGTAGTTGGATAAAAGGGAACAGACTTTTCTTTTAGATGTGTAAACATAGCAGTGTACATACATACATACGTACATATAATCTATAAAAAAAAAAATTTTTTTCTTAATTTTCAACACACACAACAAAAAAAAATATAGTAGAAAACATTTTTTTTTGGCTTTTTCTCATTTTATTGTAGTACATTTTACAAATAAAATGTAAATATGAAAATATATGTACTAACTAAAAAAAAAAAAAAAAATCTTTTATTTATTCTAACCCTGTATAATAATGGCATTAAAATTCTGTTTAAAAATCTGATTAAGTAAATTTACTTTATTGTAGTAATAAAAGACATAGAAATGTTTTACCAAAATTTTATATACTAAATGTATGTAAAAAAAAAAAATTATTTCTATGGGATATAATATATTGTATTATTTATTATTAAAATAATTCATTAGAAATCATTGATTGTATACATTAATCGATTTTCAAATAAAATTTAATTAATAATGTATACAAAAGATTTTCTTGTCTGTTTTGAACAGTTCAATTTTTGAAAAATATAAAGGATTCAATATGAAAGAAATAAATGAAATAGAAAAAAAAAAATTTTTTTTTTTAAGTTTTCATTTTCAAATTTACATTTATTATTTGTCAACATATTATGTATATTCCTATATATATTGTATATATATGTATATTTAATATGTATGTGGAAATATAATTATTAAAAGATAAAATTTGTATTTTTGTTTTATTTTTATTTATTTATTTTTTATTATTATTTTTATACATGCATTTTAATTCCAATTCACTTAATATTATATGTATTATATTAGAATTAAATACTAAAACATACATGGTACATACAATAAAGTTGATTTTTATTTATTATTATAATTTCTTTTCTTTTTTTTCTTCTTTTTTTTGAAATTTGGTATTTTATATGACTTTTATTTTATTTTCATTTTTGTTTTTTTTTGTTTGTTTGTTGAAAATTTATGCATTTGTGATTGTAAATGTACATAAATTTAAATTTAATTATATAAAATTATAATTAATCATACAAATGCATTTATATGGTACTTGTATATGTACTTTTATGATACAAAATATAATAACGAAATGAAAATAAAATAAATAAAACAAAATTATTTGTTTTTTTTTTTTTTTATGTTCTTAATGTTATTAAATTTTTATTTTACAATTTAAAATAACTATATTTAAATGGTTTATTTTGAAAGTGATGTAAGTCGACTTTTTCATATTTTTTTTTTAAGATATTTAAAGGAACATTAAATTATAAGTAAGTAAATTAATGTGATTTCTCAAAATTTTTTTAAAAAAAATGAACTTATACCACTTTCAAAATAAATTTTATGATTAATTTGAGATATTTTTATTTTTAAATTTTTATTTTTTTTTATTTTTGAATTTTCCATAAAAATTCTTATTAATTACATGATACATATTATAATATATTATTTTATTTATTTTCTTTTTTCTTATATAATTTTGGCTTAAAATTTAAATTCTTTGATATTATTAATAATTTATTATTATGTATATATACATATGTATATATATACATACATACATATATAAGGTATATAAACATATATAATTACATTATACATACATATATTATATATTAATAATTATATATAAGTACATAGTAAATAGTATATCTTTTTTTTATTTATTTATAATAATGTATATGTATATTGTATATATGTATATAGTAAATTATTGTAATAATAATTATGATCATACTTCTTATTCTTATTATTAATTATTTTATTATATATTTTTTTTTTTCTATTATTTATATTATTTCTATTTTATAATATACAACTACACATTATACATGTATCATGCATACACATGTATCATGTGTATTTGTATATATATATTATGTTCTTAAAAATTACAACCATATTGTGTACGTGATTTGCTAGTCTTATAAAGACAAAATAAAAAAAATAAAAAATAAAAAAAAAAAACAAATTAAATTAAATTACATTAATCTACATATATAATAGAACATACATACACAAAACAACCCATTTATACTTAATTATTTCTAATACTTACGTGTACATGAGTAACAATATTGATAAATAAAATTAAATACAATGCAATATTACTTAACGTTAATAAAATAATTAATGTATTTATACTTATAAACTGAATCTTAGATGTTAAAAAAAAAAAAAAAACAAGAAAATTTCTATATCCTAACATTTAACACATATTTATACATATATAAGTCCTTACATGTATTAATGTACGACAATTAGAAAATAATTATAAATATAGATTTTTTTTTTTGTTTTTTTTTTTTAATGAAATTATGCGATTTACAAATACATACATATGTACATGCAAAAAAAAAAATCTAAAGTTACACACATTCATATATTTATGTACAAAAATAAACAAAAATTTATAACAAGAATTTCAATTCTTATTATGAAATTAAATCCACATGAAAAAATGTATTATATGAAAATTTTTTATTTTAATTCAATGTATGAAATTGTCGCAAAAAAGAATGAATGAATTTACCTGTTTATTTATTCTGTAATTAATAAACATTTTTTTTTGTCCTTGTAAACATTTGATTTTGTTTTTTTTTTTTGAATTCATTTTATTTAAATTATTAGTTATTAATCTGGTTAATTTTTTTTTTCCTTCTATTAATAATTTCCGTTACAAATTATATTATTACCACCAATTCAATTCTGATTCAATTTATTTATGATATTATCATCCTTTTTTTAATTACTTAATGTGTATATGGGTATGTACTGTGTATTTCTTTTTTTTTTTTATTTATAATTTTTTTTTTTTTTTTTATTGATTTTTATATCTCTCATTTATTGGTTTTAATTTATTTTATTTTTTCTTTTTTTAATTATTTTCAATGAGTTATTATTAATTCATATTTTATTATGTTGGTATTTTATTCAATTGAATATTATGGCTATTTTATAAAAATTTATTTACTTTTAAAAATCATTTCATTTATTAATTTTATTTACGTTGGTTTTTTTGTTTTTTTTTTTTTTTTCTTTTGTGGTTTTCTTTTTTAATACTGGATTTTTCAGATTTTTGTAATATTCAATTATTATTATTATTTCTTTTAAAATATATCTACAATTTATATAGATATACATATTTGTACACAAATCGAATACATAAGTAATTATATGTAAATTTTTTCTTGTTTAATTTTATATTGAATTATTTACTGTTTTATTACTTATAAAAATAATTTGAATATTTTGTTGTTGTTTTGTTCTTACATTTTTGTTTGTTTGTTTTCACAAACATACATAATATGTATATTTTTATTTATCATTTTGTGAGATGGTATATTATATGTAATATTTTTTTGTTGATTTTTTTTATAAATTATTTTATGTATTTTTTGTTTTTTTTTTTTTTTTTTTTGCATTGTACAAAATATCAATTTTTATGGGATACATTTTTTTGTGTTTTTGTTTTTTTTTTTGAATGTAAAATATCCATATTTAATAAATTTGATATGAGTTAAAAAAAAAAAAAATCGAGTAATTTTAATTTTGAATATATACATTAAACATTTGTTTAAATAAAAATGAGAAAAATAATATAGTTATAGTTCGTATAAAATACGATATATATTCAAAAACAATACAAAACAAAAAAAAAACCATTAAAAAATCGAAAATTTTTAAATAAATTTCTTTTTTTTTTACACGCATTCACATACATTTGTTGTTTTATTTTTATTGAATTGATATTATACTGCATAAAATTATCTATTACAATTACGTATATTTAATCATATTTTCATATTCATATTTTTTGTTTTGTTTTTTGTTTTGCAAATATAAACTCAGCATACTCGAAAGAGTTGTGTTGTATATAAAATTTTTCTAATGCAAAATGATCGAAAATTTTATACAGTTAAATGAGAAGAAGCAAAAAATGAATAAATAAATGGCATATACATACATAATAAAAATGAAAATAAAAATATGAAATTGAAAAATATTAATAAAAATATATTGCAGATATCCTCTTTTCTTTATTTATTTTACCTTTTTTTTTTTTTTTGTTTTTGTTTTTTTTTTTTTTAAAGATATGTATGTACATACATATATAAAAAGGACACATATGCATGTATTTCATTTTTATTTTTTCTATATTAATCATATATGCATGCATGTATATACATCGTCTTGTATTTAATATGTATATGGTGTATGAAATAAATTTTAGTATAGATATAATACAAATATAATATTATTTTTGTCGCAATAGTGTATATACCAAGGTATATATGTATATGTATAAATAAATATAAATATTGTATGGTGTATACTTCCATTATGTGTATTAATAAAATATAATATTTATAAATGTGCAATATGGTACAATTTTCTATTTAACTTGTGAGATACTAAAGACAATGAAATTTTAAAAAGAAAATAGAAAATTTTTTTCATTTTATTTATTTGAAAAATATAAGTTAATAATACGTTATACTTATAATAAATGATAATAATATGTAATGCTGTTTTATTGAAGGTATAAAATAACATACACATACATATATGTATATTTAAAAAAAAATTTCTTTTTTTTTTTGTTTTATTTTATTCTTATTTGTGTGTAACATTATATTTTTGAAAAATGAAAACAAAGAAAAAAACAAAAACAAATCAATTGTAATTACGACCAAATGGTGAAATAGTTTATTTATTTTGATTATATATTTTTACTTTTATTTCATTTAGTATCTTACAAAAAAATTTACTAGATACAATAAATCAATAATGAAATTTTTTTTTTTCAATTGAAATTTATAACAAAATTTTAATAACTAAAAAATAAATTTTTTATAATTTATCAAAAAAAAAAAAAAAAATTTTTTTTTTCTAATTTACACATACGTATATGTACCTGGTATTTATATGAATGAGTTCTTCAGGAAACGATGTGTAATTGTTTTTTTTTTTAAATCAATTTACTTTGAAAAAAAAAATAATAATAATAACAATAACAGATAATTTATATCATCAAACGTTAAAAAATCAAAGGATAAATCGTAACGATTTACAATTTTTATTAATTTATTTGGATTTTAAATCCAATGCAATAGAAATGTTTAATTATAAACAAATTTTCTATAAAATGACTACATACTATATATGTATAATTCACATTTTTAGCATATAATAGCCATCATGTGTATCTTTATGGAGCATAAAATTTTGTAATACTCGTTGCCAAAAAAAGTCATTTTTTCCAATACAATGTTCTTAATTTAAAAACATTACTTGATCTTTCCCAAGATACTGATTCCCCCCTTTTTAAATTTCTCACTACCACTGCTCTAATACGCAAAATTTAAACCTACTTCAGATCATCACATTACTACATCGCACCGTTTTGGGTAACTCCTAAGTGCGCTTTACAGTATAGGCGCGTGTGCATTCATGCCCGCCCATACTTATAATAATAATAATAATAATAATATTGTTTAAAATTTATTTTAATTGTTGTTGTTTTTATTTCTAAAATACAAAATAACTGGCAATCAAAAAATGAAAGTAAAAGGTAAATTCAAAAGTATGAAAACAAAAACAAGGAAATCTATATAAAATAACTTTAATAATGAATTATATTACGGAAAATATATTTTCATCAATAATTCATTTTAATTTTTTAATTTTTTTGAAATTTATTGTCTAGAAAAATATCAATTACTATTTTGTTTGTTTTATTAATTCACTTATTTGTTTTATACAAATACATACAATAAAATTAAAAAAATTTTATTGTTTCATGAATTTCATATTATTATTAAACAATCAAATTATTCAAGTAATTAAATAAATAATAGAAATTTTCAACATACATATACTGTACATACACATAAAATTTATTATCCTTATTGTTATATTTATTTATTTATTTTTTGTTTGTTATTTTGTTTTAAATTTGAAAATGTATAACGTATACATGACGTATTAATATAATTAATTTAATATAATATGTACATTATACTTCAGTAAAAAATAAAAAGATATATATTAAATAAATATGTATGTATGTATGCTTAAAAAGAATTATTATATTTCATGTAAAACAAAATAAACTCTAATTAGTTTTTTTTTTTTTTTTTCATTTTTCCTAAAGCATATAATGTATGTATTGTGTTGATGAAAAATTCTAGTTTATATAAATTTAAAAAAAAAAAAAATTTTTGCTTTTTTTTTTTTTTGTTTTGTAATATAATAACTCATAAATGTACATATGTATGTATGTACAATGTAAATTTTATAAAATGAAAATGAAGTTAATTTGTACGCATATTATATGTTATATAACACAATACATATAAACTTGGCGTTGAACATTGAATGAAAGTATCATATTGTAATTTTTCTTTTTCATATACTGTTAAATTGAGAATTTTTTTGAATGCAATTTCGAATGTAATAAATACAACACAATATATGTATGTATGTTCAAACACGTTGCATGTAATAGTATATCCATACATACATATATTTATTCATGTATACTTATGTGAAGCATATAATTGCTTTAGGTGTTATCTTTTTTTAATTTTCTTCTTTTTTTTTTTTTTGTAAATGAATGATGAATAGAATTTTGTATGAAATATCATTTTCCTGAATAGAAAACTAAAAATTTGGTTTTTTTGTTTTTTTTTTTTTTTTTTGTAGTTTTATACATGTACACCATTTATTTATTTGTTCTTTTTTTTTTTTTTAATTAATTAACTTTTTAAATAAAAGAAAAAAAGTACCGTAGTTTTTCCTGGTTTTTTTTTGGCTGTATATTTTAAAAATATCAATTTCTTATATTCATCATTATCAATGTAAAATGATCATCAATTTAATTATAAAATATCATATAAAATGAGGTTTTTAGTTTTTTATTATTATTTTTTTTTTTTGTTTTTTGTTAATATTTGAAATTTTTTATTATGATATGAAAATCGTTAAAAAAATAAATAAAACGTATTATATGTTATATGCAAAAAAATTAATTAGAATGTATTATTATATAAAAAAGCAGATTCAAAGCAAATACAAGCACATATAGAATATAATGTTGATAATTAAAAAAAAAAAACAAAATTAATATGTATACTTTGTATACACATTTCTGCATGGTTGTCAAATATAAAAAATGTATAATGTATACATTTATGAACGTTATGTAATATTTTTTAAATTGAAAATAAGAAAGAAAATATTTGTTTAAAAAAAAATAAAAATAAAATAAAATAAATAAATAAATATTTATTTAAATACATTCATACATACATACATATTTAAAAATATGTAATAATAATAAAAATTATTAAATAAATAAAAGAAAAAACAAATAATTTCTAAGAATATATTTAAAAAGTTCTTTATCATAAAAAAGAGGATAAAAGATTAGATTTATAATGCTATGAAAAAAAAAAACAAAAAAATTGAAAAAAAAAAAGTATACACTTGACTAAAATTAAAATACATATTAAAAAAAAAAAGCCAAATAAAATAGAAAAACAAACAAACTCTGTATATATATACGAGAGAAAAAATGCATATGTTGAGTCGATACCATATACATATATACATATATGTATGTATGTTATATTTTATTATTTATTATTTAAAAACAAATATATTCACATACATACATACATATACGAATTTGTTTATGGAAATATCATTTCAACGTATGTTAGATTTTATTCATCGTATTGAGTTCAACCGTAGATTTTAAATAAATTATATTATATGTATATATAATACATATAAAAATTACATATATGTATATATACATACATATGAAAATGTACATACTTTATTCTATCTTATGAAAATTATATAAAAATGTAGTTTTAAATATGTATAATCTTCTTTTAAAAATTCATTTTTATATATTTATTTTCATGTGACACTTTGTACATAAATAAAATGTTACAAATAATATATACATATAAATAATATAACATACAAATAATATAAAGGGAAAATAATAAATACAGCTAAAAAATAAAGAGAAAAAGGAGAGAGAAAAAAAAAACACAAAAAAGAAAAACAGTAGCGAAATTATAAAAAAAAATAAAATAAAATAAAATAAAAAATAAATAATATAAAATAAAGATGAATAAAGAAAAAAATTTGAAAAAGAAAAATACATTTGCATGTTTGCAATTGTATATACATATACATATGTATACGTATGTATAAAGATGTTAATGTCGTATGTACACAGTATGAACATTGCATAAAATGAAAAATATGCTTCTTTAGAAAAATGAAAATTGAGTTAAAAAAAAATAAATAAAATAAAAATAAAAAAATAAAAATAATCATAAAATAATAAAAACACTACAAAGTATAGAAAATATAGAAAGGAGGAAAAAAAAAGAAGGTAGATAAGATAAATTTATGTCACATGGGTCACATAATGTAAGAAAAATACAGAGTGTATCAAGAATAACCCTATTAATTTGTCACTAACATTATTATAATCCTATAACCCATTATCGCATTCAACAGTTATTATGGTAAAATAATGATAACAAAATTTAAAAACGAATCATAATGGAATGAGATGGACAGTTTATTTATTTGTTTCTTGTTAGGATATCTATCATTTAGCATAGAATTAGTATCAATTTCTGAAATACCCTTTGTATCATTTAACGTGCAAAAGTGCTTTCTAAATAGAAAAATATGTATATGCATGTATGTAAGTAGATGCATATATGCACTTTAAAAAAAAAATTTTTTTTTTTTTTTCTCGAATAGAAAAATAAAAATTATAAAAAAAATATAATATAAAAACATATTATATTCAATAACGTACAAAATCGTATGTGAAAATACATATGTACATATGTACATATGTGAAAGTATACATACGTAATCTGTATGTGCATGTGTAGAAAAATATTTTCCGAAAAAGAAAAAACACATACATATGTACATTATAATAATATATTTTTTAATATGTAAAATTGGTTTTATATGTATATATGTATGTATATATGTTATACATCAGAAAATGTATAAAATAAGAGCAAAAGAAAATATGCTTCTAACGTATATTTTATAACACACACACATACATACACGTACGTTTACAAAAGCCACATAAATACATAATTGAAAGAAAATATATTCGAATCAAAATATATATGTATGTGCAAAATGTACTTAAATACATATTTTTATTGTTCTACCAAAAAAAAAAAAAAAAAAAAAAAATTAAATATGTACTTTATATTGACTTCATTTTAAATTATAAATTAATTAAGTCACCAGATGTCCAATATAATTAAAATTTTAAATAAATATAATACTGATATATGTATGTACATATTAAATGAAATTTATATAGTTATCGGCAATTATATTTATTAATTGATAATTTTAACAAATGCATAATCTGAACATCATAATCATGTTATCTATATGTATATGTATTCTCAATAATTGAAGAAATGAATTTAATCAATTAATTTAACTGACATAGTACATATGTTAATGGATAACTTTTAAAGATACCTTGAGGTTAAAAAAAAAAATTTTTTTTTTTTTTTAAACCATATTTTAAACTGTTTGAACAATAAATAAATTAAATCATTTTCATATTTATATACGTGTATATATGAAAATATGTAAATATGTATGCTTTTATGTATCTATTATTAATTAAATATGGCAAAGGATCTTCTACATTAAAAAAAAAAAAAAACTTTGATTTGATAATACAATTTTTGTACCCATGAAAATGGGTATTTTTTCTGTTTTGTATTTAGAGAAATTCAAAAAAAACAAAAAAAAAAAAAAATAAAAAAATAAATAAATAAATTTCAATCTAAAATATGTCAAAACTAAAGTATGCTTCGAATAAAAATATTTTAGAAATTTTTTAAATTAAAATCGAATTTAATTTTTATGAATGTATGTAGGATGCAAAAACAAAAAAAAAAAAAAAAAAACACAAAAATTCTAATTAAAAATGAAGTACCTGTTACATTTTTTAAACATATGTATATAAGCTTTTAAATACACATACATATAGTACATGTGTACACAATGATGTATGTATATTTTATTGTTAGTACCTGATGTTGATTATTTTGTTTCTACTTTTACAAAAAAAAAATTTATGTACATATGTAAAATACGTAACACATGTGATTGGTATATATATGTATGTATATATGTACAATTTATTTATGAAAAGTAAAATAATTGAAAATATCAATCAAAAATTAATTGTTCAAAAAATATATGAATTTATGCGTCAATCAAATTCAATTCATATCAATATTGTTATCATATTGAAATATTTGTAATAGCAAAATAGTAGTTAGAAATATTCTACGAGTATTTATAACATCTATGAAAAATTTTTAAAATTGGTTTTTTTGTTTTTTTTTTTTTTTTTGGTTTGCTCAATATTGCATGCATATGTGAACTTTTAAACTGGAAAATGGAAATTGTTAAATGAAAGTAACAAAAAAAAAAAACATTTTTACACAATATGCTTTTATATGAAGAGTAAATTATCGTCGTATGATAAATGCTTAGGGATTTTTCATTTCTCATTATTACACAACAGAAATTTAATAATAATAATAATAATTCAATAAATATTTATTATAACAAATGAAATATTTAATGGGTAATGTACATATGAATATGTTCAAAAATTTAGAACACATCGAATTTGATTTTTTAAACTATGTACTTATAAAAATTAATTTGTATCAATTAAAATGTGTATATGCATTATGTTTTTACATGCATGCATACTACCATACGAAATGGATTGTAATAATTTTAATTGAAAACAAAAAAAAAAAAAAAAAACAAAAAAAACGGTTACAAAATAAATGTATGAAATATTAATTTTCAAATGTTCATATGAAGTAATTATTTTAAATTGAAAATTGTTATATTGATGAATTTATTAGTTTAAAGCCAACTATTGTATATTTAAATACAACTATGTATGTATTGTATAATAAAAAGAAAATTAAATTATTTATGAATTTATATAATACGTAATAATGTAACAAACACATGTATAAATAAAAAATAAAAAAATTATTAATGTTAAAGTATTTAGTAATGCATATTGTCAATGTTTTTCAATATGACTATTTTAAAGTATTTATAGTAATGTATATGTGATCTTTAATTAATTTACCTAGAAAAACAATAATATCATTATCATATATTGAATACATGTATTATTTACCTCATTAAAAAATATGTTATTAATATGTTTGTAATGACATCATTAAATATGTTATAATATAAATTTATTTATTTATTTTATATATTTTGATGATATGTGTTGAAGTGATTATGAAAAATTTAAAAATATTTCCTTTCTTGTTTTTTTTTTTCCTTTGTTTATTTGAATTTTTAAATTAATTAAAAATTGTATCCCATAAAATAATTTGATACACGTACACACATGTATATGCATGTGTATTAAATAAAATTTAAAAACAGCATACATATATGTCTGTATATAATTGTATCGAGTTTATTTTGAAAGTGATTTAAGTCTATTTTTACCTTTTTTCGAGATATTTAAAGGAACGCTAAATTATAAGTAAATAAATGTGATTTCTCAAAATTTTTTATAAAATGAACTTACACCATTTTCAAAATAAACGATTCATATTTTGAATATTAATATAAAATAAATTTTTAAGTATTTTTTATTATTACTTTAAAAATTTGTAAAAGAGAAAACAATAAAAAAATATTTATTTGTTTATAATTGTATAATTTAAAAAAAAAAAAAAATGTAATTAAATTTAATAATAATTGTGTATATTATTTGTTATAAATATTATAACGAATTTTGTTTGTATTGTTTTTGTTTCTTTTGTAACAGTAAAATAAAATTATTAATAAATTAAAAATATATGGATATTAAATAAAATAATTTCAAATATTTAATGTATACCAAAAAAATAAATAATATACATATATGTATGTATTAATGAAAATTCGAACATTTAGTCTAAAATGTTTTGACATTTTTTATAATTTTCTTTTTTAAATGGAAACATGAACATATTCTTATTTGTATTATTTGTTAAATTTCTATATTTACATGTACATACATTACATTACATATATAAGTATTTGATTAAGTACACATATAAAATTTGAATAAATTTGAGAATATGTGTACATACTTATATGTATGTACATAAAAAGCATTTACAACCAAACAGCATTGTTGAAAGTTATACATATGTGAATATAAAATATACACAAATAATATGTTTATTATATGCATGTATACAGATAAAAAATTTGTTTTGTTTTACGTACAACATATGTATTTGTAAGCATTAATATACATACATACATATATGTATGTATGTTTAAGCATTCATGTATATATTTGCATATTAAACCATTCGTAATCATAACATCTAAAATATCTATATTTTAAATATTCACATTCAAAAACACAACACAATTACATACATTTAAATCATACATACATATATTATACACACATTTGTGTTTATATATGTATATACGTTATAATGATATATTATACATTACATGTAAGAGTAATAATCCAAAAAATATATATATTATCGCATGTACACATCAATTCATTATAATATAAGGTATATTTATATTTATATGTATACTGTATAACGGTAATTGGTATATAAAAAATTTACACTGCCCTTCAAACTACAGAAGTGATGGTTGTGGTGGGATTCTGTGTTGTCATTGGACTAATACTATAACATGAATGTCGTTTATTGACCATCATTTGACTTGATTTGACTGCTATCCATTCATTACGTGATCCATCAAACCATGTCAATCCTAAATTATAGCGTCCATTTAGATTTGCATGCTGACAATGTGAAAACCACCACCCACCCTCATAGTTTGCAGCACAATGTGTATTTGATATATCACGATCTACATCGATCGCTGAAAATTGCATTTTATTTTGATAATCAAGTGCATCAGATGCATTACCATTATATTCAGATACATGCAAACGATATCCATCTTCACGAGATGATACATAAAAATAATTATATGTTGCTTCCCATATATTATCGTAAATATCTTGCATTTTGATTTTCAATTTTGTACAATTATCTGATGTTAAACGATGAATAGCTTCGTTACCCATCCAAAATTCACCAGATGGATTACCAAATCCTTGAGCATATACTTCCCATGACCTATTAAAATCGATACTACCATCATAACGACGTTGTATTGTAGTCCATCCTCCTTGAGAGCAATGAGCCAATGTTGGACGATGTTGACCAGATGGAGCTATCAAATACAATCCGGTCATTTTGTGGTCAACTTGACTGCAATCAGATGGTAGCTTGTTTATTATTGATTCATATTGAAGTTCTACTGATTCTAATTGTTGAACAAGATTATTCGCTGTCTGAATATTGTTATGGGTTTCCACATCGTTGCTTTCAATATGCTTTGAATTGAAATTAGGATTTGCTTCTGTTTCAATCTGGAAAATTTTATGTAAAAAAAAAAGAGAACAATATAAAATATTGTAAATTAAATTGAATTTATTTATGTATAACAAAAAATTTTTTATTTATTTTTTATTCAATTGTGAACTATATGTATTTAAAATATAAAATAAAATCAAATAAAATAAGAGATTAATATTATTTTAAATATTGTGTATAAAATACAAAACACTATTTAGATAGAATGGTATAATTTCAGCTATATATGGATAAAATAACAACAGAGTATTACATTTAGTAATTTTTTTTTTTTTTTTTTTCTTATTTTATTTTTTTTTTTTTTTTGAAAGTAAAAAGTTTTTCCTTTTGATTCATTTTATTTATTTTACGAGTATACATATATTAGAAACAAAAAGCATATCACGATATTGGACTACATAAAAAGGACATTAATTTACCTTTTACCTTAAATAAAATCATCAAAACAAGATAACAAAAAAAACAAACTATATAATTATGAAAATAACATCTGTCGAAGTCGTTTAGCAGGTGCAGATTGTTTATAAATTACAGTCAATGTGTATGCAAAAAAAAACAAATAAAAAATTCCTTTTAAGAAGGTAAAAATTTTCTTAAATGTTAAATTAATGAATTAAATTTAAAAAAAGGTAACGTAAATGTAAAATGAACAAACTTTACACAATTCTAACAAAAATTATAATTTTTTTTTTTGTAAGCATTTTAATGCCATAATAGAGTATTAATGTACGTGTATGTAATTTTAAATTGTACATATGTATTTTTATTTGGCCTATATTATACCAAAGAATATGTATTATACATTACCCAATATAATATGATGTATTCAAATAGATTATTTTTATTATAATAATATGAAAAAAAAAAAAAAAAAAAAAAAAAAAAACAAAGTTATTGTTGAAAATCATAATTAAGTCATAAATACAAATTGTTAAAATTTGATGTACTGTGTTAACAGTCATGAAATATATCATGAATTATTTTACTTTTTGTCAAAGGAACAAATTTTATTTTTATTTTTATTTTTTATTTTTTAAGTATGACATAGTCATGTAATATGTAAACGTGTGTAAAAATGTTTTATTTTAAAAATTTCCTTTAAATCGTCTGAATGTAATATATGTACATATGTATAAACAAGTAAAAAATGTGACATTTTTTGATTTTTATTATAATATGTACATACATACATATAAATATACATTTACATATGCTCATGTGTGTTTATTATTGTATCTATATTATATGGATTATATAAATATTAATACACACACATATTTATGTATGTACAGTATGTATGTGAAAATATTTAAACATCAAAGTTCCCAAGAGAATATGTATAAAGAAAAGTAAAAAAAAAAAAAAACAAACAAACAAACAAACCTACATACAGATATAGACGTTTTGTAAATTTTTAAATGCAAATATGAGTGAGAATATGAATAAACAAAATAATAAAATGAAAGGAAAAAGATTTTTATTTTTCCTCATTTTATTTTAAGTTTAAATTACATTTTGAAGTACATAAAGAAAGGTTATAAAATGGATTGATACATATACAACTGTATGTGTATATCTTTATGCGTAAACGCAAAATATGTATGTAAATTAATCGCACCATATATGTATGTATGTATAAAATTTATATAGATACATTTTTAGATATATGTATATGCAAAAAATACATACATACACATACTCATGTATGTAAATATATTTCTTATAAAAATTAAGTGTATCTACATACATATATATAAGGTATACTTATATCCGTACATACATATATAAATCAAATACATACATGTACATACATATGTAATATGTTTGTACATATGTATATGCTTACGATTGGTACATATGTACATATGTTTATGGTGTTATGATACTCGTACATATATTTTTTTATTATGTACATAGATGTATTTATATATCTTACATACATATCAATATATACATACCTATATATGTTTGTATATATATGTACATATATGTATATTTTGTATTAGTTTTTGCATTTTTAATATAAAACAAAAAGAAGAAAAAAAAAACAAAGGAAAATAACAGACAAAAAATAAACAAAAAGGATATAAAAAGGATAAAATTCGTGAAGAAAACAGAAATTGTTACGGTTTGTTGTTATTATTGTTTTTTTTGCTACTATTTTTTTTTTTTTTTTTTTTTATTTATTTTTAAGTGAAAATGTTCAAGAAATTTTTGTTTTTTTTTTTTTTTTGTTCGCGGTAAGGTTATAAATTTTGTTTCCCAGTAGGAAAACACATATAAAACACATAACAAAATATGTACATATGTATACACGTACATGTAGACGTTTTGTTTGTGCGTGTTTAAAATTACAAAAGGAAAAATATTAAATATAAAAAATAAAAACAAAATAAAATGAAATTTTTAAGTAAAATGAAATTCACACACGGAAGAAAAATAAATACATTGAACAGGTATTATAAACTAGAAACATTGTTTTTCTTTTATTTAAATAATTTTCCAAAGTGTATGTATATTTATACGCATACATGTTACACATATGCTTTCTCATACGCATATCGAAGAGAACGCACATACTCTAATGTACATATGTATGTTAGTATGTAGCAATAAGCATGATAAAATGTGTTCTATAGAAAAAAATATAAGAATTTTGCATGTAAATATTTTGTATAATATATTCCTTTTTTGTGACATGTTATTTCTACATATGTATATATGTATAAGCATATATGCACATACATACATATGTATAAGGTATTGTAATTTTATGTTTTCCCATATTATTTTTGATTGATTTTTTTTTTTTTCAATACTTTTTTTTTATTATTATTATTATTTGTACTACTGGAACACAAATTTGTTTTCTTTGTAAAAGAAAAAAAAAAATAAAATAAAATAAAAAAAATTTATTGTCTTTCCAGACGTTGAAAAGTTTAGTTTATTACTTTTCTCCTTTCTTTTTTTTTTTGTTTTATTTGGTTTTTATAAAAAAAAATATATTTTTCATTGTTTTTTATTTTGATGAAAACAATTTTAATATGTTTGTATGGATATGTATAAATATTTTGTGTGAAATTGAAATTTTGTTTTTTTTTTTTGTGATCGGTTAAAATATACATATACATATGTCTATACATATATGTATATAGATACATAGATAAATTTATGTATAAGTTACATGATAATAAAAATTTATGATTTTTCTATACACTCGAGGATATTAAATGTAATATATTCAGTTTGAATAAATACTACATAAGATGTTTGTTTGATTTCAATTAATTTATCAATAGAAAATACATATGTATGTATGTATGTTTTTAATTATTTTTTTTGAAAATACGTGAAAAAAAACGGAAATATCATAATTGCCTATTTTATTCAAATTTTTTCACAATGAAGTTAGGTATATACATCAAAGTAATATGAATATTACAAACATATGAATATTACGTACATCAAGTTAATATGAATATATATTTCAAAAATATACACATACTATATATATTTATATGCATATTATTGTATTGAAAATTTGTTATTATTTATATAACAAAAAATTTAAATTTTATATTACAAATAAAATATAAGAATTTATTTCATTTTAAATATAATTTATATAAATTAGGTATACAGTAAATTCAATAAATAATAAAAGTTCTATATTAAATAAATTGAATTTATATACATTTTGATTTTTATACATGTACACTGTATATGTACATATATTAAAGAATAAGGTTTCATTTTTTGTATTTGTTATTTATATAATCGAAAAATTTCATTTACATGTACATATAGTATGTATGTACAAACTTGTAAAATTAATATAAAAATTGTATACATAGCATACATACATATGTATGTATATTCATCTATGTACATTTATGTATGTACGTATAGAGCTATAAGCAGTAGTAAATTTATTTTTCAATTTATCACAGAAAGGATATCGTGCGTTGGTATAGATTTTTCACATGAAGTTCGTTATTTTGTATGAATTCTTATTTTAAGGAAATGAATTCTATTTTTTGCCAGAAAACGTTTCGCGTAGAGATCTGTTTCGCAGGCTGCAGGAGGCCAAAAGGTTCAAGTCCGATTTGGACTGTGAAGGATATTAGTTATTCAACCATCGAAGAAGAAGATCAATTCTATTTATAAAAAGACAAATTCCTTATATAGATAACCGAATTTAATATGAAAAAATTGTATTAATTTTATTCTTTATTCAATTCAAAAAAAAAAAAAAATAATTAAAAAATTGCCTTCAAAAATACATGATATTAAATAAAAAAATAAAGATGAAAAATAAATACATTTTGTAATCACATCTGATTACGTATATAAACAAATACACATTTTATACAAATTTTTATATAAGGAATATTAAACAGATTTTTAAAAATAAAATTAAAAAAAAAAAAAAAAAAATTTAAATATTTTAATAATTTATGTAAGAAATACAACAGCTTCATTTTTCTTTGTTTGTTTACAATTTATATCATTAGTACGGTTTTTTTTTTTTTGTTTTTTGCATTTTTGTTAATTATTCAAGAAGATACTGTTTCCGTTTAATGTTCGTTTTAATTACTTATGTATGAATAAAAACATCTTGACAAAAATATAATTTGAGATTTTAAAATTTTCTTTAAAAACGACATTTAACATATATTGCATATACTATATATACTCGTACATCATAAAAATTAAAAAGCTGTATTATGTACTAGAGTTATGTTGAATTTGCTTTAAAAAACTAAAAAATCATTATTAAAATAAAATTAGTAATATTGAAAAATTTTGAATATTCATTCTTTCATCTATGTATATTTTTTATTTTATTTTTTGTTAAAATCTATTTTAATACTTTTTATAAAAATACTTTAATAAAACCATTTAAAAGCCAAAAAAAAAATAAATAAAAAATAAAAAATAAATAAATGAAATAAAATAGAGAACATTAAGTTAAATGAAATTGAAAAGTTAAAAAGAAAAATAAAAATATTTTAAATTCAAATTTGTACACATTGTACTATATAAAATGTTAATAATTACTGAATTTTTGGTATTTTTCTTTTATTTATTTATGTTTTTATTTTTAGCTGTTTTTTTTTTTTTTTAATTTTAAATTTTTTTTTGTTGTTATTATTTGTTATTGATGGTGTATTATGGTGATGGTGTACATTGAATATTTTTCAGATGCAAGTATTATGAGAATAAAAATGTACAATTTCATAGTATAGAAATCCTTAGTGAATAATTTGCTATTTATTCTTATCTGTGTTTTTTTTTTTTTTTTTGTGTTCGGCTTTTTGTGCTGTTGAATTTTTTTTTATTTTGTTTTTCTTTTTTTTTATGATTTTTATTTTTGTATTCAAAAATAGTTTTTGAAAGGAAAATAATATAGCGAATTTAAATGTATCTTTATTAAGAAAATTTCTATATATATATATTATGCAAATTTTATATTCAATGATTTTTTTTTTTTTATATAAACGAGTATGTATTCATGTTATATACCTGTACACACATATACGTAAAGATCTAAAGCATATTATATACAAGATATACAAAGTATATTTATGTAGTATATATGAGAATTTATTCATATAAATAATGATATATTTACTTGTACTTTGTCGTATATGTATATAGTACATTTTATATTTTATATAAGTAAATATGTGTATTTACATTTAAAAAATTGCTCATTCTATTGGGAAATCATAGGATAATATTATATACTTTACAAACTTTTACTTGTAATTGTGTATTTTTATTCGCATTTATATACCTGTTATTTATACCTGAATACATACATATGTATGTATTTGAAAATACATAAAATATTCGAGAGTTGAATTTTAAACTTTTTATACATTCATTTATTTAAGTAACATGCATGTATATACATACATACATATTTGTTTTATTGTTTTTTATAGTTCACATTTTTATTTTATTTTCTCGTCTTTTATTTTTAAATTGTTTATTTGTAGTACTTACATTTATATGTAATATACATTATGTAACACTTTTGACTTTTTATAAAATATTCAGGATCAAATTCAAAAATTCATATTATTTAAATAGCATAAAAATAAATAAGGTATATATAATAGAGTATGTATGTATATATATATATGTATAATAAATTACGTTTTGAATACCTTCTAACGTACTTTATATACATATATGTATAGAAATAATAATTCAAATATACGTATATATCAACATGTATAAAAGAAAGAAAAAACCTAAGTGAGAGATAAAAATAAATAAATATGAAAGTTCATATGTGGGTGTAAAAAGAAACAAAAAAACGGAAAAAATCAAACCCACAAGAGAATTGTCATAGAATCGTAAAGTGACAGATTTCGTTTATTAAATTTATTTCATATTATTTTGATAAAATAAATACTCACATACATTATATGTATGTATGTACATACGAGTATGTATATACATATGTATATGTATACATACAAACATACACAATAAAAGCTGTCTATATATAGATAGTTAATTACAAATTGTATCCGGTCGGATAAATAATAAATATACCGAATATATACAAAATTTTACAATTATATTCATTCGCACTGATATGTTTGTTTACAAATTTTCATTTTATCATATAATATTACCTTTTTGCTTATATATAATTCATGTGTAATTTTAAAAATCATATTAAAAATTACTGCTAATAAATTTTCACAGAAGATTTTATAAATATTTAATTACAGAATTTTCGGTAATGTACAAATAAATTAATGGTAATATATAGACATACTATGTACCATACATATGTATGTGTATAAATTGTAGATACATTTTATATATGTATGTATGTAAGTGAAAAAATAATTTAATCTGTATAAATAAAATGACAATTTTCATTTTCCAATTTAACATATTCTCTTTATTTTTTACACATTTAATATTACATATTACACTGTACATAACATGTATGCATATGTACATACATACATATGTATGTGTATACTTTTTATCAGTGTTAATGTATTTATTTGTATTTTGTTCAATAATAAAATATAAAAAAATTAAATAAAAGAGAGACAGAGAGTAAAAAATTAATTTTGAAACTTTATTTTCATATCCCACCCAATCACACCCACTATTGAATATATACATACATACATACATGTAAGATTTTACATTTGCACTTTTTTATATAATTTTAATGAAATTGCTATTAATTTATTACGAAAAGATTTATTAATTTTATTTTTAAATTTAAGTAATATTGATACTTAAGAAGGCTTTTATGGTATTATATTATATCAATATTATATGTACATACATATATATCTAGTTAAAATGAAATTTGTATTTCTTTTGATCTGATTTTAATTCATTATATAATAATATATAATAGAATTAATGAAATGTATTTATATGTATGTATACATGTGTACGTATATTTTTGATTTTCTTTAATTTAAAGCAAAAAATTTATCGTATTTAAAGCAAAAATTCTATTAAAATTTGATACAATTTTTCTTTTTATTCATAAACATAAATAATGAACCTTTTATGTTTTTCATGATTACTTTTATTTCATCTATATAATCATAATATTTTATTATGAATTTTTTAATTGATTGAAATGATAACAATTGAAACAAAAACAAACATTGAGAATTTATATGAGCAAACGATTTTTGAATTTTTTTTTTTTTGACTATTTTTTTTTTAAATATTCTCTGATAATAATTTAATTATGGTTTATGGTAATTTTTATTTTGAATTTAATTTTTCTAATAATAAATACAAATTTAATAGTACAAATTTTAATTTAATAGTAGCTATTTCATTATATTTATATACATAACGTACATCTTCATTAAATACAAACGAAAAAACAAATTATTGATTCATTGATTGTAAATGAATATAAATATGGTCCATTAATCGTTTGAAATTGTTTTATTCAGTTGTCATTCAAATTGTCAGTTAAAAATAGCAAAAGTATAAAATACGTACATATGTGTGTATGTATGTATTCGAGTAAAATATTAGAACGTGTTAAATACAAGGATAAGGTATATACGTTAATATACATTCATACATAAGTGTGCTTAAATTTTGCTTATATATTCAGTATTATAAGTGTATATTTATACAAATGTACATATGTATGTATATAATGGATATAAAGTTACGAGTTTACAAAATTTTTATTCAAAAAAAAAACACTTTTCATTTTCTTTACCATTATTATAATTTTTTATTTATTTTTATTTATTTTTTATTTTGTTACTATTTTTATATCATTTTATCGTTTTTATTATTATCATCATCATCATTACTATTATTTAAAAAAACAAAAAAAAAAAAAAAATGAAATGAAAATACGGAAATGATTTTCAATTTGATTCAAATGAAAGAACACAATAAAATGAAAATTTTGTTAAAATAAAAAATATAGAAAACTTCTTGGAATTTTTTTTACATACATATATATAAGTATAATACATACATAATGTATAGTGTATAAGTATATGAATATGAAAATTGATTGAATAAAAAAATTTAAACATAAATACATATACGTGATTATATATGTATGTATATGTTAATCGTTTAAAATAAAATTAAAAAAAAATAATAAAATAGAATAAAATAAAATAAAATATAACTTTTTATATATAGTATACTACATATGTAAGCGAAATATGAAAAAGAATAATTCAAAAAAGAAATGGATTACTTAAAAAAAATTCTTGAAATTTTGAAATGTAATAAATTTTTATTAAAAAAAAAAAAAAAAATTATGTTTTTCATTTACATATTTTTACATAATTTTTGTTTTTTTTTTTATTTTTTTTTATTTTTGTTTTGTTTTTGCAGAAAATTATAATTTTGTATAAGTATATGTAGTTTTTACCTTTATCTCGTTATTATTATATATTATTGTGTTAAATTTTAGATAATAAATGTTTTCACTTTATGTATAAATAAAATATATATAAAATATTCCTGTATATTATATGTATGTATGTGTAAAATAACAAATCGATAATATAAACTATAACAATAATCATAATAATAATGTAATAGAAATAATTATACATAATTGTATATAAAATTTTATATTATGTTATGTAAAAGGAAAATGTAAAATAAATTTTCATAATAGATTTTCCACCTGTTTGATTTTAACGCTTATACACATCTATGTATATACATATACATACATATATGTATATTTAAGAGTAAATATTTGCACTTTTTATGTAAATATCCATAAATACATGTACGTATATATAAAAGAAAAAAAAAATGCTTGTATATTTTTTATAATACATAAAAATATATAATATAGAAAGGAAAAATATTTTTATATTGTCAGGTAAGAAAAGAAAATTCTATAAAACATTATCTATATTAAGATGTATGTATAAATGTTTATAAATTGTTAAGTATTGGAATTATCCTCGTTGATATTCGAATCATTCATGATTAGATTTCGGGTTTTCGGGTTCAAGTCAATTTTTCCGTTTAACTTTTTTTCTCTGTTTTCTATTTAATTTTATCCAATTTTGTTTTTACTTTTATTTTTTTTTTTTTACATAACTTAGAAGAACTTACGATATATAGTATGTATATATCGAGATTTCCACTTTGTCAGATACATATATGTATGTATGTACATGCTTATGGAATATATATTTTATTTTATATTGCTTATTATATATTTTCTATTATTATACATACATACATATGCACATGTAAGTATACATATTCTTGGTATTCAGTATGTATACAAAGAACAAAATCTATATAATTTAAATTGTTATGTTCATTATTTTTTATATATTTTATATACACCCATACATATATGTATGTATATATGAATAAATGCGTAGTGTTAACCCTTCTTGTTTGTTATCTTAACGCCTTCAGGTTGTCGTCAATATAAAAGTTAATATCATATTATATATGTATATAATATATTTTGCTTTATGTATGTATGTGAACATGATTATTTCTTTTTTTTTTTTTTTTTACATATTTCAATGTATAATATAATAAATACACAATTTTCTGTACATTATTTGTAGAAATGTAAATACGTGTACATGAAAGTCGAATATATGTATATAAACATAAAAAAATAAATTTTTTTTTTCTTGTTATTTCAAATAACAACAACTACATATATACATATGTGTAAGATTGATTTAGCTTTCACTTTTTTTGTATAAAATAAAATACAAAAAAAAAAAAAAAATTGATCATAGCATTTCTTTTCTATTCTTTTATTAATATTTTTTTATTTTCTGTTTTTGTAGGGTTTTTTTTTTTTTTATTATTTATTTATTTTTTTTTTTTTTCTCTGTAAGCCTGTTCTGAATAAATATTATGTGTCTTTGAATATTATGCATACCACCTCATAAGTATGTATATACATATTTTAGTAAATCTGAAATTGCTGAAATACACCTAAATTTACGTATACATAATAAATGTAAATGTACGTACACATATTACCACATATTATTTATATTGTTATTAAGTCATGTACATACATATGTACATATGTATAAATATATAAACGAACTTTATTATACGGACATATAAACATATACAATATGTGTATTTATATTAAACGTACCTATATAACATGACATTATATTATACATATACATACATACATACATATATCTATGTAATACCATATATTGCACACAATAAAGAATAATAAAAAAAAAAAAAAAATGTAAGAAAAACAGTAAAAAGAAAATATACTACATACATACATAATTATATACGTAAGTATGTGTAATATATAATAAAATGTAACATTATATAATCTAACTCAAAAGACCGTGAAACGGAATAAAATTTGAAATGAAAATGGAAGGAAGTGATAAAGCGGAAAACTCTATGTGTATATATGTATATGTACTTAAGATCAACATATGTATACACACAAGCTACATCCATATATATAAAATAATATATACATATATATGTATTATACTATGTGAATGTATGAATAAATTTCGTACAATATACCTATATAATATATTACATTACATTATATGAATGAATAAAAATCAAAGATATGATGATGATGCTTTAACAGTTTTGGATTTTCTTGATTTTTTTATATTTTATTTTATATATTAGTATAAAATTTCATCCATGTAGATATATAAAAATTGAAATGTGTATATATATCCGTAAATATTTTTTAATCCTTATATATTACATGAATATCACAATTGATATAACATGTACATATGAATGTATTTATACATATGTATTATCGCATCTTATTGAAAATTTGCATACATATATTGTAACTTGTAATTTTCTATATAAATTTTGTATTAACACTTTGTACATCTATACATACATTTATATATTGTATGCACAAATTGTAAGATAATACGGAAATATTTATATAAACATGAATTATATATGTACATTTTATTTTGAATATCCATTAAAAAAAAAACTACATCTATATATGCGTATGTATATAAAAGTATAGGTATATTCAAAAACATGCATATAGTACATATATTATTACCAAGATGTCTAAGAGAAAATATCTAAAAAAGGAATGAATTCTAAAAGAAAGAGAGTTGTAATTTTGCCTAAAAACATTTTGGACTTTAGGAAAAGTATATTTTGTAACTTTTTCTTTGGGCCATTTAATATATCTATGTATATGTACATATTATATAATGTATTTTATTATTATTAAAATATAATTTTATAATATTTTATTTTTTAGCAACACTAAATATGTATTTATTATAAAACTTTTGTTAGAAGATAATTATAAAACATGTTAGAATATACATACATAATAAATATGTAAATATAATTTGTTATTTATTTTAAAATATTGTGTAAATTAGGTTTGATGTACATATTTAAATAACCATCAAAAAAATCTGTTACTTAAATATCAAAATAAATCATTTCAATTTAAAATAAGAATAAAATTTAACAGAAAATATTTAAAATGTGTATTTTATTTTATCTATTATTATATGTATATATACATACATATATAGCTCATTGTTTCATACAGAATAATTAAACAATTTAATTTAATTAATTACAAAATTATATAAATTTATTATATATTGCAAAAATTTTGATTTCAAAGTTTATATAATTTTTTAATTGTACATATAAGCAAAAAAGTTTTTTTTTTTTTTCTTTTTGAATTTTTAAATTAGATAAATAACATTATATTACAAACTGTATAGAAATCGTTATAAAGCAATATAAAATCTCATACGCACACAAAGAGCATACAAATATAAATGTATAATAAATTTTATATGAAAATTCATCAAATTCTAATTTTGATCCTTGACATTTTAGAATCCTTGATAGCAAGGACCTCAAAATGGTTTACTAAAATATATGCTATTTTTTCTTTTATTCAATTTTTTTTCATACTGGAAAAGAAAAGATATTTAAAGTCAATGTGTGCACGAATACATACGAGTATAATGAGCATCAGGGTTATTCAAAATTTCATAAAATATTCAATAATAATCTTTGTAAAAATTAGAGATATTATTTAAAAAAATCCTACATTCTAAAATACATATGTATGTGTATTTAGTATGTGGGTGATATGTACCTTTATATATTATTTAATTAAAATTATATTTAAAATATTTGCTATATTTTATTAATAACATACCTTTTGAATATGACGTTGTACAATTGATTTTTGAATATTTCCAATTGATTTTAATCTTTCAACATCTTGCTGTAATTTTTGCATTGAATTTTGTAATTCTTTAGCATTATCACGTTCATCTTGTAATGTACTTATACTAACTGCCATAGCTTGTATACTTTTAACAATATTATGACCCTCTTCACGTAATAAATTTTGTTCAGAATTTAATTGTGCTGATGAAAATTCTAATTTTGATATTTCACGTTTTATATCTGGTATAGTTTTATCCATTTTATTTTGTATACCTTCAACATCTTCTAATAATTCTAACATTGAACTATGAAGTTTATCTAAGCCAACAATTTGTCGGCTTAAATTAAAATTAGCATTAGCAAGACGACGTTGTTCAATTTCTAAATTATGAACACGATCATTAATTTTATGATATTGTAATTCATTTAATTGACGTTTTAAATTATGCTGTGATAATTCTAAATCATGAATTTGTTGTCTTAAAAAACGTTGATGTCTCATACGATGATCGGCTGCATCCGATTCAACTATGAAATAATCATTATTGTTCATTTTTTCATTTTTATTATTATTTATCTGAAATGAAAAATATAAATAAAAATAAAATAATTAATAAATTTAATTAATTAATATTAAAATAATTTAAAAAGAAACAAAAAAAAAACATACATACATACATACGTGTATACATATGTACATATATAACTATATAAATTGAGAATTAAAAGCATTATATTTTTGTAAACATTTTATTTTGTTATTTATTTGAAAATGATAAAAATATCTTATTTCATTATTTCTTATTATGTATTAAAATAAAAAACGTTAACTTGAAAATATTTTCAAATTACGAAGATATATGTACGTATATTACATTTTTCGTGATGCACAAGAAAAAATTTATTTTTTCATAAAATGGAACAGCTGATTCGAATTGTTTATTTATAATAATTGTAAAATAATAATATAATTTTGGGAATTAAATTAAACCGGTTTATTGGATCGCTATGTATGCTATTATATTCAGTCAACAAATGTACATAGTTTTCTTCTCATTGGTAAAAATTTTAAAAGTTCTTGATTTCTATCGTATTATATAGTCTGCTATCAATGCGACAACAGATATACGTACATATATGTACATATGTACTTACTGCGTGTGTATGCAATATTCACATGCAAATATCAATCTTAAAACAAAAAATTTCAGAAAAAATAAATAAAAAATAAAATAAATAAAAAAATTTAATAAAATAGCAAAAAAGATATGTGTAAGCATGGTATGGTATGCAGCAGTATGGTCGAATGTACACATGTATTTTTTCTTAAATATAAAAAGATTCAAGATCATTAAAATTTTTAAATAAAATATTTGTTTTTTTTATTTTATTTTGATATAAATAAAATTGACCATCTGCTATCAGGTACATACTTTAAGGTGTATTAAAATTTAGGAATCTTTTACGTACAATAATTTAATAAATTTTTAATATACAAATGTAAGTCTACATATCTATCTATACATATGAATATACATATACATAAAAAATATAAAAAGATATGTATATATGTAAACATATGTATATCTTATATTCTCACTATAATATACATATTATGTATATACATATATTTAATAGAATACTTTAATACCTATGTTTTAGTATTAAACTCGATCGACATGTTATTTATTTATTATCTATATACTGATGAAAATAAAATTTTTTACCTGATGACCTTATATTATAATAATATATTAATATTACACGTTAATGATACTGTATGATAATTATTTTCTACTTCTTTTATTATTATATTCATATTAAACATCTGCTATTCGGTTTTTTTCTCAAAATTCTTTTATTAGCTCGAAAAAAGGTAAAGGTAAATAATACTACACATTCCAACCAGTCATATAGTATTATTACATGCTCGTACATATCATATATTATGTATGTATGTACATACAACATACATACGTCTCATTTTGCATATTAAATTAAAATGGTTTAATATGTATAAAGTAAAAGCTTCGGTCATATTAAATTTAAAATTAAGAGTTTTTGTTTTTTTTTTTTTTTTTTGCTTTTGCTTTGTAATTAAAAATCAATGAATTTTACTGGAAATTTAGTTTGCCATATATTAGACTAAAAAAATGATCTGTGAGAAAATAATTTATCCATGTATGTTGTAAAAAAAAAAAAAGGATTCAAAGGAAAAAAATATTTGTGAGAAAAAGATAAAAATTTTAATATAAGGTTTATGCATTTGAAAATATTCTCAGTATGCTTTACTATGCCTTTAAGATTTAATTCTCATCATGCCATAATTACATATGTATATTGTTTATTGTTAGATATCCTTTCATTTATCTATTTCATATTTATATGAAAAAAATGTTCGGTATGCATAAATTTATCATAATCAAAACAAGATTTTTATTTTACAATAAATATCATGATTATCAATTATTATTGTTCAATTTAGCATTCATTTTTTTTTTTTCAATTAAAATCATTCATATTTTTTCGGGATTTTCAAATATGTATCTTTTATGTAATGTGTATATAAAAATGTTTATCATATCCAAATGTATATACACGAAATAAATGATGTGATGTAAATAAATGATTTTATCAATTTTATTGTTCATAAATTTTAAAAATATCATATGTGTAATTTAATAACATTTTACAATTAATACGGAATGTACAAATTAGTTTATTGTAAAGACGTGTCGTACATACATACATTATGTACATACATACATATGTATGTATGTATGTATGTATGTACGTACATATGAATTACAAAACTAAAATTTCCAAAAAGCTTTATGCATTATTAAATAATCTATGTTTGATATACATACATATCTGGATGTATGATGTATCGTGCATGTGCGTATTTATGTGTGTATTTAAACATACATATATATAAAAACGTACACATTTATGTGTATCAATATATTCAATATTCATTATTGAATGTTCATTCTCAAACATATTTATCTAAATTTAATATACATATATGTATATTATACATAGTAAGAAATACATATATGTGTATATGTATGTATGTATACATACGCATATATAATTCACTAACAGTTCATACATATAATATAGGTACATGTACATACTCATATTTTCATTCAAATATTATATGCCTGGTATAAATGTTTATAAATAAAATTATTAAAGCACATATACATATGTATATGTACGTATAAATCAATATATGTACATATACATACTCGTATATACGTATATATTTAAGGTTCAATTAATTATATTATGCTTATATTTCATTTATAGTTGGTGGTCCATTTTGTTATATATTTTTAATTTTCCTTGTTTTTTTTCCTTTTTGTTTTTTATTGCTAATCTTGAAAAGTGGAAATTTATGTACAAAAACGACAAATTAAATTAATAAGTTAGAAAGTTTTCACAGTTTATCAGAAAAGTAAAGTCGAACAAAATGAAATTGTATATGTATTCACATATATGCATATACACATACATATGTATATATGCATTGATACATATATGTACATGTTTATAGGAAGTGGGGGAAAACAAAATAAAGAATAAAAAAAATTATTAGTAATAAAATTAAATCGTTTTTTATATACATATATACATACGTATTTTTTTACCAGGTACATACTGACTGGTATATATTGTATCATGTATGCACTATAACCACATAATGTGCTTTTTATTTTTTTTTTACTATTACTATTATTATTATTATTATTATTATTTTTATTCTTATTATTAGTTTTTCTTCTTTTCTTATTAGAAACATTTGGAAAATTTGTTCCTTATGTTCTCAAGAGATTTTATTCAACTTTGAAAAGATATATTACATGTGTAGGTTCTATACTTATATGCTAATAACATTTATGTTTATGTTCGTATGGAAAATATCATGTTAAGAAGTTTTCAGTCAGTTAGAAGTTTTCAGAAAGGCGTACATATGTATATATGTACATATATGTATGTATGTACAATTTTATAATTATACATATATGATATACAGGTAACCGCCCGTATAACATGGGAGTTATGTTTCAAAAAATTGCCGTGTTATGCGAATCCGTATTATACAAAACAAAACATAACAGATCAGATACAATGAAAGCGACGTGTTTTTTACGCGCTTTAGAATGAATTTGAATACACGGTTTTTTTATCAGTAGTTATTTAGTAGATACAATGATAACCACGCGCCATAATACAGTTTGTCGAAATTTGAATTTTGTGGCGCGTTGTTCTTTTCTACAATTGTTTCCCATTTCATTTTTTAGGAACAAAAAGAATTATACAATTATACAAGTTGACATGAATAATGTCAAAAAAAATTCTTTGTATACATATTAATATATGAACTGTCAAAAAACGTGTGGCTCTCATTGTATCTTGAACGCCACAAATCAGAGCCACAAGAAAAAACGCTCGCTTTCATTGTATCTGGCCTATTAGATCGAATCTGGTGCTATATAATTGTCGTGTTTTACGTGGATTACCTGTACGCATATACATAAATGTTTGCATATTATTTGTATAAACCTGTAGTATATATAATTTATAACCTTAATTCTTATAATAAGTGATGATGCGTATACATGTGTGTACATAATATGTAGGAGAGTACATGTGAAGTATAAATTTAATTATTTCATTAGACTATGAGAAAACTTCTGTATACATATATTCATACATATATACTTACAATAGTCATTTCAATTACGTATATTTATGTTTTTTTTTTTTTTAACTTCATTCCCTCTAGTTGGATGATATCGCGATTATATTTTAAGTGAAAAACAAAAAAAAACCAAAAACAAAAAAAAAATGTTACATGTACATATTATGGTGTAATATATGCACTCATCTAATTATGCACATAAACTAGCATATGTATGTACAAATATGTATAAATAAGTATAAATGCATATGTGATGTATGTTAGTTCTATGTAACTTTAAAAATAATGTAATTAATTTAAAACTTGCATAAAGTTTTAATTTAATTAATTTCAATAATGAAATATTATTAAATTAATGAAAATAATAATTTCAAAAAAAAAAAAAAAATATATATATATATATATGTATATATATGAATCCTTGAACTACGTATAATACGACATTTAGGATCTTTTTCATATGTAATAATAAAAATATGTTTATATAAAATAAATACTGATAATATGTACATATAACAAATAAATAGTATTTGATCAATAAATGAATGTCAAAGGTAAATCAATTAATATATTTTTCGTATTTACAAACATAAGTATATACGGACAAATTCCACTACATACAAACATATGTATATGTATATATATACCATTTAAATACATTTAATGCAATCAAACATATTCACATTTTATATATGCATTGTGCATATACTCACAATTAATTATCTACAAAAAGTAATTATTGTTACCAACATTATACCTTTCAACGTATAAATTGGTATAAATATTGATAAAATACACTTAACATATGATATACATATAAATATGTACATATGTGGTTGTTATAATAGAACGTATGACAGTGTTTTATATGTATTAGATAATGTTGGAAATTACATCAAAATGCGGTTAACCCAATTGTAAATTTTGTTAGAATACTTGTTAACGTAAATTTAGTATCTTTATAGATGTAGATATGTACATGCATAAATTTAAATATTTTTTAAACACGTACATATAATTACATATTACACTACAAACATTTAATCATATATGTATATATTATATGCCTCATCTAATGCCCTAGCATTGTATGTATTTACATATAAAATGTAGGTATACATTTTAATGCATATGAATACATACAAAGGAAAGTGAATAAAGGATGTAATTAGCTAATTTTCCCACTGTTTCGAACATAAAAATAATATTATTAAAATAGAACCTGATACATTTGTACATATGTATGTATTGTGTTAACTAAAATATCCTTATGTGAAACACAAAAGGATTAAATTGTTAATATATGTATGTACATATGTACATAGATTTCTTTATGTTTTTAAAATATAATAAAATGAATGACTTTACAAATTCCTGTTGTTTGTTTTCATTTATTTAAAACAGAAATTTTTATTTAAACTTTTGTAGTTTGTGTTTTACATCAACTTACATTTTTTTTTTTGTTTTGTTATTTTTTTTTTCTTTTTTAGTGTTAAGAAAAAAAAAAAAACGTAATGAAAAATGTTTCGGTATGATATAACAACTTAACTGTCATAGTTGGCTTTATCCAAGGTGTCAATTTTGTAAATGAACAAATACAAAAAGTACACTTTTTATTTATATGTATGTACATATATGTACTATCTGTACACATCAGGTTAAAATTTTGAAAGGATAAAAATAAATTAACAAACATTTCCTTCAATACATACATACATATGTACATAATTCTAAGTAAAATTTATGCTTGTTTATATCTATCTATTTATATGCGTTTACATATAAACGCGCACAAATTATATTTTATGTGGTTTTAGATTTCGTATACAATTCACATTGTACTTTTTAATCCTTATGCATGTATGTATGTACATATATTTATAAATAATGCTTTATAACGATGGATTAATGCATATGGACGTGAATATATTAACAAATAAAACAATGAACTAAAGTGTGTTTGTAAGATGTATGTATAAGTATATATTGTACACATGTTCGTTAAAATATCCTTCTACATGACATACATATATTATTTTTATCTTTTGTGTTATCATAAAAGCACATAATGCAGCTGATGGTTGACAAGTTCGTTGAACAGTGCGGTTACAAAATTAAGCATACACTTATACATGTACATATTCACATATATGTATGTATGTATGCGTCTACAATATATTACAAACATATATAAACGTACATGTTATGTTGTAGGTGTATTTAAATTTTAAAGTATATACAATATGACTAGCACATTTTAATTAATTGTACTGTCCTGTTATATGATTATAACTGAAAATCTCTTTTGTACATGCATATACATACAATACATATGTATGTATAAATAAAACATGTTGACAACTGACAACCGCCAAAATAATGAATTTAATCTATTATATGCAACACATATTATAGTACATATACATATTATTATTATTTTTAAATTATATGTACATATATAATCAGGTGTACTATAAGTGTGTGTATGTATATTTTATATAAAAATGTTCTTATACATAACCGTATGCAGTACATATATACATATGTATGTACAATACAATAACACAATATACATATATCAAAGTAAGTTATGTTGTATAAATATGTATGTATGCATGTAGTGAGTATACGAATTATTCTAATAATGGTAATAATAATAATAATGAAAAAATATTAAATTTATGTAGTATACGTTATATTGTACACTAACTGGATGTGTCTGCATAGAATATTAAAGATATTACATGAAATTTAATTTATATTTTGTAAAATCATTCATAATAATAAAGTAAGGTGTTATACTTCCGATGCAATAGTTTATTTATCTTTATAAAACTAAAAATAACCCAATTGTGACATTAACTAAAGTTAGTATGTAATATTGTTTGTATTTTAATGTATTTTATGATGAAGTCTTCCGTAAAAATTTGTATTAGAATAGGTAATACATATATAACAATAGATATACGTACATACTTATGTATGTACGTCAATATACATAAAAGCTTGATTATAATATGGTAATATAGGAAAAAAATTATGGAAAACAATACATACATAGGTACATATGCATGTACATTATATGTTATGTTTATTATAATTTAAAGGTGTACATGATGAGAATTTTTTATATTTTTTTTATTTTTGTGTATTTTTCATTGCAAAAACATTATAAATTGTAAAACAAAAAAAAAAAAAAAAAAAAAAACAAACACCATAATCTTTGGATTAATAATATAAATACATAATAATAAATCAATGTTACAGACAAGTAGAAGAAAAGAAAAAAAAAATTTTTTTTATTCAATTCGTGAACGAAAAAAAAAAACAATAAAATGAAGGACTTGCAAAATAATTGAAAAATAATGAAAATCTGATTAAACAAGTTGATTCTAACAAGAAAACCATAGTTTTATAATTTGCTTTCATAAACGTTCGCTTAACTAAGTATACGAGTCTGTATTCATTTTACATACATTTAACAAATAAATATGAATGTATATTGTTAAAAATTGGTTTATATACAGTTAATCCTATATCAAAATGTTGTATAATAGCATAATAGCTAGTTAATTTGCAATTTTTCTTAATAATGCTTTTTTGTTTTTAAAATTTAGAATTTATTTTTCATTCTTTTGAATTTTTACCATTTCTGATTTGGTTTTATTTTATTTTTTTTAAATTTATTTTTTTTTTTTTTTTTTACTTTTGTTTGTTTAAGTTTACAATTTTAGTATAAAACTGTGTTAAAAAGGAATGTTTATATACATACGCACATACATACGTATGCAAATCTATTCTTATGTTTACATTAGATAATGTAATATACGTAGGCAATTTACCAAGTATAACTTAATGAGAACAATTTTTTTTATAGGTTACTTTTTCTATTCATGTAGAATTAAAGGAAAAGGAAAATCAGGCACAGATTATTTACCTTTGTTATACATATTTTATATTGTGTATTTTCATTTCATTTTAAAAAATTTTTTACAGCATAGCACAGGATCGCTTATGAAAATAATATAATTCTCGTTATTTTCTTCGTTAATATGTTAAATATGTATTAAACTAACGTAAATTCATTTTATTTATATAACAATGTACATAAATGATATTTTGTGCTCTTTTTAAAATTATAAGCTAAAATATAAGTCACTTATACTTGTTTGCATGTATGTACATAGATAATAGATATGTATAGACATTTTCTTTTATAATAAATATAGCTATTATATTTGATTTTTTTTCAAATTTAATATTTAAATTCATATTGTAGTTTACTCTTATTTCATATATTATTTAACATGCATGCATAATTACAATGCATAAAAATTTAAAGAAAACAAATTAAAAAAATTACACAAGGGTGTCTCCAAAAATCGGCAAAATACCCGAAAAAATTGTCAAAATTTCCCAAATTTTTGATTTTTTAATTCGAATAAATTACAAAACATTAGACGTACAGCTTTGACTAATACATCATTCGAAAGGATAAAAAGTCTTCTAACACAGAGGTCTTCTGAACATATTAGTGACATTGAACTGACAGTTCGCAAGTTAAAACGTATTTTATGAAACAAACCCACAATTTTTTTAATGACCTTTAGTAGCGAAATAAGCCCGATTCGCGCCACGAGATCATCAGCACCATTCAACTAGACTCATCGAGTATAATGTGTATGTACCAATTTTCATAAAAATCGATGATGGGTCCTAAAATGAACTTCAGCCGAAAATCCTAGACTTGTATACCTATTCCATCACGTTTCATGTGTATATATGTTCATATTAAAAAAATTGATGTCAACTGATAATTATATTTTAGATTAAATGTATTAATTTGTAAGGAATATCTTTAAAGTTTATTAAATATTAAAAAGTATTTATTTATGTAATCAAATGAATAAATGTTTCAAAAGCCACTCTTATCCAGATTCTATACATGGAATGAATCCTCTTTTTTGACACATGTATTTGTACACTTGCCTATGATATGTTAATAAAAATTTATTTTTTCTAAACTTTAAAGAACATACTGTATCCATTAGACGTACATATGGACATATGTACATATATGTATATGTACATATGTACATGCAGCATATTAACAATAAATATTGCATAGGTATTTGAATTTAACTCTAATCGATTTTATAAAATGAACAACAGGTATTTTATTATTATTATTATTTTCTTTTGGTTATCACATTTATTACATCTACATATGTACATGCATGCTAGTGTACATGTATGTATATTTTTAATGTGATTTTACAAATTATAAATAAAATGACGTTATTTTCTTTTTTAATGTACCCCAGATATAATGAAAATTTTGTTTAATTTACGATATATTTTAGTACTCTTTTACGTTTGTACGCATTGTAAAAATTCGTTTTCTTCCTGTTTCTTAGAACTACATCCCTTCATGAGCCATGATTTAATCATCATTATGATGATTAAAAACTAAACTTGTTAAAAATTTAACAAATACTATAGATTTGAAAATTATATATCATTTATTTATATGTATGATTGCATCACCATACGTATGTATATGTACAGTATACGTACATATTTAATATATATACAAATGTATTCTATTTGTAAACCTGTATTTGTGTCTATATATTATACATTATGATACAACTTTTTTTTTTGTTTTCAATTATATTTGATTCACTTTAAATTATATACTTATATACATATATAATATATGCGTATGTGTACATATACATAAATTAACGTATCAAACATAAAAAAATTAATTCTAAAAATTCTAAAAAAAAAAGCATAAATGCATATTAAATAATAAAATTAAACGCATAATAATGTGTACAAATTTAAATACCATAACACCATAATTTAGATATTTACATATACATATAAACATTTTACTTGATTTTACCAATCTCATTTTACTTATTTTTTGCTTATTGTGTAGAAAACTCATATTAAATTCAAAACATAATTTAGGTATATATAACAAATATTTTTAAATATTATACGAATATACATAAGTACATCTGTATACATATATGCTAGAGTAAAGATCGGCGTTTATGCACGCATACACATATAATGTATGTGTATGTATGTAAATCTAAACAAAAATATGTACACTTACAAGGATATACATACGCACATACCATATAAAATTACATTACATGCTTGTATATTAAATAAAATAATAATATAATCGAAAATTTTGATTATTATTTTGAATTTTCATTAAAAAGGGGAATAAAAAATCACGCACAAAATTCATATGAAAGACTTTTGTTTTGCTGAATATACATACATTATGATTATATGTATATGCATATATGATTGTGTTTTTATATTTTTTGTATATATGTACATAGATCAGTATGTGCGTATGAACAGGGTATTTTAGAATTATTATCACAGATCCCTACTTTTGAAAATCCAAAATGTTCCTAACAAAAAAACATTTCGGACCTTCTTCCTTTTGAGACTTTCTTCCTTTTTGGTCTATTTGTTGGTCAAACGTCGATGAACTTTTAATAACATCTAAGAAAAGATTATAAATTAAAGATTTTAAAAATAATCTGAGTTTTCAAAAAAAAACAAGCTTTATGAATCTAATTTTAGGACACCTTGTACCTATATGTACATATTTACATGTATGTATGTGTAACATTTATATGAATATTAAGAAAACATGCACGTCAAATCAAATAGAAATTTTTGAATGGATAAATAATTTTGTAAACACACATCTAACTAAATACATACATACATATGTATATTGTATTTAGGCGTACGAGTATTATTATGTTGGTATATAAGGATGTGCAATAATATAATTTTTAATAATATGATTTTTATATTCATATATTTATACAGATAGATATGTATGTACATATTTACGTTCATAAACATTTTTACTTATGTTGAACAATATCTTATTTTACAAGCATATACATACGAATGTACATAGGCATGTACATAAAATGTGCTAGGAAAAAAAAAAACTTTTGTTTTGATTTTGATATAGTACATCTGCTTCTTTGCTTTTATTGAATTTATCAAAACCGTAAAATGTATGTTGATATAACATATTGTATGAAGCATGCATGCTGTATAATAATATATACTTAAAACTTGTGCTCGATTGTACATATAAATATGTAAACACATAATTGTCTACATATATACATGTAATATACATACATATATAGATATGTACCTATAAAATATACATACATATATGAAAACGCACATAAATTTTACACATACTTAATTTTAATATGTGTGTGTAATATATAACAATATACATATATATAACAGAAATTTCCTTTGATATGTCAATTTTATTTCTGCATATTCAACAACTGCTAATAGCAAATATTTGTAATGTTCATATGTATGTACATATACTGCAAAAGATGTGTGTAAAACCCACATTAGATTAAGCAAATATCATATACATATGTACACATATGTATTTCATACATATGAACATACATATGCATATGTATTTATTTGGTACGGTATATTCAATGGAAATAAAAAGCATACCATGTACCCACATGAAAATGATTGTACATACATATGTATGTATATACATACATATACAAGGATTGTATCAAAAAAAAATTATACCCACATTATATGTATATATGGTACACCTATACTCATAATGTACATATGCATATGTATGTATGTACATAAGTTCGTTCTACCTAAATAGTAAAGTATTAAATTTGCTGTCAAATCGCAAAAGAAAATGTAATTGCGTGTGTATATTTAGCTACATATCCTTTTTATATTGAAACGTTTAAATATTCATAATCGAATTATATTATCAGTTCTATACCATTTTATTTGCTTTTTCTTATTATTGTTTATTATTTATATTAATTTGATTATGAAAAAGAATAAAAATGAAATAATAAACGAACTCGTACATATGACAGAATGTTACATATATGTATGTACATAACATAAATAAAAAAATCAAAATTAAGAGCTAGAACAAAAATTTTTTAGAAAGGATAAATCTCGAAGATATCATGTAAGTATGTACATACATATGTATGTATGTACGAATTAAAATCTAAGTATCTACATATGTTAATCATTAATGTATATTTACATTATGTACTGTTGTGTTATCACAAATAAATATAAATAATGTATTATGTTGTATTTCTTTTTCTCTATAAGAAAATTTTATCTTTGCTCAATTGTTCTAATTAAATAAAAAAAAAAAAATTTTCGTTTTGTTTAGGTACATTTAAATTGAAATGTTTTACCTGAATTGTTAATGATAATTGCGAATTATTAAAAAAAAAGTTTTTTTTTTTTTTGTGATAATAAAGATATTCATATATAAAAAAGTCAGATAAATACTTAATCCATGATAATTGATATTATTAAAAAGATTTTCTTAATATTGAGTATCGTATAATAATAATGATTATTTTTAATAATAATAAAATTTCGAAATTTTAAGAGAAAAATTATGTATTATATGAAAAATTCAATTTAAGATTGGTTCTATAAACCCGTACACGTATGTATATATATACATATACATACATACATATGCATGTATACCATATGTATGTAATTATTTTGTATATTTGATATAAATATATACATATGTATGTACATATATATCTCTACAAATCTATATAAATTACGTTATACCAGGTTATACATGTGTATATACATATTCATACATATGTACACAGTATATATACATACATATGTACACTGCAACATACGTGTAAAGTTTAATAAAATTTTAATAAAATTAGATTATCTCAACATTTGTCGATATGAATTGAATGTATATAATGGTATATTCTAAAAAAAATGAATACGAAAATAAATTAAGGGAGAAAAAATATATAAAAAAAAATAAAAATAATAGAAATGAACAAAATATATAAAAAAAAATAGGTATATTAAGTTTAACTGTATAAAATATGCGTATGTATGTAAATCGATGTATGCATATATACATATATTAAGGATTATAAGGAGTATACATATATATTAAGGAGTATAAGAAGAAAGTTTCAAATATCGCATATCATGTGAACTTTCAATATATTATGAAAATTTGAACAATGTGACATATGTTCATTTTTGTTGTATGTATGTTACGTATACATATTTGCCATAATATTGAATATTATGTGTTTTAGTGAATTATCTCATGAGGATATTGAAGAAAGCGAAAATAAAAAAAAAATAAAAAAAATAAAAAATAATATAAAATAAAAATGAAAATTTTTATTAAACGCATACATACATATATGTATCTAATAAATGTACTATTTTCATGTATAAAATGTAATGTGTACTTTTTTATACTTATCTATGAATGAGGAAGACGAAATATAAAATATAAAAAAAAAATTTATTTATTCTGCATTTTTGTGTTAGTTTTTGTTTCATCGGTTTCTTTTGTTCTTATTAATGATTTTGATCTTACTCAGCATTAATATTCTATGTAAATTATAAGAATAAAAAAAAAAAATTTTTTTTTTGTTTTTTTTTTGGATATTCAATATAGATTAGCCATATGTATATGGATATATATACATGTGTAAATTTGTATGCACGTATGGCATATGTACGAGTATATTTTATTTCAAAGAATACGTTTGTATTACATTTGAATGAAAAATATATATAAATAAATGTAACAGATACAAAAAAAAAAAAACCAATTATCCATAGAAAAATATTATAAATTAATGTTACATATAAATGTATAGGTAGATACAAAATAATTGAATTAAATTAACTTACGTTTGATGATTGATGTCGTATCATTTTTCTTAGATCTTCTTCTTTTTGTATTGATTCATCTTTTAATTCACGTATAAGAATTTCATTTGTTTCTTGACGTTGTTTAATTGCTTCCAATTCTAATTTAAATTGTTGAAAATCATTTTTAATTGTTGCTAAATCTTCAAATGTTTGACTACGACGATTTAAATCAGCTGAAGCATTACTAGCAATCTCTTGTAATTCAGTTAATTCTTTACGCATTTCGGCTATTGATTGTGTTAACCATTCAACTGTTAGACGTTCCTTATTTGTTATACTACCACCACCTCCACGTAATATTTTAATTTCATTCCTGAAATGAATAAATAATGAATTTATAAAATGAGTTAGTAAATATAAACAAAAGTTAAAGAAAAACAAAAAAAAAAAAAAATAATAATAATAATAAAAAGAAAAAATAAATAAATAAATGAAAATAGCGTAATGAACAAGAAAATATCATATAGACTATCGTATCTATCGTATATATGTATATGGTAACATATTTTGCATATATGTATGTATTATATTATATGTATGTAGGATAAGTTATATCCTATAATTAGAAGAAAAAAATTAGAATTCAAATAATATCTAAATAAAATAATTGAGAATTATTTTAATTATGTATAATACATATTTTAAATTTGATTGTACATATACATACATATATGGTATCTAAAAGAAATATGTATGTATATATAATCTAACGAATGTAATATTATGTACCTACGTATACGTGTTTAAGAAATTGATTTAGTATATTATCTTATAAAAAATAAATTACGAACAAAAAAAAAACAAACTACATTAAATGGTAAGAAAATAGAAGAAAAAATAAAAACAAATACAAGGCCAACGACAACATCAACAGTACCAAGAAGAAAATGAAAATTGTGTAAAAGATTGTTTGTCACAAATTTTAAACGTGACATTTTTTTTAAAATTAGACAAAAGAAAAATAACGAAAGAAAAAATTTAAAAAGTTTAAAAAACAAAAAAAAAACAAAAAAAAAAATGAAAACTAAGTGAAATGAGAAGAAAAGAAATAAAAATAAAATACATAAAAATTTTAAAATAGCTTCTTATGTATACGAATGTACACAATATACTTTCAATATACATAAATATACAGTGAAAATAAAAATAAATGTAATGTAAGTATAAGTGGGTGGTACCTTATATTTTACTTGATTTTACAATAATCATCGATATGTAGGTACCATGCATACAGTACATAACCATAACAATAACAATATTTATGTACGGATGTACATTTCATTTTTCTTTAAATTGTTTGTGCGTGCGTATATACATACAAATATACATATATACATATGTAATGTATATGTACGAACTATTTGAAATTCTTTTCTGTATATAAAACGTATCATAAAACTTTTGAAATGATTGCAAAACTACGAATCAATTGTATGAATTACGATTAGTTTACTCATTCACTAAGAAAATTATATTTCTTGTAGAATATATACACATAATATCTATACACATACACATATGCATAATATATAAAAGTACATATCATATAGCATTATTTAAGTATGTATATATATGTGTATACATATTATTATTACAAAGTACATATGTATGAAAATTGTATACCTAATAATTCGTTTATTTGTAATTCAAGGCAGGTGCAATATATGTTGTATCAAACAAGTGAAAACATAAAAATGATATACATATGTATGTATGTACTGTACACATACATATATTATATGTAGTTTACATTTTGCAGAAAAGCTTTTCAAATTGTACTAATAGATGTGTACATAATATGTGGAAATACGATATTGTAAAATAAGAACAAATAAACAATATAAAATAAGGAATAAAAATATGCTTTATATGTATAAATGTTTTAATGCAGTATAAATACATACATACAAAACATATTATATAAGTAATTATATAACGAAAATGAAATGCTTTTTATAAATGTATTGATAACATTTAATGTATATAAAAATCAATTAAAATTAAAAAATTTTATGTTTTTTTGTTAAAATACGAAAAATAAATACTAAACCATGTATGTATGTATGTATGTATATAATATTAATTTTCTATACCAATATTAACATATAAAAAATATATACAATATTTTTAAATAATTATATTAAATACATATAAATTATACATAATAATTTATAATTTTTAAAGTTAATAAAAATTTGAAAATTATTATTATTATTTTTTTTTTACTTTAGACGGGTGAAATCAATTACTTATATGTATGTGTATTAGTAATTTTTGAAATTTTTTTAATTACATACGTATAATGCTTTTGTATTGTATTTTTTCAGTATATACATAAAATTGAATTTCATAATTATTTCAAAATTTTAATGCTTTTTTTTCAAATTATATACGAACGAAAAGATTTCAAGATAAACAAAAAAAAAAATTAACTATTCTTGAGATAATAAAAAAATTTTGTATGTACTAAACATGTGATAATCGATTATGTATTTTGATTGTCGTTATGTGGTAATTATATACGTAAATACTCATGAATTTTCCAATTAATTTTTTTTTTTTTATATATGTTGTATTATATTGTTTTAGAATTTTCATTTTAGAAAATGAAATGTAGAAAAAAAAATTTTCAAATTAGCTATTCATTTTGAATATTATATTCATACATACGAATATGTACATACACATAAAAAATGTACAGAAAAATATTTATGAAGTTTTTCTTTTTCTTTTTTTCTTGTTCATTCTGTATCATTTTATTGGTAAGTTAATAAAATGAATATTTTTTAGATTTATGAAAAGTTTTTCCCTTTTTTCATTTATTTATTATTATTATTTTTGTTTTTTTTTGTAGTAAATTGTGTTTATTTTTCTATATATTAGCTTTAAAGTATACATATGTATGTTTTATAGCTTTCATACTTATTAAATTGGAAAAGACAAGCAATTTTAATAAAACAATTTTTTATTGAAACAAAAAAAAAAAAAAAATCGAAAATGTTTGAAAATTGTTTATATGTATTTCCATGAAAATATTTTAAACGATTGTACTGTAATTTATCCTTTTAAGTGTAAATGAAAACTTTTTTTTAAAAAAAAATTTAAATGAAAAATTGAAAAAACAAAAAAAAAACAACAAAATAAATAGAAAAAAAAAGTGAATTCAAAACCATGTCCTTTTTATTCATTGTTTCGATATATGTACATAAAACATTTTATGCTTGTACATAAGTACATTTTATTTTTTTTCTATATTTTTTTTTTTATATTACTTTCATTATTTTTTTTTGTGCTTTTTATTTATTTATTTATTTATTTTTTTATAAAAGTTAGAAACGTTTAAAGTTTTTTACTTAATGCTCGATTACAAATTTTTTTTTTTTTTTTCACTCAATTTTTCTATTTTTATTTTATGGTTTAAATGAAATGTGTGAAAATTATTTAATGTATATGTATATGTATATATACAAGTAAAAAGTGTGGAATTTTGTATTTTACATACATACATATTTAAAGAAATTTATTCATTTTTATTTATATTTATGTAGCTGAAATTGAGTTCTTAAAAATTAATAATAAAAATTTAATAGAATTTTTATAATTTGAAAATTTAATAAGAATTTGGTTTTTTTTTTTTTTTTCTTTTAAATTATTTAAATGAAAATTTACTGAACTGTTTTAGAAAGGAATTAAATAGAATTTTTTTTTTTTCATGTTCATACATTCGGATATATTATGTGATATAATCTTTGATGAATTTCTATTTTAAAATTGTAATTCACTTAATTTTTTTTTCTTTTTGTTCTTTGTAATCTATTGTTTGCAATAGATTTTAGATATTTAGTTTTCTTATTTTTGAATAGACAGCTTATATCTGATTTTTACTTTTTTTTTTTTTTAAATTGTTTTCGTAAATTAAAAGGTAAAGAGAAAGTATTATATGTATGTATATGTACGTACGTGCGTACATATTTACTACATGTACAGGCACAGGATAGATTGACATCATTTGTGATAATAGTTTTTATGTTTTCTTCTTTATTGTGATAAAAGAGTTTATATTTTATATGTATAGGGATTTTAATAGAATGTACATATACGTATAGGAGTTATATTGATTAAAGAATATGTATATATATGTATGTACATGAATGTTGTTGAAAGATACATTATCTTTTATTAAAATCATACAATATATTCGAATAATAAATATTTGTAATTTTGTTTATATGTATACGTACACAATCAAATAAAATGAATTATAAGTGAATATATAACTTATGTACTTACTATAATGTTTAATACACCTCTAAATATCTATTCACATATAAATATTATGTCTGATATATAAACATTTTTATCTACTTGTAAAATAATGTCATTTAAATTGACATTTTACATTTTTTTAAAATATCAATTTCCTTCTTTGATCCATTTTTTTTTCTTTTCTTTTAATTAATTTAAAGAAATAAAAAAAATGTTTGATCTTAGAATTTATGTTTTTATTGATACATATAAGAACAAGTTTCATTGTAAATATAAAATTACGCTTTTTTCAAAAATTATTACAGAAATCAGTGTAAAACAAAATTATAATAAATGATATCTTATAATATCATGAACTATATTAGTACATTAGTGCATATGTATAATAAAATAATTGGTTTAAAAACTTAAGAAAAAAGAAAAACAAAAAATATTTTATAATAAAATAAATAAAATATAAAAAAATTCTTTATAATTTCTAAAAGTTTAATTAATTTCCCTATATTTTGTTGTAATACTTTTTAATAACTTTTTTTTTCTAATTAGTTGGGATAAAAATTTGTTTTTATCTTTTTATAATAATTTTAATAATTTTCGCTTTGATTTTTTTTTTTTTTAAAAAAAAAGAAATAAAGTGCTGTTTTAAATCAACTTAATTTTCATGGTTCTACACAGTTTTGTTTTTTTTTTTTTCATAACATACAAATACACTGAAATGGCACTATATAAGAGCATATAATGAACAAAATTCCAACATAAATCGACGTGTGAATTTATTAAGCCATTCATTTATCATTTATGAATTTGTATATAAAATGTAAAATCAATTTCCGCCTGCATATGTGTATTTGCTTATTTTACATTTACGCATATATGACTATACATATGTGTGTACATATGTTTAAAAATTCCGAATAAAAATATATCCATATACATATGTATGTAAATATGTATGTATATGTGCATAATTTATGTTCTTATTTGATTCTACTATAAACTACATATAGCTATATATTATCATTATACAATAAAAATGTTTGCTCTAGGCGTATAATTCTCAAAATGAAAGATAAACTTTGTAAATTATTTTTTTTTTTATCATAGTACAAAAATTACAGACAAAATAGACAGAAAAAAAAAAAAAGAAAAAATTAAAAAAATGTATATAAAATGAAATTTTTATTTATAATACTTTTTATCGATTTTATTATTAATCAGGATGTATGTAGTACATTATTACATTTATTTAATATATAATGTATATAGACAATGCAAATTATCATTTTCTATTAATCTAATCGATTCTATTTTATTACATACATATAAGTACATAAATGTAAATTGTATCTTTTTTATATTATTTTTTTTTTTTAATTTTATAATAAAAAAAAAAAAAAAGGAAAAAATAAATAACGCAGATAGGAAAGAAGAATTAGTTATTATTTGTCAGCAAATATCAAATCGATAAATAAATTCTCAATTTTTGTTTTTTGTTTTTTTTTTTGTTCTTTTTACATTTTGAAAGAATATTTAATGTGATCATTTATGCAAGTAATACATATGTAAGTATATAATATGTACATACATATATATTAATATATAATGAATATGTAAGTAAAAATAAATATTTAAATCGGATATAGAACGGATATTTACTATTTCTGTCCGTCCGTAAAATTTCAAAAACGATAATAATTATAAGACATTTGTGGATATAATATATACATACATATACTCATATCTATGTATGTTTTAATTACGTTTATATTGATTTAAAAAAAATAAAAATCTTGCATAAATATAAGATATATTATCAGTTATGTAAGTATATGGTTATCGTATAAATTTAATTTCGTAAAGGATCAGAAAAAGGAAGATATTTTAAAATTAAAGAAAAAAAAAAGGATGTGTACATGTACATGTGGATGTATGCTTATATGATTTCTTATTTATGAAAGTTAATTGTATGAAACATTCATATCAATTTGCCAAAAATCAAGATATTTAAAAATGAATATAACTTTTGAAACTATTAAATGAATTTTAATGAAATGACCTAGACAAATACGTGTAGAAATAATTGTTATATAATTTTAAAATGTTTTTATTCCGGATATTTTTCAATTTCCGATTCAAAATCATAAAATTTATACATTGACTTTATAATATCCATAAATGTACAATATCCACAAAAATTATATTGTACATATACATGCATGCAAATGTATTTATATGTATATACAAACTAAACAAAAGAATTACGATATTTTTATATTGCATTCAACATTATTAAGCAATTCCATACATACATATATACATATGTATGTATGTGTGTGTAGTGAATAATATATACATATTAAATTAAACGTATTACATATATTTATGTATTATTGTGTACATTAGGATAAACAAGAATTCAATAATTTTGAAATTTTACCTTTAAATTTTATACTAAACATACATCATTATTTTATACAACACATAAATCAATAAGAATAGACAAATACCTTTTTGATTTTTTTACATGTATAATTTTTTGTTATCTATGTATATATGTATATTCGTTATTTTTCCACTATTAACACTAAATTTTAGATTTTTCCTTTACCTTTGTTTTTATAATTTTGCTTTTTGTTTAGTTTTTTTTTTTTTTTGTCTTTTTTTCTTTTTCTATATTTGTTTTTTGTATTTTTCGTTTCTTGAAAAGCTAAAGGACGATTTACTAATGATGAAAGATTTTCTTTAAAAAAAAAAAAAAACAAAAAAAAAAAAATCTTTTTTCTTTTCATTTAATGCAGACGAAATTTTATATAACTTTTTATTTGAACTAACTCCGATTATCTTTTCATGATTGTACAAAGGAATATGAACATATGTATATATCCATATAGATATAACATATCATACAAATTTATATTTATATGTATTTTGTAAACCTGTGTATTTGCAAATGTATGTGTAATATTTTAGTAATACATATATACACACATATATATGTACATATGTATGTATATGTTGTATAAATATAAGTGTCTATCGATATATGTATTATATATGTATGTATATTCATATGAAAAAAAAAACATACATAAATTTATAAATTCAACTGTTATTAGTACGACTTACTTATACACACATACATATGTATGTATGTATATGTATATTGATGTATATATGTATTTATATTAAAGCTCCTGTTTATTTAATACGAATAAATAAATTACGAAACAATTTTTTATATGTTTACGTATGTTCTCATATATGTGTGTATGTATGTATATTTTCATACATGAAAATAAAAAATAAAAATTGAATATAAGATAAAATAGATTTTGTTTTTTGGTTTGTTTATTGTTTCTTTTACTATTCACATATAAGAATATATGTACGTACCTTGTATCTATCTCGTATAAATATATATGTATGTATAGGTATGTTTAAAATAAAAATAAAGATATACCAAAAAACGTATGAAAATGTGAAAAAGTAAAAAAGTTAAACTACCAGAAAATAAAAAATGAATACGTAAATAAATAAATAATAAAACAAAAGAATAACAAAAGTTAAAAAAACAAGTGATTTTTTTTTGTTTTTGTTCTTGATTATGGCACGGAACATCATACAAAAATGTTATTTTTTATTTTCAGTTTTCTTTCTTGCTTTGAAAAACATTTTCCTTTAATTTTTGTATTTTACTTATAATTTTGTTTTCTGTGGTGGAAAAAAATAAACGGAAATAAAGAATAAAAAAAAAAATATCTAATCAAAAAAAAAAAAAACAGAAAGGTATATTCGGTTACGAAAATAAAATTTATGAAAATTTATGAAAATTTTGTTATTTTTATACGTGAGTATACGTTTATAAGTTTATATGGTGGGCCAATTCATTCATTCACAAATATACTTACATATATATACATATGTATGTATGTATGTGGTACCTATATGTTGGTACTCGTTATATTTCATTAATTTGTTTATTTTAATTACAATTTTACAATTGTGTATAAAAATTACCATTATTATGTTTTATCAAATTCTCACAGTCATACAAATATGTACATAATTTCTACTTAATACATTTAATAATAATAATACATGAATTAAACGTTTTTGTTTTTTTTATATTGCACATACATATATGTACATATGTTCAATTCATTTTCATGAAGAATTTTTTAATTCTCAATACAAAATATAATTTTAAAAAAAAAAACCAAAAAAAAAATTTTTTTTTCTCACATTCAATTGTAATTTATTTAATTTATTTCATTCTTAATTTTTCTACACATTCATACAGATAAATAAAATAAATGAATAGAAATGCATTAAAATGAGAATTTTATTAAATGCATGCCATAAATACTTATGTAATTTATAATATTTAAAATTTTCTTTAAATTTAATATTATAATTCCGTATATGTATTATCTGTTCCTTTGATATTTTCATTTCATATAGGAATTTTCTTTTATTATTATTATTATTTATTTTAATTTCTTTTCAATTTAATTTGAACTTTAAATATTTATATTTGTATGTATGTACAGAGATAGATACATATTTATGTGTATACGTATACAATGTGGCAAAGTCATTTATATACATATTCTGGCAACAAATCTATATAAGCCATATAATATTATATATTTCAATTTACATACATACATATATATATCTATAATTATGTAAATATAGTATATATGAATGTATTATAATAATTTTGTTGAAAAAAAAATTGAAATTTTTATTTAGGGTGTAGTAAAAACAAAGGGGTTAAATCGATTCATAAAATTCAATTTTATTTCTGTGCTTTTTTATCAGTATAAAACAAAAACAATAATATGTTTTTGTACACCATTATATGTTAAATGTATATTCAATACAAATGCAAGAATAAATAAAAGAAAAAAAAAATTAAATGTGTATATATATATAGGTAACACACTGAAATATTTCATATAGATACTTATACTATTGTATATAACGAAGTAAATTTAATATTCCTATATAAAAAGGATTTTTATTTTTATTATTGTTTTCGTATTTTCTTTTTTTCTTTTTTTTTTTTTGTCTTTTTAGGAAATTTTTTTTTTTTTTTCGTTTCATTGTTTTATTTTGTTCTAATTATTATTTTTCTTTTTGGGAAAAAAAATTATTTTGTTTCTTTTTATTATTACATTACTTTCTTTCGTTTCTTGGTAATTACTTTTGATTTTATTTCAAAAGTTTTTGCGCGTTCTGTTCTGAATTTATTTTTATATATGTATGTACATATTTATTTTAATATATTTATGTAGAATACACACATATATGATGATAAAAGTGGATTTTTTTATACTGACTGTAATGTGATCTAAATATATAATATATGTAGGTATATAAATGAGAAGAAAACAAACAAATAATACATATAAAGTAAATGGCATTGTTATATGTACATATATTTATATATTTATATGTGTATACAAAGCGAACAGGATGTTTTTGTATAACGATTAAAAATGATAAATATACTATAATTCGATGCAGACATTAATTCACATGTACATATGTACATCCATATTTGTTTTTTAGATTCTGCAGAATGGTCAATTATATTATTTAAACAAAAATATTTAAAAAAAAAAAAAAACGGAAATTCAATTTTCTTCTATATATTAAAAATTTTTGTCTATATATGTATATACATACATATGTACAAATATAATCAAATAAGCTCTCCTAAGCTGCAATGTCAAGGCAACCAAACCTCACCTTACTCCTTGTTGATTAAATCTCAAACCTTAAACCTTAAAATTATAAAAATATCATTTATAAACATCATCATTTTCTTCAAGTAATTTAGATACATCCTGTGAACATTGTATTTTATAACTTAACTATCTTCTATATAATATAAAGGAAATTTCATAAAAGATAAAAGTAATGTATTTTATAACATATTATTTAATATGATAAAATTTATGTAAATACACGTTAATGAGTATATGTATGTAATGAATATTTTTTCTTTTTTTTGTATTTCTTTGAAATTAATAACAGATATACATTTTTATATCCAGAAAAAATAATACAAAAACATAAATAAAATATAAATGACAAACATACATAATATAATACGAATAACACTAATACATACAATACCAAAAAAAAAAAAAAAAAAAAAAAAAAAAAAAAAAAAAAAGTTTATTATGATCTTTAATTTCTCATTGTTGTTTTTTTTTTCTTGTCCTAATTTATTTATTCGTTTTTTGTGTATATACATTCACATAAACATATAAATGTTCACATAACAAGTTATAGGTATTTTCTTTTATGTTATATTTTATTTTTCGGATATTATTACATTTTGTCACACCTGATGATGTTATTGTTATCTTCTATAAAATGTACTTTATTCTGTTTCACAATAAATCAATGTACCCAGTCTCACACATACATATGCATGTACATACATACATACATATATGACTTTTATAATAAATGTTTTGTTATGTTTATTTGTTTTAATAATCATTCATACACGCATCTATACTTCTTTATGCTTTATTTTATATTTTCTGTGACTTTTTTTAATTTATAAAAATAATTTGTAGTTAATTAATATCATATGTGTACACAGATATGTGTGTATAAATAGAATTGAAATAATTACAAAAATTAGATAACATGTTGTTATATTAGAAAACGTCATTGAAAAGGAAATAAGATGTTATTGGCTTTGTTTTTCTTTTGTTTTTTTTTTTTAATACTTTATTGATCATTTGTTACATACAAATAAACAAGCATATTCATACAGTAATACAGTACGATAAATAAATAAAAAATTAATAATTGATTTTGTTTTAGCCAATATACATATGTATGTCTAATTTATCAAATAAATTTATTTTATGAAAGTTAACATCTATACAATTGTTGTATATATACATATGTACATATAAACAAAATAAAATATACATGTATGTGTAGAAAATAATTAATATACATATGTAATATGTAAAATAGGTCCAAATACTTGAATATTTGAAAACGGACTTGTCATGTGGTTAACCTACATTTGTTTGGCAATATAACTTAAAATCCTGTAATGCACATATGCATCTAATGACATATGAATATATGTGAATACTTTTCATATGTACATATATTCTATATATGATCCTTTTTAAATTATTTCTTACACACATTTATTCATATATGTATCATACGTATACCATATATAAACTTGCAATTGTAAAATTGTACCGATAAGATATTTTATATGGTATTTTTACACATACATGTATATATGTATATATGTACATACGTATCTGTGGTCTTGTGTGAATGATAAAGTACACATATTTTACATACATGTATGTACATACATATTTTTGTGCATATCAGACAAATGTGTAGTGAATATGAGAAGATAAAATTTATTCTTCCCGTAAAAATAAAAATCTGTATACAAATATAGGTAGGTACATAATCAAATTATTGTAATGAATGAATGTATTTTTCAAGTTGATTAAATAAAGATAAAAATATCTAATACATATACATTATGTATTGTAAAAATAATAATAATGTTGTATATAGTCATGAATATACATGTGTACAAATATTTTTATATTCATACGCGTATGTACGTGTGTAATATTTGTTTATATGCATACTTTGATATTTAAAAATGGTTTACATGTTATGTAACTTTTATGCAATTTTGTTTATATTTATGTATGTATATACGTAATATATAAATATATTAAATTCATAAAATTCGAATACATCATTATATATCAAAAACAAATATAAATATGTAAATATATACTTAACAAATTTATATATCAAAGTGCATATGCATTTTACACATACATTTAATTGTATATGTACATCCATATACATATATTGTATTTGTATATATGTATAGGTACATATTTATTTTGCCGATTTTTTTTTTGTAGACAATTTATACAGAAGTGAAAATCAAGTATATGAATGTGTACATAAACACATGCATATGTTGTACGTATATAGTTATTATAATCTAATTAATACTCAAGATATATTCATATAAATGCAATTGAAATACATTTAATACATTAATAATTGTATATGTGTATATTGTATATACAATTAAAAAATATTACATATACCTACATTTGTATTATAGAAAAGGTGAACATAATACATAATATATAGAACATAAATATAGAACATAAATATATAGTATGTATGTACTTGCATATCCATAATGTTTACATGTATACATGTGTATACATATGTAAGTGCATAATTCAGATTTATGCCTATTTAATAAATAACTGTTGATGATGAATTAAAATGTAAATTTTTACAGTTCATATATATTTTCATTCATACTTTTATAACGTACAAAATTTCTTTTTGTTTTTTTAAAAAAATATAAATTTTTTGTTTATTACATGTTTATTTGTTTCTTTAAAATAAAAAGCAAAAATGAAAAAAAAAATTTTTTAAATAAACGAATTATGTATGTTTTACATGCACATATTCGTACATATGTAAGTACATATAATGGGTTCATACATACATATATCATCTACAAGCAAGTATATTATGTAATAAATTTTTAGATATGTACATACATATGTATACATACGTGTGTAGCTGAAATGTTTGCAACAATTTTATGTTTACAAATATTTTGAACAAAATACATATGGTTATTTTTTAAATAAAAATATTGCATGTGTGTAGAGGGTGCCATAAAATGGGGGTTTTCACATTTTTAAGATACATATAAAAATATATATTTTCAGATTTTTTTCGTTTACTACATTTCTACAAAGCTATGAAGGCTCAAACTGCTTTTAGTAAGGAGTTTTACACGTGAATAGTATATGAAGCTGAATATTAAGCTATAAATTACTGTGTGTATATACCTATGTACATATTATGTATATTCAGTTTATATTTGCTACAATTTACACCTAGGGCCTAGGGCTTTTTCAATAAAATACCTAAATTTGATTGAAATTGAATAAAAATGTTTAATTTTTTGACCAATTTTATATTTAAACGATTCATATGATAAATTTATATTAATAAAAATTGAAATTTTTAATGAAATATTGACATACAAAAAATGTTTGAAAAATATTCACGGGTTTTTTCTTAACACTGAATACAAATGTTTCTATGTAGTAATTGTTTAAGATGATTCAAACAAATTAAATATTTTCCTTTAAAAAGGTAATTTTGAAAGGTAAAAAACATCCAACCTACTCGTATGTATAAAGGGATGGATTTGTTTTAAGAACGATATTTTTTTGTAAAACTTACATATTTCGGGGCACTCTGTATATAAAATTTATCAATTTATATATAGTCAGGGCTATTCCAAGTTTCGATTCGTTTCAATGCAAATAGAAAACCTGTTCGTTATCGAAAAATTTGTATTCCAAGTTTCAATTTTGTTTCAATTTCATTCGTTTTCACGAAATGCCAACGGAAAATTTGTATTATAACTTTCGAACGAATAGAAAGTAAACTTTGTGATATTCAGTTCGATGAAGTTTGTGTTACGAATCAATGTAAATTTTCATGTTTTATTCAAAACATAGATATCTTTAAATTAAAACCAGAATTTTGTTTTGTAATATTTCGTTGTGTTCCGCAAAAATATTTCACATTATTGCATTCGATCAAATCTTGGAATACCTTTTATCAGTTCGATCGAACGAAAGAAATTTGTTTTCGATTCGCTTCGATCGAAAGTTGGAATAAAGCTGAGTATAAAAGAATGATTTCTGTTGTTATTTATGAATAATTAAAATAAACATTTCAGGCGAAAAAAAAAAAATTATAGAATAAGAAAAATAAACATATCTTTTAGGGCTGTAATATTAATATGTATGTATGTATGTATCGTACGTACATATATTCATACAAATATTTTTCATTTTTATGTATTTCAATTGTATAGTTGTTTGATTCGGTTGTACACCAGTCATTGAGTAAAATTTTTACTATACATCTTTTTGAATTAAAATATACCCATAATCATATACTACATGCGTATGTATTTGCAAAATAATTTGTATTTAATATATACATGTGTATTTATATATATATATACATACATGTATATATGTTTACGCATATTTTCAGTAAAATAAATATTTTTTGTTCTAGGCGTTGCAATATTCACTTCATATGTATGTATGAATAGAACGAAAAATGTGATAATATTTAAAAATTGAAAGGTCATAGACCTACGATACCGTTATATTGACTTACTGAATCCTGTTTTAAAAAACAAAAAATCTGAAATTTTCATTTGTCTTAATTTTATATTAATTTTTACGTTTAATTTATGCTTTTGATCTAAGTGAAATGTGGAATAAGGGTCGAGTTCCTTTAAACCTATCATGCGTTTTTTAAAAAATTATATACCTACCTATATAATATATATTTAGTATAACACATAATTCATTTCAGATTGAATCTAAATTTATTATCTTATGTACACATACATACAATAGAACATACATAAGTATAAAATAACTGTGTAATTATGCACATATGTACATATTGTAGTGTGTATACAAGTACATATATAAAAGTTGACATATATTGGCTTATATTTACTTATTATATACACTTAGGTACATAAATATGTGTATTTTTCGCTTTTCATTTCAAAAAAAAAAAAAAAAAAAATATTTTGATGTTATCCTGACTATATTCAGATTCAAATGATGATGGTGAATTGTCATCTTAAAGTGAAAATCAACAAACAAAATAATGTGGGGGTATACATTAATAAAGATAACAGCAAAATGAAACAATTTGTAACTTAAGAAATACATACATATGTATATGCATACATAAATATTATGTACTTGTATGAATATATCAAAACTCTATGTATTTACATATACATATGTACATACATATACGTATATATCTTAACAGAATATAACAATAAGAAATTTAATATGGGGAAGGTCTTTTTGACCCAAGGCAATATAATTTTAACCATTTGAGATATAAAATAACAATAATAAGGATAAAAAGCAACAAAAATAAAAGCAGAAAAAATAGATTTGGTTTTTGTTTGTCAACTCTTTTTCTTTATATTTTAAAATGAATTTTTTAACGATAATGTGAAGCGAAAAAAAATCACATGAGTAATTTATATAAACTAAACGATGTAAAAATGAAGTAAAAATACTTATATATACTGGAATGTATTATTTTTTAAATAAAAATGAAAAAGAAATCAGTATCTATAAAAAAAAATGCTGGTAGCTTCAAATGTAAAATTTCTATTTTTTTTTTATTTTTTTATTTATTTTTTTTTTTTTTGTTAGGCACGAGGAGATTTGTATACAAAAGTTTTTTAATTTTATTCATGTATTTATGTAATGTATACATACAGGTTGTACCAGAGTAAGGGTCACAAAATGGGTTCATTGTGTTATAGTTCAGACTTCAGAGTGTTTCTGAAGTCATATATTGTTATATATGTATTAAGTTATTTTGGCAAAATGACTCAAATCTTTCTAACAAGTTATTCACAAAAATCAAATACAAAAGTCCAAAGTTAATAACATTCAATTTTTAAAATATCTGTTTTTAACGAAATTTTTTGCAGGAAAACTGACATTTTTAAATTTTTTACACTGAAAACTTTGGACTTGTTTTGTGAATTTCAATTAAGAAAAAATTGAGAGAAAGGCTGAAATTACTAGTTTTTATTTGCATTCAATATGAACCAAGTATACGAGATGATTCAAACGATATGCCTAATTCTATGACTGTATTTCAGAAAGGGTAAATTTTAAGGGGTGGTAGGGTTTATAGAACGATTATTTACTAGAATCACTCTGAACTACACGATAGATCCATTTTTGATCTTTACTATGGGACACCACCTTGTATGTATATTATACACATAAGTAAAATACAAAAATGTAGATATAAGAGAATAAATATTTTGCAAATTTGCCCACAGTTCATTTAAATATACATAACTACACATAAAAATTAAAAGTTCTGATTTTAAATATGTATGTACATATATGTAGTTATATGTATCACATATACGTATACATACATGTACATATGTATGTATGTGCATATATTCTCATAAAAATAAACAAAATAAGATTTTGTTTCAAAAGTTGAATCTTTTGAAATCTCATTAGATAAAGTGAATAAAATTTTCTATTTACCAGCATATATACTCGAATGTAGACATATAGTACATATATGTATGCGTGAGCGTGAGAGTAGAAAATAAATGAAATAATACTTTTTAAAATATTAATTATCTACATATATGTCAGAATGATTAGAATACGAAATGTTAACAATATTTTCCTTCTTCATACATTGTGGTTCAGAATTTGTAACTTCATCAACTATCATATTTTCTCATTCACTATTCATGTATTAAAATCATTAATTTTTCATATTTAAATGAAGGCATCAATAATTGTAATTTAAATAAAATATCGTTATGTTAATTAAAGTATAGTAAATTTCTTATCAAATATAGCAAAAATATTTTTGGTCATCCTGTAGAATTTTTTTTTTTTAGAAATTTTCTATTTATTTTTTACTTCATATAAAGACTTTGAGGAAAATGAAGAGAAAAAAAATCTATAATATAAAATAAGGAATATGTATTTTCATGGAAAAAAATTTTTAAATTCATTTTAAGGATATATATACGGGTTTGAATTTGCATATGCACATTCTTGAACATGCATAAACGTACATGCATATGTAAATAATATACATATATATATATATGTATGTATTGTAGATTTAAATAATTGTTATGGCCAATTTATACTATTGTATATTTCACTAAGTATGTATTTATGTGTGTATTATGATACCAAAAAGTAAATTTGCATGATTGATAAATAAAGTAATTTTAATTTAATAAAACTTATGTAATATTTGTTTTAACTTTTAAAATACTTTAATAAAAAAAATTTTTTATTTTTATTTTTGTTACGAGTATGTATACATATGTATGTAAAAAATTTGAAGTCTGAATGAGAATTAGAAAAAAAATGAAAATCATATGCGTTTTTTTTTATTTTAATTAAATAAAAATTATAATACATATGATTATATAAAGATTATTATAAGTCACATCACGTACGTGAATATACTCGTACATATATGTACATACATTTACTAATGTGTAATTAAGTTGTATGTGCAATTATATGAAAAAATACAGACTTAAAAAAAAAAGTACAATCCAGAACCTAAAGGTAAATATGTATTTCTGTAATTTACGGGTATTTTAGAAGGTAAATATATGTATGTACATATATATACGAATATAATCCATACTTGTGGATGTGTACATACTTTATTATTGTTACAAAAAATTTTTTTAATATTCATATATGTATACGTCTATGTGTTTGATGGGGGAAAAAAAAAATTTGTACATACACATATACAAAAAAAAAATTATATACATATACATATATATATAAAAGAGTAGTAAACGATTTTTTTGTTTGTTTTACATTTGTTTTTTGGCTTTGGTCCTGTAACATAATAAATAAATTCCAAATATACGTATAACAATGATTCATAATACTTCACATGGGATTACAACAAAAATGTAATAATAAAAAAGGATATATCCTTATATCATCTAATTTCTAATTAGTTAACTCAGTTCATTTATGGATACACATTATATACATATGTACATATATGTACATATCAGACATAAATGTATGTTGTATATTGTTATACAAGAATTGCGTATACATGTTATGTTCATTCCATTCTACTATATTTTATTTTATTTTTTATTTGTTAATTTGTTTTTTTTTTTTTTTTCGTTTTTTTGTTTTTCATATTAAATTTTATTCTGTCTGGGATCTCCAAAATTCCTTATGCGTACAGAAGGTTGTATTATATATATACTTATGTAAACATACATATAGTACGTTATAATCAATTTAATATACTGTGAATTTTATTTTATTTGAAATCTTTATTAAAAATAAAAATTACAGAAAAATATAATAAAATTTAGGGAGAATTTTTTTTTTTTTTTTTTTTCATTATATAAAGTCAATGATTACAAGTTTGTAATTATGTGTGTGTGTGTGTTTGCATATGTGATTTTTTAAAGTTATAAATTCTAAAAGTGAAAATTTATCAGGGAAAAACACATACAAATAAACAATATGAAATATTTATGTACATATGCGTATATAAACCTGAAAATTACCTTTAAAATACATTTATGCATACAAATATAACATTTAATGTAAGTTTTTTTTTTTTATTTATTTTTTTTTTTTATTTTTTTTTTTATGTACCTACAAGTTTATTTGTTTATTTAAACACATTGTATAATTTTATATGTAAAACACATATACACATATATGTATGTATAATATTTTCTAGAGGAATTTAAATTTGTTATTTTATGTGTACGAATGAATGTAAATAATTTTAAAATTTCATTCTATTCGTAACTTGAATAAAATGTTTATATACATAAATAAATAATCCAAAAAAAAAAAAATAAATAAATATTTTTCAAAAAATTTTAATTCATATACCAGTAATATTATGTTATGCACATACATACATATGTACACCAAACGTACATAATAATAATGTGTATACAAAGGTAATTCACTTATAGTATTATCATAATATATGTTTATGTAACATATTTGACAAATATGAGTGCTATATGTTTTGATTTTTGTTTTATTTTTATATTAATTTTATTCTATATTTATATGACATTTATATTTATGTATGTATGTACATATGTTTTTTTTTTTTTGCTTAAAAAGTCACAAAATAGAAAATAACCACATATTTTTAATTTTTTTTTTTTTTCGTATGTTTGTTAAGTATGAGATATAATGTTTTAGTTAATATATGTATGTACATATGTACGTATATGTACAAATTTTTCTAGGATATAATTTCAATACACATATGTATGTGTCTATACTATATGTATTTTCAAGCAAAAAATTTCGTTTAAAATTTTTTCTAACACAGATACATACTAAATATGTACATAGGTATGTATACAAATTTTATATGTACATATATAATGTACATGTTAAATAAATAAGAATAACGAAAGTGAATGTACCTAATAACGATGAGATATCTTATAAAAGTTTTCGAAAATGAATTATTTATAATAAGAATAAATACATTATAAGATCATCATGTTTCTAATTCTAATCATTTTAAAATTACGGATATATTACTGCCTATAATAAATGATTTATAAGAAATATTTTTCATGATTAATTCAAAATTCAAAAATTTTCATTATATATTTAAAAAACAAAAAAAAAAAAAAGTACCAAAATCAAATATAACGTAAATATTTCAAATTGTAGTATACTATAAAATTAGATTTACTTTCTAATTAGCAAGAATATGAAAATAATTCTAGGATATGAATAGAAATTATAGAATTGAATTTTTTATGGAAACATTTTCATAAACTAACATAAAAATTACCAATTATATGTATTTAATTTATTGTCCAATTTTTCATTTGAATTTTTCATTTTACTTTGCGGTCATACAACATATACATATGTTACATAATTTTAAAATATCAAAGTTAAAAAGTATACTACTCGCATAATGTACGTAATTAACGTTCGTTTGTTTTTTATTTTTCTTGATTGTATGTATGTATGTATAATATAATTAGAAAGAAGAAAAATTAATTTTCATTTTGCTCTTTTTTTTTTCTTTTTCTTTTGCAATCAAAAGAAATTTAAGAGATAAAATAATAATTGTTTTTTAAACATTCAAAATCAATAATTTTTAAATTTGAATTATCAAATTCTAATATTTTTAAAATGATTTTTACAATATGTATTAAGTATAATCAATTTCAAAAATTTTAAATGAAATTTTAGTTTTAATTTCGCAAAAAAACATATTGAATAGTTCATAAACATGATTATACAAAAACAGTGCGTATTATACTTGATACAATTTAAATATCAACAACAATATATGTATCTATTTTAATTTTAAAAAAGAATGTTTTGTGCTTTGTCATAGTACCAATGTACATATGTATGTGTGGATTTATACACTTATTTTTACATTATATATGCATAAATATAAAATTATATATATTAGTATGTATGTATGTACATATATATGAATTATTTATATAAATAATATATAAAAGTACTATGTATTTGGTACTACTGATATGATAATATTTTATATAGTTTTATAAAATATTCATCATCATTCATTTAAATTAAAACTAATCATAATAAGAAAAAATGAATTTTTATGAAATATTACAGATATGTATAAACAGAAATATGTACATATGTACAACACATATAAATATACAACATATCATATATAATGAAAGAATAAAATAATTTTAAATACATAGCATTTATTTATATATAAATACATATATATTGCATATAAAAATAGCATGTGAAATAAATACATAAATATTCATATATACATATATGTACATATATATATCAGAGATAATTTATACACCTACATATGATACGCATATGTACAAACGAGTATGGTATAACGTATATCATATTATATAGAATAGAAAATTATACGAATGGAATTTTTATTCGTCATTGTACATCAATAATTTCTTTTAGAAACTGAAATGATAGAAAACATTTTTGTTTTTTTTTTTTTTTTTACACAATTCAATAATGATAATTTTTTTTTTTTTTATTTACATACTTAATAATAATATTTTTGCAATGTGAGTGAATATAATGGTATTATTTATTATTTATAATAGTTCATGATGATTGGTACAGAAAGAATTATAAATTTTATGTACATACATATAAATACATAATATGCACATGTTATATATTTACAATTCATACTAACATACACCAACAATACCTATTACATCCATACATCTTATATATATTATATAGGTACATAATGTATCTACAAAAATGAAGGAATAAAATATGTATAAATTAGATATACTGTTCTAATATTATATAAATTTGTACATTTTTATTTGTAAACAGACGGTATATTATGGTGTTCTGGTTTTTTTTTTGGCTATTATTCCTATAAAATTTGTTCACATATAAAATACACACAATACATACATATATAATAAAATATAGATATATACATTTATTTTATTCATTAATTTTGTTATTATTATTATTATTTTGATTTTTACCTTAAGTTTTCGAGGTCAGCCTTGATATCCATATCTGCACCATAAGCACCATTCATCATATTTTTATTTAAAGATTTTTTAAGACTATTTTCAAGTATTTTATAGTCTTCTCTTCTACGTATCATTAATGCATTCAATTGTTTTGATAATAATCTAACTTGATCAGATAAACTTAAAGACGATAATTCATCATTCACAATACCATTATCATTATTATTATTATTATTATTATTACTATTCATATTTAAATTATTATTATTACTATTATTATTGTTATTGTTATCATTATCATCGCTAACATTATTATCAATATTTATATTACCATTACTGTTATCATTTTTATTTTTATTATAATTATTATTTTGAATTTTATTCATTTGTTGTATATCATTTATTAAAAATGTATCCTTCATTTGTAATGGTAATGGTGGTGGTGATGGCGATGTTGGTAATATTTGTTGCTGATGATATTGTAAATACTGCTGATGTTGCTGTTGCTGCTGTTTTTGATGTTGTTGTTCTTTTAATAATAATATCTGTTGTTTATTATTTATATTATTATAATAATGACGACTATCACGTAAAATTCCATTTTCCTCAAAATTAGCTTTCTTCATGTTATCATCATTATCATTATCATCATTATTATTATTACTGTTATTATTATTAATATATTTATCATTTAATTTTATTGTATTTAAATTTGAATTATTACACATCACATATGTGTTTAGTCTATATAAAATTATAAATAATGTAATTAATAGAAAATTCATATTAATCATATCCATTTTTGGTTTTTTTTTTGTTTTTAAATTTGTTTTTTTGTACAGATTGTTTATTTAATATATATATATTTTTTTTTGTAATGTACAAAATGTACAATTGTAATATTCAGTTATTTTATACTATATCAGTCAATTTAATAAAAACAAGAATTTTTATATTTCTCCTCCAATAATAAAACGACAACAAAAACAAAAGAAAATTCAATGTCTTTTTCTTTTGTAAAATTTTCAAAAATAAAATTAATTTATTGTATATCGTATTTTAAATAAAACAAAAAAAAACCGTTGAAATAAAATTTTAATTTTATTTATATTTTAAAAACACACATTTAAGTATATATATATAATTCAAAAAATTTCCGTTAAATTCACGAATAAAATTATTCACTATATTTTAACATTTTAATTTAAGAAAAAAGAAAAAAACAACAAACAAAAACCACACATGTACTTATCTAATTTTTAAAAATAAAATAAATATGTAGAACATTTATTGTTTTATTATTATATTTATTTAGACACAATAATTTTTTCTAATTTACACAATAAATAATAAATTTTTTTTTTTTTTTTTTCAAAATGATTTATTTTAATATTTTTATAATTTATATTTTTATTATGTTCAATATATATATGTATATTAATTATTTGAAAATTATTTTATTTTAATTAAAATATTGTAATATTTAAAACAATTTTTTTTTTTAAATTTTATAAATTTTTATTATTTTTCAAATAAATCAATAAAATAAAATATAAAATATTTTAATAAAAATTATTTGAAATTATGAAACGTTACATATTAAATTGTTAATATTTGATACGATATAATAAAATATCTAAGTTTGTTATCGATGCAAGTGAAAATGAAACTGAATAATAATATAATTTAGTCATTTCTTTTATAATCAAAATTTATGTTCATGTACGATACTTTCAACTTTCATATAAACACGTAATACAAACTTACAACAACAACAAAAAAATTCAAAAAATATACGATAAAAATTTTTATATATAAATTATAATTGACGATAAATATTTTATTTTAATACTTTCAGTTGACGTTCTCGTCTGATACTATACTAAAGTGTACTAAAACCAAATCAAAATACTACTATAACTAAAATAATGTTGACGATATCTTCAGTGATTCTTTTTCTACTGTTATTGCTGGTGCTGGTTTTGTTTGCTTCTGCTATTGCCGCTATCAATATATTACTTTTATTATTACTATAATATTATAAATATCCTGATATTCAACGCTCTTTTTAATATATACTAGGTCGTATATATGTACTTGAATTTCTCTGAATTTTCTGTTAGTATTTAAATTTTATCAGTATAAATTTTTATATGTGTATATTATACTAATGGATTTTTATAGGTATATCATTTAAATGTAGGTATGAAATTTGTTAGTACTGATACACCTTGCAAAATAATCATATTTTTTATTCTGTTATATGCTTCTCATATTTATACGCAATACAAACAACACCACACACAGTAGTCCAGTTAGTAGTGAAATATTACAGTTAAATGTATAAAAATCAATGCATGCTAAATAAAATTTTATTTTTTATGTAATAATTTAATTTTATTATTCTATTACATTGTAATGTATTTTAATTTTCATTTTTGTCTCATATAAAATATGAACATAAATATTATAAATCCAAGTTATAGATGAGGCTGTAAATTCAAAAAAAAAACAAAAAAAAAATTATACTAAAAATACAAAATATGTAGGTATATGTTATCCTTATAGTAATGATATTCTTGTGAGTCACTGTAAAAAGGACAAGCGCATGCCTTATTTTCTCTCAAAATGAAATTTAAAAAGAGAAAGAAAATGTTCATCCGCTGCCACAAATAAATTTATACAACACATAAAATATTCTCATTTATTTACCTGTGGATGATCTTCTTATTTCTTTATATGAAAGTATCTCTTGTACTACTGTTATATCATATGCATGCAATAACATAACATAATAAAGGTAAACAGAATGAATGTTAGTAACAAAGGTATGTGTATCTGATCTTTTCAAGTTTTAAAATATAAAATTATTACACAAACAAAATAATAACAGCTGCTTTACTAGTGAAGACTTGTTGAAATTTTTGTCCTCTAAAATTTCTACCATCGGTATTCATTTATATGTATGTAATGTATTTTAACATATAACAATATAATGATGATGATATGGAGCTGTTTTATTTTAAAGAGGTACAAGTTTAAAATTGTCAAAAAATTAGATTTTTACAAAAATTACATTGCAAAAATGTAAACTTTTCAAAATGTTTTTTTGTTTATTTTTTATACATATGCACTTTTTGTATTAAAAATTATATATTTATAACATCCAAATGTTTACATTTCTATTCAGTGCAGTAGGGGGGAATACAAATATAACATCCGAAATATCTCAGAAATTAAAAAACTGAACTTGTACCATTTTTAAATAAAATTGCTCATATATAAAATGTATTTCACATTCACACGTATGTATTAAATATACATTCACATGTTATAGGTATATTAACATTATATGTATGTAGGTATTATGAAGATGAGATTGCAGTAAACTCTGAAACAGCAGAAGCAACAGAGATTATAGCAATAATATTCAGTAGTAATACAGGTGGTATAAATGAAAATATGTACAAAAAAATAGCATGTAGTAGTATATCAAATATATGTACAATTATTGTAGGTCCATATTTGTATTGTTTTATTAGCAAATTATTAAACATATATGTATGTACATACATATGTATATGTATACTTACTTAGATTACGGATTGAGCAATGTGGATTGAATACTCTATAATGTATGATTCGATTCAAGCAATTTAATGCTGTGCACCTGAATAAAGGTGTATATAAAATATTTTGCATGTACATATGTACATACATACATATATGGACTTCATATAAAATACGAGTATATTTTATTCATATGTCCATACTTATATTATCTACACATGCCTGTGTACGTATAATAATAAATGTGCATTCATGTGCTTACCTGCGAAACTAGACAGCATATGTTAATGTAAGTAAATAAAGTAAATAATGTATATATGATACACATATGTATATATATTACATACAGCCCCATACAGGTCGTACAAACAGAATACGTGAAAATGCATGCATACAGTATATGTATGTACATTTATAATTTTCTTATGAGCTTGTTATAATCATATAACAAAATTGTATAGTAACATTATATATAACAACATTATTATACTATATACAAACGTACCTCGAAAATATAAATAAAAAAAAAGAAAAAAGAAAAATGATAATTTTTAACTTTTTGCATAATTATAAACAATATTAAAATAATTATATTTAATTAAGCTCAGTGTTAAGGTTATATGCAAAAAATTGTATAAAGGTCTATAAAAATTGTTCATATTAAAAATCAATTTAAATAAGTTCATATGTTACATACGAGTACATAATGTATGTGTACATTATTTTCTGACTTAATAAAGTTTATTAATATCTTTGAATAAATGATAAGGAAATCTCTAAATTTCAACACAGTTACCAATTATAAATAGATCTTAACTTGTATATTTACTTAATTTTTTTTTTTTTTTTCTATATAAACATATACAAATATACATCAATTTAATTCATATTACAAAATATAATGTAGTTGTACATAATTCTAATGTTGTATAAATAAACTTCTATGATATATACGATATTGAAATTTTGTTAAAATATAATATGTACTATATGTATATCCTTTGATATATGAAACCTTATATGTTATATATTTGCCTTTTATTCCTTTCGAAAATTATATAGATCAAGGTTAATGTGAACGAATAAATAATATTTATTCATATTCTTGTTATAAATAAAATTTATTTTAAATATCCTCCTCCTCAAAGTGGATTTATTACGTATATCTGATAATTTTTAGTATTTATAAAATAGATCAATACACAAATATATTCATTTTGTATATATACTTATGAATATAATCATTTATCATATAAGAATTTACATAAAATATTTTATGTAAAATGTATAAAAAAAATATTATAAATAAAAATGAGACAATACAAAAGATAATGTTTTTTGAGGTAATTTAAAAAATGTAATAAATATGTACATATACGTATAATGTATTATTTCATTTTTAAAGTATATTTAAATCGTGTACGTACACATTATGATAATATGATGTGTTGTTGCATAAAATCTTATCATAAAAAAAAATTTTTTTTTTTATCTTTGAATCACAAAAATATCATCGACATAAGTTTATAAAATAGAAAATTTTTTACTTAAATAATAGACTTTCATAATACCGAAAGTCTATTTCGGCTTCAAATCGATTGGTGGCAATAGACTCTCGTGATTGATACCATAAGAAATATTTTTATACCCTTAGAGAATATTAGACTTTCGACATAATATATTTCATTATGAAGAAAAACGATATCATGAAGTAGAGAAAAATGAAGTATAGACAGATTATACTTTTACTTAATTTACGACTTTACTTAATTTTGAATTTGACCGTTATTGAAGTTAAATTAAATTCAAATTTAAAAATTTAACTTTTAAGATAAAATTTGATTTCAAATAAACTGAAATTCGATTTTCATATATCAGATGCTTATACAAACCCTACAAATGTCGTTTGTTACATGTATTTGGGAAATAGATAGAGTGAACATCAAGTAGAATTTTTTTCATCAAAAAAAAACTTCATAACGAAGAAATTTTTCTTCATGATGTCGTTTTTCTTCAAAATTAAGTATAATATGTCAATGCCTTTATGATTTAATTTCTTAATATTTGTTCTCATTAACATAATAATTACAAAAATTTTTTTACGTAATTATAATAACAATAATATTCGATTAGATATATATTTATGTTCCTTTACAAGCGTACATATGTATATGTATGTATTTTACATTAATGACTGAATGTAATAGAACTAAAGAAAAACAAAAATTACATAAACAATTTTATTTACTATTAAAATTTAAAAATGAAAATAAAAATTCATGTAATATAGTAGAACAGTTGAGTATATTACTTATTCTCAAAAAAAAAAAAAAAAAAAAAAAAAAACACCTTTTGTTAAATTTGCAGTATGGTTCTTCGTATTCGCTTTTCATTTACTAAGAAAATGAAAAATTACAACCAAAAACAAAAAGTAAAAAAAAAGAAAAAACAACAAAATGAAAATAATAACTATGTATATAAATCAAGGAAATTCTATGATGATGACAACCAATCTAAATTATATTATGAAGAATAAAACGTTCAATTTTATTTTTTATTTTAAGGAAATGCATATAATACTACATACATGTATTTTATAAGAAAATATAAAAATGTAAAATGTACGCAATACACATACTTACATTTACGTATACGATATAAATAAAGTGATTGTGTATAGACATGTTAATTTTTTAATTGTTTTGGTACTTGTATACAGTGAATAACTTTTTAATATGTATATGTAACATTTTCCTTTTTTAGTTTTTTTTTTATTAGAATTTAAAAATATACTAAACAGCATAATTAACTGACTGAAAGAAAATATAACAATTAGAAAAATAGAAAAAATTACAAAACAAAAAAAAAATCATTACACAAAAAAAAAAAATAATAATAAAGAAAACAAATATGTAGTTTCATATAAAAATTTGTTGTTGAAATGTAGAAATTCATTTTTAAATAATTTTCTTTCTGTTTTTATTTTCACTTTTATTTTACGTAAATTGCATTTTCTTGTTCTAGATGTTAATACATACATATGTACCATGTACCTATATATATAACCAACCTAATACATTATGTTTATGCGTACATATACTATGTAAGCTATTACGAAAAGTAATTAGTACTCTATAATTATTGTTTCATTTTTTTATGTTTTTTTTTCATTCTTTTTTTTTAAATTTTTTAATTTTAGAGCTTATATAATGTATATTATTGTAATTATATATGGTCTATGATACATGTTCATGTGTTCCCCAGAATCATTTTTATTTATATATTTAACTTTATATATTCATATATCCAACTTTTACAAACATATTAATTTGGCCAATTTATAATTTTTCAATACAAATTTTGAATTAAAAAAAAAGAAGAAAAAAAAATGAAATGAACCAGGTTGAACAGATACAGATACTAAGCAGATGTGCCTAGTTAATTTAAACTCATAAATAAAATAATTTTTTTTTTTTTTATTATAAGTATGTAAGACAATAAAGTATGTATGTATATGTATTTGCATTTTAAGTTGTTTTTTTCATTTATTTTAATTTCTAAAATGTAGTGTAAAAAAATTTATATAAAGAAAAGAAAATATTCAATATATTTAGTAACATATAAAGTATACATACTATATGTACGTATATAATTTGATCATATACATATGCTTGTGTTTTATTCATTAACATACAATGTATGTATACATGCGTATTATATACATACATTCATACATGTATAATGCTCAGGTGTATATATATGGTTTAAGATTACCTTTATTTGATATTGAGAATTTATGTATGTTGTATTTTGTGCACGTATGTTATAAAGAACGATATTGACCCACATCACAGTTTTTTTTTTTTTCATATATGCAATACATACCTATACAAATTTTTATTTTTTTAAAGGCAATTATTTGAGTATGAGAAAAACATCAACTTTGAATAGAAAAGAAAGATAAAAATGAATGTTGTACTTTTTTTTTTTTTTCAATCATTTTTTATTGGGAGACCTTATCCTTTATCAAGTATACTTGAAGATCAAAACAATATTATCATTTAATTTAATATTAGAATATGCCTAGGTCATAGGTAGGTAGAATTTGTTGTTTAGTTTTATACTTTTCACTTTTATTATATAAAGTCATATCTGTACATACATGATACTACATATGTGATTTAATGTGTATGTATAAAAATATACAAATACGTACATATGCGAATTATGTGTGTACATTATAAATATGTATGTATATGTCTGTATTTTATATTTTTTATCTTTTCATTTTATTAAACGGTAATTAAAGTTTATTATTATATGAATAAGTAATAATCAAAATTAAAACATACATAGTCAACTGTATTTTAAATGAATAGGTACTTCTTCCCATTATACTGCATTCAATTTGAATAAATTCGTTTTTTTTTTGTTTACCTATATTCCCTGATTACATGTGTTTTTCGTATTTGAAAATGAAAATAACGGCAATCAAAAGCATAAATGATAATATGATAATGATGTAAAATTTTAATACTGCATAAAAATAAACATGACTATGCTAGAAAAACACATGTACATATGTTTTAAATAAACCACTTTATATATGTATATAATTTTTTTTTTTTTTATAAAAATCAGAAAGAAAGCTTATTGCCTTCAAATAATGAAAAATAAATAATTCAAATTGTACACATATAAACACAAACTGAAGATAATATTTAAAAAAAAAAGGTCAAATTTTTTGGAAGATTATTGAAAGTTTTTCAGCCCATACTTTTGTAATAAACTTATTTTTAATCATTGTAGATCATTTACTTCTGTATCTATAATTTTTTTATAATTTGATGATTTTTCTTGTAATCACCCTATAAAATTATTTCTTTTTTTTGTGATACACGTAATATTACATACATATGTATGTTAGACGTATGCCTTTTATATGTATCTGGCTTACTTATATGCGTATACATTTAACTTGTATTTATATACATATGTATATGCTGCATATGTATGTACATAAGTTTGCATCCTAGAAACTGTATTATGTACCTATATACATATTAGAAATATTAGCTTTTGAATACATAGTCTGTATATAATAATAATACACAACTATTCCTGAATTTAATGCAAATCATAAGTATGTATATGTAGTATGTATATAAAGTATAGTTCAAGAGGTTTACCTCATTATGACCTGACATACAGTATAAAATGAATTCATTCGTATGAATTTATAAATTATCCTTGTTGTATTCATACAAATATAAATATACAATTGTAATTTGACAATAGAATATACATACATACTCGCATATATGTATATGATTTATTCTAGTAAATTAGTTGTTAATTATAATAAAATGTACATAATGTATTTATGTATGTAAATATTCTCCCATTTGAATTTATGACCATATAGTATATAATGTAGGTATACATATACACATTCATATATGTACATATAATTCACGTTAAATTTATTGTTATAGGTAAATATATTTTTATGCAATTGTATGTACCTACCTATATAAGTATTTATGTAGAAGTTTTCAAGTTATTTTATTGTATATATTGTTTTCAGTCAACCCCATTTAAATTTAACAACAAAATTCAACTTGTAATTGACGTGAACAACTTTTTGTTATTTTTTCTTCTTTTGTTTTATTCGTTGTTGTTTTTTTTTTCTTTTTAAAAAATTAAGAAAAAAATAAAATTTGTTACTCATTCATATTTTTGTATGTAAAAAAAATCAAAACTTTTCAACGAACGTACAATACCCATACACGTATAGGGTGTTCCGTATAGTAAAGTTATATAGGGTTACACGTATACTAAAGGTCACAACTAAGATTATTAAGAAGTGAGAAATTCGTTCTAAAACCAACAAACCAATCTCTTCAGTATAGTGATTTAAAAATTTTTGGATACTATTATAAAAGTCATTATTTTTGCTTATTTGCTTGAAAAATAATACAAAAATAATTTAAATATTTAAATGTAATATATTTTGATTTGCACACAATTTTAGGGTTTGAAGTTACATTTTCGTTATAGTTTCAATAATTTTGTCAAAACCTTTACCTATATTTTCTTTTTGAAAAACAGAATTTTTAAAGTTTTAGATGTTAATTATAGCTTTATATTTTCATTTAATTTCAGTGAAAACCTTGCAGGATAGGCTCAAGTCTCTCTCATTCTTATTTCAGTCTCATTTTGATTTCTGTAAAAATGAATCGAATGTACATAATCGTATATCGATATTGTTTGCTTTTTGACGTTATGAATCTTATATTTTCGAAAATTTTCAATTTATTATATTTAAAATAGAGAGGGGAAGAAGAGATATCAGAATACTCAATATTAGGAACTGGCTGATTGCAACGAGAGACCGAGTGAGATGGAGGTGCATTCTCCAAGAGGCAAAGGATCTTGCTAGGTCTTGATGGCCGTAGAAGAAGAGGGGGAGAAGGAGCGAGCGGAGGTAGGTATAGAATGATTTTTTGCTGTCTTATAGACTTTAGGAAAAATACTCATGTTAAAGTGTTCTTTATTCTGTAGAAATAATATTTTCACTATTTAACACTAATATTTTCATATTAGATACATACATATATTGCAAATTATATAATGCTTGTATGCATGCGTAAAAAAATACTTTATCAATTTGTTTTCAATTGATTTGTCGTAAACAACGTACAATATCATAAGCCTAATAAAATGAATGCATTCAAATGAATTTATTTGAAAATTTAAAATTACATAGTATATGAAATGTTGCGCAAATGTGCACAGGTATACGTAACGTACAATTTGTTTTTTTTTTAAACTCTCAACATTTTTATCTCATTTTTTTTTTTTTTCAGTTAAAACGATTCATTTGTTTTAACGTAAATTTTACAAAGTATTAAAGATAATTCGAATTCTTAGTTTATGTTACTTTTTTTTCCGAAAAAAAATTATTTAAAATACCCATACAGATGTAAAATCCAATATGTAATGTGTATATACATATATCTGATGAATAAGTCAAAAAAAAAGTACAACCTTACTTTTCAAACACGTAAATATTTATTAAAACCTTTAAATAGGTACCATACATACATACATAGGTAGTCACTTTTATGCATAATAAATATTAAATTATACGTTATATGTGCTTTACAAGAATGTATAAGTACATACATATATATATACAAAATATATAAAAACGTATTTCTAAAAACATGCAAATAAGGATAAATCTAAAAATCACTTTTAAATCCATTTTGGTTGATTTTTTTATTATCTTAAAACATTTTAAACGAATTAAGCGATTATATTGCAAAATAATCATGCTCATATAATGTCCGTATGATTGTGTATGTAAAAATATGTTACATATATGTACGAGTATATATAAATATAAAAAATATTGTACTATATTATGTACGTATTCAACATACTTGTATACACATAAATTTATAGTAATTCATCCTTAATACCTACATATATCTAATAAAATTTTATAATATTTTCTAACATTTTATACATTACATAAACCCATATAATTTACATATGTAAGTTATCATCATAACCATCAACATCATCATATAATCAACTATGACGTATTTTATTGGTAGTTATTATTTTTTTTTATTTTTTTATTTTTTTCATTTGTTTTTACGTGCACATATAATGATATATAAAATAAAACATAAAAGTTTACCTTTTTGTTTTTCTTTACTATTTCATATAGGAAATGTTTGTAATAATTTAACTGAATTTTTTTTTTTTTTTTTGTTTTTAATTTCAATATAATGTAAATATGAATATTTAATATAATTTACTGAGAATTGCTTGTTTATCTAATAAATCATTATTAATTATAATTTACAATGATCATATAATTCAATTAAAATCAAATCAAATATTGCAATTAACCTCATAGTATTAAAAAACAAAAAAAAAAAATTCTGAATTAAAATTCTTGTATTATATGGTGTGCAAATAGCACATATTAGTGAATATCCGTTATAAATAATTTCCGTTCCGTTCATTCCGTTCATTGAAATAAAATATGTTAATAATTTTTTTTAATTTAATGTTGAATATTGATACATACATGATATTTTCATTTGTATTTGACATACATATGTATATATCATATAAATTCTCATATTATATGTAAAATATAGATGATGAAAATAATATACATATGTACATACATACATATATGTATGTATGTAATGTACTATGTATACACAATATGTACATATGGATATTGATAAGCCTTATAGAAAAAAAAAAAAAAGATCAAAATAATTATTGTGTATTCATAAATTATGATTGAAATAAGAAAAATATTATTCAGGTAAATGTAACGATAATAATTGTTCAAAAATATTATTAAAAAATCATAAATTGTATTAACTATCCCAGAATTTTGTAAATTTGAATTTTTTTTTCATTTTTCACATATACACAAAAATAAATAATAATAAAGTGTATAGAAATTGTAGATGTACATACACACATATGTATATCAACATATGTAATGTACACATTATGCGGTATTCATTCTATTAATATATGTACATATATTATGTAGATTATACATACGTATGTACATACATATGTACAATACACATATACCTATGTATACATCCTGTGGAATTTTTAATAAAATCTAATGAACATGTATAATTACATAGTTTTAATAATACATACATACTTATGTACATACAAAGTTAGTATAAATTTAAGTTTTTGGTATATTACAGAAAAATTTTGTCTTACATGTAACATTAGTTGTCTATTTTATATTATGTAGGTATAATGTATGTACATGTAATATTTCAAATATTTTTCATGCATATAGGACGTATGAACATTTTTCATGGAAAACTGATGTGATGTCTAGGCCACAAGATATGACCACAAAATTAACACAGAACATCTACAAAATGTTTGGCACTTTGGTACGTTGTATTTGGTTGTATATATTTCTGTGATTGCAAATATGTACATACTTACAGTCGCGTTCAAAATGTTTGCAACTAAATTAAAAAATTTTAAAAACTCTCTATTTTCTTTGCTAATAAAAACTGGATTTACGTAATATTTTTTTTATTTTCTTTACTAATTTGTTGTCATTTTAAATTAACTAGGTATATTGGTTCCTTAATACTAAATTATTTTAAAAAACAAAAAAAAATTCAATTACCTACTAAGTCAATTTTTTAAGATTCAATACATTTGCAACCAGTACAAAATATTACATGGAAAAATGATAAAAATTTAAGGATTTTTTTGAAATTTTCTTAGAAAACCTTTATTTTTAATTACTGTGCTGCATTGTTCTAACATTGGACCTATAAACTCACGATTGGTGCCACTAAAAAAATTATTCCATTAATCCTGATCTGAGATCAATTTAGAACATGTAACATTTAAAATTTTTAATTTAGTTGCAAATATTTTGAATGCGACTGTATGTCTGTATATACATATGTATGTACATAGTGTTATATATGTACATAGTATATGAAATATGTTGAGTCGTTGAAAAAATAATATTTATTATTGTCAGTTATATTACAATGATAGCAATGATAACATTGTTAAAATATTTAATTTAAAAAAATAAAAAAAATCTATTCAAAATTATGAACAGAATTTTGGCATACATACATACATACATAAGTATGTATATATGTACTTATTTCTCTTTAATATACATATGTGGCAAAATGAAAGAACAGAGGCATACATACATATGTATGTAGGTATATATACTAAAAACTTATTTGATAGATTAACATTCGCGTGTGGTTATTGTCATATATTCTTGTACACTGGCATATGCACAATTATATACTATATTTATGTATACTCATATGTACGTACATTTGTATGAATTATAATATAAGAAGTAAAATACAAAAAAAACAAACAAAATGATTAAAGGATGTTATCGCCAGATGACTACCAAAGTTCATGGTTTTTCTGTTTTCATATTATTTAACCTGAAATGAATAAAAACAAGCATATTATAATAAAATCAGTTTATCATGATGCAGCTGATGCCGCATTTATATGGATAAAATAACACACACACATACACTTCATGTATATATATTTATGTATAAATATACAAGTAAATAAATATGTATGTACATATATGTCTTTTTGGTTTTTTTAATTATCAACATAATTTTTTTTTTTTTTATCAAATTTGCTTTTGTCCTGCCAGAGTATAATCAAATGCTTAAATACAAACTTATTTAAATGCATACATTGATACATACATCATGCTGTGCCACTCTATTATATGCTATTATTTACTAAGATTTTTTTTTTTTTTTTTTCAAACTTTGTAGGTCGGTATTTTCGGTTTTTCAAAATTTAACAAAAAACAAAAAGAAAAAAAAGAAAGTAGAAATATAAATGTTAAAACTAAAAAATTGACTAAAAAGTTACACATTTAAATATAAAATGCATGTTATGTATGGTTTTATACATATACATGCATACATATATACATACATATGTATGTATATTTTTTTTAGTTTTCAATTATATGAGATACCTAAATTCTAGAAATTTATGAAGTATTCAAGAATATATCGACATATGTACATTTATGTATTTTTTTTTTTTCATCATAAAAAGAATATGTAGGTATAGAATTATCTTATGTTGTATGTACATATACATATGTATGTACATTTGTTATGTATGTTAGTATATGCACATAACACACCTTGCTGCTGCTCTTTATATTAAATTGCATTGTAGATTTGTGTACCCACACCTGGCGCAGATGTAAAATTTATGAGATCTGCTGTCGTTCATATACATATTATACGTGTGCACATAAGTATTTTTTCTTTAGTTAATACATACCTTTAAAAAGTCATTTGATAACCTTCTCAAAAAAAAAAATATATATATACTTACAAAAAACAGGTAACAGCAGTAAAATTATATATATATGATACATACACACATATATAAGTATCATATACAAACATTTACATATACAAGTACATATGTACGATAAGTATAAAAAATTAATTCTTTTTTTTTTTATATATATATAATATATTATACATTATTACTATAAAATTTTCGATTCATCGTGAACATATTTAATACTGATGTGCTCACGTGCCATTTTAAAATAATATGTTAACGTTGTTATATTATGCATTGTGTATATTCATTTCACTTTATAACTTTCATTTAATGCATCATATGTCAGAAAAATATATACAGATGGACTTACATGTACCTATATATAAATATTTACCATCAGCTATATATATGTACATATTCACGCATACTTAAATAATGTTTAAAAGAAGACAAAAAACAAAAAAAATCATTTATTTTTTTTTTATTCTTATCTTTTGAGTAAATTACAAGAGAATCGAAAAAAGAATCATGCATATTCATTATGTGTTTCAAATTGCTAATGCTAACAGATATATAATTTTTTGTATTTTTTTCAAAAAATATATGTATATACATAGGTACATATATTTCAGGGTTTGTGGTAAATAACATGCATATGTCGAATAGAAATTTTTTTTTTTTTTTGGTATTTTTAATATTTTGAATTACCTACCCTTTTATATGATATATTATTAGTTTCATTCGTTTTTTGTCATTTAAAAATTCGTTTTTTTTTTTTAAATTTTAGATGACAGTTGTTTTAATAAATTTGCTGGTATTTTGCATATTTTTTTTTTAAATTATGTAGAAACAAAAAATTATCATTATAATATAAAATTACATTTAATTTTTGCATTTAAGAATAGACTGAACCATAATGACTGAACATAGGTACCTACCTACATTTTTTTTTTCGTTTTTAATTGTATGTATATGTACAAACAGTTTTTTTTTTACATATAAAAATTTGGAGTTTTTCAAAAATTTCGTTTTAAATTTTCATATTTTATCTTATTATAATATTTTATGAAATTTTATTAAATTATTAAATTTTCAGTAAAATTAAAGCATCAAAACATAATTAGATTTTAGATTAGATTTAGATTAGATTTAGATTAGATTTTTAGATTAGATTAAATTAGATTTTTGTAAACATATAGGTAGGTATATTCTGTCCAATCAATGTACATACGTATATAATTTAGGTTTTATAGGATAACATATGTTTGTACCTACATATCTTTTTTTTTCTTTCATAATTTCTAGTTAGAATGTTTCACGAGCAGTGCTAACATACCTACTTGTTAAAATTTTCATACAATATGAGCAGTGCTATCATTTTGTTGCAATTGCAGTATTTTTACTGTTTTTTTTTTTTTTTTATATATCTGATACTGTAATACTGTCGTCCTGATGAAAATACTGTTTTTTTATTTGCTGATATTTTAAAAATTTAAACAATAAAATTTGAAAAAATATAAGAGTATCGTAATTAGGTAATTTAATCTAAAAAGTTTTTTTTTTTGAACGTATTATACTACTTTCATATTTTGAAAAACGATAGCACTGAAAATGAGATGAATTTTTTGAATATCAATATTAAATGATTTATATAATGGAGCTACTTTATGTTGCATTCATGAAGCTTTATCTGCATAGAATTATTGATAAAAGTATGGAATAGAAGAAAAAAAAATCAAAATTTTTTTAAAATGTTTATATGTATCTATACTTTATCATCAGCAGTGGTGTAACAGCCCAATGTGGGCCAGGGCGTAATCATCTACGATGATTCATTTTTCATGACATTTCTATCATTCTCAAAGTTCTCATACAGTATAAGATGAGGTTTTAAACATCAATTATACAATGATGTAAAGTGTTACTACTTTTTGTAGTTTCCAAAAGGCCAGTAGTGAAAATATTTAAAGTACAAACTACAAAGTATGTATATAGAACATAAACAAAACAAAAACTATTACTTATCGAACTATGTATTCATTTTTAAATTTATTTGGTTTTTTTTTCTATCACATGCATCACAATATTTGAATATTAGAAATAGAAAAAGTATTAAATAAAAAAAAAAAAAAAAAAAAAAACGTAAGTTGTTAAAAGTTAAATTAAATTTTTAACATAAAATTAATTTATACACTTGTATTGAATGTACGTAAATACGTATGTATACAAATATAGGTATGTCAAATTTTATTGCATCTACATAGATACTAAGTTAGAAAAGTTAGAACAAAATTAAATGTATATTCATTAAAAATCTAAAAATAGTGAAAATGTATGTAAACATTTGAATGCAACAAAATGTGTATAGTGTCAATAACTTAATGTCAATTTTAATTAACTTTGTTTCTAATTTGACAGGTAAAATGTACATATTTTCTAACAATTTTAAAATCATACGTTTGTATAATGGAGAAAAAAGCAAATAATCAATTATTATTTTTTTACCATTTATTTACCCAGTATGCATGTACCATATTTATGTACATATGCACAAAATAATATCGTACATATGTATATATGCATGTACATTAAGAACTTGTATTAAAATTAGAAAAACATTTTAAATTCGAAAAACTGTTACTTTTGCTCAAAATTTGGTATTTAATTATCTTCAGATAAAAAATAAAAAAAAACAATTTTTTTTTTTTTGGAATAATTGTAATACAAAACTGTTTTACATAAAAATAAAAAACTGAAAAAAAAAATTATTTGTAATTCAATAAAAAAACATGTACATATTTACAAATGAATCTGTAGTTAGTTTTTGAATTTAACTGTGGCTTATTTTTTTGTTTTGTTTAATTTCAGCATGAATAAAATTATGCACATTTAAAAAAAAAAAAAATTTTTTTGTTTTTCGTTTTTGAACATATATTTTTTTTTTTTTGCAATAAAAAATTGTATAATTATATAATGACGCAATGTAATAAAATTAATTATACCACAGTAATGAAAACTTTTTAATTTATTTGCGTGAATAAATTATCGTAAACATAATATGTAATAATATTTTAATATGTGGTAATATATATATAAATTCGCATATATGTATGCATATGTGTATGTTCGTATATATATAATTACAATAGCATATATATGTATGTATATATATACCTATGTGTATGTATACATAGAAAATACAAATACGTGTATTGTATTTTAAATATATAAAAGTCACAAAATGGAACATTGCATCTTTTATATTTTATTAACGGATTCAATTTTTAGCCAACCAACTGTTTTTTTTTTTTTTTTTTTTTTGTTATTTTAAATACAATTTCTCTTTCTTTGTACATTTTTGTTTTTCCATTATTTTACTTATTGTTTTTATTTAAAATAAAATAAAAATTTGTATACCCTCAATATAAATTTTTATGTATGGATATATGTAAATACATGAATACACACTTTACAAAATTTAAGATACACACATATGTATGTATGTATGTGAATTTTATAAAATTATTATTTTTTTGTTTTTTTCTTTTTAAAAAGGGAGTTCCGGTTGATGATATTGTGACAGGAAATCGTTGGGTTTGGTCCAGTTCATAGAACGTTCAAATATTTCTATATACATTGTATGTACATATTTGTACGTACAAATATTTGTATATATGTAGAAGTGTTATATGCATATAGTGTAATGTAAATGCAATCATAAATTTATATCTATATATATTTATATACATATTGTTTTTTTTTTGTGCTTTCATATGCATCACTGTATATAAGTATTAATATATAGTACATACATAATATGTAGTGTACAAATACTCTAAGGATGTCGTATACTTTCATTTTCTGCTCGCATATGAAATAACAATGATAAAAGGGTACAATACAATATTATTAAACTGTAATATACGTACGTGTATGTACACATTAAATATATTTAAAAGGGTAAATACCAAATAATAACAATCATGATAATGATAATAATAATAATAATAATGTAAAGTAAAATAAAGTATTCAAAGTAATGGAGTAAAATATACATATGTATGTATGATATAAGCCACTTGTACATACATACATACATATAATTATACGTGGTTATACACCAAAGAAATCATTGTTATTTTGTATACATTTGTTGATTTTATATTACGATATTATGAACACATGTGTGTATATAGGGTTATATTTGTGTACACTCATATTTTACTTCATTATATAGAAGTTAAAAATTATATTTATTAAAGTATGTACTCATAAAATATATATACACTAAAATATAGAAATATAGTTATGTATGTATGTGTTTATAATATTATATTTATATATTTTATGTTCTGATGCTTTTAATAAAAATGATATTTTGGACTGTATTTTTATTTTGAATATTACTTAGAGTAAAGTTTATGAACTATGATATGATATTTTAATATAGGTATACCTATATAGTATACATTATATTTTATATATTTTATAATATCTGTGTATATATGTTGGTTTTCAATATATAAACGTACATACATACATATGTACTGTGATATGCATGATGATATCTATGCGTATATATGTATGTACGTATTTAATTGCAATCAATATAATGATCAAAAATTTTATTAGAGATATAAAATCAAGTGCTGATGATGTTATGTGTAGTAATAACAATGATAATGATGATATTAATAAAATTACATAATTTACATTTTTTTTTTTTTTTACTAGTATCGATATTATATAAATGTACATATGTAGATATGTAATGATAAATTTTATGTATGTACACATATTTAGATAACACCTGATAATACTCAATAAAAATCAAATATGTAAATAAAATTACATATGTTCATGTAGGTACATAGAAATGTACAACATATGTTTTTTGTTTTTTTGTTTTTTTTTTATCAAAATTGAAAATAAAAATTATTATAATCAATAATTTTCAAAATAAATATGAGTGCTTAAAAATCAGTTTATTAATAATTCATACATTATCAATTATCGGTTGTTACTTTTGACACAATATATGTACCTATACGTTCATACATATGTATGTAAAGATAAATATTAAAAATAAAATCAAACAAAAAATTGAAGTACAGTCTGTCTATCAATAATTTTCAGTATTTTCAGTTCCATATGTTGCCTATGAAAATAGTCACCCAAAACCCGTCTTCCATCACGTTTAAAAGCATAAAGCAACTAAATTGAATATTGATTATCACCTATCAGTTTATACTACTGACTGAGTACTGACTGGTTGGACTGCTACATGCCTAGCCTGTGTGCTATTACTATGTATACATGAAACATAAAAGTTAAGAAAATATATATATGAAAATAAACCAGAATGATGGAAAGTTGGTTCGGTTGAACAAACTGAGTATGACAATAAAGAGAGACAAAAAATAAAAAATAGAAATGATGATGTACAATATATCACATTACATCACATTTAGAAAATTTATTTTATTTTGTACGGAGTATTCGGAGGATTCTGGTAATACTGCTCGTGAAACACTTTTAATAAGAATAATAAGAATAATATGTATTCCTAAAAGGCACTCCCATGCACCGAAAATCATTTACAGACAAACTATAAGATAAATCAATTCGTATTTACTTTTTTTTATTGTTCAAAATCATTTAATGTTTCATATAATTTTGTTATTTTCGTTTTTAGACGAATACACAAAAAATAATCAAAAAAGATTTTTTTCTTTGTATTTTTATAATTAAATTAATTTTTTCATTTACCAATTTTATTTAAAATTAATAATAATTTGTATGAGTATTATTTGTTTGATTTATAATATTATTTATAAATTCATTTTATAACAAATGTGCGTAATATTATAATATATGTAGATTCGTTATTATATTAATTATCGTTTTGTATATATGTATGTATGTAACATTTTAAAATTTAAATGTAAATTTAATTCTTGTATACATTTAAATTAAATATTAACATAAAAATAAAGAAAATATAATCTTGCTTTAAAAAATAAAAATAAAAAAAAAATTAAAAAAAAAAAAACAATTTTTATAAAATTTTTAAATGTATAAAAAATGCAGAAAAAATTTTTTAATCAATAGTATCAAGCATCTACTAAGGAAAACAATAATAACAATAATGATATGCAAAGAGAGCTACCTACATATTATCTATGAATATTTTATATAGTAATTAAATATTTATCGATAAACTTTTTATGTAAAATTATAATAGTTATTTTTTTTTTTTTGTTTTCTATATTATACTTTGCATTTTCATGAAAAATCTTATTAAGTTTTTGCATCGCTAGAGAAAAAGCATATCATTTAATTGAATTTTTTTTTTTTTTTTTTTTTTTTTAATGAATAAAAATGAATAAACATACAAATGCAATTTTATAAAATACTTATAAAATAATTTTCATTTATATTGTATATACATATGTATGTATACATATATACAAATAATTTTCATTGTTATTATTGAATTATATACAATCTGATATTTATTTTGTTTGTTTACACATACACAAAACAATTGTCACAATAGTGCACACAAACACACATACATATTTACATTTATGTAAAAGTACATGAATATTTATAAGAGAATTGAGCAAGTTTTACGTGATAAAAATGTTTTTTTTTTTAAATTCTATTTTATTTTACTCCTTTTTTATTTATTTATTATTTTTTTGTATTCTTTTCATTTCCTTATTATAATATTTTTTTAGCATGTTTTTTTTTTTTTTTTTTGTATTTTGTCTGTTATATGTATCAGAAACTTTTTGTAAAGTTTATTTTTGTTTTTTTTTTTTTTTCATACGCTCATTTCATACAAGTTATTGTAAATGCAATCTTTATAAAATTGAACATGTATGTACATACATACATACATATATATAATAGTTTCACAATGAATGAATTTTGATAGTCATATGTGAAAATTTTACTTTTTTCTAAAAAAAAAAAAAAAGTAAAGTAAAATTTAAAGTTTTTCCAATTTTCTTTTGTCTTTCATTTCATATTATTATTATTATGAACTTATTATACATACATACATATAAGAAAAAATAAATGTATATATGAATTGCTTTATTTTTTGTTTACCTTTCATTTTATATAATGTTGCAGTTCTTTTCAAGTATATAAAATAATTTTATTTAGTGTTTTATTTATTTACTGTATTGTCTTTTATGAACTTATTATAAAATAGAATAAAATCAAAATGATAAAAAATATTCGTATATATTGTATAAAATTCAATAGTATAATAATAATAACAATGGTTGAATTTATTTTATACAATATTCGAAGAAAATACAAATAATTTTTATGACAAATATCGAAATTTTTATTTTATTGTGAAAATTTCTGCTTTTTTGAGACTGATGTAAATATGTATGTATGTAATAAAAAAGGAGTTTTCATCATTTATCTGCATTATGGACAACACAATCTCACCGCCCTCGACGAGGTCACTTTGAATAAGTATTATAAGCTTTCTGGGTAATAACATCTAGGTCCGGGTAGACACAGTCGGAAAGGGGTGTAAATATGTGGAGGATATGGAAAGAATGATCAATTCAAGCCCTTCATACAAAAATTAAGTTTAATCTCTACTCTAACAAATTCAGTGATTCGCAATCGCAATCTTCAATGTTAAATTGAAGATGTATTATTCGGCCTTGGCTTACATTGGGTTATCATGCTCGAATATGATAAGATATTTTATATGTAATTCAATTATATGTATATTGATCAATCTCATAAAATTTATAATTTTATTATTTGATCTAAATTTGATTTGATAATTAAATAATGAAAATAGAATGGATATTATAATGATATAAAAATACATTATTCTTAAATTTAATGGTTTCTTAATAATTAATTAAAGAAAATATGGTATAAGAAAAAAAAATATACACATATATATAATTATAAATAAAGCTCTTCATAATTATTGTTTATTCGTTTATTGTTCGTACACGTTATTTTTATACGTGTAATATATAAAATAATTACTTGTCAATTCATTAAAATCTGTTATTGATTGTTTTCCGTTTTTCTTTTTCTTTGGTAAGTGTATATATACACATTTAAATGCAAGTAAGTAATAAACAATTAGAATTTTTTTTTTCCATAGAAAAGCAATTTCCTGAATGAATTTACGTACAAACTTACATACATATAAATTTAATGCTATATATGTATGTACATATTTTTCTTTTAATAACGTACAGTATTTTACTACTACCACAGTATACATATAAAACGAATCAGGACTTTTTTTTTTTTTTTGAAAAATTACAAAAACACTACAACAAAATAAAACAAAAAAAAAAAAAAATTAATCTGTAGAAAAAGCAAAAGAAAAAAAAAAAAACCAAAAAGCAATGAATACATAAATTGATTGTCCTAAGCAACATATTGGGTGGTAAATGTACAAAATACATATATACACATGTAGTTTTTATGTGTATACATTCACAATTTATAATGTTACAAGGATATTAATATTAGCAATCATTGTCCTCATTTGTTCATATAAATTATTGCTTTTATACGATTAGTACGTATGTATGTACGTATTCTATGTGTTATTATACATATATGTATATTATATGTACTTATATGTACATATATGCAAATATGTTTATAAATTGATATATGTAGGATATATATACATACATACTTATATATATATATAGCATATTATGTATATTCATGTTGTACATTATAATATGAAATACGATAAATAAAGCATAATGAAAGCATCCAAGGTAAATTAACTTTTGGTGCGGGTAAACACAAAGTTCAATATATTTTCTTTTCTTATGATACTTAATATTTAAGCTACTATAATATAAAATACTTACAACAGGTTTTTATAATACATAAGTATATATGTACACCGGTAGACTATATTTAACATGCGTTTAAATGTAATGTACATTTGTACATATAGTATATATTTAATATACATGTATGGAATGAAAATTCACATTTATATATTTTATATATGTATGTGAATATACATGTGCGTACATATGTACATACATTTATATATATATACATTTATAACCTGTATATTTATTATAACAGTGTTAAACTTGTACTTCATGTTAACCACTAAAAAGACAATTTAAATTGTGCAAATGAAAAATGACGAGAAAAACAACAGTTAAATATAAAAAAGTAAGGAAAATAGCAGAATAAAAAAAAAAAAAAAAAAAACACATACGTACGTACATATCAACGTAAAGAAAAAATTAAATAACAAAAACAAAAGATATGAAAGTTTTGGTTAAGAGGAATAAGAAAAATAAATAAAATAAAAATAAAAAAAAAGAAAAATGAAAAAGGGAAGAAAAATGAAATCACAATAATTTATTATTATAAAGAACTATATGAAACATAATATAAAGCGTCCTTTATATAATGCACATACATACAAATGTATTTATAGGTTCATGCTACTGTAATTTGTATGTTTCACTTGTTTTAGTAGAAAAATGCGAACATAGCGAACATGCCAACGTACATAAAGTAAAGCTTTTATAATATATACATACCTACAAGAACATACACACATGCATATATCAATAAATATATACGATACATACCTATATAAATTCAATTTTATACACTACAAAAATGATCCAAAAATATATATATGTACATAGGTATGTACAGTATATGCACAGTGTTTATGTCTGTAGAAAAATAAAAATAAAATATAAAATGATGAAAAATTACTGAAATTGTAAATACTCGTATGAATAAGAAAAACACGAAATAAAAATTCTTAATATGCGAATATACATACATATATGCATATGTATGTAAAATATATATTTATATATGTATGTACATATGTTTGTATATTTTCATAAATTATTGTATGCATGTAATAATTGAAAATTGTTCAATTTGTCGAGGCATTTAACTGTATAATAACGAAATAATTTTTTTTTGTTCATTTTTTATCAACATATACATATGTACATACATATGTATATAGTTAAAGATTTCTACGAGTATGTATACAAACTACATGTATTAGTATTGTATATACATATGTACATACACACATAATATATGCGTAAAGGCGGTAGATGGTAAATATTATATATTATAAACATTAACTCTCGAAATACATACATACATAAACTTGCGTATTATTAAGTCATATAAAGATATATGAGTACATTCATGTACACATTTATTTATGTATGTATTAGAGAAAAAAAAATTGTTGTCGTTTATATGTTAATTTGGGGTGATAATTTGCTGCCTTTTTTGCCTTTTTTATTGTTTTATTCAAAGTTTTGCCAGTACAATCCAAAGTACCTACATAATATATGTACGTACACAAAAAAAATACATGTACATATGTATGTACGCAAGTATTTGCAATAAAAAAATTCTCTATAAATTTTTTTTTTTATGTTAGTGATAGAAAAATGACGAAAGAATAAAATTAAAAGGATATAAAAATAAATAACCCCCCCGTGCACTCTTACATTCTAATATTAAATGTAATAATGTATATGTAATTAAAATCAAAAATAATTTCAAAATCGACTTTTAATTTTAATTTCATAAAAATGTTTATTATACCTATATACTGTAACGTATATAATAAATTCAATAGAATTTCTTTTATTTTTTAATTTAATTTTATACTATATTCTAAACATTTTTTTTATATTACAGACAATATAAATTGTTGAATGGGTTGTTTGTAAAATAAAATAAAAAAAATAAAACAAAAAAAATTTTTTAATACAGTAGAATCTCGATTATCCATCACGGTCGGTATTTAACAATTGGCGGAAAATAAAATATGCATGTACATACATTATATGTAGGTATATAACAAATATTGTGGAAAGAGCATTTACTCAAAATTTTCTTGTTTAAACAGACGTTAGTTTAAATTTAAATAAAAATAAATAAAAATTTGATTATTTTTAATTTAAAAATTTTTCTTGTTGAAAAGAAAAAATTATAATTCCTAATAAGGCCGACAGACCGGGATTTAAGAACGTTCTTATCCCATTCAAGTGGCTAAACCTATGGTCTGTAATGAATTTTAACTGGTTTAGATGTTTAGAACGTTCTTAGCTAAACTCGTTCCTAGAACTAGTTAAACCAGTTTTGAGCTTTTTTGAAAGCTTTTTTCCCCTTTTTCCTATACTTATTTATTTCGATCAAGTATTCTAGAAAATGAAGAAGAAAATGTATTTGAATTTGAAAATTGTGAAAAGTGTCTATGTTATTTTTCTATTTTTAATTGTACAAAAATTAAAAATTTAGAAATACAAAATAAAAACTAAACCTGTTTTTGGTTTGTCAAGAATAAGTCTTAATCAAAAGCTTATTTTTTAACTGGCTAAGCTAAACCAGTAGAAGCTTTTTGTCTGTCTTTACTATAACAAACTTTATTGACGGTTAATTGAAGGTGACGGTTAAAAGAATGACAGATAATCGAGATTCTACTGTATATGCATAAAATAAAAAATTGCTGTTACTACATAATTACATGTATACAAAGCATGCATAATGTTATTTATATACATACCTATACATATAAAAACGTTATAAAAGTATTTAGAAAATTAATCACTAAAAGGTCGATTTGCATTATTGTCATTTTGATCAAAGACTTCGATTAAAACTTCACACTTTATGCATTTGTGGTTATTTGATTGCATGACTAAAATAAATGGATAAAATAAAAGTTTTTTGATTTTTTTTTTTAATTTATTTTTTTATTTTCCCTTTATTTTTTTGTTTGCTATTTCAATGAACTAAATTGATATATTAAATACCGTATTGATCGTTAATTCTATTGTACATAACATATGTACCTACATACATATACATATGTATGTATGAATGTATCAACATCAATATACAATTATGTGTAAATAAATTGATGTATGTATGTATGTTTGTACTATATGTGTGAATATATGTGTATGCACATTTGTATACTTGTATGTATGATTCAATCACTAAAAACAAAAAAAAAAAATTAAAAAGTTTAAATTATAAAATGAACTATTTATGTGTTTTATAGAATTAATTATATTACGTTTAATAAAATTTCCATATTACATATTTTCAGAAAATTGATTGTAATCAGTACTCTTTTTCGATTTTAATTTTTTTTTGGAAAATCTATGTAAATGTTTAAATTTGAAAATGTAACGTATTTTTTTTCATTTTTTTACAAAATTTTTTAAAGATATGATTTTAAATGATATCTTGTTATTTTTCATATTTGCACGTATTTGTATGTCTCCGGATATAGACAATTACGTTTGTACAGTATGAAAATATAATTACATATTGTTTATTTTGGAATAATTTATGTATCAACATTTGAAAAAAAGTTTTTTTTTTGTTTTCGTTTTTTTTGTTCTCATAATCTTTATCGTTTATAATTACTTTCATTTACATAAGTATGTAGGTATATTTGAATTGAAACTGAATTTTAAATAAATACATATAAATCAATTTTTATGTAAATTTCTACATGATAGAATAATACTTTTAATTAATTTACATGCATAAATGGAATTTAATTTTTATTATTTATTTTTATTTTTCATTTTTTATTTTTTTTTCAACTTCAATTATTACAGAATAAAATTTAAATAAAATATATAATAACGTAATTATTTTAAATGTTATTAATTACAGAGTATAGTTCACCCAGAAAATTTTTTATCGGAAAATGAGATAGAGAGATAAAGAGAGAGAAAGAAAAAGGTGCAAATGCTACATGATTTTGAATTGTAATTGTAAATTGTAATTTTAATATGTGTGAAAAAAAAAAAATTTTTATTTTTTTTTATTTTCCAAATACTCGTAAATAACTTACATACATTACATAGTACAATTAATGTACATATAATTATGTAATTATATAATTTAACATACATATTATTTTATGTTATTTTTTTATATTATGTTTGTTATCCAAAATGTAATATGTAGAAGGGTTTATGGGTGAGTATGAGTACACGAAATGTTAAATAAAAATGATGTAAATAAAAAAAGCATCATAGGAATAAAACAAAATGTGGTAAATGAATAAATAACAAAAAAAGTAAAAAAAAAATAAAATATAACATTGTATGTATATATTTTGCAGACAATATTTAAAATTTTCTTTTATTACAGAATACCTATTTGAAAAAATATTTTTTTCGTATATTCTACATTTTGCTATGAATATAACATGTATAGAAAATTTTTTAAATTAGTTGCACTACAATACACATGCAAGTACGTTACAGACATATATGTACATATGTGTATGTATATATATGTGATGTTAATATGTGCCTTTGTGTACATGCAATGAATTTTGTCTGATCTAGTGGTTAAAAATATACTTTGAAAAAAAAAAACTATACAAAACAAAAGGAAAAGGAAAAAGGTTACTTGTGAAGTGTCATTAAAATTTGTCCTTTGAAAGTAAACCATATACATGTAATGTTACCGTAATGTATAAAAAAGCACTTAAAAAAAAAAAAACCAAAACGAAAACAATATATAAAAAACGAAAACAAGGTCGACAATTTTATTAAGCATGTATGTAGGTATTCATTCATACATTTTGTACATGCATGTGCTTTATGAATTCTGTTTCGTTTATATTTTAAAAAAGAAAAAAATAAATAAATAAAATAAAAAGATAGTAGTACATTACATTGAGGAATTTTTTTTTTTTTTTTTTTTGGACGAAAATGCATTCATGTAACCTTCACGTTCACTATTAAATGAAATTTTAAAGTTCATTTTATGTATTTATGTACACACATGTATACATATAGTAGTGTGGAGTACATATATATATATGTTTATATGCACGTATACATATGTACATTTGTATTTACACATATGTATGTACATATGTTTATCTGGATAAAAACTTTACCTTATGAATTTATATTTAAATGGGTATATATACACTATGTACAGTATATAACATCGAATACTACTTGTAATATGTACATATTTATAAAATAATATACAATAAAATTTTATTTTTCAAAATTCATTGTTATCACTATTTTATATTCATTGAATGTATAGCAAAATACAACATACAGTATCTCACAAATATATAAATGTATATTGTATTCAAATTTTGATTCAAATGAATGTAAACGAGTACACTCCAGCATAAGGAGTTACATAAGTACGTATTTTTTTCTCAATGAAAGTTTTCTTTTACTTTTCTTTTTAACTTTAAGAGAAAATCTAAATATTTTATGATTTTATTTATTTATTTTTTTATTATTATGATCCTTTTTTTGTTTTTGGTTTATTTGAATATATATGAATAAAATATATACACGTTACAAATAAACAAATAATTTACACAAAAATTTAAATCATATTTATATGATTTTTACAATGCAATACATAAATATGTAAGCGCATTGTTAAATCATTTTAAAATGTACTTTTAATTTTTTTTTATTTTAATAAATTTAAAAATCACTTATAATGAATTAAATCAATTTATGTGTTGACTAAAAAAACTTACTATACTTTGCCCCACCTAAAAACACTTGATTAGTGTTGTACACGACCCCCTATATCTCCCCCACCCACTCACACGCCTGAGCAACCGTGTAACAGCACATGTAGCCATTTATCGAATTTTCAAATGATTTGAAAATTACTCTAATTGTTGTATGGCATTTAAGGTCTTATGAGAGTACAGAAATTTTTTTCCTGCTATTATAATTTCTAATCAAAGCACTATTACCACAATTTCCGGTGAGAGTTCCTTTTAGGACCCATCGCCGATTTTTTTAAAACTTTGCACACTCGTTCTACTCAAAAAATATTGTCTGTACGCGCGAAAAAGGTAATTTCAAGGTCAAAAAATTGAAAGAAAATCTCAAAAATTTACAAAAAACTTCGGATAACCCACGATGTTATTCTCCAATTTTCATGAAATTTCAAAACAGTTTAAATTTAAAGACCTTGATATGCGAAAACTTTTCCCACAACTAGCACATATTATCCATATATATATATGTATGTATATACATATGTATATAATATATATGTATGTTACACATAATATATATTACATTATATATATATATGCACAAATACTCTAGCTTTTCTTCAGTGTCGAATAAATCTTTTGCCTTTTACTAAAGATTTCCGTGGAGAGAAGCATTCAACCTACTTATAATATATCCTTAAATTACTTTTATATAAAAAAAATTATTTATTTATTAAAATCTTCTCTTATTTACAAAAAAAACTTAAAATTATATTATTTACAATAGAAAATTTTATTTAAATAATTACAATAGAAAATTTTAAAAAAAGAAACGGAAAAATAATTTTATAATAAATTATACTACATTTTCATATTATTTATAGTACGATCATTTTTGTACTTTTCTCTAATAAATGACAATAATGACATAAATATATCTACGCCACTAATCCTGCAACCTTCTCCATTGATATTCCACCATATGGTCAGCGAAAGCGTAATCATTAGTTATTCTGTTACGGTAAAACCCTCTCATAGGTCTCCACATAGATTCTACCCTGTTTGTATGGCAACCATCTTCGCTTACAAACTCTACAGAATGGTTCATAACTTCATGCTTATATCCGTAGTTGCTCAATCTAGAGTATGCCTTCTATTGGTCCGTTCTTATCACAGTGCCTTCAGCCACATGCTTCATTATTAAGAGTATTAAAACATCAGCTGATCTTACATTGTCAGGGCACAGTTCAAGGTGAAAATCGTCACTCCCACCTTGAATCATGCCTAAAACCCAATGCCCTTCTACGATTCAGCCTCTGTGATATTTTCGTTTACCAAATTTTGCCTCATTAATTCGAACAACAGTTCCAGAGCACCCGATTTGTCCCTTAGCATCTTGCGTACTCATGTATGATTCGGCCACTAACTCCCGGCAATAATTATACCAATATGCTAGTGTTTCTTGAAATAGTGACCCACCTTCATGTAGACATTGGATTCTTGCTTCATCGTACTACTGTGCCCAAAAAATAAGGTGACATTGTATTTATTTTGAAAATTCTTTATTTATTCTTCCAAATCAATTTCATCCCCTTCAAAGTAATCCCCTCCCGATGCAATGCACTTATGCCAACGGATTTTCCAGTCTTCGAAACACTGATTGTAGTCACTTTCCAGGATGGCTTTCAGTTCCGTCTTCGCTGCGGCTTGGATCTCTTCTATCGTATCAAAACGGTGTCCCCGGAGCGGTTTTTTGAGCTTGCTGAACAGCCAGAAGTCGCACGGCGTCAGATCAGGTGAATACGGTGGTTGTGGAACGATATGCGTTGAGTTTTTGGCGAAATAATCACGAATTACGAGTGCAGTATGGGATGGATGCATTATCGTGGTGTAAAAACCAAGAATTGTCTTTCCACAATTCCGGCCTTTTTAGGCGGATAGCGTTACGCAAACGGCGCATAACGTTCAAATAATATTCCTACTAACTACCAACCTAAAAATAATAATAATTCTCCAAATCCTTTGACGCGCGCAGTTTAAATACAATGTCACCTTATTTTTTGGACATATGTATTAAGAACGAAGTCTAACAATACATGAGTTTTATCGCAGACCTCAATGAGATACGATGATTCCCAAACCAGGTCCCTTCACAAACACTCTTTTCTTCTCCAGTTCTGTAACATTTTCTGTTCCTTCTAGAACATCTGAACTGTCCTGCATCGATTAGGATAAAACGTCATTTTAACTCGGTGATTTCTACACATACTCCATACACCAAGTTACTGCGTTTGTTCTAGAGGACGTAATTGTAACAATTTCACTCCAGTTCATAATAGAGCAACTACGATGAGCACGAGTGAACCACAGTTTTCTTTGGCTCCCTTGCAGGATCAGATGAGCATGATGACAATGATGAACACATTTTAATAAAACTAAAAATAACATAACACAACTAGACTTAAACTAGAATTCAAAAAAATAAGTACACTAAAAATACCTATCACTTTCAGTTACAAAATTTATAATATTGTGGTCACTGTCACTAAAACAATTCCGTGTATATAATTATTATACAATTTTTCTAAATATAATAAATAATTTGCAAAAAAAACACGATACCCAACTATGCAATTCTAGTTGATAATGATAACTAAAACAAATAATTATATCAAATAATAACTAATAAAATTTTTAATATTAAACAAAAACAAAAATCTGTTACTTTTGAAAAACGTAAATAGGTCACTATATACACTTAATACAACAATTTCCTTAATGTTTTTCAGTATCTGCTGACGAATTTTTTAAATATATTACTACACAATGATGTATAATGGTACTACCACAATATTAACGATAATGAATATTTCGTCATTGGACTACTTTACCTATAATTTCCATAAGGACCTAACTGTTTAAAAAGATCAGAAAATAAACATGACTTATTTTAATATGTATGAATTCAAATTAAAATATTTAATTATTTTTATTGCATTTATTTGTAATATTGGTAATAAACTGTATTGTTTCTTCAATGTTATTTATTATACATATTATTTTAAAATGATAAATAATATTTATAATGTTATTTTAAAAATAACAATTTGGTGTTACATTATGCATTTATAAACTAAAAATTAAATATATGCCATATAAATATTCAAAGATATTCTGATTCATTAATTAGTAGATTTCATTAACTTGAAGTTCTGCTAACATTCATATAAAAATTTATGAATTATGAAAATTTTGTATAAAAGTTAACAGAACATCAAATTTATAAAATCTGTTAATTACAGCCAGAATAGCTATAATTATTATGTACATATGTATGTATATATAGACATGCATTATCATAGGCTAGACATGTGTGTATATACATATGTATATATATGTATGTACACAGTTTACGTATTAACATTAATAAACAAGTTATGTGTACATTCTCATTGATAGAATGAAAATCTAATCAAATTTAATTTATCTTCAATAAACCATTAAATTGAATAATTTTATTAGAATAATATTACGTGTATAATATATTATGTATACATACATACATATATTGTAAAATATGTTGATTATATACATAATATTAATATTAAAATTTAAATAAAGTGAATAATAATGTAAAATAGATTTCAATAATGATTATTTCCGATAGAATATGTATATTGTAATAGATTCGATTAATTAATTTTTATAAAATTAATTTATATCCATTATTTGTATTAACACAAAATTAAGGTATGAAAATCAAAAATAATAAAACAATAGAATTTAAATAAATTTAAAATTATTGTAAATTTAAATATTTGAAAACAATAACTTATAAATATAGAACACATTAAATTATTGATTTATTTATCTAATATGAAAGTGTAAACAAATAAACATAATTATATTTATATAAGTAGAAAATTTAAGTAGTTTTTTTTTTTTAAATTATTTTTCCAATCAATTATTTTAAGCTTTTTTATTTATATATTTATGTAATGAAATATAATTAAATTTTATATTTATTTAATTTTCTTATTTAAAATGCTAAAATACAGATAATTCTCGTATAATATAGCACTTCTATAAGCATGAATGTAATATGATTCGATCGAAAATTGGATAAAATCCTCATACAACATGAAATATACATAATAAAAAATATTAAAATAAAGTAAAATTAAGGAAATCCCCGAACAAAAGCTCTAAGAACGTAACCAAAATTTTAACAAGCAAAAGATACATAATATTTATCTTACCTTTCCCTCCTCATTGACGAATTATTCATAAAGAAATCGTTAATACTGTGCCTCCCTATCTGTACTAGTTTTTTTTGTATTGTATGGCACTGATTCACATAACACGGTAATTTTTTTAGAATGTAACTCTCGTGTTATTCGAGGGTTACCTGTAAATAAAAACAAAATATAGAGCAACTATTTCAGTTAAGAAATACAAAAAAAAAAGTGAAAAAAAAATTTTGTTAAATAATTCAAAATATTAAAAAAAAATATATTCAGGTGTCTTTACATACGCATGAATATAAAAAAAAAATGATAGCACATATAAAAAATATAAAAATTGAACGTTTTAACAATTATTATTGTGGAGCTAAAATTTAAAAAAAACGAAATATATTCAAAAAAAGGGACAAATTTATTTTAAATTTCAGTCTAAAAATTAAACATAACATTAAATTTTCAAATGATTATTATTTTTTTTTTAAATCTTAATTACATGAACAATGAGTATTCCTTTTTCATTACATTAATAAAAGACAATATTTCTTATTTAAAATGAAAATAACAATCGAATTCAATAAATGATATTCATTGTATTAATTTAGTGATTAATATTTAAAAAATAAAAAGCTTAAAATAAGAAAATATGTAAATCTATCATGTGATATTATTCGATGAATATGTGATAAGAAATACAAAAATCAAAAGGATTTTAACGAAATTTCAGTATTTAAGTTGAACTCTTCATTAATGTACATTAAAATCAAAAATGACTTTCCCTTAGTAATATTTTTTAAAAAAAATATCTTTCCTATAATGATAATATAAATTAATGTAAATCATATAAAAAATGAATATGAAAAAGTTATACACAATGCTAGCAAAAGATAGGACAATATGGAGATGAGTTGTATTGTAAACGAAGCTATATAGCTCATCGAGTCATAGTGTGATGTGAAGGTGAGGTAAAAGAACAATATAATGCATTTTTTTTTTTTATTTAAACACTCTCTAATATCTATTTTATCATTTTTATTATAAAAATAAAAATAAAATATATTAAATTTCTGTAGTAAAGTAACTTATAAAATATTAAGAAAAATAAAGTGTATATTTTCTTTTACCTTTTTTTAATTTCATTTTTCTTTTATACATACATATATTTTTGAATGTCATGATTTTTTATTAAGTATGATTTTACTTTTACTGTTTCATTTTTCTTAATATGATACTTTTTTTTTCAGGAATTATACGAAATTATAGTTGTATCTAATACATATGTATATTATTTAGGTACAAATGTATACCGGTATAGTATATGTACATATACATATATGGTTAATAAATTTATTATTATATGAATGTGATATTATATAATAATAACAAACAATATGTTACAGTTTAAGTTTTTAGACAAAATATTATAATTTTCATTGTATGTATGTATAACTAGTACGCATGTATACATTTATAATTTTATTTGTATATATTATATACATATAACATAAAATATATAAATTGTACATATATGATGGTAACTATCAGATAATCTGTATATACCATAAACATAAGTTACATATATAGGTACATACATATGTACATATATAAATAAAAGTAAAAAGCAAAACATTTTTATTATTTTTATATATTTTCTACTAAAATACTTTTTATTTACATTACACTATATTATATAACATACTGTATATAATAAAAAGATAAATAATAAGAAGATTTTGTATGAAACACACGCAAATACATATGTATGTATGTATTTATATATTTATAAATACGCCCCTACATTTATTAAATGTGTAAATCACATATACATATTATGTGAATATCATGTATGACATTCAATGCTATGTACATATGTATGTATGTATGTTTAAAAAAGAAATTGATTTTCCATTTGTTTGAAATACAGATAAAATATAAGAAGTATTTTTTATAAATTGTTTACATTTTCATAAGAACTATAAACATAATTTTTTATTTATTTATTTCGTTTTTTTATTTTTGTTTTTATTTATTTTCGTTTTTTTATATTGTTTGTTTTCTTAATTTTTATTTTTTTTTGTTTTTTTCCTTTTAATTTTTATTTTTTATTTTTTCATTTATTTATTTTTTTTTTGTTATCATTTTCCTTTTTTTTTTACATATACCTAAACATAATCGTATGAATGTTACTACAATATTTAATAAATGTAAATTGTGATAAAGTAAAATTTCTGTTTGAATTTTAAAGATGAAATTGTTTGATAAGAACATACAAAAAAAAAGGTAAATAAAAATTAAAAGACTTTCTTTTTTTTTATTTTGTTTGTATACATATAAATTTTTAGCCAGTATTTTTTTTTTTTTTTTTTAAATTCAGTTACATGATATCAATGATATAAATATATTTGTATACATATATCATTCAAAATTTCGAATGAGTAAATAATTAATTTTCGAAATTTTTAACTTTAATTTAAAAATATTTTTAAAATACATAATTTGAAAAATAATTGTATGTATGTATATGCATACATATGTATATATATGATTCATAAAATTTTATTCATTTATTTATTTATTTATTTTTATTTTTTTTTTCAAATGTTTTATATGTAATATCGTAAATATACAGTCATACACAGTCGATATGTATACTCGTAAAGTAGCTTTGTACACATTCATTTAGTTTTAAATTTTTTTTTTTTTAATTACATAAAATGTTTTGAAGAAATAAAATTCAATTAAAAGAAATTAGAATTATTATTTACATTTTACACGTATGTACAATAGTACATAAGTCGTTTCATTTGAATAATTTTATGTTTTACATTTTTTCATCTCTATACTTAACTCAATAACAGGAGGCTCAGATCCGATTTGGAGTTTTTCGGCTATTGATGATGATGATGATACTAAACTCAATAGAAAAATGAAATATGATCTTTATAAAATTTGTAATTCGTTATATTTTTTTGTAAAACCTTTTGGAATATTAAAAATCAGATTTTGATAATTTTGGACTTGTACCACTTTCAAATAAAATGGCACATAAATATGAATATTTATATACATAATACATACTATATGTATGTATAGGTATATAAAAAATTCTACATTATTTGACCATGATAAGCGCGTATACGGCATCAGTATTTTATTATATGTACGTATTAAATAATTTAATTTCATTTAGGAAAAAAACGAAAATGATTTTATTTTTATCTTAATACTTAGATATATTTACGTATACATATGTAAAAGCATATTATTTTATAACTGGACTACTTATACATTGATATGCATATATCGTATATAATCATTTTTTTTTTGTTTTTCTTTTTTTTTTTGTTTTGTTTTAATTTAATAAAGTGTTAGAATTTTTTTTTTTTTTTGCTATCAGATGAGTCTTTTCATAACAGGACATTTTACAATCATATTTTCTAATTAAATTCGCAATATACATACTTATATATGTATATTCTTGATGTTATATTCACATTTGTTTATTTACCATATTTAATTAATTTTTATTTCGTTTGTTTTTTCTTCTTCTTTTTTAATTCCCTTGTTTGTCTTTTTCCCTTTTTTTAAATAATTATTATTTAACTTACAAAGTTAAAAACAAAAAACAAACAAACTGTATGTATATTTCAAATTAATAAATATAATCATTAAAAATGGTCAAATAAAGTATAATTTTATTTTTATTTTTTTTTCATTCTCGCTTTCTATATTATTTTCCCTTTTATTATTTTTTTTTTACATTTTTTAAGATGATTAATATGTACATACATACATATGTATTAGAATTAAAAAAAAAAATTAAAATATAACAACAAAATGAACAAATATGTATATACAGACAATCTTCATGGATTTGTATGTTTGTAGACAAAATGAACCATGGTGTGATAAGTTGTAAAGTTAGTCATTAAGGATTGATGTCTACTTAGTTTAGTTAAAGATTACCAAATGTTGCTCTCAAAGAAGTTTTATAAAGCAAAAAAAAAAATAAAAATTTTTAAATAATTTATCAGATATAATATGTTTTTCTATATATTAAATAAATACTTTAAATGATTAAAATTTTATATGCACATTAACAATATTCATATTGACGATAAAAAAAATCTGTTCTCACTCCTTTTTTTGAAAAAGCTTATCTCTGATTATAATGGGTTCAAATTTTAGAATAATTATTAACATTGAGTGCTCAATAGATAGAGTATGGGCTTCTAAATCATAGCAGTAAGCAGGTTTGGTGACCAGGCACAGACGATCAATGAAGAAGAATAAAAAGATGTCTTTTGTCGTAGTATGTAATACTAGATCTGAACTATTTGCTGATAACAAATATGTAACTTAAATAATAGTCGATCTAAGCTCTATCATATTAAAATTAAGTTTAATCTGCGTATTTTAACAAATTCAGTGGTTCACAAACCACGTTAAACCGTGGATACACGTATGACAGAATAGTCTTGAAGACTTATCACAATTTCCTGGCTCATATCGGGCTGTTGTGCCAATTATTATGATGATGATGGTTGTGACCCACCTTATAAATTATTCCACTATGCGACAAACTTAGATTTCTTATATTACCTTATGTACATACATACACATACATATAAAAACTGTGTAAAAATAATTGTATTTTTACTTCTTTTCTTTAATCTTTTAATATTGTCTTTGTTTATTTATTCAGTTTTTTTTTTGCATATTTTACATTTTCATTTAATATTTTACATACTTTTTTTTTAAAGATAAAAGATTATAATTTTAGAAATTTATTACAAGAATGAATACAGAATTTTTAAAAGATATTTTATAAAAGATAAAAATAAAAATATATTTCATTGAAATTTGTATACATGTATTAATATTAGACAAGGGATTTTATTCTATTTTCAATTTATTACACAGTATTATCATACCTTTGGTGTTTTTCCCTATTTTATTAAAATATACAAATGAATGAAATTTTTTTTAATTTTTTCAAATTACCGAAGTTTCTATAGATTAAACGTATTTGAAATGAACATAGCCTTTAAAAAAAATATATGTATACATATATTCTTTTTTGTTTTCATCGAAATATTTATGATCTTATACATTATATGCATGGACACACGTAAGTTGTATTGTTATGTATATTTAGTCAAAGAAACAATATACATATGTATTACACAAAAATGAAAAAAATTAAAAATTGAAATAAAAGGAAAACATCCATACATACGTTACATAATTAATATTATAAAAAGAAAATTTTTTTTTTTTAATCCAAAAAATTTTTGTCACACTTTAAATTAAATAAGTGAGATAAAAAAAAAAATGAACAATAAATTATATAAATAAATAACATACTTATACGAGAAATTTTGTACCAATTGTAAAAACAACAGGGTCTCCCCTGTAATCGCTTTAAATTCTTGAAAATTTTATAAAAATCAGAGGGTACAGGTAGTCCCCGACTTACGACCGAGATAGGTTGCTGGTCGTCGGTCGTAAGTCAAATTTCATATAAAAAAAATTTAAGAAAAAAAAAAAAAATTACATACTGTACTACTAACTTTGAGGGTCAAGAGAAAGGAAACTACCCATATTTTTGGGATGATATAAAATTATTCACTTAAAAAAATTCCGACTTAGCTAATTTAATGTATTATTTGTACTGAAATATGTATGTAAATCGAATTTTCTATGAAAAAAATTGGAAAAAAAATGGTCGTAAGTGAAAATAGTCGTAAGTCGGGGACTACCTGTATATCATTTTGAGATATTCAATGTTTTGTTGTTAATTTTTATTTAAAAAATATCAAATTTTCATACACATTTTTTTTCATATTGAATAATCAATTTTTTTTATCTAATTTTTCGTTTAAATTATATCTACATATGTATGGATATAAAACACAGCGTTTTATGCTGAAAAAATACATCAATACATATGTATGTATGTATGTAGGTCGTTTAAAAAGACATCGTGTCCAAAATTTCTTTTTCATGGTTGCCCAGGGCTATATTCCTGAGAAGGTGAGGGTGTAAAACAACTTTTTGCTTGGATAGCAATATTATGAACTTTGGCCCTGGGACATCCTAAGATATACATATACATATATTCGTTAATTCATATTGCAGAATTTTAGCTAAAATTTGTTATTTTAAAGTCTTAATAAAGTAAGAAAAAATGATTTTGTTAACATTTTTAACAGTACTTTAATTAAATTTTTCTATTGTAATGTCCTACAAGATTTACGTACGTATGTATGTAGATACCTATATGTTTGTTGAAAGGAATGAAACGTACATAGAAGTACATACATTAATATGAGTATGTTATCTATGTTTTTCTACCTGTCTAAAGTCAACATTTGTGTCATATGTATCTTTTATATTATAAACATACATACATACGTATACTGGCATTTTAAAGGCTCGGATTAAATTTCAATGTATACATGTATTTATGATGTACATACGTATGAGCAATGGCCATACACCTACAATGTATATAGCAACAAATGTATTGCACAAAACAGTTTATTTTTCATATATGTATATAACATATGGATGTACAACATATTTCTCTATTTTGCACGATATGATTTCAATACGACACCAATTTAATGGTGAAAAAAGTAAAATATATGAAAGGGTAGATTGTGCTGACACTTTAAGTTTTTTTTTTTTTTTTCAACTCCTATTAACTTGTTTTGAGTTTCTTCTTTATTTATACATATTTAGTTTTTAATTATTAGAATTGATTAATGATTGCAAATTTTACTTTGCTTCATAGTATTATCAAAGCGAAAATAAAATAAACTGTTTATGACTTAAAATGTTTTCATATAAAAATGTATCTCATTATAATAAAAATGATATAGTTAATTATTTCTGCTTTTAAAATCATCATTTGCACGACGCTCATCAAAAATTATTGGTTTAAAATTGCATATTACAAGCGTCGAAAATAACAAAAAAAATTTTTTTTATTTTGTTGTCTTAATTATTTTTTAAATAATAAAAAGACGTTATAACGAATCTATGTATGTACAGTATATATATACCTACCTAAGGTATGTGTATATCTTTAAAAATCTGGCAATTATTTTTTCTGTTATTTTGATCATATTTATAATATCGATTCAATTTTTTTGTTTTATTTAATGAAAATAAAATAAAAGAAAAAACAAAAAATTTTATTTGCAAAAAAAGGAAACAAAAAATGAATCTTAGTAAAATTTTGATTTTGAAAACAAAATTATATGAATTTGTACATTTTTGTACGTTTTCTATAATATTGACAAGAATATGTATACATATAAAAAAAAACAAAAAAGCATACTAAAATTGAATACCTTTATACGAATTTTTTATTTACTTTTGTTGTCCATTTTACTTAAAGTCCTTATAAAGTTTTATCGAGCGTAAAAAATGTCACGGTCGACAACAGCTAGTTTTTTTTTTTTAATACACTCACAAATAAAACGTATTTATGTGTGCTCTTTATATACAAAATTCTACAAATATTCTTATGTACATATACATATGTATATCGTATGTACCTATATCGATTGCGTATACATATATGCATATGTATTTGCATCTAGAAACCGTAATACATTATTCGAACTTAAATATACATACTTTCTATTTTGATCCAAAAAAAAAAGAAAAAAGTTTAATATGGGCATACAAATAAATATACATATTTATGTATGTATATACATATGTACCTATTTTGAAAAATAAACTAAATACACATAAATATAATAAATATTCGAATTTTATGTTATAGATTATTATAATAATCATTTTTATTTATTAATGCAATATGAGATGCATGTATGAATTTAATTGAAATTTGGTAAGTTGGACTGGGCCCCCTTGAGTACGCTGATTTCAATTTTTTTTTTTTTTTAAGATTTTTACTCTATCTCTAACGGTTTCAAAGATATGACAATTTGAAATTAAATATTATTTTCAAAATAAAAACCCCTGTATCTCTGGAACCATATGTATGGATGTATTTATACTTTTCTATAATATACATATGTATATGTATAGTAAATTATATGTATGTATGTATGTATTTTATGCAATAAAATATTAAGATTCATTGAAGTAAATAAATAAAAAAAATAAATTTATGTAGGTACTTTTTAATAATGTACATAACTATACAAATACATAAAAACTTAAACTGATATAAAAGATATGTATATAAATAATTTATATAATCAAATGTACATATATGCTTATATACATATGGGAATGAATGTGTATTTTAGTAACGATTATTAAAAGGTTTAATAAAGATATAATCCTTCGGGTTTTATACGAAAATCATTAATTTCATTTAAATTTTTAAATAATTTACACATATGTAAATGTCTATATATGTACATATGTGTATAATTTTTCTTATAAATACATTATTTTATGTATTACACGAATACATGCTTGCATGCAACAATTATATTGATAATAATACGACATGTACTTATATTTTAGTATTTTATTATTTACATACTTTACATATGTATAAATAAATTATATACATACATTACATATGATATGTATACAACGTTATTTTTATATTACAAATTTTAGTTTTTGAAATATTTTTACTGGGTATATTTTATCAGGGTTTTTTTTTTTTTGTTATTTCATTTCTATTTGTACAGGGTACTTTACGGGTTTAATACTATAATCAATAATCTAAAAAATGTGTACAATGACAGAATGAATCTAATGTATGTACCCCTTATTTTTATTTTTGTTATGATCATTTGAAAATTTTTTACACATTCATATCAGTAAAAATATGATCTTACATAAAGTATGTCTCAAAACCTGTTAAAAATTTTGTAAAACAATATAAAATGAAATTTATAATAATTGTTTAAGCCAATAAAAATTAACATAAAATTATACTTTTCCTTCAAAAATTCAAGTTTTGAGGCCGGTATTTTATCAACCAATTATTATTAACTTTTACATTCGTTAAAAATGATTGTAAAGGATTTATGCTGTGTAAAAAAAAAAAAAAATTCAAACGATCTTAGAAAGATGAATAAATAATAAATTTAAACTTGATTATTAAATTTTTGTTCATTTTTTGGCAATCATCTAATCATCTGATGAACACCTTGTATGTGTATATTAATTGTTTAATTACCTTAATATAAAATGAAAACTGAAAATTTTATTTAGTTTATATTTTCATTATAACATTTTTATGTTTTTATATTTTACGCTTTTACTTTTATTTGCAAATTATATGCAATTCATGAAACACCCTATATAAGAAAAATTTTTTTTGTCTAATAAATTTATGATATTACAATTTTATATATCAAAAAAATTTGCTATCCAATTTCTAATTTGATTATAGAGTTGAAAACTCATCTTTTTAATAATAAATAAAACAATTTAAAATAAAAATTGAGATAATCATTAAATATATGATCCTTTAAATTATACGTGTACACACATACATACCATGTTCTATATTACATACATATGCTATATCATATAAGATTTCTTTGTAGGTACATTTATTTCGATTTTAAAAAAACAAAAAAAAAAAAAAAAATGTACTAAACTTTCATGCAAATACTTTTACAATAAATTTTTATTTATTTTATTATATTTATCAATTTTATATAGGACATTTTATATTGCTTTAAGGCATTTTATATTTATAAAATGTATTTTAATTCATTCTTTTGAATCTTTTATTTTATGCTCTCTCTCTCTCTCTTATTATTATCACATATTTGTGTTATCATTGTTGTTAATTTTTTTTTTTTTTTGTTTTTAAATAATTTTTCTCCTTAGAACAATAAAGAAGGATTGCTTACAATATTAAAAAAGTTGAGAAAATTAATTTGTACGAATGAAAAAGAAAAACAAAAAAAAACATCTAACGAAAAATTGTTAAAAAATAATATTGCATACATACATATACACGTATTGTACAATGGAAGGATATTAAAACGGCAAAACAAAAAAAAAAATATTTATTTCACTTTATTGTTATGTATTATCAACTATGAAAAATAAAATGGCAAAAATTTTAAATTCAACAATATGAAAAAGAAATTATTTTACATGTATACACCATATTGTATGACTATATATTCATACATATGTACATATATGTACATATGTGTGTATAAATCTAAGTAGTAATATAATTATATAGAGAAAATATAGCAACAGGTATACAGGTATAGTGTTACATTTTATAGATATTAAAGTTTAAAAAATTGAAAACTAAACTTTTTTATTTAAATAGATTTAAAAAAATAAAAACTAACACAAAAGAATACATTCCATTATATAGGTACTTATTTATGTATACATATGTGAAAATCGTTCTATATATATACATATATAGTATACTATATACTCAACATACAGTGTAATACAGTAGATATATAATATGTGTTTATGCAGGATATTGTGTATCTGTATGTACTATTATTGATTAAATTTTATGTGTTTTTTATCTATTCAATTGAATTTGAATATTAATTGTAGTATATTGCAAAAGAAAAATCTATAAAGTAGGTGTACGATAAACAAAAAACAAATAAAAACTTTATTAAGAAAATACAATATTATTTAACGGAAACATTTAAAAGAAAATATTTGTTTATAAATCTAGTTTAATTGGCCACTTTATTATTGGTCACTTTATATATGTAGGTAGGTATTCAAGTTGTTGAATGAATTTAATTACATTTAATTGTTTCTACAATAAACGCATGATATTATTAAAAGCTTATAAATTATGATAGATTTAATGATAGATTTTATTTGAAAAAAAAATGGATATATACCTAATTACAAGTACCTACATAGGTATAAAAAAATGTGTATAAAAATTTCTTGTCCTTTTTGTTAGTTCTTTATTAATGAAATATTATAAATTACATATACTCTGTCTACTAATTTTATGTAGTTAATGCCTTATGGGAGTACATAGACGTATGTACATATGTATGTATGCCATTTATATTTTCCCATAATTTTTAATTATAGAAATGTTTCACGATCAATAATTATCACAATCCTTAAAGTTTTCATACAATATTAAATGATTTTTTTAAACATCAATATACAAGTAAAGTGATACCACTTTCCCATAAGATTCTCATAAGCTCTTAACTGCATACATTTTAGTAGACAGGATATTGAAAATTTTTAGAATTAAAAAAGTATAATTATTGTTAAAAACTATTTCCCTTGAACTTAATTTTATTCTGATTTTAATTTTTTTTAAATATATACATACATACATACTATATATGAACTTTCATATACTAAAGGTGCATATCTCTTATTAAGTTAACCATATAAATATAATTAAATTTTGTACAACAAATTCTTATTATTAATTTTATTTTAATACATACATACATGCATACACATGTGTGTAAATATATGTATGTATGTACTAATTGTATGTAAGTATGTAGGTACATACATATATTTAAATTTATTGCTTTATGAGGTGTGTAATTTATTTCTAATTATACATATGTATGTATCTCAGCGCAACGTACGAGTACTTACATATCTGTACTCATAATTATTCATATGTATCTATATTTCATCCTCATATATATAGTGTAATTTTGTAATATATGATACATATGATCGTGTGTATATACATAGGTATATGGTTAATGCGACACTTATTGCTTTTTAACTTGTTTTTGTGGAAAAAAGTTGAAATTCTTTTAAAATTTAAAAACACACCTGTTCAATTTCATTATAATGAAAGTCATATATGTATAGGTATGTATATGTACATACAGTCGAGATCAGAACTCATCGTACACCTATAAAAAAATATGGTTTTTGGTCTATAACTTTTAATCTAGGCAACGCATTTAATTAAAACTTATACAAATCCGAACATCATTTATCTTCAATATTTCAGCTTGAACGGTAAATTACTTTCCAAGTTATGGCCAGTAAACCGAAATTAATTATATCAAAAATATAGTATACGCTTATAAGTCTTCGTACAGTTTAATTAATTTTAAAAATACCTTAAAAATTACCTTAAATTAGTATTTTGTTTGGCAACCATGGGATTTTATAACACCCTTCAACCACTCTGGCATGGACTGAACCATTTTTTCAGTCACTGATGGTTCAATTTTATTCCATTCATCCATTTCAGCTTATAATTTGGATTGTTTTCTTTTTAAATGTTCCCATAGATGTCCAATGGAGTTTAAATCTGGCCATTATGGGGAATGATGATTCAGTTGATTTGGCGTGTTGTAAAGACGCCATTCCCGGCAATTCCCAAATCATTGTCCTGTTGGAATATCCAAGATTCTTAAAGCTGTAATTTACGTGCATACATTTGATGAAACATTCTCTTTAGGAATCTTCAAATAATCATGAGCAGTAATTGGGAACGTCAGATTACGCATCCTGCAGCTGACATGCATCCCCATACCATCAACGAACCACCATTATCATATAATTGAACATTGTAAATTCTTAAAATGACCCATATTTTGCAGAAATATTGAAGATAAATGATGTTCGGATTTGTGTAAGTTTTAATTAAATACTTTACCTAGATTAAAAGTTATAGACCAAAAACCATTTTTTTATATGTAGGTGTACGATGACTTCTATTCGCGACTGTATGTATTTACATCTGTATATACATGTATTATTGTGTATGTAATATTTGTATGATGCATTTACATATGAATACATTTGAAGGGTGATAATGCATTAAGTTTCAATATAAAAAACCAAAAATATGATACCACACATATAACGTATCTACATATGTATAACGTATGTACATACATACATATACATCATCATATATAGGTACATATGTACATAATGTACATATGTTATGGCATAAAGTTTTTTACCTGAAATTTCATATTAACTTTGATGTTAACATCGGTGATAATGATGATACCTTTCTTTATTAATACAACCAAATAAAAGCTAAATAATACACTTAAGAAAATTCAATATGTACCTACATATGTTTGTAATTTCTGTTTGTAACGATATTTATTTACGTTTAAGTAGTCGCGTGCAGCACATGGCCACATAATATACCTACCTAATATGGCCTAATTATTAACTTTTATACGAAATGTATTTTATATAAGCTTATACATATCTAAATACATCAAGTATGTACATATGTATGTATATATTTGTACGTACATTTGATTTCGTGTATATACATATCCTGTGTATTTTTCAATTAAGAAATTGTAAAGGGTAATTTAGGTACCTACATATATACGGTACCTATATGATTTAGTAGGCTTTACTTTATATACATAGATAGTTTTTGGTTTTATATGCAATTGTAATTTGTAGATATGATAAATTAAATCATTTGTACTCTATACACTAATTACATGATTTATATGCAGATGCAGCTATAAAGGCTTTATAGGAATATATATACGTACGAGTATGTATGTATTATATGTACATATGTGTATGTCTTTTTTCTTCTCTCATATAATTTCTAATTATATCAAGGTGTTTCACGAGTAGTATCATCACAATCCGTAAAGTTTTCGTACAACATCAGAAGAATTTTTTGAATATTAGTATACATTGATGTAAAGTAAAGTGGTTTCGACAAGGTCTTAACTGCATATAATTAGTGTACAGAATATACCGTTCTTACTTAGCAATGTTATTTTCAATAATATACGAGTAGGTTATATACATCAATGTATACATTACTTGTTCATAAGTACATGTATTTTTTTTTGTGTATATAAACAAACATATATCCTTAATTTTTTTAAAACAAAGAAAAAATATATAAATATTTTAATGATTTAATTTTAGAAATTCAAATTATTACAACTACAAAAGTAAAACAACAAATTCTTTGTGAATATTTTATTGCAGTTGGATATAATGTATAATACAGTCTTTACGAATTAAATTCGCCTTTTTACAAAAAGAATTATTTTTTTAACGTTTCAAATTATTAAAAACGCAACAGTTCGAACTATAGAAACACTTTCTATCAAAAAATCTTTCACTCTCATGCTGAAATTGAGATGTAGAGAATTTTTGGACCCTGTTGTACATCACATCATATATTGGGCTATATCTTTAGTACCACCTTATGTATGTATTTAGTTCATACAGATTAGAATTAGATAAGACTTACGCAGGTTAAAGATAAGACTTAGAACTTTCCAAAAAGTTATCAATCATTGCAATCGAATTAGAAAGTTCAAAGTTATTAACGTTCAAAGTTCAAAAGTGCTATTTTTCATACAAAAAATATAGTAATTTTTGGATTACCTTGTTAATTTTTATACAGAAAAATGTGTTCCAATTTGAAAAAAGGATGTTCATCATCAGTATTTTCAAATTCTGAAAATTTCACAAAAATTTTAAGACTGATGAATTTCCATATGTATAAGACAAATGTATTATCAAAATTATTAGACAAATATTATAATACCATTTCATTCTTATTATTTTTTATACCAACATTTCAAATATTTTTAAATTTTAACGACAACTCATCACGTATCGTTTATCAATTCTTTGGCAATTGATTCTTTATCATTTGATTTTCAGAGAAATTGATTATTTGATACGATTGTTAATTGTATCAGTTGAAACCTTTATTGTGAACAATGCATTGAAAGCTAAAAATGCATTTTATAAAAATGTTCAAAATCTTTATTGATTCGATTTTTGATTGTTAATAATCGATGTTTTCATAACGATTACATGACACAGTTGATTGAGAATATCGATTTAGATGTTCTATCTGGACCATTAAAGTATATTCAGGAATCAGATAAAAAAGAATAAAGATACCCAAACCCAACATTCTCATCAATGTTTATTCTGCTGTCTTGTACTTGGATTTTTTATTAAATCAGATTTTCAATTTTTTTTTTTACCTAAATCAAAATTCTAATGAACTTGATGATAATCAACATCACACAAACGGAATGTACAAGTGCAATAAATTTATTCTGGATAGAAAAAATTTTTATAAACATATTTTCGTAAGATTTCTATTCTGTTTAAATTAAATTATTTCAGTTTAATGTACATTTACCTCTTATCATGAATCTAAAAATAAATGATTTAGTAACAAAATATTTGAATTTGCAAAATATTTATTTACCATTGAGTAATTTTAAAAAATATGTATCACTTATGATTAAAATTTCATTATTTCTTTTAAATCAATATTAAATCTGGACATCTATTATATAATAAACAAAGAAAATTTTGAAATTTCTAATTTCTAATTGAACAAAATTAAAGTCATTAATACATTTAATTGATTATGAAAATTTCAAATTAAATTTATTTTTTAAAATTCAAAATTCAATGCTTTTTTTTATTGATTTTTTACATTACAAAAACTTTTTCAATTTTTGGTTCACAGAATGGTTGTTTTGTAACTGGACAAACAACTACACCATTCTCTTTTGTAATTTGTGGTATAGCTAACTGACCATATATTTGACCATTCGGTAACATCATTGGTAGATTATGTTCATTAAGTGGTAATCCAGTAACACGACAAATTAAACGGCTTTGCGCGCAATGAGAATATGGTAAATTCATTGCAATATCATTGAAATCCTGTTGGCATACTGGACAATTCATATTTTTTGATACAATTGAATAGCATTGTGGTGTTTTAAGTGCTGATAATCCAGCCTGAATAGCAACACTTAACAATGATTGAGATGATAATTGAAATAGACGATAATTCTCATTACGAAAATTTAAAACAAGATCATCCCAACGTGCTAAATCAAAATATTTTTCATATGGTTTTATTTTTGTATCTGGCCTAAATGCAAGTAATGCCATACATTGACATATCTCCTTTATTTGATCCTTTTCAAATGCTGGAAAATATTTTTGAGCATGATTGACAGCTTCTTTTCTATGATTTTCTCTAATTAATTCAACATATTCTTGAACACGCAATTGAAATTCAATATTTGAATTGATTTTTCTTAATTTCGATTTATTATCTATACACCACGCAATACATTTTGTTGTTTTATGATTTGCTAAATCTTCTTCAACTTCACGTGATGTTTGAAATATATCTAAATTTGTTAAATTTCGAATATCAGTTCTTTCAGCTAAATGCTCAGCTGATTCATAATAACCAAGCCTAAGAAAATGTTCAACAATCATTCGATCCATTCGAATTCTCTTCCATTGATCGATAGCTGCTTGCCATACTTCATAGCTAGATTTCGGTTCCAATGATGAATTATATTTTAAATGATCCAAACGTCTTTTACATACATATGTAGCTGATAATTCTTCTGATATACTTTCATCAGCTTTACGTTTTAATACTTGTAAACGTTCAACAACACCACCTAAAAATTTACTGATGTCTTTAACTGTTGAACCAGAATTCAAATTTTTTTCAACTTCATTTGAGCAACTTTGTACTTGATTAACTTCTTTATCTAAAGTTTTTTGTGTTGTACGGAATTTCTTATTTAGAATTTCATAAGGAACTTTTAATGTTGAATGTTCCATACAACGAATTTCTTGCATTTTTCTTCTTTTTTTTCTCTGTGAAATTTTCCTGTTTATCTTTTATATACTTTTTTTAACTATACAAAATAAGATTACTAAAAATTCAATTTTATAATAAAATAAAAAACACTCACCACCACTTCACGCAATTTATTTAGTTCTTTGTTTCCTTTCACTTGTGTTCTGTGATTTGTCGAATCATTAAAAATACTTTCAAGGAAAATGTATTTTTTTTTTCCTTTTTTCCTCAATTTTTTCCCCTACAAAATGTTAATTAAGATTAATAAAAAGACACACATAAAACTAGGTAAATATATTTTTTCTTGTAAAATAAATATTTAAAATTATACTTACTAACTTTTTTAAATATTTTTACTCCAATGAATCAAGGATTTATTGTTTAATTTGTAGTAACAAAAAAATAAACCAGCCTAGACTTTACAGTTTACAGTATTTTAGTGTTGTAATACTTGTAGTTGTACATTTTTTAATGTTCAGTTGTTCATCTCCTTTTTCTAACAGCTGATTATTGGCTATTGCGTTGCATTCTTCTTTGAAGACAAATACAAAAAACAATTGAATTTCCTTTTCTTATCTAAGCTTATGTATACACGTAATCTCAACTACAATTTGAATTTGAGATCGTCCCAAATTTTAATTTTTAATATACAGTTTCAATTCAGATTTTGAGTTGAACCAAATTTCATTTTGGTTTAATCGCGATTAACTAAGTCTGTAAATATAACAGATATTTAATATGACAGAAGCATATAAAACAGATGTTATTTGAGATTTGAATCATTTATATGTATCTTGTATAGGTAAAATCCAAACTACCAATTTTGATCTTTTGTGTGAATTTTAAAGTCCAATCCGTTTTAATTCTAATTGTTATCCATCGTGTATACATACATATATTATTTTGTGTTTGACATTTCATAAATTTCTTTGTATTCAATTTTCAATAGATGGCTATAATGACGAATAATATGGTGGGCTGCCATAGTGAAGTGAAATAAGCAATAAAATTGAAATATCATAAAAAACTATGATTTAAAGATTTTAATTTTAATTTCAACGATTCAAGTTTTAGTAATTAATTTAATTATTTTACAAGTAAAAGATTTTGAAAAATAAAATTAGTTTGTTTAATAATGACAGAGAAACTTAATTAAAACAAAAAAAAAAGCAAGTAAATTATTGTTACTACAGGTTATGAAACAATAACGAAAAATTCAACTGTTAAAACTTAAAATTATGTTTTACCATAAAACAACAAAACAGAATAGCAGCAAAATATAAATCTCATGATTTTCATAATGTAAGTATCATTATACAAGAAAGTATACATTATCAAGTAAGTTGATCAACTTGGTCGAGTTAGACAAAAAATTGTATCATATATAGCATGGACAACACGAGATATTTGTCCTAAAATTAAGAAAGTAATAAATACACTAAATACGTTCAAGTACATAGATATAAACAAATTACCAAAATGAAACCAAGGAGACAAATTTGAAAATGCATTTACTGTTGGATCATTACGTTTTGAATGAACATTTTTGATTTTTTAAACGATTCTCACAAGTTTTGTAATTTCTTGCATGCTCGATAACCTGGAATAGCCCATTCAATTTCATACATATTCAATAAACGTGTACCTTTCATCCCAATTTACTGGCTTAGTATTTACATTCCATCTTTTATACCTCTTCATAGTTTTAACAATTTAATACAAAACACTTTACAATTTTTTACTTTTTAAACTTTTTCACATAACATTCTTCTATTTTTTTTACAAATATTTTAGTAATGTTTTATATTTTTAATAAACTTACAAATGTTTTGTTTACATTTTTGCTGGACAAATGACGTAACACTAACAATTCTAACCTCAAAATTGATGTATCATTCCTTATAATTATTCTTTACTCCAGGGTGTATAGCATATAAAATAAAACTCAGTTGGCAAACAAATTAAACATTTTGCTTGATAATGTATATACCCCGTAAAATATAATATCGATATTCGATATTTTCACTTGTTTTTATTTGATATTTATTACAGGACAGTTGTCATATTATATTACTCTTTATCATATGTGAAGTGTTTTTATTTTTGAAATAATTTTGCAAACAAAATTACTATAATAAATAATTATAAATATTAAATTAATTCAAATGAAATTTAAATTAGTAAAATAATATACAAAAAATATTGTATTTAATTTAAGTAATTTCACATAAAATAGTTATATATTAATTCAAATGAGAGTACCCATTTTTTTAAAATCAATTCTTGTTGGAATACCAGTGAGTGTTACATTTTTAGACTGTGTTGGTTACATAGCGCGTGTTGAAGGTAAAAAAAAATAAATACATAAACACAAAATTTAATTCTACGTATTTTCAAATATATATATTTTTTAAAACTATAAATTACAATTTCATTCTATTTTATGATTCATTTATTTATTTTAAGGTATATCTATGCAGCCATCTCTTAATCCTGACATAGATACAACAGATTATGTATTTTTATCACGTTGGTCTATTCGAAATTTCAATGTAAATCGGGGTGACATTATATCATTGATATCACCAAAAGATCCAGATCAAAAAATAATTAAAAGAGTTGTTGGATTACAGGGTGATATAGTATCAACATTAGGATATAAAAAACAATTTGTACGAATACCGGATGGACATTGTTGGGTCGAAGGTGATCACACAGGTGAAGAAAAAAGATTCAAAGTAATATAATATTTTCCAATAGTAAATCATCATTATATGTTTTTTTTTTTAAATCAATTTTAGGCAATTCTTTAGACAGCAATTCTTTTGGTCCTGTATCACTTGGTTTAATGACAGCTAGAGCTACATATATAGTATGGCCACCATCAAGATGGCAAAGTTTACAATCACATGTACCAAAACATAGAAAACCATTAGTTATTGGAAAATCAAGTTAATATAATCGATAGATAAAATGTTATAATTTATTTTGAAGAACAAAACCAGCCATACATACATATATTATTCATATAATATAAATGTAAAATATTTAAAAAATTTCATCTCAATTCCTATATTCATTTTTTTCAAATTTTTATTTTCACTTATCTAGATACATGAAAACATAAATTTAAAAAATTAATAGATATTTTAATTAGAATATAATTAGCAAATAATACATTTATGTTATGATTAGAAAAAAAGGTATTTATAGAAGTACACATTAAAATTAAATTCCTCCATAATTGTTTTTTAATTATTGATTGGTTTTAAATATTTTAAACTTCTGTTAATAAATTAATAATTACATGTACCACGACCGTTATGAAAATGCGGGAATTAACTCACGTACAAATTATTTTTAACGTTATTTCGTACTCACCAAATTGTTTCGATTAGGGATTTGATTAGGGATTTGTCAATAATAATACTCTGTTCTACATAGGTACATATTCAAAATTACCAATCGAATACAGACATTTTTTTTCATTTGAATTTCAATATTTAAAAATACTTATTTTTTCATAAGACATCTCAAGATTCAAAAATCTCCATTGACTATTGAGGGGTTTTACATTTATAAAACTCGTAAGTTTTAAGCTTAAAGCTCGAGTCATATGGGGGAGGAAAGTGAAGCGTGTGTAATGGAATGGGTAAGTTTCGATGGCTGTCATTCGTCGTATTATATTTGTTTACATTTGTTTATATATAGGCTAAACCAAATAAACAAAGCAGACCTCATGTAACAAAAAAATGTTACGCGACAACAAAAGCAAGTTTTTAAATTTTTATAATTTATGAAGCAGTAACATGAATTATCTATTTGGTTACATTTCATATAACCCATATATTAGAAATAATTTTACCGATTACCGATTATCGATCTTTTTGCTCGCAGGGCACTCTACGAACAGATTTACATCATCGAGATTGAGATGTCACTTGATCGCGCTCGGAGTTAGATTTACATCATCGAGGAATTTGAAATTGCTCTGTGCTAGATCAAAAAGTTTTTAGATCTGTGTTTATTCGACAGATTTGATTACCATTTCTCACATAATTAAAAAAAACTTTTTAAATAAAAATTTTTAAAGGTTTAACTTTAAACGTGCGTAACCTTAAACGTGCGTAACTTCAAATGTACGCATCCCTTATATTTAATGCTTCAAACCAATTCAAACCTAAATAGACGTAAACTTACGTAAACTTACGCACGTATTATTCGATTAGATAGAACCTAAATAATAGGCTACCCAGAACAGACGCTTGAAAACGTTTATAAGTGAACGAACGTTTACAAGCGTCATGTCATTATTGACAAATTGCCCATAGTAAAAACGCTTGATAACGTTAGTTTGTTTACTTTTTCTTTTTATGTGAAAACTTAAAATTTCTCACTTCTTCAATTAAATTATCAAAAAAATCTTCATTTAACTCCATCTAGAATAAATGGTTTATTAAAATGGCTGGAGAAAAAATTATTTAATTTTTTTAGTTATTGGAGAGACAGGTTGGAAATTTTCGTATTTAAAAAATAATAAAAAATGAAAAATAAAATAATGTAATTTATTTTTTTTATTAAATTATATTTTTATGACATAACCCTATTCGGCTTGCCACTATCATAAATTTGACAAATTACAAATTAAAACTAGGGTTTATTCCATCATCAGTCTAGGATTAAAAAGAATACGTTCTGGATATTCCGAACGAATAAAGAAAAATAGAAATGAATATTCGGAATATACTTTTTGAATAAAGAAATGCATATGGAATATACCGAACGTTCCGAACGAATAAAGAAATACACTCGGGTTTCAATGTATTCGAACCTAACGTTGCATTGCGTTACGTCATATTTAGGTTCTAGCTATTTGTTTATTTATTTAAGATATGCGTACTGCGTAGTGCGTGCATATACTTACATGTACATTTGTATGCAAATTTTTTTTTGTTTTTCCATTGTGTGTGTGTTGTAGGTAGCGAAACGCCTACATGCATAGCATAGGATATTCAGGATTTTGAACAATATGTTTTTTAACATTTGAAAAATACAAAATAAAACAAAAAATTGTGAAAAAAATTTAATAAAAAATTCATTGAACTGATTTTTAAGTGAAATTTAAAGTTAGTGATTTAAATACAAAAAAAAGGACTATACATTTATATACATATCGTTGAAATATTTTTCAATTGTGTTTTTTTGCAAGATACAATTTAAAAGATGGAAGTAACAAAGAAAAGTAATTTTTCTAATTTTAATAATTTCATTTGATCAAAAAATATATAAACATATATTATTTAAGATTTTCGAGATGTATTAGCAGAAATGGATGATGTATTCGATAAATGTGATTTTATTGCAATCGACTGTGAATTTTCTGGATTATTGGAAAAAAATACAATAATACAATTTGATTTTCCAGAGGATGTGTATCATAAATCACGGCTTAATTCATCTGAATTTATTGTTATTCAAATGGGTATAACAGCAGTTAAAATTTTAGAAAATGATCAAATAAAAAAATCGAAACCCAATGATAATAGCAGTAGTAGTAGTACTGGCATCAAAAAAAATGATAAAGATATCTTTAATATTAGTAATACTGACAATACCAGTTATAATGACAAGAAATTCGTTTACAAAAGTTATAATTTTTACATATTTCCACGTTCAAGAAAAACGATACGATGTCAAGGTAGTAGTCTATGCTATTTAGCTGAAAATGATTTTGATTTTAATAAGTTATTTCGATATGGTATATCATATTGTGATGAAACTAGGCAACAAATAATGAAAAATAAATTATTACAAAAACAAAAGCAAAGAGATAATATATTAAATAGCAATAAACCGAATTTACTTAATCACATACCAGTACCAGATGAAGAGAAAAAATTAATTGAAGATGTAAGGTAGGTAAATTGTAATTATAAAAATTGAACAAAGAAATGAAAATTATAAAATTGTAAATAATTATACCTGCATTATTATTATTTTTCTTTTTACGTTGATTTTTTTAGTCAATCAATAAAAGAATTTATAGCATCGAAAAATAATGAAAAAATTATTCCAAATTGTAATGGATTTCAAAGGAAATTAATTTATGAAATGATAGAAGCTAGATATTTTAAAAAGGTTTCAGCATCAACAAAATTATCTGATGATAATCAAACGGTTATCATAATACGAAAAAAAAGATCATTAGAAAATGAGAGATTATTTGAAATGAATAGAAAGAATTCAGAACGAATCGAATTAGAAAATTATATTGGAATGTCATTAATTTTACAAAAACTATCAAAATCAGTATGTAGTACATAGGAAAAAAAAAAAACAAAAACACTTCCATTGAAATAAAATTATTCAAAAATTGCATAAGAAACATGAAAAACTATTTATTTATTTTTTTCTCCTGTTTGTTTTAGAAAAAATTAATTGTGGGTCATAATATGCTGTTGGATATAATATTCATAATAAGGCAATTTTTTGATCAACTACCAGAAAGATTTTGTGAATTTAAAAAACGTGTGCATTCATTATTTCCAAAGTAAATAAAAATGTAGAAAAAAAATTCTATTTTATAATTTTTCAATTTCTTTTTTAGGATTATAGATACTAAGTACATGGCAACAAATCCCAAACTTAAAAATATTGTAAAATCAAATGTACTTCAGCATCTTTTTGAGTCTTTATCGGAAAAGTCATTTTTGCCAAAATTTGGTTAATATAACAATTTAATTAATAATTTAATGTTTTTTGTTAATTTAAATTCTAATTTTAAAATGTTTATATAAACAAACCAATCGTCATTCTAATTTAATTTTATTTATTTCATTTTTTAGAATGTGAAACACCTCACCATGAATATTCAGAATCAAATAAAAAATATCATGAAGCTGGTTATGATTCATATTTAACAGCAATTGCATTTCTAGGCTTAGCAAGTATTTTTAATTCAAAATTTGAAAAAAATCTTGAAAATGATGTTGCATTTAAGCCGTTTTTAAATAAGTAAATAATTTTAAAAAAAAGATCTTTGAAATTTATTTTTTCACTATACTAAAATTCTTGTTTTTTTGTCTATTTTTTCTTTATGTAGGATATTTTTAATGAACATTGAAGGTATTTCATACATTGATATAATAAAAAGAGAACGTAAGTTTTGTAGTTTCATAGAATTTTTATGATTTTATTTTTTTTTTCCACCGTATTGATCATGTAAACAATCGATTGAACCAAAAAAGGATGTACAGAATAATTTTTATTGTTTTTTTCTTTTTTAAGCTTTACCACGTCGTGATTTTGTATTCCATGTAAAAATTCCAGAAATATGGAATCAAATAGATTTAATGGATCGTTTTAAGAAGTTCGGACCAATATTTATAGAATGGTTAGATCCAAAAAACGTAATTATATCATTACATAATCGTAATCAATCACATAATGTTATTGAAACAATCGATATGTTTGATGGTTTTGAAATTCAGACGTTTATTGATTACCGACGTAAAACTTTACCACAAATACTGTCATCATGTTCATTATATTCAAAATTATCATCGCCATCATCATCAATTATTGATAGTAGTAGCAGTATGGACGATAGTGGCAGTAGCAGTAGCAGTAGCAGTACCACTAATATTGATAAAGTAAAACAAAAATTTTTTCGAAATATTTTTCCTTTTCCTTTTGCTTATTTATATTTCATTTTTCATGCTTCTATATTTTAACAGTGTTCCTGTTCATCAATTGAGATTCCAGTGAATTTCTCAAGAAAAAGGAAATATTCTGATGCATTTAAAAATTTTACAAATGATTCAAATGATCATAAGGAAAAGTATGAGCTTTTATTATGACATTTATTTAAAAATTAAAATGAGCTTTTTTTATATTTTTTATTTTTATTATTTTTTCACTAAAGAATTACAACAGATAAAAAATGTAAAATGAGAATATTACCAATTAAAAATAAACAAAATATTAAAACTATTGAAAAATCATCAAATACTAATAATTTAAAAGAATATATTTTTAAGGAAAATGATAATTGGTCATAATTATTATTTTAATTTAACAAAAAAAATCCTTTTTAATAAAAAAAAAAAAAATGATTTTTTTTTTAATTTTCTGTAATATTCATATTTATGGACCACCTGGTGGTGGTTCTAGAAAGTTTGGATCTTCAGCTTTGCATATTGATTGAAAATTATTTGGTATGACATTTTTTGTTAATTCGATTACTTTATCTAATGGACATTGAAATTTACAACCAGGTAAAGTTAAAGGATATGGTTCTTTATTAGTTTCATTTTTTAAATATATCTGAAAATAAAAGAAAATCAAAATTACTTTACATATTTGTTAAGTAAATAAAACAAAGTAAAACTAAAAAAAAAAAAAAATATATACATATATGTATACTATATAAAATTAAAAGAAAGACAAAATTTAACTGAGATTTCTAATTCGAATAAATTGAAAATTCTAGACACCTTGAATGTATTATACAAAAACACATAATACGTGAAATAATAATTAGAGATATTTCAAATTCATTTTAAGCATTTTTAAAGCAACATTTCAATATATACTTTGTTATATTATCACATATAGAAATTACAAAAATTTGGTTCTAAATTATCCGCCAATATGTACGTTTATGAATGAAATGTACATTTTATTTATTTTATTTTTTATTTTTATAATTACTTACTTGTATATTATATTCCTGTGTAATAATATCTTTGTATAATTCAAATAAAGCCATTATACCATAAACTGGAGTCTGTTAAAATTAAGATATAATATAAGTCATTTACATAATATTTAAGTATAAATGTTAATATAAATTTAAAATAATTTTTCTTAATTATTATAAGCTGAAATTTTGAAAATTCATAAAATTTTTTAAAAGATTAAAATTGAGTCATATATTTTGAAAGTTATTATTGTTTTTTAATTGGAAAATAATTTTGAGTTCCTAAACAAATTTCAATAGAAAACTTATATTTTTATGAAGTTTGTAATTTTTAAATCATTTTTAAAAAAAAGAATTTTTTTTTTTTTTTTAAATCTAATTTTATCACTTTTAACATATTATAATGATATGAATATATGACTCATTAATGATAAGCATATGTGTGTGTACTATTATCTATAATGATAATTTAGATTAATAATTAAAAATTAAATGTTTAAAATAAAATAATGAATTTTCTTTTTCCTCTTATTTTATTTTATTTTTGTTTTTTGTAAAACGTACTTGTTTTTCCCAAACATTTAATGCTGATAAAATATTAACAACAGTTGAATCATGTCCTGCATATAAAAACATTTTCCTTTCTTTTGGTATTATTGTATTATTTCGTTTATCTTTCCATTCGTTTAACATTTTCTTCAAAAATGGTCCTTTTTATGAACAATAAAAAAATTATTATTTTAATCTTTAGTACGCTTGTAAATTGAATAATTACCTCCTTTTATTCGTTTCAATTCATTATTGTAAACGTTATAAATGTAACTTAATTCCACAATATTTTTCATCCTTTCTGGATAATAATCAGTTGTCCAAGATGGAAGTGTTAAACCATATTGTTCCTCAAAAATAAATAAATAAATAAATAAATAAAAGAAATAAATAAATAACTTTCTAAGCATCAATATTTGTAGTATTCATAAATAAATGTTATATGCGCATATTGTAAAAATTTACTTCAGCTAACAATGTACTATACAATGATTGTGCATCATCTGGTGTTGTTATATTCATTCCAGTTATGCCTGTTAATTCTTTAAACATAATTTGATTCTCTTTTAATACATTTTGAATATCTGGCATTTGAAATACTTCTGATAAAGCCTCATAGTAACGTGGACAAGATACTCGAACTAATAACAACTACATATGTACATATGTAATATATAAAGAATGGAAAATATTAGAATACATTTTTATTTTACATTGAATTAATTACCGTATCATTATCTAATGGTTCAGAATAAATTGGTATTGGTTGCCAATTAAGTTCATTATTCCATTCCATTGGTGTACCTTTTGGTGGCCAAAGACCAGCTAATACACATCCCATTGACATGTACGTTCTTGACACACCAGTTACTTGTGCATGTAAAAGCTTCAAATAAAATATTTAAAACAAAAATTCGTTATTTTATTTTTCATCTTAGCATAACAAACAAAAGATATACACATCTAAATATGTAAACTATATGCATATGTATATATGTACATACGTACTTCAGGTTGATAGAATTTACCAAGAAAATTATCATATCGTTTTCTTAACCATTTACCAAGTTCATAAAGTCGCTTTTTCCCACCCTTAATATAATAAAAAACAAAACAAAAAAAAAATTATTATTTAATTAAATTTCTTTAATTTATATTTAACATTAATATACATTTGTTATTTGACCCCATCCAACAGGATAAAATAATTCATTTAAAAATGGATCATTTGGATATGTATCAGCCGGGGTTCTTATACCATGCCTAAAAACCTTGAAAAAAATTTAAATTAAAATAATAAATAAAAAACAGAAAAAAAAATTGGAAAAATTCTGTTAAAATTTAAATTCAAAAATAACTTATTCTCTAACAGTATTCTATTCATTCAAATCGAGATTACCTTTAATTGCTTCAATATACATACATATGTATATAACATGATATATGCATTACAAGACAACACATGTTTCGTATATGAACATTTTATAATTTAAAAATTTATGTAACCTTATAATATGTATATTCAATTAGGGAGAATACCTGCATTATATTATAAAAATTTTACTGAAATGAGTGAAATTAATGGGCCCTTTTGAGTATTACTTGATGAGATATGAAAAAAAAAATATTGAAATAAATTCTGAGCTTTGTAGCATTCATCTGAAAAATGATGTTATTTACAAATGAAGAAAAATAAATTTTTTCTTATTAGATTTTTAGGCATAATCCTAGTTTTTGTATTAAATTCAAACACATCAGCTTCTAATTTCATACAATATTAAAATTTATCTATCGTGTATCGTACGTTATAAAGACCTATACGAAGTGTATAGGTTGCAAAATTATTTTGAAATTTTTGTCATAAAGATAAACTGGCATTGTAAAATTGTTTTGTTTTTTTTTTTTACTCATGTTGAAAAATAAAAACATAAATTGATAACTAATTTCATTATATGTACTGACAACTGTATATATAGGGTGATTTATTCAGTTAAGTCTTCATGTATTTAAAAAAGTGATGGGTCTAGACGAGATAAGTAAAAAACCATAGAAATGATGTAGATCTAAACCAAGGGTTCCCAATCTTTTTTTTGCTTCTGGACCCCCTGGGACCTAATTTTATCTATGTGAACCCACGTATGTGCATATGCACATGTATGTACATTTTTTGTGAAACTCAGTTGGGAAACGTTCGTGAATTATGGAGTGTTCTTATAAAAAAAAAAAGCGAATTTCTTGAGCGCCCTTTAGCGACCAAACGGTAAATATCTAGTACATCTCTCTCCTATACGACATTTTCACTTCTCTCGACTAGACCTAGACCATTCACCGGCTTAAGAATTTATATAGACTTAACTGAATCATCCTGTTCCTTTATGCATAAAATAATTACTTGAACTCATTAACACATTGTTGTATTCAATATTTTTTTTTTTTTTTTTTAACAGAGATAAGTAAAAATTACCTTGAATTTTTAATCAGAATTTGTAAAACAAAGACAGTCTAATTACATAATAATAAGCTTCCATTTAAATACAAAGCAAAATGTTCTTTAAATTATAAACAAAAAAAAAAAAAAAAAAAAAAATCAACATTTTTTTTGTTGTTGTTGTCTAAATCAATTTAATCATATAATTAATTAAATTAAGTAGCATATATTAATTTTTATTATTTTTTGACGCATGGTATCCAAAATTTTGAACATTTATGAAATTCCACTTTTTGTTCATCAAAACTTGTTTTCTTTTTTTGTTTTGGTCATTTTTCATTAATTTACAACAAAAAAGGAGGCAGTTCATATGTTTTAAAAAATCCATTAATTTTTTTTTAAGCTGATGCATCATCGTTCTTTTGATCTCGTATAACATTTAAAAATCTTCTGTATTTTAATTTTTTAAAAATGCAAGATTACGCTTAAAAGTCATGATTTACCTTAAATATATTTTTAAATTTTTTGTTTTTTTGTTTTTTTGTTTTTTACTTTAAAATAACGTATCAATAGTTATTAGCCCCATTTATAATTATATACTTATACCTGAAAGGACTTCGCTTGTAACTAAAAAAAAAAAAAAAAAAAAAAAAAGAATTGCATTCATATACATTTGTATTCGATATAAAATAATCTTTCATACATATTTGATTCACGAAACACGAATTTGAAATTGACCGTTAAATTTTACTTGATCTCTAAAATACCCTTTCTCTCTTATATAATATGTATGTATGTAGGAAATTTTTAAATTTAAATTCACTGACACACATGTAATGGATTTTTTAAGAAAAATCACGTCAGTAATTAAATAGACCTTGACTTATATCTGTTGCATCAGAATTATTAAATTTTGTGATATAATTATTTTAAATTTTTTTTAAATTATTACTACAAAAAAACTTGTCACATATAATACATAACTTGTGATTGACTTTATTTTTAAATTTTTTATGAATATAAATACAGTAAAATCTCTCTGACCGGACACCTCTTATAAGAGGACACCTTACACAAGCCTATATAGATATGAACCAAATGGTTGGTCGTGCATAAATGAGCATTTTTCCTATTTTAAGCGGACGCGGACAGCTTTTTGTCTGATTTTTGTGCAAATTTATTCTAATAAGCGGACATTTCCTTGGAAAAATTACGATTTAATATGTACGAAAATTCGTTTATTTTGTACATGCATCATGTCTAAAATTTTTGGTAATTTTGTTCCTTTTATTTCAATTCGTTAAAATGCAAAAAATATTTAGTTGATTATAGTGAACATCGAGAATTGATGATCTTTCCACAATTCTGACATCAGAAATTTCAAAGAATACGAGCAAAATTGCATTTTTTGTTCTTTTATTATAAGCTGCACTTTTCGTGATGAAATACATATTCAAAAATTTATGTTAAATTTTCTGCTATCTCTGATGGCCGAACACTACCCGGATAAAAATCTTGGAATTATGAGTGTCCGCTGATTAGAGGTTTCACTGTACATTGTAAGTTGTTCTTTTTTTTTTTTTTTTTTTTGAAAAATATTAATTTAAAATGAAAAATCATCAACTAGTTATGTAGAGACAGAGATATGTAACGGAAAATTTCAAATATTTTTAAGTAGAAAAAAAAAACAATTTTCAATTCTTTTCTATTTGTATTAAGATTTCACAAGCCTTAATTCTTTTTTTTTTTTTTTGTTTTTCAATTTTATTATGTATTTAGTTTTTTTTTCTATTTTTTTTTTATACATAGGTATATCTCTATAGTTTATAATTCACTCTACAAAAATTACACAATTTGCTCTAATAATTTCGTTTTGTATTTTTTTTTTTTTTTTTAATTCAGTAATTGCAAATAGATTTTATTTAAAAACAAAAAAGAAAGGATAAACATCTTAAAATAAGAAGCAAAAAAACAAAAACATAATAATAATAATAATAAAATTCTTACCGCATGTACTAATTGTAATTCTTTATTTGGATCACATAAAATTGAAGACTGTGAAGGTGATAACGATGAAATATCATTACTATCATTATTAATCATATTCGAATATGCACCACTTATAATACCATATAAAATAATAATACTTATAATTATAGAAGCACTAGCCATAATGAAACGTTGTCTGGTAATACAATATTTTAACGACATTCTGTGTTTCTTTTTTTTTTTCTTTTGAATTTATAGATGTAGAAAACTTTATCGTTCGTTTTTTTTTTTTTTTTTTGTTTTAATAAATAAAAATAAAAAATAAAATAAAATAAAATAGAAAATGAATTGAATAAAATAAAGCACAAAATAAAAAAAATAATAAAATAAATATATATTACGTAATTTTATGTAACTATGAGAAAAAGGTAATTGCTGTACCGATATATAATACATTTATGTATATTTCGTTTTAAACCAAGTATAGACAGAAAGCTATAAACAAAATTATACAAATTAAGTTTTATCAGACAGTTATTGTTTTAGCAGCAAATACAAAAAAATTAATTAAAAACGAGACAAAAACTGATCAGTTTATCTGTATTAGCAAAGCGAAACTAATTTTATTTAATTTTATTATTATTTGTATATTTTTTTTTTTATCTGTTTATTTAAATCAAATCTGATAATATGTACTAAGATTATTAAATTTAGATTCGTTCATTTCCGCTTCACTCCGCTCACTACTCTCCGTCTGCACATAGCCTTATAAAAGTATATTATTATACTAATTTACACTTATATAAAAAGATAAAACCACGTTAAAATTCTATTATTTATATTACACGAAAACATACAATTTAGATAGAATCTATTAAAAAAAAAACATATGTAATTACATAAATAATTCAATTAAAAAATTTTTTTCATCAAATTAATCAAAGTATAAAGTGACGTGTGCGGATAGTACGTATGTATGTATGTATATATACTCATTCGAATGGCTTAAATAATTTTTTTTTTTTTCTAAATTTTACGAAAGTAAAATAACGTTTTGTTTTTTTTTAATTTTTTTTTTTATTTTTGTTTTATTCTATTTATCTTTAAAAAAATAAAATAAAAAATTACGAAAGTTTTTTGTATTACATTTTTTATTTTTTAAACATTTTAAATAATTTAATATTTATTTTTGTCTCATTTTCAAATTAGGAAAAAACAAAAAAAAAAAAAAACGAAAACGAAAACAATTAAATCGCAAATTAAACTTTATCAGCTACCTTGCGCAGCGTGTCTATATATCATACTAAAAGAACGTTATTTTTATTAAATATACCTACATAATATGTTTGAATTTTATTAAACGTACATAATATAGGTATATATACCAATATTGAATTATTTGCTTTCTTTTTGTATATTATTTCTAAATTAAATAAATAAATTTCAGTCATGAAAAAAATTAAATAACATTAAGAGATACAAATATTTATTTAAAAAAAAAAAAAAAAAATACATCAAGCATTTAATTTTAATATGTATATAGATACATTATATAAAATTTATCAAAATTTTGTATATATACTTAATATTGATCTCTATCAAAATGAATTAAAGATACAGTGCTATAAATAAATCAATGTATACGATGACCAAAGTCACGTGTTTTTTTTTTCGAGATATTTTAAATTCAGTTGCAAAAAATTATCAAATTCTAATTATTTACTTTGTAGTAATAAAAAAACTAAATTTGGCCGAAGTCAACTCAAGCCAATTCAAATCAAATTGTAATTACATAATCAAGTATAGTAACAAATAATTTAAAATAATTTAACCAGACTCCTGTCTGACTTGAGTTAATTACAGCCAAATTTAATTAGCTGAATTTTAATTCTTAGCAAATAGGTAACTTAAAAATAAGATCTGCATATTAACTGTTTTTACATTTTTGGAATACATATCAAAATTGTCTTATGAGACATTTTTATCAGTGTAATGGATGAGGGAAATGAGGTTTGTAACAGGTAGCACAGTACTACTTCCTCGCTCGTGATACTGGAAATGTTTTATAAGACAATTTTCCCATGGTGTCTCAAAAGTGTAAAACACAGAATTTGAATATTGCGATAAAACTTTGAAAAATTCATATATAAACGCGAATTCTACATATGATGATGCATATACCTAGTGTTTCTGGAATTTTTTAATCTTCCATGTTATACAAGGATTACCTGTATAATTAAACATATATAAATACCGGTTTAACCACCAAAAGATTTTACATTATGTAAAAACTAGCATACACGCGAATTTTCATTACTGTTTCGTTTTTTTCTTTTTTTTTTTTTCACCTTTCAAATAAATTTATTTTAAATTGATTTTTATGTCAATTCTATAACACGTGTATAGTAGATATGTAACGACTTTATTTTAAATAAAATATATGTACATAGGTATACAAGAAAATAAAAAAAATTTTTTCTTAAAGTAATGTTTTTTCTTTTTTTTTATCATAAAAATATTTCAGTTCAATTACTAATATTACATTACGTTATGTGAGCATTTATTTACTTTTGTTTTACTTTTTTTTTTGTTTTTACTTTTAATATTGTATTACCGCAAAATGTTTAAGAACATTCACATATGTGTACTTAACAAAAAAAAAAAAAAAAACAAAAAAAATGTTGATGTCTGCAGTATAGCAACAAAAAATTTTGAAACATTTAATTATAATGTAAAAACAAAAACAAAAAAAAAAAAACAAATTTAAATCATTAGTTATATTTTTGTTAATTTTTTTTATTTATTTTTGTTTTTACTAATTAAAATGTAAATAATTAATATATATTTTTTTTTTAAACTATACTAGTGAAATATTTTTTTTTATTTTTATTTTGCACAAAGTAACGAATAATATTTTTAAAAAAATTTAAAAAAAAAAAAACAAACAAAATATAAAATCATAGGTATTTGTATAACAGAATATACATTTAATATGTTTAGAATCGAAAAAAGTACACTAAAAAAAATGTTTTTTTTTTTTTTATTTCTTTATTATTTTTATGATTGTACATTACTATCAAATTACTATTATGATACTGTCCAGTTATTAAAGAACAATGCAAAATATCATTTAATTCATGTACATAGATCATATATAACATTATATTGTACACAGTGTTATATATACATACATACATGCCTATATATTGTTATGTATATATGTATGTTATGTAGAATATATATATTATACTATTTTCATTTTTCTTTTTGTAAAATATATTTTAATATACATAGGTACATATAATTTTATGTAGGTATGTGTAATATTTACTTTATATTATTAATATATGTAGGTATTTAAATATACACAATATATAAGTAATTCTCGTATAAAGTGGAAATCAGATTTTAGAAAAATTATATGTACATACCTACATTATAAAAATCGCATATCATATTAAAAAATAGGTACTTATGTATATGTATATGTAAATGCAATGTATATATAAGTTTACAGATCAAGCGAGTAATGCTCTAACGCTTGCTTACGCACGCGTAATAATATTTCATGAAAATAATAGATGAGTTTTACACTTCTGAGTCACGGGTGACCGAATGAGGCGACGCCTCAGGCGTGAGGTAAGGTAACTCTGAAAAAATCTCATAAGACAATTTTGATATACATATGTATATGTCTCAAAAGTGTAAAACACTTTAATACACTGATTACGTATTCAAAGTTTCATTCGAGTGAAATTAATCATACTTTTAAATCCAACTGTAACATTCGCGTGAATAAGTATATATTGTATTAAATTTTTGTAAAATAAGCGTTCTCTGTTGAATATTGTGAATTTGTTTTTTGTGTATTTTGATTTTAAAATACGTACAAATATGCATGAATTGTAAAAAATTAATAAATAAATTATGGATATCTTCATTCAGATATCGGCTTTTCATGAATAGATTCTCATATAATAAGAAATCTTCTATAACATACATACATATAAATCCGTTGTACCACATTTATGAAACTCAAATCAAAATACTAAACTAACTAGAACTCGCTACTGAAACTAGCTATACTTCATTTTTTAAGTATTTTCACTACAAACCTTAAGCAAATGACGTAAAGTAATGCCATTTTACATCATGGTACATTGATATTTTAAAAAATTCATCTCATATTGAATAAAAACTTTAAGGATTGTGACAATTTTCATGTGTCTCAATAATATAAAAACGGTTATTCGCGTGAGCTTGCGCTACCATTTACTCGCTTGATCTGTAACCGTAGCCAAAGTGTTTGTATATGTATGTACTAGCGTTGTATAAAGTACCATGCCTATATGTTTAATAGATTTAAAAAAATTTTATGCACAAAAATTATAATTTATAAATTGTATAGGCAATTTAATAATAAATTTTGAAAAACACCGAAATTAAATGAATAATATAGCTTTCATTCATATAATATGTACATATATAAAACGTGTATAAAAAAGGAACATTTTATCACTAATTTTTTTTTTTTTGTTATGATACACCTACAATTATATTTTATTATACATATGTACATATCGTAATTTACGTATGTACATAGCATTTAAAGTAAAAAAAAAAATGAAAAGAATATTAATAATAAAAAAATCATAAAGTAACAAAGTACAAATTATTGTAAGATAAAATACAAATTCCGACGTGTTTTCGTGTCAATTTATTTGAAAGTAAAAAAAAAAAGAGACTGAAAGGAAAATTTAAAAAAGGCAAACGAAATTAAAAGTTGTTATATTGTATACAAAAATTGTATATGTAACGTATAATTTTTACATTATGTAAACAAAATACAATATAATTGTATAAGAAGATATTGTAAATAGGTATTAGAAATAAAGGGTGATTTGTGTTATACATATGTATATGTAGCTTTGAAAAGAAATTTAATAATAATAGATTCAATAAAGGAATGGAAGTAAAAATTTCCGGAGGCCGGGGACTGGTCTGTGGAGCCAATGATGATGATGATGATGATGATACTCAATAAAATATGATTCACTAAATTTAATTTATTTCATATTTTACTTTAGTTAGCTTACAAATTTCTTATAATTGTGTTGTTGTAATTTGAACTTTTTTTCTTTTTCAATAAAAAAAAAAATATATATGTATATCAAATGTATACTTACCTATTATATTAATCGTTACAATAATTTATACACATAATCAATTTTGTTTCAGTTACTTTTTTTTTCGATTTTAAATGTCTTAAGTTATGCGGTTCAATAATTATTATAAAATTGATAAATTTTGATATGTACATACATACATATACGTATATACATGTATACGTGTACCCACATCAACAGAACGTTTTCAATAATATTGATATTGCACATGATTGCACATTGCACATTGAATAATTTTTGCATAGTAATTCAAATTTACCAGTAATTACATATGGGTCGGAATGTTAAACCTTAAAAGATATGAATGCGAGTAAGCTAGCGCGATTTGAAAAGAAAATACTGAGGAAAATCAGTAAAAATGAATATCGAAGAAAGTCAAATGACGAATTATATGAACTATACAACACCTCAGACATAAAGATAAACAGACTTAGATGGATTGGTCACATCAGTAGGCTACCATATAATGATCCCTGCAAAAGTCTGCTGATAAGCAACATTGACGGTGTAAGACCTAGAGGAAAGCCTAGGAATAGGTGGTGATCTGCAGTAAAACAGGATATTGATAGACTTCAGTTGCGGTATTGGAAGCAGGCAGCAAGTAAGTAGATCAGATTGGAGGAGAATTCTCTCAGAGGCCAATTCTTAGAAGAAGAAGTAGTAATTCAAATTTATGTTCACTAATTGTATGCAGTTAAGGCCATAAAACGGGAGAACATTTGCCTTTTTTCTTCTATCATAATTTATTTTTAATAAAAGCATTTCACAAGCAATATTATCATATAATCTTTTAAGTTTTCATACAAGCATCAACACCATAATGAATGATGTAAAATTATACTAGTACTTCATGCAGTTTTCATAAGGCCTTAACTGCATACAACTATAGTAGACAGAGTATAAATGACATTCGTCAGGGATTTAATTAAATCATCATTGTCATGGGAGTTGTAGAAAATGCACAAATAATTTTCTTGATTATATATTACTTTAATATAAACACGAAAATGAAAAACAAATCGTTTAAAAATAATATGTCAAAATTTTGATACATTTCGAACATTTTGTATCACGTACAATTATGAATGACTTATTTTAATTGAATTCAATGAAATAAGGCATTATAAGCAGTTTATATTGATATCATAAAGTAAATTTAATAATAATTATTGCAACATAATAAGCCTTAACATTATTTAAAATTACGAATCATATTCAAATAATATCACACAATTTACATGTGTCTTTATATTTAGTCAGTTAAAATTCAAATAATTAGGGTAAATTCGAAAATGAATCACTAACTATACTTTATACTTTAAATATTTTCACTACAGGTTTTATGGAAACTGTAGCAAAAAGTAGTACCACTTTACATCATTGTATATTGATGAGAACTGTATGAGAACTTCGAGAATTGTGGTAACTCTGCTCGTGAAGTGCTCTTATAAAAAAAAAGACACATATGTACATATGTATACTTCCATAAGGCCTGTAGTGAAAATATTTAAAGTATGAAGTATATGTATTTGATGTGATACCCAGCGTATTATGATTTTGAATTGAATATTTCATCAAATAGATATAAGTATACAGGACGTCAGTAATACACAAAGTTATTATACAAAATAACAGAAAAATAAATAAATAAATGTCCTCTACATTTTCGTCTAAAAAAAAAAAAAAAAAAAAAAAAAAAAAAAAAAAAATTGGTTTCATTAATGCTAACCAGCTCTGTGTGTGATATTGTAAGCCATTCTGTTTATCCCTGTTTTGCTTTCAGTCTGTGCTTGACTTTAACAAAAGAAATTATGTAAATAAATTAATTTTAATATGATGATAACAAATATTGCTAAAATTTTATTCTTTTTTCATTATGTTATCATATTCATTTATATTTTTATTTTTATTTTTTATTTTTTGTTTTGATTTATTTATTTTGAATTAGGTAATAGAAATAACGTGATTGTAGATAAGCAGAAAAGTGTAATAAAAGCTGAGCAGGTAATTATAGCTAGAATATTATTTAAAATGTACATATGTATGTATAACTTGGTATAACGTACATACATAGATGTAATAAAAATAATTATATAATAAAAATTAATTATTTTACAATGATACAACAATATATGAAATTATCTCATAATTCTCATATAATGTGATAATCATGCAATAATCTGGTATACATACACGCGCATCATTATAGACGAGCTTGAACTAGTCAGCAAGAATGATGAAATTCTGTATGCAATTAAAATTTCACGCTTCATGATCAATTTTAAAAAGATTAACAAAAAGAAAAATCTCTAATGCAATATTTTAATTTTCATTTGTTGTCGTTTATACTATATTCTTAATTTTTTTTTTTTTTTTTTTTTTTTTTTTTTTTTTTTTTTTTTTTTTTTTGTTAATTTTACATTTATTTTGATAAAATACGGAAATATTTTTATTTTTCATTTTACAAATTTAAGAACTACCTTTATGCAGTAATTGGATGTAGGAGGATGCAGTTAAGACGTTATGGAAACTGTGTAATGTGGTACAGTACTGGTATACTACTTTACATCACTGTATAATGATATTTTAAAAAGTTTTTGTGTGTTTTGAAAATTTTTAAAAAATGGGGTAATACTGATCATGAAATACTTAATAAATTGTTTTTAAAATATAGTCACCAGTATTTTAAATTGGTGCTGCTTCGCATTACTTTTGAGACACGTATGAAAATTATCTTACGAGACATTTCCAATGTCACTGGTAAGAGAAGTGAGGCGTGTATCAGATAACATGATAGTCGGTACTACCAAAACCAAATACTACAATTTTCATATGTGTCTCAAAAGTATATAAAAACGGCTATACGAATAAAATATGTACATATTTGTTAAACATATGAAGTATACATGCATATGTACATATACGTACATAGAACGTGCATATTTGTAACATCGAAATGTATTTAACGTTGATAAAAAGGCATGAAATTAGCTGTTATGATTTTGATTTGTGATATAGAAATAATTATAAGGTAATAGAAGGCTGAAATTTGAAGTGTTTAATAGATTGTTTTTTTTATTTTTATAATTAATATGATTTGCATATTTATTTATTTTGTTTATCATTCATACTTAAATGTTTTGATTGATTGGCGTGTATGTATGTGCATATGGTGACATAATAATAATTTTAATGTTGTAACGATTAAATTAAGTAAATAAAATAGAATGTAAGTATGTATAATAAATTTATATAAAGGGGTTTTGTTTTTATTATTTATTTTAAAAAATAAAAACATAAAATGAAATAGACCCACAAAACATAGCCAATTCGAATGAATCGAATAATATTCAATACTATTCTGGTTACTGGTCGTAATTAGCAGATTTTACTTACATACTTGACATTCTATAAACTTTCATGCAAAATTTACGATTTGTCTAAAATTTTATATGAAACTTAGCAGAATGTCATGTTAGCAATTAAAATTCATACCACAACGGCACTCTACATACTTTCCCTTGCTTACCTAAAAAATTGCGTGAAAATTGCGTGAAAATCTTGAAATAGGCTAATGTATTTATCAAATTGTTTACAATTTTCAAGGGAAACCAAAAACTTTCGAGTATTCATTAAAAACTTTGTATTAATTAACATGAATTCATTTTTAGTTAATAGAAACAGACAATATTGAATTTGAATTTTTTTACATATTTAAATAGCATCGAGTACAATGGACAGTTTTGTCTTACTGCTCAGAGGGCTTTGCCCTCTCCCTCACTTCAAACAACAAATAGCATCTTTTTTCAATTTTATTTTTAAAATCATAGTTATCTTAATTTTACTGAATAAATATGGAAAAAATTTATATATTATATACTTATACGTACCAAGTTTCAAGTTTTCTTGAGACATGTAAAACAAAAATATGTGCCTTTACAAAAAAATTAATAATTTTAAAATTGATTGACAACAAATTGGAGAACTCTAGAGAACCATGGAATCAAGTCAACGATTTCATAAGGTTAGATAAGATTGGATGATGATGTTACAAAAAACTAAACTTTCCACTTAATTTTCATTGCAATAAACACATGAATTAAATAGAACGAATTTATTTATTTAAAAAAAAAAAAAAAAAAACTTAAATTGAAATAATGAAAAATAAATTATAAGAAAAAAGTAGAACCATTTCTATCTATATTATAAACAATATACGTAAGAAAGTTCTAAAAAAAAAAATAAAATAAAATAAAAATAAACAAAAAGACTTAAATTTAATTTATTTTTGTTAAGTTAAACTGCATGATAGCTTTTTTCCATCTTATTTTTGATTGAATCAATTTAAACTTTGATTTCTAACATGCGTAAATATTTAATACATCATATAGGTGTACATATGTGGTAATAAACCAAATTTTATTCATTCCTGATACAAGACACCTATAATTATAATTTTTGTTTTTAAATTAATAAATCCGTAGATAAAAAAAAAACTCAAATTAATAATGATTTACCTTATATTCAAGTTTATTCTTTATTAATTGCAAAATATCATTTTTCTCACATAATATCAATTGCCTTATGGAATTTGCAATAATTCCTTTGTAATTGAATACATTTGATTGGTTCTCTTGTGTTACTAGGTAGTTACAATTCCATCATTAATATAGTATTATGCTTGTACGCATTCAACATCGATTTCTGATCTAATTTCATATAGATATTTTTAAATTTTTATAAAATTATACAATTTCAGAAAAAAGAATAAAATATGTACATAATTTTTGTAATACATTTACCTTATCTGTAATCAATAAAAATTGAATTTATACCTTCTGTTCACATTTTTATTGAATATTTCCATGTATTAAAAATCTTTTAATTCTGTAATTAATAAAAATAAAAAATTATATAAAATTTTAAAAGGAATCGTTTCAAAATCATTATTAACTAGAATTTCAATTCAATTCAAAAACAATTAACATAGATATTTTTTTAATAAATAACTAAATTTTACGATATGTTGTAGCAGTTCTCAGTTTTAAAATTATACCGCCATCATTATATTATTATAAATTCTACTTTTTATTTTATACAAATACAACGTTTATGAAAATCATTAATAATTGATTCCATTAAAAGTATCAATTTTTTATTAAATAATAGAATCTTAAATAGGTATGTATAGCTTAAATGAAACAGTTATTCTTAAAATAAGAGATTTTTGAATTTTTACTTTTAATGTTTTGACATTAGAAAGAAATTTTGAAACTTTTTTAAAACTGTTTATTTTATTTATTTATTTTTTTTTTTGACAAAATTAAAATTTTGATCCTTTTCTAAAGTATTTGCAAAAGAAAATCACAATGTGAGTTTAGCATTGAAGATCAGATCAGATCAGAAAAGGTGCAAATGATTAATTCTGAACATTCGTTAATACCATTGCAAATACATACGTATTTTAAAAAATTATTTTTCAACATTATTTCATATTTAGAATTTTATCCTTTGTGATGAAAAAATATTTTAAATGGATGAAAAAACACGTTTTCACGTCTAATTTTGGGATTTTCTAACTAGAAATTGCATAGATTGTGTATTTAAAACTAAAAATATTTGGGAACTGCTCCCCTCGTTCTCGTTTTTAACACGTTATTTTATCGCTGAAATAGGTATATACTATATACATGTGCATATATATCGGTATAATTATGTATAAATGATTATATTGCATGGTATCAAATAGCAGCCAATAATGTACATATTTATGTGGTATATATACAATGTGGTTATATATATTTTGTTATAGACATAAGATTTTAAATATCTAAAAAAATGTTGTTTTCGAACAAAACAAAAAAGGAAATTTTAAATAGAATTTTTACCGTATAATAATAATAAATTCTTATACATAATTGATATGTATACAAAAATTTAATTTTAATAAAATCATTAAATTGAAAATGATAATCCTAATCAGAATGCTTTAAAAACGAAATATTATTATGTGAATCATTTTATTTTTTCTACTGCAAATTATAGAAATAATAATTCGCTGTTTTATAATTATCATTTACATAAATTATAATTTTTATGATACATATCTTCATAAATTATTTTAATTCTATTATAATTCATTTAAAATTTTGTAATTGAAAATTTGTTTTACCACGTGCATTTCCATTACCACATTAATATAGTATATATGATACACATGTAGCTACATTATTATATTTTATTATAATTGTATAGATTGTAGCAATGCTTTTTATAATTATACTGCTACAATATTCAATAGGTTCATAAATTATAAAAATTAATCATTATAATTATTTTCGTTTGAAAAGTTTATTTATATTAGAAATACGAACCTTTTCCTGCTTGTATAGATTGTATACTTAATTTGCAATCTATTTTGAAATGTATTCAATTCATCAATTAAATAAGAAGGCATTTTAGAATTCTTGTTTTAATCCTCCAAAATAATTTTTTAACAAAACAAAATTATATATTTCTATATTAAAAAACTTAATAATTAATTAGTAAATAAATACTAATAGGATTTGGATTAGTAATCACATTTTCTATAATTATTAATTAATAATTATAATATAATGTCACTGGATTGTCAAAATTCAAAAGGAAAAAAATGTGAAACTTGTGAAATGATGAAATGTCAATTTCAATTTCAACTGGTGGTAGGGCATCTTGTGCTGCTTTTTTTTTCTTTCTTTCTCATTTTAATAAATGAAACATGTTATGAAACCAATGAAACATTTTATTACACATGAAATTAGAAATGAATTAAATTCTACATTTTGTTTGACATTCATTAAATGTCAAAAAAATAATTATTTCAAAGATTTTTATACAATAAAAATAATTATAAAATACTTTTATTATTCAATTATGATTAATAATAAAATAGTAATATAATGAAAAATATATTTGAAAATATATTTTCTTTAATATATGAATTCATTTAAAAACAGGATATTGGAATGTATACCATCATTTTAAAATGTGGTGCAATGAGTAATTTAAAAACCACAAACCGGAAATATTGCAAACGTGGCATTTGAAATAGATATATATATTTTTCTTCTTTTTTTTATAAAATCATATTTCACAATTTCACATTGTACAAGAAAAGAAATCTACTCTTCCATTTTGTTCGGGTCCTTTGCCGGAGTAACATTGAACATTGGCTTTGTGAACGCTAAAGTGTAGTGAAGTTATAATTTATTAAATTTATATTTTATTATATCATATTAGAAGAAACAAAATGTAAGTGTCAAGTTCTTAAGTTATTTATGCATTTTTAATTGGAAATTTTTATTCAGGAATTTAAACAAAATTATTTCAAAAAAAATATTTGAAAGTGTACAATTACATTATATTGATTCTTTTTTTTTTATATATAAATTTTTGTGATTAATAGATAAAATGTGGGTATAATGCAATTTGCACGTGGCAAAATGAAAATTTTTATATTTAAAAAATCTTTTATTAAAAATATATTGTGAAATAAATATTAATATTTTCGAAATTGTTAAAATTTAAAAAAAAAGAAAACTGTTTGGAATCTAATTTTTTTAAATTTCATACTTTGAAAATTGTAATTGGAAATTTGAAAATTTTTCCGACACGTGCTTTTTCATATTTAATAAAATATTTTAACATATTTAACCATCTAAAAAAGTATATGTACATATGTATATAGATTTATATACTTTACATAAATTAAATTGAAATATATATAAATATTTTTTATATAAAATATAAATCATTAATGATGTAGAAAGAAAAAATTAGTGAAAATTGTAAATTTTTTCTTAGAAGCAATATGGCGGAGGGAGTTGACAATTAGTAGCAATTATCCAAATCCTGATCATGCCTTGCTATATAATATTATTTAAAAATCCTTTTAATTTTATGAATTTCACAATAGTAGAAATTTGCAATTTTCTGTTGTTATATATGTACACATACAAAGGTTTACATTTTAAAATGAATTTTCATTTTTCATGAATATCAATTTTCCACAAGTTTTATGTCACGCCATTTTAGTGCTAATACTTGGATATATACATATATCAATATACTCGGCACAATCGGCTTTTCTTTTCGTATACTCATTCAATTCATTTTTCTATATACGTCATATATGTTATATGTAAAATATGCACGTTTATATATATATATATGATCATATTATAAATTTTTTTAATGATACAATATGGATAAATTCTTGCATTATAGTGATGTACATATTAGTGCAAAGCACACAAGTATTAGTCGGTAAAAATAAAATTAAGAAATTACACACTAGTTGCTTCACCTAAATACATACTGTAATACAATAAGTATTAAATTTAAATTTCTTTATTTATTAAAATTTTCAATTTTATTACTTTAAAATAGCGACTTCTATATACTTTATTCATATGTATATACATGTGTATAAGTATTTGAGTCATATTTTTCAAGTAATTTCCTTCTTTTTCATTATGGTTGTTATATGTATGAGGAAATTGTGACGTTGCATGAAAAAATTTTAAAAATTGTAAAATGTATAGGTACACATATGTATATTATTAAGTGGACAGATATATAGAAATACTATGTAATCCACATGCATACATTCACATTATTAATTGAGACAATGATGATTATTAGTAATAGTCAGTTCTGCTACTGAATTAATTTCAAATGTAGAAAACATGAAAAATTCTGATTTTGCGTTCTCATTACAAAATTTTTATTTTTTACAAATTTTGCAGTTTTTTTTATATATCTGAATTAATTAAAAATATTTGTATTTTTAAAATGTTGTACAGAAATATTGTAAAATGGGTAAGGAAAAGACTCATATTAACATCGTTGTTATTGGCCATGTCGATTCTGGTAAATCAACAACAACTGGTCATTTGATTTACAAATGTGGAGGTATTGATAAACGTACAATTGAAAAATTTGAAAAGGAAGCCCAAGAAATGGGTAAAGGTTCATTCAAATATGCTTGGGTTTTGGATAAATTGAAGGCAGAACGTGAACGTGGTATCACAATTGATATTGCTTTATGGAAATTCGAAACTTCTAAATATTACGTAACAATTATTGATGCCCCTGGACATCGTGATTTCATTAAAAACATGATTACTGGTACTTCGCAAGCCGATTGTGCCGTATTAATTGTTGCCGCCGGTACTGGTGAATTCGAGGCTGGTATCTCGAAGAATGGACAAACACGTGAACATGCTTTGCTCGCTTTCACCTTGGGTGTAAAACAATTGATTGTCGGTGTTAATAAAATGGACTCCTCTGAACCACCATACAGCGAGGCCCGTTACGAGGAAATCAAAAAAGAAGTTTCCTCCTACATCAAGAAAATTGGTTACAATCCAACCGCTGTTGCTTTCGTCCCAATCTCTGGATGGAATGGTGATAACATGTTGGAACCTTCGACAAATATGCCATGGTTCAAAGGATGGACAATTGAAAGAAAAGAAGGAAAAATTGAAGGTAATTTTAATATAGGCCATATTTACGTCAATAAAGTGTGATGACAGTATTAATGATAAATTTATTTTAATCAATTAGGTAAAACTCTTATTGATGCTTTGGACGCTATTCAACCACCAAGTCGTCCAACTGAAAAACCACTCCGTCTTCCACTTCAAGACGTTTATAAAATTGGTGGTATTGGAACAGTACCAGTTGGTCGTGTAGAAACTGGTGTTTTAAAACCAGGTATGCTCGTCGTTTTCGCTCCAGCCAATATTACCACTGAAGTTAAGTCTGTTGAAATGCATCACGAAGCTCTTGCTGAAGCTGTACCAGGAGACAATGTCGGTTTTAACGTTAAAAACGTATCAGTCAAGGAATTACGTCGTGGATATGTCGCTGGAGACTCTAAGAGCAACCCACCAAAAGGAGCATCTGATTTCACTGCTCAAGTTATTGTCCTTAATCATCCAGGTCAAATTTCGAACGGTTATACTCCAGTTTTGGATTGTCACACAGCTCACATCGCCTGTAAATTTGCTGAAATTAAAGAGAAAGTTGATCGTCGTTCTGGTAAAACCACAGAAGAAAATCCGAAATCAATTAAATCTGGTGATGCTGCTATCATTAATTTGGTACCAACAAAACCATTGTGTGTAGAATCTTTCCAAGAATTCCCACCATTGGGACGTTTTGCTGTACGTGATATGAGACAAACAGTTGCTGTCGGTGTTATTAAATCCGTTAATTTCAAAGATCCTTCTGGTGGTAAAGTAACCAAAGCAGCTGAAAAAGCCGCAAAGAAGAAATAGCCGCGACTAGGCAATAACACACATAATACAACTAATTATCTTAATAAATTTGATAAAAAATTACATTGCTTCCATCGTAAAGAATTTCGCAGGAAAAATAAAAACGTGCCACGATTTTCATTCCAGTTTATTTACTATACGACATACGAATACTACATATAAAGGAATATTTTTTTTATAATTTTTTTTTTTTAAGTATAAAGTAAAAAATTTTACTTGTAGCATTTATTCATATCTAGTAAAAACAAAAATATTTTAAACGATCTTTCAAAATATATAAAAGATATATAATGTATACATCAAAATAATTCTATAATTTTTCTACTCTCGATTTATATATTCCTTCCTCAAAACTATTTTTTATACATATATTACAGATTAAAAAATCAATTAACTATGCATTTCTTTAAATATAAAATAAAATAGTGGCATTTGCACAAATTTTAGGTTTTTATTCTTTGTTTAGTATAGAAACTGGCTTAATAATTATTTTATTATAAATGTAAACTGAATTTCTTTATTCGTAAATAAAAAAAAAAAAACAAAAGTGGAAGCTTAAAAAGTTGTTTTATTACTTTTATAAACCGAAAAATTCATTTTTTTATTTTTCTTTAAAATATGGCTTGAAAGTGGTATTTCTAAAAAGTACTTTAGTTTTGTAAGGTAAAAGCATTGAATTGAATTTGCAAGTTGAACCAAATATAAATCTAACCGTGAAATTAACTTAAGTTTTTCCCTTCATTATTTCATTGAAACACAACTATACTTCATTTTTTTTTAAATATTTTCACTACTACGAAAAGTAGTATCATTTTATACATATCATAAAGCCTGTAGTGAAAATATTTTAAGAATAAAGAATAAACTAATAAAGTATAGGTTTAAAAACTATTTGTAATCAATTGTTGGCGATTTTTTTCTTCGCAAATTGGATGTTTTGAAATCTTGAACAAAGTCTATACATTCGCGGAAGACAAGTCATTTAACAGTACAGACAGATTATATTACATTTAAATATATTTGAAATCTGCATATGTTATATACATCGATTACATACATACATACATAAATTGGTAGTAATCAAGTAAAAATACTGAAAATTACATACATAAACAATTTATAACAGTAATTTGGAATTTTCCATTGCAATAATCGATATTTTTATTTATAAAGTTTACTACACTTCGTTTATAAATATTTTTCAGTACAAATCTTATGGAAACTACATACGTAAAATAATACCATTTTACATAATAATTGTATAATTGATTACTACATTTATAGGTTTCAGTTAACTTGTATGAAAAATTTAAAAATTGTGGTAACGCTGCTCGTGAAATGCTATAATTAAAAATTATGAAAAAAGAAAAGATCTTTACTCCTATAAAACATGTACTGAAAAATATTTATAAACGAAATCTAGTCTATTGGTATTTGAAAATAGTCAAAAATCATTGTAAGTTATAGACAAAAGAAAAAAATCAATTAAAATAATTACATATTTTTCCTTTTATTTATTATATGATTAATGTATGTATTAACACAAAACAATCTTTGATAATTTATTCATTGGTAATTGTATAGAATCTTTTCTTTCAGTTATAACACCAGTAGCAACAGTAGCACCGTTTTCTCTAATTGTAAACGATTGGCCAGATGTCATGACCATTTTACGAAGTAATGTTATCCTTACTTTACCATGTTCTCCAGGCATTAGCATTGCATCACTGGGCACTTAAAAGAAAATATAAATTTGTATTTTTCATTAATTTCCAAATAAAATTACGTAAGTGAATGTATTCATACCTAAATCTATTCTAGCTGGAATATTCCATGTTCTACTAAATAACTGTTGGATATACTTTGAAGTTAATGGTTTTGAGCGTCCACCCTCGTTTTTTGTTAGTAAATATAATGATGCATTGAAATGATTTGAAATTGTCTCACTATTGGCTGCACATAGTATCATTCCTCTTTGTACACTTGATATACGTACACCACGTAGCAATGCGCCAATATTTTCGCCTGCTATTGCCTTGATGGTATACAAATTGAAAATTAAAAATTCTTATATGTATATTTAGAAAACTCTTGAATATACCTTTTGTACACTTTTTTTAAAAACCTGCAAATCACCAATTGATGTTCTTATGCTCTCATTAAAGCCAAGTAAATCGGCTATATCATTTCTATTTATAGTTCCACGTTTTATTGTGCCGACAACAACTGTGCCACGACCAGGTACCGTAAATGCATTGTCAATTGGCATTAAAAATGGTGAACTAAAATCTCTTGTTGGTGTCGGTATATAATTATCGATTTCATTCAATAATTTTCTAATTGATGGTTCACCATAATCACTTTGATCATCTTTTAATGCTAATAATGCTGAGCCACATACGATTGGACTTTTTATACCATCAAAACCAAAATCTGTTAATAATTCACGAATTTCAATTTCTACTAAATCTAATATTTCACCATCGACAAGATCTGCTTTATTAATGTATACAACAATTTTATCGACACCAATCTGTTTAGCTAATAATAAATGTTCTCTAGTTTGTGGCATTTGTCCATCATTAGCTCCCACAACTAATATAGCACCATCCATTTGTGATGCTCCAGATATCATGTTCTTTAAATCAATAAAAGAAAAAAATTATATATCGCATTTTTTAATCAAAATGTACGAAATGAAAATTTATTTTTACATACTTTAATAAAATCAGCATGTCCAGGACAATCTGTATGAGCATAACTTCTATATTTAGTTGAATAACCTATATGACAAGCATTTATTGTAATACCTGAAGGAAAAAAAAAACAATTATTCATATTATAATGTACGTATTTATTAATTTAAGTAACTATACATACAGACCTCTTGCTTTTTCCTCTGGTGCCTTATCAATTTGATCGTACGGCACAAAATTAGCTAAACCATCTTTTGATAAGACTTTGGTAATTGCTGCTGTTAATGTTGTTTTACCATGATCAACATGTCCTATTGTACCAACATTACAATGAGGTTTTTCATTTGTTTTATTTATTGATGAACAAAAATATCTATAATCATAATTGCTAAATATACTTTTAACTCCTGCATTATTTCTTGTACATTGCAAAACGCCATAATCTGAAAAATGCTTTATAATTATTTAAAAAAAAAAAAAGAAAAGGAAAACAAAGACAAACTCTAAAATAATAATTTCAGAATATGTGTATTTACCTAAAAAATAATTAATTTTCCTTAATAAAAATCCTACTCTAATATTCATTGTTATTTATTTAATTTATGAAAATTTTCATTTTAATTTCCTTTCAAATAAATTTAAAACCAAATTGTAACGATCAGCTGTTGCAACTTTTTTTTAAATTTTGTCAATAATGTCATTAAAAAAAGTTATTTCATGGTTATATACAAAGTGTCTAGGACCATGTACCAATCAACCATAGTTTATCATGTTAATATCATTTTTAGACACTGGTACTGGTACACTAAAAAAAAATTTTTTTTTGAAATACTGGATAAAAAAATGAAATTTTAAAGCATTTTTATGGAACATAAAAATATTATGTTATTTATGTTGCTTTCGTGTGATTGCTGTTGTTTTTGTTTACAAAATGCATAAAGCTGGAAATTAGATAATAAGGAAAAAAGATTAATTTATTCAAACCTAATACAAAATAATACGAAAAAGCATCAATGTAAATAACAGGTGACTTTGCTTTAAAAGCGCTTCATAAATAATACAAAAAATGGGTTTAATAGAGGAATTTGTAATTGAAATTTTACATTATTAATTATTTTATTACAACTTTTCATAAAATTTAAACTGAAAAATATGAATTTAGGTATAATTAAGGCTCCTATTATGTAAGTATATAGCTATTTAAAAGACGTTAATCCGATTATTAACCGATAATTGAATATAAAATAATAAAAAATTAAATCAGATAAAAATCGCAAAAATTTCGAGCGAGTTGGAAAAGTCGAGTCTATTATCGAATAGATATTACCGATTAATTTGAATTAAATTCAACTCAATTTAAGTTCAAGTGGAATTGAAATTATAAAATAAAGTTCATTGCAAATATACATTTGTGTATATTTATTTAGTATGAATTGACAATTGACATCACAAACAAAAAAAAAGTAAATAAAAAAAAAAAACATCAATTGATCGACAACCGCCACTATCATTTATTTTTCCCGCGCTTTGGTATACCTATCATTATTTAGATTGGAAATTGATTTTAGGTTTATATTTGTTTTATTAATTATTGAATTGAGTAAATTTACCATTAGTTTTTTCTATTTATTGTAAATTGTTTTTAATTGATTGAAAAGTATATTTATATATATTATAAAAAAAAAACAATGCCAAGTCCAAGTCCTACAAGAGCTCCAGTTACGCCAAATCGTAACAGAGAAACAAATAATCAACAGGATGGGAGTCGTGCTGCAAGTTCAAGAACACCAGCAAGAGGTAAAACTAAAGGAATTTACGTTTTCTACACATTCAGTGAAAAATATTAAAAAAATTAAACTGAAACGAAATAAATAATACGTAATAAATAATACGTAATAATTGAATTATATAGCTACTCAAAGATCACAGGAACATGATACACCGATGCGTATTGGTGGTAGACAAACGGGTGAAAATTTAGGATCAATTACACATGAAAATAATTCAGATAATGTAAGTGTGCCACCAAGTTCTCCCGGGGCACAAACATTGCCATCAACAAGTCCAGGCCATGGATTAGCATCAGCAAGTGAAATCGGTTTTAGTTCCCCATTAAATTATGGAACACCGAGGTAAAGAATTAAGCGATTTTTTATTTTTATTTTTTATATTGTGGTTATTATTTATATGTATGTGTGTACGTCACGATTGAATTTATAGTTCAATGGGATCAGTTCGTACACCACGATCTGGAATTCGAGGTACACCACTTAGGACTAGAACAGATATACGAGCTGACAAAAGAGTTAGACAAGTTGCTATTGGTTCAGATCCAGTATGTTTAAAATTTTAAAAACGAAACATGATTTTTAATTACATAAAGTTCCTTTATTGTTTTTGAATTTCTTAATAGTTAGATACTATTCCTGAGCGTCGTTTTGAGATTGATACAGCCTCAGAAACATCATCCCAACCGCAATTAGTCATATGGGGTACAAATATTGTTGTTGATCAGTGTAAAATGAAATTTAAAAATTTCATAAAACGTTATATTGATCCAGAAGTAGAACAAGATGAAATTTCAGAGAATATTGATGTAAATGAGCCACTTTATTTGCAAAAATTAGAGGAGGTGACAAAAATATTTGTATTTTTTAAACATATTTCATTTTTAAATAAAATTTCTAAATTTTTAGATTTATACTCTGGAGGAACCATATCTAAATGTTAATTGTATGCATTTAAAAACATTTGACGAAGGCTTATACCGTCAATTAGTTTGTTATCCACAAGAAGTAATACCCACATTTGATATGGCTGTTAATCAAATATTTTTTGAGAAATATCCATCAACTGTGTTAGAACATCAAATTCAGGTTAGACCATTTAATGCTGAAAAGACACGTAATATGCGTGCATTAAATCCTGAAGACATTGATCAATTAATTAGTATTAATGGTATGGTTATAAGGACATCAAATATAATACCAGAAATGCGTGAGGCATTTTTCAAATGTTCAATATGTTCATTTTCTACTACGGTTGAATTGAATCGTGGCCGTATTGCTGAGCCAACATTATGTACAAATTGTAATACAAATTATTGTTTCCAGTTGATACATAATCGTTCGCAATTTATTGATAAACAGTTAATTAAATTACAAGAATCACTAGATGATGCTGCGGCTGGTGAAACTCCACATAATATTCTATTATTTGCGTATAATGATCTCGTTGATAATGTTCAACCAGGTGATCGTATTACGGTAACTGGAATTTATCGTGCAATTCCAATACAAGAGAATCCAAGAGCACGTAATGTTAAAAGTATTTACAGAACACATATTGATGTTGTACATTTTCGCAAAATCGATAGTAAAAGATTGTACGAGGAGGAGGATGGTAAAGATCATATTTTTTCACCAGAAAGAATCGAATTGCTACGGACGTTATCACAAAAATCAGATGTTTATCAAAAATTGGCAAACGCATTAGCGCCGTCAATTTATGAAAATGTTGATATTAAAAAAGGAATATTATTACAATTATTTGGTGGTACAAAAAAGAAACAAGCAACATCGGGGCGACAAAATTTTCGTTCTGAAATCCATATATTATTGTGTGGTGATCCTGGTACATCAAAATCACAATTGCTTCAATACGTTTTTAGTTTGGTACCACGTTCTCAGTATACATCTGGTAAAGGATCATCAGCTGTTGGTTTAACAGCATATGTAACTAAAGATCCAGAAACAAGACAATTAGTATTACAAACTGGTGCATTAGTTCTTGCTGATAATGGTATATTAAGTTTTAAATTGTTATTTTGAAATTATTGAATTTAATATAAAAATTACAGGTGTTTGTTGTATTGATGAATTCGATAAAATGAATGATTCAACGCGTAGTGTTCTACATGAAGTTATGGAACAACAAACTTTAAGTATCGCTAAAGCTGGCATTATATGTCAATTGAATGCACGTACATCAATATTAGCTGCCGCTAATCCATCTGAATCACAATGGAATAAAAATAAAAATGTTATTGACAACGTACAATTGCCGCATACATTGCTATCAAGATTTGATTTAATATTCTTAGTATTAGATCCACAAGATGAAATATTTGATAAACGTTTAGCAACACATCTTGTGTCATTATACCATGCAACAATGCAAGATGAAGAGGACAATATATTTGTAGGTGGAAATTTTCATATTTATTATCTTTTCCAATTAAATTTTTAATTTTTCAAATCAATAGGATATGAGTGTATTACGTGATTATATTGCATATGCTAAAGAACATATTCATCCTGTATTATCTGATGAAGCACAGCAACGATTAATTCAATCATATATTGATATGAGAAAAGTTGGTGCTGGACGTGGTCATATATCAGCATATCCACGACAATTAGAAAGTTTAATACGTTTATCAGAAGCACATGCTAAAGTTAGATTCAGTAATACCGTCGAAGTACAAGATGTTGAAGAAGCATGGAGGTATGTACATTTTTTTTTTGTCATTTTTGTAATATATAAAAAATGGAAAATAAATGCACTTTCATAATTAACAAAATAGATTACATCGTGAAGCACTTAAACAATCTGCAACAGATCCATTAACTGGCCGAATTGATGTCGGAATTTTAACAACAGGTCTATCTACAGCAGCTCGTAAGAAACGTGCTGAATTAGTTGTAGCTATTAAAGAGCATATCAAAAAGAAAGGAAAATTACTAACAATTCCGTATCAAAAATTATTTGCTGAAATTATTGAAAATTCACAAGTTGTAAGTGCATTTTATGAAAATCTACTAAAATGGAGAAAAAAAAATAAATGATTTTGTTTTACTCTTATCTTTTTTTTTCTAGGTAATTACAAAAGAACAATTTGAAGATGCTCTTAAAGAAATACAAGATGAAGGTTTGATTGTAATAATGGGACGGAATACAATTAGAATTTGTTCTTAATTTATACATATATCTAATTTTTCCTTTTTTTTTTTTTTCTTTTTTTGTAATATGTAATTATTTTGTAGCCAATTAAGCAGATAATTATAAAATTAAGATTTGATTTTTTCATAATAAATAAAATGATTCTTTTCTTTATATTTTTGTAGTACATATTTTATCTTCTAATTGGATTGTAATCAGCTAAAGAAAAAAAATAATTAAATGGAATTATGAAAATTTTTACAATATTACGTTAATGAGTGAATTTATCTATTCAAATTCGCGTATGAATATTTAAATAATAATGCATATATGAGAATTAAAAATCAACAAAGAAATAAAATTACATTGATATACAGACAAGATTGTTGTATACATTAAACATTTATATTTTGTATTTCTCGTAGTAAAAAAATAAATCATTCCCGAAAGTCAACAGGACTATGTATATATAAGATGTCATAGTACGTAGTATCTGGTAGTATTCTGATAGTATGTGTATACTATATAGTATATTCGAACAAAATATTTTATATTCATTAAAACATGTAATTCAAATATCCAAAAACTCGACGTTCATGCACGTACATATATGCATTTGAATATATATATATCTACCTGATGAGAATAAAAAGAATTCTTAAACTATATACCTATATGTATTTATAGCCATGAAAGTTGCGTGTATAGGTATACATACACCAAATTATTTTTAAAACATATGTACATACTATCATGAATGTCATATGTACAATATATATGTACATATGATTATACATATATGGTGTATATGATACACACATACGTATGCATGTATGATTTTAATTTGATTGTATATATTAAAGATTAAAGATATTTTCATTCATAAATACATACTCATGTACATACATATGCATACACATTACTTATCTGTAGGTATTTTTTAATGAATAAAATGTAATTATTTAAATGTTTTTTTTTTAAGGATAGATGCAAAGAATAATATGTATGAATGTGTACGTACTATATATAAAATATATATGTACCTATGTATATATAAATATGTAAACTTGTAAAATATATCTTGTATTACTTGTATATATCTTAATACGTATGTACATATTTATATAATTTCATCTTAAATTTCATGAGAAACAGATTTGCACGATATCGATACTTATTTTTCAAATTTTTTTTTTTTAAATTTTACATACGGTTAATTCTTCCACTAAATTAATATTATTTACTCTTGATGTTTGATTCATAGTTCATACATATAATGAAATTGGATCTAATACATACACATAATACATTCAAATTATATGTGTATCTATATATATTTATATAAGTATATATTTACTCATATATAGGTATATTGTATATATAATATATGTATGTAGTATGTAGGTATACATATATTTGTAGAACACATACAGTGTGAATAACGTGTGTAATATATGCTTTTACAAATTTTACGATGATGACGATTACAACAATTTTTACAATACAATCATAGTTGGTATCCTGTATAGTCTATGGGTATCCTGTAGAATTTGTAGTAAACATGCATTTATGCTGATGTAAATTATTATTTTGTATATTTTGTTTTTGTATAACATATATAGTATATAAACTCAAACAGATGCTCATATAATATATATATACCGCACCTATCTATATACATATAAGTATATTGTATATGTATAGCAGTGTAGATATATATATATATATATATATATACAATTATACAATACATCTTAATTTGTGTGTAACATATGTATGTATATGTATGCGCATACTATAAGAAAATTGTTTACGTTTTTTACAGTATGAGAAATAAAAGTTACCTAATATATGCTGTATGCAGTTAAGGCCTTATGGGAATACATACATACATATGTATGTATATTTAAAAATTTACAAAAAATTAACAATAAAACAGAGTACCTACCTATATATTTTTTCGATTTTGATGTATTTTAAAAATTTCAAGTTTAAGTCAATGAAGAATCTTAAAAATCAAAGTTCGTAGTCTATATATTATAATGTAAAATACAGTAAGTTAAGTGTTAACTCGAACAGGCGGACAAGGAAGTCTTACAAAATAATTCCAACATAATTATTTCGAATTTATTTTGTCGGATAACTTATTTCAACTTGAGAAGTTAAGATTAGACTATTTTTTTGAAACATCCTGTTGTCACATTTATATATACACACACATATGTACATATATATTTCTAAGCATGTATATATAATATGTTTTGGTTTTGTATTCCCATGCATGCGTACGTATTCACCACAAGTTAAAAAAAAAAAGACAAAATAATCCATCAGATCAGTTTAAATACTACACACATAATTTAGGTGCTGGTTATTCGTTGTATTATATAGTACGTGTTGTATAGTTTTTATTCCTATCATTTCTGTAGTACTTTTATTCGTCATTGCTAATAATACGGTGAATTTACTCGGTTTATTCCTTTTTACTTCTTGTTTACTACTTTGTATCAAAATAAAAAATAGAACAAAAAAAAAAAAAAAATTTTTTTTTGTTTGTAATTCTGTTATTTGCAATTTCCAATACTTTTTTTTTGTTTGAAAATAAATTAAATAAAATTAATAATAATAAAAAAAATAAAAAACGATTTAAATTTAAAATAATACCGCATATAATACAGTACAAAACAGTTAAATATACCTAAATACTACATATTTGCCATTATTTATTATTATTGTCGTTGCCGCCGTGTACAAATTTGTTCATATTATAGTTTTACAAAATATAAAATAAGGTACATACATACATACATAATATATCTCTCCCTTTACAAGACTTCATTTTCATTTTTATTTTTTTTTTTGTTTTTTTTTTTTTGTATTATACATAAATGTGTATAAAATATAACGATTATACATATATACCTACTATATGTTGTGTGTGTCTGTGTTTTTTACTCTTATGTTTATATTGATAAAAAAAAAAAAATTTTTTTTTTCGTTTTTATTATTTTCTTTAACTGTTTTCATTTATTTTATATTTTCTTTTTTAAAACAAGCAATAATTTAATGTTTAATTTGAAAATAAAGTACAAAGGAAAAAAAAAACGGTTGAATTAAAAAATAAAAATTCTCAGTGACAGAAAAGTAGTAAATAAACATAGAAATAATAATAACAAAAACAAAAACAAAAAAAAGGCATTGTTTGTAAATAAAAATATTTATAGGTACATACCTATATACTATAAAAATAAATTGATAATAAAACGTAATTTTAAGTAAATAAATAAAAATGCAAATACCGATCTTTATCCGTGAATGGGAGAAGTTTGGTGAATTTAGTCATTTTTATTTAACAAAAAATTAATTATCAAAAAAAACAATTGTTCGTGTTTTATACTAAAATTTTTGTTAAATTTTCTTATCTGTAGCTTGTTTGTTAATTATAAAAAAAACTTTTTGTTTGGTTTACTAAAAAATTATTTGTTTGTTTCTTTGTTATTTTTTTTTTAATTATACAAAATATTCATTTTATTCCATTTAATTCATACATGAAATTTTATACTGTTTCTTATTTTATTTATTTATTTATTTATTTTGTTTATTATCGATTTTAGAAAGTTTAGCAAAATACAACAAAACATAAACAAAACAAGAATAAAAACGAAATATTAATTTAACAGCAAAAAAAAAAAAAAATAATAAAAATAAAAAGAATAATATAAACAATAACAATATGTACACAACAAAATAAAAAAGAAATAGAAATGAAAAAAAGAGAAAAAATTCAAAATAAAGTAAAAGTAAAAAAAATTAAAATAAATAAATAACAGAACAAACACAAAAACAAGAAAATAGAAATAAAATGTTATGTTATAGTATAGAGTACAATATAATATAAAAGTCAAATACGATACCGAAATTGTATACAAAATATAATTGTTGTTGTTATTGTTTGATACACAATTACATACACATGAAATTATGGAAATATTCTACATCTAGATACGATGAGTTTCGAAACGTATTAAAACTGTATGAATACAATTCAACAAGTTTTAAAATACGTTTAAAGGAGACTGAAACAGATTCATTGTCCAAAATGGTCCAGAATTTTGAAACGTATCGGATATGTAAATTTTACGAATCTGTTAATCAAACAATGCATCTAAAATTTTATTAAATGAATAAAAATGTCAAAAATTTTTAAACCTATATTTATTCTAGTTCAACAATATTCATTGTTAAAAAATAAATTCAATATAGGTATAAAAAATTAGAACAAAATCAATTATGTATACATTTATACTTTAAATATTTTCACTACAAGCCTTACGGGAGTACATGTGTCTTTTATCTTCTCTCATAATCTCAGAATTATCACAATTCTCAAAGTGCTCATACAGTATAAGATGAGGTTTTTAAATATCGATGATAAAATGATGTAAAGTGGTACTACTTTTCGTAGTTTCAATAAGGCCTGTAGTGAAAATATTAATTAAAGTATAAAGTATGAATAGGAAGTTTTTAAATGTCAAAATAAAAAAAATATGCACATTCGATGCAATCAATATGTTGCAATTTGCATCCTAATTCATATATGTATGTAATTGTATCAGACAAAATAGTTGTAAATTGTAATATCTAGTCACTACACTTTTTTTTTTTGCGTTTTGAAACTCATCCGTATATTTTGTGAAATATGCACGCATGTACAAATACATATATTGTACACTATTATGCAGAATAAAATATATAAATAAAAATTGAAACATACATACATTATTTACACATCATATGGATGTGTATGTATGTACATACATAATAAACAAAATTAATTATAATATAATAAAATAAAATATTGCAAAAGTACTTATAATTTTATAAACTAAATAAACTTATAAACAACATTACCTAAATTTTCAGACATTTAGAAATTGCTTTTATCATTATATTAAATAGCTTTAAATATCTTTTCATTTATTCATTTATTGATTATTAATATTATCTTTTCTTTTTTCTTTTCTTTTTTTTTTTGTAATTTATAATTTGTAAAATTAAGTACCCACATACATACCTACACAAAAAAAATTTCTTCGCATACATTTGAATGGAATTCTTTGGAGTTATTGTTTTGTATTTTCCATTTTACTTAAATTTTGTTAATTTTTTTTTTTCCTTATTTTTCCGCCCATATTTTCTAAAATGCTTTTTTTTTTACATTACATGCATACATATATAAAGAATTAAATGGTGTAAGATTTGTAAGGTTTTTATGGACGTTAAAAAAAAGTTTCTTGTGTGTGTATGCAGTATATACATATATGAATGCGCTTTTACATATCCATACTTATAGTTGGGAGAGATATATCGCCGATTAAAAGATACATATTTGATGTGTTTGTGTACGCAATATATATACGCTCGTATACGCATTCTCACACATTTCATTTTTTATAGTAGAAAATTTTAGAAATAAATGAAAACATACAATATTAATGTTCATATTTTAATTTAATTTTCTGTTTTTTTTTTTTTTTTTTTAAACTAGAAAAAAAAATTAATAAAATAATAAATAAAAAATATAAAATATTGCAGCTTAAAAGCGAAAACAATAATAAATAAAAGCAAACGAATAAAAATAGAAGTAACTTCTAATAAATTTTTATGTATATTAATTGGTAAGTAAACAATAATTTTCTTATAGTTAATGTACATATGTACGTACATTTAAATGTATATGTACGTATGAATATAATAATATTGAAATAATTATTTTCATTTTTTTTTTTTTTGTTTTTTTTTAAATATTTTTGTTCGTATACTCATTACTATTAGATATTTTGCAAAATTTTTATTTTCTATTTACATACATATACCTATATAGTACATATATAATAATATATTTTTGTTTTTGTATGTATTCATGCCGGTTAATATTATATGTACATATACATATATATGTGTTGTGTTATCAGTTTCACATATCAAATAGAAGATTATATAGGCATACCGTATTTGAAAGTATATTTTTATAACTCGAACATGATATTAAATTCACCCTTACATTATTATTATTCATCATTTAATTTAATTTATTTTAATTATTTTATATTTAAATTTAAATTGTATTGTTTTTTTTTTCCTCTTTACATTACATATACCTATACTTTATTTTTTAAATAATTTCTCTCATAATTTCTAATAAGAGTATGTCACTCTAGCAATGTTACCACAAATTTTTAAATTTTTCATACAATTTAAATGGATTTTCTAAATATTAATAGCATATGTATAATGATGCAAAATTGTACTATTTTACATACAGTTTTCATAAGGCCTTAATTGTATAGTATTAGTGGATAGAGTATAATTTTTTTTTTGATGTTGTTTTGTCTTGTATTTAAATTTAGGTATAATATTGCAAATTTTATTCCCCTAGGTTATTCTAATAAACTTTTTCTTTTTTTCTAGACTGCAACAAAAGTAGGTTTAGAGCCCAATTTAAAATAAAAATAAACAAAAAAAAAACATAATTAAATGAAATATTTAAAAAATAAAGTATATATACTATATACATGATATTTTAAATTTTTTCGTAATTTATAATCTGTTTTCAACTGTTTCAACTGATATTGTACCAAAATTCTAATAATGTATGTATGTACATACCTATCTAAAAAAGTTTCTTTCTATGTATTATTTTAGAGAAAAAAAAATATTTTCAAATTCAAAAAATTATTTTAAAAATACGTTACAAATTTAAAGACAATTTAAATGTTTTTATAATTTTATGAAAATTTGTTGATAATTTAAATATTAATAAAAATCATATAATGTATGTATGTATGTCTACATACGTAGGACGTCAGGTACATAAACATACAACAATATATAGATTGAAGTTTAGAATAGTTATTAAAAGAGCATAATTTTTATTTAGAACATCAACATATTAGAATATTAGAACTTTCTCATTTAAACATTTTCCTTTTATTATTCTTATAATTAGTCAGTATTTTTTTTTTTTGTTTACATCGGACCATGTCTTCTAATTCAAAGTCTTCACTGCCTAATTCAAGTCTAATTCAAAGTTCTTCTAATTCTTAAGTCTTCACTGTCATTGTACATCACTTAAATTAAGATATTTTAATATCGAAATTAATTTTTGCCATTCATGATGCCCGATTTCCCACAGATATTTAATACATTTTTCGATATTTTGTATTGTATATTGTATGTATATACTATATTTATCTTTACATCTTATTATATGACTGTCCGTGTCAATGTATCTAGCCTTTCCTTTAATTTTTCGGTATAATAGATATTACTTTGAAATTATCTCTTATTCAAATTAGAAACTTATGATTTAATTATTTTGTTTTATGTTTTATTTTATGTTAAATTTTTAACTAAAATATAAAATTTTTTTTAATTATATTTTAATTTCAATATAATACACAAATGTATGTGACATTTAATCAATTAATCCAGTATTTAGATCAATAGTTTATACTTTGAAAAATGTATTTATAATTATTAGTTTTTATATATGTCCCATACACTTGTATTATAACGTTTAATTTAAATCAATATTTGAATGAGATATACAATACATACATATATTCTTCATGCTGTGATAGGTACGAGGGTTGAAGGACACTGTAATTTTTTTTTTTTTTTTGTTTTGCATAAAGCTGCAATGTCCAGGCAATCTAGCTTCATCTCATCCTTCTGGAAATTATAACATACGTATATATAATCTATGAAATATATATTTTTTTTTCAATGTCAATTTTCCTTGTAATATAAAACATTTATGTATGCAGGTACACTGTACCCACCCCCACATATGTGTGTACGAAGTAAATACATACATACATATGTATTTTTATAATAACTACATACATATGTATAGATTGTCTATTATACACTATGAGACTTTTATTTTATATACGATTTTCATTGGGCACGATCCAATTAAAACCCATACGATATTCCACATACTCTACCCTTCTTATCAACAAAATTACATGAAAATCATATGAAAGTCTTTTATTGTGTACAAAATGAGCTATATACGAAATGAATTTAACATTTATCAACTTTATGATAATTATCTCTGTGGAAATAACGTAAACAAAAGTAAAAATTTTTTTTTTTCTGTTTGACAACATTTCCCTTATAAATTTCATCCATGTATGTATCTAAATAAATAATGTTTGATTTTTGTATGGATGTACTATAATATGTACCATGATAATATGTATATACATATAAGTACATATGCATATAGACAGACATATTATGTAGAGAATATAAAACTGTGTATTTAATAAAATTTTGCGTTATCATATATATTATTGCATGCATATTATTTCTTACACGCATTTTTATTGTACAATATACTCGTTTAATAAGTTGTATACGTTGCTAATATGACATACACATACATACATACATCTACATATGTACATATATGTAATAAAATAGGGGACTTTTGTAGAAAAACATTTGAACAGAGAAAAAAATAAGAAAATAAGTTTATAACTATACTTTGTGTTTTTTCTTTTTTTTTTTTTTGTGTATCATCCTTATTTTATTTGATGTACACACATATCCATCAGGACCAGTTTTGTATAATAGTATTTTGTATTTTTTTTTTCAAGTTTGGAGCAATATTTAATATTAAAAAAAAAAAAACAGGTTACACAATATACAGTGCTTTTTATTGTATACGTACATAGATACGTAAAAAAAAAAAAAACATAAATATACGGTATATGTTTAATAAAAATATTTAAAAAAAAAAAATCCTAGAAGAAAAAAAGGAAACTATAATTTCTAAACGTCCCCTTCAAATATTTAGGATATAATAAAATGTATGAATGCGGATAAATTGTAAAATAAAATATATGCGTATGTATGGATTTGTACAATATCGCTGTATATATATGTATATACATATAGTATACGCAATATATGCATTATCAAATATATTGTACAACACATAGATGCATACATTAAAATATAGATGCATACATATATAACTATCCTGGGCTATGTATTATATACATACATTTGTATATGTAAAAGAAAATTCAATGCGGAGCTGATCCTGCAATAATACTTGTCATTTTGTAGCTGCATTAAATAGTGATGCGTGCGCCGCGTATAAAATGAAAAAAAAAATATATATGTAGATGGATTTTTGTATGTACTACATATAAAATGCTTTTCATTTTATATTCTACTATATATACGCTTTCTATAGGATATAAAAGCATATTCACCCATTATTATACCATATAGTGTCCATATAGTCAATACCCATGTATCTAGCCTAAATATAAAGCGAAAATGAATTTTATTTTTCTTCTTATTTTTTGTTTTTCATTTTAGGACTATCCTAGAAAAAAAAAAAAAATCTGATTTTTGGTAATACATATTACTATATAGTGTATGTACATACAATAATCCTGTATGAATTTTACTACTACTATATATACATATGCATACAAACATAGCATCTAATATATTATTATATTGGGGGTGAAATATACTAAATCAATAACTACAGTATGCTTTCTTCCTTTCTTTTTTTTTTTTTCTATTTTTCTTTTATTATTATTATTAAAGTTGTTGTTTTATCTCCCTTTTTAACTCTGTTCATGACCGTGAATATTTCAATCTAAATAACCGGCATTCAAAAAAAAGTTTATCATTTGTATTAATTTTTTCAAAACTACTAAAACTAATTTTTTGTTTTACTCTATATATAATTTGTTTAACATTTATCTATAATAGCCAGTTTTTTTGTTTTTTGTTTTTTTTTTTTAAATATACACGTAATTATAATAAAATTAAAAAAAAAAAAAAAATTTTTTTTTTTTTAATGAAAAAACTTTATACAGTGTTTAATTTAAAATACAAAATAAAATCATTCCAGCACATTAAAAATACAAAAAAAGGTAAACACTTAAATTAAATACAATTTGCATAATGTAATTATACTTTGTGATGATCAATATAGATCCTTAAAACAGATGTAAGCTTTTTTAGTGAAAATAAAAAAGAAGTGAAAAGTTTTTATCATAGACACATCTTTTAATTATTATTATTATTTTTTTTTTTAATTGAAGAAAAGCCAATAAAAACAGTCAAATTCATATTTAAGGATCATTATTCAATTTTCCATTGTCATTGTAATTTAATTTTATGCTGAATGCATATAAGTTCAAAATGCTGATTGGTATTGAGAAATTTTCTAAAATATAAGTATGTACAATTTGTCGAAATTGCATACTCATATTTTACTTTAGTCTTTAATATATTTCTTTATTATTATTATTATTTTTGTTTTTTTGTTTTTTTGTTTTTTTTCTTACTAAATATCGACAAAGATATATCGACAATTCTAAGAACTTAGGGGTAGCCATTTAATCTTTCGACTTTTTTGATTTTTTTCAACAATATTTCTACGACTACATGTTTTTTGTCTATTTTATTTGAGAACGAGAAAAAAAAAAAGGAAAAGAAAAAAAAAATAACGATGAGTTGTAAAAATATGAAAAACAAAATGCCATAAAATTTTTTTGTACAATTATAACGAAAATAAAATTAAATGAAGGAGAAAAAAATAAAAAAAAATAAAATGAAAGGAAAAAAGGTTGCCTAGGATGTACATACCTACCATCAATAATAAAATAAATAATGTTATAATGCCATATTTTTATTGACTATACGTATAATTTGTGTTAAAGTTGGTTTTAAAGGTACAATAATGATTTCATACTACATACGTATGTACTTATATCTATGTAAATATATACATTTTAAGTACAATCCAGAGAGTCCATGTACATATTTATTGTATTTATACTATGTACATATTTATATAAGAGATATATTTGATAAAATCAGAATAATATAGATGCAAACATACTTTATATAATTCTTTTTTTGTACTCATTCCTGTTAGGATATAATAATTGTTGAATTTTCCAAGGATTTAAAAAATACATACATATATACATATATATTTAATATATTTAGTCGATTTTTGTAAGGATGAATTATATATGATAGTTAATTTATATATAAATTTGTATTCATATACCATACATATACATACGTTAGTTATTGATGTGTACATTGTATTTATATATTTACTATATGTATATATACGTAAGGTAGATATATGTACCTCCATATTTATACTTATGTTTGCATTTGCTTGCATTTCTGCAATAATTATCAATACATATACTTATATATACATATACATTTTTTTTACTAATACATACTTATTATTAGATATACATAGTTAAAATATTTTTAAAAATCTCTATAAGAATTTGGTTTTTACTTACAAAAAAAAAAAAGGATCAACATAATTTTACCATCTGCTTTAAAAAGTATCGATATAAATGCATATCTATATACGTACATATATATAAATTTATATATAGTATACAGGTACATAATATTTTTATGAATATACCATGCATTTTATACTATTTGCTTGCGTTCTACAATGTATGTTATTTAAAAGAAAAGAAAAGAAAAAAAAAACAAAAAAATTCTTTGCATTGATAAACTTGTACATATGTATATAGGATACGTGTGAATAATGCGTACATTTGTATATGTTTAATTTTCCAGGTACCTTTTATCCTGAATTTTATTTTTCTTTTTAACTTTTGTATATTTTATTGCTGGTTAGCCCATCTAGAAATTTTAAAATCAATTTTATTTTAACAATACACATCTGTATATATTATGTACATTATGGTTAAAATATATGCTTTAGAATCTATTGTATATACATATACATAATATATATAATACAAACTAACATATCTATGTATTAAAGCAGTCTATATTTTTAAAATTTAAATGTACTTGTAAATGCAACGAATTTTTAATCCTGTTTTAATAGAGATAATAACTAAAAATAAAAAATGAAAAAGATTTTTAAACCATCCAGTGTAAATTTTTGTTAAGAAAAAATAAACTCAAGATTAGGAAACTGGTTTTTGTTATTATGATTATTTTGATTCTTTTCTTTTGATAATTTAAAAAAAAAAAAAAAAAAAAAAAAAAACTTGAAAAAAGTAACCACTAATGATCGACAAGTAGTGAACTACTCCTTCAAATAACGAATTTTGAAGACCATATATGTATATTAAATTAATTTTTTTTTTTTTTTTTTTTTTAAAGAAGATACTTGAAAATTTGTAGATTCATTATCAGATTTATCTTCCTTTTCCTTTAATTTTATTTCATTTTATTCTAGTTTTATGAAAATTTTAATAACCAAATGTATATATTGAAAAATATGCATTATTTTTTTGTATACATTTTCTATTATGTATTTTAAAATTTTTTTTTTTTTTTTTTTTTTTTTTTGTCATGAATAATTTTTATTTTTATATATTTTTATTTTTAGAAATTATTCCAGTAAACTGGAAAAAATATTATGGAATTATTGTCGAAGACAAATACCATTCAACATAGCCCAAAAAGTAATCAAAGTAGCAATGATGATGAAAATGCTGAACGTTTATTATTAGCTGGTATATTAGATAGTTTACCAGGATGGGAACGAAGTAATGCAATACCAGTACCAAATACGTATGTATTATTTGAATTTTATTTTTAAATTTAAAAATATGTAATTAAATAATGTTATAATTTATTGTTTAACTGATGATGAATATCCTTGTACACAAAATATTTCAATTTTTTTTTTAAATTTTCGGTAGTGTATACAACATCTTGAATGTGATTTTCTTTTCTTCCTATATGAAAAATACTTAAGTACTTTTTTTTTTTTTTTTTTTAAATTACCTTCTGAAATTCATATTTCACTTACTGAAGGACAAATTTTCAAATGTTTTGAATATGAATATTGTATTTAAGTACTTGAAATACATTCATATATGTATGAATGTACAACCGCATGTATACAATAGTACATATGTATTATTCAATACACAGCATGTGATTTTATTTCAATTGTTAAAAATATGTTTCCACTTCATAAAAATTATTGAAATAAAAATGTCACCATTAAAATCAATGGCCACTTAAAATAGAATTAATTACTTTAATAAACATATGTACATAATATGTATACATGAAAATTAAAACATATTTAAAAAATCAATAAAAATTGTAAACTTTTATGTGCATAATTTATAAACATATACATATAATAGATCTATGGCATCCAGAGGATCCGATTTTTTATTTTCAAATGTTATCCGAAATATGGAATCATCATCATCATCGTCATCAAATACTATGGCTGGTGCTGTTGGTACAACAATTATTAATAAAAATTCAAAATCATCCCCTGAATCAAATTCATCCAGTATTAATTGTGGATGGTGTGATATAAATGCAACAATACGGTGCTTAGATTGCAATGAATTTATGTGCAAAGATTGTTCACAGGAACATCGTCGAAGTCCGTTCTCATCTGGTCATTCAATAATTAATTTGCCACAACCAATTGGTACATCACCAATTGGTCAATCAAATATTCAAAGTCAACCGAAATATCAATGTGATATGCATAATGAAATTTTACGATATGTATGCGAATTCTGTAAGAAATTGGTTTGTCAATGCTGCACATTACGTGAACATAAAGATCATAATTATACATCTATACAAAGTTTTGTTGAAAACGCTTCAGAAAAAATTGATGCAGCTTTGGAAAGTAGCAGTATAGGCACAAAGTGCATTAAAGGTTAAAATAAATAATTGAATAAATCAAATTAGTATATTATATAATAATTGTTTAACAAATTTTATAGGTAGTATTGATAAGGCGCTAACATTTATTCGACAAGTCGAACGTAATTGTACTGAATTATCTGAAAATATACGAAAAGCATTTCGTCAATTTATAATGGCAATAGAAGATAGAGAACGTTTCCTTCTTGATTTTGTTGATAAGCTACGTAGTAGAAAATTGGCTGTTTTACACGATCAAATGGCTGGATTAAAATCTGCCTTATCTGGTCTTGCTGAAACTTCAGAAATGTTACATAAAGTTGCTGATAATGCTCCGCGAATGGATAAAATCGATGTTGCATTAAAAATAACAAATGGACAAAGGCAATTGGAACAATTTGCTGCTATATACAAGGATTTACAACCAAAGCATGAATCATTCGTTTTTATACCACCAGATTATGGTATGCTACATGATTTACGTTCTCAAGGTGGAGTTGTTGTTGCTGTAGATGAAAAAGCATTACATACTGACACTAGTGGTATTGTCAATGTTCCTGGAGTATTAACTGTTCCAGGTAGAAGACCAATATTACGTGATAATTCGATGCAATTAACGGCTCCAGTTGCTAGACCATATAGTGCATTAGATTGGGAATTAAGTGTTCTTAGAACTTCACCAGCAACATCTTTTAATTTTGGTGCACCAAGACTTACACAATGCATTCCGGGTAGTTTGGAGCATGTTAAAGTTAGAAAATCAACAGCATTATCAGCATCATTTGGACTAGAGGGACATGAAGATGGGCAAGTTAGTCGTCCATGGGGAGTATGCGTTGATAAGAATGGCAATATTTTAGTATCAGATCGTCGCAATAATCGTGTACAAGTATTTCATCCAGATGGTACATTAAAATTTAAATTTGGTAGAAAAGGTGTAGGAAATGGTGAATTTGATTTACCAGCTGGAATATGTGTTGATATTGATAATCGAATTATTGTTGTGGATAAAGACAATCATCGAGTTCAAGTAAGATCTTATTATTGTTATATTATTTTATTATCACTGAAAAATGAAAAGCTATACATATATGTATTTTTTCCGTCTTAAGCCAAATTATTTTATCTTTAATTATTTATAGGTTTTTACAGCTACTGGCCTATTTTTATTAAAATTTGGAAGCTATGGAAAAGAATATGGACAATTTCAATATCCTTGGGATGTTGCTGTTAACTCAAGACGTCAAATTGTTGTAACTGATTCAAGAAATCATCGAATTCAGGTATGACGTGCATATAATTTGCATAAACCATAAAAATAAATTAGTAAAATTTTGGTTTTTTTACTGTAACGTTTATTAAAACATATTTTTTCTATTTTATTTATTTATTTATTACTGGTTTTTTTTTTCTTGTTATTAGCAATTTGATTCTGAGGGGCGTTTTATACGGCAAATTGTGTTTGATAATCATGGACAAAATAAGGGGATCGCGTCTCCAAGAGGCGTTTGCTATACACCACAAGGGAATATAATTGTCTCAGATTTTGATAATCATTGCCTATATTTAATCGATCCAGATGTAAATGAAGTAAGTGTATACATTTTATTTTTTTATTTTTGTAAATAATCTTTTTATTTTCTCTTTTTTTTCATTTATTAAAAGATATTGTCTGCAAAAGGACATGAAGGACCAGGATTCCAGGAATTTAATCGTCCTTCAGGTCTTTGTTGTGATGATGATGGACGAATTATAGTTGCTGATTCGAAAAATCAACGAGTTATTGTATTTACACCAAATTTGGATTATTTATGGGATGTAAGTTAATAGATATTTTTTGATTTCTATATTTTTAACATACATACATATATTAGATTAAAATGAAAATATTATACTTTTCAAAATTATGGTAAATATATTTTTAAAAATTTAGAATTTCAATTTTGATAATTGGAAATTAATTTTTTGTTTGTAATATATGTTTTTGTTTATAATGTGTGTTGCTTTTAATGAAAAAAAAAAAAAAAATTAAATACTGATTAACAATTTTTTCCTTGTTTTCAATAAATGACTGATTTATTGAATTTTAATTTAAAGTCGTGGCTAAAAGATTGTAAGATAGTATAGCAATTTTACGCGTTTTAAATTCAAAGCAATAATGAATATATTGTATCATCTAAAATGGATATAAAATTTTTAAAAATGTGTTCATAATTTTGATAAATAATAAAAAAAACATGTATTTAAAATATGTATTGGTAATCTTCGTATAACGCGGTGCTTATGCAATATGATTTCGATATAACACGGTTTAATAATTTTGATCATTAAAGTCTTTTTACAAATTTTACATTGTCCATTAAAATCATTACACGTTCGATAAAATTGTATCTGCTTATACAAATAACAAATTAAGAAACTTTATAGACATATAACGATATAACTTTACAATTTGTATAAAATTTAAACCTATATATGCGTAATATTTCTGAAGTTTAGTTAATCTTCGCGTTATACAAGGATTATCTGTTCATACATAAATATTTGATATTCATATCATAATAATACTTTTACATACATATATTATATATGTAGATTGAAATACGACCCTCACAAAATCCATTAATGCCAACAACATTAGATGAAAAAGATAGAACCTGTGATGTTGCCTTAATGCCTGATGGGCGAATAGTTTTCTTAATAGAGTTATCGCCTGATGCTAAAGAAGGATCTAATCCACATAAAAGATTTATTCACATTTACTAACAAAAACACAAACTATGATGTAAAAGACGTAATACACAAAAATCAAAAACGAAAAAAACACACACACACAAATGCAAATTTAAAATAAAACAAAAAAATAGAGAAATTTTAACATAAATATTCATTTAAAATTTTTATCTAAATTTTATAAAAATTAATTTTTTTAATTACTTTTATAAAAAGTGTAGTAAAAGTTTTAAAAATTTTACTTCGAAAATTTTTTTCAATTTTATTTGTTCGTTTGTTTTTTTTTTTGTTTACATTTATGATTGCACCAAAAAATCTACCTCACTTCAAATACTATATACGAGTATACATATTAATTAATTTATAATATAATTGATTATTTTTAATTAAATAAAATAAATTAAAATGAATGAATACAGTTAATGATACAATACAGGCAAAAATACAAAAGAAAAACAATAGGATTGTATTTTAAAAAACAATAACAAAAACAAAATATGAAGTTAAAAATTAAAATAAAAGATTTTTTTTTTTTTTTTTTTTGTAATTGGTAGATATTACAAAAACTATGATTGCCTATAAAAAAAATAAATACAATAAAATTAAATTTTATATAAAAAAAAAGAAGAAAAAAAAAAACAAAATAAATAAAGCAAATAATAAAACGTATTGTGTAGCCATTCAAAGAATTCAATACCAAGTATGAAGAAAAACATTAACGAAACGAAAACAAAAATAATAAAACAAAATTTATGTGGCCATAATGAAAATATTTTTAATATCGAAAAAAAAAGAAATATAATAATAAAAAAATAAGTAAACAAACTAAAGAAAAAATTAATTAAAAAACAAAGACGTCTTTTTGTTAAACGAAAACAAAAAAAAAAAAGTATTTCTACATTTATATGTAAATGATAATGATGTATTCACTAATATAATCTAATTGAGATTTTTTTTTTTTTTTTAAGAAAAAGATAATTAAATTCATAAAGAAAATATTAACAAAAAATGAATATTCTAAATATTTAAAAACAAAAACCTACAAACTTACAAAATAAAACTATGAGAATAACGTCTAAATTTATGAATAGAAAAGTTAAAAAAAATTTTTTTTTTTTTTTTAAACAAATTTAGTATTAGAAATATAAGGAAAATTTTAGTTTTTATTTTATATTATTATTATTATTATTTTTTATTATTTTTTTTTTAATTAAAAAACAATAGGAAATAATTACATGCAAAATGAAGACGATTTTTAAAAATTGTTTTTGATTATTTAAATGTACAACTTTTTTGATGAGACTGTCTTTATAAAATGATGAAGACTGAAAAAGCAAATAATAATGAAAATATAACTAAAACCTAAAATTAAGTATATCTCTATTATGTAAACATATAGTAATTTTTTAAACATATTATATATACAGAAAAATGTACAAGAATAAATGGAATAAAAAAAAATTTTCTTTTTGTCTAAGTAAAAAGGAAAAAGAGAAAAACAAGAAAATAGAGAAATTAGATACCAATTTATATGTAGTAATTTTAAATAATAATAATAATAATCGAGTAAGACTGATGATTATAATGAATTAATAAAAAATTAAGAAAATAATGATGATGATAATAATAAAATCATAAAATTTTCAAGAATTCATAAATAGTGAATTTAATAATAGAATATTCTTATATTGTATTAAAAAAAAAAAAAAAAAAGGACGTCAATAAGTAATTTTAACAATTATAGGTTTAAATGAAAAAATTTAGATAAAAAATAGTTTACTACCTATTTTATTTTTAAATTAGTTAAACGAATGTACGTATGTACACATATAATGCATATATTATTACGGTATACTTTGAATTCATAAAAATTTTCATCGATTAAAGATTATGCAATTATTATGAATTGGTACTCTTACATATTAGCGAAATGCATTGATAAACATAAACAGAGACTGCAGTTCACAAACGTATTTTGTCTATTTTTGCTTCATTTGTTCCTATTGGAACAAATCTATGTTTGATAAACGTAAAATAAAAGATATTACGTTCGTGATTTACAGCCTCAGGAGTATTACCCTTGCAAATTTTTAGTATTATGTAATAATTTTGATGAACAGAGTATAATCAAAAGTTTTAAATTATGTAGAATTTACACGTGTAGTTAGTACAATTTTTTTTATTTTTTTACTTTTTAGATAATTTTTTTCTCTTATCTTTATTTAGATCAAATTTTTTGTTTGTTTTTATTTTTTACTTTTTTTCGTTTTAATTGCATTTACATTTTACATATAATTTATAATTTTTGAGATAGAGACTGATCTAGTTAAAGCAAAAAAAAAAAAAGATAGAAAGAAAAAAACAAGTTTCATATTATATGCGTGTATGTCTAAACAAGGGTATGTTAACATACCAGTATATGTGCGTAATCCATATGTACGTGTATATATATAAAGTAAAATAATTAAATGTAATTTTATATATGAAAAAGAAAAATGTAACTATTAATTCATAATAGTTAAAAAAAACAAAAATTGTTTTCATTTATAATATCATGCTATTTAGAATCTTTTTGTGCCATTTTTGTGTTTTTAAAAGATAAATAGTAATTAAAATTGTATTTGTATTTTATTATTTTCATTTTAACGTTCAATTTAAAGAAAATTAAATATTTATTTTTGTTTTGTTTTGTCTTTTTTTTTTTTTTTTTTTAATTTCGTTGTAATAATAGCAAATTTCACTTTTAAATGTTCATGTTATTCTACAACAGTTGTAAATTAAATTTGTAAAATAACAAATATTTCTACTTTTTTTTTTTTCATTTTTTATTTTTTTTCGTGTTTCAATTTTTCATTAAGTATATATTAATAATAATAATAATTAAAAAATAAATTGTAACTTTCAATGTGTTCAGGTAATATTGTTCCTATGAAAAAGTTAATAATTCAATTTTTTTTTTTTTTAGTTTTTGTTTCTTTTTTTTTTTTTGTAATAAAGTAATTAAACAAAAATAAAATTAAAAGAAAAAAAAACGTAATATACAAAATATGAGGGAAAAATACATACAGGTATACATACATACTAATTAAAATAATTAGTAAATAATTAGTTAATTATAGAATATGCAATCATAATATCTGATTAATAAAAAAAAAAAAAATATATATATGTAGTTAATAAAACATAAATACTCATCGTAATACATATATTTAAAATAACATAAAAAATTAATAGTTACAAAAAAATAATCTCTATTAATAACTGATTGAGTTTAATTGTAGCGTCAACGTCAGTCAATAATAGCGATTTCATCATTATTCAACAATATTCAGATTATGAATAAGTTCTCATTAACTCAGGCAATTTATCACTTTTGTTTTCTTTAATTTTATTAAAGAACAAAATCTATCAAAAAAAATTTTTTTTTTTCTGAATTATCAAAAGAAATATTTAAATGAAACAAGATTAGTTAAGTTTTTGACACATTTTGGACGACTTAAATTTTTAATGATATTATCGCTGTTATTGTCGCTGACGGTGTCATTGATTGAACCTTCAACCTACATAAATATTCATAAAATAAACAGAAATTATTTAATAAGTTTTTAAATTTAAATTTTTTTTAAATTAAAATAAAATATATTAATTTATTTAGATTAAATAGAAGAATTCTAAAGATAAAATATAATTAATTGATAAAAATCATAAATTCTATAACACACACTTTTATAGGAAATATGAATTTCGTAATTTAGTTTTTTTTTTTTTTTATTATTATTTTCTTCTTGTTCTCTACATAAATAATTTAACGATTGATTCACTACAATACAATAAATTAAACCTATATAAGAAGGTGATTGTTATTTTGTTTTTCTCAATTTTAAAATATGAATGATAAAATTAAAAAAAAAATAAAATAATTTTTTTTTTCCTTTTATTATTAAATTGAACAAAACAAAAACAAAAATATATTTTAAAAAAATATTTTGAAATCTAGAAGAAAATTTAAAAAAAAGAAAAACATAAATTAAGTAAAATTTAAAACATAAAATTAAACTAAGAAATCAAGTTTCATTTATTTAATAAAAAAGCTTTTTACAAATATCATTATTATTATTATTATTATTATTGTAATATTACAGTTTATTAGATTATATTTTATTATTATATATTACTATTATAATTCTATAATAATTATACTATCATTATAAAAAATAATATGCTTTATTGTGTTATTACTATTATTATTATTATTATTATTATTATTATTATTATTATTATTTTTATTACAATTATTATTATAATTGATACATACAACAGCAACAAAACAAGGAAATAAAAATAAATATTGAAATTAGGAAAAATGAAAATCATAATTAATATTTTTATACATGTACATATGTATAAAAAAAATACATACACAAAAAAGTTTCACACTTATTAGTAAAAATTTTAAATGATAGTACATATGATTATTTTTTATTCTAATTTTTTTTTTTTATTTTTCTTTCATTATTTGTATTTAGTTTTATATTTTGTTATGCAATAATAATTAATAAAATAAAAAAATAAAATACATTGAAAATTATTTGTACTCTGCTGATTTTATATGTACGATAAACACATACACATACATGTTATATGAATGATTTGTAAATTTTTTTAAAAGTTTTTAATTTTTTTAAATCTAATTTCTCCTTTTTTTTATTATTTTATGAATGTTTAAAACATATTTTTCTGTCATTGATTTTTGTCTTACCAATTTTTTAAATAAAAAAAAAAAAAACAAACAAAACAAAACAAAAATATGTGTAATAAGTACTTTATTAAATAAATGCCATCGTTATCATCAAATTAATATTAATTTGTGCCATAAATTTAAACAAACAAAGATCAATTGATATTTTTCATATTTAAATAATTTCCCATATAACTGAAATCTCTCTTGATTAAATAAACACAACTACAAAAAAAAAAATAATAATAAATAAAAAGTTTATAAGGAGTAAATTTTGGAAGAATTTTCAATTTATGAAAAATAAAAAAAATATATTAGATATGAAGAAAATTTTTATTATTATTTTTCTTTTATATATTTTTGATTAAAATATTGAAAACTAATGTGGCGTGAAATAATTGAATTAATAAATAAAATTAATTTGTTTTTTTTTTTTTTTTTTTATTATTATTTCAAAAATTTTTTTAGTCAATTTAGAATTAAAATATTAAAAATAAAAATACTTATAAATTGAATTTTGAATAAATTAATATAATTAGAGAAAAAAAAATAATAATAAATGAAAAAAAAAGTCAAATATTTTAATAAGATAAAACAATAATTAAAAAAATAAGTTTAGAAAATTATTAATCTGTTTATTATTTTTTTTCTTGTATTTGTAGTTGTAGAATCAATAAAAAAGAAATTATCAATTAAAAAATAATACAATTTTTTTTTGTTTAAAATAATATATGCAATTTTAAGCAAATAAAAACAAAATGTACAAAAGGTACATTTAATTTTTAAAATTAATGATTATTAAACACATTTTATTACGAATATACACATATAAATCATAATATGATTATTTCACTTGCTTTCATATTATAGATAATAAGTATTGCAAATAGAAAATGAGAATTAGTTAAAATTGCTAACGTTTGATAAACATTTACCTAAATTAATAATTTTATTAATAGGATATTTTTCTTTTAAAAAAAAAAAAAAAATTTTAAAAAAATAATAAAAAACAAGCAAAAATTTTAAATTTTGTTAAAAACATTTTTAATACAAGCATATTCTAGTATTCAATGTATTATATTTTTTAATATTACCATTTGAACATAATGATAGCGTCAGCGACACAGCAATTTACAACATAAATTTTATACATAAATTCAATAATATTGACAAATTTTTTACTGTCTTTAATATAGATAGTATTTTGTGACATCGCTAACATTGAATTGTCTTCATGATTTCCTTTAGTTTCAGTCTAGAATAAAAGGAGAAACAAAAACCTTTTTTTTGTTTTTAAATGATACAATGTTGTTGATGTCGTTGACATTATCATTGTGTCTTGGGTTTAAAAATTACTTTTAAATTTTATATTAATGAATTTATTTTCTTCCTATTTTTTTTTATTTTATTTTTTATTTTAAATTAAGATTTTGGTTTTTATTAATTAAAAAATAAATAAATAAATTTAGATAAAACACGAAAAAATATTAGCAAGAAAATTCTAAACGATAAAAGATTTTTAATTGTGTGCGTTGTAAAACATTTTATATTTTATGTGATGATCTCTGGTGTCAACCAGAAACAAAACAAAAAAAAAAAAAAATTTTTTTTTCGAATTGAAAAAAAAAAAGAAAACATTTTTCTTTTTGCTTTTTTTAAAAGTAATCTTATATGCTGTTATAAAAAAAAAAAAAAATTTCATTTAAAATGATTTAATTTTATTTTTCTCAAAATTTAGAAAAGAAGAGATAAAAATTACAAAATTTTCTGTGTTTTTTTTCTTAGATAAATGTTTATATACGATTATTATTATTAATATTATTTTATTATTATAATATTATTATTATTATTTTTTTTTTTTAAATCTAATAAAGAGAATTTTTATCCTTTTAGTTTTTTAATAAGTAATGACCAGTAATTTAACATTCTTAGTTTGAAAAAAATAAAAAATAAAAATAAAATAAATGAATAAATAAAAAAAAAAATATTATTAAAATGAAATATAAGAAAATTATTATTTTCTGAGGAATTAAAAATAAAAATTAAAAACAAAAATCTATAATACAATAACATTGATATGTGCCAAGGGCATAATATCTTGATTATTTTTTTTTTTTTTTTTTTTTTTTTTTTTTTTTTTTTGGTTTAAAAAAGTACAGATAAATGTAATATTTTTCACACTAATCACGTTTCATTCACATTGCAAACATATTCAATAAGTAATTTAAAAATTACAGATTGTCTTTTTTATGTTTAGTTGTATCTAGATTCTAGAGAATTAATTAAATTAATTTTAAAGTCTGTGGGTATTTTTATTATTTACTAATTAATTTTATACACATTTAGTATATTTTAATAAGGAAAATTCGAAGCATATATATTTAGCTAGTAAATTTTAAATATTGAATTTTGAAACCGACCCATATGACTACAAGTGAAAAAAAAATTTTTTTTGTCTTCTTTTTTAAATTGAAATCTACATAAAATATAAAATTCATATATTATTATTATTATTATTATTATTTTTTGGCCCATAGTGATCGTCCAAATAAAAATGAAAAAGTATTATTATTTCTTTTTAATTTAAATTAAAAATTTGTGAATGATTTTATTATTTCAGTTGTAAACGCACATTCGATTGAATCGAATTCAAAAACTTTTTGAAAAGGAAAAATTTAAGATATATTTTTTTGTTTTTGTTTTTTTTTTTTTTTTTTTTAATCAAAAAAAGAAAATAATTATAATATTAGGAGTAAAACTTTCGTATTACAATATTTCGTATTTTCGAAAAAAAAAACCAAAACAAAATATTATTTTGTAATTTTAAATTTTTTGAAAAAAATTTATTTTTTTTTTTTGTTTTTAATTAATTTTATTAGTATGGTCATACATAGATTGAAAATTTTATAATCTTTGAAAATCAAGAAGTTTGTTTTTTTTTTGTTTAAATTAAATAAAATTACATAAAATGATTTACTAATTCGGTATAATAAAATTTGAAATGAATTATTTCGAGAGAAATACATTTGAAAAAATGAACATGTAAGCAATTTAAAAAAAAAAAATATATATATATAATCCTTAAAAAACTCATGAAAAATTACAAAAAAAAAAAAAAAAAAAACATTTCATGAATATAACATAATTTTTTTATATCTAAATATAATAATAAATTACATATATTTTAAGAAAAAATGATAAAATAAAAAATATAACAACAACACTAATTAAAAAACAAAAAAAGGCTGAACTATTTTAATTAAAAAAAAAAAAAAATAAATTAATAAAAAAAGAATAAAAAACAAAATTTTTTTAAGATAAAATAAAATTTAGGATATAAATTAGTTTAGAAAACAAAAAATAAAAGTGAAAGAGCATTCAATAAAGTACAAATGACGTACAAATTTTTTTTTTTTTTATATACTTATATATTATATAGAATTTTAGTAGTATTAATAAAAATTAAAATATAAATATACGACATTTATACAAATATTATTATTATATACACAAAAACAAAATATAAAAATTAAATTTATATATACATATTATATACATATATTATTAGGTGATTATAACAATTGCAATGCGATCAAAAAGAAAATGAATACAAAAATAAAATGCGTTTTTTTTTTTACAAAATTAGACCTTTTTGATATAAATTAGAATAGAAAACAAAAGAAAATTAAATAAAAACAAAAGAAAATTAAATAAAAACAAAAAAAAAAAAACAAAAAAAAAAAAAACAAATATTAAACAATTTTTTGATACGTGTGTTTTCTAAAATAAAAAATAAATACATAAAATATTTAGATATTATAATATATGCCTCAAAATTTTTTAATTGATAAATAATATATATGATAACATTGATTGTAGTAAATAAAATATAATTTTGTATATGATAAACATAATTATTGTATGTGCATAAAATAAATTAATATGTATAACATTGGCTAAATTCGAAGACATCAATTACTATATGAATAATGGATTATTATAATATTCAAGATTTATTTAACATTTTATCGAAAAAATATTACAATTATATTATTACGCTCGATCACAAAAGATCGTGATGAGATAGTGCATTTAAATACGTTTACATATGAGTGTATTTCTTTATTCGTTCCGAACGTTCGGTATATTCCATATGCATTTCTTTATTCAAAAAGTATATTCCGAATGTTCTTTTCCGTATTTCTTTATTCGTTCGAAATATCCAGAACGTATTCTTTTCATTCCTAGTCTGATGATGGAATAAATCCTAGTTTTAATTTGTAATCTGTCAAATTTATGATAGTGAAAGACTGAATAGGGTTATGAGATAATAAAATACATAAATTACATTATTTTAATTATTCTATTTTTAATTTTTTATTATTCTTTAAATACAAAAATATGCAACCTATCTCTCCAATAACAAAAAAAAAATTAAATTATTTTTTCTCCAGGTATTTTAATAAACCATTTATTCTATTTTATTTCTTTATTAATACTATTCCAAATTTTCCGGACAGTATTCTGTACGTTCTGTTCCGAGTACGGAAAAAATAAAGAAAAACAGTCTATGATACTAAGAAGGTGTATTATACAGTTGTCAGCAATATTATTCTGTTATGCAATAATTCACAACGGAATTAAACCAGACAATTATGAATAATATACCTTTTAAGTTCTAATTTCGCCATGCATTTAAATATTAACAACATTCAATTATTGCACTATATAATTATTACATAGCAGCTGATTTTTACGTTGTTTTGTTAACAAGATCAATTAATTTCGTTGATGTTTTTGAGTTTGGTCATATATGTATGATTTTAACACTTAACATTTTTGTCATGTCAAAAAATTAAAAAAATAATAATAATAAATAAACATGATAGCTATTAGCAAATTTTTATTCTTTCATCAACAACAACAAAAATTAACAAACTTTATTCATTTTTATCTTATTTGATTTTTTGTTTTGTTTTTTTTTTTTTTTTAATTATTCAAATGATTTTTTTATAATACATTAAAATATTGATTTATATACTATAAACATTGGCTTACGACTAAAAAAAAAAAATAAAAAAAAAAAAAACGAAAAATAACAAATCACTGTAATACCATCAATTGTAATTGAGATAAAAATAAAAAAATAAAAAAAATGCTGCAATAAAAATTAAAATTCAAAATTAAATTATTTAAAAAATAATTTTTCATAAATGATAGATTATATTTGCAAAATAAACGCAACACGTGTGAGAAATTTTCATTTGTCTTTTATAAAAAAAATAAATAAAATAAAATAAAATAAAAATTTTGAATTTATTAAATAAGTAAAAAATTGGAAAAAAATAAAAATACGAAAAATAAACATTTTTTATTTTGTATGCATAAGTTTTGGATCGTTCTTTTTTTTTTAAACATTATATGTTCATTAATTTTAAGAAAATTTCAACTTTTTTTTTTTTGTAATTGGAATAAAATATAATTTTAAAATTTATTAAAAAACAAAAAATAATAATAAAAATAATTTTAAAAAAAAGTAAACTTGTTTGATATTCCCTTCCTCCCCCATACTTTGTTTTTTTACCTCTTTGTGAAAAAAGAACAAAATTGTGCATTTTAAGATGGTTTTTTTTCTTTCTTAATTTTTTTTTAAATTTCTTTCTTTTCTTTCTAAATTTTTTTTTGAAATTGTATTTAAAATTAACGTTTTTAAGTCAATAAAATATTTTTGAAATTTTTATGTAATATGAGGTTTAACTGCAAACAAATAGTTATGAACATTTTAAAAATAGAAGCTCTCTCATCTTCAATTTGCAATTGATTTGACTCAAACATAAAGGGTGGTTCAAATGATATGCCCAATTAATTATATGACGTCATGTATTGTACGTGTCCAAAAATTTTCAATCGCCTATATATCAGAAGGAATGAATTTTAAAAGGGGAAGATGAAAGTAGAAAGATATTTTGCTAAAAACACTCTGAATTTTGTGACATCAATACGAGGCCACCTTGTATATTCAAAAAAAAAAAAAAAACAAACGGAATATTCATATCGTATGTATTTAATATTTAAAAAACGGAAAAAATAAATATTTGGTATTTAATATGGATGCATATGTTTACCTGTAAATAATTAAATATGTACCTAATGTAAGTTTATAAATGATGATAATTATTGTAAAAATTATGATATAGTCAATCCTTCTCAAATGCGATTATTCGATAAAAAGCAATGAAAATCCTCCTATCATGCAATACTCTCATAGCAAGATTTTTACATACATATAAGAACAATCTACAGTGAGCAGCTTAAACTCAAACTTTAAATGAAATTTACAGAATCATTCGACTTTATTAATATCATGTAAAAAGGTTTTGTTACTCAATTACAAAATGACTTTTGAAAAACTAAAATAAAAATTTGTAAAATGAACAAAAATGTTCGGTCCATTAGAGTAAGGAGAACTACAGTCCGTTTTTTAAAGCATATAGTCACGTACTTTCTTATTAAATTTTCTACTTACTTTACTTTATATGTACTTTCTTAAAAAATTTCAAAAATCTTATCTGTATGACTGTTGTTGTTTACGTTTAAAAAATACAAGGATTTGATAATCAGAAAATGAGAGAAAGAAAGGAATTTATTTAAATTGAATATAAAAGAATGCTAAAAAGCATCAATTTAAAATACAGATGACTATGCTTTAAAAATGAATTATAATCTATCTATACTAATATTTGATAATGACGATGATGAATCCATATATTACATGATTTTAAAACTGGTTATAAAAAATTAAAAATAGTATTTGCCAGATCGTTAGAATAGAATTAAAATAAAATACAAAACAAAACATTTTATAGTAATGTTAATTGATCAGATGCATCTAATGTATGCATTATACAAATTTCATCTCATTTTATACTCATCACATATGTATACACACTGTTTAAAAATAACGATCAAAATGTTTACATTACACACTATTGTAAAAAATTATAATAAAAAGATAAATACTATACGTAGTCATAGATTAATAATTCATTTTTATATACATATATTAATATATATGTAGGATTATACTTTTTGTGCATAAAATAATAATTATATTTATCATGCAAATATTATTACTGTATATCTAAATAATACATACGATACATATACATATGTAATATGCATGGATGTGCATCATATATCAAATAGTCTTTAATCTACATATATAAAATAGTTATTGCATTGAAAATTAATTTTTACTATGCTAAACATACATGTATACGTAACCCTCGTATTACACGGCAGTTACGTTTCAAAAATTTTGCCGTGTTGACGTGAATTCATGTTATACAAAACAAAGAATTAGTACGAATAGAGGGATTAGGTTACAAAAATTTAAAAAAATCGCTATTATATTTTCATAATTATATTGTCGCTTCATTCGAATCCAAAATGATTTGGCCACATATGATATTTTTTCGCCCTTTTTTATATTTTCGTTATACACAGCTTAGACATACACACCTTGTTGATGGAGTGAGACCATGCCATAAAAGTGCCGTGTTATACGGGAGTTACTTGTACACGATCTATACTTTATTATTAAACATACATACATATATGTATATAGCTATCTATACTGCAATTAGCATAACATAAATAAAATAATACAGATTAACAATATAAAGCAGGTTAACAATATATAATACAGGTGTATGTACTTGATATTATTTATAAATATGTATATACGTATTTTATATAGTATATAACTATGTATATTAACAATATCTATATAATTTGTACATATGTATGTACATTCATATATCCCACCTGTAACACATGTTGTATATACATTATTGTATTTATATTATATACTGTAAAAATTATGTTCGCTGGACATTTGTCTGGAAATCAATATTAAACAATTTAGTAACAAGCTTTTGTGTTGAACAGACGTTTATTTCAAATTTAAAATAATAGTATTTATTGTTTTCCTATATTACATTATTGTATTCTTATTTACTTTATTCCGTATATATAGAACGTTATACATATTTGGAATAATTCTTTTTTTGATTTTTTTTTTGTTTTTTCAATTAAATAATTATTATTATTATTTTTTAGTTAGAAAAACCGATACCTTGACGTTTACAAAAGTGATCAGTTTTTGAGAGGAAAAAAAAATATTTTGCAAAAAATAAAAAAAAAATCCGTTAAAATTTGTAATTTGAAAAATTCATTTTTTTAATACGTATAATTTTTATATTTTTTTATTAATTTGTGATTCTAGAAAAAAAAAAAATAATTCTAATTATTCGTAAAATATATAATACGCATATGAATGTATAGAATTTTTTATTTAAATTTTTAATTTAAATAAAAATTTAAATAAAAATAAAAAAATATGTGTATAAATAAAATTTTTATTTTTAATTTGTTTTTGATTAATTGTTTACGTATTTTTTGTTTTTGTTTCTCTCTTCTCTCTTTAATTTAATTTTCTTTTGTTTTTTTTTATATTTTTCAAAATTAAACAGAAAATAAAAAGTGAAAGTCAAATATCAGCATATATTATATATACATGATCATAATATATGTACATATGTATGTACATAATAAAATCGCGATAGTGTAAATATACATATAAACAAATATTGCGATTAAAATATATAAACATTATAATCGAATACATAATATCAATTTACTACCGGTAAAAAGTAATCAGGTAAGTACATATAAATATACCATATGTAGTATATGTACATTTTGTATTTACTTTTATTTTTAATTTATTTATGAATTATTATTACTATCAGAGTATTATTTCATATTTGTATCTATATGAACGTTTATATGCGTGTTTACATATTTAGTAAAAGTTCGATTAAAAATTATGTATTTAGGTACAGTGAAACCTCTCTGAACAGACACCTTTTATAAGAGGACACCTTTTATAAGAGGACGCCTATATAGATATAGATATGAACCAAATGGTTGGCCGTGCATAAATGAGCATTTTTCCTATTTTAAGCGGACGCGGACAACTTTTTGTCTGATTTTTGTACAATTTTATTCTAATAAGCGGACATTTTCTTGGAAAAATTACGATTTAATAATTTTGGTAATTTTGTTCCTTTTATTTCAATTCGTTAAAATGCAAAAAAATATTTAGTTGATTATAGTGAACATCGAGAATTGATGATCTTTCCACAATTCTGACATCAGAAATTTCAAAGAATACGAGCACAATTGCATTTTATGCTCTTTTATTATAAGCTGCACTTTTCGTGATGAAATACATATTCAAAAATTTATGTTAAATTTTCTGCTATCTCTGATTGCCGAACACTACCCGGATAAAAATCTTGGAATAATAAGTGTCTGCTTATAAGGGGCTACACTGTACCTAAATATTTTCTATTGTATTTAAAAATTAAAGTGCTGCTAGCATAATATTAGTAAAACAAAAAAAGAGTAATGATGCTTTATTTTATAAACCTGAATATATGGTGTAATAATTAAAAATTGTATTGTTTTTTGCTTTTGGCCAACATTCAAAATGTTGGTAATTTAAAGAAAAAAAAAAAAAATGAAAAAAAATGAAAGGAAAAAAAAATAACGACTTTTTTGTGCTCGTCATTTCAATTATACCATATAGAAATTTTGATGTAATTTGAGCGATTACAATATACAATTGCGTTATCATATTATCTGTATAATATATATTACGTATGTTATAACATTCAGGTATCGAAAAAGAAAATAAAAAAAAAATATATATTTTGTATTACAAACACTACTAATTGTAAATCAACCCACATACCTAAATAATATTACGTTTAATAATAACCAGTACATATAAATCTGTTGTATCAGCTCAGATCTATACATACATACAAATATAATTTACATTGTCGAGTACATACATATTTTGTATATTCATAGGTATACTTACATTTAAAAAACAAAGAAGAAAAATACCACAAAAATTCAACGAGTAAAATGATAAAATGATAAAATGATGGTAAAATGATCAATTTGATTTATGATAATGTTTTTCATACATGCTATCATGTTACATGCTTGTAAAATAATATTTAATTTTAATTTTTGTGATTTAATTCAACATATGGGAATTAATATGAGGCATATTTACCTGTAATTTTTGCATAATATCGAATGCATGTAGAGAGGCTCATTACAAATTTTCTCATTTCTTTTACACATACATATATATGTATATATTGTACCCATAATATAAATATATATAGATATATGTAGATACATATTCATATAGATACATGTCCATATAGATACATATAAATATACATATAAGTACATATTATTTTAAAACAAAAGAAATATATGGTAATAATACGTGCATTTTATATAATACATTTTTTTTTTTTTGTTTTTGTTTCGAGTACATTCACAATAACTTGTATATGTATGTACATACTAAAATAGCGTTGTTTTTGCATATAAAAATTTTTTTTTTTAAATTGAATTTATCAGTTGAGTTTAATGAACTACATTTCACACATTGCATACATCCATAATTCACATATTTAATTAATATTTGCAACAATATGCATTCACTCCACACTGTATAGTCTTGTGTATCACGTGAAATAATTTGGTTTTTTTTTTTTTTTTTTTTGCTTAAAACATTGCTAACATTTACGTATTTATTTCGAAATTAATTTTATTTTATTTTATTTATAGTATATATTTTTTTTAATTTAGTACGAAAAAATATTCCAACGAGAATTTAAGTAAGAACAGAATTTGGTTCGGTTAATTTAATTTTCATTTTTGTCTTCATTTGCTATACATATCATACGTGTTTATTGTATTTTGTTAAAATGGTCAGTTATTATAACACCTGTAATCAGTCAGCTAGAATTTATTACAACTTTTCAATTTTTTACAAGAAAAAAATTTTTTTTTTATTTTTTAAATAGAAAGGTTTTTTTTTTTTTTTGTAAACTGCTGACTGATTTTTTTTTATTAAATTTTTCCTCATATTTTGTTTATATTATATACATATGTACATACTCGTACATTAATCAACAAATAAAATGTACATACATACATATGTGGGTATGTATACATATGTATAAACCTATACTTCATTCTTTTAATATTTTCACTACAGGCCTTATGAATTATGACCTATGGGAGTCTGCATATGTGTATTTTTCCTTGTCTCATATAATTTCTAATAATGAACAGTGTTACCATAAAAGTTATCATGTAGTTAGCACTGTTAGCAGTATGAAATGAACTCTTTAAGAATGTACCTATTTCTTTATTCGTTCCGAACGTTCGGTATATTCCATATGCATTTCTTTATTCAAAAAGTATATTCCGAATGTTCTTTTCCGTATTTCTTTATTCGTTCGAAATATCCAGAACGTATGTATTCTTTTCATTCCTAGTCTGATGATGGAATAAATAGAATAAATTCTACTTTTAATTTGTAATTTGTCAAATTTATGATAGTGAAAGGTCGGATAGAGTTATGTCATAAAAAAATTATATAATAAAATATGTATGTATATAAATTACATTATTTTATTTTATTTTTAATTTTTTATTATTTTTTAAATACAAAAATATGCAACCTATCTCTCGAGTAACAAAAAAAAAATTAAATTATTTTTTCTCCAGCCATTTTAATAAACCATTTATTTTGTTTTGTTTCTTTATTAATATTATTCCAAATTTTCCGAACAGTATTCTTCTGTACGTTCTATTCCGAGTATGGAAAAAATAAAGAAAAACAGTCTAAATATCAATATACAATAATGTAAAATGGTACTACTTTTCGTAGTTTTCATAAGATCTATAGTGAAAATATTTAAAGAATGAAGTACATTACTAATTGTTTAGAATATTTTATATAGCTATGTACCATGTATACATATTATATACTTCTATCTAACGTGCAAGTAGTCATTCTATGCTGTATTTTTAAAGCAAGAGTCACTTGTATTATATTTTTAATTTGATATACTTATCTGCATTCTAATTTTAATAAGTTCATCTTTTATTCTTATTTAATATTTTCTGAATGTCAGTTTTCAGCAATTTGTAAACGAAAACAATTATACGAAAGCAACATAAATCATTAGAAATAGCGTGATTATGCTTTAAAAATGAACTTTAGATTTGTATGTTTATGATTTATTTCAAACTATTTAATATTATTATCACTTGCTAGCATAACGAATTTAAAAAATGAAAATAGAAAATTTTTCATTTTTGTTTTATATCTTTTTTTGTTTTTGCATTTATTTTAATATGACTATACATAGAAAACAAAACAAATTTCATAGATTATTCTAATGAATTTGTTTCGAAAGAATATGTGCATACGTACACATTTTAGCATATGTGTACATATGAGCATTATATTATGTATGTGCATTAGTTGTGTACATTACATGTACATTTATTCCTATAGATACATACATACATATATATTTTGTATATATATAATGAAAGTTGTATAGTAACAATTACACACATGTAGGTATATTGTAAATATAAACAAAAATGTACTTTACATTTCCATATTTGAAAAAATTTTTCAATTTACATAAATTGCCACGTACCCGTATATACAAGTTTTTGCCTCTACAAGGAGATGATGAACAAACATTGAAAAAAAAATAATAATAATTAAAATCTATGCATCATATATAAAAATACGTTTTAATTACTTTATATATTTTACACATTAACATACAAAAAAATAAATAAATAAAAAACTGCATCATTATTAAATTATTCAATGCATAAAAATTATAAAAACACAGTGAAGAAAAAAAAAACCTTAAAATATGTTCTTGAAATTAAATTAAAAGCAAAAAATTTAAATTTCAAGTGTATATAAATAATAATAAGTATTTAGGCCCATATTTACTATATTACGATTTAAATTTTTCTTAACATTTTTCTCTTATATACAAGTTACGTTTTTAGTTTTTCGAAATAATAAAAATCAAATAATTTTACACATAGATTTTTGTTGTTGTTGTAATTTAGATTAGTTTTCTTATTTTTTTTGTTTTTATTTAAATAATTGTAAATAAATATATTTTGTTTACCTTTGAATTTTCAAATATTTGCAACCGTTTACATTATGTTATACATAATTATTTCAAAATTAAAATTCATTTTTATTTCATAAGTTTTTAATTTCGTGTGTATACGAATTTGTACATGTGACTATGAACAAAACATTTTTCTTTAAATGTAAATTTGATTTAATTTACGATTATCTAATAGCTAATTGTAATTTTTAATTCAGTTTAAAAATTAACGCTAAAATTTTTATTGGTAAATAATAAAGTTAACAATGAATTTAAATGATATCTCATTGATGAATATGGGCCTTAAATTATTGAATATTTTTTAATCAATATTTTTTCAAAAATATTAAATAAATTTACTCGATTAATAATTTAAAAATATTTAAAAATAAAAAACAAAAATAAAAAAATTATGAATGTAATTTTTCATTGTTACAAGACAATGAGTATTAACGTATATAATACCTTAAAATATGTACCATGAATTTTGAATTTAAACAAAAACCTGTAAATATGATTATTGTAGTTATTTTTATTTATTTATTTTATTATTATTTTTTTTTTTGGTAGGTATAGAATGGTTTAGTTGTTTAAATATGTAAACAACAATGAGATTTTAATTGTAACATTGAATCGTATTTTTGAAACATTTTTGTTTTCATTGTTAATTTTTATACATATTTATATGTACGTCAGTGGCGGAACAAAAAATGTTCGGAACCTACCTTCCTCCGAAAAATATAATTTTGGGCTGCAGTAAAAGAAAATGATATTTTTTTACTGCAATATAATTACATAGTAATAGTTCCCCTGTTCAAAGTGGGGCTTCTCACAATGCTGGTTTTTGCTATATGATAGTTCCTGTACGTACAGCTTTTTAGTTTCATAATAAAGCTGTTACATATATTAATATATTTCCTGTTTTTAGAAGTGTTCATTAACTCAGATTACGTAAACAAAAATCGAATGGAAATCAATACAAGAAAAAAGCCAAAAAAATGTATCTATGAATATACATACCATAAATACGCATACACATTAAAATTTTTATTTTTCAAGTGTTGAATTGTACACGTACATTTGTACGTATGTACATGTATACATACATGGTGTTGCATAATGGTATCTTCAGGAATCATTAAATAGCTCGAAAAATTTATTAAAAATTTTGGCAGTTATTCATTTCAAATTTGAATAATTTTTAAATTCTCCAATTAAAGTATACCTTCAAAGAACATCTAAGTTAGAAAAACTAAAAGGTCTACTATAATTAAAAACAGAATTAACTAATAACTAATAGCAATCAAACAATTGACGATGACCATAAAAATCTCAAATTAAATACTGTATAAATTATTTATACAATTTTCTTTGGGTTAAGTACTTTACATGATTCTTTTTTTTTTTAAAAAACTTTAATCGAAACATTTTCTTAGAATTAATTTTTGTAATGTAATCCTTATCGTTTACGTTACACTATTTCGTCAGAAAGTTTTTTTTTTTTTTTTTTTAAATACATTTAGTTTACATGCATGCTATAGATACATAAATGTAATTAAATTCATAAAAATTTCATTTAATAAAATAAAATGGTCACGTTTATAATTTGAAAAATTGAAAAAAAAAAAAAAAAAAATTATGATATTTTGTTATTACAAATATCTTTTAAAAAGTAAAAGACGTAATATAATTGATATGTAAAAATACATATGTACATATATATGTATATAGTTTACAGGAATTTAATAAGAAATGAATATACCCGAAATAAATTCAAATATATTAAAGTTGATCATCTGATTTAGTATATAATCTATAAAGTACATATGTAATCGAAATTTAAATAATTAAGGGGAGAGAGTTATGGTATATGTATGTAATTAGAACATACAATTAGATGTCCCAGTGGCCCAGAATAAGTATAATTAAATATATAGAATATTTTTCTTAAAGACTGTTCCAGCAAAAAATCATTTTAGATTCTTTGTTCTGTAAATTCGTCCTTTTTGTAATACAGAACATTGAAAATTTTAAAACACTTAATTAGGCGAATTACCCTGTCGAATACACATATGACGATATATGTATATGTACTTTACATGCTCGAAAATGTTAAATCCTCCATATAAGTAGTTCAGAAGGGATGAATTTTAGGAATGGAAAAGGATCTAGAACAGTACTTTGCTTGGAACAATCTAATATTCTAGAAAATTTACATATGTATGTAGATAAAATCACTTATATTGAGACATTTGGTATAAGAAATGAACTAAACTAAAAAGAAAACAAAAAACCATAACAGATTAAATGGGTCAGAATTTATGAAGTGTTCACTTTTTAAATTTATTTATTATGAAAATAATAATATAGTACATTTGAAGAAAATGAATTTAAAAAAAAAAAAAAAATCTAGGACAGATAAACATGTAATTAAATAAATAATTGATTATAGAAAATTGGATATAATTTAAACTAGAACAAACTTTTCTATAATGTGTTATACAAGTTAAGTTTAAGAAATCAAATTAAAAAAAAATGCTCATAACGTTTTTTTTTTTTTTTTGTTTTTTTAATTTATTAGAAATTCTTTTACAATTCATTCATTTTAAATACATAATTATTAAACTTTTCAAATAGAACTTTTTAAAAAAAAAAAATCGTTTATTAAGCATTAAATTCTAACATGCTTTTCATTTCTTTTAATTATTTATAATAAAAAATTATAAGAAATTATTATGATATTTTTTTTTTAAATATTTTTATTAACGTATTCACTGGTTAGAATGGTGAATATGAAATCTTTTTTTGTATAATTTTTTCTTCTTAAAAAAAAAAAAAAAAAAAAATCAATGAAAACAAGTTGTCTGAGATTAATAAGTTTAAATTTGAAAAAAAAATAAGAATAATAATAATTTAAATTAATTTATCATGTACACATAATAGGCACGTTATAGGATCTTGTGCCACCCGGCCGTCTATAGTTTGCCACATATTATGGCAAAATCAGACTTTATACTATGCATTTATGTATTCGCGTATGTCTAAAATGATAAATGACAATTTTATTTAATACAACAACAAAAAGAAAAGGCACACCTTATTACCTTGATATTATTAAATACCAGACATTCAATCTACATAAATAACGATAGAATACCTGATACAAACGAAAAAAAAACCCCAAAAATGTAAACAAAACGAAAAAAAAAAAAACATTTTTTTTTTAAAGGCAAATAATTCAATAACAAAAGTATCCTCGACATTGATATTTAAAAATTAACCTTCTATACATAACATACATTTATTATAGTGTATCTAAATATAGCAAAAATATTTTGCAATTTTCCGCATATATTTGTTGACAAAATTTTCTTGAATTGGTTTTTTTTGTTTTTTTAAATTTAATTCTCATGAATGATGATGATACTACGTAAGATAAATAATTTATTTTATCCTTGTAATAAGAAAAAAAAAGTAAATTAAAAAACCCATTTTTTTCAGATTGGTATTTTAATAAGATACATTGAATTTTAATTAATTTTTTTATATTTTTAGTTTTATTTAGTCACTCTTTTTTGTTTTCTAGAATGGAAAACTTTGAATAAAATTTGGAAAATTCATAACATATTGTTGAAAAAAAAAAAAAAAAAAATTAAAGAAAAATAAACAAATAAATTAAACAACGTGTTATTGATTTCTAATAATACAAAATAGAAGAAAAGTAGTTTACATAATATATATTACATGTGTACATTATAATAAGGTTGCGGTTACGGATGAAGCGAGTAAATGTTAGCGCGAGCTCGCGTGAGTTTATGTATATATTTACAAGCGCAAATTCTTGCGAGTCTTATGGTTAGAGAACGGTTAGTCATGTGGCCTTATGGGAAGTGGGAACATAACATACATATGTACATATGTGTCTTTTTTCATTGCTTATAATTTCTAATGAGAGCATTTCACGAACAGTGTTACCACAATCCTTAAAGTTTTCATTCAATATGAGATGAATTTTTTAAATATCAATGTACCATGATGTAAAATGGCATTACTTTACGTCATTTGCTTAAGGTTTGTAGTGAAAATACTTAAAAAATGAAGTATAGCTAGTTTCAGTAGCGAGTTCTAGTTAGTTTAGTATTTTGATTTGAGTTTCATAAATGTGGTACAACGGATTTATATGTAGAAGATTTCTTATTATCTGAATGTAGAAGTGATATCTGAATGAAGATATCCATAATTTATTTGTTAATTTTCTACAATTGATGCATATTTGTACGTATTCAACAGAGAACACTTACATATTTCACAAAAAACATGCGTATACAAATTTATATTCATATCTACAATGTATTATTTTTCATGAAATATTAATACAAGCGTTAATTTCGCGTTACCATTACTCGCTTGATCTGTAACCGCAACCTTAAAGCAATAAAACAAAAAAAAAACTCTACATTACAATAAAACACCCAAGCTTATAAAAATGTCACTAGAACACACAATCAAGCCTATAAAAATATTAAAATTTATTTATTTACGCTGTTTTTTCTTTGTTTTTAAACAAGATCGGCTAGTTTTTTAATCATTCAAAATTTTTGTTTTTATTATCATTTGTATATGCTTTTAAAAATAATAATAAAATAAAAACAAGATAAAAAGTCAGGAAAAAAAAATTTCAATTAATTTTTTTTTTACAATTTTTATTTTTAATTATTTTAATGAAAATTAATATATTATATAAAATTGCATTGTATTGTATAAAAGTGCATATGTACGAGTATGTATAATTTAATGTAGTTTTTGTTTTTTCTTTTTGTAAATAAACATGTTTATAAAATAATGACGACATGGGCTGTGAAAATTTCAATGATCATTTTGTTACTTAAAAGTTAAAACATTGTTTTGTTATAAATCTATTGATGTACATACGTAAAGTATGTATATAACGAATGATTTATATACAATGATTTATTTTCTTTTTTACATATAATGAAATGATCACAAAATTAAGATAATTTTATTAGATTAATTAAAAATTTTATATTTTCGTTTTTTAATCTTTTGCCTTATATAATTTGTTTTTTTTTTATTATTCTGACTCCGATGGCGCAACAGCTCGATGTGAGCCCGGACCTTATCATTGTATGATCATCATATGGATAAAAAAAAGAAATGAACATATCACATACATGATAAAAATTAATTCTCTTTTTACAGATACATTGTATCTAAAGATTAATATCTTTTTTAATAAAATAAAAAATATTATAAAAATGCATTGCAAAATTTATAAAATTATGTACATATATACAACGTATGTACTCGTATGTATGTGTTAATGCGATTATACAATATTATACCGCATATATAAAATGGTTAAGGTCAATGTCAATGTATTTTTGAATTGAAAAAGTAAAAAAAAAAAAAAAAAATTCATCATTAATTAAGTAAATAAAAAACGGTATTCATATGAATATCATCTTTTATTTTAAGATACAAAGGAAAAATTTTATTTAAAATTTGAAAATATGTATGTTGATTAGAAAATAATCAAAAAAAAAAAAAATCGTCATTTTCTTTTTCGTTTTTTTAAATGAATATTAATTTTATAATGATATTCATTGCATATACACATACATAAATACATTATAAATGTAATGTATATGCATATTGAAAGCTATGTTTATTTTTAATCGCATATATAGATATGCACATACATACGTATGTATAAACAAAATTTAATGCATTTAAAGGTCTTCCTTAAAAAAAATAAATAAATCATAATTTTTTATTACATCAATTTTTAATCGTATCTTAACCGTTATTTTATGAGTTTTGTTTTTTTTTTCAAATGTCCATCATATTTTTATGAATTTTAACATAATTTTCTCATTTATAATAAACATTCATTATTATATGCAGTTTTTCTTTTTATTTTTATTTTTTTTTGTAATTTGAATATGTATTTTGTCTACGTGCAGGATACACAGTTTCCTTATCATATAAACAATTTAAACATTTGTATATAAATTTATAACAGTAATTTTTGTTTTATTATTGTAATGAGGATATTTTCTATTTTTTTTTTGTTTTTTTTTGTTTTAATTATAGAAATGAGTAAAATTTTTCCGCAAACAGATACTACACTTTTTGGTGAAATACCATCGAATGAATATGATAAATCAAATGATATAAATAAATCTACAACATCATTTGCAAACGATTTAAAAGGTACCTAAATATTTTATTGAAATTTTTATTAATAAATTCATTATTTATTTATTTTTTTTTTTCAAATTTGCATTTTTTATGTTCTTATATGAAGAACAAAAAATGAATGGAATTGATCAAGTTAATGAGATAAATGGAATAGATAAAATTAATGGAATGGAAAAAATTAATGGAATTTCAAAGGATACATCAGCTGTTATTGAAATTGGTAAGTGTACACAGTATTTTTTTTTTTTAGTTTTTTTTTTTTAAATGTATTTTTATAAACAATAAACGAAATTCCATTAAAAAGAAACAACGTATGTAGATGTATACGTATACAGTATAAAGATGTACTTATAATTATGGTACTTATATGTACGTACATACATACATTAAAAAATTAAATAAAAATATAATTAAGTACTTTACATAACATGTGTAAGCCAATGCATATTTAAGGTAATTTACTTTTAGAATTTTTTTGTTTATTTTTGCATTTAATGCAAATGCTTATGTCCCATAACAAATAATGCTTATAACAATGTGAACTGTATATGTACATTGTCCATTTAATGTTAATACTTTGCTTAGGAATGTATCTGAATTATGTATATATATACAATACATACGTTAATGTATGTAATCTTGTATACCGCGTTTACGCATTAGAAAATTCAAAATATAAAATGTATACGTATTTATGTATGTATATGTTTGTAATTGTGTATACACAGATAAGTCTACTCTGTATCTACTAGAGTATATTTATATGATATGTATTTTCTTTATAATACTTACGTATATGTACAAATGTACATATGTACATGCATGTACTATATATCTAAATAAGGGTTTATAAAAATTCAATACACAATTCTATATGAAATACATTAAATTCCAATTATGTACATACATACATATATTAATTACATAATGTACCTATCTGGTATTATATTTAATAATAATTAATAAAAATGTTATTATTTAAAATGAAAATATGAAAAATTTTAAATGAGAAATTTAAAAACAAACATAAAGAAAAATTACTAATAATTTTCATTTAAATAACAAAAATAACTTTTTTATTTATTTTTTTTTTTGTTTAATTGTTTTTTGTTTTATTTTTTAATGTAAACAAAAATAGAATAAAATTTTTAATCGGTTATTTGAATGTACATAAATATAGATTAGATTAAAGGTATGATTTTGAATAAAATTTAAAATTAGACATTTATTGTACGTTAAGTACGAATTTACGTACATACATAAATGTACGTGTATTAATGCGTGTATGTATGCGCATCTACGTATAAAAAAAAAAATGAATATAATAATAACCATGATATTATAATAATATTGATATATGTAATGTGTTTCATGCCATGGTTCAATTGATTTGACCTTCAAAAGACCGGCTAACTTTTTCAATACACACATACATACATATATAAATTTTATATCAATTATCCGACTGAATAGATTGTGAAATGTTATTTTTATTTTTTTTTTTAATTTTTTATTTTTATTTTTAAATTTATAATATTATTGTACAGCCATACATATACAAATAAAATTCAAATAAACATGGACCAAGTTCAAAGTTAACATTATTTATCAGTTTTGAATTATTAATAATGTCTAAAAAGCACATTTATATGTACATTTTCATGATACTGGTCATAATGATCATACATACATATAGTATACTTAACATGTTCGGATAAAATTAAACAATTAATAAATAAAAACAGAAAAATTTATATGAAATTTGGCAACCGTGTTGATTTGAGTGTCATTTTTATATCATGTCTCTATGAAAGAAAAATTAAATATGATCACCAAGCGCAGCAAAGTTGTGTCATTGGTCGCTTTTAATGTTTTTTTTTTAAATTAGTGTAATTTGGTCTTAAAACGGGATTAAATAAATCTTACTATATGTACGTTAAACTATAGTGTATAAAATCATACATACATGTATTGTACTGTACATAGTGATTTCACTTCGAGAAAAAAGTGAATTTTGAAACCCCAAACTTCATGCGTGTGCGTGATATTTCGTATAAAAAAGAAACGTTCATAATTTCTATACACAAACAGCACATACGTATATAAAGATTGAAGGTCCAAATGATATCACTGCACTGATATATCATCACTATGTACAATTACCTATAATACATAATACATATATTGTTTTATATTATACACTATTTGATTAAAACATTCGATTGTGTAAAACTTTTGAATCTACCAAACTTTTAGAATACACACTCTGTCCATTAATTCGGTGCAGTTAGGACACTGAATTTAACCGTTTGGTACTTTCAAAGTATATATCTCATAAGGGATGTGCGGTATAATCATTTACTCCTCAAGAAGCATATCTATTGTTTGATATACGTAAATTAAAAGTGACTACTCAAATTGGTATGAGTATAGAAAATTTCATACAAAACTCATTTTCTTTTATTAAATTTAACTGTGTGACAATGACTATGGAAAATTTCTCGCTTATATATGTACATACATACTCGTATATATGTATATGATATATAAATATATGTACTATACTCTGTCTATTAATTCGGTAGAGTTAAGGCCTCATGGAAATGACATTAAGTAGTACCACTTTGCGTTGCTGTATATATATTTATATTAATGATAACTTTAAACTTTATGTATGATAATTTTAAAGATTGTGATAACACTGTTCATGAGGTAATCTTATTAGAAATTATGAGAGAAAAAAAAAGATATGTATATTTCCATAAGGCCTTAACTGCACTGAATTAATAGACAGAGTATACATTCTTGAAAATACACGTACATACATATGGATATACATAAATATGTACATCAAGTATATTTTACATGTTTTATATTTAATCTTATCATTTAAAATAAAACCAAAAATTCGAGAATTAAAAGCAAAAATATAAATTACAATAATAGCCAATAATAAATACTGATTAATTTAAAACAACAACAAAAAAAAAATGTAATAATAGATAGTGTCTTTTTCTATACTCTTAACATTTATAATATTTTTTGTTTTTTTTTTTTTTTTTTTTTTACTTTTTTATTATTATTTTAATTATAATATGAAATGTCATCATACTCGTATTGTATAACGATTACAATATTTTGTTGCCCTTTGGCCGTTATTTTATACAATTCATTTTGTTGTATTTTAAAATTTTTATGTTATTTTCTTTAAATATAAAATCACAATAAAAATATTTTTAAAAAAATGAAAAAGAAAAAGGAAAATTAACATGAAATTTATAATTAGGATGAACATAAACAAGAAAATGTTTATATTTCATGTAATGAAAAAAAAAAAAAAAAGTTGAAATAATTTAAATCCAAGTGTTATTTTTGTTAATACATACATTATCGCAATTTTTTTTTTCTAGATAAATAATAAATATACATATACAATTTTATCAATATATACTCATACATGAACATCACGAATCCATGTATATGTTTTAACCTATAAGAAATGTTAAAAAAAAAAAAAAAAACAGAAAAACATTTAAAAATGAAAAATAATAGAGTAATGGTGACACGATGGTGACGTAGCGGTATATATAAACAATAACAAAAAAAAAAAAAAAAAAAAAAAAACATTTATAATAATCGGCCAATCAAATTAACAATTTAAATTTTTCATTTATAATAATTTTAAAGAAAAGAATTTCAGTATTTTATTAATCATACGAATAGTTGGTTTGATAATTTTTCTTCTCTTTAAGTTGTTAATTTAATTGTTATAAAAATTACCTATTTGCAATATTTTAATTATTATATTTGTAATTAAACGAGTAATTTCATACCGGTTAAACAAAAAAAAAAAAAATTTTTTTTATATTATCCATATTATTTTTGTAAGTTCTAAAAACGAATTTAAAGAAAATTTTCAATATTAATTAATGTAGGTATAATTACAATCAAAAATTTAAAACAAAATATAATATTTATGTACATATATAAAATAACATATGTATGTACATACATAAGTATGTTAAAAATGGTGTTTTATGCCTTAGGCTTGTTTCATATTGGCAAGCATGATGAGTGATAAGCGATGAGCGTCAAGCGATCAGCGATGTGTATTCCAGATTGAACTAAGAAAACTAAGCAGCGTTTTAATTTTGATATAATGAAAATTAACTGTCAACTTTCACGTTTAACGTCTGCATGTGTTGAAATATACACTGAAGCTAATTATCATCGCTTTTCGCTATTTATCGCTCACAACCAAAATATGTTTTGATTGTAAAAAAAACTTCAGCAATGCATAAGTGCAGCTAATCGCCCGTCGCTCATCGCTTGCCATTATGAAACAGGCCTAAGTCTATAAATCTCTTCATTTAATACATGTTTTTATTTTTGCAATAATTATAAAATTATAATTTATGACAAAAAATATTTTATATGATTTTAAAAAACAAATTTTAAATATATTTTTTTAAAAGTTTTGTTTTTTATGCAAATTAAAAAATTTTTCAATAGAAAAATAAAAAGTGTGCTTTTTTGAAAATTTAATTTTTTTTATTATTTTTTTGTTACGTTTGTAGTGCAAGTGTTATAAATTCATGTTGAAATAATTATTTTTATTTTCTTTTTTTAATAACAAAAAAAAAAAAAACATTCATTTAAATTTCCTTTATTATTAAAAATTTAAAATACGACAACATCGACATTGAATTTTCCATCTCATTTGATTTATGTACCAGAATTGAGTTGGGGTGATTTTTCAAAAGTACACTTTTTATTTATAATCAATTTATTGTTATTCAGTATACCGATACATCGATACCGTAAATTTATAAAACAGTCGAGTTTTTTGTGTTATAGAGATAGGCACATTTTTTAAAAAAAAAAAATTAATGTTAAACAATTTTATGTTTTTGATCATTCAATTTTGTCCTAAGAAACATTGTTCATTGTATGTATAATCAATAAAATACAAATATTTAAATAAGTGTTAAGAAAAAAAACATTAAAGTTATTTTGCTTTTTAAACAAAAGTGTTTTTTGTAAGAAAAAAAAAATTTACTCATATTCTTTGCTTTTTATCAACAATAAAAAAAAGGTACGTATTTTCTCATTATTATTAAAATAACCGTTTATTCTGTTTTTGGTTTTTTTTTTTTTTTTTTTTTTTTTTTTTTTTTTTTTTTTAATAAATACATTTTATTTAGTTCAAAATGATCAGTCATATATTCAAATAACATTAACGTATAAAAAAAAAACAGAATAGGGTTTGATGGTTAATAAATAGATTATCATAATATTACCATCGTATAGATTAGAACAGCAATTTTCAAATACTTATATATCATTTTTACTTATTACTATTAAGCTATGGACCTGGTGTGGTCTCGGCACCCTTTAGGGCAAAAGCATCCACCTTAACCTATTCGTATAAAATAATTGTAGACTTAAAAAAAAAAAAATTGTAAAAATTCCAAATTTATGAAACCAAAGCGTTTTAATCAGAATATTTTTTGAAAAACTTCATTTAATAGGTACACCCTATATATGTATGTAGGTACACTTTTTACAGAGAAAGTAAAATATAATGTTCTGTTTTTTTTATAAATGTCTGAGTTATCTAGGCTATTTTTATTCATTACATTAATATTTAAATTTTAAATAATAAAAATGAATAAGACCAAAAAGGTTATCAATAGAATAATTGGGGTTATTTAGTTCAACTAAATATAGAAATACCACAGCATATTTACATTTTTCACAAATTAATATTGATGATTCAGTTAAATATGTATCCATTAAATCCAGAAGGTGATAGTTCTGGAAAAGACTAGCAAAACATTCGTATGAGGGTGGTGGGAGTGTTGGTAAATATTTATCATTTGCCTGCTAAAGGGTGTTAAAGAAATTTTTGTTTCTTTTTATAAAACATTTTAAACTCCATTAGACCTACAAGTTACTGAAATTTTTTGAAAAAATATATAGCAAACCTTTTATCCTTACCAATATGAATCGCCCTGTATAGGATTTATATGTATGTACGTCCTAGCAGACTAGCATTTATACAACAACATGGATATTACATTTAATTTATTATTATTACGTTATTATTCTACATAACATCGTATAGGTTACACTAGCACATTTTATGAAGAAAATTAAAAAGTTTTTCTTTTAAATAAATACCTTGGTAAATTTTTTAAAATTTTCTAAAATCCAATCGGAAAAGCAGTTATTCTTATTTATTTTTATTCGTTAAACAGTTATTGTATTTCATATTTTGTGAGTTTATAAATCAAAACCTCTACATATACATATGTAAGTTGAAAGTTTATAGAATCAATATAACATTAAATAAAGGTAGTAGGTACGTATGTATATATATGTGTATGTACATATGTATACATATGTTAAGGGTCTCACTGTCGTATTGTTTTATTTAATTTTTTTTTTAATTTTTCTTTATAAAAAACAAATCGAAAAAAATTTATTTAGAAACGAAAATGAATTTCGTTTTTCCCAAAATGTTTTTTTTACAATTATTTTTGCTTTTAAAAGTATTTTCAAACATACAATAGTGAATATAGACATATACATGTATACTAAATAATTATAACAGGTATAGGATATATATACCAAAATTAGAAATGATTAAACACTCACATAGGTATATTCTTTATACTTAATCATTCGTTATTATATTAGTACGAGTATGTATACATTTGTATACAAAAGAATTAATATAAAAGAAAATATTCAAATATATTGTACAAAAGTTATAATTCATGTGTAATGTACCTAGATATAATAATTAAGCATTATCATAGAATATAAATACATATCTTTATAATTAATTTACCAACATGCATACATTAATATTTTTAGTATATTATTTGTTGATTACATTCACGACAGTAAATATCAAATTTGTTTACGTAAAATTATATTTTTAATAAAATAAAATAACATGAGTTTGTATTTTTCCTAACATCATAATCAATGGACATCTAATTACTTACAAAATTTTTATACGTACATTGTATGTAGATACCTACATATGTATTTGTAAATACATATGTATGTTATATACAATACATACTTAATATAATAAAATAATTTAAAATATGTACTTATATGTACATATGTGTATGTGTATACGTAATGTGTATAAAACTTGTGTATATATATGTATGTACATACATATTTAATTTCAAGTTTAAGGTCAACTTCTTTTTTGTACCTATTAATTTTTGTTTTTTTTTTTTTTCCTAATTTATTCAATTACTTTTTTTTTATATTTATATAAAAGACAGAAAAATAAATAAATCGTGATTATATGGAGATTTTTCTTAAGTAAATTTTCCATAAATATTTTCCAATCCTAGAAGTTATTTATATTCTTCTTCTTTTTTCCAGGATATAACAGTATTCAAAAAAAATTTTTTTTAATCACATAATTACAAAAAGTAGGTATAACATGCGTCCATATAACGTTCTATGAATTATAAACATTTGTTCATTTTCGTATTCATTAATTTTAAATTATAAAGCCTACTCATTTTTTTTTTTTTATTTTCCTTATATCATGAAAATATATTATTTGAAGAAAAAATGATAAAGAATATTTTTAAATTAATAATTAGATGTTTTTTTTTTTTTTTAAATGCATATAAGTACCTATCATATAAAAAAAATTAAAAGAATCATTTAATATTATTAAAGCTTTTAGAAAAGTCAACATGGGTACATTACATGCATTATTGCTATTTATAAGGAATCATACTTATATATACTTAATTACATATGAAAAAATAATAAGGAAAAAAAATTAACTGTAAACACCTGCATAATTATTACTTAGTGATACATGATAAAAGTTACAATTTTTATGAGCGATATCCAGGACTATTCTGATCGTAGTTAATAGATTTTGTTAACTAAATATTCTGCTAAATTCCACAAAAAAAAAATAAATAAATAATAAAAAATTTGTAAGTTTGTAAATTTTATATGAAAGTTAACAGAATTTCAAATTAGTGCAATCTGCTAACTATGATCATAATAGGTCTATTATTCCATTATTTTTTAATTAACAATAATTATAAGGTATTCAACAAATAGAAGGGCATTCAGGCAATTAAGCCAATTATGTTAGGTACCTATTGGTTTCAGCATATTTTAAAGTACCTAGGTAGGTACTTATTATGTATTTGCTTAACAGAAATACACTATTTAAAAAAAAATAAAATAAATTTCTAAGTGAAAATGTAGGCATGTATGTAAATGTCTATGTATGTACATATATGGTAAAAAATTAAAAAATTATTTTGAAGAAAGTAAAAAAATTAAAGATTATATACCTACAAATAAAAATAAATAAATAATGAGTATCACAATTCGCATTGAATAAATTTTTCAAGTGTGTACGTATATATATACATATGTATGTACACCATATACGAGTACCACGTTAAATATAAAAGTAAGGAAAAAAACTTAGTAGGTATAAAATAATAAATCTAATAAATAATTTACTACTCGTAAAGATAAAAAAATACTTCCTGACAACAAAATATATGAATGATTTAAATGTAAATTAAAGAGAAAAATAAAAAAATAAAAAATTTAATAATACACAATGATAAAATTGTTATGATCATTGTTGATGGTAATAATTAAAATTCATAAATAAATGAATAAATATATACGTCAATGTATACAGTACTTGCATTAAAATGTTGAAAATAATAATTGTAAAATATCAAGGATATCTTCTTAATATGATATACCTACTATTAAAATTTATTTGGAATATCAATACGTGTAATCATCGTATAACACGTTAGTTTTCATATACATACATACATAATATTATTTAGAAATTGTGAAATATCTGTGATTAACGTAGATTTTTATTAAATTTTATGATTTCAATTATTATTTTTAAGCAATTCATAATTTTTATCTTATATTATTTAAGCGAAAGTTGATGTACATTTTACATAACTTGTTAATTTAATGCGGAATTATAAAATGCAACCTTGACGTATAAACGAGAATTATTTGTACTTACATACATATGTATATGAATTAAGTTACATTCTTATTTTATTACACATATTCATATTAAAAATGTGAATATATGTATATATACATACATATTTATAAGAAAAACAAAAATTTAAGGTCCATTAACATTTAAACAATTTTGATGTGAAGCATTTTTAAATATTACTAGAAAAAAAAAATAAACAAAACAATAAGAACACAATGTACAATCCTCTTTATTGTAAATTAGGTTGTGGTTGAAACATAAATTCAAAAAAAAAAAAAAAAATCAAAAGCTCAAAAATAAATAGTGAATGATGATTACCTTGAATTATTCAAATTTAATGATATTTAATTTACATCTTTAAATTTATTTATTTATTTTTTTTTTTATTTTTTAAAATGAAAGATAATTTATTGTAATTGACTTTCATTTTTGAATTTCGAACAAGTAAAACTTGTGTAAAGAACATGAATAGATCCAATGTTATGTATGTACGTATCCATACATACCACTTTGTTTGTAACGTACGTAATGCCCTTTTTTAAATTTTTATTTGAACAAATTCTTATAAGAACAACGGTTAAAGGTTTAAGACAAGGCTTACAAAAAAAACTAATATATCTGCCATCTAGATGTTAATAAGATAATTATTATCGTTACAAACTTAAGGTTGCATGAAAGTTGAATTAATGAACTTTTAAATTTTATCTGTTACTTAAGGCTACCACAAACGTAACGACTAGTCGAACAATTAAGTTGTAGTACCATGTCGAAATTAAAACCATAGACGTAACTAAAGATCGTACGACGTCATTTTTTTTTTTTTAAATGAAATGTTAATTTATCGTATAATTGAAAAATTTTTTTAATTCAAGTAGGAAAGTGAATAAAAAATGATAATGTTTACTCAATAAAACTTAATATTTAATTGATGTCGCAAGTGTGGTTGTATAACTATGCTACAGACGATGAGACGATTTGACAAACGGTCTGATAATATCAAACTATACTTTATACACTAATTCGATGCACTTAAGATCTTATGGAAATTACATAAAATAGTACCACTTATGTATATTTAGGTTGAAAAAGCTCACCATACTGTATGAGAACTTTGAGAACTGTAGTAACTCTGCTCGTAAAATACTTTTATGAGAAATTATGAGAGAGAAAAAAAGACACATATACTCCCATAAGACCTTTAGTGCATCGAATTAGTGTATGAACTATGAAGTATAGTTTAATCTTTCTACGACCGCCGTTCGTTTCAACCTGAGATTCGTTGTACAACAGCACAATAAACGATACGATCTGTCGTACAACATGCCTAGGTTGTATGACGAGTCGTTACGTTTGGGGTAGCCTTTACATGCACATATGTACACTGTGTGTATATTGTCATAATCATATATTATATTGACCACTGTATCAAAACGGGATCACTGGATATATTTCGTTTTAAATTGAAATCGAGTTTGTTCAAGTATTCGTTCTGTTTCATTAACTCAGTTTATATCAAGTTAATTAATAATTTATTCCAAAACCAAAACCATATGTTGTGTACTCTATTACTTTTTACTATTTCTATTTTCTAAACTGATACAGTGCTATCGTTTTCCAAAACTTGAAAGCAGTGCTACACGTTCGAAAAAAGGTGGTTTTTTAATTAATTTTCCTGATTACGATACTTTTATATTTTCTCAGATGATTCTGTTTGAATTTTTGAAATTTCCCTTTCAACATAAACAATTTCCCTTTTTAATTTTTATTGTAGACAGAATTCTATAAATTCTATATGAAAAATGCGACTTCGTGTATGTAAAATTAGTATAACAAAAAAAAAAAACTGTCTATTAATTATTATCAGTGCATGTCTTATGGAAGTATATACCTTCGAATATTTCATACTAAATAATTAAATTTAAAAAAAAATGTAAAAGGTTCGGTACTCGATTGTCTTGTTCTTGTTCTGTACACTGTACATTACACATGGCTTGAGGCTTCATCCTCATCTCTTAACCAGTTTGCTTTCGTATTTTTGTTTATTTTCATGTTTCATGCTCATGCATACCAGTACCGGTCTCGTCTGATATACATACATAGCAAGAGTACACAGCACAACAATCAAACTAGTTTAGCAGTTGCAGTCCAGTCAATAGCATAAACATTGGTTGATAATGACTAATGATTATTCAGTTCAATTCAGTTCAGTTGCCTTTTGAATGTAAGAGAAGACGGATGTATTGTACGAGTGGTTCTTGAATTTTATTTTATTTTATTATTATCCTTTTTTTTTTTTGTACCGCGTAAAAGTGATATTGAAAATTTGAATTTCAAATTAAAATAATAATTTTCTTTGTTCTATTACATTTAAAAATAAAAGTAATTCATATTTCATATCTAATTAAGTGCATATAATACTATAAAGCAGTATTTTTATCGAGACAAAAAAAATTCAGTATCGGACATAAAAAAGTAATAAAAAATAAAAATACTGAAATTGCAGTAAAACGATAGCACTAATCCGATATAAATATGTTGTAAATGTGTGTAGGATATCTGAAATGTGTGTGTATATAAAATTATAAAACAGACTTTTTATTTGACATTTTATTTTAAAAAATCATTTATTCAATTTTCTCCTTCAGCAATGTAATGTTGTACAATTTTTTATCTGATACAAATATAAATATAAATACTACATATGTGTGTATATATATATCGCTTATCTAGTTTAATTAAATAGTTGTGAGTGATTTTCTATTTTTTTTTTTAATACAGATATTTGTTACACATTTTTTAAATTATGAATTAAAAAAATTGTTTTGTTTAAAGTGTTACATACGTTGTTAAATTCTTCATTATATTATACTATTAATTTTTTTTTTTTTTAAGGGTAATTTTAATATAATTGTGTGATAACGTTATATTGCAATTGTATGCAATTGATGATAAATGTAAAATATATAATCAAGCAGCTGATAGTAAAAAACACATTCATATACAAATAAACATATACATACTTGTCTTGTATGTTTTGATTAGATTTCATTGTTAATGAATATTAATTTATTTTTTAATTTTATTTTTTATTTTAATTAAACAATATTTAATTCTTGTGATAAAATATTATTTTGATTTATAGATCTACAAGCAAACACATATAAATTTCAGTTTCCAGTAAATGTGAAAGATAAATTTTTTTTTAACAGAGTTTACAAATTGAATACCTAAATACTTTTTATTTTATTTTATTTTATTTTTTTTGTTTCTATTAAAATATAATTTATTTAAATTATTGTGTTTTTGTATTAAAATATTGATATTTATTTTTTAATTAAATTTATAAAAATTATTTGATAATTTAGTGAAAAAAAAAGTTATACCTACATAGGTACTTAGTAAAAAATTTAGAAAAGATGCTAGTTTTTTAGTTTATTTTAATACTTCAAATTCAAAAAATAAATAAAAAAAAAAAAAAAAACACACAAATAATGTGAAAGTGCAAATTAATCTTTTAAAAGTAATTCATACATATCATATATATACAGACACTAACACAGTTTGTGTGAACGTTAACGTACATATACGTCTGTTATCATTTTTGTACAAAAGTGATCTGCCTATATATTAGACAATATAACTTTCTTATTTATTTTAATTTAGTTGATATTGAAAAAATAAAAAATTACAATCAAATAAAATTTAAATTAAATTTTTGCAATTAAAAAAAAAAAAAAAAAAAACATGATTTTAACAACACAAAAAGGTAAAAATAAAATTTAATTTCTATTTCATTTTTTCTATTTAAAAAAAAAAAAAAAAGGAAGTAGGTACCTATGTACCTATAAATCCAATTTCAATTATCACTATTACTTTCAAATTAAGTACCTATATATACACATTACATACATATATGTATTATCCAATCAACTTGTTTACTATACATTCTGTATTTAAAATTTAAATGATTAATTGCTATATCTAATTCAGGTATTGCATATTGTGTACACACACACACACAGTATGTCTGTATTATAACTTATGACTTTTTACTATATCAAACTATAATTTACTATATACAGGGTGTTCTTATTTATTTTCTTTTTTAATTTTATAAAAGATAACGAGAAATTCTGTGCATATACGAGTACTACAAATAAAATAGGTACAATACAAGTACATAGTATATCAAGGGACAAATAAAAAATTTTATGATGAAGAAATTTGCCGGCTTAATAAATGAATTATTGTCATTGTTAATAATAATGATACAAACCCATTTGAAAATGAACAAATTAAAATTAAATATCATTGTTGTAACATTTCTAAGTGAAAATTTAAAGTATAACAAATATAACAACAAATTATAGATAAAGATTTATTTTCTATTATTATTTTGCACAAATAAAAACGCTTTAAATAATAACATGTGCGTTACATCGTATACATTTTATACAATTACATTATTTTTAACTATTCACATACATACATATGTATGTATGTTTCCAAATCATTTTGTTTTTAACTTTTTTGTTTGATTTATGTAAATTTTTATTGTGTCTATTCTATCAGAATTATCGTACATACATCTGTACTAAATTAGTATTACAAGCAATTAACGTATGTTACCTACTTATCTACATGTACATACGTTATAAGTTTATTTGAATAATTTAAAAAAAAATTATTATAACTAATTTAAGAAACTCATCTCTTATTACAAAGATCATTTTGTGTAATAAAATATTTTATTTTTGTTTTTGAAATTATTTTCATATTAACATTTTATTATTATTATTATTATTATGTATAAAATGTTCACCCTTATTTGAATGATGTCTGTTCATCAAAATGTAAATGACTTGCGTGTATTGTTCACTGATCATACATATAATTGAACTTTGAATTTGAAATTAAATATGATTAAATGCTATATATGATATTTGAAATTATTTATATGTATTAAGTAAATATTTATATGTATTCATTCGAAGTATCTCATTTACTTGAATTTATATAAATTTTTGTTTTTTTTCAATTACAGATAATTTTCAAACAGTTAACATGACGAACTTTGAAGATGTAAGTTATCAAGAAAGTTCTTTTGTTTTTTTTTTTCTTTTTTTTTGTAAATTTTTGCATGTTCATCTTTTTTTTTTACTTTTCTTTTAACAACATGTAAACGTAAAAGGAAAATTTTTAAATGACAAAATAATTTTGTTTTTGTATTTTAATTTTTCTTTTTTTTTTTCAAATTAAAAAAATTTCAGATAGTGCAAAGAGCTCGCTCGGCTTTTGCAAGTGGAAAAACCAGAAATGTTGAATTTCGGTGAGTAAACAAAATATGCATTTTAAAATTACATTTAAAAAAAAAAAAAAAACAATAACCTCTACATAGGCATTTATGATACTAAGCATCTTTTTAGTTTTGATATATTTATCTTACACTACACATAATTGTTTTGAATATTCAACATATAAGAATGAAATAAATTAAAAATGTGGATTTTGCATCATTTGTTTATTAAAATTTTTCTTTTAATTTATTTCATTAAAGCAAAAATTGCGATAAAGTTTTTTTTGGTTTTTAAAAATAAAAATAAAAATTTTAACGACCTTATTTAATGTGTAGCATGCAATTTGTAAAAATAATTCAAAAATTTCACGAATTTCAAAAATTAAACAAATTCAAAAATTACAAAAAAAAAAAATCAAATTGGTGATAGCAATATACCTAGGTACTAATTACATGTTATACTAGTATAATTTTCTGGATACCCGACTTTTTTCTTAAAAATGAATCATTCAAGTATAAAGATGTTGTATGAAGAATTTTCATCACTACTGTATTTAGTAGTTTAAATTTTGTGAAAATTTGAATGATTTTTTATGCAATAAATTCAAATTTATAAAATTAAAAACTAAAAATATTTTTAGAAAAATAATTATGTATAAAATAAAATTATGCACATAAATAATTTCATTTTTCTAAGTCTCTTTGTCTTGTTTTGTAATATACCTATACACATAGATAGTAGATCTCGATGGTAAATATTTACCATTTAACTGCTAAAAGACGATGAAGATGCATACATGTCTCTTCTTATGAATTACTCCATAACTCCATTAGAATTATAATAAACCTTTTGTACTTCCCATTGAGATATTGGCCACACTCTTATGGAAAGTAGTCACTTAAAAGCGAAAATAAAATCTTTGTATCTTTATAAGCAATTAATTTGGCTTTAATACATGAAATAGTACAAGAGGTATGTCGTACTGTGGATTTTAAAAAAAGGAGTGGATTTTATGGGGAAGGAGATTGTCTAGAACGATATATTTTGTTAAAAACACTCTGAACTATACAATAGATCCGTTTTGCGATTTGGTGACTGTAGGACACCATGTATATGCGTCCTGTAACTGTCCTGTCATGTGTGGCTGTAACAGTAGTAATACAAAATTAAATTATTAAATCAAATTAAAATTTATAATATATACATAGGTACAAATTTTATGTATACCTGTACATACGTATGTATGTGTGTTCAATTAAATATATGTTTAAATAAATATATGTATAATTAAATATATATTTAGCTACAGTTAAATTTGTATCATTAATTATATGTATAGGTATACATATGTATATATGCATATAGGTATGTACTTATCTGTGATTAGTTAGTATATACCAACAAAGAGAGAATCATTTCAAAATTATGACATAATACGGAAAAGTATATTGTTATAAATAATATCAATAAAACATCGGTTTTAAACTTTTAATAACATTTTGAGATATAAAGAAAACAAAAAACAAAAACAGTGGTCGTCTTATTGAACTTTGAGAAATTTAAAATGTAATGCATTAAATTTTATTCATTTATTTTTATTTATTTTTATTTTTTTTTTTGATAAACAAACAGCTAACATACATACCTACAGTGTAAGCGTATGTATGTGCCTAGTTACATAGATTAATGTTTAAAAAATTTGTTTAAAAAACAAAAAAAAAATCATTAAATTTTGAGTATCTCATTTTTAATTTGGTATATGATATAGATATAATGAGGATGCCCTTTAACGTTCCATTCGCATTCAAATACAATACATTCTTTTTTTTTTTTTTTTTTTTTTTGTGTGATAATGAAATGATTTTCCAATGGAAAAGTTAAAATTAAATTTAAAAATAAGAAGAAAAAAAAATGTATAGCAATAACAACAAGAGTAATAGAAAAATAAAAAACACATACAAAATAACACATGAAACTTGTTGACCCTGAAAATGTTCATGTTTATGATTCATTCCCACATAAAACTTTGGAAATTATTTTTATACATAAACATATATGGCAATATAATAACAATAATAAAATTTATTGCTTGAAAGTAGAAAAACAAAAAAAAAACAAACAAAAACATCTAAGAAAAACAGAAAAAAAAGACGAGAAAAAGTTAAGAAATCCAATGTCAAGAGGCCGCTAGTTTGAACTTTTTAATACTTTATTGTTATTTTCCTCTTTTTTTTTTTCTTTAATACTCTAATACATAATCAAGCAGTAATATATGTTAAAAATCATTATCATTACCATTGTAGGTATCATTGCCATTGTTATTGTTACTATTATTGTTAATTCATTATATCATTGTTTTGCAAATATATATAGCGTTATATACATACATATATATCCATATGTATACGTAAATACACGTACGAGTGTGTATTTATATTTTCTCGTTTTTCATGAAATGTAAATTTTTTTTCAGATACTTTTATTTTTAATCTTTATCAATAATAACTGTGATTTATTTAAAAAATCTAAAAACAAAAAAGGATATATGTGTATTTTTTTTTTAAATTTACTACAAATTTTAAATTTTTATTTTATTACATTATTATCACTCTGTTATATTAGAAAGTTTTCGGTGATCGTCCAATATTTTATTTTATATTTGCAAATATTAAGGAAATTCAAAAATATGTTTCGTCCTTCTATTATATTTATATAAAAAGCTTAGTGATCCCCGTGCTATTTTATATTTTATTTTTGCATATATTTAGGAAACGTTGTCTCTCTATTACATGTTTTTACCTATGTTGTTATGTTTTTAGTGAAATATCGTTTATACAAAAGTTAAAGAAAAAAGTATAAGGATTGAATGCAATGTATCAATAAATTATAGGTATATCACGATTATATCAGAAAAGTAGTGATACCGCATCAATACAGTATTTTTGAGCAACGAGTAGTATAATTAAATGAACAATTGTATATTTATTAAATGGGGGTTGGTCCGCCGTTAGATGGACAGGGGGTACCTCCCTAATTATTTATTAATTATAATTATTTGAAAAATAAAAAGAAAATACTGTATTATCTTTACGTATTTGATTTATTATTTTAATTAATTCAAATTAAAATTGTAAATGAGTGCTTAGTCTTTTTTATTTATTTGTTTTTATTTTTATTATTATTATTTATTTTTTTTTTTTTAATTTGTTTAAATGAATTACATTTGTAATAAATTTTTTATTAAAAATGATGCACATAAAATTTTCTTCTTATTTCCAATTTAATACATGCACATATTACTCATACGTATTGGTATACATACTTGTATCGTATATGTATGCATTTTTATTTTTTAATAAATTTTCTCAATTTCATAATAATTAAAATGCTTGGAAACATTTATTTTTAAATTATTCAAAGGTCTTGTTTTTTATAAAATGATGTTAAAAAAATTGCTTATAAATAGTATAATATGTAAGTTACAGATTATCGATATCATTTGATAAAATAAAAATAAATTAAATTAAATTACGATTAAAACATTTATAATTGTTTTGATTTATTGTTTTTTTTTACATTTTCATAACATTTTTTTATATAAAGAGAAATAAATACCACTAGCTAGATCAGAATTAGATTCCTACAATAAACTACCTAGTCCTACAATAAACTTAGAATACTTTGTAAATTTTGTATTCTATACTATATCCACTAAATTATATGCAGTTAAGAGACCTAATGGAGACCACGTAAAGTAGTATCACTTTACAGTTTTATATATTCATATTCACAAAATTCATTTGATATTGTACGAAAACTTTAAAGATTGTAATAATATTGCTCATAAAATATTCTATACTTAATTTGTTAAATATTTTTACTAAATTAGAAACTGGAAACTACGAATAATGGTACAATTTTATATGATTGTTATATTGATATTTAAACTTTAAAGAGTTCATTTTATAACTTCAAAGAACTGACTTATAAGTGCATTTTTAAAGCGTAGCCACATACTTTCTTATCAAGCATAAACATTTTACATCATTTATGTTGTAATCTTGTTATTATTGTTATTTTCGTTTTTAAATATACAATAATATTGCCAATCAAATAGGGGATTTTAAACTATAAGACATACATATATGAAAAAAAATTGTCTGATGAGACACCAGGTGAAGGAAGTGAGGCGTGTATGAGGTTGCACGGTACCTATGGGCTACCTGATACACGCCTCAATTCCTTCACCCGTTACACTGGAAGAAATGAATGGTATTTAAAAGAAATTATACATGACTTCATGATTAAACTTTAAAAATGAATTTTTATCTTTTGTTAAACTCTACTTCAGAGTTTAGGTGTAAATAAAATGTTAAACATGAGAATAATAAAATTTTTAAATATATATCAAATGTTACTCTTTTTGTTTATGCCTATTATAAATTTTGTTGTTGTTGTGTACTATGTCTATTATTAGAAATAACTTCTTTTTTTTTTTAGATCCATATGAATTTCTATTGTTATTTGTTACTATCATGTCATTACTATAATGATATTTATTTATATAACCAGTTAATCTAGTATTTTTTTTTTTCCTATAATTCGTTGAATTTCAAAATTTCAAATTTGATTACAGATTCAAATTTTATTTCACAAAAAATTTTGTCAATTTATATTTTTAACATCTACAAAATACTATAAATAAAAACAAAAAATTAAAATAAATATATCTGTATATAAGAACATAAAACATCTCAACCCATCACATAAAAATGTCTTGATTATATTATATGCCTATCGTCACACATATTTTTGTACTTAATTATACAACAGAATATATGTACGTATTTTATATCTAAATATACATATACATAAATATGTAATTTGTGATTTAAATGTTGAATTTAGAGCAAATAATGAATTTAAAAAAAAAAAAAAAAAAAAAAATCAAAAATGTAAAATCAAAAATTCCATTTTAAGTATATGTACTCGTAAATAATAGAATGTAAGATACTAATTTATGTCTACCAAGTATGCATGTAAAATTCAAATAATGTATTGAACCGTTTTTTTTTTAAGTTCATAAACATTGTAAATTGTATTTTAATTTAAATTTGAAAAAGTTATTTTTTTTTTTTCATTTTTCTTTTCTCGTTTTTTTGGTTTAACAAATCTAACAATAAAAAAAAACAGAAAGTGATTTTCCATGAATTTATTATTTTTTTTTATTTACTTTACAAAAATGTTTAATTTAAAGGGAAAATACATAATTTTGCTAAAATATTTCTAACTTAATTCTATATTATATGGGTAACATAAGGTCAATTTTTAAATACATAAATATATGGTGAAAAGGTTCATGCTTGTATATATAGTATAACGTAAAATAAATATCATTTGAATGTCAAAAATAAATACACATTACACACATGTAAAAGCAAAAAATTTAAATTATGAATGAAACGAATTATATATAGTTTGTCTATCAATGATTTTGCATACATTTTTGTATGCGTGTCTTTTTCCTTCTCTCATTATTTCTAATAAAAATACCTATTTTATGAGTAGTTTTAAAGAATTCTCAAATATCCCGCACAAAAATGGAATAAATTTTTAAAATGTTGTGTAAAACGATACTCCTGTTTTCTACATATCATCTTAACAACCCATTTCTTGTTTTTTAATTTTTTCTACATACATCATACTCACTTGATTCAATTGCTTTTTGTTTTGTACATAGTAAAAGACGGGCATTATCGTCTCTTGAATTATATTTTCATTTTTTATAAGTGGCGTATATGAGGCAGAATGATAGATAAATAGACATAGAATTGAATTACGAGGTATTTTTACGCTTCCTAAAAAAGCAAAATATCAATAAACATTTTCATAAGGTATGCACTGAAAATCATTGATAAACAGACTGCATATTCGTATATGATTATAAACACATGTAGAAATAACACCTATTTTAAAATATTAATTTATTCGAACTGTTTGTTGTTCAATGTTATTATTCAAAATTATTATTATTATTATTATTTTATAATACAGTGAAATCTATCTGTGTTGACCACCTGAACCCTGTGTTAGTCAAAATAAAGAAAGTAACAGGTTTCAAATTAAAAAATTAATAAAACAAAATAAGATGAAAAAAACATACAAATGGCTAACTTTATAAATTCTAGTGTAGTATCCGTATTATAATATCTAATATTGCATTATATACATATGTATGTATGTATTACGTTTTGTACAAATATTTGTATGTATGTACCTACATAAAAAAAAAATAAAAATGTTTATGTCTAGTTTTAAATACATACTGTTATGTTTATTTTTAATAAACAAGCAAATAATTTTTGTGCCTTTTCTTTTTAATATTAGTTACCTATTATGCATATTTTATGAATAACATTTTTAGGTATATCAAAATTAAATGTATTCTACTATGTTACTCACATTATTTAAAAACAAGTGTATACTGCAATATGTTTACTTGAAATAATAATTGTATAATATAAATTATTACTTTTCATCTTTGTCTTTGTTTTTTTAAAGAAATTACATAAATTCTAATTATTATTGATTAAGATATTAAATTAATTTAAAAATTTGTATTTATTATATTTTTTATGAATTTTATTCATTTTCTTTATATAGACGTCAACAATTGGAAAAATTAATGAAAATGTATGAAGAATGTGAATCAGAAATGATTAGTGCATTAGAAGCTGATTTAAGACGTCATAAACAGGAAAGTTTAATTGTTGAAACGGAATTCTTAAAAAATGATCTAAGAAATACACTTTATAATTTGGATAATTGGGTAAAACCAGAAAAGGTAAATATTACATAAAAAATTCTTCCATATAAAAATAAAATAAATAAAAAATAAATTATTTAAAAATATTTATTTACAGCCGAGTAAAACATTTGTTAATCTATTAGATGATGTTGTAATATATAATGATCCATATGGTGTTGTACTTGTAATTGGTGCATGGAATTATCCATTGCAATTGTTACTTGTACCAGTTGTAGCTGCAATTGCAGCCGGAAATTGTGTTGTTATTAAACCTAGTGAAGTATCACAAAATTGTGCTAAATTTGTTGCTGAAACTGTGCCTAAATATTTAGATAATGTAACTAAGCATACATACACACATTTTTTTTTTTCTTTTAATTTATTCTAAATCATATTTTGTTTTTCTAATTTTGTTGTATTTTTTTCTTTCAATTTTAAAAATTTCAATTAGGATTGTTATCCAGTTGTATGTGGTGGTGTAAATGAAACAACAGAACTTCTTAAACAAAGATTTGATTATATATTTTTCACTGGTTCAACAAATGTAGGAAAAGTTGTACATGCAGCAGCTAATAAATATTTAACACCAGTTACATTAGAACTTGGTGGTAAAAGGTATTCTATTAATTTTACAAAAATAAAAATATTTATGATAAATAAAAACTTGACATGAAAATAAAATTATTTTTATTTATTTATTATATTTTTTTTTTCAAGCCCTTGTTATTTAGACAAAACAGCAGATATTTCAATTGCTACAAGAAGAATATTATGGGGTAAATTAATAAACGCTGGTCAAACATGTATTGCACCTGATTACATATTATGTTCAAAAGAAATTCAAGATAAATTCATTGAAGAAGCTAAGAAAGTTCTTAAAGAATGGTATGGTGAAAACGTTAAAGATAGCCCAGATTTATGTAGGATAATAAATCAAAGAAATTTCCAGTAAGCTTTTGTTGTATTGCTGTCAATGTTCAGATAATGGAGGTAGAATTAAATTTTACTATTAATTTTTTTTTTCTTATTTATTTAGACGACTGATAGGTTTAATGAAATCTGGTAATGTAGCAATTGGTGGTAATTATGATACATCTGAAAAATTTATAGAACCAACTGTTTTAATTGATGTTAAGCCAAATGATCCAATTATGCAAGAAGAAATATTTGGACCAATCTTGCCAATTGTAAATATTGAAAACGCATATGATGCCATTAAATTTATAAATGCTAGGTAAGATAGATAATTCGTATAGCATTTTTTTTTTTTTTATTTGAACATTTAAAAATCATATATGCACATTAATGTTTTAATTTTATGTGTGTCTTTTTTTATTTTTCTTTTATATTCTTTATTTTTTCGCATTTATTTTTATTTACTTTCATTTTTTATTTAAAATTCATTTTTGTATTTTTATTTTTACAACAACGAATTGTTTAAAAAAAATCAAATCAATTGATATATCATCATCATTATCATCATCATAAAAATAAAAATAAATAAATCAAAAAATGAAAACAAAAAATGAATAAAAATGGCAATCATAAATAAAAATTGTGAATAAAAATTTGAAAAAATTAAAAATATTAATAAAATAGAGAATCAGCTCTTGTCCTGTATATCTTTTCAACGGAAACACAAGTTCAAGATTTATTTATACATGGAACTCGAACTGGAGCAATTTGTATAAATGATACGATAATGCAATATGCTGGTAAGATAATTAAAGAAAAGGAAAATTTTATAAAATTTATTTAAAAAAAAAAAAAAAACTTTTTTAGAACTGTCTCTTGTATTTACTAATTGGTGTTTGGTTTCAAAATTTATACATATGTACATATAATTTATATATTTACAAAAGCAAAGTATCTATTTATAGTCTATTTTTAAGTAATATACAGTACAGACCTTATAAAAGTCTGCTTTATTTTTCCTTATTAATTTAATACAAATTAATTTCAAATGAGTTGTTACCATGAAATCTTAATTTTGCGTATAAAATTGTGTTATTATTACATACAAGAAATTTTAATTTATCAAAATGAAGAAAATGATAATAGGTATTAATATACATAATTTAATTGGGCAGAAGTAAGTAGATTGTAGAAACAGTTTTCAATTTTTCATAATCGTACGTAGAAAATTTAATCAGAAGTTTCAATAAACTTTGATACCTCCTGCTACATAGGAACGTATTGATTTTTTTTTCATAAAGCATATACAGTATATCATTTAAAAATAGACTATTATTACGAATATGAATTTATATGCTATCATCATAGCAATATCATGTACAAAGTGCAAACAATTTTTTTAAGAAAAAGAAAATAATGAATTATACAAATTAAAAATGCATGAATTTAAATTGGTTAAATGGAAAAATATACATATATCAGTTAGTTAAAGAATTTAATTTAAATGTATAAAAATTCTGTTTTTAGTTTAAAAAAGAAAATGAAACTTACGATGGTCATTTATACAGGGTGATTTAATTAAATATGTCATAAACGCAGATGGTAGATCTTGACGAGACTAGCAAAAATCGTATGGGGTTATCAAACATTTAAAACACTACCTTTTAATTATCAACAATACATATATTATTTTTTATTTTCGAATAAAAAATTAAATTTTTGCTCCAGTTAAAAGTTTTTAAATTTACAAAAAAATAAAAAATAAAAAAACTGAAATTTGCGAAAAATGAAGGAAAGAAGAAATAAAATAATGACAAAGTTAAAAAAATAAGAAAATAATACATAAAATAAAAATCTCCTTATTCATTACCACGTTGTACAGTTTTCGTTCTTTATTCATTTTATTTATTTTTTTTTTCTATTTTCAATTATTCAAATTCATCTTAAAAAGATTTCATTGGAAAATAAATTCAAATTTTCATGTATCACATTTTAATTTTCATTATATGAAATTCATTTATCATTCAATTATTTGGAAAAAAAAAAATAATAATGCACAATTAAATAAAAAATAACAAAGTAATATTTCATATCATAAAAATTCATAAAAATTAATAAACGAAAAAACAAAGAAAATATCAATTTTAATTTTAAAAATTCTTTTTGTAACATAAATGAATATAATGGGATACAGGGAGAGACCTTTAGCATTATATATCTTCAGTAATTGTGATGCTGATGTTAAACTCATGTTGAATAATATATATAGTGGAGGAGTATGCGTTAATGAAACAATTCTTCATTGTGCAGGTATTGCAATTAAGTAAAACCAAATTTGGAAATATCAATAGTATGATAATGACTTATAATAAAATAAAAATAAAAATACCAAAAGTACATTACATAGATTCGTTGCGTGCAAATATACATTCGATTTAAAATTAATACGTTTACGCAATGATATTTATTTATACATATATAACAATCATTAGACAAATATAATATCAAATAATTGGACAAAATTGAATTAATAATTATTTGTTTTTAACGAAATCATTACGTCATTGATATTTCCGAGTTCGGCCTAATCAAGTAAATTTATAAAAATAATGTTTTATTCTTTAGACTTAATATTGCATTTAAATGCATATACTCGTATGTACATATGTATGTACATATTAATGTCAAATTATCCATTTAATTGAATAAAATCAACAATAAATAAAAATCAAAATGAAAATCACGTTATATATACAATTAATATGTTTAAATTTAATTACAATCAGTATTAAAATTTGTATAGGTACATTCATAAAATTATATACATACAACATACCTATATAATGGCATAAGACAATTTTTTATTTTTATTTTTGCTTTTGTCAAAATTATAATTTAAGGCAAAATGAATTGAATAAATTTATATAATAACAATTATTTTGGTGCTATGCTAATTGATAAATATTTAAAAAAAAAAAAATTAATATTAAATGGTAAAATGGCAAATTCTATAAATAAAATGAAATTTTAATTTCCTTTTTTAAATTTTAGTTGAATGTTTACCATTTGGAGGAGTTGGCAGCAGCGGAATGGGACACTATCATGGAAAATATGGTTTCGATACATTCACTCATAAAAAATCATGTTTAGGAAAGAATTATTTCTTTTTGGGTGAATTTCTTGCATCGTAAGTCAAAAAAAAAAACAATGGAAAATTCATCTACATATATCGGTTAAAGACAAGAAGAAAATAATGAAATTTTGTTTTTGTATTATCTTTCCTTTTATAATATAGTGGACGATATCCTCCGTATTCAGATAAAAAAGCCACAATACTATCAATGTTATTAAAGAGACGACGAGGATTACCAAATCTCTATTTATCACAAATACTCGCATTCGGCTTAGGAATTGGTCTTACATTATTAGTTAATCATTATTTACAGGTATTATAGTTAAATTAAGTAAAAAAATTTTTTTTTCAAATTGTCATTTAAATTTTTGTTTTTTGTTTTACTTTATTTCTTTTGATTTTTATTCTCACATGAAATTTGTTATTTTTAAATACGTCCATTCTTAACCCACAGATTAAGCTATAATGTTTTCGTTTTGATTTTTTGTTTATTGAGTTTATTGAAGAACATATTTTAAATAATATGAGTGCTTTTAAAACTCTGCATTGGACACACGAAAACATTTAAACATTGTATTCAATTTATTCGCAGAATTGGTTGGTACAATTTTCATCAACGTATCAAAATTTTGAACCTAATACTAAGATATGTACATAAATATAATTAGGTTTTATTATGCTTTTTTACAAAATGAGCATTGCAAAATAAGCATCTCCTTGCAATGTTCACCGAATACAGAGTTTTGAAAGCATCCTGTATTATACAATTTCTTAAATCATTTATTATTTGTAAAGTAATTTCTGATTTATAAATTTTATATATTCCACAGAAACGTCATTAAAATTTTGTATTAAATTACTTACATATAAGATTGTAACGCATTGTATACAGGCGTGAATATAAATTGTATTTCAAATATTTCAGTATAAGGAAATTGCACAAACTCTAATAATTTACAGCTTATTGTCTCTTTAAAAAAAAAAAAAAAAAAAAAAAAAAAAAAATTATTGTAGTTTTATGTCTTTTTCTGTACAATTGTATTGTTTTAAATAAATGTTAAATCTAAATGTATTATTTAAAAGTATATAAAAATTCTAATTTGTATAGTAATAGTTTCAGTTTTAAAATGAAATAAAATATTGTTGCACTAAAAAATTAAAAAAAATATATAATTTTGAATTTTAATAAATTTGTTTACCAAGCCATAAAATAATGAATATAGAATATAATTTTTAAAAGATTAAATTTTATCATAAAAAATTTGTTGCCGGCTGAGTAGATTTTGATTATTATTTTTTTAATTTTTCAAAATAAAATTGAACACAGTTTTTTGAAAAAATTTATATACCTATATGTACATACAAATTTTCTCTTTGGAATTTTTGTTTTTCTTTATTTTCTTGTGAAATTTGCTGTAACGTACCATTATGAAATTTTTATATCTTTGATAATTTTGATTTTTTTAATAATTATTTATTTTCTATTAAATTAAGCTATGTTCATGTGACATTAGAATTGTAAAACAGAAAAATTTGCAATAATTTGCACGTTGTACTTGCAGTAAAAATTTGCATTTTACTTATATTGTATAATTCGGCTTCTGAGCAGATGCTGTTGCTTATAAATTCTGCTTTTAAAATCTTAACACTTTTAAGTCCTATTAGAGGTAAATACAGTTCCAGTTCAGTATCAGAATTGAAGTCATTCATGCATTTAATAATAATTGCCGAGATCTACTGATTCAAATAATTATTTGAATTGTTTCTGTAACACCAAGTTGGAAAAATTTTTCCTGATTTTCTAGAGAATACTATGAATATTTTTTACATACATATATCTCAAATTTAAAATTCTATAAGAATTAAAAGTAACGATATTTTATTTTTATTTTATTTATTTTATTTATTTATTTATTTATTTTATGTTATTTTATTTTATTTTTTTTTTTTTGAATAAACACAAATGTTTAAAAACCACAAATCGTGCTTTTTTTAATTTCAGGAAGACAGAAATTAAAATTTACAATGCAATCTTTAAAAAATTGATCTAGCTACTAAATGGGTATACACACACATAACACACACACAAATATGTAAAATTTTATTATAGGAAAGAGCAATATACCATATGCAATATATTCAATATATAAAAGAATTAAAATTTATGCATTTTCAATTTTAAAAAAAATAAAATTATTTTCGTAAGTAATTTTTGTAATTAAATCTAGATTTTGTTTTTCTATGTATTATGGTGATGAATATTAGTAGAAAATCTATTATAAATAAGGAGATAAAAAAAAAAAAAAATGAAAAAAAAATTATTAAAAACTGAAAGTAGAAAAAAAAGTTTTTGTTATACCATTTTTTTAAATATACGTACATTAAAATGAAAATTTTGAATGTTTCATTTTGTATTTTTTTGTCATTCAGTTATAAATTTTTGAATTTACAAAAATTTTCGGAATATACAATCTACTGGAACGATAAGTCTATATTATATTTGGATTGCTTATATTGACTTTATATATGTACATAAGAAAGGAATTTTATATTTCCAAACACTAAACTTTTGTTATTATGTATTTTTATTTTTATTGATATAACACTTTAAGTTTTACAAAAAGAAAAAAAAAACAAATTTTTCATATCAAAATTGGATAAAATAAAAGTATAAAACAATTTCAGATAAGGTAATACCATTCTCCATTTTTTTTTTACTACTGAATGTTTTATTTATTTTGTATAAATTGTTGGTATATGCGTAAATTTCTTTTTTTGATTAATTTTAATTTTAATATTTCATGAAATTAAGATCAAATTCGAAAACGTCAATTGCATGATGATGATCAGTAACCAAAAATTTTAAAACTGTATTAAAATTCAAAAATACAATAATGTTGTATAGGATCACGAAAAATTGTGCGTGCAATTTATTCAATTTGAAGTGTCGCATTCAATTACTCGTAACCGAGTTCATCATCATGCCATTGAGTTTGGTTCATGATTAAATTTTTCAATTAAAAAAAACAAAAAAAAAAAAAAAAAAAATTCATAAAATATTTCATCATGTAAATAATTCTAAAATGAAAAAAGTCAAAAATTCAAGCTATAACAATATATACATGTAAGATGTACCAGAAAAAAAATTCTTTGTTTTTTAATTGTCACTAATAATGTAAATTTTTGCATTCATCTTTTTATACAGGAATTTTGTTTTCTTTTTTATACGATTTTTAAGATAAGAGATATAATTTTTTTCTTTTTTAATAATTCTGAAATATTTTAAGGCTTCTTTATTGAGTCGAAGAAATGCTTCGTTTTCTTCTTAATTGAATTTATTAATTTTTTGCCTTTTTTTAAATTATTACTATTAGTATTAGAAATTTTTGTATAACTAAAAAAATGATACAGTTGAAAAAAAATTATTTTAAGCGTTGCATTAGAGAAGCATTCAATAAACCAGCATCATTAATTGTTTGTGATCCATCAGATAATTCTCTAGTCGGGAATGCAGTAACTAATATAAAATTTTGAAATTCGTACTGTGGGCGAGATCTGAAAAAAAGTAAGAATAAAATATGAACAATAGGAACTAGATTATTATTTAGAAACTTTTATATTTACGTTATTATGTATCTACGAATATCATCAATACTATGAGTTAAATTAAAACGTCCAGACAATCGTGAACCATCAGCAAGTCGAATTTGTAACATTGTAGTTGGTTCTTCAGTTTTTAATTCAAGCTGTTCATTTGCTCTATGTACAAAAAAGAAAAAAATTCACAATAATTAGATCAAAAAAAAAAAAAAATATTTAAGAGGGAAAAAAAATAGTAATTACTTTTTCTCATTCTCCTCGTTATTACTTGTACCACTTGAGCCAGATGCTTGTGGTGGAATAGTTCCTTCAACGTTTGGTGCTGGACTGTTAATTAACACAAAAAAAGAAAATATTGAAAATGAAAACATTTCAATGAATTTCTTATAATAAAGTACCTTCCAAGTGTATGACCGGATCCCTTGAAAGTTTTTACTTTTGTTGTAGATGGCTTTTTAAAATCTTCATGCCTATGATCTTCTAGATCAACACTAACCATATTACCCATTTGGCGTAATTCATTTGGTATTTGTCTATATCAATAAAGAAAACGTTTAAAAATCAAAAATATAAAAAAAAAAAGGCTTATTTACCCTCTCATGACAGTTTCTAAAAATTCTTTATTTTCTGGATCATCGTATGGTCTTAGATCACCATCATTTATTGAGAAACCTTGACTCCACAATTTCAATATAACTGGCTCAATATTTTGTGGTCTAGATGGCCTTTCAGCACCTGTTACAACTGAATGATCATCGTCCGTTTGTCCTAAACGTAATCCAGCACCTTGATATAAATTACTTCTTGATGTTGAAGCAGCCGATTGATTACTTGATGATGGATCAATGACAGCACCACTTTCATGTGCCATACGAAACATTTCTGTTAATTGTTCCCGAAAATTTTTACGTTTTGGTGGACCTAATACTTGTTGACCAGAACGTTCGGAACCACCAGCATAAAATGCTTGACCTTCTTCTTCATCATCTGACGAACGCTGAGACATATTGTGTAACGTGGCAATTCTAATTTTATAAAATTCAAAATAAAATAACATTATTTCACCTTATTTTTCGCTTTCACTTTTTTTGTGTATGATAAAATACCTCGGTTTATTCGACATCTTTTTTTGATTGCTATTTGATTTATTTGTTGGATTTGACAAATTTTCAAAATCTGATACAAAATTTAATGATGATCCGGATGGTGATGATGATATTGCTGCCGGTAATGGTGGTGGAATATTCAATTCCCTTTCGATATCAACAAAATTCGATGATCGATCACTATCTGTTACATTTGATTCTGTTTGACTTTCATAAAAGCTAGATAATGCAACCTATTTATATATTATTATTATTATTTTAATTTTTATAATATTTTTGATATTTTTTTGTATTCTGATTAAATAAAACTTTTATGATATTTCTAAACTAAAAAATTTTGATTATTTTTATAAATAGTTTCAATTAGTTGAATATCAATGAATTTTAAAAATATATTGTATTACTCGACAGTTTTATAAACGGTGTGTAACATAACCTCAATGCAAATGAATTTCTTAATATAATGCATATCATATGTATATAAGTATATCACCTGTCTTATGTTCTTTAGTCTGTATATAATAATTATATAGTACATATATATATATGTATACATATTCTATACGTATATATATGCGATGTGCAACATAGCGTTTGTAAATATGTATGTAGTATGTTTAAAAATCTGTTTAATTTTTTTTTTTTTTACCTGCAATGCCCAATTTGATGATTCCAAAAAGAATTTAGCCCTCTCGTCAGATGTACCAGTTACGTCTTTGAATTTTGATATTAAATCTTCATGATTATCCATTTTAAATTGTTAATAAAATATAAAAATATTCAAAGAATAAAATTTTGATTTTTTAAAATTTATTAATTTAATTAATTAATTTTATTATTTGAATTAAATTCAAATTGTATGTATATTCTGCCTCTGTTATATATAAAATATATACAATAATATATATGTATATTTCTTATTTCACTGTATTTATCACTGCAAACTGCAATTTATTAAATAAAAAAAAAAACAAGTTTCGGTTTTTGTTTTACACACAACACAAAAGCATACGGTACAGTCATACAGTGTACTGTCAATACTCAATTGTCAGACTAACTGTGCTAATTTGACACTTATCTTTTTTCTTTTATCAAATAAAAAAAAATTCCATTCACATTGACAATTGACATTAATTTTTGTTATACGCGTTTGTTAATTGTTATACTCCATAGTGACCTATTCACATTATGCTTTGGTAATGACAACAGAAAAAGCATACTAATGTATTTTACAATCAGCTGGTGAACATATGCAGAAAATTAAAAATGCATTTTTCACCGGCTGTTTAGCCTAGTTGTAGTGTGCTAGGTCTACGATTTACGATCCCAACAGCGGTGGGTTCGAATCCCACCTCGGGTATGAGTCTGACACTACTTCCCCAAAATTCCACTCTTTCTCTTAGCCGTAGACCTTGTAGTCAGTGCTATTTCCCCTGTTAGAATTGTAAATTCATTTACTATTCTAACCTTTATAAAAATAAAAAAAAAATGCATTTTTCTAGTTTAATTTAGGTAATATGGGTAATATGTCCGTTGTCCATGTTTCCATATTTGCAGGCTGCCGCCGCCCTAAGCTCAGAAAATAAAGTATAGTAAATGCATAATTTATTAACAAAACATCGTGTTCGTATATTTTATCATTGACTTCGTATGTATATATGCACATACACGAATTACAACAACTTGACTTGATTAAAGAAAAGAATTAAACTGTTGTTACTAAATTAAATATTTGTTTTTGAGAACTTAAGATTTAATAAAATTTAAATAAAGTCTAAATAAAAATAAAAAAAATTAGACCTAAAAAAATTGTTTTCTTGTGTGTTCAGAGAATTGAGTTTGTAAGAATATCGGCCGAGAAATTTGAATACCTCCTAAATTGATTCCTAATTTCTAAATTTTTTAGTTTTAAAATCCTGACGTCCATGTGGTTTTAATTAAATAAATATTTTTCAACAGCAATCAAAATGAATCCATTAAGCTTGGCCTAAAACTAAAATAAAAATGCATTAATTTATTTATTTATTTTTTTTTAAATTTTTAAGTTGTTTTTTATTTTCAAAACAAACAATTTTAAAATGAACAATTACTTTTTTATTCTGAAATTACAAAGTAGCAGTCTTTAATATTTTTGTATTGTTGTAAGTTCGATTTTTAATTTTAAAAAATTTAAATAAAAATTGTTTTTTTTTTTTTTTATTTTTTTTTATTTTTAAATTCAAATTAATTAATTTTTATATTTAAATGCTAAAATAAAAAATTAATTTCATTACGTATTGATTGAATATATTTCATAAAATCTTCTCTAATTGAATTACGCCAATCATATAATAAATCTTTACTACTAATACAATTAATATAATTATGTGCAAATATATTTGATTTTAATAATGTTATATGTTTATCAATTATATCTGTATTTAATATATATGGTTTATATATAAATATTTTATGATTTATTTTATATTCTGGATCATATAATGTATTATCAATTAATAATTTATTTTTATAATTTAAACATATTGAATATTGTTGAATTTCAAATTGTTTTATATTATTATCATAATGATTTAAATTATTTATAATTGATTCTTTTAATTGTATATTATTTGATGGATATAAAAATTCATTTGGTTTTAATATAATTGTATATTTTGAATAATTAATATTACGCATTAAACAATCATTTTCAATTATTTCATTTGTTTTTATTGTTTTATAATTATATGGAAAATTATATGGTAAATAATTAAATTGTATACCAGCTTTAATAAGCATTTTTCTAATTGATAATGATAAACGATTTAAATCATATATAATAAATTCATCAATACCAATTGATTGATGATGAATAAAAAATTGCATTAAATGATCTTTTGATAAATAATATTGATCTGATTTAATAAATGATGATGATGACTTTTTTATTGTATCATTATTATTATGATAATTGTTAATATTATTATATGGCACCAAATTTAAGCATACAGTCATTAAATATTTATTTTTATTTATATCATTTTTATTATGTATATGCTTTAATAAAATTTCATGTGATATTTTTGATTTTGATTCAGTATATATAACAGATTCTGGTATACCAAAATCTCTAGTTACTTTACATAAAAATTTTAATACAACAAATGTATCGTTTAAATTTAATTTATTATTATTAATATTATTATTATAATTATTATTTGATCTAACAAATGCAAATTTACCATTTATGATTTTATCATTATCATAACGTAATGCACATTTAAAATTAATAATAGCATCTTGTAAACCGACTACAATACCAATTGATTCACCACCAGCTACCAATTCCTTTTTATTCCAAAAACATGAATATAAATAAAAATGTTCTCCGATACGTTGCCAAACAGGTAATGGCATCGATAATTCATGATAATTATCTGTTTTTGTACCATTTTCAATTCTAGCTAAAACTGATGCATCATTACGACCAAAAAAATTTACAACTTGTAATACATATTTTAAACGATTATTTTCACTTTTATATACTAATAATACTGATATACTAATAAATGATATTAATACAAGAAGTAATTGCTGATATTTTCTCATTTTTCATGGATTATTTTTATTTTGTCTATGATAATTTTAATTTGGCAAGATAATAAAAATAAACAATTTATAAAACAATAATTTGCTTTTTTTTTTTTTTTTTTTTTTTTTTAATTAATATTTACTTCAGTTTTTTGACTTTTGTGCTTACAAATCATTAGCAGCTGTTTTGTTAATTTGTTTGATTTTTATTTTTCTTCTTCTTTATAATTTTTATTAGACATCGTCTCGAATCTCGATAGGAATTTTTGTTGAACAGACATATTTGTAATGATCATGACAGTTATCTTAACAATTTTAACATTTTTTGATTTTTGAGTATTTTCTATTAAAACATTTAAAACAAAAACTCAAAAAAGGCAGAAAGAAATTTCTGTCTGGTGAAGATATATAGTTCTGTAAATCTTATACAATGAAAAGTATTTACAAGATTACAAGTACTTATTTTTTACGAATAGAAAATGACTATTATATGAAAATTTTCGAATTTGTTACCCATAAAATTGTGCTATAATTTTTTTTTTTAATTTTGTAATACTTTAAATACTGAGAATAATAATTGAATACTGGGGATGCAAAGAAGCGCATGATTTTTTAAATTATAAAATAATTTTTAAATTAGGCTGTCGACATACTACCTATACTATATGTCGTTGTGAAGGAAAACGATATTATGAAGTAGAGAAAAATAAAGTATAGACATTATATTTTTACGTTTGTTTCCCCAAGATTTACCCCATGTTTCGATTCTGATTTCTGATACTCAAACCATTGGACCATAATCTGAGGTCATGTGCGAACATAAATCAAAATTTCCTTACCTTCCCCTTACTTTAATACTTTTTGGGAAATTTGAAGAAAATTTCCAATTTCGTGCACATCCTGAATTTATTAATCATTAATTTTGAATTAAAAAATTTATAACTTACCTTTACCTAATAATCGTCTACAAATGAATGCCTTCTTTCAGTAAAGATGCTGTGAACATGCTATATACACACGTATTTACGTAAATATTTTGGATTTGGCTATTTTGAAAATTTACATTTGATTAAACAAGATTGCTAATTACGTCAGAATTAAAATTAATTATATGACTATGAAATGAGTACCAATCTCTTCCATATATAGATTGGTCTTCTTCTTTCACATACATTTAATTGTGTATGTTTTTTGTAAAATATATGATTCACGAGGTATGTATAAAATTAAATTAAGAAAACAGACGGTTATGATAAAATAAAAATTTCTTTATTTATACATACATATTTACTAATTATTAAAATTTGTTTACAATGGCATTATATATACAGTATCTCCAACAATTCACCGCACTCTCAGCTTGTTTTATTATTATTGGCAAACTTTTCAAAATTTAAAATTCAATCTCAATATTTAATAAATTTAAATAATATAATTTTTCTGTAAATTGTTTATGTATGAGTAAACATCCTAACCAAAAATTGTTTCATATAAACATGTAGAGATTTTAATTTTAATTTTTGAAAAACTAGCCAATAATAACAAAAAATGCTAAAGGTGCGGTGACGTTTTTGGAGTAACTGTAAGTATTTGATTTTTTGAATGAATTTTTTAATAAATTGAATTGAAATGTTATACAGTATAGAAAATACTAAAAAAGAAAAAGTACTCACAAACAGAAGAATTACATTAAAACAAATTTTTAATTATTACACATATTCATTAATAGAAACGAAAATTTAAAATATTTACTTTATCGAATTAATATGATTTATATATAAACCTCTTTTTCTTTTTCTTTGATACAGGAAAAAAAAAACTGGAAATTTTTGAATAAAATGTGTTTATAATATTCAGTTTATAAAAATTCTTCACACCAATCATTTAAACATTGATAACAATCAGATGCTTGTTTTGAGCTAGCATTGCAAATTTCTTTCATCCATTCTTTGAATAATTCTTCATCTTTTTTTAAAATAAGATATTGTCCAAGAACTGTGTAAGCCTAAAAAGGAAATGGGAATTAAATTACATATAAACAAATATAAGTAAATGAGTGTTAAGTAATTGACAGTAAACTTGACTTGATAAAATTCATTACTACACAATGTATCATTTTTGTTATAAGAATTATTGTATTAATACAAGTAATTGTGAGTGGTAATTGACTTTGTAATTTTGTTTACTTAATTAATGATAAATATTTTTAAAAACTCAATATAAAATGTAATTGCATAAAGTATACAAATAAATGTTAATTACCTTATCAAAACCAGCGGCTTGTAGGCGTCCTCCTAATGTTTCACCGACGCCAGCTAATTCTGTAACTGGCTTATCACCCATTGGTTCAGCAACAAAATTACGATGTTTTTGTGTTGTACCTGACATTGTACTTTATTTTTTAAATAATTATTTTTATAAATATTATCTGAATAAAATGATTCAAATTCCTTTTACTTTCGAAAAAATATATATATTTTAACACAACACAAAAACAGCACTCTTGCCTCTATGAAAATAACCTCTTTTGTTTTTTGAAATTCTATTATTGAATATGAATGAATTAGGAAACAAAAATTTGTATTTTGTTTTTGTATATACTTCCCTCCTGTTTTTTATATGTACGTTTCTTTTGACAATGATTCATTCATGTGTCATTCACAATTCATTCAGAATAAATAAAAATAATTGAAATTGACACAAAGAATAAACTAAAATAAATTTTTGGTCCTGCCATATAATTTTAAAATATTTTTTGTATTATTATATGAAATCACCGAGGGCGCACTCTAATATTATTTGTGTTTGTTTAAAAATTTTTGAAATGAATATGTAGCAGTTGAGGATACCGGAACCGTTTCCGTTACCATAAACGTAATTTATTTTATACCAAGGGGTCCAGTGTTATAATATAATCAAATTACACATATTTGTACATATGTAATTAGTTTTCCTAAGATTTTTTATCAAATTGTTTATTATGTCTGATTATTTAGAAGAACAAAAAAAAAAACCCAGTACATTTTCAACGATTTTGTTTTATTCCTTCAGAAGTTACATATGTATATTATTCTAACATGTGCCTATCATAAATTTGAAAATTCTATGTGGAATTATGTTTGCCTATTTTTACATAATATGAATGAAATAAGTTCCTACAAAATACTTATTTTTTAATACATTCATACACACGTATGTATGTACATATTTATATGTCCGTATGAACAAACATAACATAACTTAAAATTTCATGCATATCATTTTTCCTTTAAATTTATGTATGTATTTGCTGATTTTTATTTTATTTATATTAATTTTTTTTTCTCAAGATATTATTGCGTTATTACATGACATACCAACTGACAGGAACAAAATATACTTTATGTACTGTACATTCTGTGTGCAAAAGGACATACACATGTGACAAAATGTGGCATACAATCAAAATGCATGCCAAAAAAGATAGGACGACAAGACAATGTTATTATTAAATAATGCTGCGAAACAGCTAAGCAGTCAGAAGATACATACACATACATACTTACATGTAATATATATGTATACATACATACAAATGTTTTTGTATGTGTAAATGTATATAAACAATACACATATTTTACATTTTCACATATGTACATATGTATATGTACATAAGTGTATAAGGACATGCAATATATGTATATTATGAGTATGTTAATATTTATTTGCTTTAACTTTCTGTTAAACATTACATATGTACATTATTTTGTTTAAAATATATAATGTTTGTCTAAAACACATATGTGAACATGTTTTTTAATATTAAAAAACAAAGAAAGACTGATAAAAGGTAAAACATTTTATTTCATTTTTTTTTTTCATTTTAAATATTATTTAGTTTTTGTGTTTAAACATGTACATGGCACATTTATATTAAATGAAAACGGACAGACATTAAATATAAACACACATGTATGAAAGATAAGAAAATAATAAAATTTTCAAAGAAACAAAATTTAAAAAACAATAAAAAAAAACTCAAAATTGAATAAATTTAAGAAAATACTGTACTTAGTACACATGTATACATACATACATATGTATATGAATTCGTCGATTATCACCTTATATTTTATATCTTTGTACTTTCCATATATACACGTTCACTACGTTTATATATGATATCAATATGAACTTCTGGAAAATAAAAACAATTTTACACGTTTTATGAAAAAATATTTGAATTTTATTTAGTGTACGTGAAATGTGTAGTATGTAAATACTAATGTATGTACTAGTATGTAAATACTAGTATGTAAATTCAAAAATTGTTGAATATTAACAATTTAATTATTTTTGGCATGCATATTGTATGCATTACAAAATTCATAAATAATTCATTATTTTATTTATGTTTCAAATGTAATAAAATTTATTAACAAATTAAAATGAATGAAAGCCATTGTATGCATTTATGCATATATGCTTTTCATTGTATCATTTTTTTAAAAAAAATATTTGAAAGACAATTTTTACAACTTAGTTAAATTATATTTTGGAAATAATATTTTTATTTTTATCTGATACTGAAATGGATATAAAAAATTTCTTTTTATTCATACCATAAAATTTTCATTTGTACCCATTGCTTCGTTAGTTTGTATTTTATTTTATCATATGAACACAAATAAATATAAGCAAGGATATATGAAATGTTTTTAAAATGTTATTTTTTATTTTATTTTATTCTTTGCATAAAATTGAGTTGATAGGTATTTTTATTTTTACTTCACACTTTTTTTTTTTTTTAATTCGAATACATACATACATCCAAATAAATCGAAAATCTATTTTTGTACTTTTAGGAAAAAAAAAACATACATTATGTACATATATGAATTATTTTGTGACAAATTTGTGTAGAATTAATGTATCAAAATCAAAAAATCGAATATCAACCAGAAAATTTTTACATTTGAAATGTATAGGAATATGTACAGGATTATGTAATATTTTATTTTTAACGTCAATATTTTGAAATGTACAGAAAAAAAAAAATAAAATAAAAAATAAACAGGATTCATGTGATGTGTATACGTGGTAAACACGTACATGTACACATACATATAGATTTTTCATATATGCAAAAGTTCATGTTGTTTTTCTTTTTTTTTTTTTCGTGACAATTATATTAAGGCGCGGATTTGAGAATTTTCCAAACTTTTGCACCTCGTTTCTCGGCTATTTATGAACCGATTTTTGTGAAATTTTCCACATAGATAGACGAAGTAAAGTTGTGGTCATTAAGTAAAAAATAGTTGTCAAAAAGGATTTCGTTTTTATTTTATAAGGATTCAAAGTTGACAAAAATTGAAATTTAGCTTTTCAATTGCATAATTGTTAATATTATTATATGGCACCAAATTTAAGCATACAGTCATTAAATATTTATTTTTATTTATATCATTTTTATTATGTATATGCTTTAATAAAATTTCATGTGATATTTTTGATTTTGATTCAGTATATATAACAGATTCTGGTATACCAAAATCTCTAGTTACTTTACAAAAAAATTTTAATACAACAAATGTATCGTTTAAATTTAATTTATTATTATTAATATTATTATTATAATTATTATTTGATCTAACAAATGCAAATTTACCATTTATAATTTTATCATTATCATAACGTAATGCACATTTAAAATTAATAATAGCATCTTGTAAACCGACTACAATACCATAGATAAACTATACTCTACATAGATGTCTACTTTCAATGCAGTGACATGGTATATGAAAAATAAAAATTACACATTCGAAATAAAGCTCTACACGTTTAAAACAAAGCTCTTTAAATTTGAGTTTGAGATAAAGTTTTAAACACGACACAATACATGTATTGTATTGCATGAAAATGATCGTTTATCCTATTCTATCATCTTAAGGATATTGATTGTGTACGATAACAAGATATGAATATGTTTGATGGATAGTGAATACATACATATTTTGTTGTCCTGTCATATACATATAGTATAAAATTGTATATGTATATGCATTTAAGATCAAACCAAATATAGTTAATATATGAAAAACCAGATTGTATACTATATTGTGCAACTGAAGATCTTTTTTTTTTTTAGCTCAGATATTTGAATACGAAAATCATCAGGTCAGGTATATATACATATGTACATACATATATGTACTGTTTGGTACGTAAGGATACCAACTATACAAATATGCATTAGGATTCAAGATTTTTTCATGTATATTCTTGCGATTGTAAAAAATTTGAGCCTTTTCTATATTATCGTCGTTTTACATATTTTTACTTTGATAGTTGTTGTTTTCATTTTCAAATACAGTATATTAACAGTTTTTATGTATATTAAACATAAAAACGAGTTTTTTCTTATTACATACGAATGCTAATGCATTGAAACTGAATTCACACATTTCATTCTTTGAAATCTTTTCTAGTTTTCTCAAGTAATAATATGAACATTAGAAAAAGACATCTCTGGCTTCTTGATTTTTGATTTGTGCTTGTCAATAACTTTAAAATCAAAAAATCAAAACAGAAAAGTATAACAGTTATATTTTTAGGCAACTTATTCGTTCCCTTTTTCTAATATTCATGTTATTATTTAGAGAAGCGATTTCAATAATATATGTATACCTATATAATATGTAATAAATATCAACCTGTTTAAACGGTCTCAACAATGAAAAATTTTCTCGTTAATTTTTACGTTATAAGGAGTTTTTCCTTATAACGAGTTTCGTTATAAAGATTAAAGAGTTTACACTGTGTATCAATTATATCCCTTATTTGTTAAAATCAAAAAAAAAGTATAAACAAATAGAAAATCAAGAAGCCAACAATTTTTTTTTTCTAATGTTCAGTGAATGAAATGTGTGTATTCAGTTTCAATGCATTAGCATTCGTATGTAATAAGAAAAAACTCGTTTTTATGTTTAATATACATAAAAACTGTTAATATACTGTATTTGAAAATGAAAACAACAACTATCAAAGTAAAAATATGTAAAACGACGATAATATAGAAAAGGCTCAAATTTTTTACAATCGCAAGAATATACATGAAAAAATCTTGAATCCTTATGCATATTTGTATAGTTGGTATCCTTACGTACCAAACAGTACATATATGTATGTACATATGTATATATACCTGACCTGATGATTTTCATATTCAAATATTTGAGCTAAAAAAAAAAAAGATCTTCAGTTGCACAATATAGTATACAATCTGGTTTTTCATATATTAACTATATTTGGTTTGATCTTAAATGCATATACATATACAATTTTATACTATATGTATATGACAGGACAACAAAATATGTATGTATTCACTATCCATCAAACATATTCATATCTTGTTATCGTACACAATCAATATCCTTAAGATGATAGAATAGGATAAACGATCATTTTCATGCAATACAATACATGTATTGTGTCGTGTTTAAAACTTTATCTCAAACTCAAATTTAAAGAGCTTTGTTTTAAACGTGTAGAGCTTTATTTCGAATGTGTAATTTTTATTTTTCATATACCATGTCACTGCATTGAAAGTAGACATCTATGTAGAGTCGTAGAGTATAGTTTATCTATGACAATACCAATTGATTCACCACCAGCTACCAATTCCTTTTTATTCCAAAAACATGAATATAAATAAAAATGTTCTCCGATACGTTGCCAAACAGGTAATGGCATCGATAATTCATGATAATTATCTGTTTTTGTACCATTTTCAATTCTAGCTAAAACTGATGCATCATTACGACCAAAAAAATTTACAACTTGTAATACATATTTTAAACGATTATTTTCACTTTTATATACTAATAATACTGATATACTAATAAATGATATTAATACAAGAAGTAATTGCTGATATTTTCTCATTTTTCATGGATTATTTTTATTTTGTCTATGATAATTTTAATTTGGCAAGATAATAAAAATAAACAATTTATAAAACAATAATTTGCTTTTTTTTTTTTTTTTTTTTTTTTTTTTTAATTAATATTTACTTCAGTTTTTTGACTTTTGTGCTTACAAATCATTAGCAGCTGTTTTGTTAATTTGTTTGATTTTTATTTTTCTTCTTCTTTATAATTTTTATTAGACATCGTCTCGAATTTCGATAGGAATTTTTGTTGAACAGACATATTTGTAATGATCATGACAGTTATCTTAACAATTTTAACATTTTTTAATTTTTGAGTTTTTTCTATTGAAACATTTAAAACAAGAACTCAAAAAAGGCAGAAAGAAATTTCTGTCTGGTGAAGATATATAGTTCTGTAAATCTTATACAATGAAAAGTATTTACAAGATTACAAGTACTTATTTTTTACGAATAGAAAATGACTATTATATGAAAATTTTCGAATTTGTTACCCATAAAATTGTGCTATAATTTTTTTTTTTTAATTTTGTAATACTTTTTTAAATACTGAGAATAATAATTGAATACTGGGGATGCAAAGAAGCGCATGATTTTTTAAATTATAAAATAATTTTTAAATTAGGCTGTCGACATACTACCTATACTATATGTCGTTGTGAAGGAAAACGATATTATGAAGTAGAGAAAAATAAAGTATAGACATTATATTTTTACTTAATGTACGACTCTACTTAATTTTGAATTTGACCGTTATTGAAATTAAATTAATTTCAAATTTAAAAATTTATTTGATAAATAAATGGCAGTGAAAATCAAGTGAAAACTTGAAACGTAGATGTCTCTTTTCTTAATTAAAATTTTTATGAAGTAAAATATACTTAATCAAAAAAATTTCATGACTAAGAAAATATTCTTCATGATGTCGTATTTCTGCAAAATTACGTAGAATGTGCCAATCGTATTATAAAATAAATAAAAAATAAATAAAAAATTCGAAAGTTATCAAGAATAGAAAACAAAAAAAATAGTAGATGAGAAATGTGTACATACAGCATTACAGCGAAATATTTATTATTGGTTACACTGGATCGCTGAATTTGTGTAGAATTATAACTACAACTACACACACAGAAGTGGTTGCATGGCTTCCATTTTTTTTTTTTTAAATCAAATCATTTTTTATCAAGTCAGACATCATCGATTTCTTCAGCTATTACAATAGTATTTCTTGTCAAGAGGAAATCCCGATTAGGAGGTTGGAAAATTCGTAAGAAAGCCGTATTGTAACATTAATTTTGAGTAAAAATTTAATTTTAAAAAAATTTATTTTATATTTTAAAATAATTCATTGTTAGTTGTTAAGAGTTTTTAAACTATTGATTAATTTAAATGGTGAGCATTAATAATTTTATTTAAAAAAAAGTTTTCATAATACATAAACTTATAATGTAAAAAATAATAAAAATGATTTTTGTCCATGGTTTTTCTTGCGGTGTTAAGTCGCCATTTTGGGGCGTTCAAATTTTTTTTTTTTTTTTTCTAATGAAGTAATATGAAAATGTGAAAACTTTTTATTTTCTAAAATGTAAATTTGTTATTTAAATTTGTAATTAAAGTGTGTTGTGTAAATTGTTTTGAATTAATTAAATTTATATAAAAGTGTAAGCAATTATCAAAATATGAAAAATAGGAAGAAAAAAATGTCGTAAAGTGATATGTATGACGGAAAGTGCATGAAAAAATCCATTATTTATTCAATTCAATTAAAAATAATTAATTAAATTTCAACATTTCGTTAATTTATTTTTCTATTTAAAAGGGAAAATTCAAATATCACCGTAAAATTTATTTTTATTAAAACTATATTAATTTGAAAATTACCATAAATAAGCTCATGAGTAGTCTTCGTCAAGCAGATCTTAATAGAATTACTGTTAAAATTCATAACATGAAGCGTAGTGCATCTCGAAGTCTTTTTTAGCATGTACATACAATATATGTATATTTTCTTTTTTTTTATTAGAAAAATTAAAGTAGTTTAGTTTTTTTTTGTTTAATTTTTTGGCTGAAGTTCCTTTTAGGACCAACCACCGATTTTTATGAAAATTGGTACATATACTATACTCGATGAGTCTAGTTGAATGGTGCTAGTCTCGTGGTGCGAATCGGGCTTATTTCGCTACTAGAGGGCGTTTAAAAAATTGTGGCTTTGTTTCATAAAATACGTTTTAGCTTGCGAACTGTCAGTCCAATGTCACAAGTGTGTTCAGAGAAGTGATAGAAAACCTTTTGTGCTTTCGAATGATGTATTGGTGAAAATTGTATGTCTAATGGTTCGTGAGTTATTCGAGTTAAAAGTGAAAAATTTGAGAAAATTTGTCAATTTTTTTCGAAATTTTGATGATTTTTGAAGACGCTATTGGAAAAGTTGATAACATGTCAGCAAAAATAAAGTCTCTGTACATTTTTCTATAATATTTCTTTTTATCTCTTACAGTTTTTTTTTTATTCAATTAAAAAAATGCATAAGTCAAAGCAAATTTATCAAATAAATTCATTCATTTCTGTACATTGTTTGTATAGTTGTTGTTGTATAGTTGTTTGTTGTATATAGTTGTTGTATTAAGTGTATATAGTGACCTACTTACGTTTTTTAAAAGTAACGGTTTTTTTTTTGTTTAATATTAAAAGCTGTATTAGTTATTATTAGATATAATTATTTGTTTAAGTTTTCATTATTAACTAGAATTGCATAGTTTCTAATATAACATTTTCTACTGTAAATAATATAATTTTGAGCTTTTTTTGTAAATAATAGAAGATTATAATAAATAATTATATTTTTTAGTAAATGAATCTTCGTTTTTATAAAAGTAATTTAAGGATATATAGGTGATTGAATGCTCCTCTCCACGGAAATCTTTAGTAAAAGGCAAAAGATTTATTCGACACTGAAGAGAAGCTAGAGTATTTTTGCATATATTTATATGTATAATGTACTTATATTGTATACATATATGTATATATATATGTACATATGTATAAATAATATATATGTATGTTATTATACATATATATGTATATATATATATATATATATATAATATATATGTATATATATATATTATATATATGTGTATATATATGTAATATATATATGTATGTTACATATTCATATATATATATATATACATTACATATATATATACATTATATAGCTGTATATTATAGGTATATATGCATAATATATGTGTGTTTGAAAGTTTGCGAATGCAAAATATTGTTTTTCGAAGAAAATATAGTTTTTAGGTCACCCTGTACAATTTTTGTATGGAAAATTTTGTACTAATTATGCGAAAAGTCGTCGTGTATCAAGGTCTTCAAACTGTGAAAATTTCATGAAAATTGGACAATAACGTCATGAGTTATTCGAAATTTTCTGTCAATTTTTGAGATTTTCTTTCAATTTTTTGACCTTGAAATGACCTTTTTCGCGCCTAGAGACCATATTTTTTGGATTGTACTCATTGAGTAGAACGAGTGTGAAAAGTTTCAAAAAAATCGGTGGTTGGTCCTAAAAGGAACTCTTACCAATTTTTTTTCTTCTTGTTTTAAATGAATTTTTTTTCTTTTTCGTTTTATATTAAAATAATTTTTATTTTTTAAAATAAACTCTATATAAAAAAAATCAAATAAAGATGAATGCAGTACCAGTAAAGAATTGAGAATTTTCAATTTTTTGTAAATTATTTTTTTTAAAAAAAAGTTTTTTTTTTCTATTTTTTTATAATTACAATTACCGTGAAAGAAAATCAAAACCAATAAAAAAAATGAAAAATTTAAAACTCGAAATTATTTTTTTTTTTTTTCTTTTCGAAAAAAAAATTGTCTTTTAATGTTTTAATTTTTTTGTAATAAAATTTTTTACTTCACTTTAGTGGAATATAATTTATTTAAAAAAAAATATGAACTGTTTTATTTTTAATTTTATTGATGATGATGAAATTGATGATCATTTGATGTTTTTAAATTATATTCAAAAAATTTTCATTTCCAGTCTCAAATGTTCAAATCAAATTTAGATTATAATGGGATTAGGAAATATGAAATGTATAGTACCTAACCCTAGATAGTAAAAAAAAAATGTTTTGTATTTTAATATAGTGGATGGTTGGCTTTTTTTAAATCACATGTGTTTGGTTGGTTTGTTTGTATTTTGTATACATATGGGTGTGTGTGCGTTGTAAAAACGGAATAACGCGCATATATATACTACATACATACATATATGTACATATGAGTATTGATAGTAAAATGAAAATTTGACAGCTGAAAACGAAACATGAAATTTAAGAAAAACTAGAAGGGAAAGGGAAGCATCTCTTCATAAAGAGAAAATAACGGCGAAAAAATAAATTTGTAAATTTATTCTAATGTAATAATTAATATATATATGTATGTATGTAATATTTATTTATATATATACATATATGTATGTAACGCATAATGTAACACATATGAATGTAACTAAAAGAAAATAAATTTATAATTTATATGCGTATCCGTATATATGTATGTACAATACTTGATGAATTCTTTTGGATGTACATTGTACACCCATTTATACTTTACGTATAGAAACAAGCATGTGTATATGTATGTACGAAGGAAAATCAATCGGCTTTACAAAATATAAATTACATGTTTTTCAAAATAGAGAATCTTCTTAATTATTTAAATTTTTGTTTTAATAAAATGAACAAATTGAAATAATTTTTCTTAATTTAATTAATGTTTATTTTCTTTTGTTTATCTATTTTTTTTTTTTATTTCATGATATCCATCACAAAAAATCACTGAATGTCTCCGTTTAAAAATATGTACATATTTTAAATTTTTTTAGATGAAAAAAGCACTCACATTTAAAAATGATATTTTTTTTAAATAAAAGTTTATAAAAACAGAAAGTTAAATTAGAATGAAAAAAGACGATGTAAAATTACAACAAAAAAATATATAATTTAATTTTATTTAAGAAAATTTTACCAATTCTGAATTCTTGCTTCCGAATCGAATACGTTTGTGGACGATGAAAGAAAACACTTTTAATTAATTACAATAAGAACAAATCAACTTTAATTATGTTGTTATATGTATATTTAGATAGAAGAAGTAGTAATCTTAATTCGCCATGATGTAGTTTATTGTTTCCCCAAGATTTACCCCATGTTTCGATTCTGATTTCTGATACTCAAACCATTGGACCATAATCTGAGGTCATGTGCGAACATAAATCAAAATTTCCTTACCTTCCCCTTACTTTAATACTTTTTGGGAAATTTGAAGAAAATTTCCAATTTCGTGCACATCCTGAATTTATTAATCATTAATTTTGAATTAAAAAATTTATAACTTACCTTTACCTAATAATCGTCTACAAATGAATGCCTTCTTTCAGTAAAGATGCTGTGAACATGCTATATACACACGTATTTACGTAAATATTTTGGATTTGGCTATTTTGAAAATTTACATTTGATTAAACAAGATTGCTAATTACGTCAGAATTAAAATTAATTATATGACTATGAAATGAGTACCAATCTCTTCCATATATATATATATAAGAATGTTTCAAAGGAATTTATTATTTGTTATAGGACACATACATATACATTGCTCATAAACCTTTTTTTCTTTTTCTTTGATACAGGAAAAAAAAAACTGGAAATTTTTGAATAAAATGTGTTTATAATATTCAGTTTATAAAAATTCTTCACACCAATCATTTAAACATTGATAACAATCAGATGCTTGTTTTGAGTTAGCATTGCAAATATCTTTCATCCATTCTTTGAATAATTCTTCATCTTTTTTTAAAATAAGATATTGTCCAAGAACTGTGTAAGCCTAAAAAGGAAATGGGAATTAAATTACATATAAACAAATATAAGTAAATGAGTGTTAAGTAATTGACAGTAAACTTGACTTGATAAAATTCATTACTACACAATGTATCATTTTTGTTATAAGAATTATTGTATTAATACAAGTAATTGTGAGTGGTAATTCACTTTGTAATTTTGTTTACTTAATTAATGATAAATATTTTTAAAAACTCAATATAAAATGTAATTGCATAAAGTATACAAATAAATGTTAATTACCTTCTCAAAACCAGCGGCTTGTAGGCGTCCTCCTAATGTTTCACCGACGCCAGCTAGTTCTGTAACTGGCTTATCACCCATTGGTTCAGCAACAAAATCACGATGTTTTTGTGTTGTACCTGACATTGTACTTTATTTTTTAAATAATTATTTTTATAAATATTATCTGAATAAAATGATTCAAATTCCTTTTACTTTCGAAAAAATATATACTATATATTTTAACACAACACAAAAACAGCGCTCTTGCCTCTATGAAAATAACCTCTTTTGTTTTTTGAAATTCTATTATTGAATATGAATGAATTAGGAAATAAAAATTTGTATTTTGTTTTTATATATACTTCCCTCCTGTTTTTTATATGTACGTTTCTTTTGACAATGATTCATTGCCTACTTGTACATTAAAGAGAAAGGGTACTTGTACACTTTCGAACATGTATGAAAAATTTTCCTCATGAGTAAAATGGGTACTTGTACAAATGGGTACAAGGTACAAGTAGTCTTTGACTACTTGCACACTAAAGAGAAATGCTTACGAGATACCTGGCGAGGGAAAGTGAGGAGAGTATCAGGTAGCCCGGTACCCGCGGGTTTTCAATATCGTAAACAAATTTTCTTCTTTTTTTTCACATTCTGTTTTGTGCCATATTCTTATTTTCCTCTCCGTTTTATTTTCTTTCGCTGCCATGCAGTAAACATCGGATAAAATCAAAATATGCATCAATTTGAGTGTTGAAAAAATTACCATAAATATTTTAAAAATTAAATAAATCGAATATAATTAATAAATAATAAATTCAAAAGAATTTTTATCTATTATTTATTTTACATTATTTCATAACATAACCAAAGCGAAAATGAATTAAGAGAATAGATGATAATTTGACAACTGAATAAATTTTTAAATGGATCGAGTAAATAAAAGCGTATGACTTTTATATTACATGATCATATTTTTAGTCATAACATCAAAAACCGAAAAATAAAATAAAACGGAGAAGGCGATTAATTTGACAGCTCGTATACGATATATACGATCAAAAACAATTTTGTGACTTTACTCATGAGGAAAATTTTTCATACATGTTCGAAAGTGTACAAGTACCCATTCATGTGTCATTCACAATTCATTCAGAATAAATAAAAATAATTGAAATTGACACAAAGAATAAACTAAAATAAATTTTTGGTCCTGCCATATAATTTTAAAATATTTTTTGTATTATTATATGAAATCACCGAGGGCGCACTCTAATATTATTTGTGTTTGTTTAAAAATTTTTGAAATGAATATGTAGCAGTTGAGGATACCGGAACCGTTTCCGTTACCATAAACGTAATTTATTTTATACCAAGGGGTCCAATGTTATAATATAATCAAATTACACATATTTGTACATACTATATGTAATTAGTTTTCCTAAGATTTTTTATCAAATTGTTTATTATGTCTGATTATTTAGAAGAACAAAAAAAAACCCAGTACATTTTCAACGATTTTGTTTTATTCCTTCAGGAGTTACATATGTATATTATTATAACATGTGCCTATCATAAATTTGAAAATTCTATGTGGAATTATGTTTGCCTATTTTTACATAATATGAATGAAATAAGTTCCTACAAAATACTTATTTTTTAATACATTCATACACACGTATGTATGTACATATTTATATGTCCGTATGAACAAACATAACATAACTTAAAATTTCATGCATATCATTTTTCCTTTAAATTTATGTATGTATTTGCTGATTTTTATTTTATTTATATTAATTTTTTTTTCTCAAGATATTATTGCGTTATTACATGACATACCAACTGACAGGAACAAAATATACTTTATGTACTGTACATTCTGTGTGCAAAAGGACATACACATGTGACAAAATGTGGCATACAATCAAAATGCATGCCAAAAAAGATAGGACGACAAGACAATGTTATTATTAAATAATGCTGCGAAACAGCTAAGCAGTCAGAAGATACATACACATACATACTTACATGTAATATATATGTATACATACATACAAATGTTTTTGTATGTGTAAATGTATATAAACAATACACATATTTTACATTTTCACATATGTACATATGTATATGTACATAAGTGTATAAGTACATGCAATATATGTATATGTATGAGTATGTTAATATTTATTTGCTTTAACTTTCTGTTAAACATTACATATGTACATTATTTTGTTTAAAATATATAATGTTTGTCTAAAACACATATGTGAACATGTTTTTTAATATTAAAAAACAAAGAAAGACTGATAAAAGCTAAAACATTTTATTTCATTTTTTTTTTTTCATTTTAAATATTATTTAGTTTTTGTGTTTAAACATGTACATGGCACATTTATATTAAATGAAAACGGACAGACATTAAATATAAACACACATGTATGAAAGATAAGAAAATAATAAAATTTTCAAAGAAACAAAATTTAAAAAACAATAAAAAAAAACTCAAAATTGAATAAATTTAAGAAAATACTGTACTTAGTACACATGTATACATACATACATATGTATATGAATTCGTCGATTATCACCTTATATTTTATATCTTTGTACTTTCCATATATACACGTTCACTACGTTATATATGATATCAATATGAACTTCTGGAAAATAAAAACAATTTTACACGTTTTATGAAAAAATATTTGAATTTTATTTAGTGTACGTGAAATGTGTACACATACTAGTATGTAAATTCAAAAATTGTTGAATATTAACAATTTAATTATTTTTGGCATGCATATTGTATGCATTTCAAAATTCATAAATAATTCATTATTTTATTTATGTTTCAAATGTAATAAAATTTATTAACAAATTAAAATGAATGAAAGCCATTGTATGCATATATGCTTTTCATTGTATCATTTTTTTAAAAAAAATATTTGAAAGACAATTTTTACAACTTAGTTAAATTATATTTTGGAAATAATATTTTTATTTTTATCTGATACTGAAATGGATATAAAAAATTTCTTTTTATTCATACCATAAAATTTTCATTTGTACCCATTGCTTCGTTAGTTTGTATTTTATTTTATCATATGAACACAAATAAATATAAGCAAGGATATATGAAATGTTTTTAAAATGTTATTTTTTATTTTATTTTATTCTTTGCATAAAATTGAGTTGATAGGTATTTTTATTTTTACTTCACACTTTTTTTTTTTTTAATTCGAATACATACATCCAAATAAATCGAAAATCTATTTTTGTACTTTTAGGAAAAAAAAACATACATTATGTACATATATGAATTATTTTGTGACAAATTTGTGTAGAATTAATGTATCAAAATCAAAAAATCGAATATCAACCAGAAAATTTTTACATTTGAAATGTATAGGAATATGTACAGGATTATGTAATATTTTATTTTTAACGTCAATATTTTGAAATGTACAGAAAAAAAAAATAAAATAAAAAATAAACAGGATTCATGTGATGTGTATACGTGGTAAACACGTACATGTACACATACATATAGATTTTTCATATATGCAAAAGTTCATGTTGTTTTTCTTTTTTTTTTTTTTCGTGACGGCGCGGATTTGAGAATTTTCCAAACTTTTGCACCTCGTTTCTCGGCTATTTATGAACCGATTTTTGTGAAATTTTCCACATAGATAGACGAAGTAAAGTTGTGGTCATTAAGTAAAAAATAGTTGTCAAAAAGGATTTCGTTTTTATTTTATAAGGATTCAAAGTTGACAAAAATCGAAATTTAGCTTTTCAATTGCACCTAATATGTCGAAAACTATTCAACCGATTTTCATGAAATTTTGAACACACATAGATTGAAGGGAATTGTGGTCATTGAATGAACAGATTTTTGATAAAGCACTCCGTTCAGAAGAAAATTGAAAAAGAGTGAAAGCATGTTTCCTGAAAAAGTACTTTGACTTTGTTACAGTTTATCTGCTATTAAACGTATGAATTATGTAATTTTTTCGATATATACATAAAATTTCAACTTTTCCTAACTGATTGCAAAAAAAATCAATTAAAAATGTTTCGTAGTTTACATTTTATTAATAAATGAAAATTACTATTTTTTATATGAAATTTTCAATTTTCATTGCATATTTATTTCTGTTTCAATTTATATTTGAAAATTTTCAAAAAACAGTTCAGGCAAAAATTGATAGGTGGCACCAATAATATAAGTGATTTTAAAATAGTCCACATACAGTGCCGAATAAAATACATATGACCATTTTGCTAAATTGCAATTAATGCATTTGTACTGTAATCTTCATAATAAACAACAATAAAACGAGATACTTGGTTTTAAATTTTTACTAACAAAATAATTGAAAATCATAATAATGTTTGTATTGTAATTGTTGTTTATTTCAGAATAATATGAATTCATTTTTCAATGTAAATGAATTCATAATTTGGTTACAAATGTTTTAATTTGCACTGTATAGTCAATAAACGATTTTTGTATTTTATATGTACATACATATAATATATATACACGTAGACGTAGGTATATACGATATGCATATGATCATGTGTTATATATAGCATTTGATGTACATGTGTGTATGTATACGCATAGAACATTGAGTGTGAGAAAAAAGCAATTAGAAGAAAAAAATTAATTTTTTTCCAACAGAATTTTTTTGGAGTATACATTCATACATACACGTAAATGTGGACAAGTTCACATTTTTGAGTACATTTTTTCTTCGGAATTTTTTTTTCAATTTTTTTTTATCAACTTTTTTTTTTATTTTTTTTGCAAATTACAGATCAAGCCATAAATCATTTGTTTTGTATTACGTAATATACAATACATACATATACATACATATGTATGTATGAGTATGATGAATAAGAACAATAGAGATGTACATATATGTATGTACATACTTCTATATCAATTTTGATGGGTATGTATAGGAAGTGCACCTGCACGCAAATTGTGTGTTCAATGTTCGTATATTTATGTACATATGTATGTATGTACATAAGTACTTACGCATGAAATGATATACATACATTTGAATTCATACGTGACATATATACATATTTATTTGTTGTTTTTTTAATTATTAACGGATTCAATGGATTTTTAATTTTTACATTTTTGACTGAGCTGATTTCGATTTCAATCAGCTGTTGCTGGCTGCCCTTAAGGTAAAGGTTTTATAAAATCAAAGTCACGTACATATATTTTTACTTTTGGACAGTATACATACATATATAATACATAAATGCATATACTACTCTGATCAAAAATAACCCGGACTCGTTCATGTACAACCCCCGCCAATATTTTAAGATGCATTTCTTTTAGTATTTATGTTTGTATACCTGTTTTTTACATTTCCTCCAAATTCGAGCTATATATGTCAATCAGTTGTTTTTTGACAGCACTTTGTTTAGGTCAAGTTTTTGCTTACTTTCGATTTTGCGATGGAAAAAATAATTGAACAAAGAATTTGTATTAAATTTTGCGTAAAAAATGAAATTAATGCTACTGAAACGCTAAAAATGTTGCAAAAATGTTATGGTGATAGTTCTCTATCGAAAACAACAACATTTGAATGGCATAGTCGTTTTAAAAATGGTCGTGAATCAGTGAAGGATGACATTCATCCTGGGCGTCCTTCAACATCAAAAACCAAAGAAAATGTTGATCTGATTAAATCAATGGTTTTGGAAAATAGAAGATTAACGATCAGAGAGATGGTTACTGAAACAGGAATTTCATTTGGTACAATTCAAAGCATTTTAAGTGATGATTTGGGCTTGACACGACTTGCAGCGAAATTGGTTCCTAAATCATTGAATTTTTTACAAAAACAAGAACGTGTTATTGTTGCTGAAGAGATGCTTTCCAGAGTAAATGCTGATCCTGCATTCATTCAACGGATCATTACTAGTGATGAGACGTGGGTGTACGAGTTTGATGCGTTAACAAAGCAACAATCAAGTGAATGGCGCGCTTCAGAAGAACCAAGACCCAGAAAAATTCGTCGTACTCAATCAAAGAAAAAGATTTTGCTTACCGTTTTCATCGATTATCGTGGTGTTGTGCATCATGAATTTTTACCAACAGGTCAAACAGTTAATAAGGATTATTATTTAAGCGTAATGAAGCGTTTACGAGAAGCAGTTCGTCTAAAAAGACCCGATTTGTGGCAAAATAATTCGTGGATTTTACACCACGATAACGCACCTTCTCACACAGCCGTGGTTATTCGTGAGTTTTTGACTAAAAACTCAACAAACACTATTCATCAACCACCATATTCACCGGATCTCGCACCGTGCGACTTTTTTTTGTTCAGTCGCTTAAAAAAACCACTTCGGGGAACCCGCTTTGACAGCATAGAAGCAATTAAAGACAAATCGAAGAAGGAACTTATGGCGATCCCAAAAAGTGAGTACGAAAAATGTTTCCAGGATTGGATTAAACGGTGGCACAAGTGCATTGCATCAGACGGAGAATACTTTGAAGGGGAAAAAATAAATATTAATGAATAGACTTGTACTTTGTGTTTTATTGACCAAGTCCGAATTATTTTTGATCCGGGGGTTATGTATGAACGTGTTGGTAGTGGTTTATATATATAGCAAATAGTACTCGTATATGTGTAACGTACTAACATTTTATATACCATTATGGTTGAGTAAAAATAAACCATATAGTAAAGAAAATCATGTTATGTACATATCCATTTTACATACATATGTACATGCATATATCAAATTCTATGTAATACCATGTACTTTTACAAGAAATAAAGTAAAATAAAATTAAGAGAGAGAAAAAAAATTCAACATGAAAAATAATGTATTTTCGCTTTATCATTGCATTTTATTTGAAAATGACAAAAAAAAAAATTTTTTTTATATATATAGTAATGTTGTATGTAATAACATTTCTCTAGTCTAGATTTATTCATTTTATGTACATAAAGTTGTAATAAATGTATTGTAAAAATACATTTTTTTTTTCTTCATTTTTCATTTAATTTATTATTTAATTCTTTTTTAAGTTCATTTTTATAACATGAAAACTGATTAAAATTAAAGTATGTATGTAAAAAAATAATACATGTAATGTAAAATCATGTCGTAATGAGATGTATTCATTACTTACATTACCTATATAAAATAAAAATTTTTTATAATGAGACTGCTATATATACAAAAACAAGTCTAGAATACGTTTCATAAAAATATAATATAGACGCGTATAATAAAAATTTTCTTTTTTGTGAAGGTGTAAAAAGGGAAACAAATACATAATATTTTGTCAAAGCGAAAATAATTGAAAAAAAAGGTAAAAAAAAAAAATTTTTTTAAAAAGAAACTTTTAATAGGAATTTAAAGATGATTATGTGGAAATTACGTTAAAAAGATATAAAAACAACATAGATTAATATAAATAGAATTTGTAAATTTCTGTCTTGCTTTTATGTCCTTTCTTTAATGGAATTTGTATGTATTATTATACTATTGTGGTAATTTCTCATTTTTATATTCTTAGAATAACTAAAAGTTTTTAAATTTCATTTTCTTCAGGATATACTATATATTTTTTTTCTTTTTTTTTTTTAAAAAAAAAAATTTTTTTTTCTTATGGTTGATAAACACGTAAAGAACACGAGCGTAAAGAAAACATTACATTATTTGCGCAAAGTAATTTTGTAATTTTGTACCTCATAACTTTTAATTATTGTAAATTCTTAACTGATAAAATTATCCAAAGTTTTTCATACGCTCCATTTAGTTTTCTATTAAATTTTGTAAGAATACTATAGCTAATATACATGAATGTGACTTACTTACATACATGATTGTATAAACACATTTTCCTTTGGAAATATAATAAATCATTTTAACCAACATACTTTAATATTCACATGCAGTTTTATTTTTTGTTCTTTTTGTTATCATTTTTATTTTTCCAATTTTAATCTGTGTTATAAAGACGATATTTTTTCTAAATATTTTACCTGCATGCGCATGCATAAGTATTTATGTGTGTAATCCTTACACAGTGATTATACATACAGATTACAGATAGAGGTTTAAACTTTAAAGAACATACATATAGTATGTGGATATACCTACTATATATTAAATATGAAAAATGGAAAATAACATTGAAATATAATATTAGTTGAGGTTCAGACGATAATAAAAATTTTTATTTTACACATGTAAATGTGTTTTCTCTTTCAAAAGGAGATTTTAACACCTTTAGAGTTTATAGATAGGTGCATACAATATATGTGCACACAAAAAAAAAAAACAAAAATGAAAAATGAATTAATTTTAAATTCATATGAAAAATTCTTATGAAATATTCATTTAAACAAATAAAGCTTTTTTTTCTTGAATTTTTGTTATACATGTTATGCAGGTGCATATTGTATAACGTTATGCATTTAAAGAAAATTTTGTATCTGTGAAAATTTTTTTCGAATGTATATAGTTAGTAGTGAAGTACGAAGTTAAAAAAATACAAAGTTTTTGTGTATGTATGACACAAGAAAATTTTAAGAGAAATTATATGAAAATTATTTATTAGAAAAAATTATAGACATTTCTTTAAAATAAAAAAAGTAAAGTATAAAATCTACAAGTGTACACCATTACACTCCAGTTAACCCTATGTATGAATACAAAAGTAAAGATAAATTTTCAAAAGCATGCGTTTGTTAAAGTGAACGCAAACGAAACAAAAAAAAAAAAATTATGAAGAAATCATTAGACCATTCAAGTAAAAAAATTATATAAATACATAAAACACAGAAGCATTAAAGTATAAAAGAAAGTAAATAAGGAAAAATGAAAATAGAAGGAAAAAATAAATAAATAAAGAGAATTTTGGAAAAGCTTGACAATCAGTCAATGTGAAACATTCTTAACTTTTTGCATTAAAACGATAAGAGAAATGTGTAGATTTTGTCTTACGCACATATATACAGGTATATTTTGAAAATATGCACACGTATATATGTTATAATCCCAGAGGAATAAACGCTTCCGGGATAATAATTTTTATACCCTCGTTTTTGATATATGCATGTTTATGTGTACTTGTACTATATGACTTGCACACATACAATAAAAATTTTCTAACAAAACAAAAAAAAAAAAAAAAAATAATAAAATAAAAGACTTAGGAAGAAACATGTAAAAATAAAAAATAAAAAAAATAAACTGAACATTAAGTAAGAAAGACTAATTAATTTGGCCTCTGTTGAACATCTTAAACATGATTCTAAAGGATATAAATACAGCAGCATAGAGTGCTGTTGTTATATGTTTATTTTATTAAAAGAGGAAAACATCAGGTACAAAACGCAAAGGCACAGTCTATGTATATGTATGTATGTTTGTATTAAAGATAAAATGATAATAACAAAACAAAATGGTGTTATTCAACACGTACAAAATATTTGCAACCAGACAAAAAAAAAACACAACAGTAGCTGAAACAGAGTTTTCATTTTTGTTTTTCATTTTGCTATTTTTTGGCATTGTGCACAAGGTTTTCTTTATTTTTCATCTGAACACATATAAATTTTGGTTTTCTTTTTGCCTATATGTTACACGTCTATATATCATCATGTACACGTGTGTGTAAATATATGCAGAGGCATTCATATAGAATTTAAATTTTTTATTTCACAGTTTTTTGGAAATTATGTTAAGATAACCTGAATATTTTGGAAATATAACTGTGCAATGTATTTGCATTTTACTATGTTGTAATTTGAAAATTACTTATTTTCTTATGTAAAAGTTCAGTATCTGTATTCAGTATCTCACATAAATACATACATACATACCTATTTTGGTTGCTTGCCTACATTTATAGTACATATGTATGTACGTAATGTTGTATTTGGTATACTATAAACATACATATAATGTATGGTACATGAATTCTTACAATCTTTTCTACATTCACATATTCATATAGAAATGTATATGTATTAAAATTAAAATATACAATACAAAAGCATATCCTGTAAATGAGTTAATCATTTCAGCATCAACAAATGACACGTGTCTAGAATTGATAAAAATGAAAGAAAAATGAAAATATATATTTATGTATGTTTATGTATGCGAATACACATTTTATTTTTGCGATAACAAACATATACATAAGAATGTATATTGCACAGTGCAATGATGTTAGATATAAATTGTCTGACAAGGAATTTTCTGTATATTTTGATGATGATGCATAGTGAAAAATACCCTATTAACTCTCATATATTATTTATGACTTAACAACAAATAAGTATTAATCCATATGTATTATATTCACACATGTATAAAGTCAAATATAAGTTGTTATACAAAGTTATACGCACACATGTATGTATGTATTTGTATTTACAATCTCATAAACGTAAACATAGAAGGGTTACAGAGGTAAACGAATAAAACCAAAAGCTAAAAAGTGAAAATAAAAACATGTATACAGAAATAAAATAAACGTAGCAAAAAATAACATAAAACAAATTTACAAGAGGAGTTTGATTGTAATAAGTGCGGATTTATTAATTTAATGAAAGAATGTTTCAAAGGAATTTATTATTTGTTATAGGACACATACATATACATTGCTCATAAACCTCTTTTTCTTTTTCTTTGATACAGGAAAAAAAAAACTGGAAATTTTTGAATAAAATGTGTTTATAATATTCAGTTTATAAAAATTCTTCACACCAATCATTTAAACATTGATAACAATCAGATGCTTGTTTTGAGTTAGCATTGCAAATATCTTTCATCCATTCTTTGAATAATTCTTCATCTTTTTTTAAAATAAGATATTGTCCAAGAACTGTGTAAGCCTAAAAGGGAAATGGGATTTAAATTACATATAAACAAATATAAGTAAATGAGTGTTAAGTAATTGACAGTAAACTTGACTTGATAAAATTCATTACTACACAATGTATCATTTTTGTTATAAGAATTATTGTATTAATACAAGTAATTGTGAGTGGTAATTCACTTTGTAATTTTGTTTACTTAATTAATGATAAATATTTTTAAAAACTCAATATAAAATGTAATTGCATAAAGTATACAAATAAATGTTAATTACCTTCTCAAAACCAGCGGCTTGTAGGCGTCCTCCTAATGTTTCACCGACGCCAGCTAGTTCTGTAACTGGCTTATCACCCATTGGTTCAGCAACAAAATCACGATGTTTTTGTGTTGTACCTGACATTGTACTTTATTTTTTAAATAATTATTTTTATAAATATTATCTGAATAAAATGATTCAAATTCCTTTTACTTTCGAAAAAATATATACTATATATTTTAACACAACACAAAAACAGCGCTCTTGCCTCTATGAAAATAACCTCTTTTGTTTTTTGAAATTCTATTATTGAATATGAATGAATTAGGAAATAAAAATTTGTATTTTGTTTTTATATATACTTCCCTCCTGTTTTTTATATGTACGTTTCTTTTGACAATGATTCATTGCCTACTTGTACATTAAAGAGAAAGGGTACTTGTACACTTTCGAACATGTATGAAAAATTTTCCTCATGAGTAAAATGGGTACTTGTACAAATGGGTACAAGGTACAAGTAGTCTTTGACTACTTGCACACTAAAGAGAAATGCTTACGAGATACCTGGCGAGGGAAAGTGAGGAGAGTATCAGGTAGCCCGGTACCCGCGGGTTTTCAATATCGTAAACAAATTTTCTTCTTTTTTTTCACATTCTGTTTTGTGCCATATTCTTATTTTCCTCTCCGTTTTATTTTCTTTCGCTGCCATGCAGTAAACATCGGATAAAATCAAAATATGCATCAATTTGAGTGTTGAAAAAATTACCATAAATATTTTAAAAATTAAATAAATCGAATATAATTAATAAATAATAAATTCAAAAGAATTTTTATCTATTATTTATTTTACATTATTTCATAACATAACCAAAGCGAAAATGAATTAAGAGAATAGATGATAATTTGACAACTGAATAAATTTTTAAATGGATCGAGTAAATAAAAGCGTATGACTTTTATATTACATGATCATATTTTTAGTCATAACATCAAAAACCGAAAAATAAAATAAAACGGAGAAGGCGATTAATTTGACAGCTCGTATACGATATATACGATCAAAAACAATTTTGTGACTTTACTCATGAGGAAAATTTTTCATACATGTTCGAAAGTGTACAAGTACCCATTCATGTGTCATTCACAATTCATTCAGAATAAATAAAAATAATTGAAATTGACACAAAGAATAAACTAAAATAAATTTTTGGTCCTGCCATATAATTTTAAAATATTTTTTGTATTATTATATGAAATCACCGAGGGCGCACTCTAATATTATTTGTGTTTGTTTAAAAATTTTTGAAATGAATATGTAGCAGTTGAGGATACCGGAACCGTTTCCGTTACCATAAACGTAATTTATTTTATACCAAGGGGTCCAATGTTATAATATAATCAAATTACACATATTTGTACATATGTAATTAGTTTTCCTAAGATTTTTTATCAAATTGTTTATTATGTCTGATTATTTAGAAGAACAAAAAAAAAACCCAGTACATTTTCAACGATTTTGTTTTATTCCTTCAGGAGTTACATATGTATATTATTATAACATGTGCCTATCATAAATTTGAAAATTCTATGTGGAATTATGTTTGCCTATTTTTACATAATATGAATGAAATAAGTTCCTACAAAATACTTATTTTTTAATACATTCATACACACGTATGTATGTACATATTTATATGTCCGTATGAACAAACATAACATAACTTAAAATTTCATGCATATCATTTTTCCTTTAAATTTATGTATGTATTTGCTGATTTTTATTTTATTTATATTAATTTTTTTTTCTCAAGATATTATTGCGTTATTACATGACATACCAACTGACAGGAACAAAATATACTTTATGTACTGTACATTCTGTGTGCAAAAGGACATACACATGTGACAAAATGTGGCATACAATCAAAATGCATGCCAAAAAAGATAGGACGACAAGACAATGTTATTATTGGGTTGGTATCAAAATCCAGAAGTACAAAATCCAGCGTATCAAAATCCGGAACATCATAATCCGGAAGATGCAAAATCCGGAACATTCAAAATCCGGCAAATTTAAAATCCGGAACATTCAAAATCCGGAAATACAAAATTCGGAAAGTACAAAATCCGGAACATACAAAATCCGGTAGTACAAAATCCGGAAAAAATCCGGTAAAAATCCGGCAGATAACTAAGCTGCTGCGAGCAGCTTAGTTATCTGCCGGATTTTTAATTGTTTATAGTAAATAAAAGTTGCAATACATAAAGTAAATGTTTTTTATTAAAATATATTAAAAAAGTGCTGGAAGTAACAAATGAGAAGTTATTAGAAATTTTAATAAAAATTAGAAATCTTAATTATAAAACTAGATATAAAAATTAAATAACAAAATTATTTCTTAAAAAAAATGATTTTTTGTTTAAAATTAAAAAAACTTATATGTAAAATATGAGAATTTAAAAAATGTTATTAGAATATGTACGTATACGTATATGTATGGAATTGGAAGAATATCATCTTAGATCATGAATCTATTACATTACAATAGATGATAACAATATAATTACTTTATATATGTACACTTACGGGTGCTTATATATCTATATAGGTAACAATAACAACATCAACACTGAAGGGTGCCATATACGTAGGTAAACAAAAAAAGGTCTTGTTACTTATTAGAAGAAAGTTTTATTACATTATATACATACATATACATATACATTAAAATTGTATAATTGCTGCAACACCTGTTTAAATATATCAATATGTAATTGGAAAATAAGGCAGAGAAACAGAAAACAGGCAATCAAAACAAATGAATTCAATATATAAAAATTTTGTTCTAGATAAATATAAAAAAATGAATATTTTTTGCAAAAATAAAAATTTTGTATATTCGGGATTTTGTACTTTCGGGATTTTGTATTTCCGGATTTTGAATGTTCCGGATTTTAAATGTGCCGGATTTTGAATTTTCCGGATTTTGCATGTTCCGGATTTTGTACTATCCGGAATTTTACTGAGTTTCCGGATTTTGATACTTCTGGATTTTGAAAATCCGGATTTTGGTGCGTTCCCGTTATTATTAAATAATGCTGCGAAACAGCGAAGCAGTCAGAAGATACATATACATACATACTTACATGTAATATATATGTATACATACATACAAATGTTTTTGTATGTGTAAATGTATATAAACAATACACATATTTTACATTTTCACATATGTACATATGTATATGTACATAAGTGTATAAGGACATGCAATATATGTATATGTATGAGTATGTTAATATTTATTTGCTTTAACTTTCTGTTAAACATTACATATGTACATTATTTTGTTTAAAATATATAATGTTTGTCTAAAACACATATGTGAACATGTTTTTTAATATTAAAAAACAAAGAAAGACTGATAAAAGCTAAAACATTTTATTTCATTTTTTTTTTTTCATTTTAAATATTATTTAGTTTTTGTGTTTAAACATGTACATGGCACATTTATATTAAATGAAAACGGACAGACATTAAATATAAACACACATGTATGAAAGATAAGAAAATAATAAAATTTTCAAAGAAACAAAATTTAAAAAACAATAAAAAAAAACTCAAAATTGAATAAATTTAAGAAAATACTGTACTTAGTACACATGTATACATACATACATATGTATATGAATTCGTCGATTATCACCTTATATTTTATATCTTTGTACTTTCCATATATACACGTTCACTACGTTATATATGATATCAATATGAACTTCTGGAAAATAAAAACAATTTTACACGTTTTATGAAAAAATATTTGAATTTTATTTAGTGTACGTGAAATGTGTACACATACTAGTATGTAAATTCAAAAATTGTTGAATATTAACAATTTAATTATTTTTGGCATGCATATTGTATGCATTTCAAAATTCATAAATAATTCATTATTTTATTTATGTTTCAAATGTAATAAAATTTATTAACAAATTAAAATGAATGAAAGCCATTGTATGCATATATGCTTTTCATTGTATCATTTTTTTAAAAAAAATATTTGAAAGACAATTTTTACAACTTAGTTAAATTATATTTTGGAAATAATATTTTTATTTTTATCTGATACTGAAATGGATATAAAAAATTTCTTTTTATTCATACCATAAAATTTTCATTTGTACCCATTGCTTCGTTAGTTTGTATTTTATTTTATCATATGAACACAAATAAATATAAGCAAGGATATATGAAATGTTTTTAAAATGTTATTTTTTATTTTATTTTATTCTTTGCATAAAATTGAGTTGATAGGTATTTTTATTTTTACTTCACACTTTTTTTTTTTTTTAATTCGAATACATACATCCAAATAAATCGAAAATCTATTTTTGTACTTTTAGGAAAAAAAAACATACATTATGTACATATATGAATTATTTTGTGACAAATTTGTGTAGAATTAATGTATCAAAATCAAAAAATCGAATATCAACCAGAAAATTTTTACATTTGAAATGTATAGGAATATGTACAGGATTATGTAATATTTTATTTTTAACGTCAATATTTTGAAATGTACAGAAAAAAAAAATAAAATAAAAAATAAACAGGATTCATGTGATGTGTATACGTGGTAAACACGTACATGTACACATACATATAGATTTTTCATATATGCAAAAGTTCATGTTGTTTTTCTTTTTTTTTTTTTCGTGACGGCGCGGATTTGAGAATTTTCCAAACTTTTGCACCTCGTTTCTCGGCTATTTATGAACCGATTTTTGTGAAATTTTCCACATAGATAGACGAAGTAAAGTTGTGGTCATTAAGTAAAAAATAGTTGTCAAAAAGGATTTCGTTTTTATTTTATAAGGATTCAAAGTTGACAAAAATCGAAATTTAGCTTTTCAATTGCACCTAATATGTCGAAAACTATTCAACCGATTTTCATGAAATTTTGAACACACATAGATTGAAGGGAATTGTGGTCATTGAATGAACAGATTTTTGATAAAGCACTCCGTTCAGAAGAAAATTGAAAAAGAGTGAAAGGGCTCTATCCAAGTACACCCGGAACGCTAGGACGCATTTTTAAAAATTTTGCTTTTTTTTAATTGAAAGAGCATTAAAAAACAAAGATTTTGAGGGGCGAATTTTAAGGATACGATCACCCATATCCTTAAAAAAAGCAAAAATCCTTTTTCGTCCTACTCGTTCATACGACAAAAATAAACAATTAAATACCACTTTATATATACCAATCGAAAGCTTATGAGTCGTAGATTGTCCTAAAATGCATGCTTATAAAAATCATTAAGGATTAATATCCTTTTTATCCTTTTAAACTTTGACATTTTCGAAGTTCCGTCTTGTTTAACAGATGGCGCAGTTAAGATCCACAAAAAGTGTTTCCATTGCAAAATGAACAATTTTAACAAATGTAATAGAAATGTCAAACAAATGACAAATGAATTTGTTTACATTTTAAAATATATAATAATATGATAATCCGGAAATTCTAGAGGATTATTTATTTATTACAAATAAATAATTGATTGTTTGTTTTAAATTTGTATGTGAAAAAGGTGTATTAAATTGTAATATTATATCATTTATTTGTTTTATTTTTTTTACATTTTATATTTAGATAACAACAGTTTCCCAGATGGAGGCAGCTAAAACACCAAATCATCTTGAATATATGTGAGAACTTGATTTTGCATTACCTGCACCACATGTTCGATTATCTGGCATCATTTGCATGTGCAATTGGGCCGGCATCGGTTAGTGTTGAAATGATAGCAAAAATGATGCAAACAGGAATGAACACAACAAAATTGAATTTCTCTCATGATACGTTTAAAAATATTCGTGAAGAACTTTGTCAATGATGAAATTACACAATAAAATTTACAACAAAAAAGAAGGACAATAAGAATGTGATTTTTGTTAATTATGCAAATATTGTTAAGCCAAGTTCGTTGATGATGGTCTTATTTCGTTGATTGTTAAAGAAATTCATGTTGATGCATTCATTTTTACAATTGAAAACGGTGGTATACTCAGTTCAAGAAAAGGTATTACCAGTCGATTTGCCAGGTATATCTGAAAAAGATAAATCAGATTTTAAACAGGGAATTGACATGGGTTTTACATCATTTATTCGTTGTGTACTCGGTGATGCAGAAAAAAAGCTTTAATATCAACAGGATATGCATAATTTATATGAAATTATTGCTGCATCTGACGGTGCTGTAGCAATGAAATTCCACACGAAAAGATTTTCTCGTTGCAATAAGGTAACTAAAAATAGATTGTTTTTAATTTCTGTGTTTTGTTTAATTTATTGATTAAAATTACAGCAAGGAAAACCAGTGATTTGTGCAACACAAATACTTGAATCAATGGATAAGAAACCACGTTTAACTCTGCCAATACAATCTTAGATGGTGCTGATTGTGTTACGTTTCAGGTGAAACAGCAAAGGATAATTATCCATTACAATGGCAAAAATACACAAGGAAGCTGAAACTGCGCTTTGGCACAAAAATTTCTTTACCATCTCTATCACACTATTCTGCCATTAATTTACACTGGTATGCACACCTAATTACAATTTAATTAGGTATTCATTTTGTATTTAATTTTGTATTAATTTTTTCTTAAATTAGAACCAATACTATCTGATTTTCTTAAAGATGTAGATGATCTTGTACAATTTGGACTTCGCTTGGTAAAAAGTATGGTTTTATAAAATTGTAGATCCAATTGTTATTGTTACAGGATGGAAACAAGTATCTGGATTTACAAATACCATTTGTAAAGTTATTGTGTAAGTTAATTTGTGATTTAACTCATTGAAAAATAAATTAAGAACAAAATTCCCTCTTTTTTTTCATTGCAGTCACATTGATTAAATTTTGAATAACGAAGCAGTGAAATTCAGTTGCCTAATTGCGTATAAGATATTTTTACGTATCCGTAAGAAATTTGTAACATTACGTTTTTCAGCAGGAAAATTGTGGCAATTCAGTGCAATCACATGTAAAGTATTAAATCATTAGATGTTGCTTTAAGTAAAGATTTTGGTTTTGAACATGTTTTATGAATATTTTCAGGACGTGGTGGTATAGATTGTTTAATATGTGATCAAGCAGCTAGATATTTAACAGCAAAAGATAGAGCATCATTAGCCGAGTATTTAAAAATTGTAATATTTAATGGAAAAAATAATACGCCAAAAATTTTAATAAATGCTGGCGATAAAATACATTATAATATATAACATAAGACGAGCATTAAATGTAATTGAAACAAGAATAGTTTTATCAATATTACAGACTTATTAACTGATGTTTTTGATCCTTAGGATAAGTCATAGTTTAGGAAATGTTAAAGATAACGTGTAAAAATTGTATGTGAATATCTATAAATTTGATTTTAAATTATTAACAATAAGTAGAATAAGGCTATAAAATAAGATTATTATGAATAAAAAGTCATATTTTAACATTTTATATGAAAATCTTTGTTGTTTTCTCCTTCATTTCAGAAATTCATTGTCTTTCAGTTATGTACATAGAAAGTGAAACAAATGTTTTAAAATTTCTAGAGTAAATTTTCCATGTTTCAATTTTCTGTTACAGTAGTAAAACGTTTCCATATGGACCTTTACTTGATTGATTTTTTAAATTGCTTATCTAATTTTTTTCCCAATCAAATTGGATTATTCAATTGGTATTCTTGTCCAAAAAAATATTTAGAAATTTATATACATAAATAATTTAGTTTTCTTTATATACGTATTTCTCGATTATCCTTTAAAGATATAAGATCAAAAATAGTTGAAGTTATAAGATCAAAATCCGTTGAAGATATAAGATTACAAACCGTTGAAAGTAGAAGATTAAAAACAGTTGAAAGAAGAAGACTAAAAACCGTTGAAAGAAGAAGACTAAAAACCGTTGAAGGAAGATGATCAAAAACCGTTGAAGGTATAAGATCAAAACCCGTTGAAGATATAAGATCAAAAACAGTCAAAGATATAAGATCAAAAACCATTGAGGACATAAGATCAAAAACTGTTGAAGATATAAGATCAAAATTTTTTATTTTCAGTTTTTTTGAAGTTGATGACGTTTATGATTTCCCTCATACTTGCCTTATAGTTTAAATTTTAAAATATGTATGCCTACGTATAATGTATATACTTAAATAGGCTCAATTGCGAGGATCTATTCGATAAAAAATACATAATAGAACAGAATCGACTTTTAAGTCTATTTAAACAAAATACACTATATTAATTATTTGTGTCACAAATAGATTAATGATAGTAAACCGTTTTTGATCATACTATATGATTAAGTTTATCATCTTGATTGATAGCTAATTTATATTATTTAAATCATCTATTTTTACGGTTTTGTTTTGACTTGAAATTTTATACCAATTTTCATACTTTTGTTGCTTTTAATAAACTCAATGAATAATATGTATATAAAGTAATTTTGTAGTTTTTTTGTTATTTGAATTAAGTATGTATAAGTATTTTAAATGATTTTCTATTAAAATTGAAAACATCCGCTGCTTTTTGTTGAGTATTTTCCGATAGTAATTATGGTGATAATTACATATGTACATACAATTTATATTCTTGGACACGAAGACGACACAGCACATAGATTACACACAGATTTAATGGCATAATTTAAAAACTAATTTTAAAACTAAATTATTTATGTATATAAATTTCTAAATATTATTTGGACAAGAATACCAATTGAATAATCCAATTTGATTGGGAAAAAAATTAGATAAGCAATTTAAAAAATCAATCAAGTAAAGGTCCATATGGAAACGTTTTACTACTGTAACAGAAAATTGAAACATGGAAAATTTACTCTAGAAATTTTAAAACATTTGTTTCACTTTCTATGTACATAACTGAAAGACAATGAATTTCTGAAATGAAGGAGAAAACAACAAAGATTTTCATATAAAATGTTAAAATATGACTTTTTATTCATAATAATCTTATTTTATAGCCTTATTCTACTTATTGTTAATAATTTAAAATCAAATTTATAGATATTCACATACAATTTTTACACGTTATCTTTAACATTTCCTAAACTATGACTTATCCTAAGGATCAAAAACATCAGTTAATAAGTCTGTAATATTGATAAAACTATTCTTGTTTCAATTACATTTAATGCTCGTCTTATGTTATATATTATAATGTATTTTATCGCCAGCATTTATTAAAATTTTTGGCGTATTATTTTTTCCATTAAATATTACAATTTTTAAATACTCGGCTAATGATGCTCTATCTTTTGCTGTTAAATATCTAGCTGCTTGATCACATATTAAACAATCTATACCACCACGTCCTGAAAATATTCATAAAACATGTTCAAAACCAAAATCTTTACTTAAAGCAACATCTAATGATTTAATACTTTACATGTGATTGCACTGAATTGCCACAATTTTCCTGCTGAAAAACGTAATGTTACAAATTTCTTACGGATACGTAAAAATATCTTATACGCAATTAGGCAACTGAATTTCACTGCTTCGTTATTCAAAATTTAATCAATGTGACTGCAATGAAAAAAAAGAGGGAATTTTGTTCTTAATTTATTTTTCAATGAGTTAAATCACAAATTAACTTACACAATAACTTTACAAATGGTATTTGTAAATCCAGATACTTGTTTCCATCCTGTAACAATAACAATTGGATCTACAATTTTATAAAACCATACTTTTTACCAAGCGAAGTCCAAATTGTACAAGATCATCTACATCTTTAAGAAAATCAGATAGTATTGGTTCTAATTTAAGAAAAAATTAATACAAAATTAAATACAAAATGAATACCTAATTAAATTGTAATTAGGTGTGCATACCAGTGTAAATTAATGGCAGAATAGTGTGATAGAGATGGTAAAGAAATTTTTGTGCCAAAGCGCAGTTTCAGCTTCCTTGTGTATTTTTGCCATTGTAATGGATAATTATCCTTTGCTGTTTCACCTGAAACGTAACACAATCAGCACCATCTAAGATTGTATTGGCAGAGTTAAACGTGGTTTCTTATCCATTGATTCAAGTATTTGTGTTGCACAAATCACTGGTTTTCCTTGCTGTAATTTTAATCAATAAATTAAACAAAACACAGAAATTAAAAACAATCTATTTTTAGTTACCTTATTGCAACGAGAAAATCTTTTCGTGTGGAATTTCATTGCTACAGCACCGTCAGATGCAGCAATAATTTCATATAAATTATGCATATCCTGTTGATATTAAAGCTTTTTTTCTGCATCACCGAGTACACAACGAATAAATGATGTAAAACCCATGTCAATTCCCTGTTTAAAATCTGATTTATCTTTTTCAGATATACCTGGCAAATCGACTGGTAATACCTTTTCTTGAACTGAGTATACCACCGTTTTCAATTGTAAAAATGAATGCATCAACATGAATTTCTTTAACAATCAACGAAATAAGACCATCATCAACGAACTTGGCTTAACAATATTTGCATAATTAACAAAAATCACATTCTTATTGTCCTTCTTTTTTGTTGTAAATTTTATTGTGTAATTTCATCATTGACAAAGTTCTTCACGAATATTTTTAAACGTATCATGTGAGAAATTCAATTTTGTTGTGTTCATTCCTGTTTGCATCATTTTTGCTATCATTTCAACACTAACCGATGCCGGCCCAATTGCACATACAAATGATGCCAGATAATCGAACATGTGGTGCAGGTAATGCAAAATCAAGTTCTCACATATATTCAAGATGATTTGGTGTTTTAGCTGCCTCCATCTGGGAAACTGTTGTTATCTAAATATAAAATGTAAAAAAAAATAAAACAAATAAATGATATAATATTACAATTTAATACACCTTTTTCACATACAAATTTTAAACAAACAATCAATTATTTATTTGTAATAAATAAATAATCCTCTAGAATTTCCGGATTATCATATTATTATATAGTATTTTAAAATGTAAACAAATTCATTTGTCATTTGTTTGACGTTTCTATTACATTTGTTAAAATTGTTCATTTTGCAATGGAAACACTTTTTGTGGATCTTAACTGCGCCATCTGTTAAACAAGACGGAACTTCGAAAATGTCAAAATTTAAAAGGATTAAAAAGGATATTAATCCTTAATGATTTTTATAAGCATGCATTTTAGGACAATCTACGACTCATAAGCTTTCGATTGGTATATATAAAGTGGTATTTAATTGTTTATTTTTGTCGTATGAACGAGTAGGACGAAAAAGGATTTATGCTTTTTTTAAGGATATAGGCAATCGTATCCTTGTAACAAGATGTGGAAAGTACTTATTTTTTTCCCCTCTTTCCATTGCAACAAGGATCAATTCTTAAAAATGCGTATCCTTCTGGCCCCTATTCTGTAATGTATCCGAAAATTTACTCTAGAAATTTTAAAACATTTGTTTCACTTTCTATGTACATAACTGAAAGACAATGAATTTCTGAAATGAAGGAGAAAACAACAAAGATTTTCATATAAAATGTTAAAATATGACTTTTTATTCATAATAATCTTATTTTATAGCATGAAAATTTTCGAATTTGTTACCCATAAAATTGTGCTATAATTTTTTTTTTTTAATTTTGTAATACTTTAAATACTGAGAATAATAATTGAATACTGGGGATGCAAAGAAGCGCATGATTTTTTAAATTATAAAATAATTTTTAAATTAGGCTGTCGACATACTACCTATACTATATGTCGTTGTGAAGGAAAACGATATTATGAAGTAGAGAAAAATAAAGTATAGACATTATATTTTTACTTAATGTACGACTCTACTTAATTTTGAATTTGACCGTTATTGAAATTAAATTAATTTCAAATTTAAAAATTTATTTGATAAATAAATGGCAGTGAAAATCAAGTGAAAACTTGAAACGTAGATGTCTCTTTTCTTAATTAAAATTTTTATGAAGTAAAATATACTTAATCAAAAAAATTTCATGACTAAGAAAATATTCTTCATGATGTCGTATTTCTGCAAAATTACGTAGAATGTGCCAATCGTATTATAAAATAAATAAAAAATAAATAAAAAATTCGAAAGTTATCAAGAATAGAAAACAAAAAAAATAGTAGATGAGAAATGTGTACATACAGCATTACAGCGAAATATTTATTATTGGTTACACTGGATCGCTGAATTTGTGTAGAATTATAACTACAACTACACACACAGAAGTGGTTACATGGCTTCCATTTTTTTTTTTTTAAATCAAATCATTTTTTATCAAGTCAGACATCATCGATTTCTTCAGCTATTACAATAGTATTTCTTGTCAAGAGGAAATCCCGATTAGGAGGTTGGAAAATTCGTAAGAAAGCCGTATTGTAACATTAATTTTGAGTAAAAATTTAATTTTAAAAAAATTTATTTTATATTTTAAAATAATTCATTGTTAGTTGTTAAGAGTTTTTAAACTATTGATTAATTTAAATGGTGAGCATTAATAATTTTATTTAAAAAAAAGTTTTCATAATACATAAACTTATAATGTAAAAAATAATAAAAATGATTTTTGTCCATGGTTTTTCTTGCGGTGTTAAGTCGCCATTTTGGGGCGTTCAAATTTTTTTTTTTTTTTCTAATGAAGTAATATGAAAATGTGAAAACTTTTTATTTTCTAAAATGTAAATTTGTTATTTAAATTTGTAATTAAAGTGTGTTGTGTAAATTGTTTTGAATTAATTAAATTTATATAAAAGTGTAAGGAATTATCAAAATATGAAAAATAGGAAGAAAAAAATGTCGTAAAGTGATATGTATGACGGAAAGTGCATGAAAAAATCCATTATTTATTCAATTCAATTAAAAATAATTAATTAAATTTCAACATTTCGTTAATTTATTTTTCTATTTAACAGGGAAAATTCAAATATCATCGTAAAATTTATTTTTATTAAAACTATATTAATTTGAAAATTACCATAAATAAGCTCATGAGTAGTCTTCGTCAAGCAGATCTTAATAGAATTACTGTTAAAATTCATAACATGAAGCGTAGTGCATCTCGTGATCCACCAAGAGGTAAAAGACGAGGAAGTATGGGACGTTATGACGATAGTTCTGATGAGCGTATTACTCCAGACCGTGTAAGAAGGAGGGTGGCACGTTCTCCAAGCCCAAGACCAAGGTATATATCACCGCATAGAGAAGAGTATGTTAGAGTACCGGCTGAAAGACATACGTATAAAGTTTTATGCGTGAGTGCTTTACATCCTAAAGCATCTGATGAATTTATTAAAGAGACGTTGTATCGGGAATATAAGAAATTTGGAGATTTTAGTATAAGGGTGTCACATGATTTAGATGAACGTGTTGCTTACGTTTGTTTCAGAACACCTGAAGACGCGAGGGAAGCTAAACATCATAAGCCAAGACTAATTTTGTATGATAAAGTTGCTCTAGTGGAACCAGTGTATGAAGCCTCATCTCGTAATGAATACAGACCAAGAGCTCGATCTATATCACCACCTCCAGAATATGACCGACATTATTATGCAAGATCCCCAGGTCCAGAAAGGAGACGACCACCTCCAATTGATACATACGAAAGATATGGTCCTCCACCTGTGCCAATGCATCATGCGCGTGAATTTCGCCCTGTTGTGCATCATGAATATATAGGTCCACGAGGACCTCCAATGCATCATGTACCGCCACATATTCATCCCCCACCTCATCATTACATACCAAGGCATATGGTTCCTCGACCTCATGTACCATATGAAAAGCCAGAGAGCAAAAAAGATAAATTCCCAAACTACTTGCACCATGTACAACCTGAAGATGATCCGTTGGCCACAAGAACGCTGTTTGCTGGTAATTTAGAAATAAACATCTCAGATGAAGAACTTCGTCGTATATTTGGGAAATATGGTATTGTCGAGGATATTGATATTAAAAGACCTCCACCAGGGACTGGAAATGCTTTTGCATTTGTTCGTTATCAAAATTTGGACATGGCACATAGAGCAAAAGTTGAGTTATCTGGACAATACATTGGAAAATTTCAATGTAAAATTGGATATGGAAAAGCAACTCCGACCACTCGTATTTGGATTGGCGGACTCGGGGCATGGACTTCTGTTACGCAACTAGAAAGGGAATTTGATAGATTTGGAGCAATTAAGAAAATTGAATATCAGAAAGGAGATAGTTGTGCTTACATTTTATATGAATCAATCGAGGCAGCTACCGCCGCCGTAAAGGAAATGAGAGGTTTTCCATTAGGTGGTCCAGAACGTCGTCTTCGACTTGATTTTGCTGATGTTGTACCAAGTCAACCATACAGACCAAAACCTCCAGCAGCAGTTTACGAAGATGGCGTTGAATATAGAAGACCAGAATACGAATATCATGAACCACATTTTGAAGAAGTAACATATACTTTTCCTCATCGTGGTGGTTATAGAGGACGTGGTGGATACAGAGGAAGAGGAGCTTATCGTGGGGCATATCATAACGAAGCGCATCGTGGTCCTCCAGGTGGTGCACCTCCAGAAGAAGAATGGCGTCGTCCTCCTCATGAAGTCGAATACGAAAGAAGACGTTCTGGATCACGAGAACCAGGTGTTGATAGATCACGATCACGTTCGCCACGCAGACGTAGTCCAGATTCTGATTCTGATTCATCTTCACGAAGAAATGGACTTTTAGGTGTCGCCAGAACATTACCTGAAGTAGCAAGAAAATCTACGACTACTTGGCAGGGTGCTCTAATATTGAAAAGTTCTTTATTCCCAGCAAAATTCCATTTAACCGATGGTGATTCAGATATTGTTGACTCATTAATGAAAGATGAAGATGGTAAACACCATTTACGTATAACACAACGATTACGTTTAGATCCACCAAAATTGGATGATGTACAAAAACGTATAACTTCATCGTCATCGCATGCAATATTTTTGGGCTTAGCTGGTTCTACAACGGTTATAACATCTGATGATAGTAGTGTTCAGACACGTCCACTACGTAATTTAGTTTCATATTTGAAGCAAAAAGAAGCAGCAGGCGTCATTTCATTATTAAATAAAGAAACTGAAGCTACTGGTGTTCTATATGCATTTCCTCCATGTGACTTTTCTTCGGATCTATTAAAGAGAACTTGTCATAATTTAACTGAGGAGGGTCTTAAAGAGGATCATCTTGTTATCGTTGTTGTACGTGGAGGTACAGCTTAAGGTTAGTAAATAGTTTTTTTTTTTTTTTTTTTTTTTTTTTTTTAAATAAATTTTCAATCATTTTTGTATAACATAAATTTTGTAATTACGATGATTTCTGTGTTATATGATTTTAGGAATTATTTTAAAATCAAGCAAATGATAGAAATATGTGTATGGTCAGATGCTTGATATTAATAACGATTTTTCTTTGAAACTTAAAATGAAATAAAAGTATTGTTTCCAATACATCCTTTTTATTTAAATCATCAATATTAGAATTCATTTTTTATTTTATTTTATTTTTTAGGGTCCTCGATTCGTACAAAGAAATAAATAAGAAAATTTAAAATATCTACTGCTCTTTGAGTAATAATTCACATGCCATCATAATTATCATTATTTGATCACACATATATGTACTTTTTCAGGAGTAAATATGGTTTTACCTTGATTTTGATTTTTCTTTAAGTACAACGACAAAAGGTAAAAAAAAAATACAATGCTAAAGCTAATAATCAATTTATCTTTAATATCAAAAGGGTCATATATGTACGTATGTAAAAACTTTACATATTGACACAAACGATTATCATGATATTGATGATTATGGTAATAATGATAATAACATATTACAAGAAACATAGATATTTTAATTTTTTTTTCGCAATATTAAAAATTGTGTAAATCAATCGAAATTAATGGCAAATTTAATACACAAAAGAAAAAAGAAGGTGAAATCCATAAGGAAAATTATAAGCATAAGAAAATGAAGAGCATGTCAAGGTAATCGTAATATTTTATATTCTAAATTAAAACAATAAAACAAAAAAAAAAATTGATCATAATAATAATAATAATAATTAAATTCCGTAGTATCATAAATATTCGTATTATTCTAAAATATTTCTTTTTATTATTATACACGTAATGTATATGCATATACAATAAATTTTTTTTTTCTTTTTCTTTTTTTTTTTAAATATGTATGTTTGAAAATTTCTATGTTTATTATTGAAGCAAATAATATGAAAGATAGGAAAATAAAATGGACATTTTTGTTAAAAAATGAAAAGTTTAATAATAAGTGAACAAATGAAAT